>CM035141.1:22847644-25247644 GCA_020205605.1 Panax ginseng
CTATTATTATTATTATTATTATTATTATTATTATTATTATTATTATTATTATTATTATTATTAGTTCTACTACTACTATTACTATTATTATTAGTATTATTATTATTATTACTATTATTATTATTATTATTATTATTGTTATTATTATTATTATTATTATTATTATTATTATTAGTAGTAGTAGTAGTAGTAGTACTACTACTACTACTACTACTACTACTACTACTATTATTATTATTATTATTATTATTATTATTATTATTATTATTATTATTATTATTATTATTACTGTTATTGTTACTATTATTATTAGTACTATTATTATGACTGTTATTATTATTATTATTATTATTATTATTATTATTATTATTATTATTACCACTATTTTTGTTATTATTATTATTATTATTATTATTACTGTTATCGTATGTATACTTAATACTCCTAGTTTGTACTATATGCATTTTGCCCTAGCCCTTTGCCCCTTTCCCCTTGTGTGACGCCCCCAAAATAGGTATGCATCACTCATTCTGAGTCGCCAAATACATAGTACAGAAACAACTACAACTTTATTAATACAACATAAAAACTGTGAGTTTAAATACAAATATTGTCATCTAGACAATATCCACACTCAAATAAGTTCTCATTACAATTATTAATACACTATTTTACAAAATAGTGAGGACTACTAGAACAACTTCTAGAACCATCATTCCACACCCCCGACTAAGTACTACATACATTCTCGCCTCCCGAGAAGAAAAATGGAACAAGGAAAAGGGTGAGCTCAACTAGCCCAGTAAAGAACATTATGACTAAGATAATATAGAACAAATTATCGATAGTCCTCAACAGGAAAAAATCTAATAGAATACAATAGACAACCAGCTTTAAATCAATCTTCGCAATGAAATAATAATTCATTAGAAGAGTTAAGTAGAGAATGCAAACTACTATCTTCTATATATGAATTTAAAAGTTCATCGTCGATATTTTATTCCTCAGAACATCAATCAATATATATCCGAATCAAATATTCATCTTTGCACTATGAGGCCAAAAAATATTCATTAGTTGGTCATGTTCATCTAAACACTGCTCATCTTTGCACTACGCCAAAGATATTAATTAGCTCGGTCATGTTCATCTCAACACTGCTCATCTTTTTGTACTACGGCCAAAGATATTCATCAAGAAATCATTCATCTTTTTTATACGGGCCAAAGATATTCAATAATATCATCATTTAGGATTGAGGATGATGAAAAATATTTTAAAGAAAACGAATCCAAAAAACAAAAGAACAAGTATTAAGGATTCGTACTTTAAATAATCCAAGTTCAAAAATACTTCATAAATAACCAGATTGAGTAAAATTCAAGAATGAAGATCAAAACATAGATCCAATCAAAGATAGGAACTATAACAGTATAATCTTGGACATATAAAGAAAATTTAATTTTTCCGTGAATAATGTCGTGATTCGTGAATAAAGTCAGATATCGTGAATAAAGGCCAGATACGTGAATAGTAACTCCAGACACCAAAAGATAGAAATTTTACAAAAACATCATCATGCTTCGTGAATAGTACTGAATGAATAGTAACTCGTGAATAAGAACTCATGAATAGTAATCTCGACATGAAAAAAAGTTCTAAATTTGATAAAATTTCCAACCAATATTTTGGCATAATGATATTGAAGAAATAATATCATTTTCGAATAAAATAACATCCTTTACCTCGTAAAGAATAGTACTTCGATTGAAATCTTCGGATATAAAGTCTTTGAAAGAACTTTAGCATAGTATAAAGAATACTCAAAGTACTAAAATAATCACAAATATGCTCGATATTATATAGAGAAAGAGAGAAATCTTTAGTTTCGGTGTGATTTTCAATTCTAACCTAAGTACCTATTTATAGGAAAATGCTTAGAACACCAAAAGCGTAAAATTTAATATAATATTAATATTTATATTATAAATTCTCTACACACACTTAGCATCCTAAATCACCCACCTAATCACATGTTAAATGAGTCCCAACAATGTAAAAAACGTTTTTGTTAATATAATTATTTAAAACTTCCAAAAATCAATTATTCGGAACCTCGGAACTTCAATAATTCATAATAAATAGCCCTTTTATCGTAAAATTTGAATCTCGCGATTTTTTATCGAAATTCAATTCTCTACAACTTTGCGAAGAAAGTTTTTCAAATTCCAAATGTAAATTGACCAAATCCATAAACCAAAGGCGATTTTACAAAGTTATAATCAAATTTCAATCAAGAAATGGGCCAACGGACATGTTTAACATGTTTTAAACAACTTTTATGTAACAAAATACTCTTCATCCTCATATACTCATATATCTCACATTCATTGTAAAAATATCCCATTATTATATTATAATAATATAATAAAATATTATTTTATCGTAAAAGATAAAATATCAATTTTTAACAATTGTCACTTTTAATTTTTTTTATCTATATCCACATAAAATCAATATTTTCCTCATCATATAAATCTATAATTAATTATTCACAAATAATATTACAGAATCACAAAGATCGGTAACTGTGCCTCCTGTGAAAGAGGGGCTTTAAATAAGAATTTTTCCTTACTCATGCCAAGAATTAGGTGACCAAATCTCTCCTTAGATGAACTTTCTAGACATCGCCAATAATGTTTTCTAATAATATTATTCAGATAATATGAATTATTAGCTTCGATAATGAAAAAAATCGCAGAAGTGACAATTATTGAAACAACAATAATATAAAATATCAACGCAAAGAATTATTGAATCAATAAAATAAAATACTAAACAATAATTCACCGTAATAATTATCGAGTAGTGCCTTCACGTAAGAATCAATAATTGGTGCAATCTGCGTGTCATCGCTCAACAAATAGCCAGACATCGTGTTTTAACCAATTTGATATTCCAACAAATGTTAATTGTAACAACAACGCCATTATTTATAAACAACTTATACTTGTCGCTTTCTTCATCCAATCGCTTTCAAGTATGCTCACATAAGGTCGCTACTGTCGCATTTAATATTATTCCATATATGAATAATATTCCACGACCAAACGAATATTCTCCGATAAAAATGAGTATTTTATAACCACTTGTTTATTTAAAATATTTATACATTTTACCCATAACTAACCACATTAATCAAATCAACCCTTACTATTTTAAAATAATAAATAAAAAAAATTAAATTTCATTTATTAATAATTTGGGACTTAGACCTTGCCCCTTCCATTCCCGATTCCTCAGCTTCTTGGCTCTCGACTCTCCGGCCTCTTCCCGTCTCAATATACGGATGCTCGAGAAGCAGATCCCGGCGATCTGGTTGCACATCAAGCGACGAATCAACAAAGAGTTCGGAGATTGGCTTATTGATATCCGTATAGTGAGTCGAAACCCTCTTTCTCTTTCTAGAAAAGAACCCCCTTTTGTTTGTTTTGCCAAGCTCTTTGTTCTTTGTGTACGGCCGGCAGAGATGTTTATTCAAGGTGATGTTTTCTTAATCAACGTCAGCTGTTCGTGGTAGAATTTGGACAAGTCAATTGGATTTGGGTTTGTAGATTCAAGAGGTTCTTGTAAGGTTTATGGAGAATGCTGTGACATTTGACCAGAACTCTAATGCTGTTCGTGTAAAGTATCAGTCCTCTGTGAACAGAACTGATGGGGTTGAGCTTCGGACAATTTTGAAAGCAATTGTTGTGAGTTGAACCTCTGCTTTCTGTCTTTTCTGATTCATTATGTTGGAATTTAAATGGTCCAAGTATATTTATTGATTTCAGTGTATTAAGAACAGAAACCTTTATGACTGAACTTTGACTGCTCAATGTAAAGGCTGAAGAATTGAAGTTCATACTGTTTTTTGAATTTTAAGAATGTTGGCTTTGAGGCTAATCACCTCGGTGTGTTCATTTTTTAAATATTTAATTTTAATTTTCTAATAGAATAAATGTTGGGAGATCAGATATTAATGTTTTATGTAAAGAATTTTAATATTTTGGATTTCGGACGGCTTTGGTCTTTGTTCGTCACATATATCGATCTATTAAGTGAGTAGTTGGTCAGTCTTTTAAGGCATATTTCCCCCTTTTTTGCTGTTCAAATTATTCTTCATAGAAAAAAGGTCTGAATATTGGGTTAACACTTATCTGGTTAGTAGTTCTTGAAACTTACTCATTTGATTTATGTTTTATTAACTGAAGTTGGCTGGATTTGTTTCTATGGTTCTTGACCTTTCTTAACTGGGTGTTTTGTTTTCCCGATTAACAAGGGTGAGAGTGTAAAACTCCTTGTTTATTTCATCAGTGCTATTTTTACTTCTGAATTGCAGGACTCAGTTACCAGTTTAGTTTGGTAACTTTTTAGCAGTTGTTCTTTTGGTGCGCGTGTGTATGAGAGAGAGAGAGAGAGAGAGGAGATTAGGAGAAAGATAGAGAGTATTACTTTTTTATGTCCGTATATATAGTGCTAGGGTTTAAACTTTTTGTTCTTCGAAAACAATTTCAATTTTTTTATCAAGGGAAAACATCTATTATCATGCTACTTATTATCTGTTCATTAATACGTATCCAGGATAAGGAAGATGATTTGAAAGTGGGTGTTAAATCTACTGCTCTCCGGTTTGGGGATTCTACAAAGGAGTGGGTTGGCGGGTTTGGGATAGTGTGCATTAGTAGTCTTGCTCTTAGTGGATTTAATGTTGATATTGGTAAGACTTGCCTTTTGTTTCATCCTCATTATTTTACCAACTTACTTGCAATAACAACTGCCCCCTCTCTTGGGTTCATGGAACAGGATGGCCATATTATGTATTTCTGGCAGCTGCATCTGGCCAATTAGCATGGCAAATTTGGACGGTTGACATATCATCCAGAGCCGATTGTAACAGAAAGTGAGTTTACAAAAGTCTATAGTTGTGTTTCATAGACTTAGGTCAAATATGTACACCTTTCATTTAGTAGTGTTTCAATGTAAAAAGCTTAGCTCGTAATTGATGGTGTTATACTGTCATTAGCTTCCTGCCATGGCATAACTATTTCAGATTTTCACCTTCCTGTACTTAAACTTTCCATTGGAGTTGCATCTTGATATAGCACTTGCAATTCATTTAAGAGAACACCTGTATTTGTTGAATCACATCATCTGATTCAAGCTGGTAACCCTGTATTTTATCCCTGGTACCCCTGTATTTTAGCCCATGGATTTTGAAAGGGCGATTATAACTCCAAAAATTTATCAGTGCTAGAATTTCCACTAATGTTTATGCTTTCATGTACCTAGTGTCAAATATTTTAGACCCCAAGGAGTGGGAGAAGTGGCAGAGGCCGAGGAATAACCTCATGGTCGTTGGTTGCAATATTTTTGTATTACCTATCCAAAGGGGGGGAAAACAAAAAATAGAAAACCTAATGTCAAGTATTTCTGTTCTGGACTTAAGGGTGGTTCAAGTATATGTTTACTCTTCCTCCGTTTGTACTGTAGTATTTACTTAGTTATCTAGTTTTAGGTTTGTGTCCAATAAGTGGTTTGGCGCTATTGTATTCAGTGGAATTTTATTTGGAAGACTCTTGTCATGAGTTACAGGTACTATCGATCTCAATATCATTTAGGTTTCCTTCTCTGGGCTCTTTTTTCCATAGTTCTAGTGCACTCTAGAACTATCTTGAAGCTAAGATAATTTATCAAGGAACTGCATGATCACTTTGCAGGAAAAGAAGAATTAGATCAAAAGATTCCCAACAGTTTTGGGGTACGTTAAACTTATATTTCGAACGTTGCACCCATCTTTATATTGTTTTTTTGCAACTCATGTCAAATTTACGTCGAAATTACAGTACTTCTCCAACATCTAGTATTCATTAAAATGGTGTGTCCCTAACATCATCTTTATATTTAAGGAAGTGAAGTTGGATATTTCCTCCTCAACGTTAAGGAGCTACTAATCTTGAATCAGCTCTAAATAAGGCAAGCTTTTCTTAAACTACATCACTTTCAGTTGTTTTATTCTCTCAATGCTATGAGACAGATTATTTCTTACTTTTCAGTTTTTCCTAAAATTATATTTATACAACCCATACATACTATGCTGTTTCTAACACTAAAAAAAACATTCATCTCAAACTCAACTTCATAGTGGCTTTATTTCCAAAAAAGCCACAAATTATAATTAAATCTTGGCAACTTTCCTTTTTATTCCCTTCTCACTTCTTATCATCATCTGTTGAACATAAGAACTTCTCTAAAACAATGCAAATATCACCAATCTGCAAAATCTGCAAATCACCAGACTATTATTTAATCTATTGCAAATCTCCAGACTATTGTTTAATCTATTGGATTTCATATTATGAAATCTGCTTTTCTAGACGGTTTGGAAGACCATGGTTGTTGAATGTGACTGAATTCTGATTTGAGGTCAACATATAATAATAATCTACAAGTCTTGTAATAGAAAATATGTTTACCACTATGCTTACTGAAATTAATTCATGAAATGGCCGATTAAGATTCCAATTTTGTCTTGTAACAGAGCAATCATATAGTCGCACTGAAGATTCTTTTTCTATTTGGATTTGTAGCAAATGATATTGTGATTACTTATTTGTCTTTTTCTGCTTATGAGCAATACGGTGTACATTAGTACCACGTAGCAACTTTATTGTCATTGTGTATTGATTTTGGCACTAAGTGTCTCTGGTGACCTATTTGCTTCATTTTCCTGACTTGCTATTATTTTTAAATATGTGCAGGAAGACTGCTTCTACGACTTGCCTTACAATACTGGGTATCAAATTTTCGTGCTACGTTTACGGAAGACAAGGGACGAAATTATGAAGTGTACTCTCTCTATATATGTAGATATATACTTTGATTGAAGAACTGTGGTAGCTTTAGATGGTTAATTGTAAAGATAATGAATGATTATGTAGTGGATGATTTTATTAAGTTAATAATATTTTAGTTTTTTGTATTTTTGTCATTATTTGCTATGGGGACATCGAGCCAGTCAGGTACACAAAAAGAATGTCAAATTTTGATTTGGCAATAATATAATTCGATACCAAAGCATTGAACAAGTTTATATTTAGCAACAAATTTTCGTTGCTAATGACATTAAAAATTTTATATTTGGCAACGAAAAATTAACCTAATAACAACGGAGATGATATTGTTGCTAATACTAAAATAAAAGGCAATATTTTTTATCGTTGCAAATCATATCTACTTTTGTTGCACATATAAAAGAAATCCAAGAATATATAATGTCGTTCTTAATTGGCGACTTTTCGTTGCTATTGAAAAATAACCAAGAACAAACATTTTCATTCTTTGATTCAAATAATAATGTCGTTGCCAAATAATATAATCAAGAATCGAAAATCGTTGCTAAAAAGTTTACATTCATGAACGAAAGTAAGCTTAGGCAACAATTTTCATAATTTATCGCAGAACGAAAAATGTCGTTTTGCAAAATGGTGTCAATTGCAACAAAAATGTATGGTCGTTGCAAAAAAAAAGAGTTCATTTCGTTGCCAATTAGCAGACTATTACAACGAAATGGGCTTTTTAGCAACACAATTTTAATTATTCTGCAACAATACATTTTGTTACTAAAGGATTGATGTCTCTGTACGAAAGCCAAATTTCGTTGCAAAATGTATTACTTTTGGCAACGAAAAAAATACGTTTGTTGCTGAACAATTAGCAACGCTCATTCTTGTGATGAAAGATTTAACGACAATAAAAGTCGTTGCCAAAAACTTTTAGCAACGAAATTTGGCACCTTTAGCAACGAAAATCGGTTGTTGCTGAAGCCCCATTTTTTTGTAGTGTATCTTGTGTATGATGAGTTATACTTTGACTTATTCCTTAATATCCTTAGGGTATATCAAAGGGTATTCTTAGGTATAATAAGTTATACATGAAGATAATGTATGATCAATAAAGAATCTACCGCTTCTAGTAAAAGAAGAGAAATGTCCTACGTGATTTGATAAATAACAACTCGGTAGTCCTTGGCCAAGACAGAATGAAATTAGAAATGAGTTTCTAATTTGTATTATTTAGAGTTGTGCATTTAAAGATTGAAATACATATAATTAAATAAAATAAGACTTGACAGTAATTTCATGTCTTATATTTAATTGGAACATTGTATGGTTGAAAGATTGAATTGTACGGTAACTATTTACTCAAAGGTTCTTTTATGATTAATGTTGAAATCTATATTATCTGAAAAGTCGTTAATCGCTAAGGAGGCTTATCCCTATTGTAGAATAAATATTATTTATTTAAATAAATTAATAGTTTAATTTATTTAATTAAATAAGATTAGAATTGTTCTAATTGATTTATTCACAACCGGTTTAATATGGAGAACCTAAAGGGTCACACCATAAAAGGAAGAATGATTATTTAAGAAGTTAATGGCATAATCATAATAATAAGTTAAGTATATTTAATTTAATCTATGGTGATAGAATAAATTAAATAGCTTAATATTTATTGAGAGACCCCGAATTTTATGAAAAAAAGATTTAAATTTCTCGAAATATTTTTTTTAAATATTATGGTGTGGATTTGATATAATGTTATAGTTGTGGGTAATATTTATAAATTTTGCAAAGTATGCAAGTTGTTATAAAATATTCGTTTGGTCGGGGAATATTCTTTTTGTCGGAGAATATCCGTACGATGGTACAATCATTGGTGGACCCCATAACGGAATTATTGTCAGATTGAGAAAACGACAAAATTATTTTTATGAAAATAACGGCGGAAGTTTTACCGTTAAAATTGTTGAACTACCCGGTAGTAAAAGTACAGTAATACGCGTGGTTGCATAGTAGCACACGGTATTGATTATTAATGCTTACATAAGAAATCACTCAGTTATACTCAATTATTGCTACAGTAATTGCTGCATCATATCTCTCATATTATTGATTCAATTATTATCACAGTATCATCTATATAATATATTATATTATTAAATCAATAATTGAGACGACAAAGTTATTCATATTATTATTTGCAATATTGACAATGTCTAGAAGTTCTTTCAAGGAGAGGTTTGGTCACTTAATTGCGCGCCAATAAGGAGAAATCCTTATCAGAATGCCCCCTCTTTCCTCGGAACGACCTGGTTGTTAAATATTGTGAGTTATAATATTAATAATGAATAAGTTCATGTTGATTAAAGATAAAATTGATAGTTCCATTGTGTGCGAATTATTAGTGTTAGTAGAAATCAACATTTATTTCTATAATAATTGATGTCTGGAGGTTTTATTGACCAATCGGGTATTCGGGGCACTTTTCGTGTCGGAGTACTATTCATGGGTTACTATTCACTCTAGTATTATTCACTCGGGTATTTGGGACACTTTTCGTGTTGGAGTACTATTCACGGGTTATTATTCACGGGTTACTATTTATCCGGTTACTATTCACTATAGTATTGTTCACTCGGGTATTTAGGACACTTTTCGTGTCGGGGTACTATTCACGGGATACTATTTTCGAAGTACTATTCACGGGGTACTATTCACCCGAAAAATATATTTCTTTTCAGTCCAAATCATTTTTGGGTACAATATTATTTCATGAGGAGATGTAATAATTTTTCAGACCGTTGGTTGAAGTTATAATTGTAAATCAATATGGATCGTTGGTTGAAGATATAATAGTAAATTAATATGGACCGCTGGTGGAAAGTTATAATAGTAAATCAATATGGATCGCTGGTTTAAAGTTTTAATAGTAAATCAGTATGGACCGTTGGTTTAAGTTTTAATAGTAAATCAATATGGATCGTCTGCTTTAAAAGTAAATCAATTTGGACCGTTCATGAATTAGTTACTATTCTATCCATTCTCCTATAAATAAAGCTTATTCCTTCATTATTTCTTATGAATTCACTGAAACTCTAGAGAGAGAAACTATAGAGAGAAAGAAGAAAAGTATTCTGCTACTTCACTACTCCAGTATTCAGTTTTTCTAAGGTAAGGGATATTATTTGTTGCACTCGTAAGGGGTATTATTCTTTCGTATTCATGAAGAGAGTTATTTTCTTTCAATACTCGTAAGGGGTATTATTTCTTTCGTATTTATGAAGAGAGCTATTGTTATTTCATTCTTTATTATTCTGTTGGAATAATATGTCTGTGCGGTCTATCGCATGCCTGGTGAATTCTGTTGTTATTCCATTCTTTATTATTTTGTTGGAATATTCTGTCTGTGCAGATTACGCATGACCTGATTCCATTCTTTATTATTATGTTGGAATAACCTTTTTATGCGAAGTACCGCATATATGGTGAAATTTATCTGTTGTTCCATTCTTTATTATTCTGTTGGAATAACCTATCTGTGCGGTCTATCGCATGCTTGGTGAATTCTGTTGTTATTCTATTCTATATTATTCTGTTGGAATATCCTGTCGGTGCGTATTATGCATGACCTAGTTTCATTCTTGGGAATTGTTAAATCCACAACACTTTTTGTTATTTTCACAACAAAAGTGTCGCTGTAGACGTATAGTGACGGTGAAAACCGTCGCTATAGGATCTATAACGACACTTTTGTTTTGGAAATAACATTTTATGTTGTGGATTTAGCAGTTTCCTCATTCTTTAATATTCTGTTGGAATATCCTGTCTGTGCGAATTACGCATGACTTGGTTCCGTTATTTATTATTATGTTGGAATAACCTGTCTATGCGAAGTACCGCATATATGGTGAAATTCTTCTGTTATTCCATTCTTTATTATTATGTTGAAATGATCTGTCTACGTGGATTACCGCATGGCGGGCGAAAATCCATTTGCAATTTCATATATTCTATTATCCTCAGTTGGTTAAAGTTTTGACTTCTATACTCCATGAAATTAGTGGAATATCTTTGATATTTGCGCTTCATCCAGTATCTTTTCATGGAAATATTCTTCTGAGCATTCTTGAATTTTACTCCACAAAGCAGTATCATGTTGACAATTTGGACGTTATTGAGTTCAGGATAAATTAACTTATAAATCTTTAAAATTTATTCTTGAACTTATTTTATTGAATTGTCATCATCATCATGCTTATATTATGTTGAAAGTCATCTTTGGCTTACGTGCATAGATGGACTTGGTATGATTATGACCAGGGATTATTCGGTATAATCATGACCGTAATGTGACGAATGATGTGGTAAAAGTCCCCATTGGCCTATAATTCATTGGTGGACAGTTGTTAGTATGATTATAACCATGGATTATTCGGTATAGTCATGACCATTGATGATTACATGAATATCCTTGGTCGTGGTGCAGGGATGATTCGATTTTATTTATTAAGCTGAGTCTCAGCGATAAAGTTGATGAAAAGCTTTTTAAATCATAGAAGATAGTTGATTTTATACTTTACTTGACTCTTCTAATGGATTGCTTATTCCGCTGCAGCTTTTGATCTAAAACTTGTTGTCTATTATATTCTATCAGTTGTTATACTGTTGAAGGCTAATAATAATTTATTCTGCATTATCTTAGTCATAATATTTCTTACTGGGCTAGTTGAGCTCACCTTTTTGCCTTCATTGTTCTCTTCAGGAAATGAGAACGTAGTTAGGACTAGTCGGGGAACAGAGTGATGGTCCTAGATGGTGCATTAGTAGTCCTCACTATTCTGTGAAATAGTGTGATAATAAATATAATGAGGACTCCATTGAGTGTGAATATTGTCTAGATGACAATATTTGTATTAAAACTCACAGCCTATGTTTTGTCGTATTTTACACGACTGTTGTATAATTAGTTTGTATTTGTATTCTGTACCATGTATTTGACGACTCAGAATGGGTGATGTATACCTATTTTGGAGGCGTCACAGTTGGTATCAAAGCTTAGGGATATGATCACTGACTGAGATGTGAGACAAGAACTAGGAGGGGAGAGACGGGGAATTCCATCGCTAGTATGACCTACCTAAGTTTATTTGGTATTTAATTAGTCGGTCAGAGTATAGGGATAATATGTGATATGTTAATTAACCCTTGTCTTGTGGCAGTGTTTGAAAATGACATCCGAGAATGTTGAGAATAACAATGGAGCACAGGAGACCGTTGAGTCACCAACGATCAATGTGACGCCCCCAAAATAGGTATACATCACCCAATGAAATACAATACATGGTGCGTAAACAACTACAACTTTATTATTACAACAAGAAATCTGTGAGTTTGAATACAAATATTATCTTCTAGACAATATCTATACTCAAATAAATTCTCATCACATTTATTGATACATTATTTTACAAAATGGTGAGGACTACTAAACAACTCTCTCTATAACCTTCATTTCATACCCAGATTCGTACTTTCGCTATATATTCTCGCCTCCCGAGAAGAAAAATGGAACAAAAGAAAAAAGGGTGAGCTCAACTAGCCCGAAGAAGAATATTATGACTAAGATAATATACAACAAATTATCGTTAGTCTTCAACAGGGAAAAATCTAATAGAATACAATAGACAACAAGTTTTAAATCAATATTCAGAAGCGAAATAATAATTCATTAGAAGAGTTAAGTAGAGAATGCAAACTACTATCTTCTATGTATGAATTTAAAAGTTCATCGCCTATCTTTTATCCCTGTAACATCAATCAATATATATCTCGAATCAAATATTCATCTTTTGCACTACAAAGCCAAAGATATTCATCGATTGGTCATGTTCATCTAAACACTGCTCATCTTTGCACTACGGGCCAAAGATATTTATCGAAATCATTCATCTTTGCACTACTGGGCCAAAGATATTCAATAATATCATCATTTAAGACCGAGGATGATGAAAATATTTTTAAAGAAACGAATCCAGTGAAACAAAATGACAAGTATTAATGATTAAGGATTCGTACTTTGTTTTATCCATGTCCAAAAATACCTCAAAAATAATCATAGTGGTGTAAAATTCAAGAATGATCAAAACATGGATACAATCAAAGCTAGTATCTACAATAGATATTTTAGACAAAAAGGAAAATTTTTATTTTTCGATGAATAATACAAGTATTAAGTGAATAATGTATTATCGTGAATAAAGTCATATACGTGAATAGTAACTCAGACACCAAAAGTTCTAAATTTGATAAAAACTTCAGATCAATATTTTAGCATAATGATATTGAAGAAAAATAATATCATTACGAAAAAAATAATATCCCTTACCTCGAAAGATCGATTGCTTAGCTAAAACACGGATATAAAGCATGACTTGAACTTGCACCGTATATCAATACTCAAAATATACTCAAAATACTCACAAGAATACGCTCGATAATATAGAGAGAGAAAACTTTAGTTTCTGGTGTGATTTTCAATTCTAACCTAAGCACCCTATTTATAGGAAAATGCTTAGAACACCAAAGTAGAAAATTTATTAAATATTATTATATTTTTCTAAAATCTCATACGCACACTTCTTCCAACTGATTTCAGCCTCTATCACATGTTACATAAGGGCCACAAAATGTAAAAACACGTTTTTGTAATTAAAAATATTTTAAACTTCCAAAAATCAATTATTTCGGAGCTTCGGAACTTCAATAATTCACAATAAATAGCCCTTTTGTCAGAAAATTCAAATCTTGCGAATTTCTATAGGAAATTCCATTATCTACAACTTTGCAGAAGGAAGGTTTTCCAAATTCCAAACAGAAATTGACCAAAATCCACAAACGAGTGATTTTACAAGCTATAATCAAATTTTAGTTAAGAAATGGGGTCCACCGACACATAAAACATGCTTTAAATATTTTTGGCAACAAAAATACTCCTCTTCCACATATACTCATATATCCCACATTCATCGTAAAAATATCATCATTATTATATTATTAAAATATAATAATATATTTAAATAAATTATTTTATCGTAAAAAAGATAAAATTTCAATTTTCAACAATTGTCACATTAAAATTTTTTTCCATCTATATCCACATAAAATCAATATTTTCCTCATCATATGAATCAATAATTAATTATTCACAAATAATATTACGAGAATCACAATATTGACAACCAGCGGTTCCTGGAAAGAGGGGCTTTCCAATAAGAATTTTTCTTCATTCTTGCACGCAATTAGGTGACCAAACCTCTCCTTAGATGTAACTTTCTAGACATTGCCAATAATGTTATCTAATAATATTATTCGGATAATATGAATTATTGCTTCGATCTTCGAAAAATCTTGTAATGACAATTATTAAAACAACGACAATATAAAATATCAACGCAGACAATTATTAAATCAATAAAATAAAATCTTTGAATAATAATTATCAGAACCATTATTGAGTAGTGCCTTCTTACGTAAGAATCAATAATTGGCGCTAATACCGTGTCTTTTCTTGTGTTTTAACCAAGGAGTATTTTAACAAGATATTAGCTTGATAACAACTACTGTAGTTATTTTTAAACAACTTATATTTGTCGTTTTCTTCATCCAATCGCTTTTCATTATGGGGCCCACAAAAGATCACTACCACATAATACGAATATTCCCCAAACGCTGAAGAATATTCCACGACCAAAACGAATATTCCCAACAACAATGATGAATATTTTATAACCACTTGCTTATTTTGAAATATTTGCGTATTTTACCCATAACTATCCATATTAATCAAATCAACCCTTACTATTTCAAAATAATAAATAGAAAAATTAAATTTCATTAATAATAAGTTGGGGTCTTACAACCTCCCTCCTTATGAAATTTCGTCCTCGAAATTGACGTGCGTTACTGGTGTTTTTTGAAAGGTGAGGATACCTCGCTTTCATTTCCGTTTCCAATTCCCAGGTCATTTCCTCTATAGCATGATTCCTCCACAAAACTTTAACTTGTGGTATGACCTTTGTGGCGTAGGACATCCTCCTTCCTATCCAAGATCTTGACAGTACCTCTTCGTACGTTAAGTCTTCGGCTATCTCGTCCGGTTCTAACTCTATAACGTGGTTCGGGTCTTTCACATATTTACTGAAATGACAGATATATGTGAAACACATTATGAACACGAGACATACTCGAGGTAACGCGAGTCTATAGGCTACATTTCCTACTCGGTCAAGAATTTGAAATGGACCAATAAATCATGGATTGAGCTTTCCCCTCTTCCCAAATCTTGTAACTCCCTTCCATGGAGCAACTCGCAACAATACATGATCCCCTATACTAAATTCCACGTCCATTCGATGAAGATCCGCATAACTTTTTTTGTCGATCTTGTGCTGCTTTTATATCGTTGTCGAATCATTTGGATCTTTTCGGTGAGTCATACGTCTTAACTTCGGGTCCCAACAATGTTGCTTCACCCACCTCATCCCAACATATTGGAGGCGACACTTTTGTCCATATAATGCTTCAAATGGAGCCACACCTATACTTGCACGATAAGCTGTTGTTGTAGGAGAATTCCACCAATGGTAAATACTTATCCCAATCGCCTCTTGAAGTCTAGGACACGAGTCTTAATAGATCTTCAAGAGTTTGAATAGTCCTCTCGATTGTCCAATCTGGTTTGAGGATGGTATCTGAATCAATCGTAAATAAATCGCGCCCATAGCTTTTTGCAAGCTAACCCAAAATCTTGAAGTGAATCTTAGGTCACGATCCGAAACTATAGATCTTGGCATGCCATGCAATCTCACAATCTCATTTACATATATACTAGCAAGACGTTCAAGGAATAAGTCCATGTATCGGCAAGAAATGAGCGGAGACTTGGTTAATCTATCAACAATAACCCAAATGACATTGATGCCTTGAGAAACCGTAGTAGGAAGACCCGTAACAAAATCCATGGTAATGTGTTCCCACTTCCATTTCGGAATCTCAAGTGGTTGCAACGGACCCTTAGGTACTAGATGCTCGCGCTTTTACACATTGACAAGTTAAACACATCGAGATAAACTTTGCAATCTCTCTCTTCATATTGTCCCACTAAAATGTATGTCAAGATCACGATACATTTTAGTACTTCCGAGATGGATTGCAAATGGTGTATTGTGTGCCTCCATCATAATCTTGTACTTCAAATCGTAGTCGTTAGGAACACAAAGTGCAGGTGGACTCAAGTATTCCTTCTTCATCAATTCTCGCTTTGGAATAACACCTTCTTGTACTTTCTTCTTCATACGCATCGACTCCTGATTGGGTGGCTTGAAAGCAACCTTAACTTTTTCTATTAAAGTTGGCTCTGTCGCATATACTGACATCATCGCACTCATTCCTGCATATGATCTTCTACTCAACGCATCATTACCACGTTTGCTTTTCCGGATGGTATTGAATAGTGTGGTCGTAATCTTTCAATAACTCAAGCCAACGTCGTTGCCGCATGTTGAGTTCATTTCTAATGAAGAAATATTTGAGGCTTTTTATGGTGCGAATATATCTCCATTTTCTCCCCATATAGATAGTGCCTCCGGATCTTTAAGCGAAAATGATTGCCGCTAACTTTAGATTATGAGTAGGATAATTCCTCTCATACTCTTTAAGTTGTCATGAGGCATAAACTATGACTTTCCCACGTTGCATGAGAACACATCCTAACCCTTTACACGAAGCATCATTTGTAGATAACAAATCCATCCGTACGGATGGTATTGTTGAAACGAGATGCCAAAATGAGTCTCCTCTTGAGCTCTTGGAAACTCTTCTCGCATTCCTCGCTCCATACGAATTTTATATCTTTCCGAGTCAACTGAGTTAATGGAGTAGCGATTCGAGAAAATCTTTCCACGAATCTCCGATAATAACCAGCTAAGCCCAAAAAGCTACGTACTTCGGTCACCGACTTCGGTTGCTCCCAACTTTGTATTGCTTCAATCTTCGCCGGGTCCACGGATACTCCATGTTTTGACACCACGTGCCCAAGAAATGCTACTTCTTCAAGCCAGAACTCGCATTTCTTCAATTTGGCATATAGTTTGTTTTCACAAAGCCTTTGGAGTACCAGCTTCAAATGGTGCTCATGATCTTCACGACTTTTGGTATATATGAGGATGTCATCAATAAAGACAACAACGAACTGATCCAAATATTCCTTGAATACTCGGTTCATCATATCCATGAAAGCCGCAGGAGCATTAGTCAATCCGAAAGACATGACTAAGAATTCATAATGCCGTCGCATCGAGTTCTCGAAAGGATCTTTGGAATATCCTCAGTTCTAATTTCAGTTGATGATATCCAGAACGAAGATCGATTTTTGAAAAGAATTGCGCTCCTTGCAACTGGTTAAACAAGTCATCAATACGAGGTAGAGGATACCTATTCTTGATGGTGACATGGTTCAATTCCCGATAGTCAATACAAAGTCGCATACTACCGAGTCTTTCTTCTTTACTGAATAAAATAGGAGCACCCCAAGGAGATGTACTAGGGGCCGAATGAAACCGATGTCCAACAACTCCTGTAGTTGGACCTTTAACGCCTGAAGTTCAATAGGAGCCATTTGATATGGGGTTTTAGAAATGGGCTTTGTACTAGGTTCAAGATCAATAAAGAATTCAACTTCACGTTATGGGGGTAGACCAGGAAGTTCTTCAGGAAATACGTCAGGAAAGTCAATAACAACAGGAATATTATTTAAATTTGAAGTGTCTTTATTCAAATCCATAACATGGGCTAAGAAAGCTTGACATCCGTTTTTCAATAAACGAATAGCGTTATGATTAGATATGACAGTGATTGATTTTAATGGTTTAGTTGCTTGAATTCGTACAACAGGTTGGTTAGGAATATGAAAACTAACAACCTAACGAAAATAATCAATTTTGGCATAATGAGTAGTTAACCAATCAATCCCTAAAATCACATCAAAAGCAAGTATCTTTAAAGAGATAAGGTCAACGGGTAAGGTGATGGTGCCAACTTGAATCAAACAAGATTTATAAGCGATTGGATGTGATGAAAGTTTCTCCTAACGGAGTTTCCACAGATAGGTCAAAGTCTAATTTCTCCTGAGTCAAGTTTAAGCGTTGAGCACAAGCGGGAGAGATAAATGAATGGGTAGCACCCCAGATCAAGTAAGGTATAAACTTCGCAAGAATTTATAAATAGCTTACCCGTGATCACCTCGTTTGGGTTCCTCGCATTTTGACCAAATCACAACAAACGCTCTTCCGAAACCGATTGACTTTGACTTTTCCGAAGCAGATCTTTTGAGTCACCGTCCCCATTGAACTAGGTTTCACTACTGTGTATAATCTCGGCGATATGTCCTTCCTTTCCATAATTATAGCATACCTTGAACTGTTGTGGGCGGTTTGAGGTGATATGTCCCTCTTTTCGCATTTATAGCATACGATGCACGGTGGTCGTTCCCTCCTTGGAACCGATTCTTTGTAAACAAGATCGCGTCTTCACATAGTCGTTGTTAAATCTCTTCTTTTTAAAATCTCCTCTTGACTTGCTTCTTCTATTTTTATGGCCATGATTACCACCAGAGTGATTACCATTTTTGTCCGTCTTTTTCTTTCTCCGTGGTTATCGTTGTTTTGTTGATCGCTATCTCCTATTATATCTCCTGGTTGTGGTCCCTCGATTGACCGTAGTACTTCGTTATCTCGCTCTAATAATTGAGCCACATTTACAACATCCTGAATAGAGAGAAATTTATGAGAAATGAGATACTGATGTATGCCGGGTTTCAAACCTCTAAGAAACATCCGCGTCATACGTTCCTCATTCTCCACCAAATGAGGTGCAAACCTGGATAACTCTGCAAACTTTGCCTCGTACTGGGACACCGTCATGTTATTCTGCTCCAGTCTAATAAACTCCACTTCCTTCATATGATGAACACTTTCAGGAAATTATTTGTCATTAAATAGTTTCTGAAATGTCTCTAAGACATCTTGAAAAGGGTACTGGATGGATGCGCTTCACAGACTCTCACCAAGTGATCCGCCTCGCCACGGAACATAAAGGTGGTGAATGGAACCTTCATTCTGCGTGCATCCCAAGACATCGAATATCTTGGTAATTTGCTTGACCCATGTTTCCGCCATGATGGATCCGCTTTCCCTTAAATTTTGGTGGTCCCAACTCTTTGAACTCCTTGTTTGTGACAACCCGTGAATTGCTATCATTTCCTCCTCATATTTTGAACATGATTCTCCTTCGTGCGATTTTGCATGAATCGCAAAAAGCTTCTAAACATCCCTCGTTCATCATCTCGCTTTCGGTTGGTGTTGTTCACAGGAGGAACATTGCCAAACTATTGCACGCTTCTCCTCGTTGGTGAGTCTGAGCGTCTCCACGGTCTCATTTCCACTTTATTATATTCTCGGTCGACATTCTCAAATCACGCCAAAAACAAGGGTTAATTAAAGAATACTTTCGAGGAAGTACTTGTCATTGAATGCTTCAAACGCCTCCCATGACATCTTTGAGTGCAAATGGATGGGTACGCTTCACGATTTCCACCAATGTCTGCCTCATTACTGAACATAAAAAGTAGCGAATGGAACTTTCGTTTCCTCCGTCCCAAAGACATCAAATATCTTGGTAATTTGTTTGACCCACGTCTCACTTAATCGGATCCGCTTTCCCAGAGTGCACTGTGGTCCCAACTCTTTGAACCGCCATTGTGACCACCCGTGAATTGCTATCATTTTCTCCTGTATTTTGAACACGAGTCTCCCTCGTCTGATTTTTCATGAACTGCAAAAAGCTTCTAAACATCCCCTCGTTCATCATCTGCTCAGTGGTGTTGTTCACAGGATGAACATTGCCAGCCTGTTGCACGTTCTCCTCGTTGGTGAGTACAGACGTCTCCACGGTCTCATTTCCACTGTTAATATTCTCAGTTGACATTCTCAAATACTGTCATAAAACAAGGGTTAATTAAAGAAATCAATATATCACATAATATCCCTATATACTAACCAACTAACAAATAAGCTTAGGTAGGACACACTAGCGAAGGATTTACTCTCTCCCTCCTAGTTCTATTCCCCCAGATCTACGCCAGGAGATCATATCCTAAGCTCGATACCAACCGTGGCGCCCCCAAAATAGGTATACATCACCCATTACGAGTTGTCAATACATGATACGTAAACAACTACAACTTTATTATTACAACAAATAAACTGCGAGTTTGAATACAAATATTATCTTCTAGACAATATCTATACTCAAATAAATCCTCATCATATTTATTGATATATTATTTTACAAAAATGGTGAGGACTACTAAACAACTCTCTCTAGAACCTTCATTCCATACCCTGACTCGTACTCTCTATATTCTCGCCTCCTGAGAAGAAAAATAGAACAAAAAGGAAAAGGGTGAGCTCAATTAGCCCAGTAAAGAATATTATGACTAAGATAATATACAACAAATTATCGTTAGTCTTCAACAGGGAAAAATCTAATAGAATACAATAGACAACAAGTTTTAAATCAATATTCGCAATGAAATAATAATTCATTAGAAGAGTTAAGTAGAGAATGCAAACTACTATCTTCTATGTATGAATTTAAAAGTTCATCATCTATCTTTTTCCCCTCGCAACATTAATCAATATATATCCGAATCAAATATTCATCTTTGCACTACAGAACCAAAGATATTCATCATTGATCATGTTCATCTAAACACCTATTCATCTTTTGCACTACGGGCCAAAGATATTTATCGAAATCATTCATCTTTGCACTACGGCCAAAGATATTCAATAATATCATCATTTAAGACCGAGGATGATGAAAATATTTTTTAAAAAACGAATCCGGTGAAACAAAATGACAAGGATTAAGAATTAAGGATTCGTGATTTTGTTTTATCCATGTCCAAAATACCTCAAAAATAATCATAGTGGTGTAAAATTCAAGAATGATCAAAACATGGATACAATCAAAGCTAGTATCTACAATAGATATTTTAGACGAAAAGGAAATTTTTATTTTTAGATGAATAGTCCGTGATTCGTGAATAATTAATAGTATCGTGATATAATAAGGCCGTATACGTGAATAAGTAACTCTCACACCCAAAAGTTCCAAATTTGATAAAAACTTGGATCAATATTTCAAAGATAATGATATTGAAGAAATAATATCATTACGAAAAAATAATATCCCTTACCTCGAAGATCGGATTACTAATTAAAAAAACCTGATATAAAGCTATGACTTGAACTTGCACCGTATATAGCAATACTCAAAATATACTTAAAATACTCACAAGAATACGCCGATAATATAGAGAGAAAAAACTTGAGTTTAAATTGTGATTTTCAATTCTAACCTAAGCACCCTATTTATAGAAAAATGCTTATAACACCAAAGTAGAAAATTTATTAAATATTATTAATTTTTCCAAAATCTCATACGCACACTTCTTCCAACTGATTTTAGCCTCTATCACATGTTACATAAGGGCCACAAAATGAAAAAGACGTTTTTGTAATTAAAAATATTTTAAACTTCCAAAATCAATTATTTCGTAGCTTCTAACTTCATAATTCACAATAAATAGCCCTTTTGTCGAAAAATTGAATCTCACGATTTTTTATAGGAAATTCCATTATCTACAACTTTATAGAAGGAAGTTTTCCAAATTCCAAATGAAATTGACCAAATCCACAAACGAGGCGATTTTACAAAGCTATAATCAAATTTCGATCAAGAAATGGGGTCCAATTTACATAAAACATGCTTTAAATATTTTTGGTAACAAAAATACTCCTCTTCCACATATACTCATATATCCCACATTTATCGTAAAAATATCATCATTATTATATTATTAAAATATAATAATATATTTAAATAGATTATTTTATCGTAAAAAGATAAAATTTTAATTTTCAACAATTGTCACATTAAAATTTTCTCCATCTATATCCACATAAAATCAATATTTTCCTCATCATATGAATCAATAATTAATTATTCACAAATAATATTACGAATCACAATATTGACAACCGCATAGGTTCCTGGAAAGGGGGCTTTCCAATAAGAATTTCTCACTTCTTGCGCCAAGTGCAATTAGGTGACCAAACCTCTCCTTAGATGTAACTTTCTAGACATTGCCAATAATGTTATCTAATAATATTATTCGGATAATATGAATTATTGCTTCGATCTTGAAAAATCTTGTGTAATGACAATTATTAAAACAATGACAGATATATAAAATATCAACGCAGACAATTATTAAATCAATAAAATAAAATATTGAGCGATAATTCATCGTAACCATTATTGAGTAGTGCCTTCTTTACGTAAGAATCAATAATTGGTGCAATCTGTGTCTACTTCGTGTTTTAACCACCCCAAGTATTTTAACAAGATAATTCAGAATAACTACGCCAGTTATTTTTAAACAACTTATATTTGTCGTTTTCTTCATCCAATCGCTTTTCGTTATAGGACCCACAAAAGACTGCGCCGTCATACGAATATTCCCTGACAGCAAGAATATTCCACGACCAAACGAATATTCCCCGACAACAATGAATATTTTATAACCACTTGCTTATTTTAAAATATTTACGTATTTTACCCATAACTATCCATATTAATCAAATCAACCCTTACTATTTCAAAATAATAAATAGAGAAAATTAAATTTCATTAATAATAAGTTGGGGTCTTACAATCAATATCCAGGATAATGTGCAACAAGAAGACAATAATCCTTAGGTAAATAATAACACCAATGAAATGATGAACGATGGGATGTTCAAAGGCTTTATGCAATTCATGCAACATCAGGTGAGAGAGACTCATGTTCATAATGCAGGTGGAAACAATGGCAACCCACGGTGGGTAATCGCTAAGCAGTTCAAGGAGCTGGGACCACCGGAGTTTTTGGGAAAGCCAGAACCACTTAAGGCGGAGACGTGGTTAAAGCCGATCACCAAGATATTTGATGTTTTGGGATGCTCCGAGGAGCAAAAGGTTCCATTTGCCACCTTTATGTTGCGTGAAGAAGCGATTCTTTGGTGGGGAATCAGTAAGCGTGCACCCATCTGGCCGCACTCAAGATGTCTTGGGAGAAGTTCCAAGAGTTATTGAACGACAAGTACTTTCCCGAAAGTATTCGTCACATGAAGGAGGTGGAGTTTATCAAGTTGGAGCAAAACAATATGTCCGTGTCGCAATACGAGACTAAATTTGCGGAGTTATACCGGTTTGCATCCCATTTGGTTGATAATAAGGAGCGAATGACGCGAATATTTCTAAGAGGTTTGAAACCCGATATACGTCAATACCTCATTTCTCACAAACTTTGTTTATATTCAGATGTAGTGAATAGGGCTCAGTTATTGGAGCGCAATAATGAGCCAGCCCAACGAAAGGATAACGAGCAACAACACGATAATAATAAATGCAAATGGCAACGGCCATCGAACAATGATAACCATCGTGGAGGAAATTATCATGCCAAAAATGGTAACCACTTCGGTGGTAATTATGGCCAAGATAATAGAAGTGAAAGTTTCAAGAAGAGGAGATTCAATAATAATGGAAAGACGTCGGCACCACCACATTGTTAAGGAAGGAGAACGACCATGGGTTGTATGTTACAAATCACGGAGGGAGGGCACATCGATCAAAATGCGTGATGCAATCCAAAGCATGTTATAATTGTGGAAAAGAAGGTCACTTAGCCCGATTTTGTCGTGCACCAAAGTCAAGTCCAGCTGGGACGGTGCCACCAAAGGTGGATACAGACAAAACAAAGTCAGTGGTTTCAGGAAGAGCGTTTTTTCGTGACTTCTCAAAAAGTGAATGACCCAAACAAAGTTAGCACGTGTTAGTTAATTATAAATTCTTGCGAAGTCTATACCTTATTAGATATCGGTTCTACCCATTCTTTTATCTCTCTTGCTTGCTCTTAACGTTTAAATTTGACATCGGAGAAATTAGACTTTGACTTATTGGTTGAAACTTCGAAATTAGAAACCTTCATTACCTCCACTGTTTATAAATCTTGTTGATTCAAATCGACACTTTCACATTACCTGTCGATCTTATCTCTTTGAAAATACTTGCCTTTGATGTGATTTTAGGAATCGATTGGTTAACTACTCATCATGCTTTTCGTAAGGTTGTTAGCTTTCATATTCCTAACCAACCTGTTATGCGAATTCAAGCAACCAAACCACTAAAGTCAATTATTGTCATATCAAGTCATAAGTAAAGAGCCTCGAGCCTTTCGCTGGTGACTTCCTTGTGTGGAATGCACCGAAGCCAGACTTTCTGTAGGCGACGTCGTGAATGACGATGTCAAGTTGATAGGTATCAATGTGATGTGTTATCCAAGTCTTGGATGAGAGTCATAGTTTTGAATGATATTTCAATTGTTAATAAATTTCCTGACATATTCTTGAAGACTTCCTAGCCTACCCCAGAGCGTGAAATCGAATTTTGTTTTGACCCCAGTACAAAACCCATTTCTAAAACCCTCAAATATTTTCTTCACTCAAAACGAACGTGTAATATGCCAAAGACGTTGGCTTGAGCTATTGAAGATTACGATCGTACCATTTAATATCATCGTGGAAGAGCGAACGTGGTAGCTAACGCGTTGAGTAGAAGATCTTATGCGTTTACGAGTGTGATGTTGTTAACATAAAGACCCATTTCGTATAACTTACAAATGATGAAGATAGAGTTAAAGACTCTAGGGACCCACGTGGTGATATCAAATATATGAGTAGAATCGACTTTAATCGATAAAGTTAAAAGTCTCTCAAGCTACACACCCGAAACTGATGAATGTGAAGAAAAAGGTTCAAGAAGGCGTTATCTCAACCCTCGATTTTATTGGTCTATTTGATATCCTCGATGGAGTAGGAAATGTGGCATATAGACTCGTTTTACCGCCAAGTATGTCGCGTGTTCATAACGTTTTTCACGTATCGATGTTACGTAAATCTGTGGACGACCCGAACCAAATTATTGAATTAAAACTAGACGAGATAACAGAAGATTTAACGTATAAGGAGATACGTGTTAAAATCTTGGATAAGAAGGATCATATTGAACACTCAAAGGTTATACCTCAAGAGTTAGAATTTGAAATGAAGTCAAGGTATCCTCATCTCTTCGACATACCAGGTACGTATGTAAATTTCGAGGGCAAAATTTCATAAGGAGGGGAGATTGTGAGACCTCGAATTTTATGAAAAAAGATTTAAATTTCTCAAAATATTTTTTTAATTATTATGGTGTGGATTTGTTATATTGTTATAGTTGTGGGTAATATTTATAAATTTTGCAAAGTAAGCAAGTTGTTATAAAATATTCGTTTGGTCGGGGAATATTATTTTTGTCGGAGAATATCCGTACGACTGTACAATCATTGGTGGACCCCACAATGGAATTATTGTTGGATTGAGAAAATGACAAAAATATTTTTATGAAAATAACGGCGGAAGTTTTACCGTTAAAACTGTTGAACTACCCGGTAGTAAAAGTACAGTAATACGCGTGGTTGCATAGTAGTACACGGTATTGATTATTGATGCTTACGTAAGAAGTCACTCAATTATACTCAATTATTGCTACAGTAATTGCTGCATCATATCTCTCATATTATTGATTTAATTATTGTCACAGTATCATCTGTATAATATGTTATATTATTAAATCAATAATTGAGACGATAATGTTATTCATATTATTATTTGCAATATTGACAATGTCTAGAAGTTACATCGAGGAGAGGTTTGGTCACCTAATTGCGGCGCTAATATAAGAGAAATCCTTATCTAAAGCCCCTCTTTCACGGGAACGACACGGTTGTTAAATATTGTGAGTTATAATATTAATGATGAATAAGTTCGTGTTGATTAAAGATGAAATTGATAGTTCCATTGTGTGGGAATTATTAGTATTAGTAGAAATTGACATTTATTTCGATAATAATTGATGTCTGGAGGTTATATTGACCAATCGGGTATTCGGGGCACTTTTCGTGTTGAAGTACTATTCACGAGTTACTATTTACCCAGTTACTATTCACTCTATGTTCACTTGGGTATTTGGGACACTTTTCGTGTCGGAGTAATATTCACGGGTTAATATTCACCCGGTTACTATTCACTATAGTATTGTTCACTCGGGTATTTGGAACACTTTTTGTGTCGGGGGTACTATTCACGGGGACTATTTCTGAAGTACTATTCACGGGGTACTATTCAATTCGAAAAATATATTTCTTTTCATTCCAAATCATTTCGGGTACAATATTATTCCATGAGGAGATGTGATAATTTTTCGAATAGTTGGTTGAAGTTATAATAGTAAATCAATATGGATTGTTGGTTGAAGATATAATAGTAAATCAATATGGACCGCTGGTGGAAAGTTATAATAGTAAATCAATATGGATCGCTGGTTTAAAGTTTTAATAGTAAATCAGTATGGACCGTTGCTTTAAGTTTTAATAGTAAATCAATATGGACCGTCCGTTTAAAAGTAAATCAATCTGGACCGTTAATGAATTAGTTACTATTCAGTCCATTCTCCTATAAATAGAAGCTCATTCCTTCATTATTTTTATGAATTCACTGAAACTCTAGAGAGAGATTTATAGAGAGAAAGAAGAAAAGTATTCTGCTACTTCACTACTCCAGTATTCAGTTTTTCTAAGGTAAGGGATATTATTTGTTGTAGTCGTAAGGGGTATTATTCTTTCGTATTCATGAAGAGAGTTATTTTCTTTCAATACTCGTAAGGGTTATTATTTATTTCATATTCATGAAGAGAGCTATTGTTATTCTATTCTTTATTATTATGTTGGAATAACCTGTCTGTGCGGTCTATCGCATGCCTGGTGAATTCTGTTGTTATTCCATTATTTATTATTTTGTTGGAATATCATGTCTGTGCGGATTACGCATGACCTGGTTCCATTCTTTATTATTATGTTGGAATAACCTGTTTATGCGAAGTACCGCATACATGGTGAAATTCTTCTGTTATTCCATTCTTTATTATTCTATTGGAATAACCTATCTGTGTGGTCTATCGCATGCCTGGTGAATTCTGTTGTTATTCCATTCTTTATTATTCTGTTGGAATATCCTGTATGTGCAGATTACGCATGACACGGTTCCATTCTTTATTATTCTATTGGAATAACTCATCATGCGGTCTATCCCATGCCCTCGTGAATTACATTGTTATTCCATTCTTTATTATTATGTTGGAATATCACAATCTAAGCATTACACGCATGTAACACAGTTCCATTCTTTAATATTCTATTGGAATATCCCGTCTGCATATGGATTACGCATGACACAGTTCCGTTATTTATTATTATGTTGGAATAACTTGTCTATGCGAAGTACCGCATACATGATGAAATTCTTCTGTTATTCCATTCTTTATTATTATGTTGAAATGATCTGTCTACGTGGATTACCACATGGCGGGCAAAAATCCATTTGCAGTTTTATATATTCTATTATACTTAGTTGGTTAAAGTTTTGGCTTCTATACTCTATGAAATTAGTGGAATATCCTTGATATTTGCACTTCATCCAGTATCTTTTCATGGAAATATTCTTCTGAGCATTCTTGAATTTTACTCCACAAAGCAGTATCATGTTGACAATTTGGATGTTATTGAGTTCAGGATAAATTAACTTATAAATCTTTAAAATTTATTCTTGAACTTATTTTATTGAATTGTCATCATCATCATGCTTATATTATGTTGAAAATCATCTTTGGCTTACGTGCATAGATGGACTTGGTATGATTATGACCAGGGATTATTCGGTATAATCATGACCGTAATGTGACGAATGATGTGGTAAAAGTCCTCATTGGCCTATAATTCATTAGTGGACAGTTGTTGATATGATTATAACTAGGGATTATTCGGTATAGTCAGGACCATTGATGATTACATGAATATCTTTGGTCGTGGTGCAGGGATGATTCGATTTTATTTATTAAGCTGAGTCTCAGCGATAAAGCGATAAAGTTGATGGAAAGCTTTTTAAATCATAGAAGATAGTAGATTTTATACTTTACTTGACTCTTCTAATGGATTGCTTATTCCGCTGCAGCTTTTGATCTAAAACTTGTTGTCTATTATATTCTATCAGTTGTTATACTGTTGAAGGCTAATAATAATTTATTCTGCATTATCTTAGTCATAATATTTCTTACTGGGCTAGTTGAGCTCACCCTTTTGCCTTCATTGTTCTCTTCAGGAAATGAGAACGTAGTTAGGACTAGTCGGGGAACAGAGTGATGGTCCTAGATGGTGCATTAGTAGTCCTCACTATTCTGTGAAATAGTGTGATAAAAATATAATGAGGACTCTATTGAGTGTGAATATTGTCTAGATGACAATATTTGTATTAAAACTCACAGCCTATGTTTTGTCGTATTTTACACGACTGTTGTATAATTAGTTTGTATTTGTATTCTGTACCATGTATTTGACGACTCAGAATGGGTGATGTATACCTATTTTGGGGGCGTCACATTTATTATTTAATATTTTAGAAATATTAAATATAAATTAATAAGAGGAGTCTTATTATTATTATTACTATTATTATTATTTAATTCCTAAAGGAGTTTGGGAATTAATTAATAAAAGTACTCTCATATAATCCTAATAAGATTAGGAAGTTAAATTAATTAAAAGAGTTTAATTAATTATCCCTAATAAAATTAGGGAGTTTAATTAATTAAAGGAATTTAATTAATTAAATAATACCCTATTTTCTAATTAGATTAGAAGGGTTAATTGATATCTTTATAAGAGGAGTCTTATATCAGATATCAAGATATACGTGATTCCAATTGTTGGAGAGTACGCTCTTTTTCTATGGGAGATAGAAAAACTAGGGTTTTGCCAAACACCCATTTTCTTGAATCTTTCTTCTTCTTTGGTAGATCACCTCTAGAGGCCAAACATTTGGGTGGCTAACGTTGATCAAAGGAAGGAACCAAATCCAGTGGATTCAAGTTGAACGCGAAAGGATTTGGAGGTGAACTTGTACGCGAGGAAGCTCGAATCTTCAAGGGTATGATTCTTATTCTTTATATTTTCGTTTAATTAATAATTATACATAAAGGATGATCCGAGTATATGTTTTGTAAAATTTTAAAACTCTGATTTTCCATGCTTCCGCTTAATTTGTGCAATTTGATTGCGTTCATGAATCTTACAAATCTAACACATATCCCTAAGCTTTGATACCAACTGTGACAACCCCAAAATAGTTATACATCACCCATTATGAGTCGCCAAATACATGGTACAAAAACAAATACAACTTCAGTAATACAATTATCGTGCAAAATACGACAACACATATACTGTGAGTTTAAATACAAATATTGTCTAATAGACAGTATACAAACTCAAAAGGAGTCCTCATTACAATTATTGATACACCTGCTATGTTCTCACCTCCTGAGAAGAAAAATGGAACAAAAAGGAAAAGGGTGAGCTTAACTAGCCCAGTAAAGAATATTATGACTAAGATAATATACAACAAATTATCATTAGTCTTAAACAGGGAAAAATCTGATATAATATAATAGACAACAAGTTTTAGATCAACAATCGCAATGAAACAACAATCAATTAGAAGAGTCAAGAGAGAATGAATTCTACTATCTTCTAAGATTTAAAAGTCCATCATCAATATTTTATCCACGTAACATCAATCAATATACATCTTGAATCAAATATTCATCTTTGCACTCTGTGCCAAAGATATTCATTTGTATCACCAAGTTGGTCATTTTCATCTCAACACCTGTTCATCTTTGCACTACGGACCAAAGATATTCATCAGTTAATCATTCATCTTTGAACTACAGGCCAAAGATATTCAATACGATCATCATTTAGGACTGAGGATGATGAAAAATATCTTTAAAAAAACGAATCCAGTGAGATAAAAGATCAAAGATTAGGGATTCGTACTTTATTTTATCCAAGTTCAAAAATACCTTATAATAATTAATTGTGGAGCAAAATTCAAGAATGAAGATCAAAACATGGATACAATCAAAGATAGTAACCGTAATAGACAACTTAGACAAAGAAAAGAAAATTTCATTTTTTCTGTGAATAGTGTCGTATTTGTGAATAGTGCCGTATACGTGAATAGTTCCATATACATGAATAGTAACCCCGACATGAAAAAGGTAGAAATTCCACAATAAAATCCATACCAATATTTCGATATAATGATATTGAAAGAATAACATCATTATGAAGAAAATAACATCCCTTACCTCAAAAGAACAGTACTTCTGGCTGAAATATCAGGTATAAGGCTGAAGGAAACTTACATTGAATAGCAATTCACAAAGTATCTAAATACTCACAAAATACGCTCGATAATATAGAGAGAGAAAGCTTATGGTTCTGGTGTGATTTTCAATTTTAACTAAGCACCCTATTTATAGGAAAATGCTTAGAACGCCATAGCAGACTAACCTGCTACCTGATGGTTTTACCTGCTACTATTCACGCCCACCATTTTTGAAATAAAATTTCAGCACATTTTTTCACCAACCAAAAGTGGGGCCCACCCATATTTTTAATAAAAAACATTTATTTCCAAAACTTCAATAATTATAATAAATAACCTTTTTATCAGAAAAATACGAATTGTATGCCCATTCTATAGGAAATTAAATTCTTTACAACTTTGTAGATTTAAGTTTTTTCCAAATTCCAAACGAAAAATGACCAAAATCCACATACGGATGATTTTTAATATCTCCATACCGACAAAATACTGATAAAACACCTCAGCATTAATTCCTTCATTTATATCCACACAAAATAAATATTTCCCTTATCCATCCACATAGAATAAATATTTCCTTATCGTATAAATCAATAATTAATTATTCATAAATAATATTACAGAATCACAATTATGACAACTAGGTCGTTCCTAGGAAAGAGGGGGCTTTCTGATAAGGATTTCTCCTTATTGACGCGCAATTAGGTGACCAAACCCCTTTCCTAGACAGAACTTCCTTAGATATTGCCAATAATGCTATCTAACAATATTATTCAAATAATAAGAATTATTGATCTCTTAATGGAGATACTGTGCAGTGACAATTATTGAAATAACAATAATATAAAATATCAACGTAGCAATTATTGAATCAATAAAATAAAATATTGAACAGTAATTACTGTAACAATTATTGAGTAGTGCCTTCTTACGTAAAAATCAATAATTCAAAAACTCAAACTTGTCGTTTTCTTCATCCGGCCATTTTCTGTTATGGGGCCCACAAATAATGCTACCATTATACGAATAATATTCTCGACAAAGAAGAATATTCCACGACCAAACGAATATTCCCCGACAAAAATGAATATTTTATAACCACTTGCTTATTTTGCAAAATTTGCACATTTCACCCATAACAAAAACATTATATCAAATTAACACCTTATTATTCACAATAATAAATAGAGAAAATTTGATTTTATTTATAAAAAGTTGGGGTCTTACAACAATGATATAAGTATTCAATTACATGATACTGTTTTGTGGAGTAAAATTCAAGAATAATATTGTATCAAAAATGATTTGGACAGAAAAGAAATCAATTTTTGTCATGAATAGTACCTGAGTGAATAGTATTCCATGAATAGTACTTCGAGAATAGTACCCCGTGAATAGTACCCCGACATGAAAAGATTAAAAATTATCAAGAATGTTTAGAATAATATTTCCGTGAAAAAATACTAGATAAAGCGCAAATTTCAAGGATATTCTACTAATTTCACGGAGTATAGAAGCAAAACTTATCAACATGAGTGTAAAATTAGGAATACGAAACGAAATAATATTACTTATATACTACAGAGTTTGGAAGAAAATATTATTTCATACGACTATTGAACAAAAATAATATCTCTTACCTTAAAAGGAGAGTACTTCTGAATTGTATAGCGGGGATATTCTTGAAGAAAACTTGAATCGTTTTCTACACTCAAAGCTTCCTTAAATTCTAAATAAATACGTTCAATATTATAGAAGAATAATTTTTTGATTCTGGTGTGATTTTCAATTCTAAACTAAGCATCCTATTTATAGGAGAATGGAAGGATACTATTTAGAAAATAAAATCACTTGACGACATAAAGAAACATAATCACTTGATTTAATTCTTTTAAAATTTTGATGTCACTATGTTGCACTATGTAACACTATGTAGTACTATGCAGTATTATGCAATCAAATAAAATATAATATAATATATTCTATTTTTCATAAAAAAACAAAACTTATATATATATATATATATATATATAACAAAACTGAGATAACTTTCTACCGACAATTTTGAAAAATAGGTAAGTGGGGGTCCATGTAACAAGTAAAATTTACAACAAACACTTCAATAAAAACCCCTCTATTTATTTCAACTCACTTGGCTTCACAAAACACATTTTTAACAATATTTATTCATCATTAATATTATAACGCGCAATATTAACAACCAGATCATTCCCAGGAAAGAGGGGGCTTTGCGATAAGAATTTCTCCCTATTGGCGAGCAATTAGGTGACCAAACCCTTTTCCTCGACAGAACTTTCTAGACATTGTCAATAATACAAATAATAATATGAATAACTTTGTCGTCTCAATTATTAATTTAATAATATAAAATATTGTGCCAATAATTGAATCAATAACGTGGGATACTATGCATCAATTACTGTGACAATAATTGAGTATAACTGAGTGACTTCTCACGTAAACATCAAAAATCGAAGATATTGTGTAATACCGTGTGCTACTATGCAACCACGCATATTACTGTACTTTTATCATCGGGTATCTCAACAGTTAACTGTAAAACTTTTGCCGTTATTTTTATAAAAAGATATTTCTGTCGTTTTCTCACTCCGACAGTAATTTCGTTGTGGGGTCCACCAATGATTGTGTTGTCATATGAATATTCCCTGATAAAACAAATATTCCCCGACCAAACGAATATTTTATAGCAACTTGCTACTTTGTAAAATTTATAAATATTACCCACAACTATAACATTATATCAAATCCACACCTTATTATTCAAAAATAATATTTAGAAAAATTAATCTTTATTCATAAAAGTTGGGGTCTTACAACCTCCCCTTTTTATGAAATTTGTAACGCCCCCAAAATAGGTCCAATTCATCCAACCTATTCTGAGTCACCAAATACATGGTACAGAAAACAACTACAACTTTATTACAACAATTGTCGTGCAAAATACAACAACACATATGCTGTGAGTTTTGATACAAATATATACCAACTGTGACTCTAATCCCAACCTTGGATAGCACGTCACAATGGCACCTTACATAAAGGTACAGTCAAAAACTATTTTAGAAATTAAAATCTTTGGGAAGTGCTCAAGGAAACCTTCGTACATGGGAGGCCATGCGTCTAGGTTATGATAGATATCATATGTCCACAGAATTATCCTTGGTTGACCCAATAGACCCCAAAGAAAAACGAGAAGATTACTATTATGTTCTTTCCAATAGTGAATCTTTTCTTGACATATAACTATCTCTACTGTCTGCAATTGAAAATTATATTTCAACCAAACTCCAAGATTATATAGGTAGTGCTTGTAGATATACTCAGCAAGTGGATGTGCACAACCCTGTCTTATAATAACACGAAGTCGCATGTAGTTAGACATCTTGTATGATAGTGGCAAAACACCCTTCCAACTTTGGGTTCGCCTCACCCTATTTGATTCACCAAATATAACTACTAAATGATGTATAAAATACAACACACTTTTTTATACTGTTTAGGGAGAACCTCCACAGCTAAAGACCACCGTTCTATTCTCCACATTACCCCACTTCGACTCAAATACACTCTTATTACCTGAAAGGAATTGTGAAGCAAAAGGGTGAACTCAACTAGCCCAGTAAAGAATATCATGACTAAAGATAATTAAATTATCAATAACCTTCATCAGTAATAAATCAGAGATTTAGAACATATGGTAGATGATAAAACTTTTCAACCATAGTTACAGCGGAACGAGCAATCCATTAGAAGAGTCAAATAGACCATAAAGTCTATTATCTTCTCCATGTTAAAAGTCCACCAACAATGTTTTATCCCTGTAACATCAATCAATAGTTCCTGTCCACAATCATGTGAATAACTCATAATCATAATTGTGGTTCTAAATTCCTCTTCTCATCCAGTACGAAGATAATTTACATCACCTATCTTTACCTGAAACATCAAAGATCATGATTATACCAAATTACAGTTCTTGTTCATAATCATACTAATAAGTTCATCTTTGCACTACGGGCCAAAGATATTCGTCAACATTTCATCTTTGCACTACTGGCCAAAGATATTCAACAACAGGTCATATTTGCACTACGGGCCAAAGATATTCATCAACAGTTCATCTTTGCACTACAGGACAAAGATATTCATCAACATATCATATTTGCACTACAGGCCAAATATATTAATATCTCAAAGAAATATATAATCATTTCAAAATTTATATAAACAATAATTATAACCGTATTGATCAATTTACCATTGCACTTAAGCTAAAGAAATTCAATTATAAAATCAATGGTCATGATCATACCAGTCAACAATTCAACTTTGCACTACTAGCCAAAGAGAACCCATAGTCACGACCATACCAATAATCTACCCATCTTTACACTTAAGTCAAAGAGAAATTTCATCACCGGGGTTATAAAAATGTTATACATGATAATAAAAACATTATGATCAACAACTGCATTTAATTTCAAGAGTAAGATTCATAAATCAACGATAATTTGGGCATAAAAAGAAACCAATTTTGTCGTGAATAGTACCCGTGAATAGTAACTCGTGAATAGTAATTCATGAATAGTAACTCATGAATAGTAACTCGTGAATAGTACTCCGTATTCGTACATAGTACCGTATACATAAATAATGTCATATATGTAAATAATGCCATATGCATGAATAGTGTCGTATATGTGAATAGTGTCATATAAGTGAATAGTAACCCCGACATAAAAAAGGTAGAAATTCCACAATAAAATCCATATCAATATTTCAGTATAATGATATTGAAGAAAATAATATCATTTACGAAGAAAATAACATCCCTTACAATCCCTTACTATAATAATGACAATATTCCTTACCTCAAAAGAATGATGCTTACATTTGGAATATCGAATATAATGACAAGGAAACTTGCACTGAATAGCAACTCACAAAGTATCTAAATACTCACAAAATACGCTCGATAATATAGAGAGAAAAAGAGAGAAAACTTATTTCTGGTGTGATTTTCAATTATAACTCAGCACCTTATTTATAGAAAAATGTTAGAACGCCGAAGCAGACTTGACCTGTTACCTGATGGCTTTACCTGCTACTATTCCCACCCACCACTTTTGAAATAAAATTTGAGCACATTTCTTCACCAACCAAAGGTGGGGCCCACTCATTCTAGAATTTTTCACCAAAAATCATTTATAAACATAATTTTCGAATCAGTCACATCTTAAAATTCATAACAAATCATACGTTAATTTTTAACGGTTCAAAATTTATGGACATATACTCAACTTATATATGTCTAACATATCCAAAAATCACAACGATCCAACGGTCGGATCAAAATTATAACTCATGCAATAGAGCTTTAAGAACACTGATTTGATTTTCGATTTATAAGTCCTCGCTTTTGATTTCACTCAAACAGTCACCACGAAAAATCCACAAAGAATATTTGGGTGATTTAAATTTCTACGTTTAGCTTACTTCCAGGGCTTTCTTTTGATATATGGCTCATCTCCTAACTCATTATACACAAAGAGTTATGGATTTTACAAAATCAAGTAATGAACTAATTTTTCTGAAAATCCCAGATTTTGTTCTTCTTTTCGACAAAATACTAATAAAATACCTCAGTATTAATTCCTTCATTTATATCCACAATAAAATAAATATTTTCTTATCATATAAATCAGTAATTAATTATTCACAAATAATATTACAGAATCACAATTATGACAACCAGGTCGTTCCCAGAAAAGAGGGGATTTTTCGATAAGGATTTCTCCTTACTGGCGCGCAATTAGGTGACCAAACCCCTTTCCTAGACAAAACTTCCTTAGACATTGCAAATAATGTTATCTAATAATATTATTCAAATAATATGAATTATTGATCTGATAATGGGAAATACTGTGCAGTGATAATTATTAAAACAATAATAATATAAAATATCAACGTAGCAATTATTGAATCAATAAAATAAAATATTGAATAATAATTACTCAGAATAATTATTGAGTAGTCCTTCTACGTAAGATTGATAATTCAATCTTTATGCATCTGGGTAATTGCTCTTTGTGCAACAACGCGTATTACTTTACTTTACCCAAGGAATGCTACTTCCTCAAGCCAGAACTGTATTTCTTCAACTTGGCATAAAGCTTATATTCACGAAGCTTTTGGAGTGTCAGCCTCAAGTGTTGTTCATGATCTTCACTGCTTTTGGAATAAATAAGGATGTCATCAATAAAGATGACCACAAAGTGATCCAAATATTCCTTGAATACTCGGTTCATCATATCCATGAAGGCATCAGGAGCATTAGTCAATCCAAAAGACATGACTAGGAATTCATAATGCCCGTACCGAGTTTTGAAAGCTGTCTATGGAATGTCATCAGTTCTAATCTTCAATTGGTGATATCCGGAACGAAGATCAATCTTTGAAATGAATTTGGCTCCTTGCAACTGGTCAAACAGGTCATCAATATGTGGCAACGGATACCTATTTTTAATGGTGACATGATTCAACTCCCGATAATCAATACAAAGTCACATACTACCATCTTTCTTCTTCACGAATAGAACATGAGCACCCCAAGGAGAAGTACTAGGACGAATAAAGCCAATGTCTAACAATTCCTGCAGTTGGGTCTTTAACTCCTAAAGTTCAATAGGAGCTATTCGATATGGGGCTTTGGAAATGGGTTTTTACCGGGTTCAAGGTCGATACAAAATTCAATTTCACGCTCTGGGGGTAGGCCAGGAATTTCTTCGGGGAATACGTCAGGAAACTTATTAACAACAGAAATAGCATTCAAAGCTGACGTATTTTTGTTTAAATCTGTGACATGAGCTAAGAAATCTTGACATCCGTTTTTTAATAAACGATTAGCTTTATGGCTTGAGATGACAGTGATTGATTTTAATGGTTTGGTTGCTTGAATTTGCATCATAGGTTGGTTAGGAATATGAAAGCTAACAACCTTACTAAAACAATCAATTTTTACATGATGAGTAGTTAACCAATCAATCCCTAGAATCACTTCAAATGCAAGTATTTTCAAAGAAATAAGATCGACAGGTAATGTGCGGTTACCAATTTGAATCAAACAAGACTTATAAACCATGGATGTAATGAAGGTTTCTCCCAACGGAGTTTCAACAGATAAGTCAAAGTCCAATTTCTCCGGAGTCAAATTTAATAGATGAGCACAAGTAGGAGAAATAAAAGAATGGGTAGAACCAGTATCAAATAAAGTATAGACTTCGTTAGAGTTTATGATAAGCTTACCCGTGATGACCTCATTCGGGTTCCTTGCTTTCTGGGAGGTCACAACAAACACTCTCCCTTGCACTACCGGCTTTGACTTTTCTAGGACGACCTTTGGTGCCTCCATCCTAGCTGAATTTGTCTTCGGTGAACGACAAAATCGGGCTAAGTGACCTTCTCTTCCACAATTATAACATGCTTTGGACGGCATCGCGTAATTTGGACTGATGTGTCCCTCCCCTCCACATTTGAAGCATATGATAGGTGGTCTTTCTCCTTCCTTAACAACGGGTGTTGGTGCTAACGTCTTTCCATCATTGTTGAATCTCCTCTTCTTGAAATGTCCACTCTTATTATTTTGGCCCTGATTACCACCGAAGTGGTTACCATTTCTGGCATGTTGATTCCTCCATGCTTGTTGTCACCGCTCAAGATGATGCTCCCCCACTGGTATTATCATTTTGCCGATCGCTTCTTTTGGTTAAGGTTGACTCGTTATCGCGCTCCACCAATTGAGCCCTATTTACAACATCCTAATACAAACACGCTTTATGAAAAATAAGATGTTGACGTATCTCCGCTTCAAACCTCTTAAAAACATTCGCGCCATTCTCTTTCATTATCCACCAAGTGGGACGAAACCGGATAACTCCGCAAATTTTGCCTCGTATTACGACACGGCCATATTGTTTTTTGCTCTAATTTGATAAACTCCACCTCCTTCATGTGACGAATACTTTTGGGAAAGTATTTGTCGTTGAATGCCTCTTGGAACTTCTCCCAAGACATCTTGATCTGGCGGGAGTTAAATACGTTTTTACCGATTCCCACCAAAGAATTTGCCTCTCCGCAACATATAAAGGTGGCAAAGGGAACCTTTTGCTCCTCGGAGCATCCCAAGACATCAAATATCTTGGTGATCTGCTTTATCCATGCTTCCGCCATAAGTGGTTTTGGCTCTCCCTTAAACTCCGGTGGTCCCAGCTCCTTGAACTATTTAGCGGTGATCGCCCGAGATTTTCCAGTGTTTCCACCTACACTTTGGACAGAGAGCCGCTCTCGCCATCGTTGCATGAATTGCATAAAGCCTCCGAACAATCCATCATTCATCATTTGGTCAAGTTGTTGTTTGCATGAGGATTGTCGCCTTCGATGCACATTATCCTCGATTATTGATATTTGGTGAATCAACTATTACGCTTTGTGTTCCATTGCTATTCTCAACATTCTCTGGATGTCATTTTCAGACATCTTGCCACAAAACAAAATGTTAATTGACATGTAACATATTATCCCTATATTCTGACCGACCAATTAAATACCAAATAAACTTAGGTAGGTCATACTAGCGAAGGAATTCCCCGTCTCTCCCCTCCTAGTGCTATTCTCACATCTTAGCCAGGGATCATATCCCTAAGCTTTGATACCAACTGTGACGCCCCCAAAATTAGGTATACATCACCCATCTTGGGTCGCCAGATACATGGAACAAAATTCAAATATAATTTACTAATACAATTGTCGTGTACAATACGACAAAACATAACTGTGAGTTTGAATACAATTATTGTCTACTAGAGATTATACAAACTCAAAAGGAGTCCTCATTACAATTGTTAACACACTATTTCACAGAATAGTGAGGACTACTAATGCACCATCTAGGACCATCACTCTGTTCCCCGACTAGTCCCATTTACGTTCTCATTTCCTAAAGAGAACAAAGAAAAGAAAAGGGTGAGCTCAACTAGCCTTAGAAGAAATATATTATGACTAAGATAATGCGAATAAATTATCATTAGTCTCCAACAATGTTAAACCGATAAAATATAATAGACATCAAGTTTAATCTGCGGTGATGAACAAGCAATCCATTAAAAGAGTCAAGTAGAAAATAAAATCTACTATCTTTTATGATTTAAAAGGTTTTTCACATTTATTATCATTTGAGGCTCGACAATAAATATTCCACATCATCGAATCACCCCTACACTACGGCCAAGGATATTCTTTAGTATCACGACCACAATTATCCATGCACTACAGGCCAAGAATATTTGTGTATTCATTAATGGTTATGATCATGCCAACAACTGTCCATCAATGCATTACGGGCCAATGAGGACTTTTATCAAATCATTTGTAACATTACGGTCATGATTATACCAAATAATCCCTGGTCATAATCATACCAAGTCCATCTATGCACTCACAAAAGCCAGATGACTTTCAAAGATATCAATATGAGGATGATGACAATGATATAAGAATTCAATAAAACAAGTTCAAGAATTAATTTGTCCAAGAACCAATAACGTCCAAATTGTCAACATGATACTTCTTTTTAGAGTAAAATTCAAGAATGATCAGAAGAATATTTCCATGAAAAGATACTGGATGAAACGCAAATATCAAGGATATTCTACTAATTTCATGGAGTATAGAAGTCAAAACTTTAACCAACTGAGTATAATAAAGAATGGAATAACAAAAGAAATCACCATGCATGTGGTACTTCGCATAGACAAGTTATTCCAATAGAATAATAATAACGAATCGAATGTCGAGCAAAATTTGCAAAGCGGGGATGTTCCAACAGAATAATAAAGATTTTAAACTAGGTCCTGTGTAAACACATGACATGGATGTTCCAAATGAATAATAATAAAAAGCGGAACCAGTCCTATGTAAAACACACAGATGAGATATTCCAAATGAGTAGTAATAATAAAGATGGAACCAGTCCCACGTAAACACACGTACGTGGATATTCTAACAGAATAATAATAAAGACAGTAATAATAGAAGAATGTCACCAAGTATAGGGTAGTCAGATATCTTTGGTTATTCCAAAGCAGAATAATAAATAATGGAATAATGAAGTTCTCTTCATGAATACAAAAGAAATAACACCCCTTTCACCGTAAAATAATACTTGATATTAGAGTAGGGAAGTAGCGAGAATACTTTTCTATAGTTTCTCTATAATTTCTCTCTAGAGTTTCAAAGAATTAAGTAAGAAATAATGAAGGAATGAGCTTCTATTTATAGGAAAATGGAATATATAGTAACTAACTCATGAATCGGTCCGTTGATTTACTTTAATCGACGGTCCATATTTAAAGCAAAATATTTTAAATAAAATATAATATATATAATAATAATGACAATCATAGTACTCAATAATTCAATTCTTACGAACTTTTTCCAACGCAAGATATATATATATATATATATATATATATATATATATATATATATATATATATATATATATATATATATATATCGATACACAATCAACATAAATACAATATATATATAATATACAACACGTGTTCCCTACAAACACAACACACACCACACACCACTAACAATACCATTCCCCACCAAAAACCCACTAACAATACCATTCCCCACCAAAACCCACTAACAATATATATTATATTATATATATATACACCCACACACAACCTTATATATATAACCCCCTCCCCACTACGTATCTCTCTCCCACCCCCATTTTCAAAAATCATTTTTCAACACATATGGGCCCCACATGTGGGCCCCACCTTTAAATAATTTTCTACCGATTATTTTGAAAAATGGGTAAATGAGGGTCCATATAATAATCAAAATTGGCAACAATTACTATAGCAATAATTGAACAAAACTGAGTGACTTCTGACGTAAGCATCAATAATCAATACCGTGTATACTACTTATGCAACGACCACAGCGATATTCTCGTACCTTTAACATCGGGTGTTTCAATAGTTAATCAGTAAAACTTCCGCCGTTATTTTTATAAAATATTTTTTTGTCGCTTTCTCAATCCGACAATAATTCCGTTATAATGGGTCCACCAATGATTGTCTTAGTTGTCTGCGAATATTCTCTCTTAAAACGAATATTCTCCACCAATCGAATATTATATAACAACTTGCGTACTTTAAAAAATTTATAAATATTACCAACAACTATAACATTATATCAATTTTACTCCATAATATTCAAAAATAATATTTATAGAAAATTCATCTTTATTCAAAAAATTTGGGTTTTACAATTAAGCTGAGTCCCAGCGATAAAAGTGATGAAAAACCTTTTAAATCATAAAAAATAGTAGATTTTATTATCTACTTGACTCTTTTAATGGATTGCTTGTTCCGCTGCAGTTAAACTTGATGTTTGTTATATTGTATCAGTTTAACACTGTTTAAGGCTAATGATAATTTATTCTGCATTATCTTAGTCATAATATTTCTTCTTGGGCTAGTTGAGCTCACCCTTTCTTTCACTTTTTCTCTTGAGAAATGAGAATATAGGCGGGACGAGCCTGGGGAGCAGGAGTGATGGTCCTAGATGGTGCATTAGTAGTCCTCACTATTCTCGTGAAATAGTGTGATAATAATTGTAATGAGGACTCTTTTTGAGTTTGTTTACTCTCTAGTAGACAATATTTGTATTCAAACTCACAGTTTATGTTTTGTCGTATTGTACACGACAGTTGTATTATTAAGTTGTATTTGAATTCTGTACCATGTATCTGGCGACTCAAGATGGGTGATATATACCTAATTTTGGGGGCGTCACAATTGGTATTAAAGCTTAGGGATATAATCCCTGGCTAGGATGTGAGAATAGAACTAGGATGGGAGAGACGGGGAATTCCTTCGCTAGTTTGACCTACCTAAGTTTATTTGATATTTAATTGGTCGGTCAGAGTATATGGATAATATGTTACATGTCAATTAACCTTTGTTTTATGGCAGTATTTGCAAATGGCATCAGAAAATGTTGAGATAAGCAATGAAGCACATGAGACCGTTGAGACACCTTTAATCATTAACCAGGTTAATGTGATGTCAGATGAAGAAGAAATTAGAGAAATCTACGTGGTGCGTGAAGAACTAATAGTTGCACCCGAGCTAGTTGCAGAGGTAGCAGCTGAGAGTGAGGAAGAAGAGGAAGAAGAGGAACCTGAGGAGAATTTATTAGAAGAATTTTATGATCAAAATTTAGCATTACAAAATTGTATTCTTGAGTTAGAAGAGCAGGCTGAAGAACGGCAGGAGGTCGTGGAGCAAAGAGATGTAACTATTCAAAATTGTGTTACCCGATGTGCGATGCTTGAACAGAAGCACTCTTTGGCAGAGTATAAGATATTAGAGCTGGAATCTGAGAATGCTATGATCAAAGTTCTGATGAAAGCAGAAACAACCGAACGAAGGAGAATAGATGACGATGGGTAAAAGCCGCATGACGACGTGTAGATATTGTAGAAAAAGACGTCCAATCCAATAAAGCCAAAATAGATGAAATGGATTTTTCTTTTTGGACAACAATTGGGAGAATCCAACATCGAATTCGGAATTCCCCTGTGCATAGCGGTCAACCCCAATTCGATATGGATCGGAGAATAATGATTCAAATCATGGATCAGGAATGGGATGAAGCACTTAAGGGTGGAATGTACCCTATAGCAAAGTCAAATCCAGTAGTTTAAGTGGGAGCGTTTGTTGAGGAACCCGAACAAAGTTATTACGGGTAAGTTAATGATAAACTCTTGCGAAGTTTATACCTTATTAGATGCCAGTTCTAACCACTCTTTTATTTCACCTAGTTGTGTTCAATGTTTGAAGTGAACTCCTGAGAAGTTAGACTTTGATATATCTGTTTAAACTTAGTTGGGAGAAACCTTCGTTACCTTCACTATTTATAAATCTTGTTCAAATCAACACTTTCACGTTACCTGTCGATCGTATCTCTTTGAAAATACTTGCCTTTGATGTGATTTTAGGAATCAATTGGTTAATTACTCATCATGCTTTTTGTAAGGTTGTTAGCTTTCATACTCCTAACCAACCTGTTATGCGAATTCAAAGTAACCAAACCACTAAAGTCAATCATTGTCATATCAAGCCATAAGTAAAGACCCCCGAGCCTTTCGCAAATGACTTCCTTATGTGAAATACACCGAAGCCAGACTTTCTGTAGGCGACGTCGTGAATGACGATGACAAGTTGATAGGTATCAATGTGACGTGCTATCCAAGTCTTGGATGAGGGTCACAGTTTTGAATGATATTTTTATCGTTAATAAATTTCTTGACGTATTCCTGAAGACTTCTTAGCCTACCCTAGAGCGTGAAATCAAATTTTGTATTGACCCCAGTACTAAACCCATTTATAAAACCCTTAAATATTTCTTCAACTAAAATGAACGTAACATGCGCCAAAGACGTTGGCTCGAGATGTTGAAGATTACGATCGTACCATGCAATATCATCGTGGAAGTGCGAACGTGGTAGCTGACGTGTTGAGTAGAAGATTGTATGCGGTTACAAGTGCGAATATACGAACCCACGTGAAGATAAAGAATCGACTTTAATCGACAAAGTTAAAGCCGCTCAAGCTACATACTCAGAGCTGATGAATGTGAAGAAGAAGGTTCAAGAGGGCGTTATTCTAGAAACAAGAATCGACGAAGAGAGGATATCTCAACCCTCGATTTAATTGGTCCATTTGAAATCCTCGATGAAGTAGGAAATGTGGCCTATAGACTCGTTTTACCGCCAAGTATGTTGCGTGTTCAGAACATTTTTTTTTACGTATCGATGTTACGTAAATATGTGGATGACCCGAACCACATTATTAATTTAGAACCGGACGAGATAGCAGAAGATTTAACGTATGAGGAGATACACGTTAACATCTTGGATAAGAAGGATCATATTCGACGCTCAAAGGTTATACCTCAAGAGTTAGACATTGAAGTGAAGTCAAGGTATCCTCACCGTTTTAAGATACCAGTGCGTCGTACGTAAATTTCGAGGGCGAAATTCCATAAGGAGGGGAGATTGTGAGACCCCAGATTTTATGAATAAATATTTAATTTTCTCAAAATAATTTTTTCTTAATATTATGGTGTATAATGTTATAGTTGTGGGTAATATTTATAAATTTTGCAAAGTACGCAAGTTGTTATATAATATTCGATTGGTCGGGGAATATTCGTTTTAACAGGGAATATTCGTACAACGACACAATCATTGGTGGACCCCACAACGGAATTATTGTCGGATTGAAAAAACAACAAAAATACTTTATGAAAATAACGGCGGAAGTTTTACCATTAACTGTTGAAACACCCGATGTTAAAAGTATAGTAATACGCGTGGTTGCATAGTAGCACACGGTATTGATTATTGATGCTTATGTGGTAAGTCACTCAGTTTTGTTTTATTTGTATTATTAATGTAATAAAATAGAATATTTTTATAAAGTTATTCTATAAATAGAATATATTATATTTTATTATGCATAGTATTGCATAGTGCCTGTATAGTATTTTATATAGTAAAATCTTTTTATATAAAACAGAATACTTTTATAAAGTTATCTGTTTTATTAGACAATAATTAGAATATATTATATTTTATTATGCATAGTATTTGCATAGTGTCTGCATAGTATTTGCATAGTAAAATCTTTTATAAAGTTATTCGTTTTATTAGATTATAAATAGAATATATTATATTTTTATTTAAAAGATTTTGTTTTAAATATGGACCGTCAGATTAAAGTGAATCAATCTGGACCGTTCATGAGTTAGTTACTATGCAGTCTATTTTTCTATAAATAGAAGCTCATTCCTTCATTATTTCTTACGAATTCACTGAAACTCTAGAGAGAGAAACTATAGAGAAAGAAGAAAAGTGTTCTGCTACTTCACTACTTCTATATCCAAGACTTTCTTCTTGGGTAGGGAATATTATTTGTTGTACTCATAAGGGTATTCTTTCTTTCTTATTCATGAAGAGAACTTCATTATTCCATTCTTTATTATTCTGTTGGAATAACTCAGATATCATGGATACCCTATACTTGGTAAAATTCTTACATTATTCCATTCTTTATTATTATTTTGTTGGAATATCCCATGCATGCGCTTTTACTGCCGGACTGGTTCTGTCTTTATTATTATTACATTTGGAATATCCTCGTATGTGCGTTTCTGTGGGACTGAATTCTCATCTTTATTATTATTCTGTTGGAATATCCTGTCTATCTGTACTGCATGCATGGTGATTTCATTTGTTATTCCATTCTTTATTATTACTCATTGGAATATCATGTATGGGTGTAATTTACTTTGACCGATTCCATTAATTATTATTCATTGGAATAACTTTGTCTGCTGAAACTACGCATGCATGGTGATTTTTTTTGTTATTCCATTCTTTATTATACTCGGTTGGTTAAAGTTTTGACTTCTATACTCCATGAAATTAGTGGAATATCCTTGATATTTGCGCTTCATCCAATATCTTTTCATGGAAATATTCTTACGAGCATTCTTGAATTTCACTCTACAAAAAGCGATATCATGTTGACAATTTGGGCGTTATTGGTTCTGGATAAATTAATTCTTGAACTTGTTTTATTGAATTCTTATATCATTGTCATCATCCTCATGTTTATATTATGTTGAAAGTCATTTGTGGCCTGTAGTGCATAGATGGATTTGGTATGATTATGACCAGGGATTATGCGGTGTAATCATGACCGTAATGTTATAAATGATGTGAAAAAGTCCTCATTGGCCCGTAGTGCATTGATGGACAGTTTTTGGTATGATTATGACCAAGATTATGCGGTGTAATCATGATCGTAATGTTACAAATGATGTGAAAAAAGTCTTCATTGGCCCGTAGTACATTGATGGACAGTTTTTGGTATGATTATGGCTATGGATTCTCTTGACCAAGGTGCAAAGATGAATTATTTTATGGCATGATCGGGGAATAGTTGATGAATACACAAATATTCTTGGCTCGTAGTGCATGGATAATTGTGGTCGTGATACTAAAGAATATCCTTAGCCGTAGTGCAGGGGTGATTCGATGATGTGGATTATTTATTGTTTGAGTCACGTGATAAAAGTGATGAAAAACCTTTTAAATCATTAAAGATAGTATATTTTATTCTCTACTTGACTCTTTTAATGGATTGCTTGTTCCGCTGCAGTTAAACTTGATATTTGTTATATTGTACCAGTTTAACATTGTTTAAGGCTAATGATAATTTATTCTACATTATCTTAGTCATAATATTTCTTACTGGGCTAGTTGAGCTCACCCTTTCTTTCACTATTCTCTTCAGGAAATGAGAATATAGCTGGGACGAGTCGGGGAACAGAGTGATGGTCCTAGATAGTGCATTAGTAGTCCTCACTATTCTGAGAAATAGTGTGACAATAATTGTAATGAGGACTCCTTTTGAGTTTGTATACTCTCTAGTAGACAATATTTGTATTCAAACTCACAGTTTATGTTTTGTCATATTGTACACGACAGTTGTATTATTAAGTTGTATTTGAATTCTGTACCATGTATCTGGCGACTCAAGATGGGTGATGTATACCTAATTTTGGGGGCGTCACAGATTTCTTGTGGGTTCGACACTCGTTATTTACTCTATATTATTTGTTGATCGTATATACTTGCGCGTATTTGTCAATATCTAAATCGGACAACAACCACTGCCTGAGAGATTTCTTTAAACCATATAAGGAATTTTTCAACAAGTAAATGTGGTCTTCCTTTCCTTGAATCTGGAATTACCGAGGTTGACGCATATAAATCTTTTCGTCAAGTTCACTATGCAAGAAAGTTGTTTTCACATCGAGTTGTTCCAACTCCAAATCATGCATAGCAACCAAACTAAGCAATACTCGAATAGAGCTTTGTTTCACAACTGGTGAAAACACATCATTGAAGTCAATTCCCTCAACTTAACTGAATCCCTTAGCTACTAGCTGAGTCTTGTACCTAGCATCTTCAACTCCTGGGATGCCTTCTTTTTTCTTAAATATTCATTTACAATTCATAATTTTCTTACTTTTAGTGGTTTCATAAGTTCCCAAGTCAGATTTTTCTAATGAGTTTTCATCTTCTCATTCATAACAAACAACTACTTTTCTGATCATTTGAGGAAACAACATCTTTATAAGTCACAGGGTCATTATACTCAATTGTCTCATCAATTGACAAGGCATAAGCAACATAATCTGAATACTCATATCTCTGTGGTAGTCGCATTGTCCTCTTTGCTCTGTCTCTAGTCAGACTATACTTATTGTGCACATGTTTCTACTCTGGAACTATATTATCATCTAGAATAATAATAGTAGTATGTATATACATGATCTGAACTTTGCTGTGATTTCTAAACCTAAGGAGAAATTGCTTTAGGCTCCACCTTTTGAACAGCACTATCAAAACTATCAATACAAGGAACATATGATTCCTTATTTTTATGAAGTATAACAAACTCATCAAAAGTAACATCTCTACTAATGATGACCTTTATTGATTTTTGATCAGCACACCAAAATCTAAACAAAATTTTAATAATTTACTAATTATCTTCTTAGATTCCTAATAAATCTACACTATATTAAATTAATTTTACTAATATTTGAGTACAGAAACTTACAATATATAGTTCAATTAATTAGTTACTCTAATTAAAAAATTATAATTTAATAATTATTTTTTAAAAGTTTTAACTGAATATATTTACATAATTACATTCAATTGAAAAAAAATTTAATAATTAACCTAGAAAGTTTGTACCCAACCCATACTTCATACAAAATTGATGAGCTTCTTTTTTTAATGAATAATATTAGGAGTCTCAAAATTTTAATTTCAAATGACATGACGGAGTAATGTTAGAAGTCTCAAATTTTTAGTCTCAAATGAGTCTCGAATGACATGACATTGTCATAATTAATGGCATAGTCAGTCACATAAGATTTACCCAGGTAATGTTATGGTGACACATTATTTGATACACTTTTTGAGACCAAAAATTTGAGACCCCTAGTATCACTCTTAATATTTTAATGATAATTTATGGCATATCAAAATCAAATAAGATGTAACCAATCAATGTTATGATGATATATCATTTGAGATATTTTTTGAGACTAAAAATTGAAGACTCCTATTGCTTTTTTTAATAGCTTATTTTCATATTTTATCCTATAATTTTAATAATATTTTTATTTCATCTTCATATTAAAATTTGAAGTCTTAAAATTATTTATAAACAAAATATGATATGTCCTGACCCCTAGTGACAATAAAGCCACGTACTCTATCGGATAATATTAGGTGTTAAAAAATTTTGGTCTTAAAATTATTTCAAAATAATGTGTTATTATTATCTTTTTAATATTTGATAGGTATCTGAAATTATTATATATTAATGTAATGAAGATGTGTGGATTTTAAAAATAGTTGAGACCTTAAATTTTAGACCTTTAGCATTATCTTTTTTTTTATAAAAAAATATAGAACTTACACAATTACATATATTATTAATAAACCAACAATTAAATTAAAATAATTATAAATATTGTTCAACATCTAATTTAAAATTAATTGGCAATAATCTATAATATAGTACATATAATAATAATCAATCATTTCAAAAAATAAGATTAATATTATAATTTATGTGAGGAATATCTTTTGAATACCTGTGAAAATATCAATTCTCATTTTGTAATTAATAGTCTCTTTATTACTTTTTATTTCTCTTTTTAGAGAGTGAATTTTTTTTCCATTTTTGTCTATTGTTTGTAAATTAGTTTTCCGTATTAACCGTATATTAAATATTAATTTGTTTCTTTTCATCAATGCGACAAAACATTGATTACATTTCTTAATTTTTATAATTTATTCTAAAACATCAATTAAAAAGAAAAGAGGAGAGTAACATTTTCCCATAATTTATGAATTTCATAATCCATTGTCTAAATCTAAATATTCCTTAGATTTTAAATTTAAGAATATCTAACATTAATTTCAAAAATTAAGACAAATTTAATGCTATTTAAAAATTAAGTCAAATTTAATTCTATTTGAAAATTAAGTCAAATTTAATGCTATTTTGTGAAATGGAAGCCGTGTTTATGATATTAATGTAGTACTTATAGATCATAATTATATAATCGGAGAGGCTCTAAAGCGAATCTTAAAAAGCGAATCAAAGATGAACCGTCGTCTTTGGTGTCTATGGCGACGGTTCGACTCGTCGTATCTAAAGACTACATGGCTATGGCGGCGACGGATCGAGCGAATCGCCATAGACACCAAAAAGACGACGGTTTATCTTTTTTATTCTTTTAGTTTTCGCTTAAACGAACCGATTATATAATTACCCATTGAATAGTCGGTTATCTTCCAATTTATGACACATATTCTACTCCCTCCATCCCAAATTATCTCCACTTTTGATCATTTGCACATTTATTAAATATAATTATTATGCTAAATTTGTTACTAAAAATACAATTATATTCATAATTATGCAATTTAAAGATTATACTAGAGAGAATAAATGAACACGATAAACTTGTAATATAACCATTTTAATTGTCTAAAAAAAGAGCAAACTGCAGTTATTTTGGTACAACATTTTTTTTAAAATTAGAACAGATAATTTGGAATGGATGAAATAATAGATATTACCATTTAGGAAACTCATAAATTCACAACAAAAAATGATATTTTCACATGAAAATCGTCGCTATACATTTATAGTGACTTTCATGTAGAAATATCAAAAAGTGTTGTGAAAATATTAATTTCCATTTAGGAAATCGATATATATATATATATATATATATATATATATATATATATATATATATATATATATATATATATATATATAACAAAATACAAATGATTTGAATTTTCCATTCATCCTAATAAATCATTTAGGCCATTCAAAGTTTGGGATAAATCCCACTGCCTATAAGATCGGGAAAGCCATTGAAACTGTTGTAAGTATATATATATAAGTTGTAATTCTATTTCATATATATCAATGAATGATATATAATGAATTTTGTCTAGTTTTTCTCTCTACCATTCTCACTGCCAATTTCTAATCTCTGTTTTCTTCTCCTCCTCCTCCAAATATCTCTGCCTATTCCTTACATTATCATGATGAATAACCGGATATCAGGTCGCACGTTTTGTTTGACTATCCTATTGAGTCTCTTTACTCTCTCACAAGGTATTCTTTCTGACTTCTATTTTTTGTTTAGTTTTTTCATGTCTATCCTTCTATATATAAGAAACATATGTCACTTTGATATATTATTTTTATTTTTATATTTTTGTTGCTCGTGTTAAATAATTATTCAATTTTTATTATTTTTTAAAAGTTTATATTATTTTAAAATTAAAATAAATTCATATATTTAAAATTTGAAATTGTGCGATTAACGGTTAAATTTGACTTCTTTTCCGTGAGTAATTCTACGCAGACAGTTTTTTTTGGACAATTTTTTTGGACCGATTCAATTTTTGATTTTTTTGTTGTGATTCCTAAAAAATGTATAGTATTTATTTCAATTAAAATTTTTACAGAATAAAATTTATTTTTTATATGTATCTAAATTACACCTAAAAACACCCTATTTTATAAAAAATTTAGTTCTGTCTGCCAAGACTTGTTGATTTTGAATTGTATAGGGGTACAAAATTTTCGTTCTCTCCTATTGCCGGGGCCCAATTTCTCTGGGAATTCTGATTGCGTGGATGCCATTTACTTAAGATATGGGGTACGTGTAGACCAAATCAACTGTGAATGGAATCGTGTACGAGCATATCACCACTGCTACTGCAAGATCTCAGCCGCTAAATCTCATCATGTTCAAAAGGTTGATTAATCAAAAATATTTGTTAAATCCACAACAATTTTTATTATTTTCACAACAAAAGTGTCGCTATAGATGTATAATAAAGGTGAAAATCATCGCTATAGAATCTATAACGACACATTATTATGAAAATAATATTTTTTAATGTGGATTTAGCAAATTTATCTAGGAGCTAAAGAGCAAGTTCTTTTTTTGTAGTAAATGAGGTTTTAGTCGGATGGTTTATACAGGACTGAGAGTCTGTGTTTGTTATGTGATTTCTGTGATTTCTCTTTTATCAACGATTTAGAAATTGTTGATATTATTTTGCAATTCATTGTATTTGTACTCGTATCTCTCTAAAATGAAGGCTTTAAAAAAATAGTTCCTTTTTGTCAACATAAATTGGTATTCAATTAAATTTTATGTATTTGCTCTTTATGAAAGTTCTCATATCCGAACCGTTCATCGAACTGGAAAATATATAATGGTTGAACCGTTATTAAATATTGACCTAGTGACCTTATTAATATATAAAAATATATATTATTAGTAATAAATAAAATTTTAAAAAATCTCGTTTTTTATGAATTAAACCTAATAAAGTTGAGTTACAATATTACTAAAAGTGGTTAATTTTAATATTAAAACTTTTTTGATAGAAAAAAAATAAAATTAAAAACCGGTTCATTGAATCAATTAACCGATTTTACCAGTTGAACCACCGGTTGGATCGATGGTCAACCGGGTCAACCGATTTTTGACCAAATCAATAAAACTGGACTAAATCAGATCGGAGAGTCAATCGGTTCCAATTTTTACCAGTTGATCCGGCTGGCGGATTCGAATTTATTAGCACTGCTCTTTATTACAAACGGATCTTAGAGATTTAAACAATATTGTACAAAAAAAAATTTATGTTAAGATATGGTACCAATATGGGTCGTGCTTTAATAATTATCGGTGCACGACCTCTCGAGTTCGAGCTCGAACACTTCCACAATGGCATCCCAAAGCCAATAGCAAGATGAAATGGTGGAAGTAGAGCTCTTTGTTGGTAACAAGGGAAAAAGATTGTCCAAAAAATCATATATCACTTATAGATTGTGATATCATTTTAATTAATTAGTAATTACTCGTGACTGAAGGAACGACGTAACGAAAAATTAGATTAAAATTCAAAAAATACTACATTACCTAAAGACTTTTTGTAACTTAAAATAACTTACAATCACACATAACAGTTATCATAATTCACCACATCACCACAATAATTAATTTTTCTTTAAAAATAGATATTCAAAAAAAATCTAAACTTGTCTACAAAACTTACAAATCATCAATAACAATTTTCATAATTCACTTACACTACCACAATAATAATAATAATAATAATAATAGTAATAATAATAATAATAATAATAATTATTATTATTATTATTATTATTATTATTATTATTGTTATTATAATTGTTATTATTATTATTGTTATTGTTATTATTATTATTATTGTTATTGTTATTATTATTACTATCATCATAATTATTATTATAATAATTATTAATATTAATATTACTATTATATTTATAATTATAATTATAATTGTTATTATTATTATTATTATTATTATTATTATTGTTATTGTTATTATAATTGTTGTTGTTATTATTGTTTTTATTATTATTGTTATTGTTGTTGTTGTTGTTATTATTATTACTATTATCATAATTATTATTATAATTATTACTATAAAGAATATTACTATTATATTTATAATACTATTATTATAATTATTACTATTATTATTATTATTATTATTATAATGTTTTTTTATTATTATTATTATTATTATCATAGTTATTATGGTTTTATTATTATTATTATAATTATCATAATTATTAGTATATTTATTAATATTATTATTATAATATTATTAATATTACTATTATAATTGTAATAATATTATAATTATAATAATTATTAGTGCTATTATAATAATAATAATAATAATAATAATAATAATTATTATTATAATTGTTATTGTGGTGGTGTGGTGAATTATGAAATTTGTTATTGATAATTAGTTAGTTTTGTATTATTATTATTATTATTATTATTATTATTATTATTATTATTACTATTATTATTATTACTATTATTATTACTATTATAATTAATATTATAATTATTATTATTATAAATATTATAATTATTACTATTATAATAATAATTATAATAGTACTAATAATAATAATTATTATTACTATTATTATAATAATAATAATTATTAATAGTACTAATAATTATAATAATAGTTATTTTTATTTTTTATTATTATTATTGTTATTATAATTATTATTATAATTATTATTATTATTATTATTATTATTATTACTATCATTATTATTATTCTAATTATTGTAATAATAATAATTATTATTATTACTATTACTATTAGTATTATTATTGTAATAATAATAATTATTATATTTAGTACTATTATAATAATTATAATAAAATAATAATTATTAGTACTATTATTATAATAATAATAATTATTAATAGTACTAATAATTATAATAATAGTTATTTTTATTTTATTATTATTATTGTTATTATAATTATTATTATAATTTTTATTATTATTATTATTATTACTATCATTATTATTATTCTAATTATTGTAATAATAATAGTTATAATAATAATAATAATAGTTATAATAAATAATAATAATAATAATTATTATTGTTATTATTATTATTATTATTATTATTACTATTATTATTATTATTATTATTATTATTATTATTATTTGATTTGGGTGAGAATTTTTAGGGGTGAATTTGATTTGTGTGGAATTTTTTAGTGTTATATAAAATCTGAACCTTTCTTGTGCTTTGTCAAATGAAAGATTCAAAATGGGTTCTATTTTATTATATAGACTAGTAATTGCCCGTGCATGTGCCTGAAAGCACGGCGTAACAAAAAATTAGATTAAAATTCAAAAAATACTACATTACCTAAAGACTTTTTGTAACCTAAAATAACTTACAATCACACATAACAATTATCATAATTCACCACATCACCACAATAATTAATTTTCCTTTAAAAATAGATATCTAAAAAAAAATCTAAACTTGTCTACAAAACTTACAAATCATCAATAACAATTTTCATAATTCACCACACTACCACAATAACAATTATAATAATAATAATAATAATAATAATAATTATTATAATAATAATAATTATTATAATAATTATTGTTATTGTTATTGTTATTGTTATTATAATTGTTATTATTATTATTATTGTTATTACTATTATTGTTATTGTTATTGTTATTGTTATTATTATAATTATTATTATAATTAATAATAATAATAATAATACTATTATAGTTATAATAATAATAATAATTATTATTATAATTATAATTATTGTTGTTATTATTATTGTTATTATAATTATTGTTATTATTGTTATTATTCTTGTTGTTGTTGTTGTTGTTGTTGTTATTTTACTATTATTATTACTATTATTGTGAGACCCCAAATTTTATGAAATGACAGTATTCAATTTGCTTATAATTATTATTCTATTTAGTAAATGGTTAAATTGATAAAAGGTTAAAGTTAAGGGTGATATTTGAAAATTTTGCAAAATAAGCAAGTTGTTATAAAATATTCGTTGTGTCGGGGAATATTCGTTTTAACAAGGAATATTCGTACGACAACACAATCATTGGTGGACCCCACAATGGAAGTATTGTCGTAGTTAGAAAACGACAAAAATATCTTTATAAAAATAACGGCGGAAGTTTTACCGTTAAACTATTAAAATACCCGGTGGTAAAAGTACAGTAATACGCATGGTTGCATAGTAGCACACGGTATTGATTATTGATGCTTACGTGAGAAGTCATTTAGTTTTGTTCAATTATTGCTATAGTAATTGTTGCATAGTATCTCACGTTATTTGATTCAATTATTGTCAATATTTTTTATATATTATTAAATCAATAATTGAGATGACAAGTTATTCATATTATTATTTACATAATTAATAATGTCTAGAAAGTTCTGTCGATGAGAGGTTTGGTCACCTAATTGCGCGTCAATAGGGAGAAATCCTTATCGGAAAGCCCACTCTTTCCTAGGAATGATCTGGTTGTTAATATTGCGAGTTATAATAATATGAATAAAGGTTGTTAAAAATATTAAGGGGATTTTTATGAAGTATTTGATGTAAATTTTACTTATTTTATGGACCCCCATTTACCCATTTTTCAAAATAATCGGTAGAAATTATTTAATATAATAAAGGTGGGGCCACATGTGGGGCCCACATGTGGGAAGAAAGAAAGAAAAGAAAAGGGGGGGTGGGGAAGTTGCCTTGGGAGGAAGGGAATATATATATATATATATATATATATATATATTTTGACATGTGTGTATGGAATTTAGTGTGTGAGTGTGTGTGTGTGTGGTAGGAAGAAAAGGGGGTGAGGGAAGATGCCTTGGAGGGAAGGGCATTGTGTGTGTAAGATGAAAGTGGTGATAGTGATGTGTATGTTTGTAATATTAGTGGAGGATGGTAGAGTGTATTATATATATATGTGTGTGTGAATGTGTTATATATATATGATAATGACATGTGGGGATGGGGGAAGAAAAAATGAAATGAGTAGGAGAAATGAAATGTCGTGAAAGGGGGGAAGAGTTGGGCGTATAGAAGAGAATGAATATATATATATATATATATATATATATATATATGATAATTGATTAAGGGGGAGAGAATCAGGGGTCACGGGGTATAACCCGTGACATTGTTTTAGCATATGTTATATATATATATATATAATATTATATTTTGTTTTAAAATTTTTTGTTTTATTAGAATATTTTATTGCATAGTGCTGCATAGTAAATCAAATTTTTAAACAAAATCAGCCGATTCTTCACCCGTAATTCTTCTCTACTGTGCGTCCGTGATTTTTATTTTCTAAATAGTATCCTTCCATTCTCCTATAAATAGGATGCTCAGTTAGAATTGAAAAACACACCAGAATAAGAGAATTCTTCTTCTATAATATTGAGCGTATTTCTTTAGAGTTTTAGGAAGCTTTGAGTGTAGAAAAAGTGAAAGTTTTCTTCAAGAATATCCCTGCTATACCAATCGGAATTGCTCTATTTTTAAGGTAAGGGGTATTATTTCTTTCGTATTTATGAAGAGAATTATTTTCTTTCAATACTCGTAAGGGTTATTATTTCTTTCGTATTCATGAAGAGAATTATTTTCTTTCAATACTTGTAAGGGGTATTATTTATTTCATACTTTGAAGAGATATTATTTTTCGTAATCGTATGAATATTATTTCGTTAAATATTCGCAAGAAATATTATTTTTATTTAATATTCGTAAGGAATATTATATTCGTTCAATATTCGAAATGAATATTATTTTCGTTTATTATTTGTAAGGGATATTATTTTTGTTCAGTATTCGTATAAGATAATATTTTCTTTGGCCAAGGGTGCAAAGATGAATTGTTTTATGGTATGATCATGACCATGGGTTCTCTTTGGCCAAGGGTGCAAAGATGAATTGTTTTATGGCGTGATCATGACCGTTGATGAAAACATGAATATCCTTGGCCCGTAGTGCATGGATAATTCATGGTCGTGATACTAATGAATATCATTGGCCTGTAGTGCAGGGATAATTCGATGATGTGGATTAATTATTGAGCTGAGTCTCAGCGATGAAATATTAATTCATGGATGTGATAATAATGAATATCCTTGACCGTAGTGCATGGATAATTCATGGATGTGATACTAACGAATATTCTTGGCCGTAGTGCATGGATAATTCGGTGATGTGGATTATTTATTGAAATGAGTCTCGGTGATAAAATATTGATAATAAACTTTTAATTCGTAGAATATAGTAGATATCATGCTCTACTTGACTCTTCTAAAATACAGTTGCATATCTTTGGCCTGTAGTGCAAGGATGATCTGTTAATGAATATCTTTGGCCCGTAGTGGAAAGATGAATTTATTAGTATGATTATGGACAGGAATTGTGATTTGGTATAACCATGGTCTTTGATATTTCAGGTAAAGACATGTTATGAAAATTATATTCGTCCTGGGTACGAAGAGGAATTTAGAACCACAATTATGATTATGAGTTATTCACCTGATTGTGGACAGGAATTATTGACTGATGTTACAGGGATAAAACATTGTTGGTGGATTTTTAACGTGGAGAAGATAATAGACTTTATGGTCTATTTGACTCTTCTAATGGATTTCTCGTTCCGCTGCAATTATGGTTGAAAAGTTTTATTATCTACCATATGTTCTAAATCTCTAATTCATTACTGACGAAGGCTATTGATAATTTAATTATCTTTAGTTATGATATTCTTTACTAGGCTAGTTATGCTCACCCTTCTGCTTCACAATTCCTTTCAGGTAATAAGAGTGTAGCTGGTTCGAGCGGGGGTAACAGGAGAATAAAACGGTGGTCTCTAGCTGTGGAGGTTCTCCCTAAACATTATAGAAAAGTGTGTTATATTTTATACATCATTTAGTAGTTATATTTGGTGAATCAAATAGGGTGAGGCGAACCTAACGTTGGAAGGGTGTTTTTGCCACTATCATACAAGATGTCTAATGACAGACGACTTCGTGTTATCATAAGATATGGTTGTGCACATCCACTTGCTGAGTATATCTACGAGCACTACCTATATAATCTTAGAGTTTGGTTGGAGTATAATTATCAATTGGAGACAATGGAGATAATTATATATCAAGAGAAGACTCACCATTGGAAAGAAGATGATAGCAATCTTCTTGTTTTTCTTTGGGAACTATTGGGTCAACCAAAGATAATTCTGTGGACATATGATATCTATCATATCCTAGACGCATGACCTACCATGTACGAAGGTTTCCTTGAGTATTTTTCAAAGATTTTAATTTCTAAAATAGTTATTGACTGTACCTTTATGTAAGGTGCCATTGTAAGGTCTTGTTGTCAAGGCACCACGAGAGCTATATATATTTGTATTAAAACTCATAATTTAACTGTGGTCATTTTCTGCACAACTGTTGTATAAATGGAGTTGTCAGTAGTGTAGTTTCTGGCGACTCAAGATGGGTGATGTATACTTATTTTGGGGGCGTCACATTTGGCATCAGAGCTTAGGGATATGGTCGCTGGCGGATATATGAGTCTAGAAGTAGGAGGGGAGAGGCGAATAATATACTTCGATAGTGTGTGACTTACCTAAGCTGAAATTGTTTAACTTGATAAGTTGACAAATTGTGATATGTCAATTAACCTTTGTTTTGAAGATATATTCTAGAATGATATCTGAAATACAGGAGATGAGCAATGGGAAAATCATGATACAGAGGAAATAACCGGGTAGGTACAATCCGAAAAGAAAGCAAGGTATTCTCATCTCTTCGAATACCAGGTACATACGTAGAAATTTCATAAGGAGGGGAGATTGTGAGACCCCGAATTTTATGAAATAAAAGTATTCAATTTTCTTATAATTATTATTCTATTTAGTAAATGGTTAAATTGATAAAAGGTTAAAGTTAAGGGTGATATATGAAAATTTTGCAAAGTAAAAAAGTTGTAATAAATTTTTTGTTGTGTCGGGGAATATTCGTTTTAACAAGGAATATTCGTACGATGGCACAATCATTTGTGGACCCCACAACGGAAGTATTGTCGTAGCTAGAAAATGACAGAAATATCTTTATAAAAATAATGGCGAAAGTTTTATTGTTAAACTGTTGAAATACCCGGTGGTAAAAGTACAATAATACGCGTGGTTGCATAGTAACACACGGTATTGATTATTGATGCTTATGTGAGAAGCCATTTAGTTTTGTTCAATTATTGCTACAGTAATTGCTGCATAGTATCTTACGTTATTTGATTCAATTATTGTTAATATTTTTTATATATTATTAAATCAATAATTGAGATGACAAGTTATTCATATTATTATTTGCATAATTAACAATGTCTAGAAAGTTCTGTCGATGAGAGGTTTGGTCACCTAATTGCGCGCTAATAGGGAGAAATCCTTATCGGAAAGTCCCCTCTTTCCTGGGAACGATCTGATGGTTAATATTGCGAGTTATAATAATATGAATAAAGGTTGTTAAAAATATTGAGGGGATTTTTATGAAGTATTTGATGTAAATTTTGCTTATTTTATGGACCCCCATTTACCTATTTTTCAAAATAATCGAAAGAAATTATTTAATATAATAAAGGTGGGGGTCACATGTGGGGCCCACATGTGGGAAGAAAGAAAGAAAAAGAAAAGGGGGGTGGGGAGTTGCCTTGGGAGGAAGGGAATATATATTATATGTATATATATATTTGACACGTATGTATGGAATTTCGTGTGTGAGTGTGTGTGTGGTAGGAAGAAAAGGGGTGGGGGAAGATGTCCTGGAGGGAAGGGCATTGTGTGTGTAAGATGAAAGTGGTGATAGTGATGTGTATGTTTGTAATATTAGTGGAGGATGGTGGAGTGTATTATATATATATATATATATATATATATATATATATATATATATATATATATATATATGTGTGTGTGTGTGTGTGTGTGTGTGTGTGTGTGTGTGTGTGTGTGTTATATATATATATATATATATATATATATATATATATATATATATATATATATATATATATATATGATAATGTGGGGATGGGGGAAGAAAAATGAAATGAGTGGGAGAAATGAAATGTCGAGAAATGGAGGGGGGGAGTTGGGCGTATAGAAGAGGAATGCATATATATATATATATATATATATATATGATAATTGATTAAGGGGGAGGGAATTAGGGGTCACGGGGTATAACTTATATATATATATATATATATATAGTATTATATTTTATTTAAAAGTTTTTGTTTTATTAGAATATTTTATTGCATAGTGCTGCATAGTAAATCAAATTTTTAAACGAAATCAGCCGATTCTTCACCTGTGATTCTTCTCTCCTGTGCGTCCGTGATTTTTATTTTCTAAATAGTATCCTTCAATTCTCCTATAAATAGGATGCTCAGTTAGAATTGAAAAACACACCAGAATAAGAGAATTCTTCTTCTATAATATTGAGCGTATTTCTTTAGAGTTTTACGAAACTTTGAGTGTAGAAAAAGTGAAAGTTTTCTTCAAGAATATCTCTACTATATCAATCGGGATTGCTCTATTTTTAAGGTAAGGGGTATTGTGACGCCCCCAAAACAGGTATACATCACCCATCTTGAGTTGCCAAATACATGGTACAAAATTCAAATACAACTTAATTATACAACAGTCGTGTAAAATACGACAAAACATAATCTAAGAGTTTTTATAAGAATATTGTCATCTAGACAATATCCACACTCAATGGAGTCCTCATTACATTTATTGTCACACTATTTAATGAATAATGAGGACTACTAATGCTATCATCTGACCGTCACTCCATTCCCAAACTAGTCCCAAATTTACGTTTTCATTTTCCTCAAGAGAATAAAGTGAAAGAAAGGGTGAGCTCAACTAGCTCAGTAAGAAATATTATGACTAAGATAATGCAGAATAAATTATCATTAGACTTCAACAAGGTTAAATTGATAGAATATAATAGACAACAAGTTTAACTGCAACGGAACAATCAATCCATTAGAAGAGTTAAGTATAGCATAAAATCTACAATCTTCTATGATTTAAAAAGTTTTTCATCAACTTTATTGCTGAGACTTAGCTTAATAAATAAAATCGAATCATCCCTGCATCACGGCCAAGGATATTCATGTAATCATCAATGGTCATGATTATACCGAATAATCCTTGGTCATAATCATACCAACAACTGTCCATCAATGAAGTACAGGCCAATGAGGACTTTTACCACATCATTCGTCACATTACGGTCATGATTATACCGAATAATCCCTGGTCATAATCATACCAAGTCCATCATGCACGTAAGCCAAAGATGACTTTAATCATAATATAAGCATGATGATGATGACAATGACATAATAATTCAATAAAATAAGTTCAAGGATAAATTTTAAAGATTTATAATTTTAATTTATCAGACATATCATTTCTACAATTTAATAAGGAATGAATACGAAGGATCATTCACCATGCATGCGGTAATCCACATAGACATGTTATTCCAATGAAATAATAAAGAATGGAATAATGAAGAATTCACTACCGAGCGTGAATCAATCATGCATACGAGTTATTCCAACGAAATAATAAAGAATGGAACGAATTCATGCGTAACTCAGCATAAATGTGGATATTCCAACAGAATAATGAAGAATGGAACTAGGTCATGCATAATCCGCACAGACAGGATATTCCAACAGAATAATAAAGAATGGAATAACAACAGAATTCACCAGGCATGCGATGGGCATAAAATGAAAGTTATTCCAACAGAATAATAAATTATGGAATAACAGAAGAATTTTACCATGTATGCGGTACTTCGCATAGACAGGTTATTCCAACATAATAATAAAGAATGAAATAACAACCTTTATGAGTATTGAAAGAAAATAACTCTCTTCATGAATACGAAAGAATAATACCCCTTATCTTAGAAGAAAACTGGATACTGGAATAGTGAGGTAGCAGACTTCTCTTCTTCTTTCTCGCTATAATTTCTCTCTATAATAATTGCTTTATAGCTTTAGTGAATTGGTGAGAAATGAAGGAAGAATTAGCTTCTATTTATAGGAAAATATAGTTTCGATAATTGCACGTTTTGGGGCTTGAAATATTACAGTATAATATCTTCCTCTTTTTCTTTACTTTTAATTTAGTCCTGCAAGTATTATCAAACTTGCACCACCTCCCCTAATAGTAAATCATGTGAATTAATAGTTCATTCATGTGACTCAATAGTATAATCATGTGAAAAAACTAATTACAGTATAGTACCTTCAATACCTCCGTTTCTAATTTAGTCATGCAAGTATTATCAATCTTGCACCAACTCCCCTAATAGTAAAACATGTGAATCAATAGTACATACATGTGATCACATAATTAAAAACATGTGAATTAATAGCAATTAATTGCTCATTTATCTGGTTAATTACCCGATTGGTCAATATAACCTCCAAACATCAATTATTATCGAAATAAATGTCGATTTTCACTAACACTAATAATTCCAACATAATGGAACTATCAATTTCATCTTTAATCAACACGAACTTATTCATCATTAATATTATAATTCATAATATTTAACAACCAGGTCGTTCCCAGGAAAGAGGGGGCTTTCCGATAAGGATTTCTCCTTATTGGCGCTTAATTAGGTGACCAAACCTCTCCTTGACAGAACTTCTAGTCATTGTCAATATTGCAAATAATAATATGAATAACTTTGCCGTCTCAATTATTGATTTAATAATATAACATATTATACATATGATACTTTGACAATAATTGAATCAATAATATGAGAGATATGATGCAGCAATTACTGTAGCAATAATTGAGTATAACTAAGTGACTTCTCACGCAAGCATCAATAATCAATACCGTATGCTACTATGCAATCACGTGTATTACTGTACTTTTACTACTGGGTAGTTCAACAATTTTAACGGTAACACTTTCGCCGTTATTTTTATAAAAGATAATTACGCCGCTTTTTTCTAACTACGACAATACTTACATTAGGGGTCCACCAATGATTGTGCCGTCGTACGGATATTCCTCGACAAAATAAATATTCTCCGACCAAACGAATATTTTATAACAACTTGCTTACTTTGAATTTTTTTTTCATATATCACCCTTAACTTTAACCTTTTATCAATTTAACCATTTACGAAATAAAATAATAATTATAAGAAAATTGAATACTTTCATTTCATAAAATTCGGGGTCTTACAAGTATTATTTCTTTTGTATTCATGAAGAGAATTATTTTCTTTCAATACTCGTAAGGGATATTATTTCTTTCGTATTCATGAAGAGAATTATTTTCTTTCAATACTTGTAAGGGGTATTATTTATTTCATATTCTGAAGAGATATTATTTTTCGTAATCGTATGAATATTATTTCGTTCAATATTCGCAAGAAATATTATTTTCATTTAATATTCGTAAGGAATATTATATTCGTTCAATATTCAAAATGAATATTATTTTCGTTTAATATTTGTAAGGGATATTATTTTTGTTCAGTATTCGTATAAAATAATATTTTCTTCCATACTCTGTAGTATGTAAGTAATATTATTTCGTTTCAGATTTCGAATTCTATACTCGTTTTGTTAAAATTTTGGCTTCTATACTCCATGAAATTAGTAAAATATCCTTGATATTTGCGCTTCATCTAGTATATTTTCATGGAAATATTGTTCTGAGCATTCTTGATAAGTTTTAACATTTTATGCTGGAGTACTATTCATGGGGTTACTATTCCCGAAGTTACTATTCATGGGGTACTATTCACTCAGTTACTATTCACCCGAGGTACTATTCATGACAAAAAAATTGATTCATTTTCGGTCCAAATCATTTTGATACAATATTATTCTTGAATTTTACTCCACAAAGTAGTATCATGTTGACAATTTGGACGTTATTGATTTCTGGATAAATTAAATTATAAATCTTTAAAAATTTATCCTTGAACTTGTTTTATTGAATTCTTATATCATCCTCATCATCCTCATGCTTATATTGTTATGAAAGTCATCTTTGACCGTAGTGCATAGATGGACTTGATATGATTATGATCAGGGGTTATTCGGAATAATCATGATCATAATGTTACAAATGATGTGGTAAAAGTCCTCATTGGACCATAGTGCATTGATGGACAGTTTTTGGTATGATCATGACCATGGGTTCTCTTCGGTCAAGGGTGCAAATATGAATTGTTTTATGGCGTGATCATGATCGTTGATGAAAACACGAATATCCTTGGCCCGTAGTGCATGAATAATTCGTGGTCGTGATACTAATGAATATCCTTGGCCTGTAGTGCAGGGATGATTCGATGATGTGGATTAATTATTGAGCTGAGTCTCAGCGATGAAATATTAATTCATGGATGTGATAATAATGAATATCCTTGGCCGTAGTGCATGGATAATTGATAGATGTGATACTAATGAATATTCTTGGCCGTAGTGCATGGATAATTCGGTGATGTGGATTATTTATTGAGCTGAGTCTCAACGATAAAATATTGATAATAAACTTTTAATTCATAGAATATAGTAGATATCATGCTCTACTTGACTCTTCTAAAATACAGTTGCATATCTTTGGCCTGTAGTGCAAGGATGACCTGTTAATGAATATCTTTGGCCCGTAGTGGAAAGATGAATTTATTAGTATGATTATGGACATGAATTGTGATTTGATATAACCATGGTCTTTAATATTTCAGGTAAAGACAGGTGATGAAAATTATATTCGTCCTGGGTACGAAGAGAAATTTAGAACCACAATTATGATTATGAGTTATTCACCTGACTGTGGACAGGAATTGTTGACTGATGTTACAGGGATAAAACATTGTTGGTGGATTTTTAACGTGGAGAAGATAATAGACTTTATGGTCTATTTAACTCTTCTAGTGGATTGCACGTTCCGCTGCAACTATGGTTGAAAAGTTTTATCATCTACCGTATGTTCTAAATCTTTGATTCATTATTGACGAAGGCTATTGATAATTTAATTATCTTTAGTCATGATATTCTTTACTGGGCTAGTTATGCTCACCCTTCTGCTTCACAATTCCTTTCAGGTAATAAGAGTGTAGCTGGGTCGAGTGGGGGTAACAGTAGAATAGAACGGTGGTCTCTAGCTGTGGAGGTTCTCCCTAAATAGTATAGAAAAGTGTGTTATATTTTATAAATCATTTAGGAGTTATATTTAGTGAACCAAATAGGGTGAGGCGAACCCAACGTTGGAAGGGTGTTTTTTCCACTATCATACAAAATGTCTAATGACAGACGACTTCGTGTTATCATAAGACAGGGTTGTGCACATCCACTTGTTGAGTATATCTACAAGCACTACATATATAATCTTGGAGTTTGGTTGGAGTATAATTATCAATTAGAGACAGTGGAGATACTTATATATTAAGAGAAGACTCACCATTGGAAAGAAGATGATAGCAATATTCTTGTTTTTCTTTGGGGACTATTGGGTCAACCAAAGATAATTATGTGGACATATGATATCTATCATAACCTAGACGCATGGCCTCCCATGTACGAGGTTTCGTTGAGTATTTTTCAAAGATTTTAATTTCTAAAACAGTTATTGACTGTACCTTTATGTAAGGTGCCATTGTAAGGTCTTGTGGTCAAGGCACCTCGAGAGCTATATATATTTGTATTAAAACTCACAGTTTAACTATGGTCGTTTTCTGCACGACAGTTGTATAAATGGAGTTGTCAGTAGTGTAGTTTCTGGCGACTCAAAATGGGTGATGTATACCTGTTTGGGGGGGCATCACAATTATCATAATTTTTATTATAATTATTACTATAATTAATATTACTATTATAATTATAATACTATTATCATAATAATTATTATTATTATTATTATTTTTATTATTATTATTGTTATTATCATAGTTATTATTGCTGTTATTATTATTACAATTATTATTACTATTATCATAATTATTAGTATATTTATTACTATTATTATTAATATATTTTTAATATTACTATTATAATTGTAATAATATTATAATTATAATAATTATTATAATTATTAGTACTATTATAATAATAATAATAATAATAATAATAATAATAATTATTATTATTATTATTATTATAACTATTATTGTGGTGGTGTGGTGAATTATGAAAATTGTTATTGATGATTTTATATATATATATATATATATATATATATATATATATATATATATATATATTTCATCTATTCATATCAATAAAAAGGACAATTTAGATAATTTATATTCTGGAGGTGTTCTTTAAACAAGAATATCATTCGACCGGTGCTTGAAGTTCTAGTGACTCTTTATTGATATACTTTATTTATATAAATATCGTAAAGCAGATTAGCTTTAGATACCGATATTCAGAGGTATTCCATAAACAAGAATATCATTTGACGGTGCTCGAAGTTCTAAGTGATCTATCGAAAATATTTATACAAATATTAACAGTGAAACTTTAAATTCGGTCAGTTTTAGATACCGATATTTGGAGGTATTCTTTGAACGAGAATATCATTCGACCGATGCTTGAAGTTCTAAGTGACCTTATTTAATATTCACAGGATAGATAAAATATATTATTATATATATTTTCGAGTTTAACAAATTTATTTGTTATATCAAGTATTACTTAAATTGTTTAATTCATTATACTTGATATTTGCAAATATTTGAACAACTATTTGTTTATCTATATAGTACTTGTTGCATAATCTAAAAGTTAATTAAACTTTTATATCATAACAATCAATAAATTTATCTACTTAACAAGAAGTATAATTATAAAAGTTATATATGAAATTAAAGATAAATTTGTTTTCCATAGAAACACATTCTTTATTATATAAAGAAAATTAAATATTTATAAATCGAACAAAAGTATTATTTCGCTATATGTAAAGCACATTAAAATAGAGCTTAAATTTATATACTTGCTTAATCAAGAAACATTTTTTACACAAAATATAAAAGTTATTTACACTTTTATAACAGTGCATAAAATTACACATTTGCTTACATAGAAGTATTATTTGATTTAAACATAAATTATTATCTGCTTACAAAGAAGCAAATTTTCTCAACTATAAATTTTTTTAAACTTTTATAAATATCTCTTTAACAAGACATCTATTTCTGCTATCTGGTTTTTAGTTCCTCAAACTCCTCTCGAGAAACAGAAGTAGATTCAAGTTGGACACTTACAACCATCTAATCCAGAATATGATTGACAACGGTGACCTGCAAATGGCAAATAGTGGTAATATCTTGCCTAAAAAAGAGGAGATGTTTCCCCCTAGAACACAGTGATGGAGGGAAGTTATAGCAGTCATATCCTATGAAGGAGGTTTGTCTACGACACCTCTAGTAATTCAAGGAAAAGGGGATCAAGATGGAAAGAATCCTATGTAAGTGTCTGCGCTCGAGCCTCTGATGTTGCCGCAATATCCTGTAATCAGCTTGAAAAGAGTCCCATAAAACTATGGGAAAGATGGGGGATTAACATCCAACCACACTGCTGTTATATCAAAAGAAAACCCATTGTATCTACCTCAGCGAGTAATAAATGAAGTCATTAAATTAAAGGGGAGAGTGCCCGAGGAGAAAGTTAAAGAATTCCTCTGCAAGATGGGACATAATGAAGCCAAAGTGGTGCAAAGATTAATAGAAGCACCCTGACATATATCCATCCTAGATTTGGTTTTATCTTCGGAAAATCATCGTAAGGTCTTAGTGAAAGTATTGGAAGAAGTGCACCTGCCAAAGATGGTGGATATCAAAAAGTTTCATCATTTGATAGATCACATTTTCAACATCAATGTGATATCTTTCACTGATGATGATATACCATCAGAAGGGACGAGTCATTGCAAGTTATTGCACATAGCAATGATGTCCTTAGGATATGTGGCAGGAGGTGTGTTGATACATGGAGGATCGTCCTTGAACATCTGTCCCTATGACACATTGGAAAGAATGAAGATCAATATAAAGCGAATCCGAACTAGTCATGTAGTTATAAGGGCCTTTGATGGATCTCGACGGGAAGCTGTAAGAGAAATTGAGCTTCCAGTGGAGATCGGTCCACATACCTTCTACATATCCTTCCAAGTGCTAAACATCACCACTAGATACAATTTATTGCTAGGAAGAACGTGGATCCATATGGAAGGAGCAGTCCCATACACCCTTCATTAATAGGTTAAATACATCAACAACGATAATCTGGTAACTGTTAATACTGATCCAGAATATCCTGTTCATACACAAAGCGATATGCTTGTAATCAGTCTCAACAAAAGAATTGAGCTTGTCAGTTTTCAAGCCTCTTGAGGTGAGCAACACTCGGTACCAACCTATTAGAGCCCCATTTAATGTCAATGCTATGGGTTGCATACTAGGGCAAAAAGACGATAGAGGCATGGAAAGAACTATTTGTTAACTCAACAAAAGATTCAGTAGCGGCGAGCAGAAGTACACTTTAACTGAAAAAACTTATTGTGCGTTAGCATGGGCCGCCATGAGATTACAACATTATCTTTGTGACACCCCCAAATCCCTGTACTTCATTACCTCAAGATTTGGTGTTCACGTAATCAAAATATTCATAATTAACTACCCAATTATAATAAATTGAATAATAAAAACCTGCCCATACATGATTACTTAAATAAAAACATTATCTCCCAGGTTCTCTAACCTTTAATACAATCATTCAAGTGTGGAAATAAAATTATTACATCACATCATTATTAAAAAGTCTATCATCAATGATAAAACAAAATTACAAGTCTTCATCATTTGTACATTTTTCCCTTCTCTTTGCTAGTTGTAGGTTTATCTACCTTCTCATTCATAGCTGCAATAAATATATAAATATGCAAGAGTGAGAAAACAAAGCTCTCACTTGAGATAAGAATAAATTTCTTTACAACATTTGCCAAATAATAAGCTCAATAGAATTGAATGATATGTTCTATTAACTTTTCAACATTTGCCAAATAATAGGCTCTATAGAACTGAATAATTTGTTCAATTAACTTTTCAACCTTTGCCAACTCATATGCTCAATAGAACTGAATAATTTGTTCTATTAACATTCTTAAATAAACTACTGAGGGTCAAGTGACCATGAACCATGTCCACGGTTATAAGTAATCTTTCAACTTTAACTTTAACAGTCATATGGCTATAAGGACTCCACGTACTCAGGGGGATCAATCCTTCATACAATATATTGTGCACAACCATTTCAACGCTAAGCGTAAACCCCTAAACATAGGGTTGTTCATCTCAGTATTTAGAGTACAAGTCCGCACCAAAGAAAGTTTGGTTTGGATAAGCTTTCAAGGGTAATTGAAGTTTAATGATCATCAACTAGGGAACTAGTTGAATCCACAATGTTTGATAATATAACAGTTGTTTAATAACTACATAACTTAGAATATTTGAGAATCATAAATGAACTGATTCTGTACATCTAACTCATGCTTGAAATAACTATAGAGCATAAGTATTCAATAGAATGAATAAAATGGTTAACCTTTGCTTGAACAGTAAAATAAGCTAGGTTCAAGTTTTATAATATTTAGAAATGAATTCCTAAACTTTAAGAAACTTGCTTAACTGTAAACAAGTTAAAATGAATCAATTAATTGAGAATTTACAATAATACTAGAGTTAGAGTTTGCTCAAATGAATTTTGGAAACAATAACATTTGATATAAAAAGCTTGCTCAATCAAAAGCATGAAGTAATAATAAATGAACTAACTCAACGAAAGTGTAGAGTTAGAAAACTTGCATCAACATAATGAACTAACTCAATGAAATTATGGAGTTAGAAAACTTGCATGAACATAATGAACTAACTCAATGAAAGTATGGAGTTAGAAAACTTGCCTCGAGCGTAAGCTAAAATATTAAACTCGCGTTCACCTAAACACAGTATTAAAACCATAACATCCATTAGACATACTAATATTTACGTTTCAATATAAAACTCATTACTAGATAAACTTGTTATTTTAAGACAAGTCTTGTGCTACTCTTTACATTTCAGAATTCCTAAGTGTTAATCATCATAACACTTAACTATCGTTCATTGTATAAACTATGTTATCACATAACGCATTTTTTGATTTACTAATCATTTTTGCAACTTTGATCATACTAACCATAACTCACTATGTTATGTTAACCTTAACATTACATATTTAACATGTTAACAAAATCTCAGATCATGTTATGACAATTCCCCAATTCTGCGAAATTAGCGAAAGTCGAAGATCTCAAACCGGGTATGGTGCGCAAATGCGCCATCTACAAAACTTTGGACCAAATAATTCAATGCAATGGCAAGAAATTGTCTTTGCAAGCTTATTGTCTTGTTTTTGCCTTAACCCAGCGTATGGCTACAGTGTTGAACAGACAGACGTAGAGCCTGGCTATGAGCGATGGCCACTTTTAGCCCAACAAACATAAATTTCACCCAATAGACAGTAATATTAACACGTAGAATAAATACAACAATATCATAAACATGATTGCTCACATTTACAACCAACTAGCACAATTTAACACTAACTACAACTATTTTAATTTCTCAAAACTCATATTTTTCACAAAAACTCAACTTTTCTTGACATTGTTATAGAAATCATCACTGTGAACTCACTAGTTGGCCAAATCATCTCATTCAAATTACATAATGCTCATATCTCACTAAACTAACATATACAAACTTCAATTCATAATTTAACATAAGATTGGTCGCTAAAATTGCTACTCTTACTCAAGCCATATGAAGAACACAAACACTGTCAAAATTTCTTCTACAGTCAAACGAAATTAGCATACAATTGTTGTTTAAACATAATCTTTAATCACTATATACTCACATAATCACAAGTAACCAATTATCTAACAACGATTCAACAAATTTGAATTTCACAGATTATGTAAAAAGTTTTGCCGTAATATTCATAACATAAATAATATCCAATTTTGTAGAACATACATTCAATTATCAACACAATCGTTGCCAATTACTCAAATTGCTGTGAAAAATTCTTAAGACTCTCTCTCAATTTTTATCTGAAGCTCGCACAACACTTGGTACTCTCAAACTTGGAAATAGAATGCGTAATAACAAGGAAATCAACTGATATTCAAGCATAAGAATAAAACTGATAACTTAATACTACTAATTATAAAATCAGTTACTAACGTATATAATATAAATATTATATTTATTATTTTAATTTTATTATTCATATTATTTATTCTATTTATTTTATTTAATAAAAACTAGAATTCTCAAAAGTCATAAGGCTTGTTTGGCAAATCATTTAAAATATTAAAGAATTAATATATTAAGCCTTGTTTGGTAAACACTAAAATAAATTACTTTAATTTATTTTAATAACTCCTTATAATATAGTTATTTATCACACTATATTTAATCAAGCTTTCATATTTATCTTAATTAATTCAAATCACAATTAATTAAGTAAATCCTTTAATCACATAACACAATACAAATAATATATCATTTAATTGAAATATCAATATAATAATCATTTCCTTAATTCATCAATTATTTATTTAACAAATAATTCTCCAAATAATATTAAATCAATAAAACAAATATTCATTTACCGATAATCACATCCATTAAATATTTATATAACTCAATAAATATTTAAAATTACATTTAAAATTCTGGAATGTTACATCATTCCCTCCTTAAAAGGATTTTGTCCTCAGAATCACAATTCAAACAATCAAATCGTCACATTCTTCCCTACTTACAAAGATTCTGTCACCAGAATCGAAGACATAGATTAAACAAATAACTCGGGGTAACTTTTCATCATTTCGTTTGAGTTTCCCGCGTTGCCTCTTGACATTGTGGTTTTTCCATATCACCTTCACAGAAGGTATCACTTTATTTCTGAGCACTTGTTCTTTTCTGTCGACTATCTGAATAAGAATCTCTTCATAAGACAAATCTTTATCGAATTGCAATGGTTCGTACTCGATCATGTGCTTGTAATCGGGTTTATACAGTCGTAACACCGAAATGTGAAAAACATTATAAATGTTTTCCAACTCTGGAGGTAGAGCTACCTCATAAGCCACTTCCCCCACTCTTCATAGTATTTTGAACGGTCCAATAAATCTTGGGCTGAGCTTTCCTTTCTTCCCAAAATGAATCTTCCCCTTTTAAGAAGAAACTTTTAGGAAAACAAAATTTCCTACTTCAAATTCGCGATTACTCTGTGGGTCTTGGGTATACTTACCAATCTTGTCTCGATGAGTTAATGAGTTTGACAACTTGAAGTAGATTTGTTATACTAGTTTTGGTCCTAACGATTTGGCGTTCAAGCTTCATCCCAAAGCCAAATGGAGTTCTGCACTTTCTACCGTACAATGCCTCGTAAGGTGGTATATCGATGCTCGCGTGGTAACTATTGTTGTAGGCAAATTCTACCAACGGTAAATGTTCATCCCAGCTTCCTTTGAAATCCATGATGCATGCTCTCAGCATATCTTCCAACGTTTGGATTGTTCGTTCACTCTGCCCGTCGGTTTGCGGGTGATATGCTGTACTCATTCCCAACTGTGTTCCCATACATTCTTGTAGTCTCTTCCAAAAGTTTGGTGTGAACCTTGGATCTCTATCTGACATAATTGACACTGGAACTCCATGTCTTGACACGATCTCTTTAACATACAATTTCGCTAGCTGATCAAGATTAAATCTAATCTTTATTGGCAAAAAGTGTGCAAATTTTGTCAATCTGTCCACTATCACCCATATCGTATCGTATCCTTTTCTGAGTCGTTGGAAGTCCTACCACAAAATCCATAGTGATATGCTCCCATTTCCATTCTGGTATTTCCAACGGTTGAAGTAACCCGCTTGGTCGTTGATGTTCAACTTTCACTTTCTGACACGTCAAACATTTTGTAACGCATTCTGCAACGTCTCTTTTCATATTCGGCCACCAAAAATGATGCCGCAAATCTTGATACATTTTTGTACTTCCGGGATGAATTAAATATCTTGTGTTGTGTGCTTCGGTCAAGATTTCTTCTTTAAGCTCTGGTACTGCTGGAACCCAAATTCTTTCCTCGAATCGTAGTAGTCCTTCGGTATCGATCTTGTATTTTATATCGCTACCCTCAATCACCTTCTCCTTGATCGTTTCGCATTCTCTATCTTGTAGTTGAGCACTCTTCACTTTGTCCACCAAAGTTGGACTGGTATCTATCTGGAATAGTCGTTCATCGGATTCCTTTGGAAATTTGATTTCCAACTCTAGCTTTGCCATTGCTGAAATAAGCTCTTCATGCGTAGTTATCAGCATCAACTTCTCTCGACCTATCCTGCTCAAAGCATCTGCAACCACATTCACTTTACCCAGATGATAAAAGATCTCACAATCATAATCCTTTATCAATTCCATCCATCTCATATTCAGGTCTTTTTGAAAATATACTTCAGACTTTTATGGTCTGTGTAGATTTCATATTTCTCTCCATAGAGATAGTGTCTCCATATCTTGAGAGCAAACACTACTGCAGCCAATTCCAAATCATGAGTCAGATACCCTTTCTTATAATCCTTCAGTTGTCTTGATGCATACGCAATTACTTTGTCGTTTTGCATAAGAACACATCCCAACCCTTTATATGAGGCATCACTATACACCACAAAGTTACCTGTACTATCTGGTAATGACAACACAGGTGCCATGCTTAATTTCTTCTTCAAATCCTGGAAACTTTCTTCACATTTCTCCGTCCAAACAAATTTCACAGCTTTCCTGGTCAATTTTGTTAATGGAGTAGCTATCTTAGAAAAATCTTGAATAAATCGTCTGTAATAACTGGCCAGTTCCAAGAAACTCCTCACTTCCGACGGTGTTCTTGGTTGTTCCCAATTTATTACAACTTCCACTTTTGATGGATCCACGGAAATCCCATCTTTGTCAATCACGTGCCCAAGAAATTGTACACGATCTAGCCAAAATTCGCACTAAGAGAATTTTGCGTACAACTTTTCCTTTCTTAGTGTTTCCAATGTCAAACGTAAGTGTTCCACGTGTTCTTCCTGAGTTTTGGAATACACTAGAATGTCGTCGATGAATACCACTACAAACCACTACAAACTTGTCTAAGAATGGTTTAAACACCCTATTCATCAAATCCATGAATCAAAGCGAGTGCATTGGTTAAACCAAAGACATCACCGAAACTTCGTAATGTCCATACCGAGGAGTTACAAATGCCGTTCATGGTATATCCTCCTTCCTCATTTTCAATTGGTGATACCCACTTCTCAAATCTATTTTCGAAAAGTATTTAGCACCCTTCAACTGGTCAAACAAGTCATCTATTCTTGGTAATAGATATTTGTTTTTAATAGTGACTTTGTTTAATTCTCTATAATCAACGCAAAGACGCATTGACCCATCCTTCTTCTTCACGAATAACACTGGCGCTCCCCACGGTGATACGCTTGGTTGAATATAGTTTTTGTCTAACAATTCTTGCAACTGTACCATCAGTTCCTTCATTTCTCTTCGGAGCCATTACATCACGGGGCCTTCGATATCGGTGCTGTCCCCGGCACTAAGTCGATCACGAACTCAATTTCTCTGTCAGGCAGAAGTCCTGGTAAATCCTCTGGAAACACATCTTCAAATTACCTCACCACTGGTATCTCTTCCAGTTTCATATTCTTTTTTTGAGTATCGACTATGTAAGCTAAATAGCCCACACAGCCTTGACTTAACAATTTCTTGGCCTGCATAATCGTCAAACATTTCATTTGTCTGGGCGATTTGCTACCATAGAATACTACCTTTGATGGAGTCATAAGGTTTATACATTTCTTTTGGAAATCAATTACCGCTCCACATTTGAACAGCCAATCTATTCCCAAAATAACATCAAACTCTCCCAATCTAATCGGAATTAAATCTACCATTAGGATATTCTCCTTAATGTTCACCCTACAGTTCTTGTATACGAATCTAACATGGATTATCTCTTTATTCGCAATCTCTATGTTCAAAGGAAAATTCAGTTCTTCTCTAGGCAATTCTAACCTCCTAGCAAATTCATCAGAGATAAACGAGCAAGTAGCACCCGAATCAAATAATACATAAGCATCAATATCATTGATTGGGATAATACCTGACACGACATCCTTTGATTGCACAGCATCTTGCACAGTCATGTTGAAGGTTCTAGCTGTGGGTTTGTTTGATGTTGTACCTCCATCGCTTCTGGTTGTCACTCTATCCTTCTTCTTAGGGCATTCACGAGCAAAATGATCCTTGGATCCGCACATGAAGCACACGTTCTTCTTAGGTTGAGTGAAATTTGGGGTGATGTGATCCTCCTGGACACAATTGAAGCATACTCGTTTCCCCATCAAGCACGCACCCTTGTGAAACTTACCGCATGTAGCACATGCTTCAAACTTCTTGATCTGCTGGTTACCCTGCTGGTTTCCAGTACCCACGTTTCCATTCCACTTCCTCTTCAAGTTGTTGTTGTTGTTGTTGTTGTTGTTTCCACCACTACCACCTCCATTCTTGATTTCCACCTCGTTCTTCTTCTTCTTCTTCTTCTATTCCTGATTGAACTTTGTCACTGCCTCGCCTCCACCTTTAGCGAGTATTGCTTTCTCCATTACTGCTGCGAAAGTCTTCAATTGAAATAGGGAAACCCTACTGTACAACCAAGGCTTCAGTCCCTGTTCAAACCTCTTCGCCTTGCGTTAAATCGTCTTGACTTGATAAAGGCGCAAACCTCGCCAATTCGTTGAATTTAGCGGCATACTCGAGATCTGGTTATCGTTACCTACCTCAGTTCCAGAAATTGTACTTCCAGCTGACCCTTCGAACTCTCGGGAAAATAGGTCTCGAAGAATATCTCCTTAAACCTATCCCAGGTCATCATCCCTAGTCCTTCTCGAGTTTTATTGGCCTGCCACCAATAACTAGCTTCTGCTTTCAACATGAATGTTGCGAAAGCAGTCTTCTGATCATCTCCTACCCTAGCAACATCAAACACCTTCTCTATTTCCATAATCCAAGTTTGTGCCTCGATTGGATTCACTGACCCTCGAAATTCAGGTGGTCCAACCGCCTTGAACTCCTTAAACGTTGTTCCTTGGTTCTGTGGTTGATTCTGCAATGCTCCTGTCAGTAACGTCACTAATTGTTGAATTGGGTTAGCATCAACATTGTCGTTATTGTTGGTTCCTTCGTTGGTTCTCTGTCGTGGTGGTTGACGTCTGGGAGGCATTTTCTGTTTAAAAATACACCCATTAGATTATTACTCAACCCTTTTAAGTAATTTCTACTTAACTTGCTTCTACAAAAGAAATAACCACAAATCACATAACACTTTGAATAAATAACAACTTTAATTTATTCATAATCTCTTTGAAAACATAAAAACAATAGCATTACTGCTATTTACATTACTTTCCTGAACTACAAAAGTTTCAGGACAACATCATCCTCATATCCCAATAGGTTTCTTAACACTTGGGATTTATAATTTATTTAACAATTTATTCATCGTACAACAACTACGATGTTCTACTAAGATACTGCTTAGCCTTACTACGTTCTTCCTCCATGACTCGGAACCTTGTTCTGCGATCTAATACGTACGATGGCAGCGTCTCAAACTGAATAGGATATTCCATGACTCAATCCTGAGCTCGATTAACCATGGTGTTGAATACTCTATTCATCTCTTCCATCTTCATTCTCTTTGCCTGTGCGTCTTTCACTGCTATCCCGGCTCGTTGAAACATTACTTCATATGCGTCCTCGGCTCTTGTCCTCTTCGTAGCTTCTTCCCTTAGCTTATTCTTCAGTTCAGCGACCTCTTCGATCAGTTGGTCTTTCTCTCCTTCAGTCTGTTCTAGCTTTTCCTCGACATTTGTCAGTCGTTCCTCACGATCTAGAATCTCAATGTCTTTCTGCGTCATTGCAGTCTGTTGTTCGGCTACTATCTCTTACAATTCCTTGACTGTATCCTGTAGTTCCACGTTATGGTCGTAGACTTCATCGTACAATCGAGCAGCTATCGAGGTTAGTGGAGTCTCCTCCTCCTCGTCCTCATCATCCTCATCTTCCTGTGGCAACTCAACGGGATCCTCCTCATCCATCTCCACATCATCATCCTCATCTTCAACCATTGTGACCAACGGGGCTGACTCCCATGGCAGTAGTTGTTCCCAACTAACATGAATGTGTCGAGGCTCCTCCTCTATAGGCATCTGAGGTCTATCCTCCCTAGCCTGACTGGATTCTCTGACATTAGTCACCCTGACATCAAAATTTTAAGTTTTAATCATTAATCATTACTACTCGACACTCACAAGCACATAAGTATAAACACATAATCACATAAGTGTTTTATTATTTTTTCCTTAAAACTCGTTAGGAGTTAATCACCACTATCTTTTCAAAGGTTACTTCCTAAAGCTTCTCCCCACCTAAGGTTCATAACCTAAAGCTTTGATACCAACTTGTGACACCCCCAAATCCCTGTACTTCATTACCTCAAGATTTGGTGTTCACGTAATCAAAACATTCATAATTAACTACCCAATTATAATAAATTGAATAATAAAAACCTGCCCATACAGGATTACTTAAATAAAAACATTATCTCCCAGGTTCTCTAACCTTTAATACAATCATTCAAGTGCAGAAATAAAATTAATACATCACATCATTATTAAAAAGTCTATCATCAATGATAAAAAAAAATTACAAGTCTTCATCACTTGTACATTTTTTCCTTCCCTTTGCTAGTTGTAGGTTTACCTACCTTCTCATTCATAGCTGCAATAAATGTATAAATATGCAAGAATGAGAAAACAAAGCTCACTTGAGATAAGAATAAATTTCTTTACAACATTTGCCAAATAATAGGCTCAATAGAACTGAATGATATATTCTATTAACTTTTCCACATTTGCCAAATAATAGGCTCTATAGAACTGAATAATTTGTTCTATTAACTTTTCAACCTTTGCCAACTCATAGGCTCAATAGAACTGAATAATTTGTTCTATTAACATTCTTAAATAAACTACTGAGGGTCAAGTGACCATGAACCATGTCCACAGTTATAAGTAATCTTTCAACTTTAACTTTAATAGTTATATGACTATAAGGATTCCACGTACTCAGGGGGATCAATCCTTCGTACAATGTATTGTGGACAACCATTTCAACGCTAAGCGTAAACCCCTAAACATAGGGTTGTTCATCTCAGTATTTAGAGTACAAGTCTGCAACAAAGAAAGTTTGGTTTGGATAAGCTTTCAAGGGTAATTGAAGTTTAATGATCATCAACTAGGGAACTAGTTGAATCCACAATGTTTGATAATACAATAGTTGTTTAATAACAACATAACTTAGAATATTTGAGAATCATAAATGAACTGATTCTATACATCTAACTCATGCTTGAAATAACTATAGAGCATAAGTATTCAATAGAATGAATAAAATGGTTAACCTTTGCTTGAACAGTAAAATAAGCTAGGTTCAAGTTTTATAATATTTAGAAATGAATTCCTGAACTTTAAGAAACTTGCTTAACTGTAAACAAGTTAAAATGAATCAATCAATTGAGAATTTCCAATAATACTAGAGTTAGAGTTTACTCAAATGAATTTTGGAAATAATAACATTTGATATAAAAAGCATGCTCAATCAAAAGCATGAAGTAATAATAAATGAACTAACTCAACGAAAGTGTAGAGTTAGAAAACTTGCATCAACATAATGAACTAACTCAATGAAAGTATGGAGTTAGAAAACTTGCATGAACATAATGAACTAACTCAATGAAAGTATGGAGTTAGAAAACTTGCCTCGAGCGTAAGCTAAAATATTAAACTCGCGTTCACCTAAACATAGTATTAAAACCATAACATCCATTAGACATACTAATATTCACGTTTCAATATAAAAGGCATTACTAGCTAAACTTGTTATTTTAACACAAGTCTTGTGCTGCGCTTTACATTTCAGAATTCCCAAGTTTTAATCATCATAACACTTAACTATCGTTCATTGTATAAACAATGTTATCACATAACGCATTTTTTGATTTACTAATCATTTTTGCAACTTTGATCATACTAACCATAACTCACTATGTTATGTTAACCTTAACATTACATATTTAACATGTTAACAAAATCTCAGATCATGTTATGACATTTCCCCAATTACGAGAATTAGCGTAAGTCGACATCTCAAACTGTATGGTATGCAATTGCGCCATACAAAACTTGGGACCCAAGCAATTGCAATTTTGCTTTTTTGTTTTGCTTGCACAAGCAAATTGCTGCCGTTTTTAGACAGACGCGAGAGTCGGCTATGAGCGATGAGCCGACTTTTAGCCCAACAAACACAAATTTCACCCAATAGACAGTAATATTAACACGTAGAATAAATACAAAAATATCATAAACATGATTGCTCACATTTACAACCAACTAGCACAATTTAACACTAACTACAACTATTTTAATTTTTCAAAACTCATATTTTTCACAAAAACTCAACTTTTCTTGACATTGTTATAGAAATCATCACTGTGAACTCACTAGTTGGCCAAATCATCTCATTCAAATTACATAATGCTCATATCTCACTAAACTAACATATACAAACTTCAATTCATAATTTAACATAAGAATTGGTCGCTAAAATTGCTACTCTTACTCAAGCCATATGAAGAACACAAACACTGTCAAAATTTCTTCTACTGTTAAATGAAATTAGGATACAATTGTTGTTTAAACATAATCTCAAATCACTATATACTCACATAATCACAAGTAACCAATTATCTAACAACGATTCAACAAATTTGAATTTCACAGATTATGTAAAAAGTTTTGCCGTAATACTCATAACATAAATAATATCCAATTTTGTAGAACATGCCTTCAAGTATCAAAACAATCGTTGCCAATTACTCAAATTGCTATGAAAAATTCTTAAGACTCTCTCTCAATTTTTATCTGAAGCTCTCACAACACTTGGTACTCTCAAACTTGGAAATAGAATGCGTAATAACAAGGAAATCAACTGATATTCAAGCATAAGAATAAAACTGATAACTTAATACTACTAATTGCAAAATCAGTTACTAACGTATATAATATAAATATTATATTTATTATTTTAATTTTATTATTCATATTATTTATTCTATTTATTTTATTTAATAAAAACTAGAAATCTCAAAAGCCATAAGGCTTGTTTGGCAAATCATTTAAAATATTAAAGAATTAATATATTAAGCCTTGTTTGGTAAACACTAAAATAAATTACTTTAATTTATTTTAATAACTCCTTATAATATAGTTATTTGTCACACTATATTTAATCAAGCTTTCATATTTATCTTAATTAATTCAAATCACAATTAATTAAGTAAATCCTTTAATCACATAACATAATACAAATAATATATCATTTAATTGAAATATCAATATAATAATCATTTCTTTAATTCATCAATTATTTATTTAACAAATAATTCTCCAAATAATATTAAATCAATAAAACAAATATTCATATACCGATAATCAAATCCATTAAATATTTATATAACTCAATAAATATTTAAAATTACATTTAAAATTCTGGAATGTTACAATCTTCATGGGCACACAACCTATCTCATATCCCGCATGGATCCTCTGAAGTACGTATTCAACAAATCCATGTTGAATTACCGAATTTCCAAATGGAAGTTGATCTTCCAACAATTCGACATCATCTACGTGACTTAAAAATCCATCAAAGGTCAAGGAATTACAGATCAATTGGCTGAAGCACCATCAGGGAATTTCGAACCCTTGGAAACATATTTCCCAGATGAACGAAACATGACAATTCAACAAAACCATCAGGAAAATACAGTCCGATTTTGGAAATTATATTTTGACGGAGCCGTAAACATGGAAGGTGCCGGAGCAGGGGCAGTTCTGGTATCTATTTTGGGAAAACAATATCCCATGGCCATTAAGTTGTAGATGTGACGCCCCCAAATTCGGGTACTTGAAACCCGAACTCTGTGCGTCACGATACCATTTCTATAAGCTGAATAATACTAATAATAATAACAATAATATAAAATTCAAACTTAATTTACATATGCATCAAAGTTTACTCCCAGGTACGAGACCTTTAAACATTCATTAAATCATAGATATTAAGTATCATTGTCTTAATAAACTATAACTATTACACAAAATATTATAAATCTCATTCGAACAGCTTTCCTTTCCCTTTGTTCTTGCCTGAACCTTCTGGTTGATCATACTTAACTGAAAACATTTAAATTTAAAGCAAGAATGAGCATTGGATTGCCCAAATAAGTAATAACAACAATATATATTAGTCGAAAAAGAATTAAATGTTTTCTTTGAAAGACACTTCTACAACGAATCAACAGTTGTGAAGTAAGCTGAACCAATAATAACAACATATCACTTCCATATGTAATTTTTGAAACTACGTATAGACTATAACTGGAGATCAGTCAACATACTATGAACATTGTTTTCTATTTTCGAAAAGGTTAAGCAATTTATCTCGTAAACCCGTCATAACTTACTTACTGCGGGGGTGATCAAATCAGTTATTCCAGATATTGATCAATACTACATGCAAGAATGATATTATCGTTCACTCTATCCACCTTAGGTGCACAAAAGTTTTTTCCATATTCGGGATGTTCATACTTAGTCGGGAATCCGAACCAAAACAATCTGGTTGGATACAATAACGTTCTATCTTGTTCAACAATATTTTTATGTCTAGCTGAATCAAATAGCTTAGACGACTTTTAAGTCAACGTATACATACTTGAAATCAATAAGTATGTATCAACATATGATTAAATACAATGGTTATCCAAGTGGGGACACTTGTCTAACTCTATATACGAATTAACGAACAGAATAAATATCTGAATTATACAATAACACAATGATTGGATAATGTAAGAACTTGTATGAATACAAAGATTGGATACATAATCAATAATAATAGATTTAATAATCTGACACAATAATAATATAATTCTAAAAATTTCTTACTCGTGTCCATTGCATAAAGTAAGTACAAAGGTAAGATACTTGCACAATGTAAATAATAGATCAGATACTTGCTCAATAATAATTGGAGTAAGTTTAGGAAACTTGCGTAACATGATATACCTGTTTGCACGAAATAAAAGTAGTGCATAAGGTTTAGATATCTTTACTGAATACTTCCCGCTTATAATAACGCAACTTAGATTAATCTTTTATCTGACTTTATCGATAATAAGATCATTCGTTCGATTAGAATAATATATCGTAACACGTAACAACGCTCTATCATGCGATTCAAGAATAACCTAATCACCTTGTCACATATATCTAACAATTATTGATTCACTAACAAACACATATCTAGTCAATTTATCTAAGTCCGCATCAATTTACGAAATATTTTGGTGTCTGAAACTGGCTTTATCGGGTAAATATCGAGTCTAAGACTCTATCGTGTAGTTTAATATTCGATTAGATATTTTAAATATCAGTCTATTATTTTCATAGCCTTATAATAATTTTTAAATAATTATTATACTTTATCATGAATTTTCAAACACCTGAAATCATTATTAAATGATTTAAATATTAACTAATTCTATTATCATTAATATTTAATTAATATTAAACTATTAATGAAACCATTGCCAAAATATTAAAGTTATTTATAATAACTCAAAATATTTTAAAGTATTAATATTACCCTTAAATGATTTTTAAAACATTAAAAATTATTTTTAAATAATTACCATTAATATTAGAATATTAATTTATTATTTACCAAAATATTAAAAGTCATTAGTTATAACTTAAAATATTTTTAATTCATTTATTTCCTTTTTAAATGATTTTAATTCAATAAAACCATTTTAAAACTATTTATTTAATATAATTATTAAATAAATTTAATATCATTAATATTTAATTATTGATGAAATTTACCTTTAAATATCAAAAGTTATATTTTATAACTTAAAATATTTTTAAACTATTTATTTTCATTTAAAATAATTTTATAATATTAAAATCCTTTTAATTAATTTATTTAATATAATTACTAAATAAATCTAATATCATTAATATTTAATAATTAATGAAACTTATCTTAAAATATTAAAAGTTATGTTTTATAACTTAAAATATTATTAAATACCTAATTATTATTTAAAATGATTTTTAATACCATAAAATCATTTTAATTAATTTATTTAATGCATCTATTAAATAATTTAAATACAGATAATATCCAAATAAATATTAATATTTATGAAAAATATGTCAAATTATTAAAAGTTAATTTTATAACTTAAAAATAATTTTTAAAACTGATTTTATAATTTTTAGGAATTTATTTCTATTTTTAATGTATTTTTCGGAATTATAAAATTAAAATAATTAAATCCGTCGCTAAAGGCTTTAGTGACAGTTTCTGTCGCGATAGGTGTTCTTGAGGCTCAAGAACAACGACGATCGATCTTTCGGGTACCTCCTTTGACCATCTGTAATTAGATTATGTGTAGTGTTTTACGGGCTAGCTATAACTTGGATCTTGTAGTATTGATGTAATACTACAAGTGTAAATCAACATTTGGGTCAGATCATAACATATGAGCAAGATATAAATCTTTGAAATCACCGCTTTACATGTTCATCATGTTTACGGGTCGCCTGCAATTTACGGTCAGTGGTAAACGCCGGCGCCTTTTGTGGCCTTCTAAAATGAAATTTGTTAATGATATGGTTGGTCTAGACGTCGGGCTGTATAGACAAGCTAACAAAGTACAAGGTCTAAAACTTTTTCATGTCTAAATATCAACAACATGAAGGATCTATGTCATCAAACGCAATGTCAGAGTGTTTCTAGGTTTTTCCCAGAAACCCAACAGTTCGACCTATCACTTTCATGCTCGAATTCCTTTATGTTCTGTTCATGATTTATATAGTGTAATGGTTCAAATATTTAGTATACATGACAAGGAACAATACAATATAATCAGAACATCATAACATCAAAACAAGAAAAATATATGGGCCGGTCAAAGTACCCTCCCAGAACTGTTCTTGAACATTTCTGGGTTTTCCAGAAATGTTCTTGAGCAGTTTCGTCAACCCAAGTTTGACCAACTCTTGATTCAATTCTGTTACGTATTTGGGTAATATAAAAATATATATATGTAGTACTCATATCAGTCTACAATTATATAACAAGAACATGTCCATACTATAACGGATCAGCAAGAACAGAAGCTCTAAATATGACTGTTAGAAATTCTGGGTTTCTGGGTTGCCCAAGAACTCAGAATTTCTGATCGGTCAACTCACTTTGACCACGAATATCTTTTAATCTACAACAGATATGAACTTGATTCAAGTTCCAGATTCAATATCTCTTGACAGAGTACAAGTACAAACTTTCAAAACACAAAAACTCATAACAGATTGAGATCTATGGGACCTGACATTCACTGTCAGACCCTTATTTTCAAATTTCCAGATTTGGAAAATCATCAAATCCGAGCCTCTAGATGTTATGGGTTTAACATCTAGCAACCCAGATCATCGATTATCACCCCATACAACATATTTAACACAAAAAAATTACATCTAACATAAGATCAAAAGATTTTCGAATTTTTAGGGTTTGCACCTTTATGCTCCAATTCTGATTTCTATGCTTCTGATTTGATGTTGGTGTTCGTGGGGCTTGATTTATGACTGAACTAACAAGGAAATTTCGTTGGTTTGAGCTTGAGAGAGAATGGCTAAGTGCTTGTGAATAATTTAGGCCATTAAGTGCACTTTCTCTCTCTTGAATCTATATGTATATCGTGTATGCAATGCCCTTGGCAGATTCATTGAATTTGATATGCTGGAATGCTAGCTGCTAGGTTGGTAGGGTAGGGTGGCTGCCAAGATTTGGATAAGATTTGTCTAGCAAATAATTCAACTAATGAGACAAAATGGTATTTTAGTAATTTCATTTTAATCTCAAGGGTATTCTTGTCCAAGGTGCTTAAATCTAGGGTTTAATCACTAGATTTTACATCTTAAAGTTTCCCAATTAATTACTAGGGTTTGGACAATTAAAATTAAAGTGTAACAAAATTTTAATTTAAACACACTATTTTAAAATTAGGGTTTTTAATAGAAAAATAGGATTTTTAAATTAGGGTTCCTTAATATCATTAGGGTTCCCAAATTAACAATTAGGGTTTTCTAATTATCATTATAATTTACTAAAACAGTAATTAGGGTTTCTAATTTTAGCAAATTAGGGTTTTCAAATAATAATTAGGGTTTCTCCTAATTACAGAAATTATATAATACACAGTAAAATTCATATAACACAATTACTACACAGTCTCGGACTCATAACCGAGTTTAACAATTAGGGTTTAATAACATGATATATGGGTTATGACATAATTTACCACCATTGACACACCATTATCAGTCAACACATTTACTGTACATATTTATAGCACTGAAAAATTAAAATATAATTAATATTATATTATTATTCTCATCCCTTGATCAATACCCAATTTTAGGGTTTGGATTCCATATCTGGTTTATCTTTTATATATAACATTATTAATTAAGTTAAAATAATTAACTTAAATATTCTGAACAAATTCATATAATAAAATATTTATTATTATAATTATAATAATCATTTCATATATTATTTAAATAATATAAAATCATGTTTTCATGAAAAATAATTAATAAAAACATTTCTGCTTACAAAAATTAATTACTATAGGAATATAATTTGCAGTGATTAATAATTCTAAAATTATTTATAGGTAATAAATATATTTGCATTTATCATACATTACTTGACACATATTCTCATCATTAAAATAAAAAAAAAATTATATGCAAAATTTCTTATTTATTTATATGCAAAATATCGGGTTATTACAGTAGATTGTCAACACCAACAACACAGTTGAGTATAAAGGCTGTATAATGGGATTGAAACTGGCTCAATCCATGGCTATCAAACTGTTGTTGGTCTTTGGGGATTCCGAGTTGGTCAATAAACAAACCACCAGGGAGTATTATACCAAAGAATTGCATTTGCTGCCCTATCATCGGCAAATTATCAAGATGGCTATGGAGTTTGAGGAAATAACCTTTATCCACATCCCTCGAGGTAGGAATGACTTTGCTGATGCATTGGCAACATTGATCCACACATCTAGTTGGATGAGAATTCCTGATATCAAATTTGTATGCCAAAAGGCACCAGCCTATGACAATTACATTGGAGAAGTGTCAGATGAACTACCTCCCATCAAACAACCCTGGTATCATGACATCAAAGAATATCTTCGAGATGGATCTACGCCCGCTGGGGCAAGTCAAGCTGAAAGAAAGCAAATCCATAAAATGGCCATGAAATTCTATTTGAGCGGAGACGCACTTTACAAAAGGGATGCGAGAATAGGCCTTATAAGATGCCTAGATAAAGATCAAGTCTAAAGACTCATGGATGAAGTCCATGGTGGAGTATGTGGTCCACACATGAGCGGTCCTTTACTTGTCAAGAACATATTAAGAACAAGGCATTATTGGATCTCTCTCAAAGCGGACTGTGATGATCACGTCAAGAGATGCTATCAATGCCAAGCCCATGGAAATACCCTCGACACTCCTCCAAACGAATTACATTGTATGAATTCATCGTAGCCAATGGACGTGATTGAGCTAATAGAACCCAAAGCCAATAATGGTCATCGATTCATCTTCACTGTGATTGATTACTTCACAAAGTGGGTAGAAGCTGCTTCCTTTCCCAAAGTTAATAAGGAGGTAATCATTGGTTTCATAGAAATAATATCATTTATCGATATGGACAGTCAGAGGTGATCGTATCGGACAATGCCAAGAAGCTTAATTCCATCATTTATCGTCCGAAGATGAATGGTGTTGTCGAAGCAGCCAACAAAAATATCAAGAAATTTATGCAAAAGATGTCTTCCAATCATAAAGGATGGCCTGACTTGTTGCTTCTGACTCTGCTAGCCTACATAACATCAATACACAATTCTACTAGGGCTACCCCTTACTCACTAGTCTATGGCATGGAAGAAATACTCCCCATAGAAGTAGAAATGGAGTCATTAAGAGTGTTAATGGAATCTCAAATGGATGAAGATCATTGGGGTATGCTCAATCTGACCGAGCAATCCTTTGCTGATACAACTGACCATGAAAGATGGCTGCAACCCTCCTCTCATCTATCAGAGATAGCTAGTGGTATCGATCTTGCAACCACTGATCTTCATCCATTTGAGAGTCCATTAACACTCTTAACGACTCCATTTCTATTTTTATGGGGAGTACTGCTTCCATGCTATAGACTAGTAAGTAGGGGGTAGCTCTAGTAAAAGTTTGCATTGATGGTCCGTAGGCTAATAGAGTCAGAGGCAATGAGTCAGGCCATCCCTTTTGATTGACAAACATCTTTTGCATAATTTTCTTGATATTCTTGTTGGATGCTTCGACAACACCATTCATCTTGGGACGATAAATGACGAAATTAAGATGTTTAATGTGGAATTTACTGCACAATTCCTTCATCATCTGGTTATTCAGATTCTTGGCATTATCCAATACGATTACCTCTGGCTGTCTATATCGACAAATGATATTGTTTCTAATGAAAACAATGATTACCTCCTTATTAACTTTGGGAAAGGAAGCAACTTCTACCCACTTTGTGAAGTAATCAATCACAGTGAAGATGAATTGATGACCATTGCTAGCTTTAGGTTCTATTGGCCCAATCAAGTCCATTGCCCACATTAAGAAGGGCCACGATGAATTCATACAATGTAATTTGTTTGGAGGATTTTGGATGGTATTTCCATGGGCTTAGCATTGATAACATCTCTTGATGTGATCATCATAGTTAACTTTGAGAACGATCCAATAATACCCTGTTCTTAATATCTTCTTGGCAAGTAAAGGACCGCTCATGTGTGGACCACATACTCCACCATAGACTTCATCCATTAGTCTTTGAGCTTGATCTTTATCTAGACATCTTAGAAGGCCTATTCCCGCATCCCTTTTGTAAAGTGCGTCTCTGTTTAAATAGAATTTCATGGCCATTTTATGGATCCGCTTTCTTTCATCTTGACTTACTTCAGCGGGTGTAGAGCCATCTCGAAGATATTTTTTGATGTCATGATACCAAGGCTGTTTGATGGGAGGTAGTTCATCTGACACTTCTCTAATGTAATTTCCATAGACTGGTGTCTTTTGGCATACAACTTTGATATCAGTAATTCCCATCCTACCAGATATGTGGATAAAGGAAGCCAATGTGCCAATACATCAACAAAATCATTCCTACTTCTAGGGATATGGATAAAAGTAATTTCCTCAAACTTTATAGCCATCTTGATAACTTACCGATGATAGAGCAGCAAATGCAATTCTTTGGTATAATACTCCCCGGTGGTTTATGTTAGTTCCCAGTAGGCACCTAATAGATCTAGAAGGGGGGGTTGAATAGATCCTTTTTAATTTCAAATACTTTTCCTGTATATTTAGTATTGCTAACTAATTAGCATGTGACAAACATAAGAATCTTTTCTAGCATAGCAGAATAAGTAAAAGATCCCCTTCATTGATATATTCATGAACATACATACATTGTTCGTAGAGTTAGTTTAATTGTAAGCAGTTATACATATATAGCATTTATAGCAGTTAGGTACATAATGTAAATGATAGAAAGTAAATGACTGAATGTAAAAGACACAGGATTTTAAGTGGTTCAGAGACTCAAGCTCCTAATCCACTCTTCTGCTTTAATGAGCAGGGATTCCACTAAGTAAGGGCAACACCCTGAATCACTAAGATTCCTTCAAGGCTAGCAGCCTTGGAACTTCAATTCACTAAGAACTATTCAAGCTCAGCAGGCTTGGAACTTCATTTAGTCCCTCCGGACAAGGACCCCTCAGGCCCTGACTACTTGTTGTTATTGTAGTTGTTGTTGGTGCCTTGCTGTTAAGATGTCTTGAAGCTTGAACATCTTTTGTACTTAGCAGCTTGTCGTGGTCCTCTTTGCATTCTGCGTAGAGTCTGGACCACTTCTTTTCTGGTGCAGCTGATCTTAATATTGTTCATCCCATCTTCTTCCGATGTCAGCTGTGCACCATCACCATTTAGGTTTCTTAAGTCTCTGAGCTTTTGGTAGACTTCGTCTAGAACTTAGCATTCCCTAAACCCTTCTTGAATGATCTGTAAACATGGTTCTGCATCTGTTCTATTTTAGCTTTTGGTTCATGGTGATTCGTAGAGTGGCTCTCTGTATCTTCTTTGTGCTCTACCACTCTTCTGAATGCTATCTTCTTGGCCTTCTCGGCTCTCAGCTTAGTTGCCATCTTCAATGGAATTCCCATCCTTGTTGAGTGAAGCTTTAGTCTGTTCAAGTCCTTCTTCAAATCTTCTTCACTTCCACCTTCGTAGTCTCACTGCCACTGAGACTTGTTCTGTTCAGCTCTGGTGGAACTCGTAGAGTCAACAATATAGTATTCCAACAACTCAATAATTTTGTAACTCAGGAACTCTTGATCTTTGAAGCTCTGACTAATATATATATTCCTCCACAATCTTCCCATTGGAATATAGTCGTTGGGAGCTATTTTAATTGCTTCGTAGATCTCGAGTTATTTGGTGCAGACTGCTTGATGTGACATGATAGCTCCTTTATGACTTTACTGACACAACAGTCTGCTACCTTACCTACCGCCTTAGAGTTGTCACCTTTCCATGTCAGGCAAGTAGTCATCTTTATTTCTTCTTTCTGACTTCTCGATCAGAAATTGTCCTTTTGCATCGATGCTCTCAATTTAACAATGTTCGAATATCAGTCTTTAGATTAAACTGTTGCCAATGCTTTAATCTTCAGATGACTGAACTCTACAATTCTGATGTAGACGTTCTTGGACCTAGTCGTAGTGTGTCTTGTTGAATGTTGCTCATTGACTGGTTGAGACAACACTACGATCCTGAAGAAGTGTTCATTTTATTTTCAATGTGGAACACCTCTTCCTTCTCTTGTTTAGTGCTTCAACACTTCTGTTTGCCTCAACTAATCTTAGGAACTGATAGCTTGACTTCTTGTTCTGGCCTCTTCTGAATAGCAAGACACATCAGATTTGTGGCATGCCCAGCTCTCTTTTTCCTTGTGATCTCCCGTTCACTTATCATCAATGGTCTGACCCATGCTTAATCACTTTCACCTTGTTCTTCATAAGATGACCAGTATCTTTGTGTAAACTGCATCAGTTCCTGCTTTGTTTGGAAAACACTATGATCCTGGTTGATCCCAAGATCGTTATCTTCTGTTCTCTTGACAGCTACTGCACTTGCTGACTTTCCTTAGTCAGTCACTTTTACTGATGTCTTCTTCTGATCGACTTGTGGAAGACATCATCTTGAATGGCTTTACAACTTAATCTGGATACTGATTGGGTTGGTGCTTAGAGCTTCTGTTAGCTTGCAAGCCATTCGTTGAGTGCTTTCTGGTTTCTTTAAGGTGGAATGTATCTTTGCAGCTCAGACTAGAGGCTTCATACTTTGGATATTTTGGGAGTGCTCATTTGTTGAGAATTGTGTTTACTCTACGATTCTACCTTGACGTTGTGAGCACCTTTGTTGAAGCATTAGTTATGCACACTACGATTTGGCTTTGGTTCTGCATACACTACGACTCTGAGATCAGATCTTGACACTCTATTATTTTTGTCTTTTTGCTTGTTGTCCTCGTCTGATCTGGCTCGACTACGATCTCTGCCTTTGATATGATCAGTAGACTCCACTACTTCAAGTGCGACCTACGATTCTTGACTTGGCTCTGGAAGATGCTCGGTCGGCTCTAAGATAGGTTGTCTTTACGATTCTAAACATGACTTCCTCAGCAGACTACGGCTCTGAGAAAATTCTTCTCGACACACTACGATCCTTCCTCATCTCTTCTAGCAGTCTACGAACTCCGAGATCTACTATCTTGCCGACTACGATTCCGCCTTGATAGTTCTCGAGTTTTCCTTGACTCTCCTAGCAGACTACGATTCTGGTGCAGTGCTCGACGATCAGATATTCCTATCTATTACATTATAAGATCAAGCTAACAAGCTTGATATTTCTATAATTATAGTCCTTGTACATCATTTCTTTTTAAGAACTTTACAAAGCTGTTTTGCTTATGTAGGATCAACATAACATATTTGATCAATTCGTACTAAATCCTTGTCCATATATTTATATTATCTATCAAAGGACTTTACAACTTTTCTTAATGCAAGCATACTTGCATATTCATTCATTTATATCATAATCAAATCATATATAAATAGGAATAACATTCTCATGTATATTCCTAACAATCTCCCCTATTTGATTATGACAAAAACAATTAGTGCATATGCATGAGATGAATGAATCTTATAAACAGTGAGCATCTGTATTTCTAAAACAGATAAGCATGAATGTCATTGATGATAATATGAAATTACATAAACTATGACACTTTACATCCTAGATCCAGAACATACCTAACTAGATAGAGATGTACCTTTTTGGCTCCATGTGTGTCTCCAGGATGTCTGTTGATCAGCTACTCAGCTACTCATCTTTCTTTTCTTCTTTTCTCTGCTTCCCTTTAGATTCATGCTCTTCTTCTTTGTATGGCTCTCCCTGAGACTCTGTGTTCATGGGATCATCATCCTTTGGCTCCCCCTTAGATGATTCTTCTTCTTCTTCTGTTGTTGTCTTCTTCTTCTCCTTCTTTAAATTTCTGCTCTTGGCCTTCTCTTCTTCCTTCATTCTTTTCGCCTTACTCCTCCTTGAGTGCCTCTTTCTATGTCTCTTTTGCTCCCCCTTTTTTTCATTAATCACTTGTGAAAGCTGCTCCACATTTAACATAAGTTGCTCCATCGAGTAAGATGAGTTACCAACCTCAATCTTGAGTTCTTGTTGGCTTAGCTCAAGTTATAGGGAAAGAGACTGATTCAGACTGTCAATCTTGTCATAGAGAGAGATAGAATTTGCTCTTCATAAGCCTTCTGTGCTCGTAGAGCTTCTTCCTTCTGATTATTCATAACCTTTAGATAGATTTGATCGCTTTCTTTGATTTTGAGAGATATATCAGACATAAAGGCTTGGAGTCTGTCTTAAAACACATTATCTCCTTCTTCTGACAACATCTTTGCCTCTTCAGTGATGATAAATATGTTCTCAACCAACTCATCAGAATTCTTCAGTAACTCCTACTCCGTAGGGGTTTGGTCATTTGGTTGGGCAGACTCTTGTTGAACACCAGATTGGACTCCACGACTTTTATTCTTGGATAGTTTTTCAAAAGTAGTGAGAATTTGATAAATCGTTGAGTGCCAATCACTATTGGAGGATGAAGGATTATTAGATACTTCTGCTTGATCAGTATAGAGCTTCTCAATCTGTGTTTCATCATCTTCAATCGTAGAGTGGATGGACTCTACGATCATGAACTTGGATAAAAGCCTTATGCCATCTGAACCCATTCTACAATCATAGGGAATGTAGTGGTTACCAGCATGTCGGTAGACTTTGAAGTGAGACTGGTCTTTGATCAACTTTGTTGCAAATTTCTTGACTCTTGGAAAGTTTTGAGACACCAGCTCCAGATTTGGAAAATGTGAGTATCACCAGCTGAAGTAACTTTCATCTTTACCAGTGTATGCCTTTAACTAGGGCATCCACGGGAAGAACCATCTCATCAGGAGATCGTCAGGATTGTACAGTATTGTAGTGCAATCTAACTCCATGTTTTCCAATTGTTAAACACATCGAATGTAGTCATCCTTACAACTTTAAGTTGTTCGTTTCCATAGCTTATCCATTTGTTTGATGGTTCATCTGGTGGTTCATCAAAGACTTCCACCAATATTCTTCTGCGAATTCTTGATGGAGAGAAAACATGATAGTCTGCTGATCTCTTTGATTCCTGATTTATAGAACTAGAACCTTTTTCCATCTCTTCACATTCTGAACTTGAATCATGCTCAATTATTTCATCTGATTCATCAGTGAATCCTTCATGCTGATTTTCATCACCAGTACCTTCTTCAACATCTTCTCCCTTGGATTCAGCCTCGTCATCACTGATTTCAATCGTCTTTGGAAACAATTCTCCCTTTTTTGAAACTATTTGAGCAATCAGTCTTCTACTCTTCCTTCTTCTTGGGGGTTCAGTTTCAGGAGTTTCAGACTCTTCTCTTTCTTCAGAATCTGAAGCCTCTGAATCATCAGATATGCTTCCTTGATGTTCAGCAACAGTAGGAACATGTCATTCTTCTTTGGACTCAACATCTTTTGAACCATCAGATGAAATTGTTTGAGCTTTAACAGTGAGAGATCCAATTGTTTCATCTTTAAAACTCTCTTAATCAGTAGAGTGGCTACTTTGAGTGTTATCCATAGGACTTGTACATTCTTCTTCATTACCAGATATAGCTATTCCTTTCATAGGTTCAACTTTCTCCTTCTTGGGATCAACTTCTTCTTCATTAATGGACTTGCTCCTTGAGGGTTCACCCTTGAAGCTCTCAGCTCCCTTCTCATTTTCTGACTCTACGTTTCTCTTTCTTCTTGAGTAGATATGCTTCTTTGGAAAACTGGTTTGGATTTCTTTAACACCTTAATTTTCTTCCTTGGTGGCTTCACAGATTTGAACACAGGGATATCTGAATCTTCAATGACTGACAACTCCTCCTTTTTCATAGCTCTCGCCTTCCTTTTCTTCTCAGTGTTTTTGTTAGTGCTGCCATACATTGTTAGCTTTTTGTTCTCCATTGGATTCTTCTTCGAGTTTGCAAACAGCTGTGTAGTCATCACTTTATGGCTATTAAGGGCTTCACCTTCATCATCCTTAATTTTATTCTTCAGTTTCTTCTTCAAAATGATACTCAAGAATCTTCCATGGAAAACCTTAGTGAGGGGTTTTCCTGTTAACCTTTTCTTCTCTTCCTTATCCAGCCATTTGGATATTTGGTCGAGCAGGATAACTCCAAAGTTGGTACGCTTCTTTAGAACTAATGCCGACATGATCTTTAGTTGTTGATCACTCAGAGTGTCATGTGTAGTGTCCTTGCATAGGATACATTTGCCCACTATCTCTGCAAGGAACTCGAATTCTTCAAGAAACTCCTTTTTTAATGTCCTTCAGACTAGGGTTTCTTTTCTACTGAATAATCTTCTTAGCTTTTTTAGTGTCGATCTCATCAAGGCTTTTCAGACCTAGGTTAGGAAAACCTAATCATTGATTGATGTCAGAAGATTTCAGCTTAAGAATTTGACCTTTTACCTTGGTGGAAAGGGTTCCAGAATTTATGGTTACATTTGAGTGAAACTCTTTAACTAGGTCAACATATATTTGAGTGTTCGCCTCAAGACATTCTGAGAATCCAACCTTCTTTACAAGTTCAAGAATATCTCTGAACTTCTTCTCAGATTTCTCAAACGTCTTGGTTCTGAGCTGAATGCTAGTGATTACTCGCCAATCTGCCATTTGAAGAGTTCAAAGTATATGGGTATTTAATCTCAAAAGTTTTATGAGAGATAGTTGAATGCAATTTGGGCGAAGCTAGAGGTTTAATGGATTCAGGCTTTGCAGAGGATTTTAGGGTTTGAAAAGGGAGGGATAGAGGTTCGATAGCTTTTAATAACTATTTGATGATTTTGAATTTGTCTTAATGATAGTTCCTTTTGACTCTGCATAAGTTGTGATGTGTCAACCAGCCATTGGTTGCGCGATGCCCAGTAAGAAATTGTAACTCCCCATAAACTGAATAGTTTTTTAGTTTTAATTTTCTCTTAAGAAAATAAGCATTACTGATGTAGTCTGACCATTGACTTTTTCAGTACGTAGAGTACCTTGATGAGATAACTATAGACTCTTCGATTTTCTTTAGCAACTCAACGATCGTCTTCTGAGAGATGCTTTGACTCTAATCCTCATCTTGAAGTTGCATGGCTTAACCACTGACGCGCCCCAAGAGAGTTCGGGCACTGAAATTCTGAAGTGAATTTGCAAGACGTCTTTCCAACCTGTATCCATAACTTCCCTTCACATGATCTGAATAGTTGGTCACGTGTCGAGTTATGTCGAGCTCCCCATGAGCTAGTGCATCCTTTGGGAAGACTACAATCGTCGAGGCTGCTCTATGATCATTGAGTTTACTGCTAAACATACTTTACGATCATTGTATGTCCTGGTTCTTGTGATGAACTTTGACTTAGCATTCCTTCTGGGTTAAGGTAGCTCAGGAAGGACCAACCTCTTATCTTAGTGCTAAGGTTCAGGTTTGTCCCCTGAGGCACTTACCAGATGTAGAACTTTAGACATGATTAGTACTGATATTGCATTTGATCTCTCTGCTGGGGAGTTCATCTACCAACTCTGGATATACATTGATGTTTCGTGGTGTCCTCCTGCTTTTACACTATGATCAATTGTTTGATCGTAGGCACTCCATGATTTTGAGTTAGGTGGTTGATATGGTTATCAATGGCACATTTTGAGACGTTCCTATGGATCTTCATTTGGTTCATCACCCATAAAGTTTTCGGACTTTATAACTGGTATATTGCTTCAAAGTGCACGTCTGATACTTTTAGTGCTGCTGTTCTTTAACAGATCACTGCTCCCCCATAGTTGATACTATCTTCTCAGAGAGGTGTGAGTTCTTCTTCTTCATGTGCATTAGAAGGAAACCTTGCATATCTCCTTCTGACTGAAATTATTACTATCATTTAACCTGCTTTGATCATAGAAATAGATATCTTCAGGACTGATTACTCTACGATTGTTGACAGAACTACGAACGTAGTCTTCTTTGATAGATTGCACTCGTGGAGTTCTTCTTCTATAATGAGTTCTTCATGATTAATGCTCGATGATCCTCTAATGTGAAATTCCTCGAGGATTCTTCTCAAATGATATGCTTTGCATGATTGAGCATATAAGACCCTTTTCATCTTAGCATGAATGGTCTGCTTCCGTATGGAGATCAACAACCATGTGAGCTTCATTCATGTTAGCTCAGGAAGTCTTCAAGAATAGGCTTTGACAAAGAAGGATTTTGTCAGAAACATTTTTGAAATGTCTTAAGCCTCCAGCTGGTTGAATCTTCTCAACTGGAGTCATTTGCTTCAACATTCCTTAGTGTGGTCAGATAGACCAAGTACCTGCAGGTTAGATAAATTTCTATTTTTTGTACCCATGGTTATATGGGTCCTACTAGGTTAGTTTTCCAAAATCCCTATTCCTCATATATTTGGATTTTCATCATATTGATCACCAATCAATCATATTCATGCATGTATCCAAATTAGATATGACATTTTAAGATGTATGATGATGAATGTGTGTAAGATTTACCATTTTAATAAAACACTCTTTTTCTTTGATGGTTTCATCATTTGCTTGGTTATGTTCATAAATTTTAAATGTTCACAGAGTGAGAATCAACTCTATCACTTATTTGTATCTGGTTGATTCATAGAGGTGATCAGTTTCTATGAATTTTCAAGATACTCTTGTAGAACTGATCATACTCTATGTATTATAAAAAACCTAGAACATAGGTTTGTACATACATACTAACCCATCAGCAAGGATTACTCCACTTAAGATTAATTAACTCTTGATATGTTTATAACCTATTTCAGACTTCTTTCAAGATGTTATCTTCAACCTAAAACTTGGATGGAAAGAAAGTTTGTTAGTAGTTGAGTTTCCAACCTTAGTGTACTTTCTCTCTTCCCCTTTTTAGGTAGAGTATGGTCTCTTGATAGAGTACTATTATAGTACATAAGTTGATGCAACATGATGTACACATTTATGTTAATAAGGAACCGTACCTTTCCACTGTTAGTTTCTTGACAATCATTTATCTTGATATAATGAGGTTAGGCATTGATGTGCATATTTTTACATTCATTTCTGATAGCTTGTTGCTCCAGTTGTACTTTGATCAATCAGTCATAGTCTTGAAGATATAAGCTAAGAAAATCTTGACATCCTTAGTTCTTTGACACCCTTTAACCTCAAGGTTCACATCCAGCTGTTGGTTAGCCAAATACATATTTGAGAAATTCTTCTTTCCCCTTTGGATAAGTATTTTTTAGTATACATGGCCTTTCATCTTTCAGACTGGTGGATGTTTGACTCTTTGCTGTTGATGCCTCTTGACCTCCCATCTCTGGTCTTCAGACTACGAGATTTCCTGTGGACAAGGATTGGTCTTGTTGCTATGTCATTTAAGAACATGGACCAATCTTAGCAGCTTTAGGTGTATATACACATTTACCTGTACACAATATTTCCAACGTGTGAGGTCATCTGCATTTATAAGTGACTTACTACTAAACTAAGTTTAGAACAATGTTTGTGCCTAGGATCAGACTCAAAGCGATTAGCTTTTGAATATTATTGGTCGGAAAACCGATCACTAAACACGCACAAGTATACACGGTCTAACAAGTAATACAGTGATAAGTAGAGTGTCGTACCCACGAGGAACTATCACTAATATTTACCTACTACCGAATTTGTATCGCTAAAGTCTTATTCGAACAACAATAAATGGAAGTGTGAATAATCTAGTTATAACTAATTATCAAAGCAAGTAAATGGATAACGAATGATACTCGAAGGAATTACAAGCTAAGGTTACAACTTCACCCCACTCAGGCATTATGTCGAACACCTGGCTTGCTATGCTTCATCAAACTACCTACCCTTCTCTCTTTGGTCTTAATGGTCATGACAATTTGTTGACCGAGAACACACAGGTGCTCATACACATCTGTCGAGGTATGCACAAACATATCCTCTCCAGATCCACCCGAAAGGGAATAGAACAGAAAAGAACGTCCAATCTAGGTGATAATCCTACACATGTCTATGTGAATTAACCTAACAAGGATTTAGGCATAAGTTCTCTATTAGGTCACACGTGGCACACAAATATATGTCTATTCTACGCACAACTTATGCAGTCGAAACCCACAATCACATGCCAATATATTTAGGTGTAAATCTATAATTCTTCTGTCGATATCATATAACGAGAATCATTAAGCATGAATATATTAAACCAAATTATATGGTGTCAACCAAAGAGATAAGACAGTCAATTTAAATAACAAAGGGTTCCATTATAACCTTAGAGCCAATATTCAATTCATAGCTATTGAACAAAATATAAGTAGCAATAAAGACAACATTTATAGATTACAAAATCAGAGGAAATAAATGGATAAGAATAAACTATGTCGAGGCTCTTCAGTCTCCAAGCATTTCGCTCCTCTCAAGCTTTCTAATCCGTGTAGCTCACTGCTCTTGATGCTCTAAGGAAATCAAACTTCTCCCTAAACTACCTAATCTATATTTACAGACATTACCTAAGAACTAGAGAGAGAAAGTACAAAAGAGGAGAGAGAACTATACTATTCTATGCTAATCTGTACTAAGCTATCCGATGATATCTCTTTGGCTCACAGAGGCTTGATTGGCTATATACTCAGTTCCCTTCAAGCTAGGTCGAAATGAAGCATTTACTGTCTGGGCACCAGAAGTCGTGTCGCGGGCAACAAGGCATAGAGTGGCGCTATGACATACCATGGTGACATCAACCTGACGACAGGAGGTGGCATACTGGCAAGCGAGCTATAGGCTAGGCTTTGGCGCATGGCACATGACTACATGTAAAATGATCATTTTTGCCCTTGAAAGCATGAAAAAGACCTAATAAGCCCTGTATTGCATCGGTTAAGCAAAATAATACTAAAATAATATAAAACTATATAAAATCAACGAAGATCAGGCAGCTATTTAAGCCATAAAGTATCTGATTGGCGGGTATAAATTCCACTCATCAAATACCCCCAAACTTATGTCTTTGCTTATCCTCGAGCAAACCATCTAACACAAAACTAAAAATAGTAAATCATACGATAAAGAAAAATAAAACTACAAACTAGTATCATGGCTTCTAAGCTCGATCATAGCAACTCTAGAGAACATGGCAAACACATATATGAGTAAGGGTTCGTTAAATTTCAAGCATAAGACTATATTCGATCCATTCTATGTGTGTGTGTATGGAGACAAACCATCCTAACTAATCATAGCTCAACTAAGTTCGTACAGTCAATTGTTAATACCAATATGCACACTCCGCAACTTAAACATTCAACAAGCATTAAGAATAAGACGCAAGTGCAGGAAAAAATCAAAAGACTCTAGCATGAAAATAGTAAAATCTGACTCGGACAGTCCTTAATTACCTTAGGCTATTCAGAACTACCCATTAATGAGCTTTTGATTAATGACTCCCAAGCCAGATGACTTTAGGGTACTAGGTGTAGAACACCCCTATGAATCTAATAACTCGAGTAGTAAAGGCCACGTAATCAACATAAGCCAACTGTGACTTTACGAAAAAATGAAGATTATTCGGCGAGTGAATTTTATGCTCCATCTCAACATCGGTCCTGCGTTTATGGGCTAGTGCGTTTTACACTCCATCTCGACCCACCGCAACACTTTTGATATTCAATCTTCTTTTCTTTTTATTCTCAATTCATTCATTTTTTATTTTTTTTATATGTCAGCATGCTAGAATCCAAGATCCAAAACTGTAAAAACGTCTAAGTCTTTCATTACCTTGTACAAATGAAAATTTATAAGAGTGAACAAACTCTCAAAGCAATAAACACGCGAACTAAATTCGAAAAATAACTAGTTAACACAGTTGGTCGGTGCTTGCTAAGAAGGATGAATCAATAACAGTCTCGACTTATCGATTGAACAACCCCTAGCTCATACATGCTTGACACGACTCTAAGAGATAGACATAATTACTTGGCTCTTGTCATTAGCCACAATCAAAAATTAATGATAAATATAACACCCTTGCTAAATAGCAGGTCAAAATAGGGTAAAAAGGTCATTCACATGGCACAATCATCTAAATCTTTATAAGCCCCAAAAAGATTGCTATAAACCACAAAGATGCTAATAAAAATCAAAGCATTAATAAATAAAAACAAAAAACAGTTCATGGCATCCATAATAATAAAATTCAAAACATAATCCCGCATTTCAAAATGACTGCACCACAATACTGAAAATACTAATAATAACATAAGCAACGTACTAAAGTAGTAACCTAGCATGGAAATGGACAGTAATAAACAGATATAAGCCAAAACACCCCCAAACTTAAGGTGAGCAATGCCCTCATTGCTAAACATATATCAATCGATACGAGAGGGTTTCCCTGAAGATCGCTCACTCATTAGCTGCATCGTCCTCATCAGCTTTGGTAAGCGATGATGGTGGAGGGTAGGGTGAGAAGACAGGAGGTTCTGGGAACTGGAATGGCGTGAACTCAGCATCCTCGCCACTGTACACGATGTATATACTCTGCATCATGTTGACCAATTTCGACTGACATCTTGCATAGCAATGTCCCCGCCTATGCCCACTACTTTTGCATGTGCCTCTGCTGCCTCTGTGCCTCGGCGTCGTGTTTCTGATGTAGCAAGGTGAGGGATGCCATAATATCTGCCAGCAGTCCATGTGAAGCTGGGCCTGCGTCTGGTGGCTACGAGGGATCTGGCTCAACTATAGGAGGTGGCGCTGTAGGTGGCCCGTAGCCTTCGCCTCTGACATGAGACTTTGCCCCATCCCACACATTGAAGCATGAGATTGTTTGATGGTCAATGACGGACATGGGAGGCAGAGCTATCTCTTCCGCCCCACAACAAAATTATTGTCTTGATTGATTGAAAAACGACAAAATTGTGAATTCCCAAATTACCCGACTCCCAGTTTGGTGTTCACGATCCACAATATAAATAACATTTAACTACCCATAATATATATAGATAGTATCTTACATAAGTTTTTATCGAGTTTAATAATAATACATCACCCAGTTTTCTAACCTTAACTTTACAAACATACCCTTTAGATATACAAAAAGGGTTTACAAATACAACATAATAAATATGTTAATCATAACTAGTTTATTACAACGCCTTTGCCTTTATTCTTTCACAAGACTCTCCTCGCCACTTCGTCCCTAAATTTAAATGTTTTATTTAGCAAGGGTGAGCAACAAATTTGCCTCAAGTTAATACATACAATAAATGTATAAGTATTCAAATCACCGCACTATCTATTTTGATAGAATGAAACCAAAGTTCGGGAACTTTGAAATAATCAACAAATTGTTATTCAATAACAAGTCTTCTCGTTTTTCTATACAACATAATAATTCAATAATGAAAGATTACAACGCTTTCAAAGTTTCTACGATATTCTAATGAATAATCAAAAATCAATTCTACGAAAATATCAAAGTGGAATGTTTTTCCAGATTTATACCGAAAGCGATCCATCGATCTTGAACTTCTCTTCTCGAGTAACTATCAAAGTTATACTTTGATATACCCAGTGTATCGAGATAACCGTAAAGATTAAATCATACCCTCCTCAAGTATAACAAGTGATCAAATTTATTATACCCTATATTATGCATAATATTTAAGTCACAAGAATGATCGAATATATACGATTTAATGATATTCCTTTTTATAAAAGGTTGTTCTTCTCGGTCTCGTAATCAAGATTTTGATTTAACAACGAAATACCGTGATTTCAAATTCTATTTACTTCTCGATCTTAGCCAAAATAATTGGCATCGATCCATCAATAATAATTGAATTCTCTTCTCGACTTATCAAGTTCTAACTAATATTCGCTCAGCCGTAATAATTAGCTAAGACATTTCTCAAAGATAATTTGACAATAAATGAATTATCTCATTGTCAATTCTAACTTCTACGAGATATGAATATCCAACAAATGCTTATTCTACAAATATATATTTCTCAATCAATAATTCAATTTGAATTATTAAGCATGCACTAACTGCGAATAATCAACAATAAATTCCACGGATGTGGTGTAATTAGCAATAATTAACCACTATAATAATTGAATAAATTTAACTCAAGGTCGAGTTAGAAACTTGCCTCTTCCACGATTACATACTACACAAAATACTTATCTGCTTTCGAAGAGACCTATAACCAATAATATCGGTCTTACAATTAGCACAATTATTCATAACACGTAACAATCGTAGTTCACAACCAAACTTCTCCTAGGCACATTACCACATAGCCACATCGTTGTTTATAACCTATATAAACACATAACAAGTCTAACTATATCGATGCGTTGGACTTCTATCCATTCTCTGTTCTCAATCACCCTATCCGACAATTAACACATTGATTGTCCATTAAACTTGGTCTCTAAGCTTCAATATTAATTTAGATAAGTCAATTATCAATTATAATATTTTTCTAAGCTTTTAATAATTATCAAGCAATTATTATAATTTATAATAATTTTTCAAACATCTAATCATTTTTAAATGATTTAATTATCAAATAATCTTATCATTATTAATATTTAATAATATTAAAATATTAATAACATACTTGTCAAAATATTAAAGTTATTATCAATAACTTAAAATATTTTTAAATCAACAATATTCCACTTAAATGATTTTTAAAGTAATTAAAATCATTTTAAATCACCACCATTAATATATAAATATTAATGAAATTATCATCTAAATATTAAAAGTCATTAATTATAACTTAAAATATTTTTAAACTATTTTTCTCATTGTTAAATGATTTTTAAATCAATAAAATCATTTTTAATTCATTTATTTAATATCATAATTAAATAAATCAAATATCATTAATATTAATTTATTAATGAAAATTCTCCAAAAATATTGAAAATTATATTTTATAATTTAAAATATTTTCTAACACTTTATTCTCAATTAAAATGATTTTTTTAATCATTTAAATCATTTTTATCTTATTTATTTAATTTAATAATCAAATAAATCTAATATCATTAATATTAAATTATTAATGAAAATTCTCCAAAAATATTAAAAGTTACATTTTATAACTCAAAATATTTTTAAATACATTTTCTTATTTAAAATGATTTTTCATAATATTAAATCATTTTTCTCTAATTTATTTAATACACTAATTAAATAAATTAAATACCTTTAATATTTAAATAATTATAAATATTAAAGAAAAATATTCCAATTGGTCGTAAATTATTTTTCATAATTTAAAATAATTTTAAAACCATTTTTGGTAATTTTAGAATTTATTTCTAATTTTATTAATTTCCTAATATTCAAAATTAAAATAAATAAATCGTCATTAAAGCCTATAGCGACACTAAAGCGTCATTGTTGTGTTCTTGCTCTCAAGAACACCGACAAATTTAAGTAGCTTTCAAGGTCAACTTTGACCGCTTAATATTCTCGATCCAAATGGTTTTTCGGGCTTTATTTAAAGTTGTGATCATGTAGGTTTATGTAACACTACAAGAATCAACAACAATCAATCAGATGATACAACAACACACCATCAAGAAGATCAAGCCCCCAAAATCACTTTGTCGATAACGACTGGGAATTTTCCGAAACCCGAGAAGTTCGAGTTGCCACTTTCAAGCTTAATTATTTCGCTTTTATGTTCATTGTTTATGGCTTATAAAAGTTTGAACATACTATAGTCCATGTGTCGAGGAACAATACTAAAGCAACAAATTTGTTTATCAACAACCAATCAACATGAAACATATGGTCAAAGTATGTCGTAAAAAATTTTCATAACTGCTTCGGGTTTTCCAGAAAAGTAATAATCATTTCGGGTGGTCTAGTTTGACCATCCATAAAATCCAATACATTTGATGTTTATGGAATATAAAGGCAGGTTCTTGGACTCGATATTACAGTCTACAACATGCATACAACAACATCAACAAACAACAATCAACCGGACAGATAGGGACCTTCAAAGATCTTGTCAGGTTCGGTTTTTCACTTTCTGGGTAACCCAGATTTTTACTCGGTCAAGCCCGGTCAACGGGTTTTGACCGATTATATCTTTTGATCTATAATAGATCTGGGTCTGATTCTTTTTGCAACTTAAAGAACACATATCATGCTACATGTTACAAGTTTTAAACATTAAAAACACTTAACACACACGGATCTATAAGATCCGACATTTGAATCTAAAAACACAATTTTCCAGATTTCCGATTTTGAAAACTCTAAATTGCGTGAACTTTGATGTTATGGGTCATGGATTTATCAACCCGTAACTTCAATTGACACCTTATTATTATATATTTGAACAATCAATTACAACAAATAACAAAGAATTGAAGGATTTCAAAATTTAGGGTTTTATACCTTTTATGCTTGATTTTCAATTCTGACTTTTGATTTCTGATCTTGGGTGATCTAAGGCTGTATAAATGACTGATCTACTATAATATTTTGGAGCTTTGAGATAGAGAGAGAGTTGGTGAGAGCTTGGTTAGCAATATGGCAAATTCTATGCATTTTCTCTCTTTAACACTTATATAATATACTAAGTTGCTAGATCCGATCTTGTTGGACGAATTTGGTGGCTAGGTAGACTGATGTGTTTGTTTTTAGGGCTAAATAAAGTCAAGGGTTAGCTCAACAACTAAAGTCATGGCCATTTTTGCAAGCAATCTTATAAAAATCCCATAAAGGGCATTTTGGTCATTTCCTTAAATTTCTAGATTTTCTCATTTGATGAAACCCTTAGGGTTTAGGGTTTGAGCATACTAAAATTTAGGGTTTGGACAAATTTAGGGTTTAGGTTTTTAACCCTCAAATATTTAGCAACTTGGATTTCAAAAAATTTTCTAATTAAATTTTAAAATAGAAAATTTTGATTTCTAAATTATAATTAGGGCTTCCTAATTATTTTTGTAATTTCCCAATCATGAATCATTATTTGCTAATTTGGACTATTTTATCCTAATTAAAATTACTAATTTAGCACTTAGGGTCAAATTTGTACATTATAATTTATAACCCAAAAATTAAGGTTTTAAATAGAAAAATAATATTTCAATTTTTAGAAATTAGATTTCCCAATTAGATTAGGGTTTCTAATAACTTGACAATTAGGATTTATATTTCCTAATTAACATTGCAATTATAGCAATTAAATCCACCACTTGTATTAGGGTTCAAAATGGTCATTGTGGTTTTCAACCCACAAATTAGGGTTTCTAAAATAGAAAGTTACCATACAAAAATATAATTAGAGATTTCTAACCATATTTAAGTTTAATGAATACTTTAGGCATGCTAATAAAAATTAGGGTTGCCTAATTAGGGTTTACAATTCCTTGCTTTTGAAATTAGGGTTCTTAACGTATAATTAGGGTTTTAATTGTACATTTTATTTTCTAAATTTAAGATTAGGGTTTTAAATCCCTTATTAAGGTTTATTAATATTAAACCTTATCCAATCAACCATTGATCAACATTTCTATACAAATCCAAACATTATAATCAACAATACAATTATTTTAATTGTATTTTCTATCCTAATCCCTATCCAAAAATTAGGGTTAGGGTTTTCTAAAGTTATTAAGCACAACTCTACTCTATTTTCTCACCAAAATATATATTGACTAATTCTCTAGACTCATCTCACAAATTCTCAAAGACACTATTAATAAATAATGTCAATATTAAAAAAAAAATTATTCAGTAAAATTTTGATTATTCAAATCCCGGTTATCACATTCACCCTCTCTTAAAAGGATTCCGTCCCCTAAATCACCGCTTTCTTATTCTCTACAATCTTTTAAAGTTGTATCATCAATTTATTTTATCAACACAATATTCATTTGTTTTTTTTCAATTTAACCGTGACTTGAATCTATAAAAAAAAAACAATTCACCATATCATATTTATCCAATATCAATCGCGTAATTTAAATATTAAACGAAATCACATCTCGTCAAGAACCTCCCCGAGTAGCTATCGCATCTAGCCGTCAAGTCCATGTTGAATGTACGGGTCATTTTGATCTTCCCGGTCATGCAGTCCTCTGATTGCCAAGGTTCCACTACCGGTCCTTATCATCGCTTTCCTTCTCAAAGATTTCTCTTGGACAATTCCTTACTAAATGATCACCGATCCACAGCATAACAACCTTGTATCTTCTTCTTGATTGGGACAATTTGGCGACATATGCCCCTCTTGTCCGCAGCTTGTAACAAACCCCTTCTTCTTCTCGTAGACAAACTCCAAGATGGTTCTTCCCACAATTCGCAGCAAGGCTCTCCCCTTTCCTATTCCCTTCAGCTTTACTACCCGATTGGGTATTCTCGCCCACTTCCTCTTGTTTGGGTTACTACCACCGCTGCTTCCACCTTCATTGGTCTTCTTCTTCTTCTCCTGATAAAAACGAGATGCAGCCTCGCTTCCTCCTTCAGCAATTAACGCTTTCTCCAGTAGAGCCGCAAACGTGTTGATCTGCAATACAAACTACTTTGTTGAATATTCCCGTTTCAAATTGCTCTCGAATCTTCTTGCCTTTTTTCGCTTCAGATCCACCGATGAGGTGCAAATCGCGCCAATTCGTTGAATTTAGCAAAGATACTCCAAATGCATAAAATTCTCCTCGCTTAAGTTCCAAGAACTTAACTTCCATCCGAGCCAGATACTTTCGTGAGAAGTAGTTCTCAAAGAACAACTCCTTAAATCTTGTCCACAATACCACCTCCGCATCAAATTTCTTGCTTGGTTTGGTTCCCCACCAATAATTGGCTTCTCCTTCATTAGATAAGTCGCAAAAGCCGCTTTTTTGCTCTTCCGCCACACGCAATCATCAAACGCTTTCTCCATTTCTTTCACCCAAGTTTGGGCTTCGATTGATCCAGTAGTCCCTTTAAATTTCGCATGTCCCACCGCTTTAAAATCTCTTAAATTAGCCAACTGGCTTGGCCGGGTTGATTCCTTGGTCTTCCTCGGCCGAGCCCTATTTTCCATAGCTTGGGCAAAGATATCCACAAAATTTCGCATCGGGTCCGCTTTGACCTCCTTCTTCATTATTCACCGATCGCTTTTCTCTTTGGTTTCGATTCGCGTTGCCTAGGCAAGCATGATCCGATTTAAATGAAAATCTTATATTAATTTCTTTTCTTTACAAAATTCTTAACACAATAAGAATTCAACACATAATTTTCAAGTATTCGTGATATTTATTCAAATAAAGACATAAGACTTATAGTACTCTAACACATTTTACTATCCTTTTAAAATATTTTAGGATTAACGCTCACAACTTTACAAAAGTTGCAATTCTCCAACTTTACACAAAAAGTCGACATTCTCCATTTTCAAATTACCATTTCCAGCTTCATCAAACTTACCACACTTATGAGTTCATTAACTTGCCACAATTATATTAGTGTATGAACTTATCCTAGTCGAACCTTTGGCGTCCATTCACGAGGGGTTCAAAACATTTCATATAATTATGAAATCATTAATTTATCATAAGTATGAGTTTTAAGAACTCACAAATTTATCTTAATCTTATATTCATATAGAAAATAAAGATTTCATTCATTAAAACATATATTTACATATGTTTACACATTGTTCTCGATATTACAACGCTTAATATCAAAAGCTTCTACCAAAAGATATTATAACTTATATCTTAATTATCTATCGACCACCGCTTTCTCCAGCCTTTCTTCTTGCTAGGACACTTATTGAATCCGCGCCCGCTTGCCCACATGAAAAACATTTCCTCAAATTTGGCTTAGGACAATGCAGAGAATATGTCCTTCCCGCTTGCATAAAAAAGCATACATTCTTCCACATCATGCATTCTCCAAATGTGAGTCTTTCCACACTTGATACAAGCTTGCTTCTTCTTCGGTTTGAATTTCCAGAGTTGTCATTGCCTTTGTTTCTCTTCCTTTTCTTCTTTTCTTTCTTGGTTGGTTCCTTCAGATGATCCTCCACCTTCGCCTTTCATCCTTTCAACTCACGCTCGAGCTCATTCCGCTTCTTCTCGTCATTTCACGTAATGCCTCGCCTCCGCCTTCCACAACTCCTCCAAAAGAAATACTTTACTCCGAGTTCCCGGACTTCTACAGATAATTGATCTTGTTCACCAACCTTGATCTTATTCTTTAGTTCCACCTTAGCTTCTTCAGCACTCGCCTCCTCATCACCACTTAGATACATCTCAGATAATCGCCATGATCACTCCCAAGATTAATCATTGGTTCATCTTTCCCCACTTCTTCAACAAACTCGCTTTGTGTCCGGCACCCTGGCCATCGGCATCGGTGCAACAAATTACCGCATCTCCGCACTCATTTTATCTTCTCCGACATCCTATAATCATTTTAAACAACTTGATTAGTACTTCACCAAAGACAAACTTCTCACACTATGTGTCCACTTTTCTCACTATCGTTGCACTTTGGCAATCTCTCACTTAGTACTTTATTTGAGTATTCTCTATCTCGCTTTTATTATAATCCTAGGGTTTTTCCCACCCCACTTAAGGTTTATAACCTATGTACTCTGATACTAACTCAACTGACACCCCAAATTCCAAAGTTACCCGAATTCCCGAGTTTGGTGTTCACGATCCACAATATAAATAACATTTAACTACCCATAATATATATATATAGTAATTTACATAAGTTTTTATCGAGTTTAATAATAATACATCACCCAGTTTTTCTAACCTTAACTTTACAAACATACCCTTTAGATATACAAAAAGGGTTTACAAATACAACATAATAAATATGTTAATCATAACTAGTTTATTACAACGCTTTTGCCTTTTATTCTTCGCAAAGACTCCTCGCCACTTCGTCCCCTAAATTTAAATGTTTTATTTAGCAAGGGTGAGCAACAAATTTGCCCCTCAAGTTAATACATACAATAAATGTATAAGTATTCAAATCACCGTACTATCTATTTTGATAGAATGAAACCAAAGTTCGGGGAACTTTGAAATAATCAACAAATCGTTATTCAATAACAAGTCTTCTCGCTTTTCTAATCAACACAATAATTCAATGATGAAAGATTACAACGCTTTCAAAGTTTCTACGATATTCTAATGAATAATCAAAATCAATTCTACTTAAATATCAAAGTGGAATGTTTTCCAGATTTATAATCGAGCGATCCATCGATCTTGAACTTCTCTTCTCGAGTAACTATCAAAGTTATACTTTGATATACCCAGTGTATCGATAACCGTAAAGATTAAATCATACCCTCTCTAAGTAAGTATAACAAGTGATCACTTTATTATACCCTATATTATGCATAATATTTAAGTCACAAGAATGATCGAATATACGATTTAATGATATTCCCTTTTTATAAAAGGTTGTTCTTCTCATTCTCCTCGTAATCAAGATTTTGATTTAACAACGAAATACCGTGATTTCAAATTTATTTACTTCGATCTTAGCCAAAATAATTGGCATCGATCCATCAATAATAATTGAATTCTCTTCTCGAACTTATCAAGTTCTAACTAATATTCGCTCAGCCGTAATAATTAGCTAAGACATTTCTCAAAGATAATTTGACAATAAATGTGAATTATCTCAGATTGTCAATTCTAACTTCTACAGATATGAATATCCAACAACAATTATTCTACAAATATATATTTCAATCAATAATTCAATTTGAATTATTAAGCATGCACTAACCGCGAATAATCAACAATAAATTCTCGGATGTGGTGTAATTAGCAATAATTAACCACTATAATAATTGAATAAATTTAACTCAAGGTCGAGTTAGAAACTTGCTTCTTCCCACGATTACATGCCTACAAAAATACTTATCTCGCTTTCGAAAGACCTATAACCAATAATATCGGCCTTACAATTATTAGCACAATTATTCATAACACGTAACAATCGTAGTTCACAAATAAACTTCTCCTAGGCACATTACCACATAGCCACATCGTTGTTTATAACCTATATAAACACATAACAAGTCTAACTATATCACCGTTGGACTTCTATCCATTCTCTGTTCGTCACCCTATCCGGCAATTAACACATTGATTGTCCATTAAACTTGGTCTCTAAGCTTCAATATTAATTTAGATAAGTCAATTATCAATTATAATATTTTTCTAAGCTTTTAATAATTATCAAGCAATTATTATAATTTATAATAATTTTTCAAACATCTAATCATTTTTAAATGATTTAATTATCAAATAATCTTATCATTATTAATATTTAATAATATTAAAATATTAATAATATACTTGTCAAAATATTAAAGTTATTATCAATAACTTAAAATATTTTTAAATCAACAATATTCCACTTAAATGATTTTTAAAGTAATTAAAATCATTTTTAAATCACCACCATTAATATATAAATATTAATGAAATTATCATCTAAATATTAAAAGTCATTAATTATAACTTAAAATATTTTTAAACTATTTTTCTCATTGTTAAATGATTTTAAATCAATAAAATCATTTTTAATTCATTTATTTAATATCATAATTAAATAAATCAAATATCATTAATATTAATTTATTAATGAAAATTCTCCAAAAATATTGAAAATTATATTTTATAATTTAAAATATTTTCTAACACTTTATTCTCAATTAAAATGATTTTTAAATCATTTAAATCATTTTTATCTTATTTATTTAATTTAATAATCAAATAAATCTAATATCATTAATATTAAATTATTAATGAAAATTCTCCAAAAATATTAAAAGTTACATTTTATAACTCAAAATATTTTTTTAAATACATTTTCTTATTTAAAATGATTTTTCATAATATTAAATCATTTTTCTCTAATTTATTTAATACACTAATTAAATAAATTAAATACCTTTAATATTTAAATAATTATAAATATTAAAGAAAAATATTCCAATTGGTCGTAAATTATTTTTCATAATTTAAAATAATTTTTAAAACCATTTTTGGTAATTTTAGAATTTATTTCTAATTTTTATTAATTTCCTAATATTCGTAAAATAAAATAAATTAAAACGTCACTAAAGCCTATAAATGACACAAAGCGTCATTGTTGGTGTTCTTGAGCTCAAGAACACCGACAAACCGGGCAGCTTCAAGGTCATCTTTGACCGCTTGCCATTTCTCGATCCAAACAGCTTTACGAAATTTTTAAAAGCACGATCTTCAGTAGGTTTATGTAACACTACAAGAATCAACAACAATCAAGGTGATATCACTCAACACCATCAAGATTCAAGCCCCTAAAATCATCGATAACGTGACTCGGGAATTTTCCGGGCATGAGAAGTTCGAGTCACCACTTTCAAGCTTAATTATTTATTTCGCTTTTCATTCATTGTTTATGTGATATAAAAGTTTAAACATGTAGTCCATGTGTCAAGGAACAATACTAAAGCAACAAATTTGTTTATCAACAACCTCATCAACATGAAACATATGGTCAAAGTATGTCGTAAAAAATGTTGTTCTAACTGCTTCGGGGTTTCCGTAAAAGTAATAATCATTTCGGTGGTCTAGTTTGACCATCCATAAAATCCAATACATTTGATGTTTATGGAATATAAAGGCGTTTCTTGACTCGATATTACGCTCTACAACATGCATACAACAACATCAACAAAAACAACAATCAACCTGACAGATAGGGACCTTCAAAGATCTTGTCGTGTTCGGTTTTTCACTTTCGGGTAACCCAGATTTTTACTTCGGCCAAGCCCTACCCAATCTAAGTTTTGACCGATTATATCTTTTGATCTATAATAGATCCGGTCCGATTCTTTTTCCAACTTAAAGAACACATATCGTGCTACATGTTACAAGTTTTAAACATCAAAAACACTTACTTAACACACACGGATCTATAAGATCTCGACATTCGATCGAAAAACACAATTTTCCAGATTTCCAGATTTTGAAAAACTCTAAATTGCACACTTTGATGTTATGGGTCATGGATTTATCAACCCGTAACTTCAATTGACACCTTATTACATATCTTTGAACAATCAATTACAACATTTAACAAGGAATCAAGGATTTCAAAATTTAGGGTTTTATACCTTTTTATGCTTGATTTTCAATTCGACTTTTGATTTCGATCTTGGGTGATCTAAGGTCGTATATAAATGACCGATCTACTATAATATTTCGAGCTTTGAGATAGAGAGAGAGTTGGTGAGAGCTTGGTTAGCAATATGGCAAATTCTATGCATTTTCTCTCTTTAACACTTATATAATATACTAAGTTGCTAGATCCGATCTTGTTGGACTTTAATTTGGTGGCTAGGTAGACCGATGTGTCGTGTGTTTGTAGGCTAAATAAAGTCAAGGGTTAGCTCAACAACTAAAGTCATGGCCATTTTGCAAGCAATCTTATAAAAATCCCATAAAGGGCATTTTGGTCATTTCCTTAAATTTCTAGATTTTCTCATTTGATGAAACCCTTAGGGTTTAGGGTTTGAGCATACTAAAATTTAGGGTTTGGACAAATTTAGGGTTTAGGTTTTAACCCTCAAATATTTAGCAACTTGATTTCAAAAATTTTCTAATTAAATTTTAAAATAGAAAATTTTGATTTCTAAATTATAATTAGGGCTTCCTAATTATTTTGTAATTTCCCAATCATGAATCATTATTTGCTAATTAGGACTATTTTATCCTAATTAAAATTGCTAATTTAGCACTTAGGGTCAAATTTGTACATTATAATTTATAACCCAAAAATTAGGGTTTTAAATAGAAAAATAATATTTCAATTTTTAGAAATTAGATTTCCCAATTAGATTAGGGTTTCTAATAACTTGACAATTAGGATTTATATTTCCTAATTAACATTGCAATTATAGCAATTAAATCCACCACTGTACAATTAGGGTTCAAAATGGTCATTAGGGTTTTCAACCCACAAATTAGGGTTTCTAAAATAGAAAGTTACCATACAAAAATATAATTAGAGATTTCTAACCATATTTAAGTTTAATGAATACTTTAGGCATGCTAATAAAAATTAGGGTTGCCTAATTAGGGTTTACAATTCCCGGTTTTGAAATTAGGGTTTCCCGGCGTATAATTAGGGTTTTTAACTGCACATTTTATTTTCTAAATTTCAGATTGGGGTTTTAAATCCCTTATTAAGGTTTATTAATATTAAACCTTATCCAGTCAACCATTGATCAACATTTCTATACAGTCCAAACACATAATCACCAATACAATTATTTTAATTGTATTTTCTACCTAATCCCTATCCAAAAATTAGGTTAGGGTTTTTCTAAAGTTATTAAGCACAACTCTACTCTATTTTCTCACCAAAACATATATTGACTAATTCTCGAGAGACTCGTCTCACAAATTCTTAAAGACACAATATTAATAAATAATGTCAATATTAAAAAAAAAAAAAAAATTTATTCGTAAAAAAAATACTTGATTATTCATCAAACTATTGAAACATCACGCTCATTCTTCCTTCATTTCTCACCAATTCACAAAAGCTTTAGAAGCGATTATTATAGAGAAAATTATAGAGAGAAAGAAGAAGAAATCGCTACCTCTCACTATTCCAATATCCAATTTTTTCCAAGGTAGGGAGTATTATTTCTTTCTTTCGTCTTCATGAAGAGAACTTACATTATTCCATTCTTTATTATTCATTGGAATAACTCAGATACGCTGGGCTACCCTATACTTGGTGAAATTCTTCCATTGTTCCATTCTTTATCATTACATTGGAACATCCTGTGCATGCGTTTCTACGGGACTGGTTAAAATCTTTATTATTCTATTGGAATATCCTCGCTGCATGCGTTTCTACGTGGGACTGGTTCCGTCTTTATTATTCTCGTTGGAATATCCTGCATGCATTTTACGCCTCGACCGATTCCGTCTTTATTATTACATTGGAATATCCTCATGCATGCGTTTTCTACGGGACTGATTCCGCCTTTTATTATTAATTGGAATATCTATCCTATCTGTGCGCTTTCGTCGGACTGATTACATCTTTATTATTTTGTTGGAATATCTTGTCTCTGCATGCGTTTCTGCCGGACTGATTCCGTTATTTATTATTCTGTTGGAATAACATGCCTGTGCGGTCTATCGCATGCCTGGTGATTTCTTTTGTTATTCCATTCCTTATTATACTCAGTTGGTTAAAGTTTTGGCTTCTATACTCCATGAAATTTGTGAAATATCCTTGATATTTGCACTTTATCCAGTATCTTTTCATGGAAATATTCTTCTAAGCATTCTTGAATTTTACTCTACAAAGCAGTATCATGTTGACAATTTGGACATTATTAATTCCTGGATAAATTAATTCTTGAACTTATTTTATTGAATTCTTATATCATTGTCATCATCCTCATGTTTATATTTTGTTGAAAGTCATCTGTGGCCTATAGTGCATAAATGGACTTGGTATGATTATGACCAGGGATTATTCGGTGTAATCATGACCGTAATGTTACAAATGATGTGTGTAAGACCCCAAATTATTAATAAATGAAATTTAATTTCCTCTATTTATCATTTTGAAATATTAAGGGTTGATTTGATTAATGTGGTTAGTTATGGGTAAAATGCGCAAATATTTCAAATAAGCAAGTGGTTATAAAATACTCATTGTTGTCGGAGAATATTCGTTTGGTCGTGGAATATTTTTGTTGTCGGGGAATATTCGTACGACGGCGCAGCCTTGTATGGGCCCCATAACGGAAAGTGATTGGATGAAGAAAATGACAAGTATAAGTTGTTTATAAATAACGGCGTAGTTGTTACCGTTAATATTGTTGGAATACCCGGTGGTTAAAACACACGATGTCTGGCGTTGTTGAACAAGAAGCTACAGTATTGCACCAATTATTGATTCTTACGTAAGAAGGCACTACTCAATAATTGTTCTGATGAATTACTTTATTAGATTATTTTATTTTATTGATTCAATAATTGCTGCGTTGATTTTTTATATTACTATTAATTCAATAATTGTCACTACACAATATTTTTCATTATCGGAGCAATAATTCATATTATCTGAATAATATTATTAGATAACATTATTGGCAATGTCTAAAAGTTCTGCTCTAAGGAGAGGTTTGGTCACCTAATCAAGGCTGCCAAGATGAGGAGAAATCTTTATTGGAAAGTCTCTTTCTTGGAACGGCACGGTTGCCCGATCTTGTGATTCTGTAATATTATTTGTGAATAACTAATTATTGATTTATATGATGAGGAAAATATTGATTTTATGTGGATATAGATGGAGAATTTTTTTTTAAAGTGACAATTGTTAAAAATTGACATGTTATCTTTTCTGATAAAATAATATTTTATTATATTATTATAATATAATAATGATGATATTTTTACAATGAATGTGGGATATATGAGTATATGAGGAGGAAGAGTATTTTTGTTGCATTAAATGATTAACACATATTTTGTGTGTCGGTGGACCCCATTTCGGTTAATTTTTGTTTGAAATTTGGAAAAACTTTCTTCTACAAAGTTGTAGCGAATTGAATTTCCTATACAAAGTCGCAAGATTCAAATTTTCTGATAAAAGGGTTATTTATTATGAATTATTGAAGTTCCGAAGTTCCGAAATAATTGATTTTTAAAAGTTTTAATTACTTTAATTAAGAAAAACATTTTTATTGTTTTGGTTGGCCCCCATGTGTTGTAAACATGCTGAATTCAGGAGTCTAAGTGAGCGTAGGAAAATTTTTATAATATATTATTATTTTATTAAATTTTCTGCTTTGGTGTTCTAAGCATTTTTCTATAAATAGGGTGCTTAGGTTAGAATTGAAAATTACACCAGAAACACAAGTTTTCTCTCTCTTTCTTTCTCTATATATCGAGCCTATTTTTGTGAGTATTTTAGTACTTTGAGTATTGCTATACGGTGCAAGTTCTTTCAACACTATATCCAGTATTCCAGTTAGAAGTACTATTCTTTCTGAGGTAAGGGATGTTATTTTATTCGAAAATGATATTATTTCTTCAATATCATTATGCCGAAATATTGGTTGGAAATTTTTATCAAATTTGGAACTTTTTCATGTCGGAGTTACTATTCATGAGTTACTATTCACGAGTTACTATTCATGAGTTACTATTCACGAGTACTATTCACGAAGCATGATATTTTTTTTTGTGAAATTTCTATCTTTTAGTGTCGGAGTTACTATTCACGTGATACGGCCTATTCACGTACTCTGACACTATTCACAAATCGACACTTATTCACGTAAAAATTAAATTTTCTTTTACTCGTGTCCAAGATCGTCTGTTATGATTCCTATCTTTGATTGGATCTATGTTTTGGTCTTCATTCTTGAATTTTACTCCACTCTGATTATTTATGAAGTATTTTTGAACTTGGATTGTGTAAAGTACGAATCATTAATATTTGTTCTTTTGTTTCACTAGATTCATTTCCTTTAAAATATTTTTCATCATCCTCAGTCCTAAATAATGATATTACTGAATATCTTTGGCCTGTAGTGCAAAGATGAATGATTTTCTGATGAATATCTTTGGCCCGTAGTGCAAAGATAAACAGGTGTTTAGATGAACATGACCAACTGATAAATATCGTTGGCCCGTAGTGCAAAGATGAACAGGTGTTGAGATGAACATGACCAACAGATGAATATCTTTGGCCTGTAGTGGAAAGATGACTATTTGATTTATGATGTATATTGATTGATGTTACAGGGATAAAATATCGATGATGGACTTTTAAATTCATAGATGATAGTAGATTTCATTCTCTACTTAACTCTTCTAATGAATTGTTGTTTCACTGCAGATTGTTGATCTAAAACTTGTTGTCTATTGTATTCTATCAGATTTTTCCCTGTTAAAGACTAAGGATAATTTGTTGTACATTATCTTAGTCATAATATTCTTTACTGGGCTAGTTGAGCTCACCCTTTTCCTTTTTGTTCCATTTTTCTTCTCAGGAGACGAGAATATAGCGGGAACTAGTCGGGGTGTGGAGTAATGGTTCAAGACAGTTGTTTTAGTAGTCCTCACTATTTTGTAAAATAGTGTATCAATAATTGTAATGAGGACTTATTTGAGTGTGGATATTGTCTAGAAGACAATATTTGTATTTAAATTCACAGTTTTTATGTTGTATTAATAAAGTTGTAGTTGTTTCTGTACCATGTTTTTGGCGACTCAGAATGGGTGTTGTATACCTGTTTTAGGGACGTCACAATGTGGAAAAAGTCCTCATTGACCTGTAGTGCATTGATGGACAGTTGTTGGCATGATCATGACCATTATTGAATACACAAATATTCTTGGCCCGTAGTGCATGGATAATTGTGGTTGTGATACTAAAGAATATCCTTGGCCGTAGTGCAGGGGTGATTCGATGATGTGGATTATTTATTAAGCTGAGTCCCAGCGATAAAAGTGATGAAAAACCTTCTAAATCATAAAAGATAGTAGATTTTATTCTCTACTTGACTCTTTTAATGGATTGCTTGTTCTGCTGCAATTAAACTTGATGGTTGTTATATTGTATCAGTTTAACACTGTTGAAGGCTAACAATAATATATTCTGCATTATCTTAGTCATAATATTTCCCTCTTTGGGCTAGTTGAGCTCACCTTTTACTTTTATTGTTCTCTTTAGGAAATGAGAACGTAGTAGGGACTAGTCGGGAACGCGGTGAGACTAACGAGATGATAGCATTAGTAGTCCCTCACTATTCACGTGGAATAGTGTAATAATAATTGTAATAAGGACTCCTTTTGAGTTTGTATAATCTCTAGTAGACAATATTTGTATTCAAACTCACAGTTTATGTTTTGTCGTATTGTACACGACAGTTGTATTATTAAGTTGTATTTGAATTTATGTACCATGTAAGTGGCGACCCAAGATGGGTGACGTATACCTAATTTTGGGGGCGTCACAAAATTGATATTGAGATGGGGGTGCCTCCCCACCAAGCGCTTGTTTTAAAGTCGCCGGCTTGATTGTATCAACGCCGCTCAATCCGGCTCATAAGCGAAAATGACCATTTCATGCCGCTTATTCGTCAATTCCTTTGGAATTTTGGCAGACATGGATGATGGATCATCCTCGTTTTCTTCACCCATCGACACGAAGAATCTTTCACCATTGGAATTATCCACTAATTCGCCTTGTTCATCAAGTTGAAAATGTTCTTGTGCGATAGCGGGCCTCCAGGGTTTCCACAGTCGTGAGCGTGGTTTCTAACTGTTGATTACTCTTGATAGTGTACCCACTGTTGATCCTCTCTTCTTATAGTTCAACCTCCACAGGTTGGTCAGTTTGCACCTTGACATTGCCCCCAACAACTTGGTGAGACTCATCGCCTTCTCCTCGCGTATCCACCGTGCACTGCTCTACTTTTTCATCATTGAACTCAATTATGATCGGAAGAAAGTTTGGCGGTGGATTTGTAATGGCAATGACGAGTTGCCCCAATTAACTTTCGAGGCTTTGCAATGCGGTTTCTTGGCTTGCCATCTGAACCTCATTTCTCTCAATAAAGTTGGTGAGAAGCTCTTCAAGCTTGTTCTCTTCTTCTCGTGTTGAGTACTCAGGAAAGTTCTCATTGGGTCGAGACGTCAACTCATATTGCGGCAGAGACTGATATTCAAACTGATAGGCATGGTTCGGATAATGATATTGCTCTTGATTGTAGTCCCAAGAGTTTGGATAACCCTGGCAGTTTGGATGATAGGAAATCGGTTCAAAGTCAACTCGTTCCTGACAGTAGGCATTCTGAGTGGACTGATACTCAAGATTATCAGAAAACCTCAAGACATTTGCAATTTGAATTTGCAATTGCTCGAGTCCTTCTTCTGAGTTTGGTTGTGTCATCCTCTCGTATGGCCGTTGATAACATTGATTGTCCATAATCTGTAAACTTAAAAACAAAAAGAAAGAAAGATCAAACAAATAAAAGAAATATATATATATATATATATATATATATATATATATATATATATATATATATATACGCTCAAATTAAGACTAAATTGATTTAAATCAATATTGGACAATATTAGAATAATAGTTCCCCAACAACGGCACCAAAAACTTGTTGGTCAGAAAACCGATCACTAAACACGTGCAAGTATACGCGGTCTAACAAATAAAATAGTGATAAGTAGAGTGTCATACCCACGAGGAACTATCACTAATATTTATCAAGTACCGACTTTGTATCGCTAAAGTCTTATTCGAACATCAATAAATGAAAGTGTGAATAATCTAGTTATAACTAATTATCAAAGCAAGTAAATGGATAACGAATGGTACTCAAAGGAATTACAAGCTAAGGTTACAACTTCACCCCCACTCGAGAATTACGCCGAATACACGCCGTAAGCATCTTCATCAAACTACCTACCATTCTCTCTTTGAAATAATTAATAAATGAAATTTAATTTCCTCTAATTATTATTTTGAAATAGTAAGGGTCGATGTGATTAATGTGGATAGTTATGGGTAAAATACGCAAATATTTCAAAATAAGCAAGTGGTTATAAAATATTCATTGTTGTTTGGAATATTCGTTTGGTCGTGGAATATTCAGATCGCTTTTGGAATATTCGTATTTACGCACAAAAAATGCCATGTGTGGGCCCCATAACTAAAAAGCGATTCGAGGAAGAAAAACGACAAATATAAGTTGTTTAAAAATAATCTACAGAATTGTTACCGCTATATATCGCTGAATACCCTTATGGTTAAAACACAAGAATACGCTGCTGTTGCACAAAGAAGACACTCAGATTGCACCAATTATCGACTTCACGTAAGAAGGCACTACTCAATAATGGTTACAGAATTATCGCTCAAAGATTTTATCGGTTCAATAATTGTCAGGTTGATATTTTATATTGTCATTGTTTCAATAATTGTCATTACACAAGATTTTTCATTATCGGCTAAAGCAATAATTCATATTATCCTAATAATATTATTAGATAACATTATTGGCAATGTCTAGAAAGTTCTCGCTCAAGGAGAGGTTTGGTCACCTAATCATACCAAAGAAGAGAAATTTTATCGAAAGCCCCTCTTCCCTGAACCCCCTCACACAATATCAGGATTCTCGTAATATTATTTGTGAATAATTAATTATTGATTCATATGATGAGGAAAAATATTGATTTTATGTGGATATAGATGGAGAAAATTTTTTAATGTGACAATTGTTGAAAATTGAAATTTTATCTTTTTCTCGATAAAATAATTCATTTAAATATATATATATATATATATATATTTTAATAATATAATAATGGTGATATTTTTACAACGAATGTGGGATATATATGGTATACGAGGAGGAAGAGTATTTTTGTTGCAATAAATGTTTAAAACATGTTAAACATGCTCTGCGGACCCCATTTATCGACCGAAATTTGATTATAAATCAGAAAATCGCCTGCTTTGTGGATTTCGGCCAATTTCTTTGGAATTTGAAAAACTTTCTTCCGCAAAGTTGTAGAGAATTGAATTTCCTATAAAAAAAACGCGAGATTCAAATTTTCCGACAAAAGGGCTATTTATTGTGAATTATTGAAGTTCCGGAGTTCCGAAATAATTGATTTTTGGAAGTTTTAATTGTTTAAAATAACAAAAACGTTTTTTATATGTTGTGAGCCTCATTAATCACATGCTAGGTGGTTGATTTCAGATTCCCAAAGGATGGCGAGAAATTTTTTTAAATATATTATTATATTAAATTTTCTCGCTTTGTGTGTTCTAAGCAATTTCCTATAAATAAAAGTGCTTAGGTTAGAATTGAAAATCACACCGTAAATCAAGTTTTCTCTCTATATTATCGAGCGATTCTTGTGAGTATTTTGAGTATACTTTGAGTATTGCTATACTATGAAAGTTCGTTATAGCCTATATCCAAAGATTCCAGCTAAAGTACTGCCTTCCGAGGTAAGGATATTATTTTTTTTTTTCAGAATGATATTATTTCTTCAATATCATTATGTCAAATATTGATCTCAAGTTTTTATCAAATTTGGAACTTTTGGTGCTCTGAGTTACTATTTACGATACTGCACTATTCACGATACTTTATTCACGACTATTCACTTAATACTAAGACTATTCATCGAAAAAATGAAAAATTTTCTTTTCGTCTCAAAATATCTATCAGGATACTAGTTTTGATTGTATCCATGTTTTGATCATTCTTGAATTTTACACCACTATGATTATTTTTGAGGTATTTTTGACGTGATATAAAAAAAGTACTTAATCCTTAATCCTTAATCCTTGTCATTTTGTTTCACCGATTCGCTTTTTTTTAAAAAAATATTTTTTTCATCATCCTCACCTTAAATGATGATATTATTGAATATCTTTGGCCCAGAGTAGCAAAGATGATTGATTTCGATGAATATCTTTTTCGCCCAGAGCCCGTAAAGATGATGAATGATTTCTCGATGAATATCTTTGGCCCAGAGTGCAAAAGATGAACAGTGTTTTAGATGAATACGACTAATCGGGTGAATGTCCTCGCCTCAGAAAGTGCAAGGATGAATATATGATTCCGTATATATATCGATTGATGTTACAGTGATAAAAATATTGATGATGGATCGTTAAATTCATAGATATTAGAGATTTCATCCTCTACGTAACTCTTCTATGAATTAATATTTTCCATCATGAAGTATTGATTTAAAACTTGTTGCCTATCAGATTCTATTAAATTTTTTCCTCGTCAAGACTAACGATAATTTGTTGTATATTATCTTAGTCATAATATTCTTTACCGGGCTAGTTGAGCTCACCCTTTTCCTTTTTTTTGTTCCATTTTTCTTCTCGTGAGGCGTAGAATGTAAATGAGTACGCAGCCTCTGGGTAATGGAATGATGGTTTTAGAGAGTTGTTTAGTAGTCCTCACCATTTTTGTAAAATAATGTATCAATAATTATGATGAGGATTTATTTGTATGTGGATATTGTTTAGATGGCAATATCTCAGATTTAAACTCACAGCTTTATCGCTGTAATAATAAAGTTGTAGTTGTTTCGCACTCGCATCGACAACCTCGTAATGGGTGATGTATACCTATTTTGGGGGGTGTCACAAATGGTATCGTAGCTAGGATACGATCTCCATGAGATCGGAAATAAACTAGAGGGGAGAGACGAAGAAATCCTTCGCTAAAGGTGTCCTACCTAAGCTTATTTGATAGTTGGTCAAGATATAGGATATTATGTGATATATTGATTTCTTAATTAACCCTTGTTTTACGACAAGATTTGAGAATGTCGAATCGAGAATATTAACAATGGAAATGAGACCGTGGAGACGCTCAGACTCACCAACGAGGAGAACGTGCAACAGTCGGGCAATGTTCCTCCCGTGAACAACACCACCGATCGATGATGAACGACGAATGTTTAGAAGCTTTTTGCGCTCATGCAAAATCGCATTTAGGAGACTCGTGTTCAAAACATAGAGGAAATGATAGCAATTACACTGTTGTCACAAATGCAAGCAGCTCAAAGAGTCGGGACCACCAGAATTTAAGGGAAAGCCGATCCGATCATGGCGTAAACATGGGTCAAGCAAATTACCAAGATATTCGATGTCTTGGGATGCACAGAGAAACAGAAGGTTCCATTCGCCACCTTTATGTTCCGTGGCGAAAGCAGATCACCGGGGGGAGTCTCAGGAAGCGCACTCCATCCAAATTTCGACTCAAAGATGTCTCGGGAGACATTTCAGAAAACTATTTAATGACAAATACTTTCCCGAAAGTGTTCATTATAAAGGAAGTGGAGTTTATTAGACCGAGCAGTAACAACACGACGACGGTCTCAAAGACGAGGCGAAGTTTGCAGAGTTATCCAGTGCTCAGACCTCATTTGGTGGAGAATGAGGAACGATGACGACGCGATGTTTCGAGAGGTTCAAACCCAAGATACGCCAAGATCTCATCTCTCATAAATTTTCTCTCTATTCAGATGTTGTTAATGTGGCTCAATTGTTAGAGCGAGATAACGAGTACGGCCAACCGAGGTACCACAATCAGATCATACCGAGATAAAGCAAAAACAAAACAACAATAACCAAAGGAGAAAGAAAAAAGACGACAAAAATGGTAACCACTCGTGGTAATCATGGCCATGAAAATAAAGAAGAAGTCAGTCAGAGGAGATTTTAAAAAGAGGAGATTCAACAACGACTATGTGAAGACGACAAAGGCAAAAGAAGAATCGGTTCCAAGGGAGGAGGAGAACGACCACCCATTATATGCTATAAATGCGGAAAGAGGGACATATCACCAAAACCGCCCACAACAGCCTGTATATGCTATAATTGTGGAAAGGAAGGACATATCGCCGAGATCGCACGCAGAATAAAACCTAGTTCAAATGGGGACGGTGACTCAAAAGACCGTCCCCGTAAAAGTCAAAGTCAATCTGCCTCGAAGAGAGCGCTTTGTCAGGATCGGTCAAAATGCGAGGAACCCAAACGAGGTGATCACGGTAAGCTATTTATAAATTCTTGTGAAGTTTATACTTTACTAGATACCGGCATACCCATTCATTTATCTCTCCCGCTTGTGCTCAACGCTTAAACTCGACCGAGAAATTAGACTTTCGACCTATCTCGTGGAAACTCCGCTAGAGAAACTTTCATCACATCCACTCGCTTATAAATCTTGTTTGATTCAAGTTGGCACCATCACCTTACCTGCTGACCTTTATCTCTTTAAAGATACTTGCTTTTGATGTGATTTTAGGGATTGATTGTTAACTACTCATCATGCCAAAATTGATTGTTTTCGTAAGGTCATTAGCTTTCATATTCCTAAACAACCCGTCAGTATTTAATTCAAGCAACTAAACCATTAAAATCAATCACCGCTATATCTAATCATAAAGCTATTCGCTTATTAAAAAACTGGATGTCAAGCTTTCTTAGCCCATGTTATGGATTTGAATAAAGACACGCCAAATTTGAATAATATTCCCGTTGTTATCGACTTTCCCGACGATTTCAAGAACTTCCCTGCCTACCCCCCGTAACGTGAAGTTGAATTCTTTATCGACCTTGAACCCGCACAAAGCCCATTTCTAAAACCCCATATCGAATGGCTCCTATTGAACTTCAGAGTTAAAGGTCCAACTACAGTGAGTTGTTGGACATCTGCTTCATTCGGCCCCAAGACATCTCCTCGGGGTGCTCCTGCTTTATTCAGAAAGAAGAAAGACGGAGTATGCGATTTTGTATCGACTATCTGAATCGAACCATGTCACTATCAAGAATAGGTATCCTCACCTCAGATTATGATGACTTGTTTGACCAAATAAAGGAGCACAATTTTTTTCAAAATCGATCTTCGCTCGATATCATCACCAAGATTAGAATCGAGGATATTCCAAAGATCGCTTTTTAACTCCTGGTGACGGCATTATGAATTCCTAGTCATGTCTTTTTGATCGACTAATGCCCCGCGCTTTTCATGGATATGATGAACCGAGTATTCAAGGAATATTTGATCAATTCCATTGTTGTTTTTATTGATGACATCCTCATATATTCCAAAAGTCGTGAAGATCATGAGCACCATTTGAAGTCGGTACTACAAAGGCTTCGTGAAAATAAGTTATATGCCAAGTTAAAGAAATGCGAGTTCGCTTGAGGAAGTAGCATTTTTCTTGGGCGCGGTGTCAAAACACATGGAGTATCCGCTGACCCTACCAAGATCAAGCAATACAAAGTCGGGAGCAACCAAGACTACGATCAAGACGACGAGCTTCGGGTCTAAATGGTTATTATCGGAGATTCGTGGAAGGGTTTTCTCGAATCGCTATCTCGCTACTCAACTTGACTTTAAGGATACAAAATTCGCTTGGAGTGAAGAATGCGAGAAGAGTTTCCAAGAGCTTAAGAGAGAGACTTATTTCTAAGACTGTTCTAACAATACCATCCGTTTCGATGGATTTGTTATCTACAAATGATGCTTCGCAAAGGGTTAGATGTGTTCTCATGCAACATGGAAAGTCATAGCCTATGCCTCATGACAACTTAAAGAATATGAGAGGAATTATCCTACTCATGATCTAGAGTCAAGTAAAATAAGCTGCTTAAAGATCCGAGGCACTATCTTTATGGGGAGAAAGTGGAGATATATTCACACCATAAAAGCCTTAAATATTTCTTCACTCAAAAAGAACTTAACACGCTAAGAAATGACGCTGGCTCGAGCTATCGAAAGACTACTACGACCACACTATTCAATACCATCCCGAAAAGTTTAACGTGGTAATGACGCTGCTGAAAGAGAAGATCATATGCGCAGAAACGAAAAGCGATGATGATGTCAAGTATACGACAGAGCCAACTTTAATAGAAAAAGTTAAGGTCGCTCAAGCCACCGAATCTTGAGTCGATGCATACGAAGAAGAAAGTACAAGAAGGTGCTATTCCTAAGCGAGAATCGATGAAGAAGGAATACTTCGAGTCCACTCTAGACTTTGTGTTCCTAACGACTGATTTGAAGTACAAGATTATGATGGAGGCACACAATACACCATTTGCAATCCATCCTCGAAGTACTAAATGTATCGTGATCTTCGACATACATTTTGGTGGAACAATACGAAGAGAGAGATTGCAAAGTTTATCTCAACATGTTTAACTTGTCAACGTAAAAAGCGAGCATCAAGTGCCTAAGGGACCATCAGAACCACTTGAGATTCCGAAATGGAAGTGGGAACACATTACCATGGATTTCAAGCACGGGTCTTCCCACTCGCTTTCAAGGCATAAATGCTATTTGGGTTATTGTTGATAGATTAACCAAGTCCGCACATTTCTCGCCGATACGGAGACTTATTCTCTCGAACGCCTTGCTAGTATGTATGTAAATGAGATTGTGAGGTCAGCATGGCATGCCAAGATCTATAGTTTCGATCGTGACCCAAGATTCACTTCAAGATTTTGGGTTAGCTTGCAAAAAAAGCTATGGGTACGGATTTATTTATCTGGGCTTCATATACCATCCTCAAACCAGACGGACAATCGTAGAGAGACTATTCAAACTCTTGAAGATTTATTAAGACTCGTGTCCTAGACTTCAAGGGCGCTTGGGATAAGTATTTACCATCGGTGGAATTCTCCTACAATAATGCTTATCGTGCAAGTATAGTGTGGCCCCATTCAAGCATTATATGGACGAAAATGTCGCTTCCAAAGATGTTGGGACGAGGTGGGTGAAGCAACATTGTTGGGACCCGAGTTGGTACGTATGACCACGTAAAAGATCCAAATGATTAGACAACGATACAAACCAAGACAGATCGATAAAAAAGAGTTATGCGATCTTCATCGAAAGGACGGAGTTTAGTATAGGGATCATGTATTGTCATGTCAGTTTGCCCCACGGAAGGGAGTTATAAGATTTGGGAAGAGAGGAAAGCTCAATCCACGATTTATCGTCCATTTCAAATTCTCGACCGAGTAGAAAATGTAGCCTATAGACTCGCTTTTACCTCCAAGTATGTCTCGTGTTCATAATGTGTTTCATATATCCGCATTTCAGAATATGTGAAAGACCCAACCACGCTATCGAAGTTGTAACCTGACGAGATAGTCAAGACTTAACGATGAGGAGGTACCACAAGATCTTGATAGAAGGAGCATGTCCTACGACGAAGGTCATACCACAAGTTAAAGTCTCATGGAGGAACCATGCTATAAAGAAATGACCGAATTGAAACTAAATGAAAGCGAGGTATCCTCATCTTTTCAAACACTGTGTACGTATGTCAATTTCGAGGACGAAATTTCATAAGGAGGGAGGTCAGAAGACCCCAAATAATTAATAAATGAAATTTAATTTCTAATTATTATTTTGAAATAGTAAGGGTCGATGTGATTAATGTGGATAGTTATGGGTAAAATACGCAAATATTTCAAAATAAGCAAGTGGTTATAAAATATTCATTGTTGTTTGAAATATTCGTTTCGTCGTGGAATATTCAGATCGCTTGGGAATATTCGTATTTACGCAGCAAATAATGCATGTGGGCCCCATAACTAAAGCGATCGAGGAAAGAAAACGACAAATATAAGTTGTTTAAAAATAATCTACAGAATTGTTACCGCTATAATCGCTGAAATACCCTATGGTTAAAACACAAAGAATACGCATGTTGCACAAGAAGAACACCAGAGATTGCACCAATTATCGACTTCACGTAAGAAGGCACTACTCAATAATGGTTACAAAATTATCGCTCAAAGATTTTATCGGTTCAATAATTGTCAGGTTGATATTTTATATTGTCGTTGTTTCAATAATTGTCATTACACAAGATTTTTCATTATCGGCTAATAATTCATATTATCCTAATAATATTATTAGATAACATTATTGGCAATGTCTAGAAAGTTCTGCTCTAAGGAGAGGTTTGGTCACCTAATCATGCCACCAAGAAGAGAAATTTTATCGAAAGCCCCTTCCCTGAACCGCCTCGTCACAATATCAGGATTCTCAGAATATTATTTGTGAATAATTAATTATTGATTCATATGATGAGAAAAATATTGATTTTATGTGGATATAGATGGAGAAAATTTTAATGTGACAATTGTTGAAAATTGAAATTTTATCTTTTTCTCGATAAAATAATTCATTTAAATATATATATATATATATATATATTATTAATAATAATAATGGTGATATTTTTTTTAACGAATGTGGGATATATGAGAGTATACGAGGAGGAAGAGTATTTTTTGTTGCAATAAATGTTTAAAACATGTTAAACATGCTCATGGACCCCATTTATCGACCGAAATTTGATTATAAATTTAAAAATCGCCTGCTTGTGGATTTCTTGGCCAATTTCTGCTTGGAATTTGAAAAACTTTCTTCTCGCAGTTGTAGAGAATTGAATTTCCTATAAAAACTCATGAGATTCAAATTTTCTCGACAAAAGGGCTATTTATTGTGAATTATTGAAGTTCCGAAGTTCAAATAATTGATTTTTGAAGTTTTAATTGTTTAAAATAACAAAAACGTTTTTTATATGTTGTGAGCCTCATTAATCACATGCTAGGTGGTGGTTGATTTCAGATTCCCAAAGGATGGCGATAAAATTTTTTTATAAATATATTATTATATTAAAATTTCTCGCTTTGTGTTCTAAGCAATTTCCTATAAATAGTGCTTAGGTTAGAATTGAAAATCACACCGTAAATCAAGTTTTCTCTCTATATTATCGAGCGATTATTCTTGTGAGTATTTTGAGTATACTTTGAGTATTGCTATACTATGAAAGTTCGTTATAGCCTATATCCAAAGATTCCAGCTAAGTACTGCCTTTTCCGAGGTAAGTGGATATTATTTTTTCAGAATGATATTATTTCTTCAATATCATTATGTCAAATATCGATCCAAGTTTTTATCAAATTTGGAACTTTTGGTGTCTGAGTTACTATTTACGATATACTATACTATTCACGATACTATATTATTCACTTATCACTTATACTATTCTATTCATCGAAAAATGAAAATTTTTCCTTTTCGTCTAAAATATATCTATCAGGATACTAGTTTTGATCAGATCCATGTTTTGATCATTCTTGAATTTTACACCACTATGATTATTTTTTTTGAGGTATTTTTGACGGATAAAACAAAAGTACTTAATCCTTAATCCTTAATCCTTGTCATTTTGTTTCACCGATTCGCTTTTTTAAAAAAAAATTTTTCATCATCCTCGCCTTAAATGATGATATTATTGAATATCTTTGGCCCAGTAGTGCAAAGATGATTGATTTCTCGATGAATATCTTTATTGGCCCAGAAGCAAAAAAGATGAATGATTTCTCGATGAATATCTTTGGCCCGTAGTAAAAAAAAGATGAACAGTGTTTTTAGATGAACACGACTAATCGTGAATGTCCTCGCCTCAGAAGTGCAAAGATGAATATATGATTCCGTATATATATCGATTGATGTTACAGGATAAAAATATTGATGATGGACTGTTAAATTCATAGATATTAGTAGATTTCATCCTCTACGAACTCTTCTATGAATTAATATTTTCCGTCATGCGAGTATTGATTTAAAACTTGTTGTCTATCAGTATTCTATTAAATTTTTTCCCTCGTCAAGACTAACGATAATTTGTTGTATATTATCTTAGTCATAATATTCTTTTTATCGGGCTAGTTGAGCTCACCCTTTTCCTTTTTTTGTTCCATTTTTCTTCTCGTGAGGCGGCAGAATGTAATGAAAGTACGAGCCTGGGTAATGGAATGATGGTTTTAGAGAGTTGTTTAGTAGTCCTCACCATTTTTGTAAAATAATGTATCAATAATTATGATGAGGATTTATTTGTATGGGATATTGTTTAGATGGCAATCATCAGATTTAAACTCAGCTTTACTGTCAATAAATAATAAAGTTGTAGTTTTTCTGCATCGTATCGACAACCGTAATGGGTGATTAGCCGCTTCAACAAACACCATTCATCTTTGGACTGTAGATGATGGAGTTGAGATGTTTGATGTGGAATTTACTGCATAACTCCTCCATCATTTTGTTGTTGAGGTTCTTAGCATTGTCTGATATAATCACCTCTGGTTGTCCATATCAACAAATGACATTGTTTCTGATGAAAGCAATGATAATGTGACAACCTGAGAATTTGGATATTTATAAAATTTTAAAATATTGAATTAAGGTTAAATAATAAACCTAGACATAAAATAAGTGAATGAATTTGAGATTTTCGGGAAAGAATTTTGTGGATTTAAAAATTATTTTGGAGAATTATTCAGGATTAAGTGTATAAACGTATATGTTTTGTGTATATGGTATTATATGAGTTCAGTTTGTGATTAAGGGTCAAGGTTTGACCAGATAAACTATATCTGTGACAAACTCTAGGTATATATTAAGAACGTCAGCGTTCAGTTAGAAAACCCTAGCGAGTTGTTTGAAAACCCTAATTTGAGAACCCTAATGCTAAGTATAAAATCCTAAGGGTTAAAAGTTATGTGAGTAATGAATATGAATATTATGTGATGGTTTAGACTTGTTTATTATATAAACAAATAAAAGAAACTAGAGTGATCCTAATTATATATTAGGAATGACAAATTTATTTAACTTAAGGGTTATCGTATGAGAAAATAATATTGGTATTTAAAATTTATACTAATTCCAAGAGATTTAATTTACACATCTCAATTAATTAATTTTATAACCTAACTATAGCAAGTCTAATTGGGTTAAGAAATTAAATGTACATAAGTAAGGATTTGGATTATAATTGAATAAAGGGAAAACCTAATTTAATGATTAGGGTAAGATAGAATTTAAGATAATGGACCATATTAATTCTTATGGCCCAAACATTTTAGTTAGAAAGTCCAAATATTTTAATTGGATAGCCCAAAAGAATTAGCTCAAGTGTTGGCCCAATTATGGAGGGACATTTTAGACAATTAGTAAAGCATGTTATAACATTAAAATTTTACAAAAATTGGGAGAAAAAGGAAGCATGTGATGTAATGATGATAACTTATTTTAGTTTACAAGGTGGTTCACCAACTACAACTAGGTGTCTCTCTTTTATTTGGCCATATAATTTTATTTAGATTACAAGCAAGCTTAAGTTTTCAAGCAACCTTATAATGATGAAGAAAGAGAAAGAGAGAGTGAATGGGGGGAATGAATATTAGATATACAATTATATCTATACATTTTTTTACTAAACCACAAAAACCATTTCATTTCTCTCTCATCCTATTACTTCCTTTTTAGCTAACAAAAGAAAACCAAGTAGAGAGAGAGAAGAGAGACCATTTTCAGTCAGCCATAGAGAAAGAGAGGTAGAGAATTTTCAAGCCATCTAGCTCCATAATCAAAGCTTAGCAAGAAGGAAAAAGAAAAATCAAGCAAAGGTATACCCTAAACTAGATTATGTAATTTGTTGTTGACTTTTCAAAATCAAAACTTGGATATATGATTCAAAACTTTAAAACTCTAGATTTATATAATCTAGAGTGTGTTATGTGTGGATATATCCATTTTGTGTGTTAAAGTTAGATCTAAAGTATGAAATGGAAACTAGGCTTTTCAAAATGTAGAAATCCTAATTTTTCTTAGCCTCGATTGTGTTAATCTTGTGTTTGATGATTGTTTGATGAAATAGATCATGTATTATGATAGATTCATGGGTTTATAAGGTGTTAGTAAGTATTATGATGAGTTATGTTGGTTATTATGTGAGAACATAGAAGTTTTCTTAGAAACCACAAAAGGTTGAAAATCAGATTTTTGTGAAAACGAAACATGAAATTCAAACGACCATATCTCCTTATATATTTCGAATTTTTTAATGTGGTCAAGTCCTAGAGTTAGATCTATGCGTTTTCTAACTTATCCAAGTGGAATTACTAGAAAATGTGTTGTAGATGTTTGTGTGGACGGATTTTAGCAAAGGAGTAAAAAACAGAAAAATGACAAAAGTATACTGCCAAGATTTTTACAAGGGCTGTTTCGGCCACTTAATTTGTGAGAAAAATTCTTGCCTTTTGGGAAATTAAAATATATGGTATTAAGTACCTCATGTCCAAATATGAGCTCATTCCAACTTAAAATGACCAAGTTATGACCATTTCAATGTTTGTGATTTTCTGACGAAAACGGCTATAACCGGAGTTCTATAACTCCGATAGCCACGAAATTTAAACTGGAGGCTCACGTTAACACGTACAAGATTGTTTCAAGAGATGGAAATTTATGGAGTTGAGAATGATAGGGCTAATTTTTTAAGCTACGCACTAAAAATAATTTTTGGAAAATACTAAAGGAAGTTGGAAAATTATGGAAAAATACTTTTTGTGTATGATTTATATGTATATGTGTTAGGAAAAAGGATAGAAAAATAATAAGCTAATTTGGTATTTTCGTGAAAAGGATATGGAATCCAGCTTGCTGGATTGAATAATTTATGCAAACAGTTTACTGAATTGAAAATATGTTGAATCCAGCTTGCTGGATTGCAATCTAGTTGCTGGATTGCAGTTTGGTTTGCTGGATTGGCCATCTAGATACTGGATTTGGAATCCAGCTGGATTCTAAATCTGGGTTGCTGGATTGGTATTTGACTTATATGTTCAAGAAAAACTTATAATATATGAGATTAAAGTATTTAAATCATATAAATATGATAGTAATGATTGAAAAATCTTTTTAAATGATAATAATTATGGAAAATTATTACGAGCTTATGAAAAATATTTTGACGGATAATTTAATTATCTAAGATAATTGTTAAGTGTTTAGACAGAGTTTAATGGAACTTAAACTCGATATTTATCCAAATAGGCCGTCAGAATGTCAGAATTGTACCGAACTCGACTCAAACTGTAAAAGTTTGACTTGAGGTTAAGTCTTATATGTGTTATAGACGGATAGGATTATGTGATAATGTGTTTAGGCTATTTTAAATATTGTGATGATATTATTCTAACTTAAAAATAAATATTATTTATATATTAGGTTCAGACAAAGCTTATTATTGCATAACGGTAATCAACGGTTCAGACAAATTTTTATTAACTCGACCTCGAGTTGTATTATTCAATTATACTTGTGGTTAATCATTTCTGATTGCCATGTCTAAGAATTATTAAATCGCAATCTGTGCATACGGAATGTATTCATCAGGTATGAAAGGCTGATTACCTTCATTACCATTCGGTCCAGATATATATATATATATATATATATATATATATATATATATATATATATATGTGTGTGTGTGTGTGTGTGTGTGTGTGTGTGTGTGTGTTCATGTTCAATGTTTGTTCAGTTATGTAAAATTTGTTCATGCTAATTCACAACTATATTATTGAATTATAGCCAACTTATTATTCAAATTCTTTCAATCATGATATATCCTTAAATAAACTTATACTTGTTGGGCAAACCTATTGCTCACCCTTGCTATATCATGATTAACATTGCAGATTAAGACGAATACGTCAGATACAGGAAAGGACAAAGCCAAGTTCAGCTTGGGATTATGATAATAACGTTATATATTAGATAGTTTATGAATTGTGTATAAGTTAAGGTTACTCGACCTTGGGGAAAAGTGTGTAAGTTTATTATATAAACAATTTATGTTTATATCTTCCGCAATAGTTATAGAATGATTGTACCAGATCCGTGGTGATTTAGGATCCGAATTTGGGGCTTTTACAGTTGGTATCAAAGCTGTTGGTTATAAACCTAGGGTAGTGATACCTTAGACTAATAACCGCAATGATTAAGATAAGTACTAACTTAAATAGAGTTAGTATGTCGGTAAGATTCAAAGACAAATCTCGGTGAGTTATAAAGATACAGAGTTCCCTAACTCTGATATTTAAGTTGAACAATAGTGATGAAGAGATAAAGTCTAAAAGACTAAAAGTACAATGATAGGAGATCATAAAACAAAACGATCAAGACATAGAAATGAATCGTAATGTACACGATGATATCACCCCGTGATCTGATAAGGTTATAGTATGGAGAAGGATCAAGCGAATGATTGAACAGTTTACAGCAAGATTGTTGTGTGTCTATAAATGGATACGAATTTAGAAAAGGATTATGAATACAGATTAAATAAAATTCGTATTGAGAAGGGAGTTAAGATTAGGTGGGGATTTCAATTGAGGACTCATGTCAGCAGCTAAGTTGTATGATTCTTCGTATGGGAGCTGAATTGTACTTGGTGTAACAACCACTTAGTTTCTTACACTGATAATCATTGAAATGTCTGTGTCGCGCTATTTGTTATATGCATGTTAAGAGGGTGATTCATTTCTCATGTGTATATCAGATAGATAGGGTATAGGTAGAGAATATCAGGTTAAGTACGAGTTCTTAAAACTCATACTTGTGGTACGTTTGTGACTCACGATTTTATGAAATGTTTATGAACCCCTCAGCAAATGGACGCCAAAGGTCTGACTAGGACAAGTTCTTAAACTCATATGATTGTGGAAAGTTCCTGAACTCATGAGTGTGGTTTGACAAACTGGGTAGAACTATGTGTAAATGGAATATTGAGGATTATAGGAACAGATAGATTTCTAAGCAATTGATCATTAGTGGAGACATACGTTTTCCTAATCTTCTAGCTATGCTAGACTCAAAATGTTTTGACATCAAGTTAAAAACGCACTATATGCTTTTGAAAATAAATTTTTTCCAGGTGACCATTGTGTATGAGTGGACTTCGGACCACCGACACATAGTTACCTGTTGAGGTAATAAAACACAATTGTAATAATTTTTGAACGGTTTAAAGAATAGTCTATGCTCTACTTGTTTCAGCTTGACGATAATGATTTGAAATATCAAAATATATTTTTTTATTTATCGCTTATGTACTATGTAACCTGGTGCAGCGATGATAAAAAGTTGATGTAGTTGTAAATGCAGGTAGGAGTGATCATTCGGTTATAACCGAACCGAATAGGCTATTCGGTTATAACCGAATACCGAATTATCCATAATTTTACTATCCGAACATTAACCGAAATTTGGAACTAACCGAATTACTGAATACCGAATTACTGAATTGTACAATTCAGATATTCGGGTAATAACCGAACCAAATCAGTGCTCTTTTTAAAATTAACAATACAACAACGGTTAATTGTTTAAAATTAAAAATACAGCAGCAGTGCAGAATGTCTTTAACAAAGTTTATGACTAACAAAGTAATTATAATCTAGCAACATCCAACATGCAACTAGCAGCAAATTGTAGGCTTTTTCAAAGAACTAGCGAGCTATCACCCAATGGTCACAGCGGTCTGTCAGTTGCAACAACAACAACATCAACAACAACAACAACGAGCAACAAGCAACAACAACATGCTACACAAGCAAGCAAGAGATATCCCAAGAGGGCATTAATCGCATAAATGCTTGCACAAAGCACAAACAATGGAAAGTGGGGGTTTTCACCTTCACTCAATAAACAACTCGGCTTAACTATTACCTATCAACTACTCAAAAAGAATAGAAACAACAAAATGTCTTTCCAAAATTTATGTAACAAATGGGGTTGAGACAAGATCGGTCTGTCGAAACATTGTCCACTCGTAAGAAGATAATTCCCAAAATTAGAAGACGTTGCAAACACGTAATGTAACACCATCAACATGAAAGAAAACAAAAACACATAAAGCAACTTTTACAAGATATTTAAGGTATATTGCCTATGTTTTCCTCCATTACACTTTTAACTTGTGAAAACTTGAGCCTTCACTTTCAATAGCTTGTCAAACTTGAGCCTTCATCATCGTGTTTTAGTTTTTCTTTCATGGTCCACTATTATTTATAAATTTGAAATTAAATAACCGAATGCCCTAAAAACAACACAAATACGCATACACTAATGAATTAGTAATTTAATAGCAAGATTTACATGCAATGGCCGTGCCAAAGCCCAGTTAACACAAAAATGCAAACTTCAACAAGTTCACGTTTGGGGGTTTACAACAAAGAACTAATTTAGCTCGATGTTGAACACAAGAAGATCTCGAACTAATAATCATAAGCTAAACCGCAAAATCCATGAGGTCCATAATCGGTAATAGCTTTATGAAACTGTATCAATAAACTGCAAAATCCATGAGATCCATCACTACCCATACATCCAGAGAGAAGGGAAAATTCAATGAAACGGATGGAATCCCTAAAAGTCTAAAACAGTCATTCGAAAATCGAAGCCAATTAATCTGTTATCCAGTTTATCCTCAAAGATGGAAACTTTAACATAAAAATTACGAAATCATACCAGTATACTAGATTTAAACTAAAAAAAATGGACAAATACACAAATCTGATTATCAGACAAATTACCAATTTAGATAGATAGCCGTAAGAGAGTCGGAGATTGAGACGGGGAGAGGCGGAGCTGCTAAACTGAGACGAGATGCACAGACATTTACGGAGGCCGGAGATTGAGACGGGGAGAGGCGGAGGCCGGAGAGTCGAGAGAGACAAGGCTAGAGGATTTGGGATTTGGGGTTTGGGATTTGCGATTTGGGCTAGGTCTAGGAGTAAACCGTAGTCTGTGAATACATAATAGTGAATAGTGATAGACTCATTCACTTATAGACAGTAAGACAGATAGACTCGTACTCGTACATATATAATTATAAAATTTTTACTTTTTAATTAATAATTTCAGTTTTTCGGGTTATCCGAATAACCTATTTTTGAACAGCGAATCCGAAACCAAATACCGATAAAAAATTCGGATATAACCGAAATTAGAAAAAAATCGAAAAACTGAAATAATTCGGTTAAAATAATTCGGTTGTGTTCAGTAGTTTGGTTTTATCTGTTTTTTACTCACTCCTAAATGCAGGAATACTTAGTGTTGAATTTGATCTAACATCGTTATTCCACTATTGTATGATGTGTTATGACAAAGTCACTCGATGATGGCATCCTCAAACGGGCTGTTAATACAATACGGCATCATGGCGTCATTTTCAAACTATTTTAAAATTTTAATTTTCCAACGGCATTTGGCTACACACATTCGTAACTCGATTGAAGATGATTATTGATATGAGTTTAAGCTAATTGATTCGGCTAAACCAACGTTTATGAAATTTCTAAGCGTTCTTTGAAATTTTTTTCGAACCATCTTATTTTGGTGCGGATTCCGATAAGACTGAGGTAAAATTTTTGTGCCTATGGCAGTGACGAGAAACAGATTCTACCAGCAGTACTTAATAAGTACAGGGCATACCAAGCTAATTACCCACTATGTCCGTAAGTTATGACGGTTTGCGGATGAATTTCCATATAACCTTTGCAAAAATGACAGACAATAGTCTATAAACTCCTCAGCACAATTTCAAAATTTTTACTCTTGTGAGGAATGTATTGGGTTGCATATGATGATGAGAATGAATGTTGTATGGTGTATGGTGTAAAGTGTAAGGTAAATTTCAAGGACGAAATTTTTAGAAGAAGGGGTGAATATGACAACCCGAGAATTTGGATATTTATAAAATCTTAAAATATTGAATTAAGGTTAAATAATAAACCTAGACAGAAAATAAGTGAATGGATTTGAGATTTCCGGGAAGGAATTTTGTGGATTTAAAAATTATTCTGGACAATTATTCAGGATTAAGTGTATAAACGTATATGTTTTGTATATGGTATTATATGAGTTCAGTTTGTGGTTAAGGGTCAAGGTTTGACCAGATAAACTATATCTGTAACAAACCCTAGGTATATATTAAGAACGTCAGCGTTCAGTTAGAAAACCCTAGCGAGTTGTTTGAAAACCCTAATTTGGGAACCCTAATGCTAAGTATAAAATCCTAAGGGTTAAAAGTTATATGAGTAATGAATATGAATATTATGTGATGGTTTATACTTGTTTATTATATAAACAAATAAAAGAAACTAGGGTGATCCTAATTATATATTAGGAATGAAAATTTTATTTAACTTAAGGGTTATGGTATGAGAGAATATTGGTATTTAAAATTTATACTAATTCCAAGAGATTTAATTTACACATCTCAATTAATTAATTTTATAACCTAACTATAGCAAGTCTAATTGGGTTAAGAAATTAAATGTACATGAGTAATGATTTGGATTATAATTGAGTAAAGGGAAAACCTAATTTAATGATTAGGGTAAGATATAATTTAACATAATGGACCATATTAATTCTTATGGCTTAAACATTTTAGTTAGGAAGTCCAAATATTTTAATTGGATAGCCCAAAAAAATTAAGTTAAGCTCAAGTGTTGGCCCAATTATGGAGGGACATTTAAGACAATTAGTAAAGCATGTTATAACATTAAAATTTTACAAAAATTGGGAGAAAAAGAAAGCATGTGATGTAATGATGATAACTTATTTTAGTTTACAAGGTGGTTCACCAACTACAACTAGGTGTCTCTTTTATTTGGCCACATAATTTTATTTATATTACAAGCAAGCTTAAGTTTTCAAGCAACCTTATAATGATGAAGAAAGAGAAAGAGAGAGTGAATGGGGGGAATGAATATTAGATATACAATTATATCTATACATTTTTTACTAAACCACAAAAACCATTTCATTTCTCTCTCATCCTATTACTTCCTTTTTAGCTAACAAAAGAAACCCAATAGAGGGAGAGAAGAGAGACCATTTTTGGTCAGCCATAGAGAGAGAGGTAGAGTTTTTGCAAGCCATCTAGCTCCATAATCAAAGCTTAGCAAGAAGGAAAAAGAAAAATCAAGCAAAGGTATACCCTAAACTAGATTATGTAATTTTTTGTTGACTTTTCAAAATCAAAACTTGGATCTATGATTCAAAACTATAAAACTATAGATTTATATGATCTAGAGTGTGTTATGTGTGGATCTATCCATTTTGTGTGTTAAAAGTTAGATCTAAAGTATGAAATGGAAACTAGGTTTTTCAAAATGTAGAAATCCTAATTTTTTTTAGCCTCGATTGTGTTAATCTTGTGTTTGATTATTGTTTGATGAAATAGATCATGTATTATTGTAAATTCATTGGTGTATGAAGTATTAGTAAGTATTATGATGAGTTATGTTGTAAGACCCTGAATTTTATGAAAGTATTCAATTTTCTTATAATTATTATTTTATTTCGTAAATGGTTAAATTGATAAAAGGTTAAAGTTAAGGGTAATATGTGAATTTTTTTTGCAAAGTAAGCAAGTGGATTTCGTTGTGTCGAGGAATATTCATTTTAACAGGGAATATTCGTACTATGACACAATCATTGGTGGACCCCACAACAGAAGTATTGTCGTGTTTAGAAAACGACAGAATTATCTTTTTATAAAATTAACGGCGAAAGTGTTACCGTTAAAACTGTTGAACTACCCGGTAGTAAAAGTACAGTAATACGCGTGGTTGCATAGTAGCACACGATATTGATTATTGATGCTTACGTAAGAAGTCACTCAGTTATACTTAATTATTGTTACAGTAATTGCTGCATCATATATCTCATATTATTGATTCAATTATTGTCACAGTATCATCTGTATAATATGTTATATTATTAAATCAATAATTGAGACGACAAAGTTATTCATATTATTATTTGCAATATTGACAATGTCTAGAAGTTCATCAAGGAGAGGTTTGGTCACCTAATTGCGCCGCCAATAAGGAGAAATCCTTATCTGAAAGCCCTCTTTCTCGGAACGACACGTTTGTTAAATATTGTGAGTTATAATATTAATGATGAATAAGTTCGTGTTGATTAAAGATGAAATTGATACTTCCATTGTGTGGGAATTATTAGTGTTAGTGGAAATCGACATTTATTTCGACGAAAATTGATGTCTGGAAGTTATATTGATCAATCGGGTAATTCACCTGATAAATGAGCAATTAATTGCTATTAATTCACATGCTTATAACTATGTGTTCACATGTGTGTACTATTTATTCACATAATTTACTATTAGGGGAATTGGTGCAAGATTGATAATACTTGCATGACTAAATTAAAAATAGAGTTATGGATGAAGGTACTATACTGTAATTGTTTTTTTCACATGATTAGAACTATTGAGTCACATGATTTACTATTGATCCACATGATTTACTATTAGGGGAGGTGGTGCAAGAATGATAATACTTGCAGGACTAAATTAAAATGAAGAAAAAGAGGAAGGTATTATACTGTAATATTTCGAGCCCCAAAACGTGCAATTAACGAACCTATATTTTCTTATAAATAGAAGCTAATTCTTCTTTCATTCTCACCAATTCACTAAGTCTCACAAGAGAAATTATTATAGAGAGAAATTATAGAGAGAAAAAAGAAGAGAAGTTTGCTACCTCACTATTCCAGTATCTAGTTTCTTCTAAGGTAAAGGGTATTATTTCTTTTGTATTCATGAAGAGAGTTATTTTCTTTCAATACTCGTAAGGGTTGTTATTCCATTCTTTATTATTCTGTTGGAATAACCTATTTGTGCGGTCTATCGCATGCCTGGTGAATTCTTTTGTTATTCCAATCTTTATTATTCTATTGGAATAACCTGTCTTTGCGGTCTATCGCATGCTTGGTGAATTCTTCTGTTATTCCATTATTTATTATTCTGTTGGAATAACCTGTCTGTGCGGTCTATTGCATGCCTGGTGAATTCTTTTGTTATTCTATTCTTTATTATTATGTTGAAATAACCTGTCTACGCGGGCTACCGCATGCTTGGTGAATTCTTCTGTTATTCCATTCTTTATTATTCTGTTGAAATAACCTGTCTGTGCGGTTTATCGCATGCCTGGTGAATTCTTTTGTTATTGCATTCTTTATTATTTTGTTGAAATAACCTGTCTACGCGGGCTACTGCATGCATGGTGAATTATTCTATTATTCCATTCTTTATTATTCATTGTAATAACTCATCCTATGTGGAGACTCATCATGCATGGTGAATGATCCTTCGTATTCATTCTTTATTAAATTGTGGAAATGATCTGTCTACGTGGATTACCACATGTCGGGTGAAAATCCATTTGCAGTTTCGTATATTCTATTATACTCGTATGAGATATCATTTCTTTTGTACTCGTCATGGAATATCTGTGAGACCCCAAATTTTATGAAATAAAAGTATTCAATTTTTCTATTTTGGTAAATAGTTAAATTGATAAAAGTTTAAAGTTAAGGGTAATATGTGAAAATTTTGCAAAGTAAGCAAGTTGATATAAAATATTCGTTGTGTCGGGGAATATTCTTTTTGTCGGGGAATATTTGTACGATGATACAATCATTGGTGGACCCCACAATAGAATTATTGTTTGATTGAGAAAACGACAAAAATATTTTTATTAAAATAACGACGGAAGTTTTACCGTTAAAACTGTTGAACTACTTGGTAGTAAAAGTACAGTAATACGCGTGATTGCATAATAGCACACAGTATTGATTATTGATGCTTACGTGAGAAATCACTCAGTTTTGTTCAATTATTGCTATATAATTGCTGCATAGTATCTCACGTTATTTGATTCAATTATTGTCAATATTTTATATATTATTAAATCAATAATTGAGATGACAAAGTTATTAATATTATTATTTGCAATATTAACGATGTCTAGAAGTTCTGTCAAGGAGATGTTTGGTCACCTAATTGCGCGTCAATAGGGAGAAATCCTTATTGGAAAGCCCCCTCTTTCCTGGGAACGACCTGGTCGATTAATATTGTGAATTATAATAAAGGTGATAAGTTTTGTTTTATTATTATTATAAATGTAATAAAACAGAAAACTTTTTATATAAAACAGAATACTTTTATAAAGTTAATTATTTTATTAGACTATAAATAGAATATATAATATTCTATTATGCATAGTGTTTGCATAGTGCATGCATAGTGTTTGCATAGTAAAATCTTTTTATATAAAACAAAATACTTTTATAAAGTTATTCGTTTTATTAGATTATAAATAGAATATATTATATTTTATTTAAAAGATTTTGTTTTATTAGAATATTTTATTAATACTGCATAGTAAATCATTATGGACCGTCCGTTTAAAAGTAAATCAATCTAGACAGTTCATGAATTAGTTACTATTCAGTCCATTCTCCTATAAATAGAAGCTCATTCCTTCATTATTTCTTACGAATTCACTAAAACTCTATAGAGAGAAACTACAGAGAGAAAGAAGAAAAGTATTTTGCTACTTCACTACTCCTATATCCAGTTTCTTTTAAGGTAATGGATATTAGTTGTTGTACTCGTAAGGGGTATTATTTCTTTCGTATTCATGAAAAGAACTTCTGTTATTCCATTCTTTATTATTCTGTGGGAATAACCTGTATACGCGGACTACCCTATACTTGGTGAAATTCTTCTATTATTCCATTATTTATTATCCTATTGGAATATCATGTCTGTGCGTTTACGCATGACCTGGTTCCGTTATTTATTATTCTGTTGGAATATCCTGTCTGTGCGTTTACGCATGACCTGGTTCTATTTTTTTTATTATTCTATTGGGAATAACCTGTCTGTGCGTTCTATCGCATGCATGGTGAATTCTTCTGTTATTTTATTCTTTATTATTCTGTTGAAATAATCTGTCTACGTGGATTACCGCATGGCGTGCGAAAATCCATTTGTATTTTTCGTAATTTTTCTGACCCTCAAAAATTCTGAAAAAATTTGAAATGATAATTTGATGAGTTTTCTATATTGTGTCCAAAAATGGCAATTTTTGGATGTATAGATTAAGAGTTATGATTTTTACTGTAAAAGACTATTTTTAAAGTAAACCCTTTTAACTCCCTGTGGTTAACTCCAAAATTTGTGAAATATTTATTGGGAGTACATGTACATAACCAGAGTATACCCTGTAAATTTCAGAATGTTTGGACAAAAGTACAATTTATGTTAAATGTCTAAATATTCGGCGGTTTTGGCCATGTGAAAAATAGTAAATGAATTTTAAAAATTCCGAGAAAAATATATGTTTAATATGAGATTATATTCTGCTAAATCCCAGAAAAGAAATATTTTTGTAACTGATTTGGTATTTTTCATGAAAATAGACTAGTTGTGAGTAAATGAATTAAATATGTTATGTAAAGTAACAAAATTGGAAAATAGGATTTTATGGCTTGTGAATCCTATATAAGGTATATGCATATCTTTGTTAATGGTTTTCATTATTGATGATGAAATCTTATGAGTTTGGCATTTTAGGATAATTAAATGCATTATTTGGTAAAGTGTAAACAATTAAAATAAATTGTTTATAAGTAATGATTAAAATATTGTTATAATATTAATGATATTAGATTATGAGATTATTAAGTGATTGATAACATTGGGATATTCTTGAACCCTAGATAAATTATATTATAAATGTTTAATATTTATCCTTTATCTCATTTGATTGATTCTTTATATCATTGTCATAATCCTCATGCTTATATTGTGTTGAAAGTCATCTGTGGCTTACGTGCATAGATGGAGTTGGCATGATTATGATCAGGGATTATTCGATATAATCATGACCGTAATGTTACAAATGATGTGTTAAAAGTCATCTTTGGCCCGTAGTGCATAGATGGACTTGGTATGATTATGACTAGGGATTATTCGGTATATTCATGATCAGTAATTGAAAACACAAATATCCTTGGCCGTAGTAGTGCATGAATAATTAAGTCGTGATATATTATTAAGTCGAGTCTCAGCGTTATTGGTTTTACAGTTGTATATCTTTGGCCGGTAGTGCAAAGATGGACTGTTGGTTATTGGTTTTACAGTTGTATATCTTTGGCTTGTAGTGCAAAGATGAACTGTTGGTTATTGGTTTTACAGTTGTATATCTTTGGCATGTAGTACAAAGTTGGACTGTTGATTTACTTGATTATAAATATTAATTGTGATTTAATTATAATCTGTGGTGGTTCAAGTAAAGACATGTGATGAAAATTATCTTCGTCCTGGATGCAAAGAGGAATTTAGAATCACAATTGTGATTATGAGTTATTCACATGATCGTGGACGGGAATTGTTGATTGATGTTATAGGGATAAAACATTATTGGTTGCTTTTAACATAGAGAAGATAATAGACCTTATGGTTTATTTGACTCTTCTAATGGATTGCTCGTTCCACTGCAACAATGGTTGAAAAGTTTTATTATCTACCATATGTTCTAAATTTCTGATTTATTATTGATGAAAGCTATTGATAATTTAATTATCTTTAGTCATGATATTCTTTACTGGGCTAGTTGTGCTCACCCTTTTGCTTCACAATTCCTTTCAGGTAATAAAAGTGTAGTTGGGTCGAGCGGGGTATTAAGAGGATTAGAACGGTGGTCTATAGCTGTTGAGGTTCTCCCTAAATAGTATAGAAATAATTTTATTGAGAACTTTAGATAAGTGTGTCGTATTGTATACGTCATTTGATATTTAATTTTGGTGAACTGAATAGGGTGAGGTGAACCCAATTTTGGAATGGTGTTTTGCCACTATCATACAAGATGTCTAATGACATACAACCTCGAGTTATCATAAGACAGGCTTGTGCACATCCACTTGCTGAGTATATCTACGAGTACTACCTATATGATCTTGGAGTTTATTTGAAATATAATTTTCACTTGGAGACAGTGGAGATAGTTATATGTCAAGAGAAAACTCACCATTGGAAAGAAGATGATAGTAATCTTCTCGTTTTTCTTTGGGGTCTATTGGGTCAACCAAGGATAATTTTGTGGACATATGATATCTATCATAACCTAGACGCATGGCCTCCCATGTACGAAGGTTTCCTTGAGCACTTCCCAAAAATTTTAATTTCTAAAACAGTTTTTGACTATACTTTTATGTAAAGTACCATTGTAAGGTTGTGGTCGAGGCACCATGAGAGTTATATACATTTGAATTAAAACTCACAGTTAACTGTGGTCGTATTCTATACGACAGTTCAACAGTTTTATAAATGAAGTTTGTATTTGATTTTTACAGTGTGATATCTGACGACTCAGAATGGGTGATGTATACCTATTTTGGGGGCGTCACAAATGGTATCAAAGCTTAGGGATATGGTCGCTGGCGGAGATAAGAGTCTAGAACTAGGAGGGGAGAGACGAGTTATATACTTCGCTAGTGTGTGACTTACCTAAGCTAAAATTATTACTTGATAAGTTGACAAATTGTTATATGTCAATTAACCTTTGTTTTGAAGCTTTATTCTAGAATGATATCTGAAATACAGGAGATGAGAAATGGGAAAATCATGATAGCGAGGAAATTACCGGGAAGGTACAATCTGAAAAAAAAAAAAAAGGTATTCTCATATATTCGAATATCAGGTACATACATAAATTTCGAGGGCAAAATTTCATGAGGGGAGATTGTTAGACCCCGAATTTTATGAAATAAAAGTATTCAATTTTTCTATTTTGATAAATAGTTAAATTGATAAAAGTTTAAAGTTAAGGGTAATATGTGAAAATTTTGCAAAGTAAGCAAGTTGATATAAAATATTCGTTGTGTCGGGGAATATTCTTTTTATCGGAGAATATTTGTACGATGGTACAATCATTGGTGGACCCCACAATGAAATTATTATCGGATTGATAAAACGACAAAAATATTTTTATTAAAATAACGGCGGAAGTTTTACCTTTAAAACTGTTGAACTACTTGGTAGTAAAAGTACAGTAATACGCATGGTTGCATAGTAGCACACAATATTGATTATTGATGCTTACGTGAGAAGTAACTCAGTTTTGTTCAATTATTGCTACAGTAATTGCTGCATAGTATCTCACGTTATTTGATTCAATTATTGTCAATATTTTATATATTATTAAATCAATAATCGAGACGACGAAGTTATTAATATTATTATTTGCAATATTAACGATGTCTAGAAGTTCTGCCAAGGAGAGGTTTGGTCACCTAATTGCGCGCCAATACGAAGAAATCTTTATTGGAAGGCCCCCTTGTGACGCCCCCAAAATTAGGTATACATCACCCATCTTGAGTCGCCAGATACATGGTACAGAATTCAAATACAACTTAATAATACAACTGTCGTGTACAATACGACAAAACATAAACTGTGAGTTTGAATACAAATATTGTCTACTAGAGATTATACAAACTCAAAAGGAGTCCTCATTACAATTATTATCACACTATTTCACAGAATAGTGAGGACTACTAATACACCATCTACGACCATCACTTTGTTCCCCGACTAGTCCCAGCTACGTTCTCATTTCCTGAAGAGAACAGTGAAAGAAAGGGTGAGCACAACTAGCCCAGTAAAGAATATCATAACTAAAGATAATTAAATTATCAATAGCTTTTGTCAAAAATAAATCAGAGATTTAGAACATATGGTAGATAATAAAACTTTTCAACTATAATTGCAGCGGAATCAACAATCCATTAGAAGAGTCAAGTAGAACATAATGTCTACTTTCTCCTCCAAATTAAAAGTCCATCGTTAATATTTCGTTCCTGTAATACTCATCAACAGTTCTTCGTTGTACCCAAGACAAAGAGAACTTTCATCACCTGTCTTCACCTGAACCACTAAAGATTTTAATTAAGTTCACAATTCATATTTATAATCATGTAAATCAACAGTTTCTCCTTGCCAGAAAGGATTAATAGAATGTTTACTCAATATCCTTACCCCAAAGGCTAAAGATATTCAAATGTAATAACAATGATCATACCAATTAGTTGTCTATCTTTGCACTACGGGCCAAAGATATTCAACTATAAATCCAATGGTCATGATCATACCAATCAATTGTCTGTCAGTGCACTACGGCCAAAGACATTCAACTGTTAACTAATGGTCATGATCCTGCCAATCACATCATTGAATTATCCATGCACTACGACCAAGGATATTCATTATTATCACTAGTGGTCATGATCATGTCATACACCTATCCATCTTCACACTACGGGTCAAAGCTATCAAACAACAGATCATCTTTGCACTACAGGCCAAAGATATTCAATAACGTATCATCTTTGCACTACAGGCCAAAGACATACAACTGTAAAATCCATAACCAACAATATAATAAAGAATGGAATAATAAAAGAATTTCACCATATATGCAGTACTTTGCATAGACAGGTTATTCCAACATAATAATAAAGAATGGAATAATAAAAGAATTTCACCATGTATGCGATTACTTAGCATGAGGCGAGTTATTCCAACATAATAATAAAGAATGGAATAACTGAAGAATTTCACCATGCGTGCGTAATCCACACAGATAGTTATTCCAACCAGAATAATAAATACGGAATAATAAATAATAGAACCAGGTCCGAATCCGCAGAAAACGCATGCAGGATATTCCGACAGAATAGTAAAGAATGAAATAATAAATAATGGAATAACAACAGACTTCACCAGGTATACGGTAATCTCCGTGATCGAGAGTTATTCAACGAATAATAAAGAATGGAATAACAACAGACTTCACCAGGTATACGGTAATCCGCGTATACAGGTTATTCCAACAGAATAATAAATAATGGAACCAGGTCAGGTGAAATTCACACCGACAGGATATTCCGACAGAATAATAAAGAACGGAATAATAAAAGAATTTCACCAAGTATGCGGTACTTCGCATAAACAGGTTATTCCAACATAATAATAAAGAATGGAATAATGTAAGAAGACCAAGTATTGGGTAAACCGCATATACTGGTCATTCCACCAAGTATAGGTAAAAGCACAGATACAGGAAAGTTATTCCAATGAATAATAAATAATGGAATAACGAAGTTCTCTTCATGAATACGAAGAATAACACCCCTTACGAATTTTACAAAAATAATCTTCCTACTATAATAATATCCCTTTACCTTTCAAATAAGAGTATTCCGACTAGTAGGGCGAGGATATACTCAAGAAAACTTGCACTACTCTCAAAGTTTTCTTAAACTCTAAAGAAATACGCCAAGATTATAGAAGAAGAACTCTCTATATAGTTTCTCTCTAGAGTTTCAAAGTGAATTCGTAAGAAATAATGAAAGAATGAGCTTCTATTTATGAAAGAATGGAATGAATAAGAATTGAACCCATGAACGCGTCCAGTTGATTTACTTTAATCGGACGGTCCATATTTAAAGTAAAATCTTTTAAATAAAATATAATATATTCTATTTTATATAAAAAGATTTTTACTATGCAAACACTATCTGGAGCACTATGCAAACACTATGCATAATAAAATATAATATATTATATTTATAGAATAACTTTAATAAAGTATTCTATTTTATATAAAAAGACTTTACTATGCAAAATATTATGCACAATAGAATATAATATATTCTATTTATAGAATAACTTTATAAAAGTATTCTGTTTTATATAAAAAGATTTTACTATGCAAAACACTATGCATAATAGAATATAATATATTCTATTTATAGAATAACTTTATAAAAGTATTCTGTTTTATATAAAAAGCTTTTCTGTTATAATTTTAACCAACGGTCTGAAAAATTAGTACATCTCTTCATGGAATAATATTGTACCCAAAAATGATTTGGACCGAAAAGAAATATATTTTGTTCGGGTGAATAGTATCCCGTGAATAGTAACTCGTGAATAGTAACTCATGAATAGTAACTCATGAATAGTACTTCGACACAAAAAGTGTCCCAAATACCCGAGTGAATAATACTAGAGTGAATAGTAACCGGGTATTTTATGACAACTTGTCTACTTAAAAAAAATTCACATATCACTCTTAACTTTAACCTTTTATCAATTTAACCATTTACTAAAATAGAAAAATTGTATACTTTTATTTCATAAAATTCGGGGTCTCACACCCCTCTTTCCTGGAAACGATCTGGTCGATTAATATTGTGAATTATAATAAAGGTGATAAGTTTTGTTTTATTATTATTATAAATGTAATAAAACAGAAAACTTTTTATATAAAATAGAATACTTTTATAAAATTATTTTTTTTATTATACTATAAATATAATATATAATATTCTATTATGTATAGTGTTTGCATAGTAAAATTTTTTTATATAAAACAGAATACTTTTATATAGTTATTCGTTTTATTAGATTATAAATAGAATATATTTTATTTTATTTAAAAGATTTTGTTTTATTAGAATATTTTATTAATACTGTATAGTAAATCATTATGGGATGGTTTAAAAGTAAATCAATCTGGACCGTTCATGAATTAGTTACTATTCAGTCCATTCTCCTATAAATAGAAGCTCATTCCTTCATTATTTCTTACGAATTCACTGAAACTCTATAGAGAGAAACTATAGAGAGAAAGAAGAAAAGTATTTTGCTACTTCACTACTCTTATATCCAGTTTCTTTTAAGGTAATGGATATTAGTTGTTGTACTCGTAAGGGGTACTATTTCTTTCGTATTCATGAAAAGAACTTCTGTTATTCCATTCTTTATTATTTTGTGGGAATAACCTGTATACGCGGACTACCCTATACTTGGTGAAATTCTTCTATTATTCCATTATTTATTATCCTATTGGAATATCATGTCTGTGCGTTTACGCATGACCTGGTTCCGTTATTTATTATTCAGTTGGAATATCCTCATGCAAGCGTTTCGCATGACCGGTTCTATTTTTTTTTATTATTCTATTGGGAATAACCTGTCATGCATGCGTTCTATCGCATGCATGGTGAATTCTTCTGTTATTTTATTCTTTATTATTCTGTTGAAATAATCAGTCTACGTGGATTACCGCATGGCGTGCGAAAATCCATTTGTATTTTTCGTAATTTTTCTGACCCTCAAAAATTCTGAAAAAATTTGAAATGATAATTTGATGAGTTTTCTATATTGTGTCCAAAAATGGCAATTTTTGGATGTATAGATTAAGAGTTATGATTTTTACTGTAAAAGACTATTTTTAAAGTAAACCCTTTTAACTCCCTGTGGTTAACTCCAAAATTGGTGAAATATTTATTGGGAGTACATGTACATAACCAGAGTATACCCTGTAAATTTCGGAATGTTTGGACAAAAGTACAATTTATGTTAAATGTCTAAATATTTGGTGGTTTTGGCCATGTGAAAAATAGTAAATGAATTTTAAAAATTCCGAGAAAAATATATGTTTAATATGAGATTATATTCTGCTAAATCCCAGAAAAGAAATATTTTTGGAACTGATTTGGTATTTTTCATGAAAATGGACTAGTTGTGAGTAAATGAATTAAATATGTTATGTAAAGTAACAAAATTGAAAAATAGGATTTTATGGCTTGGGAATCCTATATAAGGTATATGCAGATCTTTGTTAATGGTTTTCATTATTGATGATGAAATCTTATGAGTTTGACATTTTAGGATAATTAAATGCATTATTTGGTAAAGTGTAAACAATTATAATAAATTGTTTATAAGTTTAAGAAATGATTAAAATATTGTTATAATATTAATGATATTAGATTGTGAGATTATTAAGTGATTGATAACATTGGGATATTCTTGAACCCTGGATAAATTATATTATAAATTTTTAATATTTATCATTTATCTCACTTGATTGATTCTTTATATCATTGTCATGATCATCATGCTTATATTGTGTTGAAAGTCATCTGTGGCTTACGTGCATAGATGGAGTTGGCATGATTATGACCAGGGATTATTCAGTATAATCTTGACCGTAATGTTACAAATGATGTGGTAAAAGTCATCTTTGGCCCGTAGTGCATAGATGGACTTGGTATGATTATGACTAGGGATTATTCGGTATAATTATGACCGTAATTGAAAACACGAATATCCTTGGCCCGTAGTGCATGGATAATTCGTGGTCGTGATACTATTAAGTCGAGTCTCGCCAATTCTTTGTTTCTGATTGTATATCTTTGGCCGGTAGTGCAAAGATGGACTGTTGGTTATTTGTTTTACAGATGTATATCTTTGGCCTGTAGTGCAAAGATGAACTGTTGGTTATTGGTTTTACAGTTGTATATCTTTGGCAAGTTGTACAAAGTTGGACTGTTGATTTACTTGATTATAAATATTAATTGTAATTTAATTATAATCTGTGGTGGTTCAGTTAAAGACATGTGATGAAAATTATCTTCGTCCTGGATGCAAAGAGGAATTTAGAATCACAATTGTGATTATAAGTTATTCATATGATCGTGGACGGGAATTGTTGATTGATGTTACAGGGATAAAACATTATTGGTTGACTTTTATCATAGAGAAGATAATAGACCTTATGGTCTATTTGACTCTTCTAATGGATTGTTCGTTCCGCTGCAACTATGGTTGAAAAGTTTTATTATCTACCATATGTTCTAAATGTCGATTTATTACCCAAAATAGGTATACATCACCCATTCTGAGTTGTCAATACATGGTATGTAAAACAACTACAACTTTATTAATACAACCATAAAACGTGAGTTTAAATACAAATATTATCTTCTAGATAATATCTATACCCAAATAAATCCCCATCATAATTATTGATACATTATTTTACAAAAATGGTGAGGACTACTAAACAACTCTCTCTAAACCTTCATTCCATACCCCGACTAAGACTTTCGCTACATTCTCGCCTCCCCGAGAAGAAAAAAATGAACAAAAAGAAAAGGGTGAGCTCAACTAGCCCAAGAAAAATATATTATGACTAAGATAATATACAACAAATTATCGTTAGTCTTCAACAGGAAAAATCTGAGAGAATACATTAAACAACAAGTTTTAGATCAATATTCGCAATGAAAAATATTAATTCATGTAAGAGTTACGTAGAGGATGAAATCTACTAATATCTATGAATTTAATAAACCATCATCATTATTTTATCCCTCAGTAACATCAATCAATATTCATCTTGAATCAAATATTCATCTTTGCACCACAAAGCCAAAGATATTCATCACCCACATGTTCATCTAAACACTGCTCATCTTTGCACTACTAGCCAAAGATATTCATCAAGAAATCATTCATCTTTGCACTACAGCCAAAGATATTCAAGAATATCATCATTTAAGACCGAGGATGATGAAAAATATTTTAAAGAAACGAATCCAAAGAAAACAAAAGAACAAGTATTACTTGATTCAGATTTCAAATATTTCATGTCCAAAAATACCTCATAAATAATCATAGTGGTGTAAAATTCAAGAATGATCAAAACATGGATACAATCAAAGCTAGTATCCACAATAGATATTTTGGACGAAAAAGAAAAAATTTATTTTTCTCGTGAATAAGGTCGATTCATGAATAAAGTCGATATACGTGAATAAAGGTCGATACGTGAATAGTAATCTCGACACCAAAAGTTCCAAATTTGATAAAAACTTCAGATCAATATTTCAAAGATAATGATATTGAAGAAATAATATCATTACAAAAAAAATAATATCCCTTACCTCACAAAGACATTTAAAAGATTTCCCTAATCGAAAAACTGATATATAGTATCAAGGAACTTGCAACTCAGATAACAACCCTCAAAGTATACTCACAAGAATACGCCAATATATCGAGAGAGAAATAGAGAGAAAACTTCAGCTTTCTGTGTGATTTTCAATTCTAACCCAAGACCCTATTTATAGAAAATGCTTAACACCAAAGTAGAAAATTGAATATAATATTAATATATATATATAAAATTCCTTAGCCCACCTTTTTTAGATCTGAACTCAAATGATTTTGCACATGTTAATGCAGCCCACCAAGTAAAAAAAAACGTTTTTCTTCAAATAAATAACGAAAACTTCCAAAAATCAATTATTTCTAACTCCTAACTTCAATAATTCACAATAAATAGCCTTTTTATCGAAAATTCAATCTCAAGAAGTTTTTATAGGAAATTCAATTTCTACAACTTTGCGTATGAAAGTTTTTCCAAATTCCAAATGTAAATTGACCAAATCCACAAACTGGACGATTTTACAAAGCTATAATCAAATTTCTAAATAATAATTGTGTCCATCAACACACAAAACATGTGTTAAACATTTAATGCCACAAAATACTCTTCCTCCTCATATACTCATATATTCCACATTCATTGTAAAATATCACCATTAATATATTATTAAAATAATATATTTAAATGAATTATTTTATCGTAAAAGATAAAATATTAATTTTCAACAATTGTCACATTAAAATTTTCTCCATCTATATCCTCATAAAATCAATATTTTTCTCATCATATAAATCAATAATTAATTATTCACAAATAATATTACGTAATCACATTATCGACAACCAGTGCAGCCCTCAGAAAGAGGGGCTTTCCAATAAGGATCTCTCCTTATCGCGCCAAGCAATTAGATGACCAAACCTCTCCTTAGATGTAACTTTCTAGACATTGCCAATAATGTTATCTAATAATATTATTCAGATAATATGAATTATTGTCTCGATAATAGAAAATACCGTAAGCAAAGGACAATTATTAAAACAACAAGAATACAAAATATCAACACAAAGAATTATTAAATCAATAAAATAAAATACCGAATAAGAATTATCGTAACCATTATCGAGTAATGCCTTCAATAATAATTGGTGCAATACCGTATACTATCGCATGCAACAACGCCAGACATCGTCGTGTTTTTAACCACCGGGTATTCCAACAAGATAATCTGAATAACTACGCCAAGTTATTTATAAACAACTTATATTTGTCGCTTTTTCATCCAATCGCTTCACATGGGGCCCATAAAAGATCGCATACCATCGCATTTAATATTCCCCGACAAAGATTTAATATTCCACGACCAAACGAATATTCCCTACAATAATGAATATTTTATAACCACTTGCTTATTCAAATATTTTATGATTTTTTACCCATAACTATCCACATTAATCAAATCAACCCTTACTATTTCAAAATAATAAATAGAGGAAAATAAATTTCATTTATTAATAATTTGGGGTCTTACAACCTCCCTCCTTATGAAATTTCGTCCTCGAAATCGACGACGACGCACTGTGTTTCAAAAGATGAGAATACCTCGCTTTCATTTCCGCTTCCAACTCCCGTGTCATTTCCTCAATAAAGATGGTTTCTCCACAAAACTTTAACTTGTGGTATAACCCCAGACATAGACATGTTCTTTCCTATCCAAGATCTTGACAGTACCTCCTCGTGACGTTAAGTCTTCTACTATCTCGTCCGGCTCTAACTCAATGACGTGGTTCGGTCGTCCACATATTTACGTAACATCGATACGTGAAAAAACGCTATGAACACGCCATATACTTGGCGGTAAAAACGAGTCTATAGGCCACGCCCTATTCGATCGAGAATTTCAAATGGATTAATAAATCAAGGTTCGAGCTTTCCTCACCTCACCGATTCTCGCTTTTGAAATAACAACTTCGCACCTCCTTCTTCAAATTCATCACCCCGTAGTAGCTTGAATAACTTTTTAACTTTATCGATTAAAGTCGATTATACTCAGATATCATCACGTAAGTACCTAGAGTTTTCATCTCCATCTCTATTATTTGTAAATTATACTAAATTAGTCTTTGACAATATCGCACTCAGATTTGATATATGATCTTCTACTCAACACGCCACCTACCACGCTCGCTTTTCCAGATGGCATGGTCGTAACATGTGTCAAATGAGTCTCCTCTCGAGTTCTTCAAGCTCTTCCCACATTCCTCGCTCCATTCGAATTTTTTATATCTCTACGAGTCACCGCAAGTAAATGGAATAATGATTCGAGAATATCCTTCAACGAATCTCCGATAATAACCAACTAAGCCTGAAAGCTACGATTTCGACATTACCGACTTAGGTTGTTCTCAACTCGCGACTCATATCCCAACCTTGATAAGACGCTACAATGACACCTATCGCTTTACTATCGCATCTAATATGGTGTCCCCACGAGAGTCCGCTTCGCATTCCACAAAGGAAGTCACCAGATAAAGGCTCAGTACCAAATTTATAGTTTGAATTTTTAACTCCTCAAGTTCAATAGAGCCATTCGATATGAGATTTTAGAAATGAGTTTTGTACCGGGTTCAAAGTCGATACAAAATTTAATATCGTGCTTTGGGAGTAAGCCAAGAAATTCTTCAGAAATACGCCAGAAAAAATCAATAAATAACAGAATATTATTCAAATCGACGTGTCTTTATTCAAATCCATAACATGGACTAAGAAAACTCGACATCCGTAATAAACGAATGACTTCATGGCTTGATATGAAAATGTTTGACTACAATGGTTTGATTGCTTGAATTCAATAACAAAGTTGCTTAGAATATGAAAACTAACAACCTTACGAAAGTAATCAATTTCGCATGATGAGTAGTTAACCTTAAAATCACATCAAAAGCAAATATCTCTATAGAAATAAGGTTAATGTGTAATGTGATAAAGCCAACCCAATCAAGCAAGATTTCTAAACAACTGATGTAATGAAAGTTTCTCCTAACTGAGTCTCCATAAATAGTCAAAGTCTAATTTCTCCGTAGTCAAGTTCAAACGCTGAGCGCAAGCAAGAGAGATAAAAGAATGGGTAGAACCCCAGATTCAGTAAGGTATAAACTTCGCAAGAATTTATAATTAACTAACCTGCTAACTAACTTCGTCGTTCCTCGATCTTTTGACCGGCCACGACAAAACGCTCTTCCAGAACCGCTGACTTTGACTTTTCCGGACATCCTTTTGAGTCACCATTCCCGCCGGATCGGGTTTCGATACCGCATAACTCGAGCGTTTATATGTCCTTCTTTTCCACAATTATAGCATACCTTAAACTGCTAGGGGCTTAATGATATGTCCCTCTTTCCAAGATTTGTAACATACGACCGGTGGTCTTTTCTCCTCCTTGAAACCAAATTGCATCAAGCGCCGACGCCTTCACATGGTCGTTGTTGAATCTCCTTTTTAAAATCTCCTCCCCCGACTCGCTTTCTCTATTTTCATGGCCACGATTACCACCAGTAGTGGTTACCGCTTTTCCGTCAGATTCTTCTTTCTCCGCCGGTTATCGTTATTCTGATGATCGCTATCTTCTAGTATGATCCTCGTTATGGTCCCCATGCTGAACGTATCAAGTATCTCGCTTCTAACAATCGAGCCCTCGCTGACAACATCCGGTCAGAGAGAAAATTTATGAGAAATGAGATATCGACGATGCCGGGTTTCAAACCTCTCGTAAACATCCGCGCATACGCTCCTCATTCTTCACCAAATGAGGTGCAAACTCGATAACTCCGCAAACTTCGCCTCGATCGGGACACCGCCATGTTATTCTCGCCCAGTCTAATAAACTCCACTTCCTTCATATGACGAATACTTTCGTGGAAGTACTTGTCATTGAACTATTTCAAACGCTCTCCCACGACATGCCGAAAGTGCAAATGGATGGGTACGCTTCACGATTCCCACCAAGAATCCGCCTCATTACTTTAAACATAAAAGTAGCGAATGGAACTTTCTGTTCTCCGCATCCCAAGACATCGAATATCTTGGTAATTTGTTTGACCCACGCCTCCGCCTTTAATCGGATCCGCTTTTCCTGCACTCGTGGTCCCAACTTTTCAATCGCTTCATCGTGACCACCCGTGAATTGCTATCATTTCCTCCTCAGATTTTGAACACGAAGTCTCCTCGTCTGATTTTGCATGAACTGCAAAAAGCTTCTAAACATCCCCTCGCTCATCATCTCGCTTCAAGGTGTTGTTCACAGAGGAACATTGCCACTGCTGTACGCTCTCTCCTCGCTTGTGAGTACAGCGCCTCCACTGGCCTCATTTCCATCAAGTAATATTCTCAATGACATTCTCAAATACTGCCATAAAACAAGGGTTAATTAAGGAAATCAATATATCACATAATATCCCTATATACTAACCAACTAACAAATAAGCTTAGTAGGACACACTAGCGAAGGATTTACTCGCCTCCCTCCTAGTTCTATTCCCCGATCTCCGCCAGAGATCATATCCCTAAGCTCGATACCAACCGCGACGCCCCCAAAATAGGTATATCACCCATTCCGAAATCACCAAATACACATGTACGTAAACAACTACAACTTTATTAATACAACCATAAACTCGTGAGTTTAAATACAAATATTATCTTCTGATAATATCTATACCCAAATAAATCCCCATCATAATTATTGATACATTATTTTACAAAATGGTGAGGACTACTAAACAACTCTCTAGAACCTTCATTCCATACCCCGACTAAGACTTCGCTACATTCTCGCCTCCCGAGAAGAAAAAAAATGGAACAAAAAGGAAAAGGGTGAGCTCAACTAGCCCAAGAAGAATATATTATGACTAAGATAATATACAACAAATTATCGTTAGTCTTCAACAGGAAAAAATCTGAGAGAATACATTAAACAACAAGTTTTAGATCAATATTCGCAATGAAAAAATATTAATTCATGTAAGAGTTACGTAGAGGATGAAATCTACTAATATCTATGAATTTAATAAATTCATCATCATTATTTTATCCTCAGAACATCAATCAATATTCATCTTGAATCAAATATTCATCTTTGCACCACAGCCAAAGATATTCATCAAAGATATTCATCTTTGCACACACTCATATTCATCTAAACACTGCTCATCTTTGCACCACGCCAAAGATATTCATCAAGAAATCATTCATCTTTGCACTACAGCCAAAGATATTCAAGAATATCATCATTTAAGACCGAGGATGATGAAAAATATTTTAAAGAAACGAATCCAAAGGAAACAAAAGAACAAGTATTAAGGATTCATATTTCAAATTATTTCATGTCCAAAAATACCTCATAAATAATCATAGTGGTGTAAAATTCAAGAATGATCAAAACATGGATACAATCAAAGCTAGTATCCACAATAGATATTTTGACTTAAAAGAAGAAAAATTTTATTTTGAATAAAGGTCGATGAATAAGGCCGATACGATTCATGAATAAATTTCACAAAAACATCAGATATCGTGAATAAAGTCGATACGTGAATAAGAATCCGACACCAAAAGTTCCAAATTTGATAAAAACTTCAGATCAATATTTCAAAGATAATGATATTGAAGAAATAATATCATTACAAAAAAAATAATATCCCTTACCTCACAAAGACAAGATTTCTAGATCGAAAACACTGATATATGTATCAAGGAACTTGCACCAGATAACAACCCTCAAAGTATACTCACAAGAATACGCCAATATATCGAGAGAAAGAGAGAGAAAACTTCAGCTTCGTGTGATTTTCAATTCTAACCTAAGCACCCTATTTATAGAAAATGCTTAAACACCAAAGTAGAAAATTGAATATAATATTAATATATATATTAAAAATTCCTTAGCCCACCTTCTTAGATCCGAACTCAAATGATTTTGCACATGTTAATGCAGCCCACCAAGTAAAAAAAAAAACGTTTTTCTTCAAATAAATAACGAAAACTTCCAAAAATCAATTATTTTAACTCCTAAACTTCAATAATTCACAATAAATAGCCTTTTATCAGAAAATTTGAATCTCATGAGTTTTTATAGGAAATTCAATTCTCTACAACTTTGCGTAAGGAAGTTTTTCCAAATTCCAAATGAAATTGACCAAATCCACAAACGGGCGCGATTTTACAAGCTATAATCAAATTTCTATTAATAATTGTGTCCATCAACACACAAAACATGTGTTAAACATTTAATGCCACAAAATACTCTTCCTCCTCATATACTCATATATTCCACATTCATTGTAAAAATATCACCATTAATATATTATTAAAATAATATATTTAAATGAATTATTTTATCGTAAAAAGATAAAATATTAATTTTCAACAATTGTCACATTAAAATTTTCTCCATCTATATCCTCATAAAATCAATATTTTTCTCATCATATAAATCAATAATTAATTATTCACAAATAATATTATAGTAATCACATTATCGACAACCAGCAGCTTCCTGTGAAAGAGGGGGCTTTCCAATAAGGATCTCTCTCATCACCGCAAATTAGAATTAGATGACCAAACCTCTCCTGTATGTAACTTTCTAGACATTGCCAATAATGTTATCTAATAATATTATTCAGATAATATGAATTATTGTCTGATAATAGAAAATACTATGCAAAGACAATTATTAAAACAACAAAGAATACAAAATATCAACACAAAGAATTATTAAATCAATAAAATAAAATACCGAATAAAGAATTATCAGAACCATTATCGAGTAAAGGCCTTCAATAATTAATTGCAATACCGCAAATCATCGCGCAACAACGCCAGACATCGTGTTTTTAACCAATTTGCATTCCAACAAGATTAATTCAGAATAACTACGCCAAGTATTTATAAACAACTTATATTTGCTGCTTTTTCATCCAATCGCTTTTCATGGGGCCCATAAAAGATCAAGGCCGTCGCATTTAATATTCCCCGACAAAAAGACGAATATTCCACGACAAAACGAATATTCCCCACAATAATGAATATTTTATAACCACTTGCTTATTCAAATATTTTTGTGATTTACCCATAACTATCCACATTAATCAAATCAACCCTTACTATTTCAAAATAATAAATAGAGGAAAATAAATTTCATTTATTAATAATTTGGGGTCTTACAACCTCCCTCCTTATGAAATTTTGTCCTCGAAATTGACATACATTACACTGTGTGTGTCGAAAAGATGAGAATACCTCGCTTTCATTTCCGTTTCCAACTCCTAGGTCATTTCCTCAATAGCATGGTTTCACCACAAAACTTTAACTTGTGGTATAACCTCGGTACATAGGACATGTTCTTTCCTATCCAAGATCTTGACAGTACCTCCTCGTGCGTTAAGTCTTGGCTATCTCGTCAAGTTCTAACTCAATGACGTGGTTGAATTAGTCCACATATTTACGTAACATCGATACATGAAAATGTTATGAACACGCGTCATATTATACTTAAGCGGAAACGAGTCTATAGGCCACGATTCCTATTCGATCGAAATTTCAAATGGATTAATAAATCGAAGGTTTGAGCTTTCTCACCTCCATAGATTCTTGCTTTTAAAATAACAACTTCTTGCACCTCCTTCTTCAATTCATGACTCCCGTATATAACTTGAATGACTTTAACTTTATCGATTAAAATCGATTATACTCGTATATCATCACGTGGGTACCTAGAGTTTTCATCTCCATCTCTATTATTTGTAAATTATACGAAATTAGTCTTTGACAATATCGTTTTCGTATTTGTATACTATCTTCTTCTACTCAACACGTCATGCTACGTTAAACTTTTCCGAGGATGGCATGGTCAGAACATGAGCTGAAATGAGTCTCCTCTTGAGTTCTTCGAAGCTCTTCCCACATTCCTTGCTCCATTCGAATTTTTTTATCTCTACGAGTCAGCTGCGTTAATGGAATAGTGATTCGAGAATATCCTTCAATGAATCTCCGATAATAACCAACTAAGCCTAGAAAGCTACGTATTTCGATTACCGACTTAGGTTGTTCTCAACTGTGACTCATATCCCAACCTTGGATAGCACGTTACAATGACACCTATCAGTTTACTATCGCATAAATATGGTGTCCCCTACGGAGAGTCTGGCTTCGGTGCATTCCACAAAGGAAGTCACCAGATAAAGGCTCAGGTACCAAATTCTATAGTTGAATTTTTAACTCCTGAAGTTCAATAGGAGCCATTCGATATGAGATTTTAGAAATGAGTTTTGTACCAGGTTCAAAGTCGATACAAAATTTAATATCAGGCTTTGGGAGTAAGCCAAGAAATTCTTCAGGAAATACGTCAGGAAAAATCAATAACAACAGGAATATTATTCAAATCTGACGTGTCTTTATTCAAATCCATAACATGGACTAAGAAAACTTGACATCCGTAATAAACGAATGACTTCATGGCTTGATATGAAAATGTTTGACTACAATGGTTTGATTGCTTGAATTGAATAACGAAAGTTGCTTAGGAATATGAAAAATAACAACCTTACGAAAGTAATCAATTTTGGCATGATGAGTAGTTAACCTTAAAATCACATCAAAAGCAAATATCTCTATAGAAATAAGGTTAACGGGTAATGTGATAGTGCCAACTTTGAATCAAGCAAGATTTCTAAACAACGGATGTAATGAAAGTTTCTCCTAACGGTCTCTATAAATATGTCAAAGTCTAATTTCTCCGTAGTCAAGTTCAAACGTTGAGCGCAAGCAAGAGAGATAAAAGAATGGGTAGAACCAGTATCTAGTAAGGTATAAACTTCGCAAGAATTTATAATTAACTAACCCTTGCTAACTTCGTTTGGGTTCCTCGCATTTTGACAGGTCACGACAAACGCTCTTTCAGGAACCGTTGACTTTGACTTTTCCGGGATATCCTTTTGAGTCACCATTCCCGCTAGACTGGGTTTCGATACCGTACAATCTCGAGCGATATGTCCTTCTTTTCCACAATTATAGCATACCTTAAACTGTTGTGGGCAGTTTGGGCTAATATGTCCCTCTTTCCCGCATTTGTAACATACGACCGGTGGTCTTTTTCCTCCCTTGGAACCCGATTCTTCTTTGGCGGCGTCGCCTTCATATGGTGGTTGTTGAATCCTCTTTTTAAAATCTTCTCCCGACTCGCTTCTTCTATTTTCATGGCCACGATTACCACCAGAGTGGTTACTGCCTTTGTCCGTATTCTTCTTTCTCCGCTGGTTATCGTTATTCTAATGACTGCTATCTTCGGTATGATCCTGGTTATGGTCCCTCGGTTGAACGTACTCGTTATCTCGCTCTAACAACTGAGCCCTGTTGACAACATCTGAATAGAGAGAAAATTAATGAGAAATGAGATACTGACGTATGCCGGGTTTCAAACCTCTCAGAAACATCCGCGTCATATGTTCCTCATTTTTCACCAAATGAGGTGCAAACCTGGATAACTCCGCGAACTTCGCCTCGTACTGGGACACCGTCATGTTATTCTGCTCCAGTCTAATAAACTCCACTTCGTTCATATGACGAATACTTTCAGGGAAGTACTTGTCATTGAACTGTTTCTGAAACGTCTCCCATGACATCTTTGAGTGCAATTTGGATGGAGTACGCTTCCTGATTTCCACCAATAATCTTTCATTACGGAACATAAAAGTAGCGAATGGAACTTTCTGTTCTCTCGTGCATCCCAAGACATCAAATATCTTGGTAATTTGTTTTGACCCACGTCTCGCTTTAATCGGATCCGGCTTTCCCCAGTTACGGTGGTCCCAACTCTTTGAAGCTATTTTGTACGTGACCACCCGTGAATTGCTATCATTTCCTCTGTATTTTGAACACGAGTCTCCCTCGTCTGATTTTTCATGAACTGCAAAAAGCTTCTAAACATCCCCTCGTTCATCATCTGCTCAGTGGTGTTGTTCACAGGATGAACATTGCCAGCCTGTTGCACGTTCTCCTCGTTGGTGAGTACAGGCGTCTCCACGGTCTCATTTCCACTGTTAATATTCTCAGTCGACATTCTCAAATACTGTCATAAAACAAGGGTTAATTAAAGAAATCAATATATCACATAATATCCCTATATACTAACCAACTAACAAATAAGCTTAGGTAGGACACACTAGCGAAGGATTTACTCGTCTCTCCCCTCCTAGTTCTATTCCCCGATCTCTGCCGGAGATCATATCCTAAGCTACGATACCAACCCGTGGCGCCCCCAAAATAGGTATACATCACCCATTACGAGTTGTCAATACATGAGTGCGAAAACAACTACAACTTTATTAATACAACCATAAAGCTGTGAGTTTAAATACAAATATTATCTTCTAGACAATATCTATACCCAAATAAATCCCCATCATAATTATTGATACATTATTTTACAAAAATGGTGAGGACTACTAAACAACTCTCTCTAGAACCTTCATTCCATACCCAGGCTAGTACTACTATTACATTCTTAGCCTCACGAGAAGAAAAATGGAACAAAAAGGAAAAGGGTGAGCTCAACTAGCCCGATAAAGAATATTATGACTAAGATAATATACAACAAATTATCGTTAGTCTTCAACGGGAAAAAAATACGAGAGAATACATTAAACAACAAGTTTTTTAGATCAATATTCATGATGGAAAAAAATATTAATTCATAGAAGAGTTACGTAGAGGATGAAATCTACTAATATCTATGAATTTAACGATCCATCATCATTATTTTATCCTGTAACATCAATCAATATTCATCTTGAATCAAATATTCATCTTTGCACCACAGGCCAAAGATATTCATCGATCGGTCATGTTCATCTAAACACACATTCATCTTTTTGCTACGGGCCAAAGATATTCATCAAAAATCATTCATCTTTGCACTACGGGCCAAAGATATTCATAATATCATCATTTAAGACTAGGATGATGAAAAATATTTTAAAAAAACGAATCCGATTGAAACAAAAGAACAAGTATTACGGATTCATATTTAAATTTATTTCATGTCCAAAAATACCTCATAAATAATCATAGTGGTGTAAAATTCAAGAATGATCAAAACATGGATACAATCAAAGCTAGTATCCACAATAGATATTTTGGACGAAAAGAAAATTTTATTTTTTACGTGAATAGTGCGTATTCATGAATAGTATCAGTATCGTGAATAGTCTTGGTATCGTGAATAGTAACTCAACACCAAAAGTTCCAAATTTGATAAAAACTTCAGATCAATATTTGACATAATGATATTGAAGAAATAATATCATTACAAAAAAAATAATATCCTTACTTACCTCACAAAGCGGTGCTTACGTTGAAAAAAAGACTAGATATGATATAATTTATGAGGAACTTGCAAGTATAACAACCCTCAAAGTATACTCACAAGAATACGCTCAATATATCGAGAGAAAATAGAGAAAACTTGGGTTTACGGTGTGATTTTCAATTCTAACCTAAGCACCCTATTTATAGGAAAATGCTTAGAACACCAAAGTAGAAAATTGAATATAATATTAATATATATATTATAAATTCCTTAGCCCACCTTCTTAGATCTGAACTCAGCTGATTTTGCACATGTTAATGCAGCCCACCAAATAAAAAAAACGTTTTTCTTCAAATAAATAACGAAAACTTCCAAAAATCAATTATTTCGGAACTCCGGAACTTAAATAATTCACAATAAATAGCCTTTTTATCAGAAAATTCGAATCTCGCGAGTGTTTATAGGAAATTCAATTCTCTACAACTTTGCAGAAGGAAGTTTTTCCAAATTCCAAACAGAAATTGACCGAAATTCATAAATGGACGATTTTACAGGCTATAATCAAATTTCGGTCAATAATTATGTCCATCAACACACAAAACATGTGTTAAACATTTAATGCCACAAAATACTCTTCCTCCTCATATACTCATATATTCCACATTCATTGTAAAAATATCACCATTAATATATTATTAAAATAATATATTTAAATGAATTATTTTATCAGAAAAAGATAAAATATTAATTTTCAACAATTGTCACATTAAAAATTTTCTCCATCTATATCCTCATAAAATCAATATTTTTCTCATCATATAAATCAATAATTAATTATTCACAAATAATATTACGAGAATCACATTATTGACAATCGAGGCGGTTCCCGGGAAGAGGGGCTTTCAATAAGGATCTCTCTTCTTCTTGGCGCCATGATTAGATGACCAAACCTCTCCTTGAATGAAACTTTCTAGACATTGCCAATAATGTTATCTAATAATATTATTCGGATAATATGAATTATTGCTCAGATAATAGAAAATACGTGCGACGTGACAATTATTAAAACAACGATAATACAAAATATCAACACAACAATTATTAAATCAATAAAATAAAATCTTTGAGCGATAATTCTTTGTAACCATTATTGAGTAATGCCTTCAATAATTGGTGCAATCTGAGTATCTTCTTGTGCGACAACGCGTATTCTTGTGTTTTAACCATAGGGTATTCCAATAGTATTAATTGGTAACAACTACTGCTATTATTTATAAACAACTTATATTTGTTGTTTTCTTCATCAATCGCTTTTTTAGTTATGGGGCCCACAAAAGATGGCGTCGTCGATGCGAATATTCCCAAAGCGATCTGAATATTCCACGACCAAACGAATATTCCCAAATAATAATGAATATTTTATAACCACTTGCTTATTCAAAATATTTGCGTATTTTACCCATAACTATCCACATTAATCAAATCAACCCTTACTATTTCAAAATAATAAATAGAGGAAAATAAATTTCATTTATTAATAATTTGGGGTCTTACAACCTCCCCTCCTTATGAAATTTTGTCCTCGAAATTGACGTACGTACCTGGTGTTTCGAAAAGATGAGAATACCTCGCTTTCATTTCCGTTTCCAACTCCCAGGTCATTTCCTCAATAGCATGGTTTCTCCACAAAACTTTAACTTGTGGTATAACCTCGGTACATAGGACATGTTCTTTTCTATCCAAGATCTTGACAGGTACCTCCTCGTACGTTAAGTCTTCGGCTATCTCGTCCGGTTCTAACTCAATGAGCGTGGTTGAATTAGTCCACATATTTACGTAACATCGATACGTGAAAAATGTTATGAACACGCGCGTCATACTTGGCGGTAAAAGCGAGTCTATAGGCCACGATTCCTATTCGATCGAGAATTTCAAATGGATTAATAAATCGAAGGTTTGAGCTTTCCTCACCTCACCGATTCTTGCTTTTAAAATAACAACTTCTTGCACCTCCTTCTTCAAATTCATCGACTCGGGTGTATAACTTGAGCGACTTTAACTTTATCGATTAAAGTCGATTATACTAAATATATCATCACGTGGGTACCTAGAGTTTTCATCTCCATCTCTATTATTTGTAAATTATACGAAATTAGTCTTTGACAATATCGTACTTTCGTGCTTGTATACTATCTTACACTCAACACGTCGGCTACCACGTTAAACTTTTCCGGGATGGCATGGTGAACATGTCTTTGAAATGAGTCTCCTCTTGAGTTCTTGAAGCTCTTCCCACATTCCTTGCTCCATTCAATTTTTTATCTCTACGAGTCAAATTTGCGTTAATGGAATAGCGATTCGAGAATATCCTTCAATGAATCTCCGATAATAACCAACTAAGCCTAAAAGCTACGTATTTAGATTCTGAACTTAGGTTGTTCTCAAGCTGTGACTCATATCCCAACCTTGGATAACACGTTACAATGACACCTATCGATTTACTATCGCATACGAATATGGTGTCCCCTACGGAGAGTATGCGGCTTGATGCATTCCACAAAGGAAGTCACCGGATAAAGGCTCGGTACCAAATTCTATAGTTGAATTTTTAACTCACGAAGTTCAATAGAGCCATTCGATATGAGATTTTAGAAATGAGTTTTGTACCGGGGTTCAAAGTCGATACAAAATTTAATATCGGGCTTTGGGAGTAAGCCAAGAAATTCTTGAAATCGTCGGGAAAATCAATAACAACGGAAATATTATTCAAATCGGCGTGTCTTTATTCAAATCCATAACATGGACTAAGAAAACTTGACATCCGTAATAAGCGAATGACTTCATGGCTTGATATGAAAATGTTTGACTACAATGGTTTGATTGCTTGAATTGAATAACGGGTTGCTTAGGAATATGAAAACTAACAACCTTACGAAAGTAATCAATTTTGGCATGATGAGTAGTTAACCTTAAAATCACATCAAAAGCAAATATCTCTATAGAAATAAGGTTAACGGTAATGTGATAGTGCCAACTGAAATCAAGCAAGATTTCTAAACAACGGATGTAATGAAAGTTTCTCTAGCAGAGTCTCTATAAATAGGTCAAAGTCTAATTTCTCCGTAGTCAAGTTCAAACGTTGAGCGCAAAGCAAAGAGATAAAAGAATGGGTAGAACAGGTATCTAGTAAGGTATAAACTTACAAAGAATTTATAATTAACTAACCCTTGCTAACCGTTTGGGTTCCTCGCATTTTGACAGTCACGACAAACGCTCTTCGAGGCAACCGTTGACTTTGACTTTTACGGACATCCTTTTGAGTCACCATTCCATTGGATTTGGTTTTCGATCTGCGTACAATCTCGGCGATATGTCCTTCTTTTCCACAATTATAGCATACCTTAAACTGTTGTGGGCGGTTTGGGCTAATATATCCCTCTTTCCGCATTTGTAACATACTCTGACCGGTGGTCTTTTCTCCTCCTTGGAACCGGTTTCTCTTGGTGGCGCGTCTTCACATGGTCGTTGTTGAATCTCTCTTTTAAAATCTCCTCCCGACTTCGCTTCTTCTATTTTCATGGCCACGATTACCACGGAGTGGTTACCACCTTTGTCCGTATTCTTCTTTCTCCGTTGGTTATCGTTATTCTAATGATACGCTTTATCTTGATATGATCCACGGTTATGGTCCCTCGGTTGAGCGTACTTTCGTTATCTCGCTCTAACAAGCTGAGCCTGTTGACAACATCATCTGAATAGAGAAAAAATTTATGAGAAATGAGATCTTGGGCGTATCTTAGGGTTTCAAACCTCTCGAAACATCCGCGTCATATGTTCCTCATTCTTCACCAAATGAGGTGCAAACACAGATAACTCATGAACTTAGCCTCGTCTTTGGGACAAGTCATGTTATTACTGCTCGGTCTAATAAACTCCACTTCGTTCATATATTGAATACTTTCGGGGAAGTACTTGTCATTGAACTGTTCTAAACGTCTCCCATGACATCTTTGAGTGCGGTGGATGGATGCGCTTCCTGATTTCCACCGATGTCTGCCTCATTCTGGAACATAAAAGTAGCGAATGGAACTTTACATTCCTCAGGTGCATCCCAAGACATCAAATATCTTGGTAATTTGTTTTGACCCGTCTCTCCTTAATCGGATCCGGCTTTCCCCGAGTGCGTGGTCCCAACTCTTTGAATTTGCTTGGTTTGTGACCACCGTGAATTGCTATCATTTCCTCCTCAGTATTTTGAACACGAGTCTCCTCGTCGATTTTTTCATGAAGCGCAAAAAAGCTTCTAAACATCCCCTCGTTCATCATCTGCTTTCGATGGTGTTGTTCACGGGATGAACATTGCCGACTGTTGCGTTCTCCTCGTTGGTGAGTACAGGCGTCTCCACGGTCTCATTTCCCTTTATTAATATTCTCGATCGACATTCTCAAATCTTGTCATAAAACAAGGGTTAATTAAAGAAATCAATATATCACATAATATCCTATATACTAACCAACTAACAAATAAGCTTAGGTAGGACACCTTTAGCGAAGGATTTACTCGTCTCTCCCCTCTGAGTTCTATTCCACGATCTCCGCCAGAGATCATATCCTAAGCTCGATACCAAGCTGTGGCGCCCCCAAAATAGGTATACATCACCCATTACGAGTTGTCAATACATGAGTGCGAAAACAACTACAACTTTATTAATACAACCATAAAAAGCTGTGAGTTTAAATACAAATATTATCTTCTAGACAATATCTATACCCAAATAAATCCCCATCATAATTATTGATACATTATTTTACAAAATGGTGAGGACTACTAAACAACTCTCTCTAGAACCTTCATTCCATACCCCAGACTAGTACTTTCATTACATTCTAGCCTCACGAGAAGAAAAATGGAACAAAAAGGAAAAGGGTGAGCTCAACTAGCCCGATAAAGAATATTATGACTAAGATAATATACAACAAATTATCGTTAGTCTTCAACGAGAAAAAATCGAGAGAGAATACATTAAACAACAAGTTTTAGATCAATATTCATGATGAAAAATATTAATTCATAGAAGAGTTATGTAGAGGATGAAATCTACTAATATCTATGAATTTAACGATCCATCATCATTATTTTATCCACTGTAACATCAATCAATATTCATCTTAAATCAAATATTCATCTTTTACTTCAGGCCAAAGATATTCATCGATCGGTCATGTTCATCTAAACACTGTTCATCTTTGCACTACGGGCCAAAGATATTCATCAAGAAATCATTCATCTTTTTGCACTACTGGGCCAAAGATATTCATAATATCATCATTTAAGGCGAGGATGATGAAAAATATTTTAAAAAGCGAATCCGATGAAACAAAAGAACAAGTATTACGGATTAATATTTAAATTATTTCATGTCCAAAATACCTCATAAATAATCATAGTGGTGTAAAATTCAAGAATGATCAAAACATGGATACAATCAAAGCTAGTATCCACAATAGATATTTTGGACGAAAAGTAAAATTTTATTTTTACGTGAATAATGTCGTATTCATGAATAAATAGTAACTCGACGTATCACGTGAATAGTATTAAATGAATATAACGTGAATAGTAACTCCAACACCAAAAGTTCCAAATTTGATAAAAACTTCGGATCAATATTTCAAAGATAATGATATTGAAGAAATAATATCATTACAAAAAAAATAATATCCACTTACCTCACAAAAGCGGTGCTTACATTTGAAAAACTAGATATATGAGGTTGAAAGGAACTTGCAAGCCGTATAACAACCCTCAAAGTATACTCACAAGAATACGCTCAATATATCGAGAGAAAAATAGAGAAAACTTGGGTTTACGGTGTGATTTTCAATTCTAACCTAAGCACCTATTTATAGGAAAATGCTTAGAACACCAAAAGTAGAAAATTGAATATAATATTAATATATATATTATAAATTCCTTAGCCCACCTTCTTAGATCTGAACTCAAATTTGATTTTGCACATGTTAATGCAGCCCACCAAATAAAAAAAAACGTTTTCTTCAAATAAATAACGAAAACTTCCAAAAATCAATTATTTGAACTCAAGACTTAAATAATTCACAATAAATAGCCTTTTATCAGAAAATTCGAATCTCATGAGTGTTTTATAGGAAATTCAATTCTCTACAACTTTGCGAAGGAAGTTTTTCCAAATTCCAAACAGAAATTGGCCAAGAAATTCATAAGCGGACGATTTTACATTATATAATCAAATTTCGGTCGATAATTATGTCCATCAACACACAAAACATGTATTTAAACATTTAATGCCACAAAAATACTCTTCCTCCTCATATACTCATATATTCCACATTCATTGTAAAAATATCACCATTAATATATTATTAAAATAATATATTTAAATGAATTATTTTATCAGAAAAAGATAAAATATTAATTTTCAACAATTGTCACATTAAAAATTTTCTCCATCTATATCCTCATAAAATCAATATTTTTCTCATCATATAAATCAATAATTAATTATTCACAAATAATATTATAGAATCACATTATTGACAATCGGCGGTTCCTAGAAAGAGGGGCTTTCGATAAGGATCCTCTTACTTCTTGGCGTAGCCTGATTAGATGACCAAACCTCTCCTTAGACAGAACTTTCTAGACATTGCCAATAATGTTATCTAATAATATTATTCAGATAATATGATTTATTGCTCCGATAATAGAAAATACCGTGCACTGACAATTATTAAAACAACAGTAATACAAAATATCAACACAGCAATTATTAAATCAATAAAATAAAATCTTTGAGCATAATTACTTAACAACCATTATTGAGTAATGCCTTCAATAATTGGTGCAATACCGTGTACTACTGTGCAACAACGCGTATTACTGTGTTTTAACCACCGGGTATTCCAATAGTATTAACGGTAACAACTACGCCGTTATTTATAAACAACTTATATTTGTTGTTTTCTTCATCCAATCGCTTTTCGTTATGGGGCCCACAAAAGACTGCGTGCGTCAAATATTTAATATTCTCCACAAGCATGCGAATATTCCACGACCAAACGAATATTCCCCGACAATAATGAATATTTTATAACCACTTGCTTATTCGAAATATTTGCGTATTTTACCCATAACTATCCAAATTAATCAAATCAACCCTTACTATTTCAAAATAATAAATAGAGGAAAATAAATTTCATTTATTAATAATTTGGGGTCTTACAACCTCCCCTCCTTATGAAATTTTGTCCTCGAAATTGACATACGTACCTGGTGTGTCGAAAAGATGAGAATACCTCGCTTTCATTTCCGTTTCAAACTCCTAGGTCATTTCCTCAATAGCATGGTTTCTCCACAAAACTTTAACTTGTGGTATAACCTCGGTACATAGGACATGTTCTTTCCTATCCAAGATCTTGACAGGTACCTCCTCGTGCGTTAAGTCTTCTACTATCTCGTCCGGTTCTAACTCAATGACGTGGTTCGGGTCGTCCACATATTTACGTAACATCGATACATGAAAAACGTTATGAACACGCGTCATACTTGGCGGTAAAACGAGTCTATAGGCCACAGTTCCTATTCGATCGAGAATTTCAAATGGATTAATAAATCGAAGGTTTGAGCTTTCCTCACCTCACCGATTCTTGCTTTTAAAATAACAACTTCTTGCACCTCCTTCTTCAAATTCATCAGCTCCGGTGTATAGCTTGAACAACTTTAACTTTATCGATTAAAGTCGATTATACTCGTATATCATCACGTGGGTACCTAGAGTTTTCATCTCCATCTCTATTATTTGTAAATTATACGAAATTAGTCTTTGACAATATCGTACTCGTGCTTCAGATACGATCTTCTACTCAACACGCCGGCTACCACGTTCGCTTTTCCAGGATGGCATGGTCAGAACATGAGCTGAAATGAGTCTCCTCTTGAGTTCTTCGAAGCTCTTCCCACATTCCTTGCTCCATTCGAATTTTTTTTATCTCTGAGTCAATTTGCGTTAATGGAATATTGATTCGAGAATATCCTTGAAACGAATCTCCGATTGATTAGGCTAGTTGTTTCACCTTTTTGCTTCACAATTCCTTTCGGTGTAATAAAAGTGTAGTTTGGGTCGAGCCAGGGTATTAAGAGGATTAGAACGGTGGTCTATAGTGCATGAGGTTCTCCCTAAATAGTATGGAAATAATTTTATTGAGAACTTTAGATAAGTGTGTCGTATTGTATATGTCATTTGATATTTAATTTTGGTGAACTGAATAGGGTGAGGTGAACCCAACTTTGGAAGGGTGTTTTGCCACTATCATACAAGATGTCTAATGACATACAACCTCGTGTTATCATAAGACATGCTTGTGCACATCCACTTGTTGAGTATATCTACGAGCACTACCTATATGATCTTGGAGTTTATTTGAAATATAATTTTCACTTGGAGACAGTGGTGATAGTTATATGTCAAGAGAAAACTCACCATTGGAAAGAAGATGATAGTAATCTTCTCATTTTTCTTTAAGGTCTATTTGGTCAACCAAGGATAATTTGTGGGCATATGATATCTATCATAACCTGAGATTTACGGCCTCCCATGCACGAAGGTTTCCTTGAGCACTTCCCAAAGATTTTAATTTCTAAAAGCAGTTTTTTGACTATACTTTTATGTAAAGTACCATTGTAAGGTTGTGGGATTTAGGCACCATGAGAGTTACATACATTTGTATTAAAACTCACGATTAATCGTAATCGTATTCTATACTGACGATTCAACGATTAATATAAATGAAGTTTGTATTTGATTTTTATAGTGTGATAGTCTGGCGACTCGGAATGGGTGATGTATACCTATTTTGGGGGCGTCACAATATCATTTTCTTTGGTATTTTTCTTTTACGAGTTACTATTCACCCGGTTACTATTCACTCTAGTATTATTCACTCGGGTATTCAGGGTACATTTCATGTCGGAGTACTATTCACGAGTTACTATTCACCCGATTACTATTCACTCTAGTATCATTCACTCGGGTATTCGGGACACTTTTCATGTCGGGGGTACTATTCACAGGGTACTATTCACGAGGTACTATTCACCCGAAAAAAAATTTTCTTTTATGTCCAAATTATTTTTGGTACATGAATATTATTCTTGAATTTTACTCTGCAAAGCAGTATTATGTTGACAATTTGGGAGTTATTGATTTCTGGATAAATTAAATTATAAAATCTTTAAAATTTATCCTTGAACTTGTTTTATCGAATTATTATGTCATTGTCATCATCCTCATGCTTATATTGTGATGAAAGTCATCTTTAGCTTACGTGCATATATGGACTAGGTATGATTATGACCAGGGATTATTCGGTATAATCATGACCATAATGTGACGAATGATGTGGTAAAAGTCCTCATTGGCCTGTAGTTCATTGATGGACAGTTGTTGGTATGACTATGACCAGGGATTATTCGGTATAATCATGACCATTGATGATTACATGAATATCCTTGGCCGTGGTGCAGAGATGATTCAATTTTATTTTTTAAGCTTAGTCTCAGCGATAAAGTTGATGAAAAACTTTTTAAATCATTGAAGATAATAGATTTTATGCTCTACTTGATTCTTTTAATGGATTGCTTATTTCCGCTGCAGTTGTTGATCTAAAACTTGTTGTCTATTATATTATATCAATTCTTATACTGTTGAAGGCTAAGGATAATTTATTCTGCATTATCTTAGTCATAATATTTCTTACTGGGCTAGTTGAGCTCACCCTTTCTTTCACCGTTCTCTTCAGAAATGAGAATATAGTTTGGAGCGAGTCGGGAATGATCAGTTAATGGTCCGGATGGTTGTTTTAGTAGTCCTCACTATTCTATAAAATAGTGTGACAATAAATGTAATGAAGACTCCATTGAGTGTGGATATTGTCTAGATGACAATATTCTTATTAAAACTCTTAGATTATGTTTTGTCGTATTTTACACGACTGTTGTATAATTAAGTTGTATTTGAATTTTGTACCATGTATTTGGCGACTCAAGATGGGTGATGTATACCAATTTTGGGGGAGTCACATATGTTGGTTATTATGTGAGAACATAGAAGTTTTCTTAGAAACCACAAAAGGTTGAAAATCAGATTTTTGTGAAAACAAAACATGAAATTCAAACGACCATAGCTCCTTATATATTTCGAATTTTTGAGTGTGGTCAAGTCCTAGAGTTAGATCTATGCGTTTTCTAACTTATCCAAGTGGAATCACTGGAAAAGGTGTTGTAGATTTCTGTGTGGACGGAGTTTAGCAAAGGAGTCAAAAATAGAAAAATGACAAAAGTATACTGCCAATATTTTTACAAGGGTTGTTTCGGCCACTTAATTTGTGAGCCAAATTCCGGCCTTTTGGGACATTACAATATATGGTATTAAGTACCTCCTGTCCAAATATGAGCTCATTCCAACTTAAAATGACCAAGTTATGACCATTTCAATTTTTGTGATTTTCCGACGAAAACGGCTATAACCGGAGTTCTTTAACTCCGATGACCACGAAATTTAAACTAGAGGCTCATGTTAACACGTATAAGATTGTGTCAAGAGATGGGAATTTATGGAGTTGAGAATGATAGGGCTAATTTCTTAAGCTACGCACAAAAAATGATTTTTGAAAAATACTAAAGGAAGTTGGAAAATTATGGAAAAATACTTTTTGTGTATGATTTATATGTATATGTGTTTGGACAAACACTACACCAAAAATGGCCTCTAGCGAAGGAAATTTTGTGAAGGAATTTATTCATTCATATGAGGAGTTGTTTAGCGAAGGAACAATGAAGGAAAAAAGTGTAGTGACAATATAGTTATTAGCGAAAGAAACATCCTTCACAATTTATATTTTTTTTCTCGCAAAATTGGGGCGATAGAAAGATTTTTGGAGACAATTTATGATAAAAATTTGCGAGGAAAAAAATCTATTTAGTGAAGGAATTATTACTCACTATATATCATTATTCGTAAGTTTTTTGCGAGGATAAAATCCAATTATTATCTTGTTCTAAATAATTTTTTTTGAATTAATTGTGGTGAATATAAATTATAAAATAAATAAATTAAATTTTTTATAGTAGTAAATTTACTTTTAATAACACTTTTTAAGTAACTTACAAAATAAACTATTTCTATTAATAAACTATGAAGTAAATAATTTTACACTACGTTAAAATTTTAAAATTTCATACATTGATCATGATAAAAAAAAAAAAAAAAAGAAGAAGATAGTGACGCTCTTTTGTGGAATAGAGCACAAATGCTAAAAAAATACTCATATATTTTACTGAAAGAGTTAAGTTTTAATTTGTTCTTTAATTTATAATATACTACAATTCAAATTGTAATGTAATTGATATATTAATAGAAATTTTATTGTTAATAATAATTTTAAGTTATTTAAACTATTAAGTTTTAATAATTTAAATTTTAAAATATTGTAAATTGACAATACATAAAATTATAATAATTATGACTCTTTTTGTGCAATGATTACAAATGTTAAAATATTAATTTTTTGTTATACAAAAGAGTTATATTTCAATTTGTTATAATTAATTTATGATATCCAAAAAATTTAAATTTAAATTTATTTTTAAGATTTAGAAATAATAATTTTATATATAATATTACTCCTAAAAGATTTCTTTTTTTTCTTTTATAAAATGTTATCAAACTCTTGTTTAGGAATAGAGTTCCTCAGTTGTGTGCGTGGTCTGGAAAGTATTGAAACAGAGATCAATTTGAGTTTCACCTCTCTTCTTGAGCCAAAATTCACATGTCGATGTTTCAATTAGAGAGATGAGCTAGGTTTCTCTTCTACCAATTTGGATTTCTCTTCTCTTCCTTAGCCATAATTTGCGCGGGGCGAATGAAAAACGTAGCACTAAATTTTGCCGCAATTAACAGATCGATAATTGATTGTGTGAAGAATGTTTTCTACGGCTAAAGGGATTATCATTAATCCCAAAAAATTTCCCCCAACTTCATCTTCACATTAAAAATTCTGCTCTTTCTATCCCAATTGCAGATGCCCTAACAGCAAAGACCCTTCAATTTGTTCGAAGGTATTATTTTCCAACAATTTTGTTCCTCCGTAATCATATAGCTTAAACACATGTTACAAGTTTTTCCATTACTTGCTGAAATGATTTATATATATAGGCATATGTATGTATGTGTATATTTGTTTGTGTAAGAGGGAGATTACGCTATTCTTATACTTTTTGAATCACTTGTGAAACTGTAATTTCGTAAGTAATTGGTCTTAAATCACTTAATATATTTTTTATTTTTTGTGTTTTACATATGATAATTAGTTTGATTGTCAACGAAATTGATGAGAAGGGAACAAATCTTAATTTTTTTTAACTATGCTTGAACTTCTTTTATGATTAGTTTTTTGATTCAGTACTTGGGAATGTACTATTTTGATCAGTTGAATCTATGAGAAAATATGTAGTGGTCCTTCTATAGGGAGAGGTCTGGGGAAGCTACCTTTAGAATGAGGTGGTTCTGTTTCATGGGTGAAGAATGATTCTGCAAAATTTAATAATTGAAAAGGCACATGTGGTTTAAGCGGCATGTTTGGTTGATTGTTTTTACAATTTTGTTGATGGGTTTTCTCTTTAGTTTTGATTTCCTTATCTTTTCCTTTTTTGATTATGCTATTTTTAAGAGTCGTTCATCTCCAAGACAATCAATTGGGCCAAAGGTATAGATGTTCGCCTTTATTAGGACTTATGTAATTTTAGAGTGCATTGGTCAGAAAGTAGCTAATGTGATGATAAACTTATCTATCAAATTTATGGGTAAATTTGGTCTTAAGTTGTTCTTGAACTCTGAAGTTTTACATTTCCGACAACAGCTTAGAGCTAAAAATAGGTACAATGCCCCACTCCAAGAGTTATCCCAATCGATTAGCTTGCGGAACTCTTAATTATTATTTTTGATCTGTTTCAATGCATCATAGTTAATGTCATCTATATCTGAATAGTGAATAAAAAGTAGAGCTTTTGTATACATTCATAGCAACATGAGTAGATAATGCTTTATTACTTTTTACTGTTATATGTTCTATATTCTGTTTCCTTACATCTGCTTTGTCGGAAACAATTTTCAAGAATTTTCAGGAGATCTTTAAATTGGTGATGTTATTCTCTTAAATCTTGAACATCATTCTCATAATTACTTCCTGTTTATTACAGGAGAGATTTTAGATGCTGGTGTGAACCGCAGCCCTAGTGCTTATCTTAATAATCCTGCAGCAGAGCGCAGTAAATACAAGTATAATGGTGACAAAGAAATGACCCTTCTAAAATTCGTAGATGATGAATGCGGACCAGTAGGTAGCTTTAATTGGTTTGCAACTTATGGAACTTCTATGAGTTGTACAAACGGGTTGATAAGTGGAGACAACAAAGGAGCTGCTGCACGGTTTATGGAAGACTGGATTGATCAGAATGGTGCTGGAAGAATAAATCTCGATGAATCAGAAGTTAATGAAATACCCTCAAAGAGTTTCAAACATAATTCCCGGCGTTCATCAAGCTCGTAAGTTTATAGCACTTTAACATAGTTTCGTTTTTGATTTCGAATGTCAAAAATTGATTGGAGCTGTTTGGGGGTGCAAAACTTAAAGATATATGGCATATATGCCTATATGGAATATCTAAAAAATGATTGGTATCTTCTAGCATGCATAATTATTAACTAAATAAAAATCTATTCTCTACAATCATCACCATTGCTTGCCTGCTAGGTTCTGTAATTGTCTTCAACCGTCAAAAGCCTGAACCCTCCTTAAATCTCAAGCTTATTTGTGATGAGCAGAGAAGTGTTGGGCCTCATAAATATATGTTCATACTTGTGAAAGTTTCATACCCCCAGCCGTGCTCAAGTTATAATATAGTATTACACTATTAAACTAACTAGTTAAACAAATGAGGTATACAATCTATATAACATCTTAAACCAGTCTCTTTACTGTTTTCAGCTCCAAAGACTCTTGCTATTGTATCTTCACTGTGTTGATTATGAATCTTGAGAATCCTGTTACTTTTATAATAATGTTGTTCCACCGGCTTGTGACAATGATCCAAACTGCATCAGTACTGAGCTTGAATGCTGCATAGCTTTTAGTTTCTACTCAGTATGTTCAGTAGTCTATGAGTAAAGTTCCTTCAGTGATTAGAAGGATATTCCTATCAGAATAATTGATCGGTTCATTATATTAGATCTTAAAAGTATGATATTTGTGTAAGCAAAATTCTTGATGTAAGCTGTTATTTATATCCAATTAGTACAGTATCTGACTGGCAATTGTATACTACAACTACAAAGGTTAATGATCTTATATCATCATACCATGGCAAAGCAAAATTTTGTTCGTGAGAATCTTAACAAATGTAGATTGTGAACAGTGCACATAGAATCATCTGATTTGGATGTGACATCCTCATCCATTTCATGTATATGTTGCATAATCCTCTTCTTGGCGCTTCTAGTGGATTTAATAACCTATCAAATAAAGAAGTTGAAATAGACACAACGTGGATTAGAGAGTATCTGAGACAAATTATCTGTGTCAATATGAAGAGAAGAAATAAAATATAGCAGTAAAGAGTAGTTTGTTAAATGCAGACCATGAAATACTGGAACTAGCTTCATCTTTCCAGTCTTCTTCTGGTAAACCAGCAACCAGAATCTTGAGTGTTGCAAATCGTGTCAGGAGTGCTCTTAGGCAGGCTGACAAGCCTAGAATTGTATCTGCATTTTGTCAATCCAACTGTGGTGATGTTAGTCCAAATGTTCTTGGCACATTCTGCACGGATACTGGGTTACCTTGCGATTTCAATCAAAGTACTTGCGGTGGGAAGAATGAGTTGTGCTATGGCCGAGGACCAGGGTACACATATTTCTATGTGCTTAGATTTTTTTAATGTGAAACATATTTGGTCTTGTTACTGATGTATTATTTTCATGCACAGCTACCCAGATGAATTTGAAAGTACACGTATTATTGGAGACAGACAATTCAAAAAAGCTGTAGATCTTTTTAACAAAGCATCTGAGCAGTTGAAGGGGAAGGTTGACTATCGTCATGCTTATCTGGACTTCTCGAAGCTTGAGGTGACACTTCTTAAACAAGGAGGAAGTAGTGAGATAGTTAAAACATGTCCTGCTGTCATGGGTTTTGCATTTGCTGCTGGTACAACTGATGGACCTGGAGCTTTTGATTTTAAGCAAGGAGATGACAAGGTAAATTTGAAAGTTGCTATATTTTAGATCCTTAATGACCATATATCATCACAAATTTATCCTTTCACATTCTTATTCTATCATCATTTTCCTCAAGGGAAATGCATTTTGGAGATTGGTTCGCAATTTGCTTAAAACACCTAATAAGGAGCAAGTTGATTGTCATCTTTATATATTGCAAGTTAACAGAACATTATATGCATATAATTTCTCTAGAAGAAATATTCAACTTTTTAATGATTGAAGAATCTACTCTATTATGAGAGATGTTTACTCGAGGACGGGAAAAGTATCAACTTTTGTTTTGTTGTTCAATTTTTTTAGCTGATCGATATGAATGAGTTTCTTATTTATTGATTAACTAACTACGACTGGATCTTTTTATTTGTTGTGGGCAGTTGTTGGGTAATGATGAACAAATAGACAAGTAAGTTAGCTAAACTTTCAGATGAAGTCCGAGCTGAAATAACAAATTATTTTGCTGATACACCTGTTGTTGATACAACCTAACTCCAGTTTCATGGTGGGTTCTCTGTACTAGTTTAGGATCATTATCTGTTGCCAAAAGAGGTTTTTATTTTATTTTATTTTTTAATTTAAGTTCACCAGTTTCATCTTTTCTTATTCCTCGTCTTATTGAAATTGAATTTTGGTGTTTCTTTTGCAGCATGAAGTTTACATGTCCAACCTTGATTTTCTTGAAGAAAATGATGATGAAGTGGATCTAACATGTCACACTTTATTCCTTGTAGTTCATTGTTATTCTTTTAGTTTTCTTATGTTAGTTAATAAATTTTGTAGGTATTATGGTCTTTGTGAGACCAAGATACAATAACAAATTTTGTAGTTATTGTGACTCGAGTATTATGATCTATTTATATGAGAAGTTTTGATTTTATCAGCTCTTTATGCATTAGCGTATCAATTAGTTTGAAAAAAGTATGACAATATTTATATTTACTTGAAAAATATATTTAATATTTCTTATAGAGATTAATAATAATAATAAATATGAAATCAATAATTTAAAAATCAATTATAATTTTCAATGAATTTTGACAAGTAGAGGGCCGCTCATGTGTGGGCCACATACTCCAGCATGGATTTCATCCATGAGCCTCTGAGCTTGGTCCTTGTCCAGACATCTGACGAGACCTAGTCCTGCATCTCTTTTATAGAGTGCGTCACCGCTCAGGTAGAATTTTAGAGCCATTCGATGGATCCGCCTTCTTTCATTCGGGCTCGCATCAGCGGGTGTAGATCCATCTTGTAAGTACTCCTTGATATATTGATACCAAGGGTGTTGGATGTGAGGTAGCTCATTCGATACTTCTCCAGCGTAGTTCCCGTAGGCTGGTGCCTTTTGTCGAGAAAATATGATGGTTGGCATATTTTCCTTATCAAGTATATTGATCAAGGAGGCCAAGGTTGCTAATGCATCCACAAAGTCATTCTTATTTCGAGGAATGTGGAGGAAGGATATTTCTTCAAACTCTAAAGCCATCTATAGAACCTGCCGATGGTAAGGCAACAAATATAACTCTTTGGTGTGATAGATTCTTGTGGTTTGTTTGATTACTAATTCGGAATCTCTAAAGACAATTAACTATCTGATACCCATTGATTGGGCAAGTTTTAGCCCCATGATACAACCTTCATACTCACCGTATTATTGGTGTTGTAAATCAGATTTGACAATGACGGATGTCTTTTCCCCGTGAATGGATACTAGAACTACTCCAGCCCTAGAACCTTCCATGTTTATAGCTCCATCGAAATATATCTTCTATGATTGGTGTGCATTGTCCTGATGGTTTTGCTGAACTGTCATTACCCCTTCATCAGGGAAGTATGTTTCCAAGGGTTTGAAATCCCTTGAAGGTGCAGTGGCCAATTGATCCGTAATTCCTTGACCTTTGATAGACTTTTGTGTCACGTAGACGATGTCAAATTGTTGTAGGATCAACTGCCATCTGGAAAGTCGACATTTCAGTATGGGTTTGCTGAACACGTACTTGAGAGGATCGACGCGGGATATGAGATGGGTTGTGTGACCATGGAGGTAATGTTGTAACCTCATGGAAGCCCATGCTAAAGCACAACAAGTTTTCTCAATCAGAGTGTACTTGTGTTCACTGCTATTGAATCTTTTGCTGAGGTAGTAGATAGCTCGCTCTTGGCCTCTATCGTCTTTTTGTCTCAGCATGCAGCCCATGGTATTGTCATTGATGGACAGGTACATGAACAGGGGAACATCATCACTGGGTGGTACCAAAATAGGAGCTTTGACTAGATGCCCTTTGATTGTAAGGAAGGCCTTATGGCACTCATCATTCCATTTCATGGAGGAGTTCTTTCTTAACAACTTGAAAATAGACTCACAGGTTGCTGTGAGTTGGGAGATGAATCGGCTGATGAAGTTGATCCTTCCCAAAATTCCCCGTATTTCCTTCTCTGTCTGAGGAATGAGCATTTTTGTGATGGCCTGGATTTTGGTGGGATCCAGCTCAATCCCCTTGTGGCTGACTAGGAAACCTAGCAACTTGCATGATTTCACGCCAAAGGCGCACTTGGCTGGATTCAACTTCAAGTTGTACTTACGTAACCTGTTGAAAAGATTTTTGAGATGGTCTAAGTGGTCTTCCTCCCTTCAGGACTTGACAATGATGTCATCCATATAGATCTCTATCTCTTTGTGCATTAAATCGTGGAAAAGAGCCATCATGGCTCGTTGATAGGTAGCTCCGGCATTGATGAGGTCGAATGACAACCGTCTGTAGCAAAAGGTTCCCCAAGGAGTGATGAATGCAGTTTTCTCACGATCCTCTTCAGCAACCATGACTTGATGGTACCCCGTAAAACAATCAGCAAAGGAGTACATGTCGTCGATTGAAATTTGATTGTAACGATGAGTATGTGGATGAATGGCACGGGAAAGCTATCTTTGAGGCAAGCTTTATTCAGATCCCTGTAATCCACACAAACTCGTACCTTTCCTCCAGATTTAGGCACGAGGACTATGTTGGATAGCCATTCAGGGTATGTTGACACCATGATGATGCCAGCTTGAAATTATTTCACAATTACTTCTTTAACTTTTAAACTCTACTCAAGTTTTAATCGCCTGAGTTTCTGCCTGACTGGTTTGAATCCATCTTTGATGGGGAGGCGATGAATAACAATGTCAGTGGATAAATCGAACATGTCTTCATGAGACCATGCAAACATATCTTGGAATTGGGTTAATAGAGTAACCATGTCATTCGTTTGGTTTAGAGTGAGGTACGTACCAATCTGGATTTGTTTGATCAAGATTTGGCTTGGGTTTGTCTTCGACCCTTTCTTTGATCTCCTAAGGTATCTCATAGTCCTCTTGTATTTTCATCAAGTCTGAGTTCAACTTTACATCAAAGTTATAGTCCTCGTGGAGAATAGGCACCTCATCAACAAGTTTAGGCATATCTAACTTTAGAGTCCTGAAACAAAATGCTTTCACTTAATATATGAAACTGTTTAATCATACAAAGTGTTAGCATGTAATGACAAAAATAACTGCTAATATTGTACAGAAAAAGTAAGCAGTTATTGCTATCTACAGGGCAGAGGGAGTTTCTGCCCTTTTTACCCTCGTCGGAAAATGCAAGGAGTATTGCTCCAATTGCCAAGGGTGAAGTCCTGGTGGACGGCTGCGATGAAGGGCTTGTTGTCGTCCTCGTTCTCCCGAATGATGACCATGATATCTGGACAATCATCGTCTGGGGTGTTTTTGTTTGTACTGTCCGTGTGGACTATGATGCATATGTTTGATAAGCGCCTTGCAATGTCCTGCTTACGCCTTCGATCCTTTTCCTCCGCCTCCAGATCTGATATCAAGACCTCTTTTCCTTTGACTGGTATCGGCTTAGGAAATAACATTGTCATCACACGAGCAGGAACCTTTATAGAAATCTGTGTAGATTCAGCTCCAATAGGTGCAGGAAATCGCCGTATGGCTGAAGATGAAGGAACCTGTTTTTTTGTGAAGATTCATGTGAGTGGAGCTAGAAAAATAGCCTAGCCTTGCTGTCCTTGCTTGACTGGTAACTTGAATTGGGTGCTTAATGCCCTGATGGTCTTTGCTCAACCCTTGTCCTGGTTGATAACTCAAAGAAATCATCTCTTGACTCGCCGACATTACCTCAGCAGAAATTCTGGGCATAAGAGGTGGCGCCCCAATAGGATGGTAGTGAGTGTTGCTCACCTCCAGGGCATGAAAGCTTACAGGCTAAACTTCTGAATTGAAACTGATGAGTGGAATGTCACCTTGTTCAGGACATTCTGGCTTAGCATTAACATTAACTAGGCTATTGTTAATGATGTATTTGAGTTGCTGATGAAGGGTGGACGGGACGGCTCCAGCCATATGAATCCACGGTCTTCCTAAGAGTAGGTTGTATCCTGTAGCTATTTTGAGCACATGGAAGGATACACAGAATGTATGTGGACCAATCTCCACAGGTAGTTCAATCTCTCCGACAACATTTAGTCGGGATCCATCGAAAGCTTTGATAACCGTATGGCTGCTTCAGGTTCTATTGAGATTGATGTTCATCTTCTCCAAGGTGGCATAAAGGCAGATATTCAAGGATGATCCTCCATCTATCAGAACTCCTGTGACCACGCATCCGGAGGACATAACCGCTATGTGCAACGGCTTGCACTGACCCGTCCCTTCGGGAGGTATGTCATCATCAGTGAAGGATATCACATTGCTATTAAAAATGTGATCAACCAGGTAATGGAACTTTTCAACATCCACTGATTTAGGCAAGTGGGCTTCTTCTAAAACTCTCAATAAGACCTTCCTGTGATCCTCTGAGGAGAAACCAAGTCCATATGGAAATTTGTTGTGGAGCATCTTTCAAGCTTAAAACCACCTTGGCTTCATTGTGTCCCATAGTATGGAGGAATTCTTCAATCTTCTCCATGGGAACTTTCCCCTTTAACTTGATGGTAGGCTTCATCACCCGTTGGGGAAGATAAAGTGGATTCTCTTTCGACACTACAACAGTTATGTGATGTGGATCCTTCAGCCTTTCCATAATTCCATGGAACTTTCTGTAGGCTGACAACAGGATATTGTGGCCTAAATTGAAAGATAATTGGCTATGACGCATCCACTTTCAAAGGATTCCCAACACCTTTGAGCTGAATTGGTTGAATTGTATGTGATGTGGTAGCCAAATCCCCCTCAGAAGATATAACTGCTACGACTTCTTTCCATTTTGTAGGAAATGTGTCCCCACTCTCCAATAATACAGTGTCATCGTCTGCCAGTTACATGATACTTGTAATACCCGAGAAGTTCCATGTATTATTAAATGAATTTATTAATAGAAATACTATTTATGTGAAAATAAATATTATTGATTTATGAGTTGGATGATATAATTGATTGTATTTGATCAATGCATGTTAAGAAGTGTGAAGTAACGAAGAGATTTGTGAAATGCCTTGTGTGGCATAATGCAAAACGAGAAAATTCATTAAGTGAATTAGAACGGGAATTAGAAAGATTAATCGTATCAATCATGTGATTTCGTATAAGTAATTAATACGCTCGTGGACTTGTAGTAACAATTTTGTGGAGATCAATTCACGTCATGTTTAACGAGTTAGCATCGAAAAATTGCACTGCGTAACTGTACATCATCTTGGCCTTTGTCGAGTCGTTGCACTTGCCACAAGCTTGGCCGTCTCCATCAAGACAAATCAAGCATCGCTACATCATCGATCGCTTAAGTTGGTGACTTTCATCTTGTAATTTGAATTGGGGACATTAATGTGTGACATGAGTGAAACCTTATGATAAGGAGTATATTGCAATGAAAAATGTTATGTCCAACAATGGAATTGGTAATCCATTTATTAATGTTAATTAATTGTGGTGGAATATGGATTACTCGAGAATTGTATTCATAATATACGATTGTTATTAAATGCAATATATTATATAGATGAATAATGATTATAGAAATCTATAACTACATTAATCAATTATTGGATTAATTAATATTGGTGTTAATTAATTTAGAAAGTGCATGATTTATTTAACATAAATAAATAAGTTATTATAATATGGTTATACGAGTAGTAGGGTTGATTATGGAACTATCCGGACAATAACACCTGACTACATTATTTTATGGCGTATATTTAATGTACATGGACTATATGATGTGAGTGTATAATTAATCCCTAAACTCTCCTTATATGGTAACACTTGAACATTAAAACCCTTATTGTAATAAAGTAGCTAAATGTGTACAAGTGTAGGGCTAAGTGTTGCTGAGTTTTACCTTGTCCCAAAATGAGTGACCCAAGTACAATGAACAGTACATGGAAGCTATAATACGTATGTTTTCAAAAGGCTAGCCTATTTCATTTTCTTCCAACTCTCTAACTCATGATCATGGGGGAGTGGTGATCATGATGGGTTCCAACAACCAATCTAACAACTCCTCAATAACCTTCATGCAATCCTTTAACACATAAGTTTGATTCAATGGGAAATTACAATGTCTGGATTATGCTCCTCTATAAATAGTAGCTATGCTTCTTCATTCTTGTTGCTGAGATTTGTTTGAGAATTTGCTAAGTGAAAGTTGAGAGCATACAAGTAATCTAGAGTTTAGAGTTTCATTTGGGAGCAAGTCTTTTCACATTGCAGGAGGTATAACCTCTCCTCATTAATTCAATTTCATTCTCTGTAAAAATGGAGTTTTGAGTCTCAAATTTCAAATTCTTGAATTCATGGAATTTAATGTTAATGAGGCTGGGTATTGATTATGTTGTTGTTATGTGATTATGTAAGCATGTTGCAATTGATATATAAGTGTTAAGGAATGAATTCGTGTGTAATTTTTGAAGTTGGGCTAGCTTTTTGTCAAGCAGTTGCTTCATACAATTTGAACCAGTGCACGACGCAATTGCTACCACTTTTTATATTAGTAGCAAAGAAGTATACCGATTCAATTCTCAATTCAGCTTTTGAACTTACATTTGTGCAGTGATTATTGAAGTACTACGTAGTGTACTAGCCTACGAGCATGTTTTAAGAATATATATAGCTATATGGACCTAATATGAGCATGATAGACTAGCTTAGCATGATCAAAGAAAGTATATAGCTTAAAATGGATTTAAGAACTTTAGAAACAAACTTATTGTGTATGTATACCATGTATGTATTTTGACTTTGCAAGCATGTTAGCATAACGTAGAAATGCATGATTTAACCTTTAGCTTGTGTTTATTTGATTGGTAAAGGAAACATGAGTATATTGAACTTATTAGCAAGCTTTGAATGTGAATATTGTCATGATACCATGAGAACTAAAATCTGACATTTATAAGTATGTTTAATGACACTCTTAGACACGCTCATATAGTATAAACATATATATATATATATATATATATATATATATATATATATATATATATATACACCATGCTTAGGTAGCACGTTTCAAGAAAAACATGAATAAAGCATATTTTCAACTAAAGTGGTGTTAGTTTCACATATGCATTATGAATACACACAAGCATGCCTAATATGACTTTTATAACGCTCATGTATGTTTAGAAAGCAAACATGCTAGACTTTGTGGTTTCACAACCTTGAATGACCTTAAATGGTTTAAGTGTTTAAATTAGAAATATGTTATAAAAGGGAACTTAGATATATTTGAGAAATATGAAAAGACCTTTAACATAACATGTATACCATGTGTGAGAGTTTTTGGTCAAGCAGAATAGAAAATCGCAAGGCCACAGCTTCGATCTGGTGCGGCGGGGGACAACATGATTCAAGTCAGTCCCTAGGCCTAGAAGATAGCCTTAAGGCCAGCCAAAGCAAAAGATCACAACTAAGTTCTGTTTTTGGGTCTGATGTTTGACGCATGCCTATGTGATGACTTTAACTTATATTATATGATCAACATGCTATGTAATGTGTTAAGGAACATGCCATATGATAGAAATAAAGGTTGTTCATAACTTTCGAATGTTTACATGATATCAAAACAAAGTTACGTTCGTTGAACTTATGATGATGTACAAACTGATTTTGTATCATAAGTGAGTACTTGAGTAAGGTCAAGCTTGATTAAAGACTGTGTTAGCTAATGAACCTTGTATACATATAATACGCTATAAATAGGATTTGAAAAGTTGAAGTTGTTAAGTGGATAAACTATGCTTAAGGCAAGTTTTTCTAAACCTATCTTATTACATTGTGCAAGCATCTTTGCATTCCTTATTCGGTGAATACCGTGAGCTTATCTCTTTTACAAGTTATATTGCTTTCTCGTTCAAATGAGCCATTATGCTTAAACCCTTGTGAAAACTATTATCCATGTGAACTTAGTATTGTCCTTGAATATTGTGAAAGTATCTATGCCATTTGATTCGGCTAGATTATATGCATGTTTATAAAACTGTCCAAACCAATTGATTGGTGCGAAAATCTGAAAACTGAGTTGAACAACCCTTGTGGTAAGGGGATTGTATGTTGTTGGAAACCCCAACACATGAGTATATTATTACTGTAGTGTTATGCATAACGTGGAGTATTGTAGACTGATCCTCTATAATACTTGTTCTTTTGGGTTATCGGTTTAATATTGATGATTCTAGTAGATGTTCAATAGTCCTTAGTGACTACTCAGTATAAATTATTTATCCAGTTGGACACCTTGATAGTCGTTGAATTCATATATATTTATGTTGATTTATATTGAATTGTCGTTCTTATTCCAAGAATTGTTGATATTTCTTATTTATGATGTTAATTTGACACTTTGAACTATCCTAGAAATAACCTTCGATATTTCAAACCTTGTGATATATATATCCTATACCCTCGTTGTATATTACTTGTTGGGATATTTGTGCTCATCCTTTCTTATTTAAAACCTTTCAGTTAAGGCAGAACAAGGAGGTGTATCTGGGAAGGACAAGGGCAAGGACAAGGCTACCGACTAGCTTGTCCCTTTTATGTTTTAATTATGACGTTGTTGTATTAAGACTATGTTTAAACTTAAGTAGATTTATGTAATAAGTCGTTATTCAGTATTATTATATAACCCATTAAGTACTGTAGGTTACGAGACTTGGGGGAATAATTATAATAAAATATTGTATATTATTCTAAAGTAGATCTTTCGTTGCAAATATATGATTTTAGTTATTATGGTAATATTTTGAGGAAGTGATGAACCAAATTTGGGTGACCAAGTGGAGGTAAGAATTTGGGGGCGTCACAGGTTGGTATCAAAGCTATAGTTATAAGCCTTAGGGACGAGACTCCTTAGACTATAACTTAAGAAAATTTAGAAGTTAGGAAAGGGGATACAACTCATGTAGAGTTTTCCCTGAGAGACTTAGTGTGTTATGAAATGTAACTTCATTCTATACAATGAACTTATGTTTATTTAACATTCTGATGGAGTTGTTGTTTGTCTTGTCTTATGTTGGTGATTGTAGGATGACTGACATGGGAGGACCTAGCCAAGTAGTTGAGGAGGACCCGCGTGATATCCACGTAGTTTATGAGGCACCCGTCATAGCGGAGCCTATATCAGTAGTTGTCCCTATTAGTGATGATGATGAGGAGGAGATGGTGCCTCTACTTGAGGAGTCTGATCCGGAGGAGGAGCCTATAGAGGAGGAACCCGAGCCCATGGAGGACTCCGACGAGACTACTTTTGAGGATCGAATGCTAGGAGAGTATGAAGAACAGATTTTGGAGTTAGAGAGTAGAGTCGAAGAGCTAGAGACTGAGACTCTTGAGAGGCAGCTAGTGATGCAGGAGATAGAGGTGGAAATTGCTCACCGTAAGGAGGCAAGGATCTAGATGGGTGCCTTGTTTCACCGATCGGTGGCAAGGAAAGTTGAGTTGGTAGGAAAATTAGAAGAATTGGAACAGAGGGTGTTGAGTGAGAAGACGGAGAAGGAGGCTCTTCGAACCCAGTTAGAGATGGAGGTGATGGATAGGATCCACTTTGAGGAGAAGTGGGAGGATTCTAATGACAGAGTGGGTGATCTTGAAGATGAGGTGCGATACAAGAGGAGGAAGATGAACAAGATGGGCTATGCTCTATGCACGACCATGGAGAGATTGATTGATGGAGTAAATCACTATCCCACTGAGTAAGGACAGACCCGGCATACCATAAGTCGGGATATGGTGGCACACATCACACAGAAGGAGTATGAAAGCGCCATGGAGTGTGGAATGTTGGATTGAGTCTAGAGGGAAAAGCTCAGTAGTATAATAGTTTTAATTATGTGTTGTTAATATGTTGTTGTAATCTCAATCTTTTATGTAATATGCGAGAGGATGTTAACCCCAAACTTTTGAAAAATGTTGGAAGGGTAGTAAGCTAGTGGTGTCCCTGTCTTTTGTGATATTAGGGGATATATGTTTTCATTTATAGCAGTATGCTAGAAAAGAACGTGTATTGTAACCATTTGGCATATGAATAAAAATGATCTTATTTCAGAAACGTGTTATAAACTTTTAGTTTCTTTTTTTGAGAAATGTCTAATATGATAGCTAGATAATAAGATGAAAATTTTGTGATGCAGAAAATGCCGCCCAGACGTAGAATACCTGTCCAAGAAGAGTCAGTTAACGATGAGAGAGGTTCAGTAGATCCGATACAGCGACTGGTAGATTTATTGGGAGAAGCTTTGAGGGGAAGAAACGTACATGTACCACCCATTCCTCGAGCTGTCTCAGTAACAACCTTCAAAGACTTTAAGAGTGTAGGACCCCCATAATTCACTGGAACTACTGACCCGATAGTTGCGCAAACCTGGATCAAGGAGATCGAGAAGGCCTTCACTATAGCACGCGTGGGTGAAGACCAGAAGACCGTATTTGCAACATACATGATGAGGGGAGAAGCCAACTATTGGTGGGAAACAAATCAGCAGAGAGCGGGGAAAGGAACGATAACTTGGGAGAGGTTTAACGACGTTGTTTTTCGAGAACTACTTCCCGAAAAGTATGAAGAGTAGGATGGAAGTGAAGTTCCTAGAGTTAAAACAAGGTGATATGACGGTGGCGCAATACGCTGCTAAGTTTAATGAACTAGCGCGATTTGCGGAGTACCAAGTTGGGGATGAAGAAAGGAAGGAAAGACACTTCGAGCAAGGGTTGAAGCCGTGGTTGTATAATAAGGTATCAGTCTTTTAAATTGATTCATTTACGACTTTGTTGGAGAAGGAAGTCATTGCGGAAGGTGGCAGTGAGGCCTTAAGTTTGTATCATAAGGAGAAGAAGAATAAGAACACTGGTAGTGAACATCGTGGAGAAAGCAGCAGCAGAGGAAGTAATTCGGGAAAAAGGAAATGGGAAAACAACAACAACAACCACAACAACAATAACCACAACAGCAACAATCGAAACAATAACCAAGGTGGGAGTCACCAGGGAAATTTCAAGAGGGGGACCAAAACTTGTAACAAGTGCGGAAGGACCCATCAGGGGGAGTGTTGGAAAGGGAAGTCAACTTGTTATAATTGCAGACAGGAGGGGCACATATCTCCAAATTGCCCAAAGCCCAAGAAGATCAGGGGATGTTTTGCTTGCGGATCAACAGAGCACCAGATAAAGGATTGCCCGAAGAAAGGAAGCAGTGGAGTCAAGGAGGCCGTGAGAGGAGGAGCAAATTAATGATTGGTGGACCTGCACAACCCAACCGATCGATCGCTCGAACCTTTAACATGACCATCCATGATGCAGTGGCTATGAGGGATGTGGTGTCAGGTATCATCCCAATCAATAATATAAATGCTTATGTATTATTCGATTCGGGTGCCACATGTTCTTTTGTATCTGAAGAATTTACTAGTAAATTTAGTACACCCTGAGAATGTTTAGAAGATTCCTTGCATATAGAGGTTGCGAATAAGGAAATAATCCCTGTAGAATACGTTTATCGAAATTGTCGCGCAAACATTAGAGGACACAAACTGAGCGTAGACTTGATTCCTATTAGACTGTGAGAATTTGACGTAATACTGGGAATGGATTGGTTATATAACCATGCAGTGATAATTGACTGTTAGAATAAGTGTGTGAACCTTCAGACTCCGAGTAAGTCTAAGGTAGTGTTTCATGGTAGCTCATCGCTTAAGAAATCGTGTTGCGTTACGATGATGCAGGCCACGAAGTTGTTAAGGAAAGGAGGTGTCGGTTATTTAGCTTACATAATAGATACTCAGAAAAAGGGAGTAGAGATTAAAGATATACCCGTAGTAAATGAATTTCAAGACGAGTTTCTGGATGATCTGCCTGGTCTTCTGCCAGACAGAGAAATTAAGTTTGTAATAGACTTAGTACCTGGAACGACACTGATTTCGAAGGCTCTATATCGTATGGCGCCAGTAGAAATGAAGGAATTGATGAGACAACTTCAAAAACTATTAGATAAGGTTTATATTCGACCGAGTGTGTCTCCTTGGGGAGCACCAGTGTTATTCGTGAAGAAAAAAGGACGGATCAATGAGGCTCTGTATCGATTATCGAGAATTGAATAGAGTAACGATCAAGAACAGATACCCGTTACCGAGGATAAACAACTTGTTTGATCAAATGAAAGGAGCAAAGTGTTTCTCGAAGATCGACTTACGGATAGGATATCATCAACTGAAAGTGCGGGATGAGGACATACCAAAGACTGCATTTCGAACCCGTTATAGACATTACGAGTTCTTGGTAATGTCATTCGGTTTAACTAATGCTCCGGAAGCATTTATGGACTTGATGAATCAAGTTTTCAAGTCATACTTGGATAAATTCATAGTAGTTTTCATCGGAGACATTTTGATCTATTCAAGGACAGAGGAAGAACACGTCGAACATCTGAAGATTGTTTTAGAGACACTACGAAAGGAGGAGATGTATGCGAAGTTTTCAAAATGCGAATTTTGGATGAAGAAGGTTCAATTCTTAGGCCACATGGTGGATAAGAATGGAATCTCAGTAGACCCCAAAAAGGTTGAAACGGTAAGTAGTTGGGAACAACCGAGAACACAAGCGGAGGTGAGGAGTTTCTAGGGTTAGCGAGGTACTATCAAAGATTCATCCAAGATTTTTCTAAGATAATGCGACCCCATCGACTAATTTGACGAGGAAGACGGTAAAATTCGTATGGACCCCACAAATCAAAGAAGAAAGTTTTCAAGAGTTGAAGAGGAGGTTAAGCGAGGCGCAGATTATCATTACCGATGATGATACCAGAGTAGTTTTTAGCGGCGTTAAAGATCCGGAGACATTATTTGTACGGAGAGAAATATGAGATATACACGGACCACAAAAGTCTGAAATATATCTTCACACAGAAGGAGTTGAATATGCGTCAGAGGAGGTGGTTGGAATTAATCAAAGATTATGACTGTGAAATTCTTTATCACCCGGGGAAGGCAAACATAGTTGCCGACGCTCTGAGCAAGAAAGGAAGGGAGAAATTGTTTCAACTGATGACTCAGGAGGAATTAATAAGAGATATGGAGAATTTGGAAATAGAGGTGAAGGGACCCAAGAAGCCTGAGAAGAAATTATTTATTTTAGAAGCTTGTCCGACATTGTTGGATAGAATAAAGGAAGCGCAGGAGAAAGATGAAGAATGCGGGAAATTCAGGAAAAGGATTACGGAAAATGAGAAAGGAAAATTTTGAATAGATAAAGACGGTATTTTAAGATTCGAAGAGAGTGTGTGGGTATCGGCGGTAACCGAGTTGAGATAAGAGATTTTACAAGAGGCACACAATACGATATATTCCGTTCATATGGGAGGCACTAAGATATATCGAGACTTGAGGCAACATTTTTGGTGGCCCAATTTGAAACGGGAAGTCGTAGAGTGTGTTAGTAGGTGTTTGACTTGTCAACGCGTAAAAGCAGAGAATCAGCGGCTGAGTGCTACAACCGTTGGAAATACCAGAGTGGAAATGGGAGCATATTACGATGGACTTCGTGGTAGGACTTTCGGTCACGCAAAAAGGATTGGATGCCATTTGGGTTATCGTGGATCGACTTACAAAGATCGCACATTTTCTACTAATCAAGATCCGCTACAGTTTGAATCAGTTAGCAAGTCTGTACGTAAAGGAAATTGTTTCACGACATGGAGTGCCAGTGTCGATTGTTTTTGACCGAGACCCGCGTTTCACGTCAAAATTCTGGAAAAGCTTACAAGAGAGGATGGGAACACAGTTAAGGTTAAGTACTGCTTATTATCCTCAGACGGACGGACAAAGTGAGAGAACCATACAAACGTTAGAGGACATGCTTAGAACTTGCGTGATGGACTTCAAGGAGAATTGGGGCGACCACCTACCCTTAGTCGAATTTGCGTATAATAATAGTTACCATGCGAGTATCGGCATGCCACCGTACAAAGCTCTTTACGGAAGGAAGTGCAGAATGCCATTATGTTGGGATGAAGTCGGAGAACGATGAAAACTCGGACCAGAGTTAGTACAACAAACCACGGACGTGGTGACAGTAATAAGGGCCAGACTAGTAGCAGCTCAAGATCGCCAGAAAAAGTACGCGGATTTGCATCGGCAAGACCTAGACTTTGAAGTCGGCAGTTTTGTATTCTTGAAGGTATCTCCGTGGAAAGGGAAAATTCGTTTCGGCAAGAAAGGAAAACTGAGTCCAAGATTCATAGGACCGTTCGAGATACTCAAGCGAGTGGGGGAAGTAGCATACAAAGTTGCACTACCACCTGAGTTGGAGCACATCCATAACGTATTTCACATATCCGTGTTGCGTATGTACAAGCCTGAGTACAAGCACGTGATTTCTTATGAACCCATTCAAGTGGAAAAGAATTTAGCATATGAAGAAGTTCCTGTCCAAATTCTTGATAGGAAAGAGCAAACCTTGAGAAATAAAATTATTTCTTCTGTAAAAATACTTTGGTGTAACCACGATGTCGAGGAGGCTACGTGGAAGTTAGAAGATAGGATGATGAGGGATTATCCCCATCTATTTGTGTAACCTTGTAGCAATTCCGGGACGAAATTTTTATAAGGGGGGGAGGATGTAATACCCGAGAAGTTCCACGTATTATTAAATGAATATATTAATGGAAATACTATTTATGTGAAAATAAATATTATTGATTTATGAGTTGGATAATATAATTGATTGTATTTTGATCAATGCATGTTAAGAAGTGTGAAGTAACGAGGAGATTTGTGAAATGCCTTGTGTGGCATAATGCAAAACGAGAAAATTCATTAAGTGAATTAGAATGGGAATTAGAAAGATTAATCGTATCAATTATGTGATTTCGTATAAGTAATTAATACGCTCGTGGACTTGTAGTAATAGTTTTGTGGAGATCAATTCACGTCATGTTTAACAAGTTAAGCGAAAGCGCGCACGGCAGTAAATCGTACCGATCTTGTATACTTGTCGAGAACGCAGCTCGATTCTGTCAATCCAAATCGAAGACAAAGCTATTGGCTATCGTGCCATCGATCGATTTAAGTTGGTGACTTTCTCTTTGTAATTGAATTGGGGACATTAATGTGTAACATGGGTGAAACCATATGATAAGCAGTATATTGCAATGAAAAATGTTATGTCCAACAACGGAATTGTTAATCCATTTATTAATGTTAATTAATTGTGGTGGAATATGGATTACTCGAGAATTGTATTCGTAATATACGATTGTTATTAAATGCAATATATTATATAGATGAATAATGATTATGGAAATCTATAACTACATTAATCAATTGTTGGATTAATTAATATTGGTGTTAATTAATTTAGAAAGTGCATGATTTATTTAATATAAATAAATAAGTTATTATAATAAGGTTATAATATGGTTATACGAGTAGTAGGGTTGATTATGGAACTATCCGCACAATAATACCTGACTGCATTATTTTATGGCGTATATTTAATGTACATGGACTATATGATGTGAGTGTATAATTAATCCCTAAACTCTCCTTATATGGTAACACTTGAACATTAAAACCCTTATTGTAATAAAGTAGCTAAATGTGTACAAGTGTAGGGCTAAGTGTTGCTTAGTTTTACCTTGTCCCAAAATGAGTGACCCAAGTACAATGAACAGTACATGGAAGCTATAATACATATGTTTTCAAAAGGCTAACCTATTTCATTTTCTTCCAACTCTTTAGCTCATGATCATGGGGGAGTGGTGATCATGATGGGTTCCAACAATCAATCTAACAACTCCTCCATAACCTTCATGCAATCCTTTAACACATAAGTTTGATTCAATGGGAAATTACAATGTCTGGATTATGCTCCTCTATAAATAGCATCTATGCTTCTTCATTCTTGTTGCTGAGATTTGTTTGAGAATTTGCTAAGTGAAAGTTGAGAGCATACAAGTAATCTAGAGGTTAGAGGTTCATTTGGGAGCAAGTCTTTTCACATTGCAGGAGGTATAACCTCTCCTCATTAATTCAATTTCATTCTCTGTAAAAATGGAGTTTTGAGTCTGAAATTTCAAATTCTTGAATTCATGGAATTTAATGTTAATGAGGCTGGGTATTGATTGTGTTGTTGTTATGTGATCATGTAAGCATGTTGCAATTGATATATAAGTGTTAAGGAATGAATTTGTGTGTAATTTTTGAAGTTGGGCTAGCTTCTGCAGATCAATACTTAGACTTATACACTGACCGAACTGTACGCAACTGCAACAACTTTTTATACTTTATGTATTGCAGCGCGTGTCAGCATGTCATATTCTTTGATTTTGAACTTCGCTTTGCAGATTATTGAAGTACTACGAGTGTACTAGCCTCATGAAAGCATGTTTAAGAATATATATAGCTATATGGACCTAATATGAGCATGATAGACTAACTTAGCATGATCAAAGAAAGTATATAGCTTAAAATGGATTTAAGAACTTTAGAAACAAACTTATTGTGTATGTATACCATGTATGTATTCTGACTTTGCAAGAATGTTAGCATAACGTAGAAATGCATGATTTAACCTTTAGCTTGTGTTTATTTGATTAGTAAAGGAAACATAAGTATATTGAACTTATTAGCAAGCTTTGAATGTGAATATTGTTATGATACCATGAGAACTAAAATCTGACATTTATAAGTATGTTTAATGACACTCTTAGACACGCTCATGTAGTATAAACATATATATATATATACCATGCTTAGGTAACACGTTTCAAGAAAAGCATGAATAAAGTATATTTTCAACTAAAGTGGTGTTAGTTTCACATATGCATTATGAATACACACAAGCATGCCTAATATGACTTTTATAACGCTCATGTATGTTTAGAAAGAAAACATGCTAGACTTTGTGGTTTCACAACCTTGAATGACCTTAAATGGTTTAAGTGTTTAAATTAGAAATATGTTATAAAAGGGAACTTAGATATATTTGAGAAATATGAAAAGACCTTTAACATAACATGTATACCATGTGTGAGAGTTTTTGGTCAAGTCGAATGAAACCACAAGAGGCACAAACTACCTGGTCTGATGTTGCGAGGGGACAGTAGCAAGAATCACGTCGTCTCTGAAGGCTAGACAGTAGCAATTCCAACTTGCGAAGGATCTGATCCAACTAAGTTCTATTTTTGGGTCTGATATTTGACGCATGCCTATGTGATGACTTTAACTTATATTATATGATCAACATGCTATGTAATGTGTTAAGGAACATGCCATATGATAGAAATAAAGGTTGTTCATAACTTTCGAATGTTTACATGATATCAAAACAAAGTTATGTGTGTTGAACTTATGATGATGTACAAACTGATTTTGTATCATATGTGAGTACTTGAGTCAGGTCAAGCTTGATTAAAGACTGTGTTAGCTAATGAACCTTGTATACATATAATATGCTATAAATAAGATTTGAAAGGTTGAAGTTGTTAAGTGGATAAACTACGCTTAAGGCAAGTTTTTCTAAACCTATCTTATTACATTGTGCAAGCATCTTTGCATTCCTTATTCGGTGAATATCGTGAGCTTATCTCTTTTACAAGTTATATTGCTTTCTCGTTCAAATGAGCCATTTTGCTTAAACCCTTGTGAAAACTATTATCCATGTGAACTTAGTATTGTCTTTGAATATTGTGAATGTATCTATGCCATTTGATTCAGCTAGATTATATGCATGTTTATAAAACTGTCCAAACCAATTGATTGGTGCGAAAATCTGAAAACTGAGTTGAACAACCCTTGTGGTAAGGGGATTGTATGTTGTTGGAAACCCCAACACATGAGTATATTATTACTGTAGTGTTATGCATAACGTGGAGTATTGTAGACTGATCCTCTATAATACTTGTTCTTTTGGGTTATCGGTTTAATATTGATGATTCTAGTAGATGTTCAATTGTCCTTAGTGACTACTCAGTATAAATTATTTATCCAGTTGGACACCTTGATAGTCGTTGAATTCATATATATTTATGTTGATTTATATTGAATTGTCGTTCTTATTCCAAGAATTGTTGATATTTCTTATTTATGATGTTAATTTGACACTTTGAACTATCCTAGAAATAACCTTCGATATTTCAAACCTTGTGATATATATATCCTATACCCTCGTTGTATATTACTTACTGGGCAATTTGTGCTCATCCTTTCTTATTTAAAACCTTTTAGTTAAGGCAGAACAGGGAGGTGTATCTGGGAAGGACAAGGGCAAGGACAAGGCTACCGACTAGCTTGTCCCTTTTATGTTTCAATTATGATGTTGTTGTATTAAGACTATGTTTAAACATAAGTAGATTTATGAAATAAGTCGTTATTCGGTATTATTATGTAATCCATTAAGTACTGTAGGTTACGAGACTTGGGGGAATAATTATAATAAAACATTGTATATTATTCTAAAGTAGATCTTTCGTTGCAAATATATGATTTTAGTTATTATGGTAATATTTTGAGAAAGTGATGAACTAAATTTGGGTGACCAAGTGGAGGTCAGAATTTGGGGGCGTCACTATACTATACTGTCAATTAGGTTCTGAATAAGATGGCGGAGTGCCCAGCATTCTTCAGTGCTATGACTGCGAAAGTGGGAGTGGTACTGACATACTCCATTAAAATCAAATCGTCTTGAACGCGGGCTGATTAGAGGTAGCAGGGCTATGATTCTTCCTTCATTGATCAGCATCTGCAATATCTCTTCCATCAGTTGGCCTGAATATGTGAATTCCCTTATGTTGGCTAAATCCCAACGGGCTTTGGCATTTGCTCTTTTTGTAATTTTATCCTCCAGTGTTTCACTTTCTGGAGTACGTGGTGGAATATTTGTAACAATAGGAAGGAGGCTAGCATGCTCCTGGCTAAATAATTGACCTGTGACTTGGAGTTGGTGGACCACCAGTTCTGCCAATTGATTAACTTGCTCACGTAGAGCCTTCATCTTTCGTTCCATCATAAACTGAAACTATGCATAATCCCATTTGTCAGCACTATCCTTGCTGGTTTGGGAGGACCCACTACTGTAGTAGGAAGTCTGTCCACTACTCCAATTAATCATGTTAACCTCTTATTCTTTGTGTTGTGGAAGAGGGTTGTCTTGCACACGGGGTTGGTCGGGTTTAGTTACCACAATCTCACCATTGTCAATTAAATCATGGATCTTGTGCTTCAAGGCCCAGCTCCTAAGTATCATGGCCTGGAGCTCCAGCATGATAAGCACACTTCCGGCTAGCATTGAAACCCTTCCCACTCGGGTTGGCTGGTGGAAGAAGATGGGTAATTTTCTTCTGAGTTGTCAGAAGATTGAGAAGACGAGCAACACTCAACAAGACACTACGATCAGGTCCTTGAAGAAGTGCATCAGAATCATAGAGTTCGAATACCGGAAGACTGAAACATTGGCAACGGTTCAATCCGAAGGGAAATATTTGAACAAGTTCTTATTGAGAGCATCGATGCAAAAGGACAACCTCTGATCTAGAAATCAGGAGAAATAAAGTCTTCAACCTGCCCAAGATAATAAAGTGATACATCCGCGACAGTAGGTGAAGCGATGAAGCTACGCGACGTCGAGAAAAATGTATGATAAGTCACATCATGCAGTCTACATCAAGCAACTTGAGATCTGTGAAGATATTTGAATAGCCTTCAACGGTTACTTTCCAACGGAAGGATTGGGAAGAAGTATAAATAAGAAAGAGCTTCAAAGATCAAAGGTTGCTGGAGTTGTGTATTTTGGAGAAAAGGTGGACTGATCCAACCGAGTGATAGTGAGTCCGAAGGCTCACTCTACGATCCACCAAGAACACTCAGAAGTCAGATCAGGCAAGAAGTAGAAGTGAGAGTTCTACTACATGAAGAGTGTTCTGAACTGCCGAGAGAAAGAAAAAGAAGAGCATCATGTCGTCTGGATGTCCATCATGGGAAGACTCTAAGTACAATAGAGAAGGGCCTACAGTCATCTTAGCAAGTCCATCATGAGAAGACATCGAGTAGCAAGAAGGGAGATCACAAAAGCCATCCTGGTGACAAGCATGAGAAAGCTTCTAAGTACCTAACAAAAGAGCTTACAGTCATCTTAGAAGCCTCTCATGTGCAGCCATCAAGTACCAAGGAGAATGATCTTCAAGGCAGTTCATCAAGGGGTCATCCGGAGTAGTTGAACAACCTAAGAAGCTGAGCATCATGTAAAAATCAACTGCTCTTCAAGGATGATCAAGCCAAGCTGCTAAGGATAGAAGATGTTCAGAGCATGAAGACATCTTAGCAGCTCAGCACCGACTCCAACAACAACAAATAAACAACTCAACGAAGCCGTGGCCTTAGGGGTCCTTGTCGGAGAGGGACTAAAGAAAGCGAGGCCAAGAGGTCCTTATCCTGGAGGGACTAAACAAAGCGAGGGCCAAAGGGTCCTTGTCGAAGGGACTAAATAGAGTTCCAAGCTCTTTGGGCTTGAAGAGTTCCTAGGGAACTAGAGGAGTCCCAAGGCTCTTGGCCTTGAAGACTTCTTAGTGAATCAAGTCCAAAAGTCACTTGGCCTTGAAGGAATCATAGAGTTTCGAGTCTTGCCTTCCTTAGTGGAAATCTTGCTAGTTGAAAGCGGAAGAATGGATTAGGAGCTTGAGTCTACGAACCACTTAAAACCTCATGTGTCTTTTATATTATGTCATTTACATTATGTACATAACTCTATATAAGCTGCTATGTATGTTCTAGCTTACTTCAACTAAACTAACTTGACGAACAATGTATATGTATGATTATGAATATATCAATGAAGGGAATCTTTTACTTATTCTACGTGTGCTTGAAAGATTCTTATGTTTGTCATATACTTAAATATGAACAATATAACATTAACCAGAAAAGTATTTGAAATAAAAAGGATCTATTCGACCCCCCCTTCTAGATCTATTGTGCCCTCTGGGAACTAACAATTGGTATCAGAGCAGGTTCTCATGCTATATTCAAAAGCTAATCGCTTTGAGTCTGATCCCAGGCACTAACATTGATCTAAACTTAGTTTAGTAGTAAGTAACTTATTAAATGCAGAAGAGCTCACACGTTGGAAATATTATGTATAGGTAAAAATGTGTATACACCTGAAGCTGCTCAGATTGGTCCATATCCTCGATTGCTATATCAACAAGACCAATCCTAGCCTGCAGTCAATCTTGTTGTCTGAAGACTAGACGAGAGAAAGAAAGCAAGGGACATCAGTGACAAAGAGTAAAGCATTCATCAATTTGAAAGATGAAGAGGTCACGCGTACTAAGAAATGCTGATCGAGAGGAGAAAGAAGATCTTCTCAAACTTATGAGTGACCAACCAACAACTGGGTGCTATCTTTGTAAACTCAAAGATGTCAAAGATCTTAATGCTACGATTCTCTTGATCTACATCTTCAAGACCACGACTGATTGATGAAAGGCCAACAAGAGCATTAAGCGAAAAGAGCAAAAGTAAAAGCTATGCACATCAATACCTGAACTCAGTATATCTACGGTAAATATTTATTAAGAAAGCGACGGTAAAAGGTGCAGTTCCTCACCATTACTAATGTATACATTATATTTGCACCATCTTATGAACTATGACGGTGATACATCAAAGAAGTCATAATCTTCCTAAAAAGGTGAAGAGAGAAAGTAGTCTAAAAGATGGAAAATTCAAATGTCTACAAACTTTCTCTTTAACCAAGTTTTAAATTTGAAGATGACATCTTGAAGAAAATCTAAAATAGATCATAAAAGTATCATGAGACAAATGAATTTTATGTTAAGTAATCATTCTTTGATGTGCTAGTATATATATACAAGCCTATGTTCTAAGTGTTTGACAACACACATAAAATGATCAGTTCTACAAGAGGATCTTGTTGATTTGTAAAACCCAGTCACATCCATAAATCAACTAGATACTCATAAATCGTAGAGTTGATTCACACTATGTGAACACTTAAACATTGTGAACATAACCCAGTAAATGATGAAACCATCATAGATAAAGAGTGTGTCATTAATTGTCAAATCCTACACACACTCACCATCATGCATCTCAAAAATGTATTATCTCAAGATAGTTGCATGCATGAATATGTCTGTTGGTGATAAACATGATGATTATCCAGTTAAGAGGAATAGGGGTTTAGAAAACTAACCTAGTAGGACCCATTCAACAATGGGGACCAAAAGTAGAAAATACTTAAACCTACATGTACTTGGTCAGTCTGACCACACTAAGGAATGCTGAAGCAGAAGACTTCATTCAAAAGGACTCAAACAGCAGGAGGCTAAGGACTGTTCAGAGATGAGTCTGATAAGGTTCCTATATGTCCAAGTCTGTCCTTGAAGACCCTCTAAGCTAACCGGAATGGAGCTCACATGGTTCATAAATCAAATCATATATGGGAGCATGCCATGCAACGGAGAAGATAAAGAGGATTCTATGTGCCCATATCAAGAAGGACATGCTTTATGAAAAGGATCCTCAAGGAAGCTCACAGACAAGAAGATCATTGAGCTTAAGACAAAAGGAGTTCTTCTGAAGTAGAACTTCTCAAAACAAAGGATGTCATCAAAGAAGACTACGTTAAAGTAGTCTTTGTCAAATGATCGTAGAGTGATCAATCCACGAAAATACTCATCTCTACGATACAAGGATAACTAAGCAACGATGATGATTCGATCGAAAGGAAAAATCTTTGGGCGACCTTTCAATGAACATAAAGAAGGAATCACATCTATCTGAGAAGACAACATCAACATTGGGGAAGCGGTGATACATTAAGGAATAACAAAGACTATTAAACCTAGAAGAGATGTACCATTCTGAGTCCCAAAACTTTGTGGTGATGAACCAAATGAAGATCCATAATCGGTAGGAGCGTCTCAAAGCGTCTCTTGATAACCCTTCAGCCACCCAATCCATAATCGTGAAGTTCCTACGATCAACCACATGATCGTAGTATAAGAGCAGAAGGACACCACCACTTCAGCAATGCAGATATCCAGAGCTGGTAGAAAGACCTCCCCATCAGAAAAGGTCTAATGAGATGTCATTGAAAATCACTATCTTAGTATTTCATCTAGAGAGCGCCTCAGGGACAAACCTGACCCTTAGCTAACTCTAAGAGGTTGGCCCTTCCTGAGCTACCTTATCCCAGAAGGAATGCTTGATCTAGTTCATCTCAAAAGAACCAAGTCAGTCAACGATCGTAGAGTTGAACTTGAAGAGGACTAAACGATTGTAGTACAAACTCAACGATCATAATGCTATCTAAACGATCGTAGTGCAATCTCAGCGATCGTAGAGGACAACTCACCGATCGTAGTCCTACCAAAGGGTATTCCAGTTCACAAGGAGAATGAAGAATGAGACATCTGCTAAGCCATTCAAGTTGAGGAGATAAGTTCGAATACATCAGTGATTGAGCTATGCTGCATCGAAGAAAGGAGGAAAGACAAAGCCATCCACTGCAGCATCTCTTAGAAGTTGATCGTTGAGTCAACAAAGGAAATCGTAGAGTCTATAGCTGCCTCATCATGCCACTCTACTAATCAAAAGGTCAACGGTCAAAGCCACATCAATTAAATGTCCACTCTTTAAATAACTGAAAAGTTGTGAGGAGTTCTGACTCATTCTTGAAGCAACGTGCAACCAATGGACCAGTTGACACATCACTAAGTATCACGAGTTAGAAGGAACTTCCATAAAGATGATTTCAAATCTGTGAGACGATTACCAAAAGATATCGAACCTTTCTCCCTCCCATTTTCAAAAGCCTAGAAAGCTTTTCAAAGAACAAAATCAGTTAACTCTCCAGAGCATTACCAAATCTCAGTCATCCATCTCGCATAAATCTCTCTAAATCAAACACCCACAGTCTTTGAACGATTCAAATGGAGAAGCGGCAAGTTATCACCGACATTGAACTTGGAACCAAATCGTTTGAGAAATCGGAAAGAAGTTCGGGGACATACTTAGACTCGTAAAAAAATTTGGGTTTTTAGAATGTCTCGGCGAGTACTCGTGTATACATTGACACAGTTAAGGAGTTCTACTCAAATGTCTCCATAAACTCTGGAACTCTTTCTACCAGGTTAAAGGTCGATTACTGAAGCTGAAATCTTGACTTTAATCAATGCCTAGGTTTCCCTAGCCAAAATTGAAGAACCTTGAAGATGTCGACATCGAAAGCAAGCGAAGGAGTTGATGGGATACCAAAGAAACCCTAGCTTCAAAGACATGAAGAAGAAGGAATTCCACTGAAGAGTATGAGTTCTAGTGAAATTGTAGGAAAGTGCATCTTGTGTAAAAACAACGCACATGATACGGTGATTGATCAACAAGCTGAAGATAATAATGTCACTATAGTTACGAAGAAACAAGTTGACTTTGGAGCCATTTTGTTTGATCATATCTCTAAGTGGGTAGAGTAGAAAATTGAGAAGAAGCCCTTGACCAAGGTATTTCATGGAAGGTTCTTTGAGTATCATTCTAAAGAAGAAACTAGGAGGAAAATCAAGGAAGATGAGGAGAAGCCTTGAATGTGCACAAGGTGATGTCTCCACAGTTATTTGAGAAGCTGGAAGAAGAACCCCAAAGGAGAACAAAAATTTGACAATTGGGAGCAGCGATAAAGCCTCTGCAAAGAAGAGGAAGATAGTAAAGGCAGAGAGAGCTCGAGTCCGGTGACTCTGCGGCGGTTGAAATCACATGACTAGGAAGAAATCAAAAGTGGTGAAGAAAGTTTGGTAATGCTAAGAAAGCTCGAGGCCCCACCAGGAGAGTTTCCTCCATGAACAAGGATAAAGAAGAAAAGGCCCAAATCTACTGAAACCACAAAAAAGAAGCGGCGGAGTTGCTTCAAGGACCCGTCGACAAGAAAGCTAAGGTGGATGACAAACCAGACCTTAAACTTCTCAAATCAATGGATCTGGCGAAGAAAGGGACGTGAGAGTCGTGAGAAAAAAAAAACTAAAAATGTGGTCCGATCCTCACGATCGACATCCAATGATGAGAATGAAGTGATGTGATGAAAGAAAGTCTGAAATGGCGATGAAGAAAAGTGCTCAAGTCCATGGCCAATTCTCGGAGAAGCCACTCGATGATGAAAAAGAAATTGTAAGTGATCAAAGCGCATCCCCAAATGGCACTTTGCCCCAATGAGCCCGAGAATGGATTGAGAAAATACCACTCAAGAAGAAGATGAAAATGTCCCCTCGAATCCGAAAAGCCCTCATGATGACTCAGGAAGTAATGAGTCCAAGAAAGAAGAATTTGCCCCTGTCAGTGCTGAATTCCAAAGAAGTCTATCTGTTGAGCAAGAGGAGTCAAAGACTAAAGAAGAAGAAGAGTCAGTATCTCTAATAATTGAACCTCCACGAAGAAGGAGAAGCTACGAGTACTGCAAGCCCGGTTTTCCTCAAAAGGAGCGATGGCCAATCAAATGCCATCATCGAATTAAGTGATGATGATGTTTATCCCCAGGAGAAAGTCTTTGAAGATGGAGCCAAGCGAAGAAGAAAAAAGTCGAGAAATACTTGCGAAGAAGGTTACGATAATGAAACTTCGGCTTTAGAAGGATTTTCTATTGAAGATCTTTGAAGAAGGTTACGATAATGAAATGCGACTAGAGGAATTCCTCTTTGAAAATAATCAAGAAAGTTAGAGCTCTCGAGAGAGAAGAGATTAAAGGAGATTACGGTTACGCACCTCGAAGCGAATGACGAACAAGAAGATTATCCGATTCCCTCTCTGAAGATTTGATAGAAGTATCGTAGAGGAAGTATCAAATGATCTAACGAGATGCTCCACGAAAGATGGTTCTTCCGGTGGATGCCATGGCTCGAAGGCCCTGCTTGAAAAAGATGGAAGCTCCTTGGGTTGGTGTGTACAAGCGGTTTCAAGCATAGAAGCGGTGGCTCGAGAACTTTCAAGAGTAAAGAAGTTTGCTACCAAACTAATCAAAGACAAGCCTCACTTCAAGGTCTATCGGCAGTGAGAATCTCTATATCCCCTACGATCGTAGAGTGGATTACGAAGGAAGAAGGAACATGACCAAGGAGCTAATCGTGAAGTCTCATTCACTCTCTCTTCTTTGATGCCCAAGTCCAAAACCAAAAGCCTTCTTATGATCAAACACTACTATCGGACACTCCATCATCCTCTGCCAAAGCAATTGGTACTCCACGATTGTTGATTATCGAAACCTTTGAAAATCATGTCCAAAGATGATGATCGTGAGAGTCCAATCCATTACTCAACTGAAGTTGCCAATCAAGAGGATCAAATTGCTTTGGGCGGGAACTCTTGAAAGAGCTCGATGATCTAAGCAAGAAGATATCTATGCTCACTTGAAGAATCCGCGAGAAGCGAGGCAATGACGGGAGATGATTCTTTCGGCCTGACTTCAAGCTATCTTGGTGATGTATCTCTCAAACTCAAGAGAGAGATAGCATCTGTCGAGAAGGCCATCCAAGATCGGAAAGGCGGTAGCTCTACAAGTTCGGAGGCCAATGCAAAGCGGATCAAAGCCCTCTCGACAAGATTGACGATCTGAAAGCAGTCCTTCTCTGTGCAACTTGAGCTCGGCCGACAAGAACTAAAGTTTGAAGTTCCAAACTCCTCCTACTGATGGAAGCGCGACTTATGTCCAACATGGAGCAACTCTCTCAAATGATTGATGACAAAAAAAGGGGAAAAAAGAGGCAAAGAAAGAAGAGGAGCAAAAGGCACTTTCGAAGAAGAGCGGAGGTTAAGGGAGAAGAAGCGAAAGAAGAAGAAAGTAGCGGCGGATAAAGAATCATCATCGAGGGGAGCTGAAGATGATGATACCAAAATCACAAAAAGCGAAGGGGAGCGGATCGAGAAAGGTGATGAAGGGAGCCAAGCAAAGATAGAAGGTCATCACGAGGGGGCAAGAGCAAGAAGAAAAAAGATGAGTAGGCGATCAACAAGCATCCACGGAAACACACGTGGAGCCAGGAGGTACATCTCTAATCTGTTAGGAATGTTACGGATCCGGGATGTAGAATGTCTTAATGTATAAATTGCCATATCAATATAAATGACATTCATGATTAAGCTATTTTAGAAATCTGTTTGCTCATTTGTATATAAGATTCATTCATAACATGTATATGCACTTATTGTTTTATGTCATAATCAAATAGGGGGAGATTATTAGGAATAAGCATGTGAATGTTATTCCTATTTATATATAATTTGATTATGATATATATATATATATATATATATATATATATATATATATATATGAATGAATAATATGCAAGTATGCTTGCATTAAGAAAAACTGTAAAGTCTGTGATAGATAATAGAAATATATGTACAAGGACTTAGAATGAATTGATCAAATATGTTAGGTTGATCCTACATAAAAGCAAAAGCGACTTTGTAAAGTCCTTAAAAAGAAATGATGTACAAGGATTATAAATATAGAAAGATCAAAGCTTGTTAGGTTGATCTTATGATGTAATAGATAGGCTAGTCGATCGTCGAAACCTTTGCTTTTGAAGTAAGTAGTCTGTCGGGTGAGTCGAGGTTAACTTTCGGGGAGCTATCGAGGCGAAATAGGAGTATCAAGATAGTAGATCTCGGAGTTAATTGAGGCTGCAGGGGAAGCGAAGAAGGATCGTAGTGTATCGAGAAGAGCTTCCTCGGGATCGTAGTGTCTTTGAGGAAGTCATGTTCGAAATCGTGAGAGGCGACACACCTCTGATGAGTAAATGGGTCATCTGCTTAGAAGCAAAATGAAAGCGTAGACTACACTCAAAGTCGTAGAGTCTCTTGATGTCGAAGCCAAGTCGAGGATCATAGATCACACTCTGAGTTAAGTAGAGTCTATTGATTATATCTGAGAGATCGTGGTCGAGCAAGATCGGATGAAGACAACAAGCACAAGGCGAGAAATCGTGAGAGTGTCGATATCGATCTCGGGATCGTGAGTGTATGCGCTACAGTAGAAAGCTGAATCGTAGAGTGCGAACTATGACTCAAAAAGAAGTGCTCACAATGCTAAAATCGAGAATCGTAGAAGCGGAATCACGGTTCTCAACGAATGAGCACTCCCGAAATATCCAAAGATATGAAGCCTCTGGTTGTGCTTGCAAAGATCACATCCACCACGATAAAGGAACGAAAGAGCACTCAACGAATGGCATGCGAGCTAACGGAAGATCTAAACACCAATCCTAATCGGCATCAAGATTGAGGTTAAAAGGCCATTCGTGATGAAGTCTTCCACAAAGATGATCTAAAGAAGACTTGAAGGTGACTAAGGAAAAAATCGACTTATCACGATTCTTTGTCAAGTGTCACGAAAGACAACGATCTTGGAAACAACCAAGATCGTAGTGTTTGTCTAAACAAAGAAAGAAAGCCGATGGAAGGTGAACCAGAGATCTTGGTCGACTTACGAAGAGCAAGGCTAAAGTGATTAAGTGCGAGAATCGGTTCATTGATGATAAGTGAGCGGAAGATCACCGGGGAGAAAGCAAATTTGGGCGCTCACAAATCTGAAGTGTCTTGATATTGAAGGGGACCAGCAAGGAATTAGGCCATCGATGTCGAGAAACGATCGAAAGCAAACGAAGTATTGAAGCCTTTGCTGCACTGTCTGAAGAAGAGGTGTTCTTGGTGAAGATCAAGCAACACTCTTGAGGATCGTAGTGTTAGCTCTACTAGTCGATGAAGCAACACTCAACAAGACACTACGATCGAGGTCCTTGAAGGCGTGCATCAATGAATCGTAGAGTTTGAATACACGAAGAGCTGAAGCATTGGCAAAGTTTAATCCCGAAGGGTAATATTTGAATAAGTGCTTATTGAGAGCATCGATGCAATAAGGACAACCTCGATCTAGAAATCGGAAGAAATAAAGTCTTGACACACCCAAGACATTAAAGTGATACATCGGCGAGGTGGGTGAAACGATGAAACTATGTTGTCGGAAAAAAAGTATGACAAGTCACATCATGCGATCTACATCAAACAACTTGAGATCTGTGAAGATATTTGAATAGCCTTCAACGGTTACTTTCCAATGGAAGGATTGGGAAGAAGTATAAATAAGAAAGAGCTTCAAAGATCAAAGGTTCTTTGGAGTTTAGTATTTTGGAGAAAAGGTGGGTGATCCAAATCATGGTGATATAGTGAGTCAGAAGGCTCACTCTCACGATCCACCAAGAACACTCGGAAGTCGGATCGAGCAAAGAAGTAGAAGTGTGAGTTCTACTATGTAGAAGTGAGAGTTCTACTACATGAAGAGTGTTACAGAGCTGAGAGAAAGAGAGAGCATCATGCCATCTGGATGTCCATCATGGGAAGACTCTAAGTACAATAGAGAAGAGCTTACAATCATCTTAGCAAGTCCATCATGAGAAGGCATCGAGTAGCAAGAAGGAGATCACAAAAGCCATCTTGGTGACAAACATGAGAAAGCTTCTAAGTACTTTAACGGAAGAGCTTACGGTCATCTTAGAAGCCTATCTTGTGCGACCATCAAGTACCAAGAAGAATGATCTTCAAGGCGGTTCATCGAGGGTCATCCGGGTAGTTGAGCAACCTAAGAAGGCTGAGCATCATGTAACACTCAAGCTGCTTCTTCAAGGATGATCAAACCAAGCTTCTAAGGATAGAAGATGTTGAGGAGCATGAAGACATCTTAGCGACTCGGCCGCAACTCAACAACAACAAACAAACAACTCAGCGAAGCGAGGGCTGAGGGGTCCTTGTCGGAGGACTAAATGAAGCGGGGCCAAGAGGGTCCTTGTCCGGGAGGGACTAAACAAAGCGGGGCCAAAGGGTCCTTGTCGAAAGGGACTAAATAGAGTTCCAAGCCTGCTGGGCTTGAAGATTTCCTAGGGAACTAGAGGAGTCCCAAGGCTGTTGGCCTTGAAAAGTTCTTAGTGAGCCCCGAAGTCCCAAAATCTTTGGCCTTGAAGGAATCATAGAGATTCGAGTCTTGTCCTTCCTTAGTGGAAATCCTGCTAGTTGAAAGCAGAAGAGTGGATTAGGAGCTTGAGTCTCTGAACCACTTAAAACCTCTTGTGTCTTTTACATTATGTCATTTACATTATGTCTATAACTACTATAACTGATATGTATGTTCTAACTGCTTACAACTAAACTAACCTAACGAACAATGTATGTATGATTATGAATATATCAATGAAGGGGAATCTTTTACTTATTCTGCTGTGATTGAAAAGATTCTTATGTTTGTCATATACTTAAATATGAACAATACAACATTAACCAGAAAAGTATTTGAAATAAAAAGGATCTATTTAACCCCCTTACTAGATCTATTGTGCCTCTCTTGGAACTAACATCTTGGCGAGATGAAGCCATGCTTGGTTGTAAGCTCGTTGCCTTTTTGGATTTTGAACGGGTAACAAGACCAATTATTTCCCTACAAAAAGACTTATGTAGCTTAGCTAGTCTTAAGGAATGTGGAAATGTTACATGCTATGTGATGTGTCCATTTTAGGAGTATTATCTTGCAAAACAGATGTCAGTTTTTTGTATGACAAGATAGCATGTCAGATAAAAGGGAATGCGTGTACACATTCTTTCATATTTTCCATTACATTGAGATTTACATGGAAATGAAATTACAAGTAATTGTAATTACAAGTAATTGAAATGGGAAATTATGAAGAGACCTTCCTCCGCGTTTGGTTTATCAGAAGATGACCTATCTTAGACTATTCTCGCGGCTTTTTGGCATGAAGGTTCCCAGATCATCGCAATTTACTTGACGGAAAGTTAATCTGGTCTTTCAACTGGAGCGAATTTGGGTGGTGCCTTTCCTGAGCCTCGTTGGAATTAGTCTTCCCTCTGAGTCCATAATCAAACACCGCAGGGATAGCCTCTGGTGGTGGAGAAACCACACAACATACATTCACATACAACGTGTCTCACCGTATGGAAATGATGACATGTGCGAAGCACTAATACCACAAGTAGATATGATGCAAAGCACTAAGTGCAATAAGTAAATGCATTCGTACACATTAATTCAAATGTAAATGAAACATCCACACACAAGCAGATAATGGTTTTAAAATGTTTGTAATAGCGGCTTAAGCCCTCTTACTGGATGTCCCTAGCAGAGTCGCCACCTATCGACATCGGGATTTTTATTTGTCCCTTTTCTGTTCTTGTCTTTTGGTGTTCTCATGTTATGTGAGATTTTTTTGAAAAAACAAGTTGTGAAAAGGTCCGACATATATATATATCGACGTTTGGACTGTAAGAGTCTCTAGTTGGTATTTTTAAATGGTTGCACCAACTCAACCGAAAAAGGTTTACACATTGACCTAGTGATGTGACACTATTTGACTGGTCTATAAAACCGAGATTCGTTAGGGTTCGGGGGCTTGATTATGCAAAGGGAAGGTGTTAGGCACCCCCGACATCCGTGTTACCACGATAACCGTCACTTTTTAATTTAAACCATTATCTGAATGTGTGTGTGTAGATCAATGTGCAATTATCTGGAAGTAGTGTTATGCCTCGTTTGCACCTATATACAAAGAGTTTGAATTTTGTATAAAAGTTTAGTTTTAACAAGATATAGAAATGACATTTTGTAAAAGAGGTTTTTCAAACCCTTATGCTCAATAGTAATTGAGGCCTTTGATGCTTCCATTTTATTATGTGTTCGGCTTAATTGCTTTTATTTTTGAGATGTGAAGCATCTTCGAGAAAATAAGATACATAGCAGTGCCGAATTCCTTGTGGGCATGATAACCATTTAAGAAAATTCAAACACCGTGAATAATTTACAAGCCATGTATGTGACGCCCCCAAAATAGGTATACATCACCTATTCTGAGTCGCCAAATACATGGTACAGAATACAAATACAATCTTTAATACACAACAAGAGAGCTGTGAGTTTCAAAACAAATACTGTCTTCTAGACAATATCCACTCTCAGAATAAGTCCTCATTACATTTATTGTCACACTATTTAACAGAATAGTGATGACTACTAATACTATCATCTGATCTATCACTCTGTTCCCCGACTCGTCCCAGCTATATTCTCATTTCCTGAAGAGAACAATGAAAGAAAAGGTGAGCTCAACTAGCCCAATAAGAAATATTATAACTATGACAAAGCAGAATAAATTATCTTTAGTCTTCAATAGTGTTAAAGCGTCGATACAATATAACAAACATCAAGTTTAAGCTGCGATGAACAAGCGATCCATTAAAAGAGTCAAGTAGAAAATAAAATCTACTATCTTTTATGATTTAAAAGGGTTTTCATCATTTTTATCATTTGAGACTCGACAATAAATAATCCACATCATTGAATCACCCACTGCACTATATGGCGATGATATTCTTTAGTATCACGACCACAAATTATCCATGCACTACGGGCGAAGGATATTCGTGTATTCATTAATAATGGTCATGATCATGCCAACAAGCATCCATCAATGCACTACACAGACGATGAAGATTTTTACCACATCATTTGTAACATTCTTTGTCATGATTATTATACCGAATAATCCACAGGTCATAATCATACCAAGTCCATCTATCTACTATAGGCCACATATGACTTTCAACAAAATATAAACATGAGGATGATGATGGTGATATAAGAATTCAATAAAACAAGTTCAAGAATTAATTTATCCAGAACCAATAACGTCCAAATTGTCAACATGATCTTGCTTTGTAGAGTAAAATTCAAGAATGCTCGGAAGAATATTTCCATGAAAAGATCTTTGGATGAAGCGAAATATCAAGGATACTCCACTAATTTCATGGAGTATAGAAGTCAAAACTTTAACCAATTTGAGTATAATAAGGAATGGAATAACAAAAGAAATCACCGGGCATGCGATAGACCACACATGCGGAGTTATTTCAACGAGAATAATAATTAACGGAACCGGTCCGGTGTAAAAGCGTCTGACGAGGATATTCCAACGAGAATAATAAAAAGCGAAATTAGGTCCGGCGTAAAAGCGCAGCAGGATATTCCAATAGAATAATAAAAGATTTAATCGAATTCCGGCATAAAACGCATGACGATGTTCCAACGAGAATGATAAATAATGGAACCGGTCAAATGCGTATAAAGCAGCATGGGATATTCCAATGAATAATAAAATGGAATAACAGAAGAATTTCACCAAGTATAGGATAGCCCGCGTATACAGGTTATTCCAATAAAATAATAAAAATGGAATAACAGAAGTTCTCTTCATGAATGAGAAAGAAATAATAACCCTTACCGTAAAAAAAACTGGATATAAGAGTAGGGAAGTAGCAAAATACTTTTCTATAGTTTCTCTATAATTTCTCTCTCTAGAGTTTTAGTGAATTCGTAAGAAATAATGAAAAAATGAACTTCTATTTATAGGAGAATTGAAGGGGTACTGTTAATAAACGGGCGCAACAATTATTTACGGATGAACAACACAACTTCACGGTTCCTACGTATCAGTACACATTTTCAAGGAGTTGGCCATGAATGTCTAGGTTTGAAAAAGCATCCCACAATCACCAACTAAAGCTAGCAATAGTCAATCCTCCAACCAATAAGAATAAAGCAAAAATTATAAAACATATCTATATATATAATCCACACATGTTATAAACCTATATATATAATAATAATAATAATAATAATTGTACTCCCCTCCCACGTGAACACACCATATTACCCCCCACCCACTTTGTCAACTTGACAACATTATATATATATATATATATATATATATATATATATATATATATATATATATATATATATATATATCCACTCATTCCCAAATTCCCCCCCAATTTACTAGAATTTCCCCACACACAAAAAAGTCCTTTCTTTCCCCACTAATTATATATATATATATATATATATATATATATATATATATATATATATTATTTATTTATATATATAAATACCAAATGATTATTTTAAAAAAATGGGTAAATGGGGTCCATAAAATACATCAAAAATTATAATAAATATTTCATAAAAATCACCTCAATATTTTTAACAACATTTATCATCACTATTATAATTCACAATATTAATCGACCAGGTCGTTCCTAGGAAAGAGGGGGCTTTCCAATAAGGATTTCTCCCTATTGGCGCGCAATTAGGTGACCCAACCTCTCCTTGACAGAACTTCTAGACATCGTTAATATTGCAAATAATAATATTAATAACTTTATCATCTCAATTATTGATTTAATAATATATAAAATATTGACAATAATTGAATCAAATAGCGTGAGATACTATGCAGCAATTACTATAGCAATAATTGAACAAAACTGAGTGACTTCTCACGTAAGTATCAATAATCAATCTGGTGTGCTACTATGCAACCATGCGTATTCTCTTCAGTACTTTTAACACCGGTGTTTCAACAGTTAACGGTAAAACTTCCTATGGTTATTTTCATAAAAGTATTTTGTTGTTTTCTCAATCCGACAATAATTCCGTTGTGGGGTCCACCAATGATTGTGCTGTTGTACGAATATTCCCTGTTAAAACGAATATTCCCCAACCAATCGAATATTATATAATAACTTGCGTACTTTACAAAATTTATAAATATTACCTACAACTATAACATTATATCAAAATCATTCCATAATAGTTAAAAATGATATTTATAGAAAAATCATCTTTATTCATAAAAGTTGGGGTCTTACAACCTCCCCTTCTTATGAAATTTCGCCCTCGAAATTAGGGTACGTACCTGGTATGTCGAAGAGGTAAGGATACCTTGATTTCATTTCAGATTCTAATTCCCAGGTCATTTCCTCAATATTGTGGTTCCTCCATAAAACTTTGACTTGAGGTATAACCTTGGAGCATAGAACATGTTCCTTCTTATCCAAGATTTGAACAGGAACCTCTTCATACGTTAAATCTTCCGCTATTTCATCCGGTTTTAACTCAATAATGTGGTGCGGGTCTTTCACATATTTACGTAACATAGATATGTGAAAAATGTTATGAACACGAGACATACTTGGCGGTAAAGCAAGTCTATAGGCCACAGTTCCTACTCGATCGAGGATTAAAAATGGGCCGATGAATTGAGGATTGAGCTTTCCTCTCTTTCCAAATTTCGTAACTCCTTTCCATGGAGCAACACGTAACAACACATGATCTCCTATATCGAATTCCACGTCCTTTCGATGAAGATCAACATAACTCTTTTTAATTGGTCTTGTGAGGTTTTTATACGTTGTCGGATCGTTTGAATCTTTTACGTAGTCATACGTACCAACTCAGATCCCAACAACTTTGCTTCACCCACTTCATCCCAAAGATACTGAAAACGACACTTTCTTCCATACTGGCGCCTTAAATGGAGCCATGTCAATACTTGCTTGATAAGCATTTGTTGTTGGAAAACTCCACCAATGGTAAGAACTTGTCCCAACTTCCTTGAAGTCAAGGACACGAGTCTTAATAAATCTTCAAGAGTTTGAATAGTCCTTTCTGATTGTTCGTCCGTCTGAGGGTGATATGCTGAACTAAATCGTAAATCCGTGCCCATAGCTTTCTGCAAACTAACCCAAAATCGTGAAGTGAATCTTGGGTCTCGATCAGAAACTATGGATATTGACATACCATGCAGTCTTACAATCTCGTTTATGTACATACAAGAAAGACGTTCAAGTGTATAAGTCTCTCGTATTGGTAAGAAATGAGCAGACTTGGTCAATCTATCAACAATGACCCAAATTGCATATATGCCTTGAGAAACCTTGGGAAAACCAGTAACAAAATCCATGGTAATGTGCTCCCACTTCCATTCTGAAATTTCAAGTGGTTGCAATGGACCTTTTGGTACTTGATGCTCTACCTTGACTCATTGACAAGTTAGACACCTTGAGATAAACAACGTTATCTCTCTCTTCATATTGCTCCACCAAAATGTATGACGAAGATCACGATACATTTTGTTACTCCCAGGATGGATTGCAAACTGTGTGTTGTGCGCCTCCATCATGATTTATACTTACACAAAGTCTGGAGTTGACTCAAAGTATTCCTTCTTCATCGATTCTTTCTTCCGGCATAGCACCTTCTTGCACTTTCTTCCTCATACGCATCAGCTCCAGGTCTGTAGTTTGAGCAGCTTTAACTTTATCAATTAAAGTTGGTTCTACTCGTATATTCGCCATCATCACATGGGTCTCTGGAGTCTTTAACTCTATCTCCATCCTTTGTAAGTCACACAAAATGGGCCTTTGCGTTGACAATATCGCACTCGTACTTCTATATGATCTTCTACTAAATGCATCAGCTACCACGTTCGTTTTTCCAAGATGGTATTGGATGGTATGATCATAATCTTTCAACAGTTCAAGCCAACGTCGTTGTCGCATGTTGAGTTCCTTTTGAGTAAAGAAATATTTGAGGCTTTTATGATCTGTAAAGATCTCCACTTTCTCTCCATATAAGTAATGCCTCCAAATTTTAAGTGCGAAGCCAACAGCTACCAACTCTAGATCATGAGTAGAATAATTCCTCTCATATTCTTTGAGTTATCTTGAGGCATAGGCTATGACTTTCCCATGTTGCATGAGAACACATCCTAACCCTTTGCCCGAAGCATCACTGTAGATGACAAATCCCTTCGAGCGGATGGTATTGTCGAGCAGTCTTGAAATGAGTCTCCTCTTGAGTTCTTGAAAACTCTTCTCACATTCCTCGCTCTCCAACCGAATTTTGTATCTTCCAGTCACCGATTGAGTTAATGGAGTAGCGATTTGAGAAAATCCTTCCACGAATCTCCGATAATAACCAACTAAACCGAGAAAGCTATGTACTTGATCCATGATTTGGTTTGCTCGACTTTGAATAGCTTCAATCTTTGTTTCGTCAACAGATATTCCATGACTTGATACTACGTGCCCAAGGAATGCTACTTCCTCAAGCCGAACTCGCATTTCTTTAACTTGGCATAAAGCTTGTATTCACGAAGCTTTTGGAGTATCAGCCTCAAGTGTTGCTCATGATCTTCATGACTTTTGGAATAAATAAGGATGTCATCAATAAAGACGACCACAAAGTGATCCAAATATTCCTTGAATAATCGGTTCATCATATCCATAAAGGCAGCAGGAGCATTAGTCAATCCAAAGGACATGACTAGGAATTCATAATGCCTGTACCGAGTTCTGAAAGCCGTCTTTGGAATATCATCGGTTCTAATCTTTAATTGGTGATATCCGAAATGAAGATCAATCTTTGAAAAGAATTTGGCTCCCTGCAACTGGTCAAACAGGTCATCAATATATGGCAATAGGTACCTATTTTTGATGGTGACATGATTCAACTCCCGATAATCAATGCAAAGTCGAATACTCCCATCTTTCTTCTTCACGAATAGAACAGGAGCACCCCAAGGAGAAGTACTAGGACAAATAAAGCCAATGTCTAACAATTCCTGCACTTGAGTCTTTAACTCCTGAAGTTCAATAGGAGCCATTAGATATGGGGCTTTGGAAATGGGTTTTGTACCGGGTTCAAGGTCGATACAAAATTCAATTTCACACTCTAGGGGTAGGCCGGAAGTTCTTGAGAAATACGTCGAAATTTATTAACAATAGAAATATCATTCAAAAGCGGCGTATTTTTGTTTAGATGCATGGCGTGAGCTAAGAAAGCTTGACATCCGTTTTTTAATAAACGAATAGTTTTATGGCTTGAGATGACAGTGATTGATTTTAATGGTTTGGTTGCTTGAATTCGCATAATAGGTTGGTTAGGAATATGAAAGCTAACAACCTTACAAAAATAATCAATTTTAGCATGATGAGTAGTTAACCAATCAATCCCTAGAATCACATCAAATGCAAGTATTTTTAATGAAATAAGATCTACAGGTAATTTGAGGGTACCAATTTGAACCAAACAAGACTTATAAATAGTGGATGTAATAAAGGTTTCTCCCAACGGAGTTTCCACAGATAAGCCAAAGTCTAATTTCTCCGGAGTCAAATTTAATCGTTGAGCGCAAGTAGGAGAAATAAAAGAATGGGTAGAACCGGTGTCAAATAAAGTATAGACTTCGCTAAAGTTTATGATAAGCTTACCCGTAATGACCTCATTCGGGTTCCTTACTTTCTGGGAGGTCACTACAAACGTTCTCCTTTGCACTCACTGCTTTGACTTTTACTCGACTGCCTTTGGTGCCTCCATTTAAGCCAACTTGTCTTCGATGAACGACAAAATCGGGCTAGGTGACCTTCTCTTCCATAATTATAACATGCTTTAGACGACATCGCGCAGTTTGGACTGATGTTTCCCTCTCCTTCGCATTTGAAGCATATGATAGGTGGTCGTTCTCCTTCCTTAATAATGGGTGCTGGTGCTGACGTCTTTCCATTATTGTTGAATCTCCTCTTCTTGAAATATTCATTCTTATTATTTTGGCCCTGATTACCATCGAAGTGATTACCATTTCTGGCCTGTTGATTCCCTCCGCACTTGTTGTCCTTTGCTTGATGGCTCTTTCTCACTAGTATTATCATTTTGCCAACCGCTTCTCTTTTAATTACGTTGACTCGTTATCGGCGCTCCAATAATTGAGCCCTATTTACAACATCTGAATACAAACACAATTTATGAGAAATAAGATATTGACGTATCTCGGGTTTTAAACCTCTTAAAACATTCGCGTCATTCTCTCCTCATTATCAACCAAATGGGACGCAAAATAGGGACAACTCGGCAAACTTGCTTCCCGTCTTCGCGATACGGTCATGTTGTTTTGCTCGACTTGATGAATTCTACTTCTTTCTTGTGACGAATACTTTCGGGAAAGTACTTGTCGTTGAATAATTCTTAGAACTTCTCCCAAGTCATCTTTAGTACGGCAGGTTGAGTATGCTTTACCGATTCCCACTAGTAATCTGCTTCTCCTCGCAACATAAAGGTGGCAAAGGGAACCTTTTGCTCCTCGGAGCATCCCAAGACATCAAATATCTTGGTGATCTGCTTTATCCATGCTTCCGCCTTAAGTGGTTTTGGCTCTCCAATAAACTCTGGTGGTCCCAGCTCCTTGAACTGTTTAGCGGTGACCGTCCAAGAGTTTCTAGTGTTTCCACCTACATTTTGGACAGGAGCCGCTCTCGCCTAATGTTGTATGAATTGCATAAAGCCTCTGAACATTCCATCATTCATCATTTGGTCAGTGTTGTTGTTTGCATGAGGATTGTCGCCTTCCTGATGCACATTCTCCTGATTATTGATATGTGGAGACTCAACGGTCTCCTGTGCTCCATTGCTATTCTCAACATTCTCGAATGTCATTTTCAGATACTGCCACAAAACAAGGGTTAGTTGACATGTAACATATTATCTCTAAACTCTGACCAACCAATTAAATACCAAATAAATTTAAGTAGGTCATACTAGCGAAGGAATTCCCCGTCTCTCCCTTCCTAGTTCTAGTCTCACATCTTAGCCAGGGATCATATCCCTACGCTTTGATACCAACTGTGACGCCCCCAAAAAAGGTATACATCACCTATTCTGAGTCGCCAAATACATGGTACAGAATACAAATACAATCTTTAATACACAACAAGAGAGCTATGAGTTTCAATACAAATATTATCTTCTAGACAATATCCACTCTCAGAATAAGTCCTCATTACATTTATTGTCACACTATTTAACAGAATAGTGAGGACTACTAATACTATCATCTGATCCATCACTCCGTTCCGCGACTCGTCCCAACTATATTCTCATTTCACAGAAGAAACGGAAAAGAAAGGGTGAGCTCAACTAGCCCGATGAAAAATATTATAACTAAGATAAAGCGAAATAAATTATCTTTAGTCTTCAATAGTGTTAAACTGATACAATATAACAAACATCAAGTTTAACTGCAGCGGAACAAGCAATCCATTAAAAGAGTCAAGTAGAAAATAAAATCTACTATCTTTTATGATTTAAAAGGTTTTTCATCACTTTTATCGCCGAGACTCGACAATAAATAATCCACATCATTGAATCACCCCGCATTCTGACCAAGGATATTCTTTAGTATCACGACCATAAATTATCCATGCACTACGGGCCAAGGATATTCGTGTATTCATTAATGGTCATGATCATGCCAACAACTGTCCATGAATGCACTACGGGCCAATAAAGACTTTTACCATATCATTTGTAACATTACGGTCAGGATTATACCGAATAATCCCTGGTCATAATCATACCAAGTCCATCTATGTACTATAGGCCACATATGACTTTCAACAAAATATAAACATGAGGATGATGACAATGATATAAGAATTCAATAAAACAAGTTTAAGAATTAATTTATCCAGGAACCAATAACGTCCAAATTATCAACATGATACTGCTTTGTAGAGTAAAATTCAAGAATGCTCGTAAGAATATTTCCATGAAAAGATCTTTGGATGAAGCGCAAATATCAAGGATATTCCACTAATTTCATGGAGTATAGAAGTCAAAACTTTAACCAATTTGAGTATAATAAGGAATGGAATAACAAAAGAAATCACCGGGCATGCGATAGACCGCTTTATCTGAGTTATTCAACGGAATAATAATTAACGGAACCAGGTCCGGCGTAAAACGCACAGACAAGATATTCCAATAGAATAATAAAGACGGAATTAGATTCGGCGTAAAATGCACATCTGAGATATTCAGCAAAATAATAAAAAGACGGAATCGGTCCGGCGTAAAACGCATGAGATGTGATGTTCCAACAGAATGATAAATAATGGAACCAGGTCATGCGTATAGCACAGACAGGATGTTCCAACAGAATAATAAAAATGGATTAACAGAAAAATTTCACCAAGTATAGGGTAGTCCGCGTATACAGGAGAATGAACTTCTATTTATAGGAGAATTGAAGGGGTACTGTTAATAAACGGACACAACAATTATTTATGGATAAACAACACAACTTCACGGTTCCTATGTATTAGTACACATTTTTAAGGAGTTGGCCAATGAATGTCTAGGTTTGAAAAAGCATCCCATAATCTGCCAACTAAAGCTAGCAATAGTCAATCCTCCAACCAATAAGAATAAAGAAAAAATTATAAAACATATCTATATATATAATCCACACATGTTATAAACCTATATATATATATATATAATAATAATAATAATAATAATAATAATAATAATAATAATAATAATAATAATAATAATAATAATAATTGTACTCCCTCACGTGAACACTATATTACCCCCCACCCACTTTTGTCAACTTGACAACATTATATATATATATATATATATATATATATATATATCTGATAAGGATCAAGAGCATTCTCCTTAAATAACATTCCGCTTAAATAGCATTCTTTTATCAAAGCGACGTAGTTTTGGAGGGACGCAGTGGTATTTTTTTTGTAATCTGCATGGCATTGTATTTACAAAAATGCCACTGCCGTCCCTCCAAAACTACGCTGCTTTTGATAAAAGAATGCTATTTAAGGAGAATGTCTTGATCCTTACCGATATATATATATATATATATATACTACTCCACCATTCCCACATTCCACCCAATTTACGAGGTGGAATTCCCCACAAAAGTCCTTCCTTTCTTTCCCCACCATTTATATATATATATATATATATATATATATATATATATATATATATATATATATATATATATATATATTATATATATATATAAATACCGAATGATTATTTTAAAAAAAATGGATAAATGGGGGTCCATAAAATACATCAAAAATTATAATAAATACTTCATAAAAATCACCTCAATATTTTTAACAACATTTATCATCACTATTATAATTCATAATATTAATCGACCAGGTCATTCCCAGGAAAGAGGGGCTTTCAATAAGGATTTCTCCCTACTTGGCGCATGCAATTAGGTGACCAAACCTCTCATTGATGAACTTCTAGACATCGTTAATATTGCAAATAATAATATTAATAACTTTGTCATCTCAATTATTGATTTAATAATATATAAAATATTGACAATAATTGAATCAAATAGCGTGATATCTTGTGTAGCAATTCATCGTAGCAATAATTGAACAAAACCGAGTGACTTCTCCCGTAAGCATCAATAATCAATCTGTGTGCTACTATGCAACACACGCAGACATTCAGATTTTTAATCTAAAGTGTTTCAACAATTAATGGTAAAACTTCCATGAGTTATTTTAATAAAGTATTTTTTGTCATTTTCTCAATCAAACAATAATTTCGTTTGTGGGGTCCACCAATGATTGTTGTGTTGTTGTATGAATATTCCTTGTTAAAACGAATATTCCCCGACCAATCGAATATTATATAACAACTTGCGTACTTTGCAAAATTTACAAATATTACCCACAACTATAACATTATATCAAATTCATTCCATAATATTTAAAAATAATATTTATAGAAAAATCATCTTTATTCATAAAAGTTGGGGTCTTACAATGTACAGCCGAAAATGTCCATCACGGGAACCGAATCTAGATTCAGGAGACTGAATCTGTGATCACATGATTCCTAGGCTCACATGATGTTGCAGTTTGTATGAAAGTTATAAACAATTATATATATAAAAGTTGTAAATATATATATATATATAGACAATCAACTGCCACGAAGTAAACTCCAGGCATGACAAATATATATATATATATATATATATATATATATATATATATATAAAAGCGATAAATATATGTATAGAAACGATCAACTACCACGAAGTAAACTTGAGCGAGAATGGAATGTAAATGAAAGCAATAAATGGTCACAAGTAAACTCCTGAATCGATAGAAATGTATATATATATATATATATATATATATATATATATATATAGGGAATGATCCATAGCACCTATTTGCTATGGATCAAAAAATAGCATATAATATCTATACCATCCGTTTAAGAAATAAATGGTTGTGATTTGATTTGGGAACACGTCGTCCGCTAGAATTATTAGCGGACGTAGGGAATGAAATAATTAGATACTTTTGCCCATTTTTAGCCCAAAAAAGTAAATCAAAATAACCAAAGGTAAACGGATCTGCGACCAACTAGGCAACGACGATCTGCGATTTGGGCGAACCTATTCAGATTTTGGAGATTTGATCTGTAAATCGACAACAAGAACACGGATCTGCGACCAACTGGGAAACGACGATCTGTGATTTGGGCGAACCTTTTTAGATTTTGGAGATTTGATCTGCAAATCGACAACAAGTTCTTGAAATTAATCATTGTTCTTCCAAACAGAATTCACAGGTAAAAATGGAATTTAATCTCCAAAATCTGAAGGTTATGGGATTCTCCATTAAGTCTCTTGAACCCTAGTTTTATATTGTTTATTTCCATGATTTTTCACGTTTTTTGAGTTGCAATCTACTTCTTCTAGGTACATTTGATTATCTCGTCTTCCCCTGTTTTTTGAATTTAAACATGCCATGAAATTCTTTTTCTACAGATCGATTGTTTTTTTCATTTTTTATTTTAGATTTTCCCCAGTTAGTTTCAAAGTTATATAATCTTGAAACCTAGATTTGTGGGAAAGATTGCATTTTTTTTGGTTCACATTTAGCTCTGTTATAATCATGAGATACAAATATTTTGATTCTTATAATTTTCATTAGAGGAGGAGAACCTAAGAAATTTTAAAACAGAATTTAAGTTATTAATCAACCTTTGGTGGACTTGGAAGGAAAGCACGACCTATTTTTAACAGAAAAGCTAAAAAATAATTGAAAAATAAAAATAAATGGCCAACTTCTTAATTAAAAGTATGTTGAAATAGAAAAACATTAAAATTAGCACAAAGTAGTATGGACTAGAATTAGCACAAGTGACAACAGGATGGGCCTATGGTAAGGCGTTCAGTATTCTTGTGAATCTTAATTACCATGACTAAAATTCACTGGACTAAACACCAATAAAGCTAAAAAAAATTTTGTGAATTTAACCGGCATGTGCCTTCAGGGACTCTAATGAGAAATTCAAGAAAGCAGGAGCAAAAGCAAGACATATATAGGCTAGTCCAAGTTGTAGGTAACTAATTATAACATTACCCCTTCTGTATTTAGTTCAAAGGTGTGCATCTTGACTATTGTAAATTTGTGAGAATCTTAAAGATTTTTGTAATGGTTTTGATGCAGGTACAAACAAAGCTGACGAGCTTTATAAAGTTGGCAAAAGGACTACTGATATCATGCTAGAAATATTAAATCTCAGCAAAACTGAGATTACACCAATCGATACCATTTCAAACCGTGAGTTTCTTGAGGTGAGTAAAATTGAAAGCACTATAAACCTAAACTGCTTTTTATTTCAACTCTTCATGCAGTTTAAGGAAAATCTTTCTGGAGTATTTTTTTTGCATTAAATAAAAGTACTTGAACCCTTTCTGAAAATTGAATGTGTGTATGTGTAAGCTTGATTGCAAATGCTAATGAATATAAACTTTCTGTAACATTCCAGAATTTTAATTGTAATATTAAATATTTATTGAATTATATAAATATTTAATGGTTGTATTTATCGTTGAATAAATATTTGTTTAATTGATTTAATCTTATTTGGTAAATTATTTGTTAAATAAATAATTGATGAATTAATAAAATTATTATTATGTTGATATTTCAATTTAATGGTTAATTATTTGTATTGAGTTATGTGATTAAATGATTTATTTAATTAATTGTTATTTGAATTAATTAAATTAACAATGAAAGCTTGACTAAATAAAGTGTGATAATTAATTATATTATAAGGAGTTATTAAAATAAATTAAAGTAGTTTAATTTAGTTTTTGCTAAACAAGGCTTAAGTATTTTAATTCTTTAAATTTAAAGGGTTTTGCCAAACAAGCCTTATGGCTTTTGGATTTCTAATTTTTTTAAATAAAATAAATAATATAAATAAAACAAATTAAATAATAAATATAATATAATTATAACTTATATGTTATTTTTATAACTGATATCCTAATAAGTATACGTATTATTATTATATCAGTTTTATTTTTACGCATACTTATTAGTTGTCTAGTCTAAGCCTGTGAGAAGAAAACTAAGAAGTTCAGAGAACTTGAGAGAGAATTGGAGAGGAGTCTTAAGAATTTTCACAGCAAGTTCAGTGTTTAGCAAAGTTGTGCAAGCTAATTGAAGGTAATCTCCATATTATATATATATATATATATATATATATATATATATATATATATATATATATATATATATGTATGGATGAGTTTACGGCATGAAGTTTCAAACTCTGTGAATTCCAGCTTTCTGTGAATTGTGGTTATGTAATCTGTTGATGGTAATTAGATGTAGTTATGATTAGAGATTATGTTTAAACAACAATTGCATGCTAAATTCGTTTGATAGTAGGAAGAAAATTTATCAGTATATGTATTTTTATGTGTTCATGAAAAGTATCAATTTTAGTGGCTAATTAGTATGTGAAATTGGAAATTGAAGCTTGTATATGTTAGTTCATTAAGAATCAAGCATAACGTAACTAGAATGAAGTGATTTGGCCAAGTATTTAATTCACAGTGATGATTTTTAGAATGAATATCAAAAATTGAGTTTTTGTATAAAAATATGAATTTTGAGAAATTAAAATAGTTTTAGTTGGTGTTAAATTGTTCTAATTGGTTGTAAATGTTAGCAAACATGTTTATGATAGTTGTATATTTATTTTATGTGTTAATTTCACTGTTTGGTGGGTGAAATTCGTGTTAGTTGGGCTAAAACGGCTCACTGCATCATGCCGTATGCGTCTGTACATACTGTAATCAATCGCAATTTGTTGATGCCAAGGCAAAAAATGGTGCAATTGCTACCGGGTCCCAAGCTCTTTGTATGGTGCAAATGCTACCATTACCACAGTTTTGAGATTCTAGCTTCACTGCATTCTTTGCAGATTTGGGAAAGCATCATAACATGGTCTGAAATTATGTTAGCATGTTAAATGGGTAATGTTAAGGTTAACATAACATAGTGAATTGTGGTTAGTAAGTTCAAATTTGAAAAAATGATTAGTAAATCGAGAACACGTTATGTGATAACTTAGTTTACACAATGAAAGTTAGACAAGTGTTGCGAAGTAAAACACTTGGAATTTTCTAAAATGTAAAGAGTAATGAAAGAATTGTGCTTCAATGATAAGTTTAGATAGAAGTGTACATGTTTTGGTATGTTAGCATATCTAATAGGTATTGTGGTTCTAAAATTATGTGTAGGTGATCGTGAGTTTAATTTTATAGCTTACGCTCAAGGAAAGTTTCTAAACCCTATCTTTTTACATTGAGTAAGTTTCTAACTCTACACTTTCGTTGAGTTAGTTATATTATTACATTGTGTAACTTCATTCTTTTGATTAAGCAAGCTTTTTATCTTAATTGTTATTGAATAAGTCAATTGTTCCTAAAATTCATTCGAGCAAACTCTAACTCTAATGTTATTGGAAATTCTTATTTGATTGATTCATTCTAACTTGTTTACATTTAAGCAAGTTTCTTAAGTTCTATTATTGTATAATGAACGTAGTTTTTGAACTTTTGTCTCTATTATTAAATTGTTTTAATTCTTTGCATGAGTTAATACCATGTTGGGCAAGTTTTTAGGTTCCAGCTTGCTATCAGTTAATGTACGTTCTGTAATTTCATAAGACTCTAACCTTTAGCTTATTTATTGTTCAAGCAAAGGTTTAACATTTTATTCATTTTGTGGAATACTTATGCTCTATAGTTATTTCAAGCATGAGTTTAATATGTATAATCAGTTCACTATGATTTTCAAGTGTTCTATGTTATGTTGTTATTAAACAACTGTTGCGTTATCAAGCACTATTGATTTAGCTAGTCCTCTAGTTGATGTTCGTTAAACTTCAAATTACCTTAAAAGCGTATCCAAACCAAACTTTCTTTGGTGCGGAATTGTACTCTAAATACTGAGATGAACAACCCTATTATTATTAGGGGATAATTTACGCTTAGCGTTAAAATGTTTGTGCACAATACATTGTATGTAAGGGTGATCCCCTAAGTCGAGGAGTCTTTATAGTCTTATGATTGTTAAAGTTGGAGTTGAAAGATTACTCTGGCAACCGTGGACATAGTTCATGGTCTTATAACCCTCAGTTAAATATATTCCATATTTTGGATTCCAGTTTTTGATTATCATCGTTAGAGTACTATTCAGTTTTAATGAACCTATTGTTGGCAGTTATTATTATTATTATTCTCCTGTTGATCCATTGTTATATCCAGTGAGCAATTATTTTGCTCACTCTTGCATATTTATATACTCATTGCAGCTAAAGTTGAGAAGGTAGATGAACCTTCAACTAGCAAAGGAAAGGGAAAAATGTACAAGTGATGAAGACTTGTAATTTTAATTATTGTTATGATCATGGACTTTTAAATGATGATGTGATGTAATAAATTTTATTTCCGCACTTATATGATGTTTAAAGGTTAGAAAACCTGGGAGATAATGTTTTATTAATGTAATCATGTATGGGCAGGTTTTATTATTCAATTTTATTATGATAGGGTAGTTAAATATGAATGTTTTGATTAAGTGAATACCAAATCTTGAGGTAATGAAGTACCGGGATTTGGGAGTGTCACAAGTTGGTATCAAAGCTTTAGGTTATTAACCTTAGGTGGGGAAAAGCCTTAGGAAGTAACCTTTGAAAAGATAGTGGTGATTAACTCTTATCGAGTTTTAAGGAAGAAGTAATAAAACACTTATGTGCTTATGTGTTTATAACTTATGTACTCGTGAGTGTCGAGTAGTAATAATTAATAATTAAAACTTAAAATTTTGTTGTCAGGATGACTAATGTCGGAGAATCCAGTCAGGCTAGGGAGGGAGGACCTCAGATGCCTATAGAGGAGGAGCCTCGCGACATTCAGGTTATTTGGGAACAACTACTGCCACGGGAGTCAGCCCCGTTGGTCACAGTGGTTGAAGTTGAGGATGATGATGTGGAGAGGGATGAAGAGGATCCCGTTGAGTTGCCACAAGAGGATGAGGATGACGAGGACGGGGAGGAGGAGACTCCACTAACCTCGATAGCTACTCGTATGTACGATGAAGTCTACGTCCAAAACGTGGAACTTCAGGATACAGTCGAGGAATTGCAAGAGATAGTAGTTGAACAACAGACTGCAATGACACAGAAAGACGATGAGATCCAGGATCGTGAGGAACGACTGACTAATGTCGAGGAGAAGCTAAAACAGACTGAAGGAGAGAAAGAACAACTGATCAAGGAGGTCGCAGAACTAAAGAACAAACTGAAGGAAGAAGCTACTAAGAGGGCAAGAGCCGAAGACGCATATGAGGAGGTGTTTCAACGAGTCGGGATAGCAGTGAAAGACGCACAAGCAAGGAGAATGAAGATGGAAGAAATGAATAGAGTATTCAACACCGTGGTTAATCGAGCTCAAGATCGGGTCATGGGTTATCCAATTCAGTTCAAGACGCTGCCATCGTACGTATTAGATCGCAGAACAGTATTCCGAATTATGGAGGAATAGCGTAATAAGGCTAAGCAGTATCTTAGTAGAACATCGTAGTTGTTATGCGATTAATAAATGTTAAATAAATTGTAAATCCCAAGTGTTATGTGACCTATGGGATATGATGATGATGTTGTCCTGAAACTTTTGTAGTTAAGAAAAGTAATGTAAATAGCAGTGATGATATTGTTTTATATTTTCAAAGAGGTTATGAATAAATAAAAGTTGTTAATTTATTCAAAGTGTTACGTGATTATGTGACTATTTCTTTTGTGGAGGCAAGTTAAGTAGAAATTACATAAAAGAGTTGAATAATAATCTAATGAGTGTATTTTTAATAAAAAATGCCTCCCAGACGTCAACCACCACGACAGAGAACCACTGAAGGAACCAACAATAACGACAATATTGATGTTAACCCCGTTCAACAATTAGTGACGTTACTGACAAGAGCATTGCAGAATCAACCACGTAACCAAGGAACACCGTTTAAGGAGTTCAAAGCCGGTTAGACCACACAATTTAGTAGGTCAATGAATCCGATCGAGGCCGTAATCGGATTATGGAGATAGAAAAGGTGTTCAATGTTGCTAGGGTAGGGGATGATCGTAAGATCGCTTTCATGACATTCATGTTGAAAGCAGAGGCTAGTTATTGGTGGCAGGCCAATAAAACTCGAGAAGGGCCAGGGATGATGACCTGGGATAGGTTTAAGGAGATATTCTTCTAGACCTATTATCCAGAGAGTTCAAAGAGTCAGCTAGAAGTGCAATTTTTGGAATTGAAGCAGGGAACGATGACGATATCCGAGTATGCTGCTAAATTCAACGAGTTGGCGAGTTTTTCTCCTTATCAAGTCAGCACGAACGAATGCAAGGCGAAGAGGTTTGAACAGGGACTGAAGCCCTGGTTGTACAGTAGGGTTTCTGTGACGCCCCCAAAATTGGTCCAATCCATCCAACCTATTCTGAGTCGCCAAATACATGGTACAGAAAACAACTACAACTTTATTACTACAATTGTCGTGTAAAATACAACAATACACATACTGTGAGTTTTAATACCAACTGTGACTCATGTCCCAACTATGGACATCACCTCACATTGATACATTACATAAAGGTACAGCTAATAACTGTTTTAGAAATTAAAATCTTTGGAAAGTGCTCAAGGAAACCTTTTACATGGGGGCCATGCGCGTCAGGTTATGATAGATATCATATGCCCACAGAATTATCCTTGGTTGACCCAATAGACCCCAAAGAAAAACGAGAAGATTACTATCATATTCTTTCCAATGGTGAGTCTTCTCTTGACATATCATTATCTCCATTGTCTCTAATTGAGAATTATACTTCAACCAAACACCAAGATTATATAGGTAGTGCTCGTAGATATACTCAGCAAGTGGATGTGCACAACCCTGTCTTATGATAACACGAGGTCGCATGTCATTAGACATCTTGTATGATAGTGGCAAAACACCCTTCCAACGTTGGGTTCGCTTCACCCTATTTGATTCACCAAATATAACTACTAAATGATGTATAAAATATAACACACTTTTCTATACTGTTTAGGGAGAACCTCCATAGCTAAAGACCACCGTTCTATTCTCCTGTTACCCCCGCTCGACCCAGCTACACTCTTATTACCTGAAAAGAATTGTGAAGCAGAAGGGTGAGCATAACTAGTCCAGTAAAGAATATCATAACTAAAGATAAATAAATTATCAATAGCCTTCATCAGTAATAAATCAGAGATTTAGAACATATGGTAGATGATAAAACTTTTCAACCATAGTTACAGCAGAACGAGAAATCCATTAGAAGAGTCAAATAGACCGTAATGTCAATTATCTTCTCCATGTTAAAAGTCCACCAACAATGTTTTATCCCTGTAACATCAATCAATAGTTCATGTCCACAATCACGTATATAACTCATAATCATAATTGTAGTTCTAAATTCCTCTTCTCATCTAGGACGAAGATAATTTTCATCACATGTCTTTACCTGAAACATCAAAGATCATGGTTATACCAAATCACAGTTCCTGTTCATAATCATACTAATAAATTCATCTTTGCACTACGGGCCAAAGATATTCAACAACATGTCATCTTTGCACTACAGGCCAAAGATACTCAACAACAGGTCATCTTTGCACTACGGGCCAAAGATATTCAACAACAGGTCATCTTTGTACTACGGGCCAAAGATATTCATCAATAATTCATCTTTGCACTACAAGCCAAAGATATTAATATCTTAAAGAAATACATAATCATTTCAGAATTTATATAAATAATAATTATAATCATGTTGATCTTTTCACCTTTGCACTTAAGCTAAAAATATTCAATTGTAAATTCAATGGTCATGATCATACCAGTCAACGATTCAACTTTGCACTACTGGCCAAAGAGAACCCATAGTCATGATCATACCAATAATCTACCCATCTTTACACTCAAGTCAAAGAGAAATTTCTTCACCAGGATTATAAAAATATTATATATGATAATAAAACAATATGATCAAAACATGGATTTAATTTTAAGAGTAAGATTCATAAATCAACGATAATTTGGTCAGAAAAAGAAACCAATTTTGTCATGAATAGTACCCCGTGATTAGTAACTCGTGAATAGTAACTCATAAATAGTAATTCATAAATAGTAACCCCGACATGAAAAAGGTAGAAATTCCACAATAAAATTCATACCAATATTGCGGTATAATGATATTGAAAGAATAACATTTCTTAAACATATAAACAATTTATTTTAATTATTTACACTTTACTAAATAATGCATTTAATCATCCTAAAATGCCAAACTCATAAGATTTTATCACCAATAACCAAAACCCTCATCAAAAATCTGCATATACCTCATATAGGATTCTCAAGCTATAAAATCCTATTTTCCAATTTTCTTACTTCACATAACATATTTAATTCATTTACTCATAATTAGTCCATTTTCATGAAAAATACCATATCAGTACAAACAAATTTTCTTTTCTGGGATTTAGCATAATATAATCCTATATTGAACATATATTTTTCTCAGAATTTTTAAAATTCATTTACTATTTTTCATATGGCCAAAACAGTCGAATATTTAGACATTTATCATAAACTGTACTTGTGTCCAAAAATTCCAAAATTTACAGAGTATGCTTCTATTATATACATGTACTCCCAATAAAAATTTCACCAATTTTGGAGTTAACCACAAGGAGTTAAAAGGGTTTACTTTTAAAATAGTCTTTTCCCATAAAATTCATAACTCCTAATATATACATCCAAAAATTGCCATTTTTCGACACAATCTAGAAAACTCATCAAATTATCATTTCAAATTTTTTCAGAAGTTTTAAAGGTCAGAAAAATTACGAAACTAAAAAATATAATAACCCTTACAATCCCTTACCTCAAAGGAGCAGTATTTCTGACTAGAATATCGGATGTAAAGTCGAAGGAAACTTGCACTGAATAGAAACTCTCCAAGTATCTAAATACTCACAAAAATACGCTTGATAATATAGAGAGAGAAAACCTATATTTCTGGTGTGATTTTCAATTTTAACTTAAGCGCCTATTTATAGAAAAATGCTAGAACGCCAAAGGAGACTAAATAATAAAATATTATTATTATTATTATTCCTTCTACGCAGGCAGCCCTCCAAGACCAGCCATCACCTTTGAAAAATTATCCAGCACATGTTTTCAAAATAAAACAAAAGCGAGTCCCACCCAATTTTTAATAAAAATATTTTATTTTCCAAAACTTCAATAATTCATAGAAAATAGTCCGTTTATCAGAAAAATATGAATTTTATGTCCATTCCTTACGAAATCGAATTCTCTACAACTTTGTAGCTTTAAGTTTTTCCAAATTCCAGATATAAAATATCCGAAATCCACAAACGGATGATTTTTAACACCTTTTCAAATTCATAACAAATCATGCGTTAATTTTTAACGGTTCAAAATTTGTGAATAAATACTCAACTTTTATATGTATAACATATCCAAAAATAACAACGATCCAACGGTCGGATTAAAATTATAACTAAGGCAATAGAGCTTTCAGAACACCGATTTGATCTTTTAATACCTCCAATCCGACAAAATACTGATAAAATACCTGAACATTAATTCCTTCATTTATAACCACATAAATAAATCCATCATTTATATCTACATCAAATAAATATTTCCTTATCATATAAATCAATAATTAATTATTCACAAATAATATTACGAATCACAATTATGATAACGGTAGTTCCTGTGAAAGAGGGGCTTTCTCGATAAGGATTTCTCTTTCTTGGCGCCATGATTAGGTGACCAAACCTCTCCTTGATGTAACTTTCTAGACATTGCCAATAATGCTATCTAATAATATTATTCAAATAATATGAATTATTGATCCGATAATGGGAAATCGCATGCGATGACAATTATTGAAACAACAATAATATAAACTATCAACGCAACAATTATTGAATCAATAAAATAAAATATTGAACAGTAACTACTGTAATTATTATTGAATAGTGCCTTCTTACGTGAGGCTCAATAATTCAAAAATATTGTGCAATACCGTGTGCTACTGTGCAACCACACGTATTTTTGTATTTTAACCACCAGGTATTTCAACATTGTTAACGGTAACGATTACGCCGTTATTTATAAAAATTCAAACTTGTCGTTTTCTTTATCCAATAGTTATTCTGTTATGGAGCCCACAAATGACTGCGCCTTCATACAGATATTACCGACAAAAAGAATATTCCACGACCAAACCAATATTCCCCGACAACAATAAGTATTTTATAGCCACTTGCTTATTTTGAAAAAAATTCACATATCACCATTAACTTTAACTTTTTATCAATTTAACTATTTACTAAATAGAAAAATTGAATACTTTTATTTCATAAAATTTGAGGTCTTACAATCTCCCCTCCTTATGAAATTTCGTCCTCGAAATATACGTACCTGGTATTTCAAAGAGTTGAGAATACATTGCTTTCATTTCAGATTCCATCTTCCCTATCATCATGATTTCTCCATTGCCCATCTCCTGTATTTCAGATATCATTCTAGAATACATCTTTAAAACAAAGGTTAATTTACATATCATAATTTGTCAACTTAAGTAAGAAAATTCAGCTTAGGTAGGACACACACTAGCAAAGGATATTACTCGTCTCTCCTTTCCTAGTTCAAATCCTGGATCTCCGCCAGAGATCATTTCACCAACTTTTATATAAATAAAGATTTAATTTTCTAATTATTATTTTGAAATAAATAGTAAGGGTTGATTTGATTAATGTGGTTAGTTATGGGTAAAATGCGCAAATATTTTAAATAAGCAAGTGGTTATAAAATATTCATTGTTGTTCTGGGAATATTCGTTTGGTCGTGGAATATTCTTCCGCTTGGAAATATTCATACGACGACGCGCAAATTTTTGTGGGCCCCATAACGAAAAGCGATTGGATGAAGAAAATGACAAGTATAAGTTTTTATAAATAACGACGTAAGTTGTTACCAAGTAATACTCGCTGAATACCCGTGGTTAAAACACAAGAATACGCGTTGTTGCACAAGAAGAATACCAGATTGCACCAATTATTGATTCTTACGTAAGAAGGCACTACTCAATAATTGTTACAAAGAATTACTGCTCAATATTTTATTTTATTGATTCAATAATTGCTACGCTTGATATTTTATATTATTGTTGTTTCAATAATTGTCACTACACAAGATTTTCCATTATCGATCAATAATTCATATTATTTGAATAATATTATTAGATAACATTATTGGCAATGTCTAGAAAGTTCTCGCTTAAAGGAGAGGTTTGGTCACCTAATCATGCCAAAGAAGAAGAGAAATCCTTATCGAAAGCCCCTCTTTCCTGGAACGGCACTCGTCATTATTGTGATTCTCGTAATATTATTTGTGAATAATTAATTATTGATTTATATGATAAGGAAAATATTTTTTTATGTGGATATAGATGGAGAAAATTTTTAAAGTGACAATTGTTGAAAATTGATATTTTATCTTTTCTCGATAAAATAATTCATTTAAATATATTATTATATTTAATAATAATATAATAATGGTGATATTTTTACAATGAATGTGGGATATATGAATAAATGAGGAGAAGAGTATTTTTGTTACAAAAAATGTTAAAACATGTTTTGTGTGTTTTGATGGACCCCATTTTTTGACCGAAATTTGATTATAGCTTTTAAAATCGTCTGTATGTGGATTTCTTGGCCAATTTCTGCTTGGAATTTGAAAAACTTAAACTTACAAAGTTGTAGAGAATTGAATTTCCTATGGAAAGGACATAAGATTCAATTTTTCCGATAAAAGGGCTATTTATTATGAATTATTGAAGTTCAAGTTCAAAAATAATTAATTTTTGAAGTTTTAAATATTTTTTTAATAAAAAAATTTTTTTTTTTTATGGGCCCCACTTATTGTGCAAAATGTTGAAATTCAGATTGGTCAAAGTGGGCGGAAATTTTTATATAAATATATATTATTTTTATTAAATTTTCTCGCTTTTGGTGTTCTAAGCATTTTCCTATAAATAGGGTGCTTAGGTTAGAATTGAAAATCACACCGTAAACCAAGTTTTCTCTCTATATTATCGAGCGTATTTTTGTGAGTATTTAGATACTTTGAGTGTTGCTATACTATGCAAGTTCCTTCAAAGACTATATCCAAAGATTCCAAATGTAAGTACTCGCCTTTTTGAGGTAAGGGATGTTATTTTTTTATAAATGATATTATTTCTTTCAATATCATTATACCGAATATTGGTAAGATTTTTCTTGTGAAATTCTTATCTTTTCATGTTGGGGTTACTATTCATGAGTTACTATTCACGAGTTACTATTCACGAGTTACTATTCACGAAGCTATTCACGGTAAGCATGATGATTTTTTCTTGTGGAATTTCTACCTTTTTTCTGTCGAGTTACTATTCACGATACTGACACTATTCACGATACTAAGACTATTATTCACGAATACGACACTATTCACGTAAAAAATTAAATTTTCTTTTTCGTGTCCAAGATTGTCTCATTATGGTTCCTATCTTTGATCGATCTATGTTTTGATCTTTATTTTTGAATTCTCGCTCCACAATAGTTTATTATGGAGTATTTTTGAACATGGATAAACCGGAAGTACTTAATCCTTACTATTTGTTCTTTTTGTCTCACCGGATTCGCTTTTCTTTAAAAATATTTTTCATCATCCTCACCCTAAATGATGATATTATCGAATATCTTTGGCCCAGAGTGCAAAAAGATGAATGATTTTATGATGAATATCTTTGGCCCAGAGTGCAAAGATGAACATGTGTTGAGATGAATACGACCGATCGATTAATATCTTTTGGCTCAGAAGTAAAGATGACTATTTGATTCAAGATGTATATTGATTGATGTTACAGGATAAAATATCGATGATGGACTTTTAAATTCATAGATGATAGTAGATTTCATTTTCTACTTAACTCTTCTAATGAATTGTTGTTTCACCGCAGCTTGTTGATCTAAAACTTGTTGTCTATTGTATTCTATCGATTTTTCCTCGTCAAGACTAAGGATAATTTGTTGTACATTATCTTAGTCATAATATTCTTTATCGGGCTAGTTGAGCTCACCCTTTTCCTTTTTGTTCCATTTTTCTTCTCGTGAGACGAGAATATAAAGCGAACTAGTCTGGGTGTGGAGTAATGGTTCAAGATAGTTGTTTTAGTAGTCCTCACTATTTTGTAAAATAGTGTATCAATAATTGTAATGAGGACTTATTTTTGAGTGTGGATATTGTCTAGAAGACAATATTTGTATTTAAACTCATAGCTTTATGTGTTGTCGTATTTTGCACGACAATTGTATTAATGAAGTTGTAGTTGTTTCTGCATCATGTATTTGGCGACTCGTAATGGGTGATGTATACCTATTTTGGGGGCGCATAGCTTGGTATCGTAGCTTAGGATATGGTCTCCAAGTGAGATCTGGAATAGAACTAGAGGGAGAGACGAGTAAATCCTTCGCTAGTGTGTCCTACCTAAGCTTATTTGTTATTTAATTGGTCGGTCGTAATATAGGGATAATATGTGGCATGTCAATTAACCATTGTTTTGTGACAAGAAAATGGCATCTCAAGATGTTGAGATAAGCAATGGAGCACATGAGACCGCTGAGTCACCACCGATCAATACCTGTGATAAGGAAGGCAATAACCTCCCCAGTAAACAATAACACCGACCAAATGACGAACGAACGATGGTATGTTTAGGAACTTTCTAGAATTCATGCAAAACCAAACGAGAGAGACTACTGCTCAAAATGCAGTGGAAACACCGGCAACTCACTTGATGGTCACCGCTAAGCGCTTCAAGGAGTTAGACCGCCAGAGTTTTTGGGAAAGCCGTAACCACTTACTACAGAGACGTGGATAAAGCAGATCACTAAGATATTTGATGTCTTGGGATGCTCGTAGGAGCAAAAGGTTCCTTTTCGCCACCTTCATGTTGCGGAGGAGAGGCAGATTATCGGTGGGAATCTGTAAGCGCACTCAACCCGCCACACAAGAAGATGTCTTGGGAGAAGTTCCAAGAATTGTTCAACGACAAGTACTTTCCCAAAAGTATTCGGCTATACGAAGGAGGTAGAGTTCATCAAGTCGAGCAAAACAATATGAACGTGTCGCAAAGACGGGCTAAGTTTGCCGAAGTTGTCCCGATTTGCATCCCATTTGGTTGATAATGAGGAGAGAATGACGCGAATGTTTCATGAGGTTTGAAACCCAAAATACGCCAATACCTCATTTCTCACAAACTTTGTTTATATTCGAGATGTTGTGAATAGGGCTCAATTATTGAGCGCCGATAATGAGTCTACTAAATCAAGAATAATGACCAACAACTCGATGATAATCGTATTCTGCAGCAACGGCCATCTAACAATGATAACCATCGTGGAGGAAATTATCATGCCGTAAATGGTAACCACTTCTATGGTAATCATGGCCAAGATAATAGGAAAGGTGAGTCAAGTGGAAATTTCAAAAGAGAAGATTCAACAATGACGGGAAGACGTCGGCACCAACACCAGCAACGAATTCTAGGGGAGGAGAAAGACCGCCAGCTAGATGCTACAGATGCGGAGAAGAGGGACACATAAGTCCAAACTGTTCACAGCCTTCCAAGGTATGTTTTAGTTGTGGAAAAGACGGTCATATAACTCTCGAGATTGTCCTCAGAGCGAAACCAAGTCCAATGGGGATGGTGACTCCAAAGGTCATTCCCGACAAGTCAAAGTCACGGTTCTTGGAAGAGCGCTTTTTCGTGACTTCTCAAAAAGCGAGTAACCCAACGGTTTAGCACGTTAGTTAATCATAAATTCTTGCAAGTTTATACCTTATTAGATACCTGCTCTACCCATTCTTTTATCTCTCCTACTTGTGCTCAACGCTTGAACTTGACTACCGAGAAATTAGACTTTGACTTATTTGTTGAAACTCCGCTAGAGAAACTTTCGCTACATCCACTGTTTATAAATTTTTCTTGATTCACATTGATACCCTCACCCTACCTGTTGATCTTATATCTTTAAAAATTCTTGCATTTGATGTGATCTTAGGGATTGATTGTTAACCACTCATCATGCTAAAATTGATTGTTTTCGTAAGGTTGTTAGTTTTCATATTCCTAACCAACCTCATATATGAATTCAAGCAACCAAACCACTAAAGTCAATCACCGCTATATCAAGCCATAAAGCCATTCGCTTATTGAAAAATGGATGTCAAGCTTTCTTACCCATGTCATGGACTTGAATACGCTATATTTGAATAATATTTTGTTGTTAGTGAATTTCCCGACGATTTCAAGAACTTCCCGCCCTACCCCAGAGCGCGTGATATTGAATTTTGTATCGACTTTGAACCCAGACAAAACCCATTTCTAAAATCTCATATCGAATGGCTCCTATTGAACTTCAGAGTTAAAAACCTAACTACAGGAGTTGGTACCTTAGCCTCTATCCGTGACTTCCTTTGTGGAATGCACCAAACCGCACTCTCCTCAGGGGGGACCATATTCGTAAGGTGGTAAAACCGATAGGTGCCATTGTGACGTGTTATCCAAGATTGGGATATGAGTCACAGCTTGAGAGCAACCTAAGTCAAGAATCAAAATAAGTAGCTTTCTAGGCTTAGTGGTTACTATCTGAGATTCGTGGAAGGATTTTCTAATCGATACTCTATTAACTCAAATTGACTCAAAAAGATACAAAATTCAATGGAGCGAGGAATGTGAGAAGAGCTTCAAGAACTCAACATGCGGAACGACGCTGGCTCGAAATCGCTGAAAAAGATTACGACCATACCATTCAATACCATCCTCGAAAAAAAAATAACGTGTAAGCCGACGCTGAGTAAAAAAAGATCGTATGCGTTTACGAAAAGTGCGATATTGTTAACACAAAGACCCATTTCGCATTTACTTACGTAAGATGGAGATAGAGTTAAAGATTCCAAGAACTCATGTGAAGATAACGAATATACGATTAGAATCGACTTTAATCGATAAATTTAAAGTCGCTCAAGCTACATGCACTGAGTCGATGAATATGAAGAAGAAGATGCAAGAAGTCGTTATTCCAAAAGCGAGAATCGATGATGTGAGGAAAGCTCAAACCTTCGATTTATTAGTCCATTTGAGATTCTCGATCAAGTAGGAATCTGTGGGCCTATAGACACATTTTACCGCCAAGTATGACGCGTGTTCATAACGTTTTTCACGATCGATGTTACGTAAATATGTGGACGAAACCACATTATTGAAGTTAGAACCACATTATCGAAGATTTAACGTTAGAACTGTCAAGATTTGATATAAAGATAGCAAAAAGATTTAACGTTAAGGTTTTGTGGAGGTACCATGCTATCAAGATCTTGGATAGAAGGAAAGCATGTATCCTCACCTTTTCAAATGTCAATTTTGAGGACTAAATTTCATAAGGAGGGGAGGTTGTAAGACCCCAACTTTTTATAAATAAAGATTTAATTTTCTAATTATTATTTTGAAATAGTAAGGGTTGATTTGATTAATGTGGTTAGTTATGGGTAAAATGCGCAAATATTTTTTTAATAAGCAAGTGGTTATAAAATATTCATTGTTGTCGGAAATATTCGTTTGGTCGTGGAATATTCTTACCGGCTCGGAGAATATTCGTATTTACTTTACGCATAGCCTTTTTGTGGGCCCCATAACTAAAAAGCGATTGGATGAAGAAAATGACAAGTATAAGTTGTTTATAAATAACTACGTAGTTGTTACCAAGTAATACTGTTGAAATACCCAGATGGTTAAAACACAAGAATACGCTATTGTTGCACAAAGAAGACACCAGATTGCACCAATTATTGATTCTTACGTAAGAAGGCACTACTAATAATTGTTACAAAAGAATTATCGCTCAATATTTTATTTTATTGATTCAATAATTGCTACGTTGATATTTTATATTATTGTTGTTTCAATAATTGTCACTACACATATTTTCCATTATCGATCAATAATTTTATATTATTTGAATAATATTATTAGATAACATTATTGGCAATGTCTAGAAAGTTCTGCCTAAGGAGAGGTTTGGTCACCTAATTGCGCGCGCCAAAGAAGGAGAAATCCTTATCGAAAAGCCCCTCTTCCCGGAACTACCGTCACATTATTGTGATTCTCAGAATATTATTTTGTGAATAATTAATTATTGATTTATATGATAAGGAAAATATTTATTTTATGTGGATATAAATGGAGAAAATTTTTAAAAAGTGACAATTGTTGAAAATTAATATTTTATCTTTTTTCGATAAAATAATTCATTTAAATATATTATTATATTTTAATAATATAATAATGGTGATATTTTTACAATGAATGTGGGATATATGAATAAATGAGGAGGAAGAGTATTTTTGTTACAAAAATGATTAAAACATGTTTTGTGTGTTTGTGGACCCCATTTCTTGATCGAAATTTGATTATAAATGTGAAAATCGTCTGCTTGTGGATTTCTTTAGGCAAATTTCGCTTTGAATTTGGAAAACTTAAACTTACAAAGTTGTAGAGAATTGAATTTCCTATGGAAAAGACATAAGATTTGAATTTTTCCGATAAAAGGGCTATTTATTATGAATTATTGAAGTTCCAATAATTTAATAATTGATTTTTGAAGTTTTAAATATTTTTTAATAAAAAAAACGTTTTTTTTTCATTTTGTGGGCCTCACTGTTATGTGCAAAGTGTTGAAATCATATGGTAAAGTGTGGGCGAGGAAAATTTATAATATATATTATTATTTTATTAAATTTTCGCTTTGGTGTTCTAAGCATTTTCCTATAAATAGGTGCTTAGGTTAGAATTGAAAATCACACCGTAAACTCCAAGTTTTCTCTCTATATTATCGAGCGTATTTTTGTGAGTATTTTGATACTTTGAGTGTTGCTATACTATGCAAGTTCCTTCAAAGACTATATCCAGATTTTCAAATCAAAAGTACTATTTTTTCGAGGTAAGGATGTTATTTTTTATAAATGATATTATTTCTTTCAATATCATTATACCAAAATATTGGTAAGATTTTTCTTATGAAATTCTTATCTTTTCATGTCGGGTTACTATTCATGAGTTACTTATTCACGAGTTACTATACTATTCACGAAGCATGATGATTTTTCTTGTGAATTTCTACCTTTTAGTGTCGAGTTACTATTCACGATATATGACACTATTCACGATATACTACACACTATTCACGATATTTACACTATTCACAAAAAAATTAAATTTTCTTTTCTCGTGTCCAAGATTGTCTCATTATGGTTCCTATCTTTGATTGTATCTATGTTTTGATCTTTATTTTTGAATTCTCGCTCCACAATAGTTTATTATGGAGTATTTTTGAACATGGATAAACCAAGTACTAATCCTTACTATTTGTTCTTTTGTCTCACCGGATTCGCTTTCTTTAAAATATATTTTCATCATCCTCACCCTAAATGATGATATTACTCAATATCTTTTTGCCCAGAGTAAAGAAAGATGAATGATTTTATGATGAATATCTTTGGCCCGTAGTGCAAAGATGAACAGTGTTGAGATGAACATGACTAATTGATTAATATCTTTGGCTCAGAGTGCAAAGATGACTATTTGATTCAAGATGTATATTGATTGATGTTACAGGATAAAATATCGATGATGGACTTTTAAATTCATAGATGATAGTAGATTTCATTTTCTACTTAACTCTTCTAATGAATTGTTGTTTCACCGCAGCTTGTTGATCTAAAACTTGTTGTCTATTGTATTCTATCGATTTTTCCTCGTTGAAGACTAAGGATAATTTGTTGTACATTATCTTAGTCATAATATTCTTTATCGGGCTAGTTGAGCTCACCTTTTTCCTTTTTGTTCCATTTTTCTTCTCGTGAGACGAGAATATAAATGAACTAGTCTGGGTGTGGAGTAATGGTTCAAGACAGTTGTTTTAGTAGTCCTCACTATTTTGTAAAATATTGTATCAATAATTGTAATGAGGACTCCTTTTGAGTTTGTATACTGTCTATTAGACAATATTTGTATTTAAACTCACAGTTTATGTGTTGTCGTATTTTGCACGACAATTGTATTAATGAAGTTGTAGTTGTTTCTGTACCATGTATTTGGCGACTCAGAATGGGTGATGTATACCTATTTTGGGGGCATCACAATAACCCTGTCTTATGATAACACGAGGTCGCATGTCATTAGACATCTTGTATGATAGTGGCAAAACACCCTTCCAACGTTGGGTTCGCTTCACCCTATTTGATTCACCAAATATAACTACTAAATGATGTATAAAATACAACACACTTTTCTATCTTTGTTTAGGGAGAACCTCCACGACTAAAGACCACCGTTTCTATTCTCCTGTTACCCTCACTTCGACCCAATTCCTACACTCTTATTACACGAAAAGAATTGTGAAGCGTAAGGGTGGGCATAACTAGTCCAGTAAAGAATATCATGACTAAAGATAAATAAATTATCAATAGCCTTCATCAGTAATAAATCAGAGATTTAGAACATATGGTAGATGATAAAACTTTTCAACCATAGTTACAGCAATGAACAGAAATCCATTAGAAAGAGTCAAATAGACAGAGGCCGTAATGTCTATTATCTTCTCATGTTAAAAAATCCACCAACAATGTTTTATCCTCAGAATATCAATCAATCAGCAGTTCACATCACAATCACATATATAACTCATAATCATAATTGTAGTTCTAAATTCCTCTTCTCATCTAGGACGAAGATAATTTTTATCACATGTCTTTACCTGAAACATCAAAGATCATGGTTATACCAAATCACAGTTCATGTTCATAATCATACTAATAAATTTATCTTTGCACAACGGGCCAAAGATATTCAACAACATGTCATCTTTGCACTACATGCCAAAGATATTCAACTACAGGTCATCTTTGCACTACGGGCCAAAGATATTCAACAACAGGTCATCTTTGCACTACGGGCCAAAGATATTCATCAATAATTCATCTTTACACTACAGGCCAAAGATATTAATATCTTAAAGAAATACATAATCATTTCAGAATTTATATAAACAATAATTATAATCATGTTGATCTTTTCACCTTTGCACTTAAGCTAAAAATATTCAATTGTAAATTCAATGGTCATGATCATACCAGTCAACGATTCAACTTTGCACTACTGGCCAAAGAGAACCCATAGTCATGATCATACCAATAATCTACCCATCTTTACCCTCAAGTCAAAGAGAAATTTCTTCACCAGGATTATAAAAATGTTATATATGATAATAAAAACAATATGACCAAAACATGGATTTAATTTCAAGAATAAGATTCATAAATCAACGATAATTTGATCAGAAAAAGAAACCAATTTTGTCGTGAATAGTACCCCATGAATAGTAACTCGTGAATAGTAACTCATGAATAGTAATTCATGAATAGTAACCCCGACATGAAAAAGGTAGAAATTCCACAATAAAATCTATACCAATATTTCGTTATAATGATATTGAAAGAATAACATTTCTTAAACATATAAATAATTTATTTTAATTGTTTACAGTTCACTAAATAATGCATTTAATCATCCTAAAATGCCAAACTCATAAGATTTCATCACCAATAACCAAAACCCTCATCAAAAATCTGCATATACCTCATATAGGATTCTCAAGCCATAAAATCCTATTTTCTAATTTTCTTACTTCACATAACATATTTAATTTATTTACTCATAATTAGTTTATTTTCATGAAAAATACCAAATCAATACAAATAAATTTTCTTTTCTGGGATTTAGCAGAATACAGTCCTATATTGAACATATATTTTTCTCAGAATTTTTAAAATTCATTTACTATTTTTCGTATGGCCAAAACAGCCGAATATTTAGACATTTATCATAAACTGTACTTTTGTCCAAAAATTCCAAAATTTACAGAGTATACTTCAATTATATACATGTACTCCCAATAAAAATTTCACCAATTTTGGAGTTAACCACAAGAAGTTATAAGGGTTTACTTTTAAAATAGTCTTTTCCTATAAACTTCATAACTCCTAATATATACATCCAACAATCACCATTTTTGGACACAATCTAGAAAACTCATCAAATTATTATTTCAAATTTTTCCAGAATTTTTAAAGGTCAGAAAAATTACGAAACTGAAAAACATAATAACCCTTACAATCCCTTACCTCAAAGGAGCAGTATTTCTGACTGGAATATCGGATGTAAAGCCAAAGGAAACTTGCACTGAATAGAAACTCTCCAAGTATCTAAATACTCACAAAAATATGCTCGATAATATAGAGAGAGAAAACTTATGTTTCTGGTGTGATTTTCAATTCTAACTTAAGCGCCTATTTATAGCAAAATGTTAGAACACCAAAGTAGACTAAATAATAAAATAATAATATTATTATTCTTCCTTCTACGCAGACAGCCCTCCAAGACCAGCCATCACATTTGAAAAAGTATCCAGCACATGTTTTCAAAATAAAACAAAAGCGGGTCCCACCCAATTTTTAATAAAAATTTTATTTTTCAAAACTTCAATAATTCATAGAAAATAGCCCGTTTATCAGAAAAATACGAATTTTATATCCATTCCACACGAAATCGAATTCTCTACAACTTTGTAGCTTTAAGTTTTTCCAAATTCTAGACAGAAAATATCTGAAATCCACAAACGAATGATTTTTAACACCTTTTAAAATTCATAACAAATCAGGCGTTAGTTTTTAACGGTTCAAAATTTGTGGATATATACTCAACTTTTATATGTATAACATATCCAAAAATCACAACGATCCAACGGTCGGATTAAAATTATAACTAAGGCAATAGAGCTTTAAGAACACCGATTTGATCTTTTAATACCTCCAATCCGACAAAATACTGATAAAACACCTCAACATTAATTCCTTTATTTATAACCACATAAATAAATCCATCATTTATATCCACATCAAATAAATATTTTCTTATCATATAAATCAATAATTAATTATTCACAAATAATATTACAGAATCACAATTATGACAACCAGTAGCTTCCTGGGAAAGAGGGGGCTTTACGATAAGGATTTCTCCTTCTTGGCGCCAAATTAGATGAGCAAACTTCTCCTCGATGTAACTTTCTAGACATTGCCAATAATGCTATCTAATAATATTATTCAAATAATATGAATTATTGATCCGATAATGGGAAATATTGTGCGGTTGACAATTATTGAAACAACAATAATATAAACTATCAACGCAACAATTATTGAATCAATAAAATAAAATATTGAATAAAGAATTACCGTAATAATTATTGAGTAAAGGCCTTCTTACGTAAGGATCAATAATTCAAAATACTCTAAAATATCGTGTGCTATCTTTGTGCAACCACGCCAGTACATCAGTATTTTAACCACTGTGTATTTCAACAAAGGTTAACAGTACGATTATTCTGTTGTTATTTATAAAAACTCAAACTTATCGTTTTCTTTATCCGACAATTATTCTGTTATGGGGCCCACAAATGACTGCGTCGTCGTACGGATATTACCGACAAAAAGAATATTCCACGACCAAATAAATATTCCCCGACAACAATAAGTATTTTATAACCACTTGCTTATTTTGAAAAAAATTCACATATCACCCTTAACTTTAACTATTTATCAATTTAAATATTTACTAAATAGAAAAATTGAATACTTTTATTTTATAAAATTAGGTCTTACTATTTCTCCTTGTTCCAATTGAAGACTTTCACAAGAAGTGATGGAGAAAGCAATACTACACAAGGTGGGGGCGGCGGTGACAAAGTTCAATCGAGAAGCGTAAAAAGAAGAAGAATGAGGTAGAGATTAAGAATGGAGGTGGTAGTGGTGGAAACAACAATAACAACAACAACTTGAAGAGGAAGTGGAATGGAAACGTGGGTGCTGGAAACCAGCAGGGTAACCAGCAAAACAAGAAGTTTGAAGCATGTGCTACATACGGGAAGTTTCACAAGGGTGCGTGCTTGATGAGAAAACGAGTATGCTTCAATTGTGGCCAGGAGGGTCACATCGCCCAAAATTGCACTCAACCTAAGAAGAACGGGTGCTTCACGTGCAGATCCAAGGATCACTTTGCTCGTGAATGCCCTAAAAAAGGCTAGAGAGATAACTAGAAGCAATGGAGGTAATAGTGGAGGTACATGGGCTATTGTTGGACCTACAGCATCAAACAAACCCACAACTAGAACCTTCAACATGACTGTGCAAGATGATGTGCAATCAAAAGATGTGGTATCAGGTATTATCCCAATCAATGATATAAATGCTTATGTATTATTTGATTAAAGTACTTTACTTGCTCGTTTATCTCTGATGAATTTGCTAAGAGGTTAGGATTGCCTAATGAAGAACTAAATTTTCCTTTGAACATAGAAATTGCGAATAAGGAGATAATCCCTGTTAGGTTCGTATACAAGAACTGTAGGGTGAACATTAAGGAGAATATCTTGATGGTGGATTTGATTCCGATTAGACTTGGAGAGTTTGATGTTATTTTAGGAATGGATTGGCTGTTCAAATATGGAGCGATAATTGATTGCCAAAAGAAGTGTGTAAACCTTATGACCCCGTCAAAAGGTAGTATTTTATGGTAGCAAGTCGCTTAGACAAATGAAATGTCGGCGATTATGTAGCCAAGAAATTGTTGAGTCGAGGTCAGTGTGGGCTATTTAGCTTACATAGTCGATACTCGAAAAAAGAATGTGAAATCGGAAGAGATACCAAAGGTGAGGAATTTGAGGATGTGTTTCCAGAGGATTTACCAGACTTTCCACCGATGTAGAAATTGAGTTCGTGATTGACTTAAAGACCGGAACAACCACCGATATCGAAGGCCCCGTCTGTAATGTCTCTAGTAGAAATGAAAGAACCGATAATACAGGTTGTAAGAGTTGCTAAACAAGAAGTATATTCAACCAAGCATATCACCGGGTAGCGCTTGGGTGTTATTCGTGAAGAAGAGGGATGGGTCAATGCGTCTTTGTATTGATTATAGAGAATTAAAAAAGTCACTATTAAAACAAATATCCATTACCAAGAATAGATGACTTGTTTGATCAATTTTGAAGGGTGCTAAATACTTCTAAAAATAGATTTGAGAAGTGGGTATCACCAGTTGAAAGTAAAGAAGGAGGATATACCTCGAACGGCATTCAGAACTTGGTATGGACATTACGAGATTTTGGTGATGTCTTTTGGTTTAACCAATGCACCTGCTGCATTCATGGATTTGATGAATAGGGTGTTTAAACCATTCTTAGACAAGTTTGTAGTGGTATTCATCGACGACATTCTAGTATATTCCAAAACTCAAGAAGAACACGTGGAACACTTACGTTTGACATTGGAAACACTAAGAAAGGAAAAGTTGTACGCGAAATTCTCTAAGTGCGAATTTTGGCTAGATCGTGTGCAATTTCTTGGGCACGTGATTGACAAAGATGGGATTTCAGTGGATCCATCAAAAGTGGAAGCTGTAATCAATTGGGAACAACCAAGAACACCGTCCGAAGTGAGGAGTTTCTTGGGACCCAGTCGATTATTACGCATAATTTATTCAAGATTTTTCTAAGATAGCCACTCCATTAACAAATTTGACCAGGAAAACTATGAAATTTGTTTGGACGGAGAAATGTGAAGAAAGTTTCCAGGATTTAAAGAAGAAATTAAGCATGGCACCTGTGTTGTCATTACCAGATAGTACATGTAACTTTGTAGTGTATAGTGATGCCTCACATAAAGGGTTGGGTTGTGTTGTTAATGCAGAATGGCAAAGTAATTGCGTATGCATCAAGACAACTGAAGGATTACGAGAAAGGTTATCTGACTCATGATTTGGAATTGGCTGCAGTAGTATTTTCTCTCAAGATATGGAGACACTATCTCTATGGAGAGAAATGTGAAATCTACACAGACCATAAAAGCTGAAGTATATTTTCACACAGAAGGACCTGAATATGCGTCAAAGAAGATGGATGGAATTGATAAAGGATTACGATTATGAGATCTTTTATCATCCGGGCAAAGCGAATGTGGTTGCAGATGCTTTGAGCAGGAAAGGTCGGGAGAAGTTGATGTTGATAACCACTCAGGAGGAGCTTATTTTAGCAATGACAAAACTAGAGTTGGAAATCAAATTTCCAAAGGAATCCGATGATCGACTATTCCAGATAGATGCTAGTCCAACTTTGGTGGACAAAGTAAAGAATGCTCAACTAAAAGATAAAGAATGTGAAACGATCAACGAGAAAGTGGTTGAGGGTAGTGATGTAAAATACAAGATCGATACCGAAGGACTACCACGGTTCGAGGAAAGAATTTGGGTTCCAGCAGTACCAGAGCATAAAGATGAAATCTTGACCGAAGCACACAACACAAGATATTCGATTCATCCGAGAAGTATGAAGATGTATCAAGATTTGCGGTGACATTTTTGGTGGCCAAACATGAAAAGAGATGTTGCCGAATGTGTGCCAAAATGCTTGACATGTCAAAGGGTCAAGGCCGAGCATCAAAGACCAAGCGGATTACTTCAACCGTTGGAAATACCGGAATGGAAATGGGAGCATATCACAATGGATTTTGTGGTAGGTCTTCTAACGACTCAGAAAGGATACGATACGATATGGGTGATAGTAGACAGATTGACAAAATCTGCACACTTTTTGCTAATAAAAATTACATATAATCTTGATCAGTCAGCGAAACTATACGTTAAAGAGATCGTGTCAAGACATGGAGTTCCAAAGTCAATTGTATCGACATAAATGATCCAAGGTTCACATCAAACTTCCGGAAGAGACTACAAGAATGTATGGAACACAATTGCGAATGAGTACAACATACCATCCGCAAAACCAACTAGCAAAGCGAACGAACAATCCAAACGTTGGAAGATATATTGAGAGCATGCATCATGGATTTCAAAGGAAGCCGACGACGAACATTTACCGCTGGTAGAATTTTCCTATAACAACAGCTACCATGCGAAAGATCGGATGCCACCTTTACGAGGCATTGTCGGCAGAAAAAGTGCGTAACTCCACATGGCCGAGATGAAGTCGGTGAACGCCAACCGTTAGGGACCAGAATCGGTACAACAAAGCTATCACGAGGTTGTCAAACTCATCAGACAAGATTAAGAAGCAAAGGCAAGACCGACAAAAAAGTATGCCGATCAACACAGCAGTAATCGCTAATTTAAAGTAGAAATTTCGCTTTCTAAAAGTTTCTCCTTGAAGGGGAAAATTCATTTTAGCAAGAAAGGAAAGCTCAGCCCAAGATTTATTGGACCGTTCAAAATACTACGAAGAGTGGGGGAAGTGGCTTATGAGGTAGCTCTACCTCCAGAGTTGGAAAACATTCATAATGTTTTTTATATTTCGGTGTTACGACCGCATAAACCCGATTACAAACACGTGATCGAGTACGAACCATTGTAATTCTATAAAGATTTGTCTTATGAAGAGATTCTTATTCAGATAGTCGACAGGAAAGAACAAGTGCTCAGAAATAAAGTGATACCTTCTGTGAAGGTGATATGGAGAAACCACAATGTCGAAGAGGCAACGTGGGAACTCGAAGCTAAAATGATGAAAAGTTACCCTGAGTTATTTGTTTAATCTATGTCTTCGATTCTGGGGACATAATCTTTGTAAGTAGGGAAGAATGTGACGATTTGATTGTTTGAATTGTGATTCTGAGGACAGAATCCTTTTAAAGAGGGAATGATGTAATATTCCAGAATTTAAATTGTAATATTAAATATTTATTGAATTATATAAATATTTAATGGATGTGTTTATCGTTGAATAAATATTTGTTTAATTGATTTAATCTTATTTGGTTAATTATTTGTTAAATAAATAATTGATGAATTAAGGAAATTTTTATTATGTTGATATTTCAATTTAATGGTTAATTATTTGTATTGAGTTATGTGATTAAATGATTTATTTAATTAATTGTTATTTGAATTAATTAAATTAAATATGAAAGCTTGACTAAATAAAGTGTGACAAATAATTATATTATAAGGAGTTATTAAAATAAATTAAAGTAGTTTAATTTAGTTTTTGCCAAACAAGGCTTAAGTATTTTAATTCTTTAAATTTAAAGGGTTTTGCCAAATAAGCCTTATGGCTTTTGGATTTCTAATTTTTGAATTTAAAAAAAATAAATAATATAAATAAAATAAATTAAATAATAAATATAATATAATTATAACTTATACGTTATTTTTATAACTGATATCCTAATAAGTATACGTATTATTATTATTATATCAATTTTATATTTACGCATACTTGTTAGTTGTTTAGTCTAAGCCTAAGAGAAGAAAACTAAGAAGTTCAAAGAACTTGAGAGAGAATTGGAGAGGAGTCTTAAGAATTTTCACAGCAAGTTCAGTGTTTAGCACGGTTGTGCAAGCTAATTGAAGGTAATCTCCATAATCTCCATATTATATATATATATATATATATATATGTATATATATTATATATATACATATATATATATATATATATATGGATGGATGAGTTTACTAGATGAAGTTTCAAACTCTGTGAATTCTAGCTTTCTATGAATTGTGGTTATGTAATCTGTTGATGGTAATTAGATATAGTTATGATTAGTGATTATGTTTAAACAACAATTGCATGCTAAATTCGTTTGACAGTAGGAAGAAAATTTATCAGTATATGTATTTTTATGTGTTCATGAAAAGTATCAATTCTAGTGGCTAATTAGTATGTGAAATTGGAAATTGAAGCTTGTATATGTTAGTTAATTAAGAATCAAGCATAACGTAACTGGAATGAAGTGATTTGGCCAAGTATTGAATTCGCAGTGATGATTTTTAGAATGAATATCAAAAATTGAGTTTTTATATGAAAATATGAATTGGAGAAATTAAAATAGTTTTAGTTGGTGTTAAATTGTTCTAATTGGTTGTAAATGTTAGCAAACATGTTTGTGATAGTTGTATATTTATTTTATGTGTTAATTTTACTGTTTGGTGGGTGAAATTCGTGTTAGTTGGGCTAAAAACAACTCATCGCTCATGTCGTGGTTCAAGGCGTGCATGCAGTAATTGCAAGAAATTGCTACCGGTGCCAGTAGAAAAAATTCAAAAAATTGCCATGGCCCCAAGATTTTGTATGGGCGAATCACGCCATATCCTGGTTTGAGATTCTGGCTTCTGATGTTGCTGCAGATTTGGGAAAGCATCATAACATGGTCTGAAATTATGTTAGCATGTTAAATGGGTAATGTTAAGGTTAACATAACATAGTGAATTGTTGTTAGTAAGTTCAAAGTTGCAAAAATGATTAGTAATTCGAGAACGCGTTATGTGATAACTTAGTTTACACAATGAAAGCTAGACAAGTGTTGCGAAGTAAAACACTTGGAATTTTCTGAAATGTAAAGAGTAATGAAAGAATTGTGCTTCAATGATAAGTTTAGATAGAAGTGTACAAGTTTTGGTATTTAACATATCTAATAGGTATTATGGTTCTAAAATTATGTGTAGGTGATCGCGAGTTTAATTTTATAGCTTACGTTCAAGGCAAGTTTCTAAACCCTATCTTTTACATTGAAAGCAAGTTTCTAACTCTACACTTTCGCTGAAAGTTAGTTCTATTATTACATCATGTAACTTCATTCTTTTGATTGAGCAAGCTTTTTATCTTAACTGTTATTGAATAAGTCAATTGTTCCTAAAATTCATTCGAGCAAACTCTAACTCTAATGTTATTGGAAATTCTTATTTGATTGATTCATTCTAACTTGTTTACATTTAAGCAAGTTTCTTAAGTTCTATTATTGTATAATGAACGTAGTTTTTGAACTTTTGTCTCAATTATTAAATTGTTTTAATTCTTTGCATGAGTTAATACCATGTTGGGAAAGTTTTTAGGTTCCAGCTTGCTATTAGTTAATGTGCGTTCTGTAATTTCATAAGACTCTAACCTTTAGCTTATTTATTGTTCAAGCAAAGGTTTAACATTTTATTCATTTTATGGAATACTTATGCTCTATAGTTATTTCAAGCATGGGTTTAATATGTATAATCAGTTCACTATGATTTTCAATTGTTCTATGTTATGTTGTTATTAAACAACTGTTGCGTTATCAAACACTATTGATTCAGCTAGTCCTCTAGTTGATGTTCGTTAAACTTCAAATTACCTTGAAAGCGTATCTAAACCAAACTTTCTTTGGTGAGGTCTTGTACTCTAAATACTGAGATGAACAACCCTATTATTATTAGGGGATAATTTACGCTTAGCGTTAAAATATTTGTGCACAATACATTGTACGAAGGGTCGATCCCCAAGTACGAGGAGTCCTTATAGTCTTATGGATCATAAAGTTGGAGTTGAAAGATTACTCACAACTGTGGACATAGTTCATGGTCTTATAACCCTCAGTTAAATATATTCCATATTTTGGATTCCAGTTTTTATTATCATCGTTAGAGTACTATTCAGTTTTGATGAACCTATTGTTGGCAGTTATTATCCATTGTTGTATCCAGTGAGCAATTGTTTTTCTCACTCTTGGATATTTATATACTCATTGCAGCTAAAGTTGAGAAGGTAGATGAACCTTCAACTAACAAAGGAAAGGGAAAAATGTACAAGTGATGAAGACTTATAATTTTAATAATTGTTATGATCATGGACTTTTAAATGATGATGCGATGTAATAAATTTTATTTCCGCACTTATATGATGTTTAAAGGTTAGACAACCTGGGAGATAATATTTTATTAATGTAATCCTGTATGGGCAGGTTTTATTATTCAATTTTATTATGATAGGGTAGTTAGATATGAATGTTTTGATTAAGTGAACACCAAATCTTGAGGTAATGAAGTACCGGGATTTGGGGGTGTCACACTTTCCTTATTATAAGAAAAGGGCTCCCAAACTGTAACGCATTTTATTTTTAAGGATTATTACATATGTCTATGCAAATGAGTGTATTGTCACGCTAACTTAAGTTGTTGACGTGTATATTTGTTCGATCTCTTAGGATGAATGCAAACGCCACGCCAGAGTATAAAATGTGGACTTATCACCACTAACTCGTGGTAATTATGTGTAGATATATTTTGTTGTTGATTTGGAATAGAATGTAATGTATTTGTTTTAGAATTGATTTATTTGATTTGGAATAATTTGGAATTTTATGTATTTGATTTGGAAGAATTTGGAATTTGATGTATTTGATTTGATCTCCTTTTGGAATTTGATATATTTGATTTGCTAGAATTTGGAATTTTATATATTTGATTTCGATTTTAAATATGATTTGGAAAGATTTGAAAATTTTGATGTATTGGGGATGTGATAACCCTACTAATTGTTGATGTACAGAAACCATTCAATATCTTTTTGCTTAACTGGTGATATAATGGGGCTGTGATTTATATGGCATGTTGTATTTGACATGTGTTGTGACATGTTGCTTAACTGTTGATGTGTACTGGGTTGCGCAAGCAGAATTGTAATTGAATTGATGTTGCTTGTGGGAAGGAATTCGTGCTTCGTGCTGTACAAGAATTATAATTGAATTGAGTGACATGTTGCTTAACTGTTGTTATGTACTGGGTTGCTTAACGGTTCAAAATTTGTGGATATATACTCAACTTTTATATGTATAACATATCCAAAAATCACAACGATCCAACGGTCGGATTAAAATTATAACTAAGGCAATAGAGCTTGAAGAACACCGATTTGATCTTTTATTACCTCCAATCCGACAAAATACTGATAAAACACCTCAACATTAATTCCTTCATTTATAACCACATAAATAAATCCATCATTTATATCCACATCAAATAAATATTTTCTTATCATATAAATCAATAATTAATTATTCACAAATAATATTACGTAATCACAATTATGACAATTGTGTGCCGCTCCTCAGAAATAGGGGCTTTTCGATAAGGATTTCTCCTCATCGCCATGCAATTAGATGAGCAAACTTCTCTCGATGTAACTTTCTAGACATTGCCAATAATGTTATCTAATAATATTATTCAAATAATATGAATTATTGATCCGATAATGGGAAATATTATGCGGTGATAATTATCAAACAACAATAATATAAACTATCAACGCAACAATTATTGAATCAATAAAATAAAATATTGAACAAGAATTCATCGTAATAATTATTGAGTAAAGGCCTTCACGTAAGGATCAATAATTCAAAAATATTTGTAAATATTATGTGCTATCGCGGCAACCAATGCGCAGACATCGTTGTTTTAACCACCGTATTTTTCAACAAGCAGTTAAGGGTAACGATTACGTCCGTTATTTATAAAAACTCAAACTTATCGCTTTTCTTTATCAAATAATTATTACATTATGGGGCCCACAAATGATCAAGGCTGTGAAATGCGGATATTACCGACAAAAATAATATTCCACGACCAAATGAATATTCCCCGACAACAATAAGTATTTTATAACCACTTGCTTATTTTGAAAAAAATTCACATATCACCCTTAACTTTAACTATTTATCAATTTAAATATTTACTAAATAGAAAAATTGAATACTTTTATTTTATAAAATTCGGGGTCTTACAGTTTCCTTGTTCCAATTGAAGACTTTCGCAGTGATGATGGAGAAAGCAATACTCATCAAGGTAGTGAGGCAAAGGACAAAGTTCAATCAAGAAATGTAAAAAGAAGAAGAATGAGGTAGAGATTAAGAATGGAGGTGGTAGTGGTGGAAACAACAAGAACAACAATAACAACAACAACTTGAAGAGGAAGTGGAATGGAAACGTGGTGTCCGGAAACCAAATAGGGTAACCAACAAAACAAGAAGTTTGAAGCATGTGCTACATACGGGAAGTTTCACAAGGGTGCGTGCTTTGATGAGAAAACGAGTATGCTTCAATTGTGGCTGGGAGGGTCACATCACCCAAAATTGCACTCAACCTAAGAAGAATGGGTGCTTCACGCAATGCGGATCCAAGGATCACTTTGCTCGTGAATGCCCTAAAAAAGGCTAGAGAGACAACTAGAAGCAATGGAGGTAATAGTGGAGGTACATGGGCTATTCTTGACCTACAAAGATCAAACAAACCAGCAGCCTAGAACCTTGACTTCAACATGACCGCAAGATGATGTGCAATCAAAAGATGTGGTATCGTATTATCCCAATCAATGATATAAATGCTTATGTATTATTTGATTCGGGTGCTACTTGCTCGTTTATCTCTGATGAATTTGCTAAGAGGTTAGGATTGCCTAATGAAGAACTAAATTTTCCTTTGAACATAGAAATTGCGAATAAGGAGATAATCCCCGTAGGTTTCAGATACAAGAACCGTAGGGTGAACATTAAGGAGAATATCTTGATGGTGGATTTGATTCCGATTAGACTTGGAGAGTTTGATGTTATTTTAGGAATGGATTGGCTGTTCAAATATGGAGCGATAATTGATTGCCAAAAGAAGTGTGTAAACCTTATGACCCCATCAAAGGTAGTATTTTATGGTAGCAAGTCGCCTAGACAAATGAAATGTCTGACGATTATGTAGGCCAAGAAATTGTTGAGTCGAGGCTGTGTGGGCTATTTAGCTTACATAGTCGATACTCAGAAAAAGAATGTGAAACTGGAAGAGATACCAGTGGTGAGGGAATTTGAGGATGTGTTTCCAGAGGATTTACCAGGACTTCCGCCTAACAGAGAAATTGAGTTCGTGATTGACTTAGCACCGGGAACAACACCGATATCGAAGGCCCCGTACAGAATGTCTCTAGTAGAAATGAAAGAACTGATAGTACAGTTGTAAGAGTTGCTAAACAAGAAGTATATTCAACCAAGCATATCACCGTGGGGAGCGCCGGTGTTATTCGTGAAGAAGAGGGATGGGTCAATGCGTCTTTGTATTGATTATAGAGAATTAAAAAAAGTCACTATTAAAAACAAATATCCATTACCAAGAATAGATGACTTGTTTGATCAACAAGGGTGCTAAATACTTCTAGAAAATAGATTTGAGAAGTGGGTATCACCAGTTGAAAGTAAAGAAGGAGGATATACCTCGAACGGCATTCAGAACTTGGTATGGACATTACGAGATTTTGGTGATTTTTGGTTTAACCAATGCACCTGCTGCATTCATGGATTTGATGAATAGGGTGTTTAAACCATTCTTAGACAAGTTTGTAGTGGTATTCATCGACGACATTCTAGTATATTCCAAAACTCAAGAAGAACACGTGGAACACTTACGTTTGACATTGGAAACACTAAGAAAGGAAAAAGTTGTGCGCGAAATTCTCTAAGTGCTAATTTTGGCTAGATCGTGTAGCAATTTCTTGGGCACGTGATTGACAAAGATGGGATTTCAATGGATCCATCAAAAGTGGAAGTCAGAATCAATTGGGAACAACCAAGAACACCGTCCGAAGTGAGGAGTTTCTTGGGACTGGTCGGTTATTACAGACAATTTATTCAAGATTTTTCTAAGATAGCCACTCCATTAACAAATTTGACCAGGAAAACTATGAAATTTGTTTGGACGGAGAAATGTGAAGAAAGTTTCCAGGATTTAAAGAAGAAATTAAGCATGGCACCGTGTTTGTCATTACCGTGATAATACATGTAACTTTGTAGTGTATAGTGATGCCTCACATAAAGGGTTGGGTTGTGTTCTTAATGCGAGAATGGCAAAGTAATTGCGTATGCATCAAGACAATCAAGGATTACGAGAAAGGTTATCGACTCATGATTTGGAATTGGTCAGCAGAGTATTTGCTCTCAAGATATGGAGACACTATCTCTATGGAGAGAAATGTGAAATCTACACGCACCATAAAAGTCAAGTATATTTTCACGTAAGGACCCGAATATGCGCCAAAGAAGATGGATGGAATTGATAAAGGATTACGATTATGAGATCTTTTATCATCCCGCAAAGCGAATGTGGTTGCGCAGATGCTTTGAGCGCAGAAAGGTCGGGAGAAGTTGATGTTGATAACCACTCGTGAGGAGCTTATTTTAGCAATGACAAAACTAGAGTTGGAAATCAAATTTCCAAAGGAACTGATGATCGACTATTCCGGATAGATGCTAGTCCAACTTTGGTGGACAAAGTAAAGAATGCTCAACTAAAAGATAAAGAATGTGAAACGATCAACGAGAAAGTGGTTGAGGGTAGTGATGTAAAATACAAGATCGACACCAAGGACTACCACCACGGTTCGAGGAAAGAATTTGGGTTCCAAAGAAGATGCAGAGCATAAAGATGAAATCTTGACCAAGCACACAACACAAGATATTCGATTCATCCGAGAAGTATGAAGATGTATCAAGATTTGCGGTGACATTTTTGGTGGCCAAACATGAAAAGAGATGTTGCCGAATGTGTGCCAAAATGCTTGACATGTCAAAGGGTCAAGGCCGAGCATCAAAGACCAAGCGGATTACTTCAACCGTTGGAAATACCGGAATGGAAATGGGAGCATATCACAATGGATTTTGTGGTAGGTCTTCTAACGACTCAGAAAGGATACGATACGATATGGGTGATAGTAGACAGATTGACAAAATCTGCACACTTTTTGCTAATAAAAATTACATATAATCTTGATCAGCTAGCGAAACTATACGTTAAAGAGATCGTGTCAAGACATGGAGTTCCAGTGTCAATTGTATCAGACAGCGATCCAAGGTTCACATCAAACTTCTGGAAGAGACTACAAGAATGTATGGGAACACAGTTGCGAATGAGTACAACATACCATCCGCAAACCAACGAAAAAAGCTTAACGAACAATCCAAACGTTGGAAGATATATTGAGAGCATGCATCATGGATTTCAAAGGAAGTCGGGACGAACATTTACCGTTGGTAGAATTTTCCTATAACAACAGCTACCATGCGAAAGATCGCGGCATGCCACCCTTACGAGGCATTATGCGGCGTAAAGTGCGTAACTCCACCGTCTTTGAGATGAAGTCGGTGAACGCCAACTGTTAGGACCAGAATCGGTACAACAAAATCTACGAGGTTGTCAAACTCATCAGACAAGATTAGTAGCAAAATCAAGACCGACAAAAAAAAGTATCCGATCAACACACAGTAATCGCTAATTTAAAGTAGAAATTTCGTTTTCCTAAAAGTTTCTCCTTGGAGGGGAAAATTCATTTTAGCAAGAAAGGAAAGCTCACCCAAGATTTATTGGACTGCTCAAAATACTACGAAGAGTGGGGAAGTGGCTTATGAGGTAGCTCTACCTCCGAGTTGGAAAACATTCATAATGTTTTTTATATTTCGGTGTTACGACCGCATAAACCCGATTACAAACACGTGATCGAGTACGAACCATTGTAATTCTATAAAGATTTGTCTTATGAAGAGATTCTTATTCAGATAGTCGACAGGAAAGAACAAGTGCTCAGAAATAAAGTGATACCTTCCATGAAGGTGATATGGAGAAACCACAATGTCAAGAGGCAACGGGGAACTCGAAGCTAAAATGATGAAAAGTTACCTCGAAAGTTATTTGTTTAATCTATGTCTTCGATTACGGGGACATAATCTTTGTAAGTAGGGAAGAATGTGACGATTTGATTGTTTGAATTGTGATTCTCGAGGATGTAATCCTTTTAAAGAGGAATGATGTAATATTCCGAAATTTAAATTGTAATATTAAATATTTATCAATTATATAAATATTTAATGGATGTGTTTATCGTTGAATAAATATTTGTTTAATTGATTTAATCTTATTTGGTTAATTATTTGTTAAATAAATAATTGATGAATTAAGGAAATTTTTATTATGTTGATATTTCAATTTAATGGTTAATTATTTGTATTGAGTTATGTGATTAAATGATTTATTTAATTAATTGTTATTTGAATTAATTAAATTAAATATGAAAAGCTTGACTAAATAAAGTGTGACAAATAATTATATTATAAGGAGTTATTAAAATAAATTAAAGTAGTTTCATTTAGTTTTTGCCAAACAAGGCTTAAGTATTTTAATTCTTTAAATTTAAAGGGTTTTGCCAAATAAGCCTTTATGGCTTTTGGATTTCTAATTTTTGAATTTTAAAAAATAAATAATATAAATAAAATAAATTAAATAATAAATATAATATAATTATAACTTATGCGTTATTTTTATAACTCCATATCCTAATAAGTATAATGTTATTATTATTATTATGTCAATTTTATATTTACGCATACTTGTTAGTTGTTTAGTCTAAGCCTAAGAAGAAAACTAAGAAGTTCAAAGAACTTGAGAGAGAATTGGAGAGGAGTCTTAAGAATTTTCACGCCAAAGTTCAAGTGTTTATAGAAGGTTGTGCAAGCTAATTGAAGGTAATCTCCATAATCTCCATATTATATATATATATATATATATATATATATATATATATATGTATGGATGAGTTTACGGCATGAAGTTTCAAACTCTGTGAATTCTAGCTTTCTATGAATTGTGGTTATGTAATCTGTTGATGGTAATTAGATATAGTTATGATTAGTGATTATGTTTAAACAACAATTGCATGCTAAATTCGTTTGACAGTAGGAAGAAAATTTATCAGTATATGTATTTTTATGTGTTCATGAAAAGTATCAATTCTAGTGGCTAATTAGTATGTGAAATTGGAAATTGAAGCTTGTATATGTTAGTTAATTAAGAATCAAGCATAACGTAACTCGGAATGAAGTGATTTGGCCAAGTATTGAATTCAGCGATGATGATTTTTTTAGAATGAATATCAAAAATTGAGTTTTTATATGAAAATATGAATTGGAGAAATTAAAATAGTTTTAGTTGGTGTTAAATTGTTCTAATTGGTTGTAAATGTTAGCAAACATGTTTGTGATAGTTGTATATTTATTTTATGTGTTAATTTTACTGTTTGGTGGGTGAAATTCGTGTTAGTTGGGCTAAAAACAACTACATTCATGCATGTCGTGTCTGCGTGTAAATGCACATTTGTATTCAATTTAATTACCGGGTGCCATAGTAGAATAACTTGGCCAATTGCTTGATCCCAAAGATTTGTATATAAGAATCAGCGCCATATCCTGGTTTGAGATTCTGGCTTCTGATGTTGCTGCAGATTTGGGAAAGTATCATAACATGGTCTGAAATTATGTTAGCATGTTAAATGGGTAATGTTAAGGTTAACATAACATAGTGAATTGTTGTTAGTAAGTTCAAAGTTGCAAAAATGATTAGTAATTCGAGAACGCGTTATGTGATAACTTAGTTTACACAATGAAAGTTAGACAAGTGTTGCGAAGTAAAACACTTGGAATTTTCTGAAATGTAAAGAGTAATGAAAGAATTGTGCTTCAATGATAAGTTTAGATAGAAGTGTACAGGTTTTGGTATTTAACATATCTAATAGGTATTATGGTTCTAAAATTATGTGTAGGTGATCATGAGTTTAATTTTATAGCTTACGCTCAAGGCAAGTTTCTAACCCTATCTTTTTACATTGAGCAAGTTTCTAACTCTACACTTTCGTTGAGTTAGTTCTATTATTACATTGTGTAACTTCATTCTTTTGATTGAGCAAGCTTTTTATCTTAACTGTTATTGAATAAGTCAATTGTTCCTAAAATTCATTCGAGCAAACTCTAACTCTAATGTTATTGGAAATTCTTATTTGATTGATTCATTCTAACTTGTTTACATTTAAGCAAGTTTCTTAAGTTCTATTATTGTATAATGAACGTAGTTTTTGAACTTTTGTCTCAATTATTAAATTGTTTTAATTCTTTGCATGAGTTAATACCATGTTGGGAAAGTTTTTGTGGTTCGACTTGCTATTAGTTAATGTGCGTTCTGTAATTTCATAAGACTCTAACCTTTAGCTTATTTATTGTTCAAGCAAAGGTTTAACATTTTATTCATTTTATGGAATACTTATGCTCTATAGTTATTTCAAGCATGGGTTTAATATGTATAATCAGTTCACTATGATTTTCAATTGTTACATGTTATGTTGTTATTAAACAACTGTTGCGTTATCAAACACTATTGATTCAGCTAGTCCTCTAGTTGATGTTCGTTAAACTTCAAATTACCTTGAAAGCGTATCTAAACCAAACTTTCTTTGGTGAGGTCTTGTACTCTAAATACTGAGATGAACAACCCTATTATTATTAGGGGATAATTTACGCTTAGCGTTAAAATATTTGTGCACAATACATTGTACTGAAGAAATTTCGATCCCCTAAGTACGAGGAGTCCTTATAGTCTTATGACTGTTAAAGTTGGAGTTGAAAGATTACTCACAACTGTGGACATAGTTCATGGTCTTATAACCCTCAGTTAAATATATTCCATATTTTGGATTCCAGTTTTTATTATCATCGTTAGAGTACTATTCAGTTTTGATGAACCTATTGTTGGCAGTTATTATCCATTGTTGTATCCAAAGGAGCAATTGTTTTTCTCACTCTTGGATATTTATATACTCATTATAAACTAAAGTTGAGAAGGTAGATGAACCTTCAACTAACAAAGGAAAGGAAAAATGTACAAGTGATGAAGACTTATAATTTTAATAATTGTTATGATCATGGACTTTTAAATGATGATGCGATGTAATAAATTTTATTTCCGCACTTATATGATGTTTAAAGGTTAGACAACCCGGAGATAATATTTTATTAATGTAATCTCAGTATAAGGTGTTTTATTATTCAATTTTATTATGATAGGGTAGTTAGATATGAATGTTTTGATTAAGTGAACACCAAATCTTGAGGTAATGAAGTAACGGGATTTGGGGGTGTCACACTTTCCTTATTATAAGAAAAGGGCTCCCAAACTGTAACGCATTTTATTTTTAAGGATTATTACATATGTCTATGCAAATGAGTGTATTGCTGCTAACTTAAGTTGTTGACGTGTATATTTGTTCGATCTCTTAGGATGAATGCAAACGCTTGAGAGTATAAAATGTGGACTTATCGATTAAATTAATCGTGGTAATTATGTGTAGGATATATTTTGTTGTTGATTTGGAATAGAATGTAATGTATTTGTTTTAGAATTGGATTTATTTGATTTGGAATAATTTGGAATTTTATGTATTTGATTTGGAAGAATTTGGAATTTGATGTATTTGATTTGATCTCCTTTTGGAATTTGATATATTTGATTTGCTAGAATTTGGAATTTTATATATTTGATTTCGATTTTAAATATGATTTGGAAAGATTTGAAAATTTTGATGTATTGGGGATGTGATAACCCTACTAATTGTTGATGTACAGAAACCATTCAATATCTTTTTGCTTAACTGGTGATATAATGGGGCTGTGATTTATATGGCATGTTGTATTTGACATGTGTTGTGACATGTTGCTTAACTGTTGATGTGTACTGGGTTGCAGTGCAGGAATTGTAATTGAATTGATGTTGCTTGTGGGAAGGAATTCGTGCTTCGTGCTGTACAAGAATTATAATTGAATTGAGTGACATGTTGCTTAACTGTTGTTGTGTACTGGGTTGCTTAACGGTTCAAAATTTGTGGATATATACTCAACTTTTATATGTATAACATATCCAAAATCACAAGCGATCCAACGGTGGATTAAAATTATAACTAAGGCAATAGAGCTTGAAGAACACCGATTTGATCTTTTATTACCTCCAATCCGACAAAATACTGATAAAACACCTCAACATTAATTCCTTCATTTATAACCACATAAATAAATCCATCATTTATATCCACATCAAATAAATATTTTCTTATCATATAAATCAATAATTAATTATTCACAAATAATATTACAGAATCACAATTATGACAACCAGGCCGTTCCCAGGAAATAGGGGGCTTTCTGATAAGGATTTCTCCTTACTGGCGCGCAATTAGATGAGCAAACTTCTCTTTGACAGAACTTTCTAGACATTGTCAATAATGTTATCTAATAATATTATTCAAATAATATGAATTATTGATCTGATAATGGGAAATATTGTGCAGTGATAATTATTGAAACAACAATAATATAAACTATCAACGCAACAATTATTGAATCAATAAAATAAAATATTGAACAGTAACTACTGTAACAATTATTGAGTAGTGCCTTCTTACGTAAGGATCAATAATTCAAAAATACTGTAAAATATTATGTCTATCGCGTGCAACCACGCCAGACATCGTATTTTAACCACCAGGTATTTCAACAGTGTTAACGGTAACGATTACGCTGTTATTTATAAAAACTCAAACTTATCGTTTTCTTTATCCGACAATTATTCTGTTATGGGGCCCACAAATGACTGCGTCGTCGTACGGATATTACCGACAAAAATAATATTCCACGACCAAATGAATATTCCCCGACAACAATAAGTATTTTATAACCACTTGCTTATTTTGAAAAAAATTCACATATCACCCTTAACTTTAACTATTTATCAATTTAAATATTTACTAAATAGAAAAATTGAATACTTTTATTTTATAAAATTCGGGGTCTTACAGTTTCCTTGTTCCAATTGAAGACTTTCGCAGTGATGATGGAGAAAGAAATACTCATTTGAAAGGTGAAGTGAGCGGCGGTGACAAAGTTCAATCAGGAACAGAAAAAGAAGAAGAATGAGGTAGAGATTAAGAATGGAGGTGGTAGTGGTGGAAACAACAAGAACAACAATAACAACAACAACTTGAAGAGGAAGTGGAATGGAAACGTGGGTGCTGGAAACCAGCAGGGTAACCAACAAAACAAGAAGTTTGAAGCATGTGCTACATACGGGAAGTTTCACAAGGGTGCGTGCTTGATGAGAAAACGAGTATGCTTCAATTGTGGCCAGGAGGGTCACATCGCCCAAAATTGCACTCAACCTAAGAAGAACGGGTGCTTCACGTGCAGATCCAAGGATCACTTTGCTCGTGAATGCCCTAAAAAAGGCTAGAGAGACAACTAGAAGCAATGGAGGTAATAGTGGAGGTACATGGGCTATTCTTTGGACCCACAAACATCAAACAAACCCACGACTAGAACCTTCAACATGATCATGCAAGATGATGTGCAATCAAAAGATGTGGTATCGTGTATTATCCCAATCAATGATATAAATGCTTATGTATTATTTGATTCGGGTGCTACTTGCTCGTTTATCTCTGATGAATTTGCTAAGAGGTTAGGATTGCCTAATGAAGAACTAAATTTTCCTTTGAACATAGAAATTGCGAATAAGGAGATAATCCCTGTTAGGTTCGTGACACAAAGAAGCGTAGGGTGAACATTAAGGAGAATATCTTGATGGTGGATTTGATTCCGATTAGACTTGGAGAGTTTGATGTTATTTTAGGAATGGATTGGTGCTTTCAAATATGGGCGATAATTGATTGCCAAAAGAAGTGTAAACCTTATGACCCCATCGAAAGGTAGTATTTTATGGTAGCAAGTCGCCTAGACAAATGAAATGTCTCGACGATTATGTAGGCCAAGAAATTGTTGAGTCGAGTGTGGGCTATTTAGCTTACATAGTCGATACTCGTAAAAAAGAATGTGAAATCGAAGAGATACCGGTGGTGAGGAATTTGAGGATGTGTTTCAGAGGATTTACCAGGACTTAGCTTTGCGACGGAGAAATTGAGTTCGTGATTGACTTAAGACCGAACAACACCGATATCGAAGGCCCCGTACAGAATGTCTCTAGTAGAAATGAAAGAACTGATAGTACAGTTGTAAGAGTTGCTAAACAAGAAGTATATTCAACCAAGCATATCACCGTGGGGAGCGCCGGTGTTATTCGTGAAGAAGAGGGATGGGTCAATGCGTCTTTGTATTGATTATAGAGAATTAAAAAAAGTCACTATTAAAAACAAATATCCATTACCAAGAATAGATGACTTGTTTGATCAGTTGAAGGGTGCTAAATACTTCTCGAAAATAGATTTGAGAAGTGGGTATCACCAGTTGAAAGTAAAGAAGGAGGATATACCTCGAACGGCATTCAGAACTTGGTATGGACATTACGAGATTTTGGTGATGTCTTTTGGTTTAACCAATGCACCTGCTGCATTCATGGATTTGATGAATAGGGTGTTTAAACCATTCTTAGACAAGTTTGTAGTGGTATTCATCGACGACATTCTAATATATTCCAAAACTCAAGAAGAACACGTGGAACACTTACGTTTGACATTGGAAACACTAAGAAAGGAAAAGTTGTACGCGAAATTCTCTAAGTGCGAATTTTGGCTAGATCGTGTGCAATTTCTTGGGCACGTGATTGACAAAGATGGGATTTCAGTGGATCCATCAAAAGTGGAAGCTGTAATCAATTGGGAACAACCAAGAACACCGTCCGAAGTGAGGAGTTTCTTGGGAATGGCCTGCTATTACGTGCATAATTTATTCAAGATTTTTCTAAGATAGCCACTCCATTAACAAATTTGACCGGAAAACTATGAAATTTGTTTGGACGGAGAAATGTGAAGAAAGTTTCCAGGATTTAAAGAAGAAATTAAGCATGGCACCTGTGTTGTCATTACCAGATAGTACATGTAACTTTGTAGTGTATAGTGATGCCTCACATAAAGGGTTGGGTTGTGTTCTTAATGCAGAATGGCAAAGTAATTGCGTATGCATCAAGACAACTGAAGGATTACGAGAAAGGTTATCTGACTCATGATTTGGAATTGGCTGCAGTAGTATTTGCTCTCAAGATATGGAGACACTATCTCTATGGAGAGAAATGTGAAATCTACACAGACCATAAAAGCTGAAGTATATTTTCACACAGAAGGACCTGAATATGCGTCAAAGAAGATGGATGGAATTGATAAAGGATTACGATTATGAGATCTTTTATCATCCGGGCAAAGCGAATGTGGTTGCAGATGCTTTGAGCAGGAAAGGTCGGGAGAAGTTGATGTTGATAACCACTCAGGAGGAGCTTATTTTAGCAATGACAAAACTAGAGTTGGAAATCAAATTTCCAAAGGAATCCGATGATCGACTATTCCAGATAGATGCTAGTCCAACTTTGGTGGACAAAGTAAAGAATGCTCAACTACAAGATAAAGAATGTGAAACGATCAACGAGAAAGTGGTTGAGGGTAGTGATGTAAAATACAAGATCGATACCGAAGGACTACCGGGTTCGAGGAAAGAATTTGGGTTCAAAGCGATGCGAGAGCATAAAGATGAAATCTTGACCAAGCACACAACACAAGATATTCGATTCATCCGAGAAGTATAAAGATGTATCAAGATTTGCGGTGACATTTTTGGTGGCCAAACATGAAAAGAGATGTTCTTAGAATGTGTGCCAAAATTCTTGACATGTCAAAGGGTCAAGGCCGAGCATCAAAGACCAAGCGGATTACTTCAACCGTTGGAAATACCGGAATGGAAATGGGAGCATATCACAATGGATTTTGTGGTAGGTCTTCCAACGACTCAGAAAGGATACGATACGATATGGGTGATAGTAGACAGATTGACAAAATCTGCACACTTTTTGCTAATAAAAATTAGATATAATCTTGATCAGCTAGCGAAACTATACGTTAAAGAGATCGTGTCAAGACATGGAGTTCCAGTGTCAATTGTATCAGACAGCGATCCAAGGTTCACATCAAACTTCTGGAAGAGACTACAAGAATGTATGGGAACACAGTTGCGAATGAGTACAACATACCATCCGCAAACCAACGGGCAAAGCGAACGAACAATCCAAACGTTGGAAGATATATTGAGAGCATGCATCATGGATTTCAAAGGAAGCTGGGACGAACATTTACCGTTGGTAGAATTTTCCTATAACAACAGTTACCATGCGAGCATCGGCATGCCACCTTACGAGGCATTATGACGGCAGAGAAGTGCGAGAACTCCTTTGTCTTTGAGATGAAGTTGGTGAACGTCATTTGTTAGGACCCGAATCGGTACAACAAACTGCCGAGGTTGTCAAACTCATCGAGACAAGATTAATGTTGACCCGAGGCAAGACCGAAAAAAAAGTATGCCGATCAACACAGGTAGAATTGCGAATTTAAAGTAGGAAATTTCGTTTTCCTAAAAGTTTCTCCTTGGAAGGGGAAAATTCATTTTAGCAAGAAAGGAAAGCTCAAATTTCAAGATTTATTGGACCGCTCAAAATACTACTAAGAGTGGGGGAAGTGGCTTATGAGTTAGCTCTACCTCCAGAGTTGGAAAACATTCATAATGTTTTTTATATTTCGGTGTTACGACCGCATAAACCCGATTACAAGCACGTGATCGAGTACGAACCATTGTAATTCTATAAAGATTTGTCTTATGAAGAGATTCTTATTCGAGATAGTCGACGAGGAAAGAACAAGTGCTCAGAAATAAAGTGATACCTTCTGTGAAGGTGATATGGAGAAACCACAATGTCGAAGAGGCAACGTGGGAACTCGAAGCTAAAATGATGAAAAGTTACCCTGAGTTATTTGTTTAATCTATGTCTTCGATTCTGGGGACATAATCTTTGTAAGTAGGGAAGAATGTGACGATTTGATTGTTTGAATTGTGATTCTGAGGACAGAATCCTTTTAAAGAGGGAATGATGTAATATTCCAGAATTTAAATTATAATATTAAATATTTATTGAATTATATAAATATTCAATGGATGTGTTTATCGTTGAATAAATATTTGTTTAATTGATTTAATCTTATTTGGTTAATTATTTGTTAAATAAATAATTGATGAATTAAGGAAATTTTTATTATGTTGATATTTCAATTTAATGGTTAATTATTTGTATTGAGTTATGTGATTAAATGATTTATTTAATTAATTGTTATTTGAATTAATTAAATTAAATATGAAAGCTTGACTAAATAAAGTGTGACAAATAATTATATTATAAGGAGTTATTAAAATAAATTAAAGTAGTTTAATTTAGTTTTTGCCAAACAAGGCTTAAGTATTTTAATTCTTTAAATTTAAAGGGTTTTGCCAAATAAGCCTTATGGCTTTTGGATTTCTAATTTTTGAATTTAAAAAAAATAAATAATATAAATAAAATAAATTAAATAATAAATATAATATAATTATAACTTATACGTTATTTTTATAATCGATATCCTAATAAGTATACGATTATTATTATTATGTCAATTTTATATTTACGATACTTGTTAGTTGTTTAGTCTAAGCCTAAGAGAAGAAAACTAAGAGTTCAAAGAACTTGAGAGAAATTGGAGAGAGTCTTAAGAATTTTCACAAGAAGTTCGGTGTTTATGAAGGTTGTGCAAGCTAATTGAAGGTAATCTCCATAATCTCCATATATATATATATATATATATATATATATATATATATATATATATATGGATGAGTTTACTGACATGAAGTTTCAAACTCTGTGAATTCTAGCTTTCATGAATTGTGGTTATGTAATCTGTTGATGGTAATTAGATATAGTTATGATTAGTGATTATGTTTAAACAACAATTGCATGCTAAATTCGTTTAATGATGGGAAGAAAATTTATCGATATATGTATTTTTATGTGTTCATGAAAAGTATCAATTCTAGTGGCTAATTAGTATGTGAAATTGGAAATTGAAGCTTGTATATGTTAGTTAATTAAGAATCAAGCATAACGTAACTGGAATGAAGTGATTTGGCCAAGTATTGAATTCAAGCAGTGATGATTTTTAGAATGAATATCAAAATTGAGTTTTATATGAAAATATGAATTGGAGAAATTAAAATAGTTTTAGTTGGTGTTAAATTGTTCTAATTGGTTGTAAATGTTAGCAAACATGTTTGTGATAGTTGTATATTTATTTTATGTGTTAATTTCTTTGTTTGGTGGGTGAAATTAGGTGTTAGTTGGGCTAAAAAAACTCATCGCTCATGTCGTGTATGTATACTGCGTTCATACGTACCAAAATGCATTGCTACCGGTGCCAGTAGAAAAACGCAGTAGCATTTGCTTGGCCCCAAGATTTTGTATGGCGCAATCATTAGCATATCCCAATTTGAGATTAAAGCTTACGATGTTCTTTAGATTTGGGAAAGCATCATAACATGGTCTCTAAATTATGTTAGCATGTTAAATGGGTAATGTTAAGGTTAACATAACATAGTGAATTGTTGTTAGTAAGTTCAAAGTTGCAAAAATGATTAGTAATTCGAGAACGCGTTATGTGATAACTTAGTTTACACAATGAAAGCTAGACAAGTGTTGCGAAGTAAAACACTTGGAATTTTCTGAAATGTAAAGAGTAATGAAAGAATTGTGCTTCAATGATAAGTTTAGATAGAAGTGTACAGGTTTTGGTATTTAACATATCTAATAGGTATTATGGTTCTAAAATTATGTGTAGGTGATCGCGAGTTTAATTTTATAGCTTACGTTCAAGGCAAGTTTCTAAACCCTATCTTTTTACATTGAGCAAGTTTCTAACTCTACACTTTCGTTGAGTTAGTTCTATTATTACATTGTGTAACTTCATTCTTTTGATTGAGCAAGCTTTTTATCTTAACTGTTATTGAATAAGTCAATTGTTCCTAAAATTCATTCGAGCAAACTCTAACTCTAATGTTATTGGAAATTCTTATTTGATTGATTCATTCTAACTTGTTTACATTTAAGCAAGTTTCTTAAGTTCTATTATTGTATAATGAACGTAGTTTTTGAACTTTTGTCTCAATTATTAAATTGTTTTAATTCTTTGCATGAGTTAATACCATGTTGGGAAAGTTTTTAGGTTCCAGCTTGCTATTAGTTAATGTGCGTTCTGTAATTTCATAAGACTCTAACCTTTAGCTTATTTATTGTTCAAGCAAAGGTTTAACATTTTATTCATTTTATGGAATACTTATGCTCTATAGTTATTTCAAGCATGGGTTTAATATGTATAATCAGTTCACTATGATTTTCAATTGTTCTATGTTATGTTGTTATTAAACAACTGTTGCGTTATCAAACACTATTGATTCAGCTAGTCCTCTAGTTGATGTTCGTTAAACTTCAAATTACCTTGAAAGCGTATCTAAACCAAACTTTCTTTGGTGCGGTCTTGTACTCTAAATACTGAGATGAACAACCCTATTATTATTAGGGGATAATTTACGCTTAGCGTTAAAATATTTGTGCACAATACATTGTACGAAGGGCTGATCCCCTAAGTACGAGGAGTCCTTATAGTCTTATGACTGTTAAAGTTGGAGTTAAAAGATTACTCACAACTGTGGACATAGTTCATGGTCTTATAACCCTCAGTTAAATATATTCCATATTTTGGATTCCAGTTTTTATTATCATCGTTAGAGTACTATTCAGTTTTGATGAACCTATTGTTGGCAGTTATTATCCATTGTTGTATCCAGTGAGCAATTGTTTTTCTCACTCTTGGATATTTATATACTCATTGCAGCTAAAGTTGAGAAGGTAGATGAACCTTCAACTAACAAAGAAAAGGGAAAAATGTACAAGTGATGAAGACTTATAATTTTAATAATTGTTATGATCATGGACTTTTAAATGATGATGCGATGTAATAAATTTTATTTCAAGACTTATATGATGTTTAAAGGTTAGACAACACAGGAGATAATATTTTATTAATGTAATCCTGTGTAGACAAGCGTGTTTTATTATTCAATTTTATTATGATAGGGTAGTTAGATATGAATGTTTTGATTAAGTGAACACCAAATCTTGAGGTAATGAAGTACCGGGATTTGGGGGTGTCACACTTTCCTTATTATAAGAAAAGGGCTCCCAAACTGTAACGCATTTTATTTTTAAGGATTATTACATATGTCTATGCAAATGAGTGTATTGCTGCTAACTTAAGTTGTTGACGTGTATATTTGTTCGATCTCTTAGGATGAATGCAAACGCTTACGCCAGAGTATAAAATGTGGACTTATCAGTCGGCTAACTGTGGTAATTATGTGTAGGATATATTTTGTTGTTGATTTGGAATAGAATGTAATGTATTTGTTTTAGAATTGGATTTATTTGATTTGGAATAATTTGGAATTTTATGTATTTGATTTGGAAGAATTTGGAATTTGATGTATTTGATTTGATCTCCTTTTGGAATTTGATATATTTGATTTGCTAGAATTTGGAATTTTATATATTTGATTTCGATTTTAAATATGATTTGGAAAGATTTGAAAATTTTGATGTATTGGGGATGTGATAACCCTACTAATTGTTGATGTCTGAAAACCATTCAATATCTTTTTATGGCGGTGATATAATAGAATTTGATTTATATGGCATGTTGTATTTGACATGTGTTGTGACATGTTGCTTAACTGTTGATGTGTACTGGGTTGCAGTGCAGGAATTGTAATTGAATTGATGTTGCTTGTGGGAAGGAATTCGTGCTTCGTGCTGTACAAGAATTATAATTGAATTGAGTGACATGTTGCTTAACTGTTGTTGTGTACTGGGTTGCTTAACGGTTCAAAATTTGTGGATATATACTCAACTTTTATATGTATAACATATCCAAAAATCACAACGATCCAACGGTCGGATTAAAATTATAACTAAGGCAATAGAGCTTGAAGAACACCGATTTGATCTTTTATTACCTCCAATCCGACAAAATACTGATAAAACACCTCAACATTAATTCCTTCATTTATAACAACATAAATAAATCCATCATTTATATCCACATCAAATAAATATTTTCTTATCATATAAATCAATAATTAATTATTCACAAATAATATTACAGAATCACAATTATGACAACCAGGCCGTTCCCAGGAAATAGGGGGCTTTCTGATAAGGATTTCTCCTTACTGACGCGCAATTAGATGAGCAAACTTCTCCTTGACAGAACTTTCTAGATATTGCCAATATTGTTATCTAATAATATTATTCAAATAATATGAATTATTGATCTGATAATGGGAAATATTGTGCAGTGACAATTATTGAAACAACAATAATATAAACTATCAACGCAACAATTATTGAATCAATAAAATAAAATATTGAACAAGAATTCTTCAGTAACAATTATTGAGTAGTGCCTTCTTCGTAAGGATCAATAATTCAAAAATATCAGTAAAATATTATGTCTTCTTTCATGCGACCACGCCAGACATCAGATTTTAACCACTGTGTATTTCAACAAAGTGTTAATTGATAACGATTACTACCGTTATTTATAAAAACTCAAACTTATCGCTTTTCTTTATCCGACAATTATTACATTATGGGGCCCATGAAATGATTTACGTGCAAATAAATGCGGATATTACCGACAAAAATAATATTCCACGACCAAATGAATATTCCCCGACAACAATAAGTATTTTATAACCACTTGCTTATTTTGAAAAAAATTCACATATCACCCTTAACTTTAACTATTTATCAATTTAAATATTTACTAAATAGAAAAATTGAATACTTTTATTTTATAAAATTCGGGGTCTTACAGTTTCCTTGTTCCAATTGAAGACTTTCGCAGCAGTGATGGAGAAAGCAATACTCGCTGAAGGTGGGGGCGAGGCAGTGACAAAGTTCAATCAAGAACAGAAAAAGAAGAAGAATGAGGTAGAGATTAAGAATGGAGGTGGTAGTGGTGGAAACAACAAGAACAACAATAACAACAACAACTTGAAGAGGAAGTGGAATGGAAACGTGGGTGCTGGAAACCAGCAGGGTAACCAACAAAACAAGAAGTTTGAAGCATGTGCTACATACGGGAAGTTTCACAAGGGTGCGTGCTTGATGAGAAAAGCAGTATGCTTCAATTGTGGCTGGGAGGTCACATCGCCCAAAATTGCACTCAACCTAAGAAGAACGGGTGTTTCACGTGCAGATCCAAGGATCACTTTGCTCGTGAATGCCCTAAAAAAGGCTAGAGAGACAACTAGAAGCAATGGAGGTAATAGTGGAGGTACATGGGCTATTGCTGGACCTACAGCATCAAACAAACCCACAGCTAGAACCTTCAACATGACTGTGCAAGATGATGTGCAATCAAAAGATGTGGTATCAGGTATTATCCCAATCAATGATATAAATGCTTATGTATTATTTGATTCGGGTGCTACTTGCTCGTTTATCTCTGATGAATTTGCTAAGAGGTTAGGATTGCCTAATGAAGAACTAAATTTTCCTTTGAACATAGAAATTGCGAATAAGGAGATAATCCCTGTTAGGTTCGTATACAAGAACTGTAGGGTGAACATTAAGGAGAATATCTTGATGGTGGATTTGATTCCGATTAGACTTGGAGAGTTTGATGTTATTTTAGGAATGGATTGGCTGTTCAAATATGGAGCGATAATTGATTGCCAAAAGAAGTGTGTAAACCTTATGACCCCATCAAAGGTAGTATTTTATGGTAGCAAGTCGCCTAGACAAATGAAATGTCTGACGATTATGTAGGCCAAGAAATTGTTGAGTCGAGGCTGTGTGGGCTATTTAGCTTACATAGTCGATACTCAGAAAAAGAATGTGAAACTGGAAGAGATACCAGTGGTGAGGGAATTTGAGGATGTGTTTCCAGAGGATTTACCAGGACTTCCGCCTGACAGAGAAATTGAGTTCGTGATTGACTTAGCACCGGGAACAACACCGATATCGAAGGCCTCGTACAGAATGTCTCTAGTAGAAATGAAAGAACTGATAGTACAGTTGTAAGAGTTGCTAAACAAGAAGTATATTCAACCAAGCATATCACGTGGGGGGCCGCCGGTGTTATTCGTGAAGAAGAGGGATGGGTCAATGCGTCTTTGTATTGATTATAGAGAATTAAAAAAAGTCACTATTAAAAACAAATATCCATTACCAAGAATAGATGACTTGTTTGATCAGTTGAAGGGTGCTAAATACTTCTCGAAAATAGATTTGAGAAGTGGGTATCACCAGTTGAAAGTAAAGAAGGAGGATATACCTCGAACGGCATTCAGAACTTGGTATGGACATTACGAGATTTTGGTGATTTTTGGTTTAACCAATGCACCTGCTGCATTCATGGATTTGATGAATAGGGTGTTTAAACCATTCTTAGACAAGTTTGTAGTGGTATTCATCGACGACATTCTAGTATATTCCAAAACTCAAGAAGAACACGTGGAACACTTACGTTTGACATTGGAAACACTAAGAAAGGAAAAGTTGTACGCGAAATTCTCTAAGTGCGAATTTTGGCTAGATCGTGCAATTTCTTGGGCACGTGATTGACAAAGATGGGATTTCGATGGATCCATCAAAAGTGGAAGTCAGAAATCAATTGGGAACAACCGAACACCGTCCAAGTGAGGAGTTTCTTGGGGCTGATGTCGGTTATTACGGAATAATTTATTCAAGATTTTTCTAAGATAGCCACTCCATTAACAAATTTGACCAGAAAACTATGAAATTTGTTTGAACGGAGAAATGTGAAGAAAGTTTCGAGATTTAAAGAAGAAATTAAGCATGGCACCTGTGTTGTCATTACCAGATAGTACATGTAACTTTGTAGTGTATAGTGATGCCTCACATAAAGGGTTGGGTTGTGTTCTTAATGCAGAATGGCAAAGTAATTGCGTATGCATCAAGACAACTAAAGGATTACGAGAAAGGTTATCTGACTCATGATTTGGAATTGGCTGCAGTAGTATTTGCTCTCAAGATATGGAGACACTATCTCTATGGAGAGAAATATGAAATCTACACAGACCATAAAAGCTGAAGTATATTTTCACACAGAAGGACCTGAATATGCGTCAAAGAAGATGGATGGAATTGATAAAGGATTACGATTATGAGATCTTTTATCATCCGGGCAAAGCGAATGTGGTTGCAGATGCTTTGAGCAGGAAAGGTCGGGAGAAGTTGATGTTGATAACCACTCAGGAGGAGCTTATTTTAGCAATGACAAAACTAGAATTGGAAATCAAATTTCCAAAGGAATCCGATGATCGACTATTCCAGATAGATGCTAGTCCAACTTTGGTGGACAAAGTAAAGAATGCTCAACTAAAAGATAAAGAATGTGAAACGATCAACGAGAAAGTGGTTGAGGGTAGTGATGTAAAATACAAGATCGATACCGAAGGACTACCACGGTTCGAGGAAAGAATTTGGGTTCCAATGATGCAGCATAAAGATGAAATCTTGATCAAAGCACACAACACAAGATATTCGATTCATCCGAAGAATGAAGATGTATCAAGATTTGCGCGACATTTTGGTGGCCAAACATGAAAAGAGATGTTCTTAGAATGTGTGCCAAAATGTCGACATGTCAAAGGGTCAAGCGCCGAGCATCAAAGACCAAGCGGATTACTTCAACCGTTGGAAATACTAAATGGAAATGGGAGCATATCACAATGGATTTTGTGGTAGGTCTTCCAACGACTTCGAAAAGGATACGATCACGATATGGGTGATAGTAGAGACAGATTGACAAAATCGCACACTTTTGCTAATAAAAATTAGATTTAATCTTGATCATTCAAGCGAAACTATACGTTAAAGAGATGCGTGTCAAGACATGGAGTTCGGTGTCAATTGTATCGAATAAATGATCCAAGGTTAACATCAAACTTCCGGAAGAGACTACAAGAATGTATGGGAACACGATTTGCGAATGAGTACAACATACCATCCGCAAACCAACGGGCAAAGCGAACGAACAATCCAAACGTTGGAAGATATATTGAGAGCATGCATCATGGATTTCAAAGGAAGTCGGGGCGAACATTTACCGTTGGTAGAATTTTCCTATAACAACAGTTACCATGCGAGCATCGGCATGCCACCTTACGAGGCATTGTACGGCAGAAAGTGCAGAACTCCACTGTGCTGAGATGAAGTCGGTGAACGTCAACTGTTAGGACCAGAACTGGTACAACAAACTGCTGAGGTTGTCAAACTCATCAGGACAAGATTAGTAGCAGCCCAAGACCGACAAAAAAAGTATGCCGATCAACACAGGCAGAATCGCGAATTTAAAGTAGGAAATTTCGTTTTCCTAAAAGTTTCTCCTTGGAAGGGGAAAATTCATTTTAGCAAGAAAGGAAAGCTCAGCCCAAGATTTATTGGACCGTTCAAAATACTACGAAGAGTGGGGGAAGTGGCTTATGAGGTAGCTCTACCTCCAGAGTTGGAAAACATTCATAATGTTTTTTATATTTCGGTGTTACGACCGCATAAACCCGATTACAAACACGTGATCGAGTACAAACCATTGTAATTCTATAAAGATTTGTCTTATGAAGAGATTCTTATTCAGATAGTCGACAGGAAAGAACAAGTGCTCAGAAATAAAGTGATACCTTCCATGAAGGTGATATGGAGAAACCACAATGTCGAGAGGCAACGTGTGGGAACTCGAAGCTAAAATGATGAAAAGTTACCTGAGTTAGTTTTTGTTTAATCTATGTCTTCGATTACGGGGACATAATCTTTGTAAGTAGGGAAGAATGTGACGATTTGATTGTTTGAATTGTGATTACGAGGGACGTAATCCTTTTAAAGAGGAATGATGTAATATTCGAATTTAAATTGTAATATTAAATATTTATTGAATTATATAAATATTTAATGGATGTGTTTATCGTTGAATAAATATTTGTTTAATTGATTTAATCTTATTTGGTTAATTATTTGTTAAATAAATAATTGATGAATTAAGGAAATTATTATTATGTTGATATTTCAATTTAATGGTTAATTATTTGTATTGAGTTATGTGATTAAATGATTTATTTAATTAATTGTTATTTGAATTAATTAAATTAAATATGAAAGCTTGACTAAATAAAGTGTTACAAATAATTATATTATAAGGAGTTATTAAAATAAATTAAAGTAGTTTAATTTAGTTTTTCCCAAACAAGGCTTAAGTATTTTAATTCTTTAAATTTAAAGGGTTTTGCCAAATAAGCCTTATGGCTTTTGGATTTCTAATTTTTGAATTTTAAAAAAATAAATAATATAAATAAAATAAATTAAATAATAAATATAATATAATTATAACTTATACGTTATTTTTATAATCGATATCCTAATAAGTATACGTGATTATTATTATTATATCAATTTTATTTTTACGCATACTTGTTAGTTGTTTAGTCTAAGCCTAAGAGAAGAAAACTAAGTTCAAAGAACTTGAGAGAGAAATTTGGAGGAGTCTTAAGAATTTTCACAAAGAAGTTCAAGTGTTTAGCTTGAGGTTGTGCAAGCTAATTGAAGGTAATCTCCATAATCTCCATATTATATATATATATATATATATATATATATATATATATATATATATATATATATATATGTATGGATGAGTTTACGACATGAAGTTTCAAACTCTGTGAATTCTAGCTTTCTATGAATTGTGGTTATGTAATATGTTGATGGTAATTAGATATAGTTATGATTAGAGATTATGTTTAAACAACAATTGCATGCTAAATTCGTTTGACAGTAGGAAGAAAATTTATCAGTATATGTATTTTTATGTGTTCATGAAAAGTATCAATTCTAGTGGCTAATTAGTATGTGAAATTGGAAATTGAAGCTTGTATATGTTAGTTAATTAAGAATCAAGCATAACGTAATCGGAATGAAGTGATTTGGCCAAGTATTGAATTCAGCGATGATGATTTTTAGAATGAATATCAAAATTGAGTTTTATATGAAAATATGAATTGGAGAAATTAAAATAGTTTTAGTTGGTGTTAAATTGTTCTAATTGGTTGTAAATGTTAGCAAACATGTTTGTGATAGTTGTATATTTATTTTATGTGTTAATTTCTTTGTTTGGTGGGTGAAATTAAGTGTTAGTTGGGCTAAAACAACTCTGTTCATGTCGTATAATCTGCGTGCATCGTACTCTGCAACAGCAATTTACTATTTGATGCCAAAAAGTGAATAACTTAGCAAAATTGCTACGGTCCCAAGCATTTGTATGGCATAATCGCCCGTATCCTGATTTGAGATTCGCTTCTCGATGTTCTTTGCAGATTTGGGAAAGTATCATAACATGGTCTGAAATTATGTTAGCATGTTAAATGGGTAATGTTAAGGTTAACATAACATAGTGAATTGTTGTTAGTAAGTTCAAAGTTGCAAAAATGATTAGTAATTCGAGAACGCGTTATGTGATAACTTAGTTTACACTGATGAAAGTTAGACAAGTGTGTTGCAAGTAAAACACTTGGAATTTTCTCAAATGTAAAGAGTAATGAAAGAATTGTGCTTCAATGATAAGTTTAGATAGAAGTGTACAGGTTTTGGTATTTAACATATCTAATAGGTATTGTGGTTCTAAAATTATGTGTAGGTGATCGCGAGTTTAATTTTATAAATTACGTTCAAGGCAAGTTTCTAAACCCTATCTTTTTACATTGAGCAAGTTTCTAACTCTACACTTTCGTTGAGTTAGTTCTATTATTACATTGTGTAACTTCATTCTTTTGATTGAGCAAGCTTTTTATCTTAACTGTTATTGAATAAGTCAATTGTTCCTAAAATTCATTCGAGCAAACTCTAACTCTAATGTTATTGGAAATTCTTATTTGATTGATTCATTCTAACTTGTTTACATTTAAGCAAGTTTCTTAAGTTCTATTATTGTATAATGAACGTAGTTTTTGAACTTTTGTCTCAATTATTAAATTGTTTTAATTCTTTTGCATGAGTTAATACCATGTTGGGAAAGTTTTTAGGTTCCAAATGCTATTAGTTAATGTGCGTTACTCAATTTCATAAGACTCTAACCTTTAGCTTATTTATTGTTCAAGCAAAGGTTTAACATTTTATTCATTTTATGGAATACTTATGCTCTATAGTTATTTCAAGCATGGGTTTAATATGTATAATCAGTTCACTATGATTTTCAATTGTTCTATGTTATGTTGTTATTAAACAACTGTTGCGTTATCAAACACTATTGATTCAGCTAGTCCTCTAGTTGATGTTCGTTAAACTTCAAATTACCATGAAAGCGTATCTAAACCAAACTTTCTTTGGTGCGGTCTTGTACTCTAAATACTGAGATGAACAACCCTATTATTATTAGGGGATAATTTACGCTTAGCGTTAAAATATTTGTGCACAATACATTGTATGAAGAAATCGATCCCCTAAGTACGAGGAGTCCTTATAGTCTTATGACTGTTAAAGTTGGAGTTGAAAGATTACTCACAACTGTGGACATAGTTCATGGTCTTATAACCCTCAGTTAAATATATTCCATATTTTGGATTCCAGTTTTTGATTATCATCGTTAGAGTACTATTCAGTTTTGATGAACCTATTGTTGGCAATTATTATCCATTGTTGTATCCGGTGAGCAATTGTTTTCTCACTCTTGATATATTTATATACTCATTCTGACTAAAAAGTTGAGAAGGTAGATGAACCTTCAACTAACAAAGGAAAGGGAAAAATGTACAAGTGATGAAGACTTATAATTTTAATAATTGTTATGATCATGGACTTTTAAATGATGATGCGATGTAATAAATTTTATTTCCGCACTTATATGATGTTTAAAGGTTAGACAACCTGGGAGATAATATTTTATTAATGTAATCTTGTATGGGCAGGTTTTATTATTCAATTTTATTATGATAGGTAGTTAGATATGAATGTTTTGATTAAGTGAACACCAAATCTTGAGGTAATGAAGTACCGGGATTTGGGGTGTCACACTTTCCTTATTATAAGAAAAGGGCTCCCCAAACTGTAACGCATTTTATTTTTAAGGATTATTACATATGTCTATGCAAACGAGTGTATTGTCGCTAACTTAAGTTGTTGACGTGTATATTTGTTTGATCTCTTAGGGATGAATGCAACGCTTACAGGAGTATAAAATGTGGACTTATCGATTATTAACCGTGGTAATTATGTGTAGGATATATTTTGTTGTTGATTTGGAATAGAATGTAATGTATTTGTTTTAGAATTGGATTTATTTGATTTGGAATAATTTGGAATTTTATGTATTTGATTTGGAAGAATTTGGAATTTGATGTATTTGATTTGATCTCCTTTTGGAATTTGATATATTTGATTTGCTAGAATTTGGAATTTTATATATTTGATTTCGATTTTAAATATGATTTGGAAAGATTTGAAAATTTTGATGTATTGGGGATGTGATAACCCTACTAATTGTTGATGTACAGAAACCATTCAATATCTTTTTGCTTAACTGGTGATATAATGGGGCTGTGATTTATATGGCATGTTGTATTTGACATGTGTTGTGACATGTTGCTTAACTGTTGATGTGTACTGGGTTGCAGTGCAGGAATTGTAATTGAATTGATGTTGCTTGTGGGAAGGAATTCGTGCTTCGTGCTGTACAAGAATTGTAATTGAATTGAGTGACATGTTGCTTAACTGTTGTTGTGTACTGGGTTGCAGTGTTGCTGTGGGAAGGAATTCGTGATGTACAGGAATTGTAATTGAATTGATGTAAAAGCGGGAAGAATTCTGCTGACTTGATTTTATCTCATCCACTAGTATGACTAGTAGATCTTTGTGTAATATTTGATATGTGGGGTAAAATGGGCTAAATAATTCATTAACTTCACGTCATTTAGAATTACTAATGAGACGAAGTTTTCTCAATTTTAATCACAACCATTTATTAGTTAAACGGATGGTATAGATGTTATATGCCACTTTTTATTATGTAGCAAATAGATGTTATTGATATATATATATATATATATATATATATATATATATATATATATATATATATATATAAGCGGTAAATCGCATATGGATGTGAAATCGAGCTCAATCAAATGTAGTTTGATGACAATAATATATATATATATATATATATATATATATATATATATATATATATAAATTCAACAAGAAATTTCCTGATGTGAAATCCGAGCTCAATCAAATAGAGTTTGATATATATATATATATATATATATATATATATATATATATATATATATATATATATATATATAAAAAATAATAAAAGCCACGAACCAATCTGCAGCAGTTGGGCATCTGATACCACACGACTCTCAACGTGAATAATTGTGTGTGCAAAAAGTGGAGAAAAGGCTTTAAGTAATGTAAGAAGACTTACAGTGGACTGCCAAAGAAAAACTCAATAGCTTTAAATGGATGAACTGTAATATCCGAGATTTTTTTTATGTAATTTAAGAATTATCAATAAACGAATGTATATGAAACTTTTGGGTGATTTCATTTATTAGATGTATATGTGTTGTACTTAAATGTGTTATTTCAAGAGATGTGATGAGATGTATTTAAATGGTTGGTTTAGTTTTATTTAACTATTTAAATTGATTAAGTAGGGAATTGTTCTACTTATTATGTGGGATGGTATTAAATTATGAGCTAAAGTTTGGAGCGGAATTTAGAGACGCGGACTGCGTATTCGAGTCCGAAACGTCAAAATTAGTCAGGATAGACTGTAATCCCGAAAAAGTGTCACGGTTGACTTTTTGGTCAAAGTCAACCACTTGACTTTTTTGAGAAAAAAGTCAACTACGAATTTCATAGGTGAATTTGACTAAACGGATAGTCCCATGACGTCTGGAACGTCGACTTTAGTAGGAATTGATATATGGTTCGCAAAGTTTGGTCCCGAAGGGTAAAATAGTCAAATAGCTTATTAATTGATTAATTGATTAAAATAATATATATATATATATATATATATATATATATTTTTTATAATAGAAATCAACTGAACTGATGGGACCCATGAGACTATTAAATTGGGACAAGGGAGGGAGTATACGTATATTACATAATAGCTAAGGTGGGAATACTTTATTTTATTCCTTAAAACCAAAATTCTTTTTATTTTCTAACTCCCACATTCATTTTCTCTAACTCCCACATTCTTCCTATTAATTAACTATATTATTGTATTATTAAGTAGTGTGAGTAACTAATCATTAGAGTTGGGGGTTATGAGGTTGGGGGTAATCAAAAGACTCTAACAAGCTATACATATATACAAACACACTTTTCTTTTTAAGAAAATTCCATCAGTGAGTAAACATGGAGAGAAATTGAGAGCTTAAGAGAGTTAAAAGCGAATTTTGGAGGATTCTTGAGGATTTGACAAGCATAGAGAAGGAGCATCATATTAAACCAAGAAGAAATTCATCAAAAGGTAATTCATGAACCCATTTTATTTTTATAAGAAAATGAGAAGAAAATGCATATAGAATTGGTAAATGATTTGTTGTGGCTTTGTGTTGCCATGTTTACATTGTTTGATGATTATAGATCGTTAACAACAAAAGATATGGGTTAATCATACATCAAATTCATAGAAAATCAAAGAATTAAGCAATGCGTGCTCTACCTTTGATAAAATGTCTCCAAGGTGCTAAATTAATCAAAAAGGTAGAAATTTGCTGAAGTTTGATGTTGTAAAATGTGAAAACATGTGAGAGTAGATGATCTGTACATTAGGAATAATTTAATTGCATGTTAGAAGCAAAATCACGAATTTTTGTCAAATTGGGTTTAACTAGTAATCTGTGATTTTTGGGGTTTTTCGGAGCCTCGGAATCATGGTGTATATGACTCGATTAAGCGTATGTAATAATTTTATAAAATAGTATGTAGCATGAGGTAAACTTTGTCCAAATTTCATAAGAAAGGGAGTTAAATTGAGCAAGTTATGAAAATCGTAAGAATGCATGTTGGTAATAAAATCTGCAGAATTCTGGAAATTCCGAATTTTTTTTAAAGTATAAAACTAGTGTTGTACGTTTTTCTATCTTGATTTAGTTTGTGGTCTTAACATGCTAGTTTCATGAATGTTATATTTTATAAAATACCTTGATGTATGAAGTTTATTGTGTCCAAGTATCATGGTCATATCATATGTAGATTAGTGGGAATAAAATCGCAAAAGTGGCTGCAAGAAACAAAAATTTGATGTCTTTCTTGAGACTGTTTGGATCAGTCTGTTTCGGGGGAATTTTTGTCCACTGTGTTGTACTTTAAAAATTCTGGAAAACTTTGTAGTATTAATATAAGAAGATATGAAGGTCCTGTAAAAATTTGAGAATTTTTGGCCATACGGTTTGAGAGTTATGAATTTTACGGTTAAGGACACTTTATGAGAAGATACCCGAATAACTCTTTGTGTATAAGTCCAAAAATTACGAAATGTTTACTGGAAGTACATGTGTATAACAGGAGTTGACCCTGAAAATTGCAGAATTTTTGGAGCTAATCTCGATTTATGAAAAATCAGAGAATATTTGGCTATTATGGACTATTTAAAAATAGTAGATGAATTTTAAAAATTCCGGGAATATTATATGTTCAATGTGGGACTATATTCTACAAAATCCCAGAAAAAAAATATTTTTGGGACTGATTTGGTATTTTTTATATAAATGATGCTATATGGATAAATGAATTTAATTATATATGTGATGTCATAATTATGGAAAATGAAATTTTCCACTTGAGACCATTAAGCATATTTTATGCATTTTTGAGTCCGAAAAAATAAATGTCACAAATTTATGTTTTCCAGCTTTTATTTAACCACGTGGCCTACTCATAGCAACATGTTAGGTAATTGAATTGTATTTGAATACGTGTGAGTTTAATCTTTTTATTAAAATAAAAGGGAACCATTACACTTCAACGTGGTGTTCGAGAACCAAATTACTTAATGTGACTGTGAATAGGTTACGTGAAGGGCTAGTAGATAGTAGTAATTGTAGAAGACGTAACAGGCAAGTTTCGTACCCTATTTTTCATTATGAATTTATTCAACTCTTATTCAGTTGATTGCAGCGAGGGTAAGTTTGGGCTTGTGATTAATTAATCATTCTTGCAAGCTCCTTTATTGTAAAGTTCTATGACTTCAATTGTGATGCAAAATGTTATTGATGATTATTTAGTTCCTATTGTAACTGATATACTTTAAAGTTCGTATTCCCTTAATGAACTATATTCAAGCATGCTTTCTAGCTTTCGTTCCAGCTAGATGTTATTGATGCAAACATAGTATATTGTTTGAACAATTCAAATCCTTTTAAGCTATTGAATGTTTACCAATCCAAATTGCTTTGGTGAGGTCCCGCATGAATACTAAGATGAACAACCCGGATAACGGGGTAGCTGATGTCGGGCATATAGTCCCATTTACGCTTATGCGTTTAAACTTTATACTTGTTCACAATGTAGGGTTTGATAGGCTGATCACCTGGAGTACTTGCAGAGACTATTTACAATCTATTTGATTGTTAAACCGTCTGATGGTTTTCGATGAAACAAAGTAATGTTCAGGGTATCTAACACCCCTTAGTATGCTATTGAGAATTCCAGAACTCTTATCTTGATATTCTAGTTTATCTCTTGATATTTATTTCAACTGTTGAGAAATATTCATACTAATGCTTTTACTTCTAATGTATGTTCTCAAATTACTTTATATACTTGCTAGGAAATTTGTGTTCATTCTTTGCTTAAACCTTTCAGTTAAGGCTGATAACGCTGAAGGCTCGGGCAATGACAAAGGAAAGTCTAAGATGAAATGATGAGAGTTATTTATGTAATAATTATATTTCCACATATGATGTGATGCAGTGATAAACGTTAAGTTTAAGTTTCGGTTTATTATAGGTTGTAAAGACTTGGGACTTTATTTTGAATAAGTATGTAATAGTTAATATTATTATTATTATTATTATTATTATTATTACCTAGATAGATGATGATGTATGTTGTCTCGTGAGCACCATGTCCTGTAATCGATGTTACACGGATTTGGGGGCGTCACATGAACACTCGGTTCCCACCGGTAAAAAGTAGCCAAATATAAGCTCACAAGTGTTTGAAATGAGAAATCACTCAATTTATAGTGTGTACAGGGCAAATTGGACAGGGCTTTCTCACTTTTTCCTCCTTAAAAATGGCCACCCCAAGGCCTCTATTTATAGAGGGGGGAGCCACAGATGTAACTGTGGCTGCCCGGAGTGACCCAGGATCCGTGGGCCTTGCCGTCTCGAAGTATGTGCACTCGTGCAACGTGTTGTCCGCTCGAACCTTCATAACTTCAATACGGGCATTCGATGGAGGCGTATAAGACCTTTTATGGAATGTTGTTGTTGAGAGCTACACAATGACATGGGATAAGAGGTTGTACGAAGTCAGGAAGATGGGTCCATGCTCGAGTCTTCAAGTCTTCAAATTCTATCCGGTGTGTTATCTTGTGTAGTAGTCACTCGGGATTGGAGCTATGGTTCTTGTAGGACACTTCTGTGTAGAATGTTGGTTGAAATGTTGTTGAGATGGCGCGAATGTGGAATCGAGGTGGAAAAATGATGATTTTGCCCTTCACCGGGGTTATCTCCAATTCTGGGCTAATTTAGCAGTCGTTGCTCAGGGTTATCTCTGAGATTGGGCTGCTGTAAGTGTGGAATGTCCTCAGGGTTGTCTCTAAGGTATGCATGTCCTCCCGGGGTTATCTCTGGGTTTGGAACTGAGTGCCTCGGGGCTATCAACGAGGTTGAAGCTGATTACTGGGGTTTGAAAAAAGCATTTTTGGGGTTATCTCCGAAACTGCAACTGCATGCCTCGGGGTTGTCTCTGAGGTTGGAACTGAAACTCCCGGGGTTGTCTCCGGGGCTAGAACTGAATATCTCGGGGTTGTCTCCGAGATGGAAAACTTCTCCGGTGTTATCTCCGGAACTGGAACTGTATTCCTCGAGGTTGTCTCTGAGGTTGAAACTGAGTATCTCGGGGTTGTCTCCGAGATGGAACTAATTTCTCTGGTGTTATCTCCGGAGCTGGAATTACATTCCTTGAGGTTGTCTCTAAGGTTGAAACAGAAACTCCTGGGGTTGTATCCGGGTTAGAACTGAGTATCCCGTGGTTGTCTCCAGGATTAGGATGACTTTGACTTTCAGGGTTATCTCTGGAAGACAATTTTTCCCTCCTACAAGGTTAGTAACAGGAATGCAAAATTTCGAGTGTCTACAAGTTCATCAACAAGTCACATAGCAAATAGGAACTGAAAGACTTGCCTTGATCATTATTTACCAATAATAGTTTAACAGCTTACAACTATCTGCACTTCACGTGCCCTACACAATTATATAATCATGCACATCAATTATTAGTCACATAGCAATGCATAGTAGTTGTAATGTAAACTTTACTCTATATCTCATAACCCTTCCTATTATCAATACACAATGTTCAATTTGATTGTGTTAACTTTCGAATTACATCTCACTATATTTCATACTCGAAGTTCATTCAAGTGTTTAAGTCTTGCTAGGAATCATTATTAGTTTTATATTAACTCCATTTCATATCTTATAATATTCATTTCATTTGACTTAAAACACTTTTTACGTGCATTAACACTTGTCACGGTGTTTTGACGTTCATTCATCACACACCCGATTTGTCCCTCTTGTGTATGCTTATACCATTTATCTAATAAATCATTTATTGATGTTAAGCATCATATATTTACTAACATTTATGTTTTATAACTTAGAACAACATCTTTTATCGTCAGAAGTACTATACCTGCATACGTGCATTCCCGACGCCATCTGATTGCCTCCGAAAACACAACAGTCCCAAAGATGGCAATTTTTACCACTTCTAACGACCTCAAATTTAAAAACTTTAAGAATAAAAGTTGTAGGTCTATTCGTCCTCGTTCCGGATCATCTAGAATCGCCTCAATCGGAGTTCGTATGAAAAATATATGGTTTTTTTTACCAAAAATAGGTCAAAGCACTCACTCACAACACACTTTAGCGCATGCGCCCATTTCCTTCCCACTCGGTAGCATACACGCCAGCATTAGCAATCTGCGGTCATGGCATGGCTACCAGGCATGGCCACAAGGCATTGGCCTTTCCAGTTACGCTTTTGCGATATTTTTACTCCAAATCTTCATAACTTCTTCATTTTAAGTCGAAATTAGTTGGTTTTCGACTCTATAAACTCATGAAACACTGAACTACTCATCTACATAATAATTATAACACTTCAAAAACATTAACAATTCTTTTTAAGGGTTCTAATTCAGTGTTCATGCTATTTTTTATGATTTAAACATATTTAGCAAATTCATTCGCTACGAATTCGTTTTACATCCGTTTTGACTTGTTCAACTTGGGTTGTTTTCGTTTTTCATCATACTAAAAACATCTATAATCAATTTCAAATTATATACATGATCTAACTGTGACGTCCCCAAAATAAGTATACATCACTCATCTTGAGTCGCCAAATACATGGTACAAAATTCAAATACAACTTAATTATACAACAGTCGTGTAAAATACGACAAAACATAATCTAAAAGTTTTAATAAGAATATTGTCATCTAGACAATATCCACACTCAATTGAGTCCTCATTACATTTATTGTCACACTATTTTATAGAATAGTGAAGACTACTAAAACAACCATCTGGACCGTCAATTCGTTCCCCGACTCGTCTCCAAATATATATTCTCATTTCCTGAAGAGAACAGTGAAAGAAAGGGTGAGCTCAACTAGCCCAGTAAGAAATATTATGACTAAGATAATGCAGAAGAAATTATCCTAAGCCTTCAACAGTAAAACAACTGATAGAATATAATAGACAACAAGTTTTAGATCAACAACTGCAGTGAAATAAGCAATCCATTAGAAGAGTCAAGTAGAGCATAAAATCTACTATCTTCTATGATTTAAAAAGTTTTTCAACAACTTTATCGCTGAGACTCAACTTAATAAATAAAATTGAATCAGCCCTGCATCACGGCCAAGGATATTCATGTAATCTTCAATGGTCATGATTATATCGAATAATCCATGGTCATAATGATACCAACAACTGTCCATGAATGAACTACAGGCCAATGAGGACTTTCACCACATCATTCGTCACATTACAGTCATGATTATACCGAATAATCCCTGGTCATAATCATACCAAGTCCATCTATGCACGTAAGCCAAAGATGACTTTCATCACAATATAAGCATGAGGATAATGACAATGACATAATAATTCAATAAAACAAGTTCAAGATAAATTTTAAAGATTAATAATCTAATTTATCCAGAAATCAATAACATCCAAATTGTCAACATGATACTGCTTTGTGGAATAAAATTCAAGAATGCTCAGAAGAATATTTCCATGAAAAGATCTTTGGATGAAGCGCAAATATCCGTGATATTCTACTAATTTCATGGAGTATAGAAGCCAAAACTTTAACCAACCGAGTATAATAGAATATATGAAATCGCAAATGGATTTTTGCCGCCATGCGGAATCCACGTGAGATGCATCATTTCCATAATTTAATAAGGAATGAATACGAAGGATCATTCACCATGCATACGATAATCCACATAGACAAAGTTATTCCAATGTATAATAAAGAATGGAATAATGTAAGAATTCACCATACATGCAAGAGTCTGCGTGAGACAAAAGTTATTCCAATGTAATAATAAAGAATAGAATAACAAAAGAATTCACTGGCATGCGATAAACCACACGCATAAAGTTATTCCAATAGAATAATAAAGAATGGAATAACAGAAGAATTCACCAAGCATGCGATAGACCGCACAGATAAGTTATTCCAACAGAATAATAAAGAATGGAATAACAGAAGAATTCACCAGGCATGCGATATACCGCACAGACAGGTTATTCCAATAGAATAATAAAGAATGGAATAACAACTCTTACGAGTATTGAAAGAAAATAACTCTCTTCATGAATACGAAAGAAATAATACCCCTTACCTTAGAAGAAACTGGATATTGGAATAGTGAGGTAACAAACTTCTCTTTTTCTTTCTCTCTATAATTTCTCTCTATAATAATTGCTCTTGTGAGACTTAGTGAATTGGTGAGAATGAAAGAATAATGAGCTTCTATTTATAGGAAAATATAGTTTCGATAATTGCACGTTTTGGGGCTCAAATATTATAATATAATACCTTCCTCTTTTTCTTCATTTTTTAATTTAGTCCTGCAAGTATTATCAATCTTGCACCAACTCCCCTAATAGTAAATCATGTGAATCAATAGTACACACATGTGAACACATAGTTATAAGCATGTGTATTAATAGCAATTAATTGCTCATTTATCCGGTGAATTACCCGATTGGTCAATATAACCTCCAGACATTAATTATTATCGAAATAAATGTCGATTTTCACTAACACTAATAATTCTCACACAATGGAACTATCAATTTCATCTTTAATCAACACGAACTTATTCATCATTAATATTATAACTCATAATATTTAACAACCGTGTCGCTCCTGTGAAAGAGGGGCTTTTCGATAAGGATTCCTCCTTATCAAGCGTAATTAGATGACCAAACCTCTCTCGATGTAACTTCTAGACATCACAATATTGTAAATAATAATATGAATAACTTTGTCGTCACAATTATTGATTTAATAATATAAAATATTATGCAGATGATATCTGTGACAATAATTGAATCAATAATATGAGAGATATGATGTAGCAATTCATCAGAGTAATAATTGAGTATAAATAAGTGACTTCTCACGTAAGCATCAATAATCAATACCGTGTGTGTACTACGCAACCACGCCAGACATCGTACTTTTACTACCGAAAGTAGTTCAACAGCTTTTAATTGGTAACACTTTCGCCGTTATTTTTATAAAAGATAATTCGCTTTTTTCTAACTACGACAATACTTCCGTTGTGGGGTCCACTAATGATTGTCTTGGTCATTGCATTTAATATTCCCCGTTAAAATGAATATTCCCCACCAATCGAATATTATATAACCACTTACTTACTTTGTAAAATTTGTAAATATTACCCACAACTATAACATTATATCAAATCCACACCATAATAGTCAAAAATATATTTCGAGAAAATTAATCTTTATTCATAAAAGTTGGGGTCTTACAACCTCCCATTCTTATGAAATTTCGTCCTCGAAATTAGGGTGCGTACCTGGTATGTCGAAAAGGTGAGGATACCTTGACTTCATTTCAGATTCTAACTCCCAGGTCATTTCCTCAACATCGTGATTTCTCCACAAAACTTTAACTTGAGGTATAACCTTGGAGCGTAGAATATGATCCTTCTTATCCAAGATTTTAACAGGTACCTCCTCATACGTTAAATCTCCCGCTATCTCATCCGGTTCTAATTCAATAATGTGGTTCAGGTGTGACGCCCCCAAAAATAGGTATACATCACCCATCTTGGGTCGCCAGATACATGGTACAAAATTCAAATACAACTTAATTATACAACAGTCGTGTAAAATACGACTAAACATATGCTGTGAGTTTTAATACAAATATTTTCATCTAGACAATATACAAACTCAATGAGGTCCTCATTACATTTATTATCACACTATTTCACAGAATAGTGAGGACTACTAGTGCACCACCTAGGACCATCACTCCGTTCTCCGACTAGTCCCGGCTACGTTCTTATTTCCTGAAGAGAACAAAGAAAGCAAAAGGGTGATCTCAACTAGCCCAGTAAGAAATATTATGACTAAGATAATGCAGAATAAATTATCGTTAACCTTCAACAGTGTTAAACTGATACAATATAACAAACATCAAGTTTAACTGCAGCGGAACAAGCAATCCATTAAAAGAGTCAAGTAGAACATAATGTCTAATATCTCATCTAGATTAAAAGTCCATCATTCATATTTTATTCCTGTAATACTCATCAACAGTTCTTTGTTATACTTAAGACAAATAGAACTTTCATCACTTGTCTTCACCTGAACCACCGAAGATGTTAGTTAAATTCACAATTCATATTTATAATAATGTGAATTAACAGTTCCTTCTTGCCACAAAGGCTTAATAGAACGTTTACTCAATATCCTTTCCCCAAAGGCTGAAGATATTCAAATGTAATAACAATGATCATACCAATCAGTTGTCTATCTTTGCACTACGGGCCAAAGATATTCAACTATAAAGCCAATGGTCATGATCATACCAATCAATTGTCTGTCAGTGCACTACGGCCAATGACATTCAACTGTTAACTAATGGTCATGATGTAAGACCCCAAATTTTATGAAATAATAGTATTCAATTTTTTCTTATAATTATTATTCAGTAAATGGTTAAATTGATAAAATTTTAAAATTAAGGGTGATATATGAATTTTTTTTAAAATAAGCAAGTGGTTATAAAATACTCATTGTTGTCATGGAATATTCGTTTGGTCGTGGAATATTCTTTCTATCGGGGAATATTCGTACGATGGCGCAGCCATTTGTGGGCCCTATAACAGAATAACTGTCGGATGAAGAAAAAGACAAATTAAAGTTTTTATGAATAACGGTGTAGTGGTTACCGTTAACACTGTTGGAATACCCGGTGGGTAAAGTAAAGTAATACGCGTTGTTGCACAAGAAGCGCCAGTATTGCACAATATTTTGAATTATTGATTCTTACGTAAGAAGGTGCTACTCAATAATTGTTACAAGAATTACTTCAAGATTTTATTGATTCATAATTCTTGCGTTGATATTTTATATTACTCGTTGTTTTAATAATTGTCACTACACAAGATTTTCCATTATCGAAGCAATAATTCATATTATCTGAATAATATTATTAGAAAATATTATTGGCAATGTCTATAAAGTTCTCATCTAAGGAGAGGTTTGGTCACCTAATTGCGCCCAAGAAGGAGAAATTCTTATAGAAAGCCCCTCTTCCTCGAACCGCCTGTCATTGCTATTATTGTGATTCTCAGTAATATTATTTGTGAATAATTAATTATTAATTTATATGATGAGGAAAATATTCATTTTATGTGGATATAGATGGAGAAAATTTTTAAAGTGACAATTGTTGAAAATCGATATTTTATCTTTTCTGATAAAATAATATTTTATTATATTATTATAATATAATAATGATGATATTTTTACAATGAATGTGGAATATATGAGTATATGAGGAGGATGAGTATTTTTGTTGTAAAAGTTGTTTAAAACATGTTAAACATGTCTGTGAGCCCATTTATTGACTAAAATTTGATTATAGCCTGTAAAATCATCCGTTTATGGATTTCGAACAATTTCTGTTTGAAATTTGGAAAAACTTTCTTCTGCAAAGTTGTAGAGAATTAAATTTCCTATATAAAGTAGCGAGATTTGAATTTTCTGACAAAAGGGCTATTTATTATGAATTATTGAAGTTCCGAAGCTCCGGAATAGTTAATTTTTGAAGTTTTAATTATGTTAAATAAGAAAAACGTTTTTTAAAAGTTTTGTGAGGTGGGCTACTTGTGTTGAATGCTGAATTCAGTTGATAAAAAGTGTGCATAATAATTTAATAAATATATATTAATATTTTATTAAATTTTCGCTTTAATTGTTCTAAGCATTTTCCTATAAATAGGTGCTTAGGTTAGAATTGAAAATCACACCAGAAACTGAAGTTTTCTCTCTATTTCTCTATCTATATTATCGAGTGTATTCTTGTGAGTATTTTGATATCTTGAGTGTTGCTATACGGTGCAAGTTCGTTCAACGTTATTCCAGTCAGAAGTACTGCTCTTTTGAGGTAAGGGATATTGTCGTTAGTATGTAAAGGTTATTATGTTTTTCAATTTCAAAATTTTTCTGGACCTTCAAAAATTCTGGAAAAATTTGAAATTATATTTTGATGAGTTTTGTTGATTGTGTCCAAAAATGGCGATTTTTGGATATATAGATTAATAGTTATGGATTTTATAAGAAAAGACTATTTTAAAAGTAAACGCTTATAACTCCTTGTGGTTAATTCCAAAATTGATGAAATTTTTATTGGGAGTACATGTATATAACAAAAGTATACCGTGTAAATTTCAGAATTTTTGGACAAAATTACAATTTATGATAAATGTCTAAATATTCGCTTTTGGCCATATGAAAAATAGTAAATGAATTTTAAAATTTCGAGAAAAATATATGTTCAATATGGGACTATATTATGCTAAATCCCAGAAAAGAAATATTTTTGGAACTGATTTGATATTTTCATGAAAATGTTCTAGTTATGAGTAAATGAATTAAATATGTTTTGTGAAGTAAGAAAATTGGAAAATATGATTTTATGGCTTGAGAATCATATATAAGGTATATGCAGATTTTTGATGAGGGTTTTGGTTATTGGTGATGAAATTTTATGAGTTTGGCATTTTAGGATGATTAAATGCATTTATTAATAAAGTGTAAACAATTAAAATAAATTGTTTATAAGTTTAAGAATGATTAAAATATTGTGGTAGTATTAATAATATTAGATTATGAGATTATTAAGTGATTTATAACATTTTGATTAAGGTGTTATGAGATCATTGATTTATAAATCTTACTCTTGAGATTAAATCTATATGTTGATTATATTATTTTTATTATCATATATAACATTCTTATAACCCTAATGATGATATTTCTCTTTGACTTGAGTGTAAAGATGGGTAGATTATTAGTATGATCGTGACTATAGGTTCTCTTTGGTCAGTAGTGCAAAGTTGAATTGTTGACTGTTACGATCATGACCATTGAATTTATAATTGAATATCTTTAGCTTAAGTGCAAAGGTGAATTGATCAACATATATGGTTATAATTATGGTATATATAAATTCAAATGATTATGTATTTATTTGAGATATTAATATATTTGGCTGTAGAAAAATATGAATCATTGATGAATATATTTGGCACAGTAGTGCAAATATGAATCTGTTGAGGAATATCTTTGGCCCAGAGTGCAAGATGAATTATTAGTGAATATCTTTTTCCCGTAGCGCAAAGATGACTGTTGTTGAATATCTTTGGCCCGTGTGCAAAGATGACATGTTAATGAATGTCTTTGGCCGTAGTGCAAAGATGGATTTATTAGTATGATTATGAATATGAACTCGATTTGGTATAACCATGATCTTTGATGTTTCAGTAAAGACGGTGATAAAAATTATCTTCGCTTCGGATGAGAAGAGAAATTTAGAATCACAATTATTATTATGAGTTATTCATATGATTGTGGAAAGGAATTGTTGATTGATGTTACAGGGATAAAATATTGTTGGTGGACTTTTAACATGAAGAAGATAATGGACTTTATGGTCTATTTGACTCTTCTAATGGATTGGTCGTTTACCGCAACTATGGTTGAAAAGTTTTATCATCTACCATATGTTCTAAATCTCCGATTTATTATTCTTGTTGAAGGCTATTGATAATTTATTTATCTTTAGTCATGATATTCTTTATCGAAGTTAGTTGTGCTCACCCTTTTGCTTCACAATTCCTTTCGTGTAATAAAAGTGTAAATTTGGGTCGAGCTGGGGAATAACAAGGAATAGAACGGTGGTCTATAGATGTTGAGGGTGAGGTGAATTTAACTTGGAAGGGTGTTTTTCCATTATCATACAAGATGTCTAATGACATACAACCTCGTGTCATCATAAGACAGGGTTGTGCTCATCCACTTCTTTGAGTATATATCTACCAAAGACTATCTATATGATCTTGGAGTCTATTTGAAATATAACCCTCAATTAGAAACAGTGGAGATAATGATATGTCAAGAGAAGACTCGCCATTGGAAAAAATATGATAGTAATTTTCTGCGTTTTCTTTGGGGGTCTATCAATTGACCAAGGATAATTTTGTGGGCATATGATATCTATAATAACCTGAACACATGGCCTCCCATGTACGAAGGTTTCCTTGAGCACTTCCCAAAGATTCTAATTTCTAAAACAGTTTTCGACTATACCTTTATATAAGGTGTCATTATGAGGTCATTCCACTATTGGGACATGAGTCACAGCTGATATATATTTGTATCCAAACTCACAAAGATATGTGTTGTTGTATTTTGCGCGACAATTGTTGTAATAAAGTTGTAGTTGTTTTCGCACCATGTATTTGGCGACTCAGAATGGGTTGGATGGAATGGACCTATTTTGGGGTCGTTACACATGATCATGCCAATCACATCATTGAATTATCCATGCACTACGGCCAAGGATATTCATTAGTATCACTAATGGACATGATCATGTCATGCACATGTTCATCTTCGCACTCTACGGTCAAAGCTATCAAACAATGATCATCTTTGCACTTCTGGGCCAAAGATATTCAACAATATATCATCTTTGCACTACAGGCCAAAGACATACAACTGTAAAACCAATAACCAACAGTAATCATCTTCGCACTACGGGTCAAAGCTATCAAACAACAGAACATCTTTGCACTGCAGGCCAAAGATATTCAACAATATATCATCTTTGCACTACAGGCCAAAGACATACAACTGTAAAACCAATAACCAACAGTATAATAAAGAATGGAATAATAAAAGAAATTCACCATGTATGCAGTACTTCGCATAGACAGGTTATTCCAACATAATAATAAAGAATGAAATACTAAAAGAATTTCACCATGCGTGCGTAATCCGCACAGACATGTTATTCCAACAGAATAATAAATAATAGAACCAGGTCCGGCGTAAAAGCACAGATAGGATATTTCGACAGAATAATAAAGAATGGAATAACAACAGAAATCACCATGCATGTGATAGACCGCACAGACAGGTTATTCCAACAAAATAATAAGAAATGGAATAACAACCCTTACGAGTATTGAAAGAAAATAACTCTCTTCATGAATACGAAAGAATAATACCCCTTACGAGTACAACAAATAATATCCCTTACGAGTACAACAAATAATATCCCTTACCTTTGAAAGAAGAGTATTCCGACTGGTAGGGCGAGGATATACTCGAAGATAACTTGCACTACGCTTCAAAGCTTTCTTAAACTCTAAAAAATACGCCAAGATTATAGAAGAAGAACTCTCTCTATAGTTTCTCTCTAGAGTTTCAAAGTGAATTCGTAAAGAAATAATGAAGGAATGAGCTTCTATTTATAGAAGAATGGACCTAATAAGAACTATTTCATGAACGGTCCGTTTGATTTACTTTTAATCTGACGGTCCATATTTAAAGCAAAATAAAATATAATATATTCTATTTATAATCTAATAAAACGAATAACTTTATAAAAGTATTCTGCTTTATATAAAAAAGATTTTACTATACAAAACACTATCGCAGCACTATGCATAATAAAATATAATATATTCTATTTATAGAATAACTTTATAAAAGTATTCTGCTTTATATAAAAAGATTTTACTATGCAAAATACTATGCATAATAGAATATAATATATTCTATTTATAGAATAACTTTATAAAAGTATTCTGTTTTATATAAAAAAAACTTTTACGCTTTTATTACATTAATAATACTAATAAAACAAAACTGAGTGACTTATCACGTAAACATCAATAATCAATATCGTGTGCTACTATGCAACCACGCCAGACATCGTATTTTTTTACTAATTGAGTAGTTCAATGTTTTAACTAGAAAACTTCCACCGTTATTCTCATAAAAATATTTTTGTCGTTTTCTCCATCCGACTATAATTCTGTTGCGGGGTCCACCAATGATTGTACCGTCGTATGGACATTCCCCGACAAAAAGAATATTTTATATCAACTTGCTTACTTTGCAAAAAATTTCACATATTACCCTTAACTTTAAACATTTATCAATTAAACTATTTAGCCAAATAGAAAAAAATTGAATACTTTTATTTCATAAAATTCGGGGTCTCACAATCTCCCCTCCTTATGAAATTTTGCCCTCGAAATTTACGTACGTACCTAATATTCGAAGAGATGAGAATACCTTTTGCTTTTTTTTTATTTCGCACTTTCCTGTTATTTCCTCTCTATCATGATTTTCCATTTTTCATCTCCTGTATTTCAAATATCATTCTAGAATATAGTTTCAAAATAAGTGTTAATTAGCATACCACATAATACCCCTATATTCTGACCGACCAATTAAATAACAAATAAACTTAGGTAGGTCATACTAGCGAAGAAATTCCCCGTCTCTCCCCTTCTAGTTCTTGTCTCACATCTCTGCCAAGGATCATATCCCTAAGCTTTGATACCAACTGTGAAGCCCCCCAAAATAGGTATACATCACCCATCTTGGGTTGCCAGATACATGGTACAAAATTCAAATACAACTTAATTATACAACAGTCGTGTAAAATACGACTAAACATATGCTGTGAGTTTTAATACAAATATTTTCATCTAGACAATATACAAACTCAATGGGGTCTTCATTACATTTATTATCACACTATTTCACAAAATAGTGAGGACTACTAATGCACCATCTAGGATCATCACTCCGTTCCCCGACTAGTCCCGGCTACATTCTCATTTCCTGTAGAGAACAATGAAAGCAAAAGGGTGAGCTCAACTAGCCTAGTAAGAAATATTATGACTAAGATAATGCAGAATAAATTATCGTCAGCCTTCAACAGGGTTAAACTGATACAATATAACAAACATCAAGTTTAACTGCAGCGGAACAAGCAATCCATTAAAAGAGTCAAGTAGAACATAATGTCTAATATCTCGTCTAGATTAAAAGTCCATCGTTGATATTTTATTCCTGTAATACTCATCAACAGTTCTTTGTTATACTTAAGACAAATAGAACTTTCATCACTTGTCTTCACCTGAACCACCAAAGATGTTAGTTAAATTCACAATTCATATTTATAATAATGTGTATTAACAATTCCTTCTTGCCACAAAGGCTTAATAGAACGTTTACTCAATATCCTTTCCCCAAAGGCTGAAGATATTCAAATGTAATAACAATGATCATACCAATCAGTTGTCTATCTTTGCACTACGGGCCAAAGATATTCAACTATAAAATCAATGGTCATGATCATACCAATCAATTGTTTGTCAGTGCACTACGGCCAAAGACATTCAACTGTTAACTAATGGTCATGATCATGCGAATCACATCATTGAATTATCCATGCACTACGACCAAGGATATTCGTTAGTATCACTAATTGACATGATCATGTCATGCACCTGTTCATCTTCGCACTACGGGTCAAAGCTATCAAACAACAGATCATCTTTGCACTACAGGCCAAAGATATTCAATAAAGATATCATCTTTGCACTACGTGCCAAAGACATACAACCGTAAAACCAATAACCAACAAAGATAATAAAGAATGGAATAATAAAAGAATTTCACCATGTATGCGATTACTTGCATAGACATGTTTATTCTAACATAATAATAAAGAATGGAATAATAAAAGAATTTCACCATAAATGTAATCCGCATGCATAAAGTTATTCCAATGTAATAATAAATAATGGAACCAGTCCTGCCAGAATGCACGTATGGGATATTCCGGCGTAATAATAAAGAATGGAATAACAACAAAAATCACCATGCATGCGATAAACCGCACAGACATGTTATTCCAACAGAATAATTAAAGAATGGAATAACAACAGAAATCACCATGCATGCGACAGACCGCACAAACAGGTTATTCCAACAAAATAATAAGAAATGGAATAACAACCCTTACAAGTATTGAAAGAAAATAACTCTCTTCATGAATACGAAAGAATAATACCCCTTACGAGTACAACAAATAATATCCCTTACGAGTACAACAAATAATATCCCTTACCTTTGAAAGAAGAGTATTCCGACTGGTAGGGCGAGGATATACTCGAAGAAAACTTGCACTACGCTCAAAGCTTTCTTAAACTCTAAAGAAATACGCTCAAGATTATAGAAGAAGAACTCTCTCTATCGTTTCTCTCTCTAGAGTTTCAGTGAATTCGTAAGAAATAATGAAGGAATGAGCTTCTATTTATAGAAGAATGGACTGCATAGTAACTATTTCATGAACGGTCCAGATTGATTTACTTTTAATCAGACAGTCCATATTTAAAGCAAAATAAAATATAATATATTCTATTTATAATCTAATAAAACGAATAACTTTATAAAAATATTCTGTTTTATATAAAAAGATTTTACTATACAAAATACTATGCAACCACTATGCATAATAAAATATAATATATTCTATTTATATAATAACTTTATAAAAGTATTATGTTTTATATAAAAAGATTTTACTATGCAAAACACAATGCATAATAGAATATAATATATTCTATTTATAGAATAACTTTATAAAAGTATTCTGTTTTATATAAAAAACTTTTCTTTTTTATTACATTAATAATACTAATAAAATAAAACTGAGTGACTTATCACGTAAACATCAATAATCAATATCGTGTGCTACTATGCAATCACGCGTATTACTGTACTTTTACTACCGAGTAGTTCAACAGTTTTAACGGTAAAACTTCCGTCGTTATTCTTATAAAAATATTTTTGTCGTTTTCTCCATCCGACAATAATTCTATTTTGGAGTCCACCAATGATTGTATCGTCGTACGGACATTCCCTGACAAAAAGAATATTTTATATCAACTTGCTTACTTTGCAAAAAATTTCACATATTACCGTTAACTTTAAACATTTATCAATTAAACTATTTACCCAAATAGAAAAAAATTGAATACTTTTATTTCATAAAATTCGGGGTCTCACATCGGGTCTTTCACATATTTACGTAACATAGATATGTGAAAAACGTTATGAACACGAGACATACTTGGCGGTAAGGCGAGTCTATAGGTCACTGTTCCTACTCGATCGAGGATTAAAAATAGGACAATGAATCAAGGAATGAGCTTTCCTCTTTTTCCAAATCTCGTAACTCCTTTCCATGGAGCAACACATAACAATACATAATCTCCAATATTGAATTCCACATCCTTTCGATGAAGATTAGCATAACTCTTTTGTCGATCTTGTGAGGTTTTTATACATTATCGGATCGTTTGAATCTTTTCCGTAGTCATACGTACCAAATCCGATCCCAACAACGTTGCTTCACCCACCTCATCCCAGTATACTGGAGAACGGCACTTTCTTCCATACAACGCCTCAAATGGAGCCATGACAATACTTGCTTGATAACTATTGTTGTAGGAAAACTCCACCAATGGTAAGAACTTGTCCCAACTTCCCTTGAAGTCAAGGACACAGAGTCTTAATAAATCTTCAAGAGTTTGAATAGTCCTTTTCGACTGCCCGTCCATTTGAGGATGATATGCCGAACTAAATTGTAAATCTGTGCCCATAGCTTTTTGCAAACTAACCCAAAATCTTGAAGTGAATCTTGGGTCTCGATCAAAAACTATGGATATTGGCATACCATACAATCTTACAATCTCGTTTATATACATATGAGCAAGACGTTCAAGTGTATAAGTTTCTCGTATCGGTAAAAAATGAGCAGACTTGGTCAATCTATCAACAATGACCCAAATCGCATCTATGCCTTGAGAAACCTTGGGAGAACAGTAATGAAATCCATGGTAATGTGCTCCCACTTCAATTCTAGAATTTCAAGTGGTTGCAATGGACCTTTTGGCACTTGATGCTCTGCCTTTACTCGTTGACAAGTTAGACACCTTGAGATAAACCCCACTATCTATCTCGTCATATTTCTCCACCAAAATGTATGTCAAAGATCACGATACATTTTGGTACTCCCAGGATAGATTGTAAACGGTGTGTTGTGCGCCTCCATCATGATTTTATACTTCAAGTCAGAATCGTTAGGAACACAAAGTCTAGAGTTGACTCGAAGTATTCCTTGTTCATCGATTTTTGCTTCCAAAATAGTACCTTCTTGCACTTTCTTCCTCATACGCATCAGCTCCAGGTCTGTAGCTTGAGCAACTTTAACTTTATCGATTAAATTCGGTCCTACTCGTATATTCGCCATCATCACATGGGTCCCTGGAGTGTTTAACTCTATCTCCATCCTTCGTAAGTCATACAAAATGGGTCTTTGCGTTGACAATATTACACTTGTACCCGCATATGATCTTCTACTCAATGCGTCAGCTACTACGTTCGCTTTTCCAAGATGGTATTAGATGGTATGATCATAATCTTTCAACAGCTCAAGCCATCGTCGTTGCCACATGTTGAGTTCCTTTTGAGTTAAGAAATATTTGAGGCTTTTATGATCCGTATAGATCTCTACCTTCTGTCCATACAGGTAATGCCTCCAAATCTTAAATGCAAAAACGACTGCTGTCAACTCTAGATCATAGGTAGGATAATTCCTCTCATATTCTTTGAGTTGTCGTGAGGCATAGGCTATAACTTTCCCATGTTGCATGAGAACACATCCTAACCCTTTGCACAAGCATCACTCAGAGATGACAAATCCTCCGAGCCGGATGGTATTGTCGAGCAGGTCTTTGAAATGAGTCTCCTCTTGAGTTCTTGAAAACTCTTCTCACATTCCTCGCTCTAACCGAATTTTGTATCTTTTCGAGTCAGCTGAGTTAATGGAGTAGCGATTCGAGAAAACCCTTCTACCAATCTCCGATAATAACCAGCTAAGCCGAGAAAGCTACATACTTCGGTCACTGACTTAGGTTGCTCCCAGCTTTGAATTGCTTCAATCTTTGCCGGGTCAACAAATATTCCATGATTTGATATCACGTGCCCAAGGAATGCAACTTCCTCAAGCCAGAACTCGCATTTCTTCAACTTGGCATATAGCTTGTTTTCACGAAGCTTTTGGAGTATCAGCCTCAAGTGTTGCTCACGGTCTTCACAGGTTTTGGAGTATATGAGGATGTCATCATTAAAGATAACCATAAAGTGATCTAAATATTCCTTGAATACTCGGTTCATCATATCCATGAAGGAAGCAGGAGCATTAGTCAATCCAAAAGATATGACTAGGAATTCGTAATGCCCGTACCAAGTTCTGAAAGCAGTCTTTGGAATGTCATCAGTTTTAATCTTCAACTGATGATATCCAGAACGAAGATCAATCTTTGAAAATAATTTGGCGCCTTGCAACTCGTCAAACAAGTCATCAATGCGAGGCAACGGGTACCTATTTTTGATGGTGATATGATTCAACTCCCGATAATCAATACAAAGTCGTATACTTCCATCTTTCTTCTTCATGAATAGAACAGGAGCACCCCAAGGAGACGTACTAGGATGAATGAAACTGATGTCTAACAATTCCTGTAGTTGGGTTTTTAACTCCTGAAGTTCAATAGGAGCCATTCGATATGGGGCTTTGGAAATGGGTTTTTTACCGGATTCAAGGTCGATACAAAATTTAATTTCACGCTCTGGGGGTAGGTCAGGAAGTTCTTCAGGGAATACGTCAGGAAATTTATTAACAATAGAAATATCATTCAAATCTGACGTATTTTTATTTAAATCCGTGACATGGGCAAAGAAAGCTTGACATCCATTTTTTAATAAACGAATAGCTTTATGGCTTGATATGACAGTGATTGATTTTAGTGGTTTGGTTGCTTGAATTTGCATAATAGGCTGGTTAGGAATATGTAAGCTAACAACCTTACGAAAATAATTGATTTTAGCATGATGAGTAGTTAACCAATCAATCCCTAAAATCACATCAAATGCAAGTATTTTCGAAGAAATAAGATCGACAGTAACGTAAGTTATTCTGATTTTTGAATTAAACAAGACTTATAAACAGTGGATGTAATGAAGGTTTCTCCTAACGGAGTTTCAACCGATAAGTCAAAGTCTAATTTCTCTGGAGTCAAATTTAAACGTTGAGCGCAAGTAGGAGAAATAAAAGAATGGGTAGAACCGGTATCAAATAAGGTATATACTTCACTAGAGTTTATGATTAGCTTAATCGTGATCACCTCGTTCGGATTCCTCTCTTTTTGGGAGGTTACGACAAACGCTCTCCCTTGAACTACCGGTTTTGTCTTGTCTGGGACGACCTTTGATGCCTCCATCCTAGCTGGACTTAACTTTAGTGCATGACAAAATCGGGCTAGGTGACCTTCTCTTCCACAATTGTAACATGTTTTGGACTGTATCACGCACTTTGGACTGATATATCCCTTCCCTCCACATTTGTAACATATGACTGGCGGTCGTTCTCCTTCCTTAACAACAGGTGATGGTGCTGACGTCTTTCCATCATTGTTGAATCTCCTCCTCTTGAAATGTCCACTCTTATTGTGATGGCCATGATTACCACCGAAGTGATTACCATTTCTGGCATGTTGATTCCCTCCACGTTTGTTTTCACCGCTTCGATGACTGCTACCACTGGTAGTATCGCTTTCCCGACTATCTCTTAGTTGAGTTGACTCATTATTGCGCTCCAATAACTGAGCCCTATTCACAACATCTGAATACAAACACAGTTTGTGAGAAAATAGGTATTGACGTATCTCGGGTTTCAAACCTCTTAGAAACATCCTCGTCATTCTTTCCTCATTATCAACCAAGTGGTACACAAACCGGGACAACTCGGCAAACTTAGCTTCGTACTGTGACACGGTCATATTGTTTTGCTCTAGCTTGATAAACTCTACCTCCTTCATTTGACGAATACTTTTGGGAAAGTACTTGTCATTGAACAACTCTTGGAACTTCTCCCAAGACATATTCAGTGCGGTAGGTTGAGTACGCTTTACAGATTCCCACCAGTAATCTGCCTCTGCTCGCAACATGAAGGTGGAAAATGGAACCTTTTGCTCCTCGGAGCATCCCAAGACATCAAATATCTTGGTGATCTGTTTTATCCATGTCTCCGCCTTAAGTGGTTTTGGCTCTCCAAAAAACTCTGATGGTCCCAACTCCTTGAACTGTTTAGCGGTGACCGTCCGAGAGTTGCCAGTGTTTCCACCTGCATTTTGAACAGGAGCCGCTCTCGCCTGATGTTGCATGAATTGCATAAAGCCTCTGAACATCCCATCGTTCACCATTTCATCGGTGTTATTGTTTACTTGAGGATTATTGTCTTCCTATTGCACATTATCCTAGGTATTGATCGTTGGTGATTCAACGGTCTCATGTGCTTCATTGCTTATCTCAACATTTTCGGATGCCATTTTCAAATACTGCCACAAAACAAGGGTTAATTAACATATCACATATTATCCCTATAATCTGACCGACCAATTAAATACCAAATAAACTTAGGTAGGTCATACTAGCGAAGGAATTCCCCGTCTCTCCCCTCTTAGTTCTTGTCTCACATCTCAGACATGGATCATATCCCTAAGCTTTGATACCAACTGTGACGCCCCCAAAATAGGTATACATCACCCATCTTGAGTCGCCAAATACATGGTACAAAATTCAAATACAACTTAATTATACAACAGTCGTGTAAAATACGACTAAACATAATCTAAGAGTTTTAATAAGAATATTGTCATTTAGACAATATCCACACTCAATGGAGTCCTCATTACATTTACTGTCACACTATTTATAGAATAGTGAGAACTACTAAAAAAACCATTTGGACCGTCAATCCGTTCCCCGACTCGTCCCAGCTATATTCTCATTTCTTGAAGAGAACAGTGAAAGAAATGGGTGAACTCAACTAGCCCAGTAAGAAATATTATGACTAAGATAATGCAGAATAAATTATCCTTAGCCTTCAACAGTAAAACAATTGATAGAATATAATAGACAACAAGTTTTAGATCAACAACTGCAGCAGAATAAGCAATCCATTAGAAGAGTCAAGTAGAGCATAAAATCTACTATCTTCTATGATTTAAAAAGTTTTTCATCAACTTTATCATTTGAGACTCGACAATAAATAAAATCGAATCATCCTCGCATCACGGCCAAGGATATTCATGTAATCATCAATGGTCATGATTATACCGAATAATCCACGGTCATAATCATACCAACAACCGTCCCATGAATGAACTACAAAGGCTAATGAGGACTTTCACCACATCATTCGTCACATTACGGTCCATGATTATACCAAATAATTCTGGTCATAATCATACCAAGTCCATCTATGCACGTAAGCCAAAGATGACTTTCATCACAATATAAGCATGAGGATTTTGTAATATTCATGAAACATGATCAAATGCACAAAAATAAGCGGCGGCGTGTAAAAAATCGAGTTTTAAAATTTTACAAACCATATACGGATCATCCTTTATGCACAATTATTAATTAAGCGAAAAGATAAAGAAGAATGAAATAAGAATCATACCCTTGAAGATTGAGCTTCCTCGGTCTGAAGTTCACCTCGATCCTTTTCGCGTTCAACTTGAATCCACCGGGTTTGGTTCCTTCCTTTGATCAACGTTAGCCACCCAAGTGTTTGGCCTCTGGGGTGATCCACCAAGGAAGAAGAAAGATTCAAGAAGATGGGTGGTTGGCTAAACCCTAGTTTTTCTATCTCTATAGAAAAAAGGCGTACTCTCAACTATTGGAATTTCGTATATTGATATCGATATAAGACTCCTCTTATAAAGATATCGGTAACCTATTTAATTAAAAAAAATAAGGTATTATTTATTTAATTAAACTCTTTTTTTAATTAAATGGGCTCCCTAATCTTATTAGGGATAATTAATTAAACTCCTTTAACTAATTTTCCCTCTAAATCTATTAGGAATAAATGAAAGTACTTATATTAAATTAATTCCTAAACTCTTTTAGAAATTAAAATAATAATAATTGTAATAATATTAATAAGACTCCTCTTATTAATTTATATTTAATATTTCTAAAATATTAAATAATAAATATTAAGCTATTTAATTTATTCTATCACCATAGATTAAATTAAATATACTTAACTATATTATTACGATTATGCCATTAACTTCTTAAATAATTATTCTTCCTTTTTATGGTGTGACCCTTTAGGTTCTCCATATTAAGCGGTTGTGAATAAATCAATTAGAACAATTCTAATCTTATTTAAATAAATAAATTAAACTATTAATTTATTTAAATAAATAATATTTATTCTACAATAGGGATAAGCCTCCTAGCGATCAACGACTTTCCGGATAATATAGATTTCAACATTAATCATAAAAGAACCTTTGAGTAAATAGTTCTTAAAACAATTCAATCCTTCCACCATACATGTGTCCCAATTAAATATAAGACATGGAATTCTTTGTCAAGTCTTATTTTATTTAATTATATGTATTTTGACTCTTAAATGCACAACTCCAAATAATGCAAATTAGAAACTCCTTTCTAATTTCATTACATTATAACCAAGGACTCTTTGGGTTGTCATTTATCGAATCACATAGGACATTTCTCTTCTTTTACTAGAAGTGGTAGATTCTTTATTGATCATACATTATCTCCATGTATACGACTTATTATACCCAAGCATACCCTTTGATATACCTAAGGGTCTTAAGGAATAAGTCAAAGTATAACTCATCATACACACGAGATCTATGATGATCTCAAGTCCAAGGATCACTTGTCTTACTATCACTCTGAGAATTCCTATTGACGAGGCAAGTAAAACTCCATTAGGTATTCCTTAGCGAGCCACGTTCGATGAACTTATTCTCTAATAAGCACCTACATACTTGCTTTAGTGTCTCCACACAAATGATCATGAGATCAATCATCCTCATCGATGAGCAAACAGCGTATGTACCCGATCTATCAGGATTCACTAATCCCCAATTTAGTAATCCAACGATTGGGAACTATTTTAGTTTTAAGCTTTCTAAAATTTAGATCTCATTAGAATGATCATCATCATTATTCTAAAAGCATTGCTTAAAACTATGGGTTTATCACATATTATAAAAAAACATCATGTAGATAATTAAAAGCCTTTAATAAATTAATACTTTTTATTAATAAATGAATAAGATTGTTACAAAGTATATGCTTTATCATCAAACATGATTGGCTTGTGTGCATACTACTTTCAATCTCCCACTTGCACTAAAAGCCGATATCGTCATGGTATCTCATACCCTTCTTCTCTAAGTGATGATTATCCTGTTTGTTGGATAAGCTTTAGTTAATGGATATGTAATGTTGTTCTTGAGAGTCCACTATCTCTATAGTGATTTCCCATCTTTCAATGATTCTTATAATCAAATGAAAGTGCCACAACACATGTTTAGATCCAAGATGAGACTTAGGAACTATTCCTAGTTACGTAATGAACTTTTCATCCAAACAATCAACTTGCGACTTCATTTATAGCTATATACTTTGTCTTTATCACTAAACCCGACAACTCTTTTTTTGTTTGGAACCTTTCAATTTCAACTTTGCACCACCATTCAGGTAACAACTTTTACCTTAAAGTGGATTTTACGTCGTCTTGAGTGCATCTGAAAAAAACTTGAGTCTGTTAAGCCCTCTGGTTTTAATTTAGACCCACCATGAATATGATCACATCCTTAGTGTCGGTTTAAGTACTTTAAGATGTTTTTCAGCGACTCATAGTGAACTTCTCTCGAATATGGTGATCATCATCGGGTCTCGTATATTTCATTGCATACATGATTGTTACTCATGTGATCTCTCTTTTTTAGTCTATGGGGACTATTAAGAGAGATACACTCCAGGGCTCATCAACATGAGACATCTCTTGGAGTTTGCCATGCTAAACGACTTTAGCATCAAATGAATATCGTTCCTTGGGTTAAGTCGAGCATCCTCTTTAATCTATCTATATAGATTTGTATCCCCAATTAAGATACTCTTCCCAAATCATTCATGGAGGAATGTTTAGACAACTTTATCTTTCTTGATTGTAGCATTGGTATGTCATTCCTTATCCAGTAGTATATCAACATATAATACTAGGAATGTCACGGCGCTCCCATTGACCCTTTTGTACACACTAGGTTCATTCTTGTTTTTGATAAAATCAAACTCTTTTGATTGTCTCATCAAAATGATGTTTCCATTTTTGAGAAGCTTGCTTCATCCATTTCTCTGAGTGTCTACAACTCTTACCTCATCGTATATAAGCTGGATCATCATCTTCTATGATGTGTACCTCATCATCATCATCTATGATGAATCCATACCTCCAGGGTATCTTGATACTATTCGAGTTACGATTGATTTGTGGTACAATAGAATTACATCTCTACAGTTTCCTCTTATTTGACTTATAGTGTTTTGTGGTTCTTGAACTCTTGAAGATCTATTATCCTCCCACTAGCCCTTCAATGATAAACACCTTTATCTTAGAAGGTAAGCGTGTTTTTAATAACAAACACCTTTTTGCTAAGTAGGATTATAGAACATATACCTAAACTTACTTTAGGATGTCCCACAAATCTGTACTTGTCAAATCTTGTCCCAAACTTATCCTTTGAAACCTTTTCACATAAGTTGGACAACCCCTTATCTTAACATACTTAAGATTAGGAATCCTCCATGTCCATAACTTTTATGGAGTCTTGGGGATTTGATTTTTGAGGTTACCTTTTTAATGAGATATCTGACCATTTCTAGGGCATGACCCCAGAAGGATCTTTGGAATGTCGGTAAAATCATTATGGACCGTACCATGTCCAATAAGGTATGATTTTTCCTTTCGGATACATCAATCAATTATTGCGTATCGGGGGCGTCCATTATGAAAAAACCATTTGAGATGATCTAGAAACTTATTGCACAAGTATTTATTCCTTGATCTAATCAAAGAATCTTAATACTTTGCCAATTTGTTTCATTACGAATTCTTTGAACCTTTCAAATAATTCACACTTGTATTTCATCAAATACACACATTCAACTCTTTGAATGATCATCTCCTTTTCTTATACTAGTTTGTTCAATTTGCAAAATATATTTTTCACGTAAATCAGTATACAAAATCCATTAAGTAATATTTGAGTTCTATACAAAACATTTATTATTATAAATAGAACAACAATTGTTCTTAAATATAATACCCAAAGATTTCATTGTCCAACAATAAAATGGAAATAATGTTTCTAACAGAACTGGAATCTGATAACAACTTATTGACTTAATAGATTTGCCGTAGGCATTGCTAAACTATAAGTTTCTATATGGCTAATGTAACAACCTTTGCTTCATTTCCCACACATAGGATTACTTATCTTTGTTTAGCTTTCTACTTACTTTGGTCCTTCATAAATCTATATTTATGATAACCAAAGTCGGTATCCAATACCCAAGTAGAACCTTGACTTAAAGAAAAATTTATTTTAATCATGAAAACAAAATTTATATTTGGCAAAAACTTCACTAAGCTTCTTTGGTTAGCCTCTTGCAAGATGCTTCTCGTGATTTCTTTCCGATTGTCGGGCTTATTGCGGTGGAAGCAAACTCCTTTGCTATCCGTGTCGATTTTGTTCTTATTATCCTTTGTTTTTGCCTTTTATTTACCTTCTTTGAATCGTTCTTCTTTTTAAAGATCCTTTGGCCCCTACCGATAAGACATGGTCTTTCTTGGTTGGAAAGTGACTCTCAACATTTTTCAACATGTTAAGCAAATCGGTGAGGTGATATCTAGCTTGTTCATATGAAAAATTCACAACAATTGTGAAAGAAGTCAGGGAGTGAGTGCAAGATCAAATCTTGGCTCAACTCTCCATCCATGACAAAACCCGTTGTCTAATTGATCAATCAAATTGATAATGTTAAGGACTTTTATCTGTCTTTGTAGTGTCATCGTGGTCATTCTAGATCGGAAGAGCTCCTTAGATATCGATATCTATCGGTCCTACTTTCCTCACCATCAACTACTTGATGTGCGGGAATATATAGTAGGAGCATCCATAGTTTCATCTTGTGTGGCTGAAGCTCGTTACTCGTGGATCTGAGCATGATGCATTGAGCCAATTGTGCATCATCTTTGCACTTTCTAAAAGTAGCAATCTCTTCCTCGGAGGCATTATGCGCAACCATTGCGAGGGATAGGCGTATTAAGGACATAAGATAGCTTTTCGACCATGAGAACTATTCTCAAATTCCTTAACCAATCCATTTAATTTGATCAGGTTAAATAACATCTAATATGTTTCTTGATGATAGTAATTTTTAGACATTGTAAAATTACGTAAATGAATTTGTAATTAACAACATTTTAGCATACATTCTTTTATTAATTACCAAAATAAATTAGGTCTTGTTTTAAATTGGTATCTCCCACTATTTTCTTCAAACTATATTACCCTCACTTATATAGTTAAATAAAATCTAATTAAAGATTTGCTAGTGAGAATAAGGATCCCATTTCAAATGTATATAGCCTTGTGGTGACACAACAAACTATATATAAATAAATAGGTAGACAACTCTTGTCAATTACATCAACTATGAACTCCTTGTATTTTGCCTCTTAGATTATTTTGATCAGTGGTGGCACATCCAGAATCAAAATTATCCAAGTTAAGTCAACCTAGCACTCCATATATTCAAAAAAAAAAAATATTGTCCTTGTGGTGACACAACAAAACAATATTGTTCAATTTTCTTTATAAGCATCAAATGTGATAAAATTAACATCTCAAAAATTAAGATAAGCCTTGTGGTGACACAACAAACTTATAATAATTAATTGATACTCTATTATTTTTATCATGCTTTAGAAAGCGACGTTCGATATTCCAAATATCTTTGAGCAGCTTAGGACTTAATATAAAAAAAATTGAGGGGTTTGTTATTAATTTGTTTCATCTCATCTTGTTTAAGCATATACATATATATATATATATATATATATATATATATATATATATATATATATATATACGTCATATTAATTAACATGCGAAGCATGTTTATATAATATATAATATATATATATAAGCATGCATGCATATAGAATACTATATTCTACTTGGATTGATTATGGACTTTTATTCTAGTTTGGTTCACTAGAGCCACCAAGTGAACCAAAAGGTCAAACCTCCCTAGGGTGCAAAAATTAATATTTAAATATAACTATTACATTTAAACTTGGGCTCCATTACAAATGCGGGTCTTCAAGCGCTCCTTTGCTCCTTGATCTCCAATTCTTCAAAATTAATTCTAACTATTCCTATTACAAAACTATTTAAAATAAATAGAAACCTTGATCGTGATCGAGGGAAGTACATAGGAGGAGATAGAATTTACATTAAGAAAAAAAATTAGAGAAGGCAGAGATGTGAGACCCCATTTAATAAAACTCATACATTCATGCATCCAACTAAAATAAAATCCAATCACATTGGTCGATAGTCCATAATCAATCCCATTTATTATCATACACATCACCATATGCATCAATAAATAACATTCATCTCATGAATAATAAACATTCAATATATATATATTGATATTTATTTAATGGGCAAATTTAGTTAGTATAAAATCTAATTTTGAATCAAAATAAACTCCTTTATTTTAATCCAAATTTAAATCAAAATAAACCTCTTTTATTTTAATTTATCCAATTTTGAATAAAATAAACTATTTTATTTTAATCAAAATCTTTAATCAAAATAAACTCCTTTATTTTAATTAATTATGGAATCAATTTCAAGTAAAAAAAAAAAAACTTTTATTAAAGGAAACACGATTCTCTTTCTATTCACAAATAAACTCTTTTATTTTTTTGAATAATATGAAATCTTATTTCATATCTAAATAAACTCCTTTATTTAAGAAAATATAGATTCTCTTTCCTATTCTAAACTTTTTTATATTCACAAATAAACTCTTTTATTTTGAATAATATATTTAAATCTTATTTTTCTTATCTAAATAAACTCCTTTATTTAAGAAAAATCATTTCATAATCTCAATTTCAATTTCAACTCAATTAGTTATCATGGAATCCAATTCCAACTCTAATTAGTTAGCATGAAATTCAATTTTAAAATTAAAATAAACTTTTTTTTTATTTTAATATAAAATAAACTTTTTATTTTAAGATTAAAATAAAATTATATAATAAATTTTATATTATATATATATAAATATATATATATATATATATATATATATATATATATATATATATATATATATATATATATATATATATATATATATATATATATATATATATATATATCCTATATATTATATATATATATATATATATATATGAATATCACATAAATCATTAATTGAATATATATATATATATATATATATATATATATATATATATATATATATATATATATATATATATATATATATAATATATATATATATATATATATATATATATAAATATATATATATATAAATATATATATATATATATAATATATAAATATCATATTCATTTATATATATATATATATATATATATATATATATATATATATATATATATATATATATATATATATATATATATATATATATATATCATTGGATATATATCTATATAAATCATTTTCAAAATATATATATTTTTGCTTTGTATGAAAAAATTGAATCAAATTTTTTTTTTTTTTTTAAAAAATTTTATACAACAAATTATGCCCAATTAAATTGTTCTAAACACATATCAATATACATATCAAATTAAAAATAATTAATAATTAGCATAAAGGTTTGGCTCTGATACCCTTTATTAGGTTTGTAATATTCATGAAACCTTGATCAAATTGCACAAAATAAGCGGAAAGCGTGTAAAAATCGAGTTTTAAAATTTTACAAACCATATGCGGATCATCCTTTATGCACAATTATTAATTAAGCGAAAAGATAAAGAACAAGAATCATACCCTTGAAGATTCGAGCTTCCTCGGTCTGAGTTCACCTCGATCCTTTTTAGCGTTTCAACTTGAATCCACGGGTTTGGTTCCTTCCTTTGATCAACGTTAGCCACCCAAGTGTTTGGCCTCTGAGGTGATCCACCAAGGAAGAAGAAAGATTCAAGAAGATGGGTGGTTGGCTAAACCCTAGTTTTCTATCTCTATAGAAAAGCGTACTCGTACTCTCCAACTTGTTGGAATTTACGTATATTGATATATATATAAGACTCCTCTTATAAAGATATCGGGTAACCTATTTAATTAAAAATAAGGTATTATTTATTTAATTAAACTCTTTTTTAATTAAATGGGCTCCCTAATCTTATTAGGGATAATTAATTAAACTCCTTTAACTAATTTTCCTCCCCAATCTATTAGGAATAAATGAGAATACTTATATTAAATTAATTCCTAAACTCTTTTAGAAATTAAAATAATAATAATTGTAATAATATTAATAAGACTCCTCTTATTAATTTATATTTAATATTTCTAAAATATTAAATAATAAATATTAAGCTATTTAATTTATTCTATCACCATAGATTAAATTAAATATACTTAACTATTATTACGATTATGCCATTAACTTCTTAAATAATTATTCTTCCTTTTATGGTGTGACCCTTTAGGTTCTCCATATTAAATAGGTTGTGAATAAATCAATTAGAACAATTCTAATCTTATTTAAATAAATAAATTAAACTATTATTAATTTATTTAAATAAATAATATTTATTCTACATAGGGATAAGCCTCCTAGCGATCAACGACTTTCCGGATAATATAGATTTCAACATTAATCATAAAAAGAACCTTTGAGTAAATAGTTCTTAAATACAATTCAATCCTTCCACCATCTGATGTCCCAATTAAATATAAGACATGGAAATTCTTTGTCAAGTCTTATTTTATTTAATTATATGTATTTACGACTCTTAAATGCACACTCTCAAATAATGCAAATTAGAAACTCCTTTCTAATTTCATTACGCCTGAACCAAGGACTCTTGGGTTGTCATTTATCGAATCACATAGGACATTTCTCTTCTTTTACTAGAAGTGGTAGATTCTTTATTGATCATACATTATCTCCATATACAACTTATTATACCCAAGCATACCCTTTGATATACCTAAGGGTCTTAAGGAATAAGTCAAAGTATAACTCATCATACACAAATCTTATGATGATCTCAAGTCCAAGGATCACTTGTACTACTATCACTACTGAAATTCCTATTGACGAGACAAGTAAAACTCCATTAGGTATTCCTTAGCGAGCCACGTTCGATGAACTTATTCTCTAATAAGCACCTACATACTTGCTTTAGTGTCTCCACACAAATGATCATGAGATCAATCATCCTCATCGATGAGCAAACAGCGTATGTACCAATCTATCAGGATTCACTAATCCCCATTTAGTAATCCAACGATTGGGAACTATTTTAGTTTTAAGCTTTCTAAAATTTAGATCTCATTAGAATGATCATCATCATTATTCTAAAAGCATTGCTTAAAACTATGGGTTTATCATCATATTATAAAACAACATCATGTAGATAATTAAAAGCCTTTAATAAATTAATACTTTTTATTAATAAATGAATAAGATTATTACAAAGTATATGCTTTATCATCAAACACATGATTGGCTTAAATATATTCATCAACATTTATATTTGCACTACGGGCCAAATATATTAATATCTCAAAGAAATATATAATCATTTCAGAATTTATATAAACAATAATTATAATCATGTTGATCAATTCACCTTTGCACTTAAGATAAAGATATTCAATTATAAATTCAATGGTCATGATCATACCAGTCAACAATTCAACTTTGCACTACTGGCCAAAGAGAACCCATAGTCACGATCATACCAATAATCTACCCATCTTTACACTCAAGTCAAAGATAAATTTCATCATTAAGATTATAAAAATGTTATATATGATAATAAAAACAATATGATCAACAACTGCATTTAATTTAAAGAGTAAGATTCATAAATCAACGATAATTTGGTCAGAAAAAGAAATCAATTTTTTTGTGAATAGTACCCGTGAATAGTAACTCATGAATAGTAACTCATGAATAGTAAACCCCGACATGAAAAATATAGAAATTCTATAATAAAATCCATACCAATATTTCGGTATAATGATATTGAAAGAATAACATTTCTTAAACTTATAAACAATTTATTTTAATTGTTTACACTTTACTAAATAATACATTTAATCATCATAAAATGTCAAACTCTTAAGATTTCATCACCAACAAACCAAAACCCTCATCAAAAATCTGCATATAACTCATATATGATTCTCAAGCCATAAAATCATATTTTCTAATTTTCTTACTTCACATAACATATTTAATTCATTTACTCATATTTAGATCATTTTCATGAAAAATAAAATCAGTTCCAAAAATATTTATTTTCTGGGATTTAGCAGAATATAGTCCCATATTGAACATATATTTTTTTAGGAATTTTTAAAATTCATTTACTATTTTTCATATGGCCAAAATCAGTAGAATATTTAGACATTTATCATAAATTGTACTTTTATCCAAAATTCCAAAATTCACAAAGAGTATACTTCTATATTATATAGATATACTCCCAATAAAAATTTTCACCAATTTTGGAGTTAACCACAAGGAGTTATAAGGGTTTACTTTTAAAATAGTCTTTTCTCATAAAATTCATAACTCTAATCTATACATCCAAAAATCGCCATTTTGGACACAATCTAAAAACTCATCAAATTATCATTTCAAATTTTTCCAGAATTTTTGAAGGTAAGAAAAATTACAAAACTGAAAAACATAATAACCACTTAAAATCCACTTACCTCGAAAAGCGGTATTTACATTTGGAATATCGGAAAAATGAAAAGTCAAAAGGAACCTTTCCTTAGAATAGAAACTCTCAAAGTATCTAAATACTCATAAAATATACGCTCGATAATATAGAGAGAAAACTTATGTTTACGGTGTGATTTTCAATTCTAACTTAAGCACTATTTATAGGAAAATGTTAGAAACGTGAAGGAGACTAAATTAATAAAATAATATTATTTCCTTTAATTTCTTCACCCACCATTTGAAAAAATCCACCACCACACCCATCTTGAAGAGAATTCAATGACCCATATGTTTATAACAACAAAAGTGGGTTCCACCCATAATTTAATAAAAATTATTTTATTTTTACGAAACTTCATAATTCATAGAAAATAGTCCGTTTATCGAAAAAAATCGAATTTTATATCCATTCCACACGATATCGAATTCTCTACAACTTTGTAGCTTTAAGTTTTTCAAATTCAGGACAATAAATATCCGAAATCCACAAATGACGATTTTAACACCTTTTAAAATTCATAACAAATCATGCGTTAATTTTAACGGTTCAAAATTTGTGGACATATACTCAACTTATATATGTATAACATATCCAAAAATCACAACGATCCAACAGTCGGATTAAAATTATAACTCACAAAATAGAGCTTTAAGAACAGATTTTATATTTTAATACCTCCAATCAAACAAAATCTTGATAAAACACCTCAACATTAATTTCTTCATTTATAACCACATAAATAAATCCATCATTTATATCCACATCAAATAAATATTTCCTTATCATATAAATCAATAATTAATTATTCACAAATAATATTACGAATCACAATAATGATGACGAAGCGGTTCCGGAAAGAGGGGGCTTTCAGGTAAGGATTTCTCCTTCTTGGCGCATGATTAGGTGACCAAACCTCTCCTTGACGAAATTTCTAGACATTGCCAATAATGTTATCTAATAATATTATTCAAATAATATGAATTATTGATCGATAATGGAAAATCTTTGTAAAGTGACAATTATTGAAACAACAATAATATAAAATATCAATGCAAAAATTATTGAATCAATAAAATAAAATATTGAGCGATAATTCTTTGTAACAATTATTGAGTAATGCCTTCTCACGTAAGAATCAATAATTCAAAAATCTTTATGCAAAAGCTGGTATTGTCTTCTTGTAACAACGCGTATTACTTTACTTTACCCACCGGGTATTCCAGCGATGTTAATGGTAACGATTACTGTGAGTTATTTATAAAAACTCAAATTTATCATTTTCTCATCATCAGATAGTTATTACCGTTATGGGGCCCTGAAATGGCCCTTAGTCGTCACGAATATTCCCGGCGGAAAGAATATTCCACGATCAAATGAATATTCCCGACAATGATGAATATTTTATAACCACTTGCGTATTTTGAAAAAAAATTCATATATCACCCTTAACTTTAACTTTTATCAATTTAACCATTTCTTGAATTGTAATTATAAGAAAATTTGAATACTTTTATTTCATAAAATTCGGGGTCTTACAATCTCCCTCTCTTTGAAATTTCATCCCAAAATTTCGTGCACAGTATTTGAAAAGTTGAGAATACCTTGCTTTCATTTCAGATTCTATCTCCGGGTCATCATGATTTCTCCATTGCTCATCTCCGTGATAACTTCATTTGGGTTCCTCATTTGTTGGGAAGTCATAACAACCGCTCTCCCTTGAACTACTAAACTTTGACTTATGCAGGGCGGACATTTGGCGTCATCACTACCGTTGGAATATACTTTTCTATAGGGCATATTCCACCCTCAACTGCTTCGTCGTACTCCTGATTCATGATCTGAATCATCAATCTTTGATCCATATCGAATTGAGGTTGTCCGCTTCTGTGCGAGGGTAATTCAAAACTTCGATGTTGGGTTCTCCCGATTCTTTGTCAAAAAGAAAATACATATCATCTATTTTAGCCTTCTTAGATCGGACATCTCTTTCCACAATATCAACACGCGTCGTGCGGCTTTTACCCATGCATCACTCACTCTCACTCGTTCAATTGTTTCTTCTTTCAGCTCAGATTCCAGCTTTATCATCTTATACTCTGCGCGAAAGAATGCTTACATTCAAGCATCACATATCGGGTAACCTGAGCTTGAATTGTTGCATCCTTTTGCTCTCTGACGACCGCTTTCTTAGTTCTTGACTGCTCTTCTAACTCATGAATATGATTTTGTAATTCTACATTTCGATCATAAAATTCTTCTAATAAATTCTCCTCAGGCTCTTCTTCTTCCTCACTCTCAGCTGCTACCTCTGCGACTAGCTCGGGTGCAACTATTAATTCTTCCCTCACCACAAGAATATCTCTAATTCCTTCTTCGCCTGACATCACATTATCATGGTTGGTGATTATAGGTATCCCCACGGTCTCATTCACTCCATTGTTAACATTCTCATTGTTTCTCAAATCATTCTAAAACAAGGGTTAATTAAATAAATTAACGTATCACATAATATTAAGTATATTATGACCGACAACAACAAATAAACTTAGGTAGGACATACTAGCGAATGGATTTACTCATCTCTCCCTCTAGTTATATTCTCCGATCTCCTCGCGGAAGACCATATCCTAAGCTCGATACCAATGTGACAACCCCAAAATAGGTCCAATCCACCCAACCTATTACGAGTTGCCAAATACATGGTACGAAAAATAACTACAACTTTATTACAACAATTGTCGTGCAAAATACAACAACACATATCTTTGTGAGTTTTGATACAAATATATACCAACTTGTGACTCTCATCCCAACCTTGGATAACACGTCATGATGGCACCTTACATAAAGGTATAGTCAAAAACTATTTTAGAAATTAGAATCTTTGGGAAGTGCTCAAGAAAACCTTAAATACATGGGAGGCCATGCGTCTAGGTTATAATAGATATCATATGTCCACAAAATTATCCTTGGTTGACCCAATAGACCCCAAAGAAAAAAGCGAAGAGATTACTATCATATTCTTTCCAATGGTGAGTCTTCTCTTGACATATAATTATCTCTATTGTCTCTAATTGAAATTATACTTCAAATAAACTCCAAGATCATATAGGTAGTGCTCGTAGAAATATACTTAGAAAGTGGATGTACACAACCCTGTCTCTTATGATGACACGAGGTTGTATGTCTTTAGACATCTTGTATGATAGTGGCAAAACACCCTTCAACGTTGGGTTACGCCTCACCTATTTGATTCACCAAATATAACTACTAAATGATGACCACCAGTTCTATTTCCTGTTACCCCAGCTCGACCCGACTACACTCTTATTACACGAAAGGAATTGTGAAACAAAAGGGTGAGCACAACTAGCTTCGATAAAGAATATCATGACTAAAGATAATTAAATTATCAATAGCCTTCATCGATAATAAATCGAGATTTAGAACATATGGTAGATGATAAAAATTTTCAACCATAGTTGCGGTAGACGAGCGATCCATTAGAAGAGTCAAATAGACCATAAAGTCTATTATCTTCTCCATGTTAAAAATCCACCAACAATGTTTTATCTCTGTAACATCAATCAACAATTACGGTCCACAATCATATGAATAACTTTCATAATCATAATTGTGATTCTAAATTCCTCTTCTCATCCGGAATGAAGATAATTTTCATCACCTATCTTTACACGAAACATCAAAGATCATGGTTATACCAAATCACATTTCACATTCATCATAATCATACTAATAAATTCATCTTTGCACTACGACCAAAGATATTCATCATCATTTCATCTTTGCACTCTTGGGCCAAAGATATTCAACAACATGTCATCTTTGCACTCTGGGCCAAAGATATTCATCAACAATTCATCTTTGCACTACTGGGCCAAAGATATTCCTCAACAGTTCATATTTGCACTACTGAGGCCAAATATATTCATCAACGAGATCATATTTAGCTTCTGAGCCAAATATATTAATATCTCAAAAAATATATAATCATTTCAAAATTTATATAAACAATAATTATAATCATGTTGATCAATTCACCTTTGCACTTAAGCTAAAGATATTCAATTATAAATTCAATGGTCATGATCATACCGATCAACAATTCAACTTTGCACTTTCTTGGCGAAGAGAACCATATAGTCGCGATCATACCAATAATCTACCCATCTTTACACTCAAGTCGAAGAAATATCATCATTAGGGTTATAAAAATGTTATATATGATAATAAAAACAATATAATCAACATATAGATTTAATCTCAAGAGTAATATTCATAAATCAACTATAATTTGGTTAGAAAAAAGAAACCAATTTTTGTGAATAGTAACTTCGTGAATAATAACTCATGAATAGTAACTCGTGAATAGTAACTCATGAATAGTAACTCCAATGAAAAAAAAGGTAGAAATTCTACAATAAAATCCATACCAATATTTGGTATAATGATATTGAAAGAATAACATTTCTTAAACTTATAAACAATTTATTTTAATTGTTTACACTTTACTAAATAATGCATTTAATCATCCTAAAATGTCAAACTCATAAGATTTCATCACCAATAACCAAAACCCTCATCAAAAATCTGCATATACCTCATATATAGATTCTCGAGCCATAAAATCCTATTTTCTAATTTTCTTACTTCACATAACATATTTAATTCATTTACTCATAACTAGTCCATTTTCATGAAAAATACTAAATCGGTTCCCAAAAATATTTCTTTTTACGGGATTTAGCGAATATAGTCCCATATTGAACATATATTTTTCTCGAATTTTTAAAATTCATTTACTATTTTTCATATATGGCCAAAACAGTAGAATATTTAGACATTTATCATAAATTGTACTTTTCTCCAAAAATTCCAAAATTCACAGTATACTTCTATATTATATAGATGTACTCCCAATAAAAATTTCACCAATTTTGGAGTTAACCACAAGGAGTTATAAGGGTTTACTTTTAAAATAGTTTTTTCTCATAAAATTCATAACTCTAATCTATACATCCAAAAATCACCATTTTGGACACAATCTAGAAAACTCATCAAATTATCATTTCAAATTTTTCGAAAATTTTGAAGGTCGGAGAAAAATTACGAAACGAAAAACATAATAACCACTTAAAATCCACTTACCTCGAAAAGAAGCGGTATTTACGGCCGGAATATCGGATGAAAAGCGAAGGAACCTTGCCTTTGAATAACAACTCTCAAAGTATCTAAATACTCACAAAATATATGATCGATAATATTGAGAGAAAAACTTATGTTTACGGTGTGATTTTCAATTCTAACTTAAGCACTATTTATAGAAAAATGTTAGAATTCGAAGGAGACTAAAATAATAAAATAATATTATTTCCTTTATTTTCTTCGCCACCCACCATTTGAAAAATCCACCAATGACCATCAATTGAAAGAAAATTCATCATCAAATACACATGTTTAATAAAAACAAAAAGTGGGTCCCACCCATAATTTAATAAAATCATTTTATTTTCCGAAACTTGATAATTCATAGAAAATAGCCCGTTTATCGGAAAAATACGAATTTTATATCCATTCCACACGAAATCAAATTCTCTACAACTTTGTAGATTTAAGTTTTTCAAATTCCAGGACATAAAATATCAAAATCCATAAACAGACAATTTTCAACACCTTTTAAAATTCATAACAAATCATCGTTAATTTTTAACGGTTCAAAATTTGTGGACATATACTCAACTTATATATGTATAACATATCCAAAAATCACAACGATCCAGCGGTTGATTAAAATTATAACTCACGCAATAGAGCTTTAAGAACAGGATTTGATATTTTAATACCTCCAATCAGACAAAATCTTGATAAAACACCTCAACATTAATTCCTTCATTTATAACCACATAAATAAATCCATCATTTATATCCACATCAAATAAATATTTCCTTATCATATAAATCAATAATTAATTATTCACAAATAATATTACGAAATCACAATAATGACAACGAGGCGGTTCGGGGAAGAGGGCTTTTTCGATAAGGATTTCTCCTTCTTGGCGTAGCATGATTAGGTGACCAAACCTCTCCTTGACGAACTTTCTAGACATTGCCAATAATGTTATCTAATAATATTATTCAAATAATATGAATTATTGATCGATAATGGAAATCTTGTGCGATGACAATTATTGAAACAACAATAATATAAAATATCAACGCAAAACAATTATTGAATCAATAAAATAAAATATTGAGCGATAATTCTGTAACAATTATTGAGTAGTGCCTTCTCACGTAAGAATCAATAATTCAAAAATCTTGTGCAAAATGGGTGTCTTCTTTGTGCGACAACGCGTTATTACTTTACTTTACCCACGGGTATTCCAACGATGTTAATGGTAACGATTACTGTCGTTATTTATAAAAACTCAAATTTGTCGTTTTTCTTCATCCGACAAGTTATCCGTTATGGGGCCCACAAATGGTGCTGCAAATAAATGCGAATATTCCCAAAGAAAAGAATATTCCACGACGAAACGAATATTCCCAAACAACAATGAATATTTTATAACCACTTGCGTATTTTGAAAAAAAAATCATATATCACCCTTAACTTTAACTTTTTATCAATTTAACCATTTCTTGAATTGTAATTATAAGAAAAATTGAATACTTTTATTTCATAAAATTCGGGTCTTCTGATCTCCCCTCCTTATGAAATTTCATCCCCAAAATTTACGTACACAGTATTTTGAAAAGTTGAGAATACCTTGCTTTCATTTCAAATTCTATCTCCGGGTCATCATGATTTCTCCATTGCTCATCTCCGTGATAACTTCATTTGGGTTCCTCATTTGTTGGGAAGTCATGACAATATTCTCCTTGAACTACTAAACTTTGACTTGTGCAGGCGACATTTGGCATCATCACTACTGTTGGAATATACTTTTCTATAGGGCATATTCCACCCTCAACTACTTCGTCGTACTCACGATTCATGATCTGAATCATCAATCTTGATCCATATCGAATTGAGGTTGATCGCTTTATATCATGGGGTAATTTAAAACTTCGATGTTGGGTTCTCCCAATTCTTTGTCCAAAAGAAAATACATATCATCTATTTTAGCCTTCTTAGATCGGACATCTCTTTCCACAATATCAACAGTCGTCGTGCGGCTTTTACCCATGCATCACTCACTTCTCACTCGTTCGGTTGTTTCTTCTTTCATTTCGATTCGACTTTATCATCTTATACTCTTGAAAGAATGCTTTTGTTCAAGCATCACATATTGGGTAACCTGAAGCTTGAATTGTTGCATCCTTTTGCTCTCCTGACCGCTTTCTTGGTTCTTGACTGCTCTTTTAACTCATGAATATGATTTTGTAATTCTACATTTCGATCATAAAATTCTTCTAATAAATTCTCCTCGGGTTCTTCTTCTTCCTCACTCTCATTTTACTACCTCTGCGACTAGCTTCGGGTGCAACTATTAATTCTTCCTCACCACAAGAATATCTCTAATTCATTCTTCTTACTTTGACATCACATTATCATGGTTGGTGATTATAGGTATCCCCACGGTCTCATTCACTCCATTGTTAACATTCTCGTTTGCCATTCTCAAATCTTCCATAAAATAAGGGTTAATTAAATAAATTAACGTATCACATAATATCAAGTATATTATGGTGACCAACAAATAAGCTTAGGTAGGACATACTAGCGAAGGATTTACTCATCTCTCCCTCTAGTTATATTCTCCGATCTCCTCCGAGACCATATCCTAAGCTACGATACCAACTTGTGACAACCCCAAAATAGGTCCATCCACCCAACCTATTCTAAGTCGCCAAATACATGGTACAGAAAATAACTACAACTTTATTACAACAATTGTCGTGCAAAATACAACAACACATATGATGTAAGTTTTGATACAAATATATACCAATTATGACTCACATCCCAACCTTGGATAGCACGTCATGGCACCTTACGTAAAGGTATAGTCAAAAACTGTTTTAGAAATTAGAATCTTTGGGAAGTGCTCAAGGAAACCTTCGTACATGGGAGGCCATGCGTCTAGGTTATAATAGATATCATATGGCCACAAAATTATCCTTGGTTGACCCAATAGACCCCAAAGAAAAATGAAAAGATTACTATCATATTCTTTCCAATGGTGAGTCTTCTCTTGACATATAATTATCTCTACTGTCTCTAATTGAGAATTATACTTCAAATAAACTCCAAGATCATATAGGTAGTGCTCGTAGATATACTCGATGAGTGGATGTGCACAACCACATCTTATGATGACACGAGGTTGTATGTCTTTAGACATCTTGTATGATAGTGGCAAAACACCCTTCCAACGTTGGGTTAGCCTCACCCTATTTTGATTCACTAAATATAACTACTAAATGATGACCACCAGTTTCTATTCCCTGTTACCCCCTTTCTCGACCCAACTACACTCTTATTACACGAAAGGAATTGTGAAAGCAAAAGGGTGAGCACAACTAGCTCGATAAAGAATATCATGACTAAAGATAATTAAATTATCAATAGCCTTCATCGATAATAAATCGAGATTTAGAACATATGGTAGATGATAAAAATTTCAACCATAGTTGCGGTGAACGAAGCGATCCATTAGAAGAGTCAAATAGACCATAAAAGTCTATTATCTTCTCCATGTTAAAATCCACCAACAATGTTTTATCTCACGTAACATCAATCAACAATTACGGTCCACAATCATATGAATAACTCATAATCATAATTGTGATTCTAAATTCCTCTTCTCATCCGGAATGAAGATAATTTTCATCACATATCTTTACGAAACATCAAAGATCATGGTTATACCAAATCACATTTCTGTTCATAATCATACTAATAAATTCATCTTTTGCACTCTGGGCCAAAGATATTCATCAATCATTTCATCTTTTACACTATTGGCCAAAGATATTCAACATAGTGTCATCTTTTGCACTCTACGGGCGATATTCATCAACAATTCATCTTTGCACTAACATGCCAAAGATATTCATCAACAGCTCATATTTGCACTACGGGCCAAATATATTCATCAACAGAGATCATCTTTGCACTACATGGGCCAAATATATTAATATCTCGAAAGAAATATATAATCATTTCGAATTTATATAAACAATAATTATAACCATGTTGATCAATTTCACCTTTGCACTTAAACTAAAGATATTCAATTATAAATTCAATGGTCATGATCATACCAATCAACAATTCAACTTTGCACTCTCTTGGCGAAGAGAACCCATAGTCACGATCATACCAATAATCTACCCATCTTTACACTCAAGTCGAAGAAATATCATCATTAGGGTTATAAAAATGTTATATATGATAATAAAAACAATATAATCAACATATAGATTTAATCTCAAGAGTAATATTCATAAATCAACTATAATTTGGTTAGGAAAAAGAAACCAATTTTGTTGTGAATAGTAACTTCGTGAATAGTAACTCATGAATAGTAACTCGTGAATAGTAACTTCATGAATAGTAATCCCAAAAATAAAAAAAGGTAGAAATTTCATAATAAAATCCATACCAATATTTAGGGTATAATAATATTGAAAGAATAACATTTCTTAAACTTATAAACAATTTATTTTAATTGTTTACACTTTACTAAATAATGCATTTAATCATCCTAAAATACCAAACTCATAAGATTTCATCACCAATAACCAAAACCCTCATCAAATATCTGCATATACCTCATATAGGATTCTCGAAGCCATAAAATCATATTTTCCAATTTTCTTACTTCACATAACATATTTAATTAATTTACTCATAATTAGACCATTTTCATGAAAAATACTAAATCAGTTCCAAAAATATTTATTTTCTAGGATTTAGCAGAATATAGTCCCATATTGAACATATATTTTTCTCGGAATTTTTAAAATTCATTTACTATTTTTCATATGGCCAAAACCGCCGAATATTTAGATATTTATCATAAATTGTACTTTTCTCCAAAAATTCCAAAATTCACAGAGTATACTGATATTATATAGATGTACTCCCAATAAAAATTTTACCAATTTTAGAGTTAACCACAAGGAGTTATAAGGGTTTACTTTTAAAATAGTTTTTTCTCATAAAATTCATAACTAGTCTATACATCCAAAAATCGCCATTTTTGGACACAATCTAGAAAACTCATCAAATTATCATTTCAAATTTTTTCAGAATTTTTGAAGGTAAGAAAAATTACGAAACTGAAAAACATAATAACCACTTAAAATCCACTTACCTCAAAAGAAGCGGTATTTACCGATTGGAATATCGGATGAAAAGTCAAAGGAACCTTGCCTTTGAATAGAAACTCTCAAAGTATCTAAATACTCACAAAATACGCTCGATAATATAGAGAGAAAACTTATGTTTACGGTGTGATTTTCAATTCTAACTTAAGCACTATTTATATAGAAAAATGTTAGAGCGTGAAAGGAGACTAAAATAATAAAATAATATTATTTCCTTTAATTTCATACCACCCACCATTTGAAAAATCCACCAACAGCCACCATCTTGAAGAAAAAATTGACCCCCATGTTTCAATAACATACAAAAAGTGGGTCCCACCCATAATTTAATAAAATCATTTTATTTTCGAAACTTGATAATTCATAGAAAATAGCAGTTTATCGAGAAAAATACAAATTTATATCCATTCCACAGGAAATCGAATTCTCTACAACTTTGTAGATTTAAGTTTTTCAAATTCAGGACATAAAATATCCGAAATCCATAAGCGGACAATTTTTAACACCTTTTAAAATTCATAACAAATCATGCGTTAATTTTTAACGGTTCAAAATTTGTGGACATATACTCAACTTATATATGTATAACATATCCAAAAATCTGCAACGATCCAACGGTTGGATTTAAATTATAACTCATTCAATAGAGCTTTAAGAACACCGAGATTTGATATTTTAATACCTCGATCAGATAAAATCTTGATAAAACACCTCAACATTAATTCCTTCATTTATAACCACATAAATAAATCCATCATTTATATCCACATCAAATAAATATTTCCTTATCATATAAATCAATAATTAATTATTTATAAATAATATTACGAAATCACAATAATGACAACGACGGCGGTTCGAGGAAGAGGGGCTTTCAGATAAGGATTTCTCCTTCTTGGCGCGTAATTAGGTGACCAAACCTCTCATTGATGAGAACTTTCTAGACATTGCCAATAATGTTATCTAATAATATTATTCAAATAATATGAATTATTGATCGATAATGGGAAATCTTGTGCGTGACAATTATTGAAACAATAATAATATAAAATATCAACGCGAAATTATTGAATTAATAAAATAAAATATTGAGCGATAATTCTTGTAACAATTATTAAGTAGTGCCTTCTTACGTAAGAATCAATAATTCAAAAATATTTGTGCAACAACGGTATTATTTTTATGCTTTACTTTACCCATTTACCCATTAGTATTCAAACATGTTAATGGTAACGATTACGCCAGAGTTATTTATAAAAACTCAAATTTATCATTTTTTCTTCATCAAGCGGTTATCCGTTATGGGGCCCCTGAAATGGCTGGCGTATCGTACGAATATTCCCAAGACGAAAAGAATATTCCACGACTAAGCGAATATTCCCGAAGCAAAAATGAATATTTTATAACCACTTGCGTATTTTGAAAAAAAAATTCATATATCACCCTTAACTTTAACTTTTTATCAATTTAACCATTTCTTGAATTGTAATTATAAGAAAAATTGAATACTTTTATTTCATAAAATTCGGGGTCTTACAGGTTGGATTAATACCTTTTGATTTCTTCTTAACCCAATTAGATGATGAAAAAGGTTCTTTTCTTCGTGTTCTTCCAAAGCTCTTCTCCAATTCTCAGAGAATTCTCTCATTCACCTTCACTCCCAAATTTCTTTTTACTGAAGAACAAGCTAACTGATGAGTTTTTTTTAACGTAAACACGCAATTCCTTCATTGGTTACCAAACCCCAAAGGTCACAAGACCTTGTTTGGCAAGCTTCCTTAGGCACCCCTTTCAATTATTTTAATAATTTTTTATCATATGGTATATTTGTCACACTTAAATTTAATTAAACTTATTTTTATTAATAAATCTAATTAAATCTTACTAACAAAATTATAATCTCTAATTAGACAATTATAATTTTAATTAATAAATCATTAATTTTCTAATTTAATTATTTAATTAAATTAGAATATTATCATTATCCCCATGTTATAAAATACGCACAAATTCTTAAATTATTTAATTTAATCAATAGTATCACACTTACATAAATTATCCCATAATAATTTCCATCAAATATTCATTTTAAATTCCATAAAATTAGAACTAAAATATTTATTTTATTAGATAAATATTTTAACTATTTACAAGATCAAAAATCATTATTACATTAATATATTACACTCATATGTAATATATCACTTCCTCGTTTATTAAAACAAATATGCTTACACTAATTCACTATTTTAATTAAATGAATTACTCACATTATTTATAAAATTTAATTCATAACAATTTCATCGCCATAAAGCATAATAATCGAATTATGTTATTTCATAATATAATTTTCAACTTAATTAAATTAACTAATATTATTTAGTTAATTTTTTTTCTGTAACAATCTCATTTTTCTTCTTCAATAGTTAAATTAACTAATAAACCTCATTTTCCCAACATATACATCTCTTTTATATTCACACTTAATCTCTTCACATCAATCACATATTTCAAGATAAATTGCAAATATATATACTTACCCACACTCAAAACACATAATTCAAAATATATACATATCATAATAGTCTTAATCTGTGCTGACAATGCAGAAAGTGTCGCGAGTCCATCAATCTTTGCTTCCCTTGGCTTAGTCATTCTCGTATACGGCCATTGATAATTAAATTTTGTCATGGTACCTGAAAAGAAAGAAAAAAATAGAAAGAGAATTAAAGAAAATAATAAAAAAAAACGTTTAAATTAAAACTAATTTGATAAAAATTAATATTGGCAAAATTATTAAACTAATTCCTCGGCAACGGCGCCAAAAACTTGTTAGTTGATTTCACAATCAAAACATACGTGCAAGTATACACGGTCAACAAGTAATAAAATGATAAGAAAAGTATCGTTCCCACGAGGAATTATTTAATAAGAATCACCAACTATTAGTTCTTAACCAAACTAATTTTATTTAAACAATCAATTTAGAGTTTTGAATTAAATTATTTAATTAAACTAATTCTAATTACCACTAGTTAAAAATCAGATTATGGAGATTTAAGATCACAACTTCACTTATTGCTTCACTTATATTAAAACACTTCTTATTAATTACGCTCACTATTCTTGATTGTTAATCAGGAACTTATTAATATTTATAACCACCTTCCGATGTATCACAAACATATTAATCCAAATCCAAAGTTGATAGAATTGAATCAAACACCCTAATTAACTAATTCACTATATTTCTATGTGAATTATAATTAAAAAGGATTTAAAGTACATGTTCCCTATCAGATTGCACGCGGTGTAAAGGCATGTCCCTATCCTAAACACAAATAATGAATTCCAACACCATGTAGAAAACACAATCACATACTATTATGATCAGATCTAAATCTATATTTCATCTCCCGAATTCATATAAATTATCATGGTAATTGTTAGCTAGACAATTAAACAATTAAACGTAATCATAATAGATAATCCATATAATAGATCACAGTAATTAACAGAGAAGCATACTAAAATAAGCTATGCAATAAGATCCGTAGCAACCTTAAACAAGAAATTTAGTTCATTTTAATTGAATTAAAATCAAGAATCCACAATTGAATACACATTAAAAGATAAAAGTAAGATAAAAGAAGAGAATACAATCTATTGTCAGCAGTCTTGAGACTTCTCTTCCGCTCCTTTGAATCTTCAGTGTTCTTCAAGTTGCTTCAATCTCTAATAGCTAATTAAGAACTAGGGTTTATGTTCTAATCTAATGGAGTGTTCTTTCTAAGCTAATCTATCTAATCTCCTCTTATTCTATGCCTCATCATCATGTATTTATAGGTTACAAGTCAAATTTTTAGCTTAAGAGGAAACCCAATCCAATTTGGAGTAAAAAAAAGTGTTAAAATTCGCCCCAAAACTCGTCAAAGCTTGATCAAGCCCTACACGGCGCCCAGTGACGATCACTGCATTGGAATCGCCCCCTAAGTGTTCTAAGACCTTTGAAATAGGCTAGGAATGGGCGCCCCGACGCTGGCCTCTTTTCCAAAAATTTTCTACTCTGACGTCTTTTAGGAAAATGGCCATAACTTTAATGTCTAAACTCCAATTTTGATGATTCAAGATGTTCTGAAAAGAGGAGACGTAGATCTACAACTTTCATTCTTTAAGTTTTTCGAAATAAGGTCCGGAGAAATATTGAAATTGGCTTTGAAGCGGCTGCAGTGTAAATGGCAAGCCAAAAATGCGAATCTAGCAACCCCAAACGTCGATCCAAGTAACTTGTGTCCTAATTCCTACAAAACAACGTAAAACATGCATGAATAGACACAAACACTTAAAAATATTCAAAAGATTAAGCTCAAACGCACTCAATTCATGGGTATAAAACTCACTCATCACATAATAAGAATTTTAATTATTAAATTCTTATTTTAATAACTTATAAAAATTCGGGTTGTCACATCCTTCCCCCCTTATAAGGATTCCGTCATCGTAATCAACAAAACCTCCCTTACTCGGTTATCACCAAATCTCTTTTCAAAATTTATCGTTGCATATCTTCACACATTACCTTAATATAGATTTTATTTCTTATCACTCCAACCATTCTTCACAATAAATTCTTGTAAGTTTTATTTCATAACATTTTCTTATACTTAATTATATTTTAGTATTACATATTCTTTTACCCATTCATTATCTTTCTCTAAGGATCATTATCATGTACTAGATTCTCAAACTCTCGGGACATTACATTCACCATTTCTTCTAAGAATTTCGTCCTCGAAATTTTGACTTACTAATATTCGTTCATTCCATTTATCAAAATAGATTGTATGTTAATATTTATTTATTCATTAGGTTCTACAACCAAATTCTTTCTCTAAGGATCTTTCTAAGATCATCATATTCATCACCTCTTCCTCTTCTAAGAGTTTCATATTTCCCTTATTTCTGGAATTTCATTTCTTTCTTGAAATTATTATGTTTTGCTTAATTTTCTCATCATTACAAGCCACATTCTACGGCTTATCAACTCGTTTGCCTAACTTGCCAAAACTTAGAAAAATAGTCGAAAAGGAGACTAAAACCCACCTCGGTCGTCGAAATGATATTCAAACACATACATAGCACCATATAGGTATTTGGCACGTATTACAACTAACGTGACTCGATTTCGATATACAGAGGTCGAGTTATCAGTCTCTTTGCCTAACTTGCCAAAACTTAGACAAATAGTCGAAAAAGAGACCAAAACCCGCCTTAGTCGTCAAAATAACACGCAAACACATACATATCACCGCATAGGTATTAGGCACGTGTTACAACTTACGAGACTCAATTCTGATATTCGGAGGCCGCGTTATCTTCCCAATTGCCTAACTTTCTAAAACTTGGACAAATAGTCGAAAAAGAGACCAAAACCCAGCTCGTTCGTCGAAATGATACGTAAACACATACATAGCACCGCATAGGTATTAGGCACGCATTACAACTTACGAGACTCGATTTCGATATACGGAGGCTGACTTATCAGCATGTTTGCCTAATTTGCCACAACTTAGAAAAGTAGTCAAAAAAGAGACGAAAACCCGCCCCGGTTGTCGAAATGACACGCAACCACATACATAGCACCACATAGGTATTAGGCACGCGTTACGAGACTCGATTCCGATATATGGAGGCCGAGTTATCAGCCTATTTGCCTAACTTGCCAAAACTTGGAAAATATTCAAATTAAAAATGAGACTAATACCTGCCTTGGACATAGAAATGACATGCAAACATATATATAGCACCATATATTTATTAGGCACACATTACAACTTACAGGACTTGATTCCGATATATAGATGCCGAGTTATCAACATATTTGCCTAACTTGCCAAGACTTAGAGAAATAGTCAAAAAAGAGACTAAATGCCGCCTCGGTTGTCGAAACGACACACAAACACATATATTGCACCACATAGGTATTAGGCACGCGTTACAACTTACGAGACTCGATTCTGATATACGAATGCCGAGTTATCAGCCTATTTGCTTAACTTGCCAAAACTTAGACAAATAGTCAAAAAAGATACCAAAACCCGCCTCGGTCGTCGAAACGACACACAAACATATGCATAGCACAACATAGGTATTAAGCACGCGTTACAACATATGGGACTCGATTCCGATATACGGAGGCCGAGTTATCAGCTCGTTTGCCTAACTTACCAAAACTTAGAAAAATAATCGAAAAAGAGACCAAAACCCGCCTAAGTCGTCGAAACGACACGCAAACACATACATAACACTATATAGGTATTAGGCATGTATTACAACTTACGGGACTTGATTCCGATATACGGAGACCGAGTTATCAGCTCGTTTGCCTAACTTGCCAAAACTTAGAGAAATAGACAAAAAAGAGATCAAAACCCGTCTCGGTCGTCGAAACAACACACAAACACATATATAGCACGGCATAGGTATTAGGCACGCATTATAACTTACGAGACTCGATTCCAATATACGGAGGTCGAGTTATTAGCCTGTTTGCCTAACCTTCCAAAACTTGAAGAACACAAACTAAAATATTTTAAATATGCTATCTTTTCAACTTCGCTATTAATATTTTAATTTTGTAGGGTCTTGTTGATGAGACTCGTGGGGGTAGAGGCTGCGGCACATGCGAGACCATGGAGGAGATGGTGATGACCGCCGAGCTGATGTTGATGAGGCTATAGAGGGTGGGACCGATGCCGGATCGGACGAGAGTGGGGGGATGGCGATGGGACTGGCGATCGTACGATAGATGGCGGCGATGATGATACTCACACTCCTGATCTTGGGCTGTAGTTAGTTTATTTTTATATTTTGACTTTTATGTATATATTTATACAGCTTTTGAGTTGTACAGACTAGAGTTTTGTATCTAGTTAGGTTGATGGTTTATGTATCTAACTATATTGATTGTTTATGATTATATTTTGTATATACATCGTACGACTTTTATCTATATGTCATTATGGTGTTTACATATTTGATGGTTGATAGCAAAAGATTTAATTGTTATTGATATGCGTTCGTGAAGAATTATTTGTTTTTCTTTAGTTTATAACATGTACAATTATGTATATGTAAATGAACAGGGGAATTTCGCAATTTTCTAAAAAAAAAAAATTAAAGCAAGTCATTGGCGATGGTTGTCCCGTCGATAATGACCTACAGCAACGGTTCATTATATAATATAAATTAAGGTCATTGGCGATGGGACAAAAGTCATTAGCGATGGCCTGGTCGTCGCCAATGACTATATTAATAAATTCTTTTAAATGGCTATTGTTGACGGTCTGTCCGTTGCTCGTGCATTCGACAATGAGTCATTGGAGACAGCTGGCCATCGGCAATGACCCCGTCGTTAATGACCTAATTCCCGACGGCGGACGACGGGAACTAGTGACGACGACGGGAGTGGCGACGGTGGTTGCCGTCGTCAGTGACCTCATTGTCGACGGCAGGTGAGTCATTGGCGACGGCAACGCCCGTCGGCAATGACCTTTTTTTTGTAGTGATTGATGGGCAATTAAATGCTCACCCTTGATTAGAATTAAATATTTTCAGCGAAACATGATCGTATAGAAGTTTCTGACAAGGATAAAGGAAATGGGAAGTTGAATGAGTAGTTGAAGTATGATGTATGTAACAATTAGATGTTTTGTAATAATATATATCTTATTATCATGTAAGGTCTGAGAACCTGTGATTGACAAGTTAGATATTTTGTAATAGTCAATGATTACTTTTATGTCAATATTAATTTGTTAAATGAATAGTATTGTGTATCACTGAATAAGGGTTTGAAAGTATTCAGATTTGAGAGCGGCACAAATATCCTAGCTAATCGTGATCCACAAAAACATGAAGATGTTGTTATTTGAATATAAGTGATATCTAATAAGTAATTTTTTTACACACTCAAATACTAAAACCCTCCCTCAGTTATTACTAAATTCTTTGTCAGAGGCGAATACATATGTATCTCCAATGCTTATTCGTTGTTTTCATATACTTTTTCTATTTCAAATTATAAAATCAATAGTAACTTTTGATAAGTTAATTTCAAACATTTTAAAACTATATATTGAAATGAATTTATTTTGTTTATGTCAATACAATTATGAATATCATAAATTATAGAAAAAATACTACTAATTATAATATTTATTGTTTTGAAACTTTAATAAATCATGTCAATTTAAACTTTGAAAATATTTTAAATTAATTTTTTGAACGGTTGCAGACAGACAATATATATCAACATCATCAATAGCAATGCTAAAATCATGAAATTTGTTTTTGGGAATTGGATTAACAGAGATATCTAGGAAAATACTACCTCCGTTCTTAAAAGATTGTCGTTTAAGCTTTTTGTACATGGATTAAGAAAGTATCATTTACCAAGTAAAATTTGTTTGAAATTCCATCAGTACTACCCTTTTTGAAAAGTTAAAAACTATTAATACAAATGAGATAATTTCTTGAGACAATGAGAGAAGGTAGGGGTAATATAGGAAAATAAATAATTTATTCTCCTCGAAAGTTGTAAACGACAAATATTTTGAAACAAATTTTTTCTTCTAAAACGAGCATCTTTTAGGAATGGAGGGAGTATATAGAAAGTGAATGGAAAATAATTTTTTTTTAAAAGTACCTTTATGAATTTCGGTTATCACAGTTCTAGATTTTGACACCGTCGAATTGAATTATGGGGATGTTAGAGATTTTGTGCCAATCCTCGCCTGTATTCCGTTGACATCTTTTAATCAGTTCGGGACAAAACCATATTCTGAGTTCTTTGAGTGTAGAAGGAAGAGAATATTTAAACACCATGTTTGGACACTCATAAATCTCTAAACGTTGGAGAGATGTCTGATAGTTTACAAGCCACCGTGGTAAATACCTTAACTTCGGTAGTCCTTCAACAGCTAAAATTCGAAGCCTTGAGAGACTACCAATGTCTTGTGCCGTAGTCTTCAAATCCAGCTTTGGACAGTCAGAAAGTACGAGATTCTCTAGCCTGGATAGGTACCTCAAATTGTCCGGCAAGGACAACAAACTTTCACAATGCTTAATTTGCAACGTTCTGAGGTGACCATTCTTCTTTAAGTTGCGCAAAAATTTCAGATTCCGGCATCCTTCAATCTCCAAGTATCTAAGGGAATTCAAACTTTCATCATTTTCATTTAGATATGATAGCTCCATTTCTCCTGTGGTTAAGTACAAGTACCTGAGACTTCTTAGTTCCCTAAAATCTTTGGGCAACTTCTGTAGTGCATTACAACCCTTAAGACATAAGGTTTGTAGGCTCACCAATTGACAGAGCGAATCTGGAAGAGTTTTTATGCACGTATTTTTAGCCAAGCACAGGTATCTTAGACTCTTCAAATCACCAATGGAATTTGGTAAGTTAAAGCATGCTTCCTTAAAATACAACACTCTCAAGTACTTGAATTTTGAAATGCATGTCTTAACGAAGGATATGCTGCAAGCAGGCCCCACATCGTTGTCTGCTATGATGGTTCTCAGACCTCCAAGTTCAAGAACAGAACTCGGAAATTCTTCCCCACTGACCAATTCTTTACTATGAAAACCTACATGCCGAACCTTTTTGTCTAGAAGCAGTTCACCTCTTGGAGTATCATCACTTAAACTTGCGGACTCACCCTCTGTAACTAATAATGCAAGGTCGTGCATTAGGCCATGGACTTTGAATGTGCAGTAAAACCAAAAGTCCTCGACACCTTGAAAAAATGATTTCGAATGTAACTCGGCGAAAATTTCTTGCCCAATATCTTCTGCCTCCGAGTGGTTTCCATCACGGCCTGATTCAAGGAACCCTAATGCCATCCAAATATATATCATCTCTATTGATCTTAATGTTGTACCCTTTTCAAACATTGAGCAAATAGAAAAACATTGTTTCAGGTTGGAACGTAAATGATTGTAACTCAATTCCAGGACAGGTAAAATATCACTTTCTCCTTGTTTTAAGTTCCAACTTTTATCATCTCTCACAAGGCGCCAATCTCGCTCTTCAGTTTTCAAGTGCAGAAGACTTGCCAAAGTCTTTAAAGCTGAAGGTACTTCTAGGCTTTTTTTCACTATATCTTTTCCGATTGGGATCAGTCCTGAATTGTGCTCCTTCTGGCCTTCCCCAAGTGCCCATTTCATAAGCAATGATAGAGAATGTTCTGGCGAAAGACTTCGTAAGGTGTGCGTGTAACTAGTACCCATGATTTTAGCAACGGATTGTGAACGCGTAGTCACAACAATTTTACTACCATAGCCACCACGCAGTACTTCTTTCAAGCCAACCCATTTGCCATCATCCTCGTTCCACACATCATCCAAGACGAGTAGATATCTTTTACCCCTCAAAATTTGCTTCAAGTGTTCTAGCAATTGTTGCATACTCAAATCCCTGTGACCAACTATTTCTCCAATTATTTTTCTGACATCAAAGTTCTCTGTAACACAAACCCATTTTTTCAACTCAAAATATTGAGTCACCCTTTCATCATTATATACAGATTTAGCAAGCGTGGTCTTTCCCAGGCCACCAATTCCAACAACAGAAACAACAGAAACACCACAATTATTACGGTGATTATTACCATCATCTAGCTGCTTCAAGACATGCACCAGCTGTTCTATGTCCTCCTCTCTACCAATCACATCCGAAACATCAACATCGGAGTGAGTTTCTCTCCAGGCTGGGACTATTCTGTTCTCAACATATGGTCCGGATATATGAAATTTATTTCTATCAGCAGCAATTCCATCCAGTGTCTTTCTGGTTTCCTTAATTTTATTACCCATCATATGGCCGAATATGAGCGGGCTTGAAGATGAGGTGTAATACCGTAACTTTTTCCTGATGTTTATCCTTTGATTCCGTACTTGCCGCTGCAAATCCGCAATTTCAAACTCATCCAGAATATCTTCGGCAGAAGCACAAACATCTCTTAGTTTAGCCAACCATACTCGCCGCTCACGATTCATTTGATGCTGTAACTCCTCGCCGTCCAAACGCACGGCTTTGACAGTTTCTAGGGTCTCCTTCAGCTTCTCTAGTTCGCTTTTTACTCCCGGTGCTAATACGAGTTCTTTAACACTAACAATGGCAATCTTTGCCAAAAGGTTCGCGACAGCGCCGTAGAGAATTGTTTCTGCCATGACCACCACAGCTGTGGGAGGAAGAAGATGAAGATTGGAGGATGAGAGAGATATTTTCCAAGGGGCTTATCCTATTACAGACCACAAAATTAGATAATGTATAGAGACTAGCTAGGTCCCGTACCTCCGGGTGTAATTTATTTCAAACTTTGAATAGCTCAGATGATTTATTGAGTGAGCGGTAAATTTAAAATATAATGGACAACTAGTTTTAGATCAATATTCGTAGCGGAAATAACAATTCATTAGAAGAGTTAAGTAGAGAATGAATTATACTATCATCTATGAATTTAAAAGTCCATCATCAATATTTTATCCCTGTAACATCAATCAATATACATTTTGAATCAAATATTCATCTTTGCGATGACGAAATTTAAAGATATTCATTTATATCACCAATTAGTCATGTTTCATCTCAACACTGCTCATCTTTGCACTACTGGTAAAAAATATTCATCGTGTAATCATTCATCTTTTTGCTACTGGCCAAAGATATTCATCAAAATATCACCATTTTTAGGTCGAGGATGATAAAAATATTTTAAAAGAACGAATCCAAATGAGATAAAGGACACAATTAGGGATTCATAATTTAGTTTATCCAAGTTCAAAAATACTCCATAATAATCAATTGTGGAGCAAAATTCAAGAATAAAGTTCAAAACATAGATTCAATCAAATATAGGAACCATAATGAACAACTTGGATACAGAAAAGAAAACTCATGGAATTTCTGATCATTTCAGGAATTATAGAAGCAATACTTACCGTAGTAAGTTTAGAGTTAGGAATCTGAAATGAATAATATCTGAAATCGTAAATGAATTTTCAATCGTAAATGCAGTGGTCGCGTAGACATATCATTTCCACAATTTAATAACAATTGAATACGAAGAGTTATTCACCAGGCATATGGTAGTCCGCGTAGACAGGTTATTCCCACATAATAATAAAAAATGGAATAACAAAAGGATTTTACCATGCATGCGGTAGTCCGCCGTAAATAGGTTATTCCAATAGAATAATAAAGAATGGAATAACGAAAAAGATTTCACCATGAATGCGGTAGTTCGCGTAGACAGGTTATTCCAACAGAATAATAAAGAATAGAATAACAACCCTTACGAGTATTGAAAGAAAATAACTCTCTTCATGAATACGAAAGAAATAATACCCCTTACGAATACAACAACTAATATCCCTTACCTTAGTAGAAGATTGAATACTGAAGTAGAGTAGTAGCAGAATACTCTTCTTCTTGCTCTCTATGGTTTCTCTCTCTAGAGTTTTAGTGAATTCGTAAGAAATAATGAAGGAATGAGCTTCTATTCATAGAAAAAAGGACTGAATAGTAACTAATTCATGAACCATCTTGTTATCGCGAACCCTTTGAAGTACCAGCTTCAAATGGCGCTCATGATCTTCACGACTTTTGGAATAGATGAGGATGTCACCAATAAAGACAACAACGAACTGATCCAAATATCCCTTAAACACGCAGTTCATCATATCCATGAAAGCAGTAGGAGCATTAGTCAGTCCAAAAGACATGACTAAGAATTCATAATGCCCGTACCGAGTTCTGAAAGCAGTCTTCGAAATATCCTCAGTTTTAATCTTCAGCTGATGATATCCAAAACGAAGATCGATCTTTGAAAAGAATTGTGCTCCTTGCAACTGGTCGAACAAGTCATCAATGCGAGGTAGCGGATACCTATTCTTGATGGTGATATGGTTCAATTCCCGGTAGTCAATACAAAGTCCCATACTCTCATCTTTCTTCTTTACGAATAAAACAGGAGTACCCCAAGGAGATGTACCAGGACGAATGAAACCGATGTCTAACAACTCCGGTAATTGGACCTTTAACTCCTGAAGTTCAATATGAGCCATTCGATATGGGGTTTTAGAAATGGGTTTTGTACAGGGTTCAAGGTCAATAAAGAATTTAACTTCACGTTAAGGGGTAGACCAGAAGTTCTTCAGAAATCGTCGGAAATTCACTAACAATGTAAATATTATTCAAATCGGCGTGTTTTTGTTCAAGTCCATGACATGGGCTAAGAAAGCTTGACATCCATTTTTCAATAAACGAATGGCTTTATGGCTTGATATGACATTGATTGACTTTAGTGGTTTGGATGTTTGAATTCGCATAACAGGTTGGTTAGGAATATGAAAACTAACAACCTTACGAAAATAATTAATTTTAGCATGATGAGTGGTTAACCAATCAATCCCTAAAATCACATCAAATGCAAGTATTTTCAACGAAATAAGATCGACAGGTAATATGATGGTTCCAACTTGAATCAAGCAAGATTTATAAATAGTAGATGTAATGAAAGTTTCTCCTAACGGAGTCTCAACAGATAAGTCAAAGTCTAATTTCTCCGAAGTCAAGTTCAAACGTTGACCATAAGCAGGAGAAATAAAAGAATGGGTAGAACCGGTATCTAATAAGGTACAAACTTCACAAGAGTTTATGATTAGCTTACCCGTGATCACCTCGTGCGGGTTCCTCGCGTTTTGGGCAGTCACGACAAACGCCCTTCTAGGAACCAACAACTTTGACTTATTCGGGACAGCCTTTGAAGTCACCATCCCCATTGGACTTGGTTTCGCTACAAAACAATCTCTAGCTATATGACCTTTTTTCCACAGTTATAACACACCTTGGATTGTTGTTGGCAGTTTGGGCTGATGTGTCCCTCTTTCCTGCATTTATAACATATTACCGATGATCGTTCTCCTCCCCTAGAAACAGCTGGTGCTGACGTCTTCACGTTATCATTTTTGTACCTTCTCTTTTTGAAATCTCCTCCCGACTCGCTTCTTCTATTATCATGACCACGATTACCACCCGAGTGGTTACTGCTTTTGTCCGTATTCTTTCCTCCCCGCTGGTTATCATTGCTTCGATGGTCACGCCGCCCAAGTGTGACCACGTTTAGCCTTGAAATGGATCGGCTTTCTATAAATTACGTGGTCCCAACTCTTTGAACTGCTTGGTTGTGACAAGCCGCGTGTTGTTATCATTTCCATCCATATTTTTTACACGAGTCTCCCTCGTCTGATTTTGCATGAACTGCAAAAAGTTTCTAAGCATTCCATCATTCATCGTTTGTTCGGTAGTGTTGTTTATAGGAGGAATATTGACTTCTTATTGCATGTTCCCCTGATTGGTGATTAAAGGTGTCTCCACGCTCTCATTCACTCCATTGTTAACATTCTCAGCTGCCATTCTAAAAACTGCCACAAAATAAGGGATAATTAAAGAAATTGACATAACACATAATACCCCTATATTATGATCGACCAACAAATAAGCATAGGTAGGACACACTAGCGAAGGATTTACTCGTCTCTCCCCTCCTAGTTTTATTCCCCGATTTCCGCCAGAGACCATATCCCTAAGCTCTAATACCAATTGTGACTCATGTCCCAACCATGGACAGCACCTCACAATGATACCTATCAGTTCATCACCGCAGAACAGCGTCCCTTACAGAGAGTCTAGCTTCGGTGCATCCCCCATCAACAGAAAGTCACCAGATAGAGGCTCGGGGCTCTTTACTTATGGCTCAGATACCAACTGTGATGCCCCTAAAATAGGTATACATCACCCATTCTGAGTCGCCAAATACATGGTACAGAAAATAACTACAACTTTATTATTACAATTGTCGTGCAAAATACGACAACACATATACTGTGAGTTTAAATACAAATATTGTCTTCTAGACAGTATTCAAAATCAAATAAGTCCTCATTATAATTATTGATACACTATTTTATAAAATAGTGAGGACTGCTAAACCACTATCTTGATCCATCATTCCATACCCTGACTAGTTCCCGCTATATTCTCTCCTCCTGAGAAGAAAAATGAAACAAAAAGGAAAAGAGTGAGCTCAACTAGCCCAGTAAAGAATATTATGACTAAGATAATGAAAAACAAATTATCGTTAGCATTCAACAAATCAGATAAAATATAATGGACAACTAGTTTTAGTTCAATATTCGCAGCGGAAATAACAATTCATTACAAGAGTTATGTAGAGAATGAATTCGACTATCATCTATGAATTTAAAACTCCATCATCAATATTTTATCCCTGTAACATCAATCAATATACATTTTGAATCCAATATTGATTAAGTATCACCATTTAAGACTGAGGATGATGAAAAATATTTTAAAGAACGAATCCAGTGAGATAAAGGACACGATTAGGGATTCATAATTTAGTTTATCCAAGTTCAAGAATACTCCATAATAATCAATTGTGGAGAAAAATTCAAGAATAAAGTTCAAAACATAGATCCAATCAAAGATAGGAACCATAACAGACAACTTGGATACAGAAAAGAAAACTTAAGGAATTTCTGATCATTTCATGAATTACAGAAGCAATACTTACCGTAGTTAGTTTAGAGTTAGGAATCTGAAATGAATAATATACTGGCTATCTTTCGAAATTTCAAGCGCCATGCGTTAGTTCGCGTGAGCGGATCATTTCTATAATTTAATAACAATTGAATACGAAGGGTTATTCACTGTGCATCATTGTAGTCAGCGTGAGCAAAGTTATTCCATAGAATAATAAAGAATGGAATAACAAAAGGATTTCACCATGCATGCGGTAGTCCATGTAGACAAGTTATTCCAATAGAATAATAAAGAATGGAATAACGAAAAAGATTTCACCATGCATGCGGTAGTCCGCATAGACAGGTTATTCCAACAGAATAATAAAGAATGTAATAACAACCCTTACGAGTATTGAAAGAAAATAACTCTTTTCATGAATACGAAAGAAATAATACCCCTTACGAATACAACAACTAATATCCCTTACCTTAGTAGAAAATTGAATACTGAAGTAGAGTAGTAGCAGAATACTCTTCTTCTTGCTCTCTATGGTTTCTCTCTCTAGAGTTTCAATGAATTAAGTAAGAAATAATGAAGGAATGAGCTTCTATTTATAGGAAAAATGACCTAATAAGAATAATTCATGAAACGACCAGTTTAATTTACTTTTAAACAGACGATCCATATTTATTTACTATTAAAACTTAAAACAACTATCCATCTTGATTTACTATTAAAACTTTAAACCAAATGATCCATATTGATTTACTATTATAACTTTCCACCAATGATACATATTGATTTACAATAATATCTTCAACCAACGGTCTAAAATTTAAGACATCCCTCATGGAATAATAAGCCAAACTTATAACAAACACCTCATAACAAACCCTCTATTTATATCAAAAATTGAATAAATAATTACCACAAATCACTTATCTTTAATAAAAACATTTTTAATCTATTAACAATTATTCATCATTAATATTACAACTCACAATATTTAACAACCGGATCATTCCCGGAAAGAGGGGCTTTCAGATAAGATTTCTCCTATTACGCGCAATTAGGTGACCAAACCTCTCTTCAACAGAACTTTCTAGACATCATTAATATTGCAAATAATAATATAAATAACTTCGTCGTCTCAATTATTGATTAAATAATATAAAATATTATGTAGATGATACTGTGACAATAATTGAATCAAATAACGTGAGATACTATGCAACAATTATTGTAGCAATAATTGAGTATAACTAAGTGACTTCTCACGTAAGCATCAATAATCAATACCGTGTGCTACTATGTAACCACGCATATTACTGTACTTTTATCACTGGGTATTTCAACTGTTTAACGGTATCAATTATGTTGTTATTTATAAAAACTCAAACTTGTCATTTTCTTCATCCGACCATTTTTCGTTATGGGGCCCACAAATGGCTGCGCCATCGTACGAATATTCTCCGACAGCAAGAATATTCCACGACCAAACGAATATTCCCCGACAACAATGAATATGTTATAACCACTTGCTTATTTTGCAAAATTTGCACATTTCACCCATAACCAAAGCATTATATCAAATTAACACCTTATTATTCATAATAATAATTAGAGGAAATTTGATTTTATTTATAAAAAGTTGGGGTCTTACACCAGAGATAACCCCTGGAGATCCAGTTTCCAACCCCAAAGATAATCCCGGGAGATCAAGTTTCCAACCCTGGAGATAACCCCAGGAGATCCGATTTCCAACCCCGAAGATATCCCCGGGAGATCCAGTTTCCAACCCCGGAGATAACCCTGGGAGATCCAGTTCCAACCATGGAGATAACCCCGGGAGCTCTAGTTTCCAACCCCGAAGATAACCATGGGGGATCAAGTTCAAAGCCCAGAGATAACCCCGGTGTCGATGTCGGGATTTTTATTTGTCCCTTTTTGTTCTTGTCTTTTGGTGTTCTCATTTTAGGTGAGATTTGTTTGAAAAAACAAGTTTGAAAAGTGTTGGGAGAGCACATATTTTGATTTGATGTTTAAAATGCTCATGATTATATGTAAAGTCCTTCAAGGAATATATGTACAAGGACTTAGTGATAGATCAAATTTGTTAGGTTGATCTAAACTCTTAATGTGTATCATTCTGTAAATGAATGTATAGATAAAGATATCAAAGCTATTAGGTTGATCTTAAGATGTAATAGATAGGCTTCGAAGAGATCGTAGTGCATCAAGCTGATCAAGATTGCAGAAGCCAAGGTAGAAACGTAGAGCATCGAGGATCGTAGTGTGTCTACCTTGAAGGGCCTCTTCGGAAATCGTAGAGTGGTCCTAACGATTGCCGAGCCAACTCAACGATTGAAGTGTGCTCTCGGAAACGTAGAGCTTGCAAAGCAAGCAAGTGAAGATCGTAGTGTGAAAGTCTTTAAGAGAAATCGTAGTGCTCTTATTTGATAGAATCAGACCAAGCACCAAGGTAACAAGACACCACGATCTGGATCATAGAGTATCATCTGCCGTGTGTCAGAAGCATCAAGCCCTACCTTTTTGTTTGAAGATATATCTCCAACAAATGTGGAATGAGTTTTAAACGTTGAAGTACTCACCAGTCCCAAAGGCATAAAAGATATCTTTAGTATGCAACAAAGAAGCGTATTGAAGAAGCTAAATAAAGTACCATCGGTAAGAGGAAAACACCTTTTCAGGTGTTAGGTGAAAAAGCAGTCTGCTGTGTCAGTGAGCCAGAATGCAACTCAGAAGATATGCAGAAAAGTCTCCATCAAAGTACAGAAATGTCAAACGCATTTAATGCTTCAACGGATGGATCCAACGGATAGATTTCAAGATCACATATATGCAAAACATATACAGACGCAAGAAAAGGAGCAAGCATTGAACAAAAATGAAAAAGAACTCTCAACGCTCAGCTCTACGATCTGAGAAAAAGAGAAAGCTTGCTCAACTACTTAATTCTTTCGAACAAGTGCTTAACAGCAACTGAGTAGCAACCATCAAGAACTCAACAACTACCAATCAACTGAAGTAAGAGTTCCAAGTCAGAAGAACTTGAAGAGTTCTAAGTGAACTGTAAAGAGCCAAGTCTGCTGGCCTTGAAGAGTTAAAGAGTGAACTAAGAAGTTCCTAGACTGTTGGTCTAGAAGGAATCCGTGTGATTCAGAAAGTGTAAAAGACATCCTTAGTGGATTTCCTACTCGAAGAGTGGACTAGGAGCTTTAAGTGCTCTGAACCACTTAAAACGATTGTGTCTATTACATTCTTCCTATAACTGTCATATCTGCCATAACTGTTATAACTGCCTCACTCTCATTAACTCACTATCTTAAAGGAGATTAAAACAAATATTAATTTCGCTAAGTTTTAATCATTATCAACTAACAAGTTAAAACGAAAAGATTTTTAAATATCTATTTAACCCCCCCCCCCCCCTTCTAGATAATTATTGTGCCTTTGGGAACTAACAAAAAGGTCCGACATGTATATGTCGAAGATTTGATTGTGAGAGTCATCAGTTGGTATTTTTAAATGGTTGCACCAACTCAACCGAGAAAAGGTTTGTACAAAGACCTGATGGTTTGACACCGCTTTAACCGGTCTCGAGAAACTAAAATTCATTAGGGTCCGGGGCTTAATTAAGCGGAGGAAGGTGTTAGCACCCTCGACTTAGTGATAACCGCTATTCACGCCTTTTCATTAAACTTTTATCTGTGTATATGTGTGTGTGTGTATGTTAGGTCTATGTGCAGTTGTTTGGAAGTAGTGATATGCTTCGTTTGCGCATATATACAAAGGGTTTGACTTTTGTATAAAGTTTAATTTGAACAAGATATAGCAATGATGTTTTATAAAACAGGTTTTTCAAACCCTTGTGCTCAATAGTAATTGACGCCTTCGATACTTCCGTTTTATTATGTGTTCGGCTTGATTGCTTTTATTTTTGAGATGTGAGGCATCTTCGAGAAAATAATATACATAGCAGTGCCGAACTCCTTGTGGGCATGAGAGCCATCTAAGGATATTCAGACACTGTAGATAATTTACAAGTTGACTGCAGCTGTAAAATATCCATCACGAGAATAGAATCTAGATTCAGACAAAAATAAAGGATAATAAGAACAAAACTGATTTGGGAAGAGTATCTTAATTGGGGATACAAATCTATATAGATAGATTTAAAAGGATGATTGGCTTAACCCAAGGAACATATATTCATTTGATGTTAAAGGCGTTTAGCATGGAAAACTCCAAGAGATGTCTCATGTTGATGAGCCATGGAGTGTATCTCTCTTAATAGTCCCCAAAGACTCCTAAAAAGAGAGATCGCATGAGTAACTATCGTGTATGCAATGAAATGTACGAGACCTGATGTTGATCGATCATATTCTAGAGAAGATCACTACAAGACAGTGAAAACATCTTAAATTACTTAACCGGGCCTAAAGATGTGATCATATTCATGGTGGGTCTAGATTAAAATTACAGGGCTTAACAGACTCAAGTTTTTTTTGACTGACCAAGACGACAACAAATCCACTTTAGGGTAAAGCGTTACCTTGAACGGTGGTGCGGTGAATTGGAAAGGTTCTAACTAGCAAAGAGTTGCTGCTTTAGTGATAAAAACAAAGTAACATCTGAAAATGAAGCTGAAAGTTGATTGTTTGGATGAAAAGTTTATTACAGAACTAGAAATAGTTCCTAAGTCTCATCTTGGATCTAAACATGTGTTACGACACTTTCATTTGATTAAAGAATCATTTAAAAAGAAGAAGTCACTATAGAGACATTGGAATCTCAAGAACAACATTACATATATCCATTAACTGAAGCTTATCTAACAACAGGATGATCATCACTTAAAGAAGAAGTGTATGAGATACCATGGCAATTGACTTTAGTGTAAGTGGGAGATTGAAAGTAGTATGCACACACAAGCCAATCATATTTGATGATAAAGCATATACTTTGTAACAATCTAATTCATTTATTAATAAAAGAATTATTTAATTAAAGACTTTTAATTTATCTACATGATGTTTTTTTATAATATGTGATAAACTCATAATTTTAAGCAATGCTTTTAGAATCATGATGATGATCATGCTAATGGGATCTAAATTCTTATATAGCTCACAAACTAAAATTGTTCCCAATCGTTGAATTACTAAAAAGGGGATTAGTGACTCTAGATAGATTGGTACATACATTGTTTGCTCATTGGATTAGGATGATTGATCTCATGATCTTTTGCGTGGAGACACTAAAGTAAGTATATATGTGCTTATTTCAAAATAAGTTCAGTGAACGTGACTCGCTAAGGAATACTTAATGGAGTTTTACTTGTCTGTTAATAAAAATTGTTGTAGTGATAGTAGTATAAGTGATCTTTAGACTTGAGATCATCCTAGTATCTTGTGAATGATGAGTTATATTTTGACATGTCTCTTAAGACCCTAATGGTATATCAAATGGTATGCTTGGGTATAATAAGTCATGCATGCATGGAGATAATGAATGATCAAAAAAAGAATCCACCGCTTATATTAAAAGAAGAGAATGTCCTATGTGATTCGATAAATGACCACCCAGTACTCCTTGGCCAAGGCGAAATTAGAAAGGAGTTTCTAATTTGCATTATTTGGAGTTGTGCATTTAAGAATCTAAATACATATAATTAAATAAAATAAGACTTGAAAGTAATTTCATGTCTTATATTTAACACTACAACTAAAAGGCCTAACAGCGACCGCCTATCAGTGACCACATTCGGTCGTTGCTGATCATCTGCGACCGACTACGGTCGCTGATAGGCGTCGCATAAAATCTTGTCGCTAGAATGTACATCAGCGACCACTATTAGCGACCGACCTATCTATAACCGATATTAGCGATCGAAATTGTCATTTTGGTCGCTAAGATGAGTCAACATGGTTTAGGGCCACATGCTGACGTGGGCCACGTGTCAGCGACTACAATCAACAACCGCACGCGGTCGCTAATAGCCTCATGTGATTAGTGGTCGCTAATAGCCTCATGTGATTAGCGGTCGCTAATAATTATCAGCGACCGCATGCAGTCGCTGATGTAAAAAAACCTAGAAAATAGATTTTTCCTGTTTTGCAGAATTCCCAAAAAATTGTATCTATTTTGTACCTGCTTTATCCCAACACATATAAACACGCACAACAATATAACATCCATCATCCATATATCGACACATACACTAAACTAGTATATAAACTATATAAACCTTTAAAAACCAATATGAATTAAATAAATATAAACAAATCTAATGTTTAAGTAATATACAGACATCCAAAGAATGAATATAAAATTACAATATTCTCAAATAACTACAACTAAATCAGTCATCAAGCATCATTGTCCAAATTAGTTTCTACTTGATCTTGATCACCATGTAATTAACAAAATAATAAAAGAAGTTACATATATGTTGATATTGGTGTTACGACAATATACAGTTGTTTTTAAACACAATAATATATATATATAAGTCACTACTTTGATTGTAATAAATAAGATTGATTACCTCGTCGCCATCCCCATGTTGTGTTGTTGCTGCTGCCGCCACTGCATCAGCTAACTCATCAGGACTCAGAGCCGCCAGATGCCCGCCCATTATCTTTAGAAGATAGCGATCTCAACATATAGCTCTCACACAATCAACAGGAGTATGAACAGCTGGATGACTCGATGCCTGTGAAGACTGGGTAGCAGAGATGCCTGAGCCATTGAAGGATGGGTAACGTCGTTGTCCGTGACCTTTAATATAGTTCTTCTTCACAACAGATGCCCTCTCCCACAACTCTTGATCAATTGGCGGACGTGGAGTGCCTTCAGGATAATGCTTATTCAATAAATGCTTATAAGTATCCCACCATCATGTTAATAATTAAATAGTTAAAAAATAAATTCTGTAAGAAATGATAAACAAGATCAAGTTGTTAAAACTTATTACCGCTATCTGGATAGCATCAGACAGACCATCACGGGTGGCCACGTACACGTCCATCCAATGGATAGGCTGACCTTGAGACTGAGACTCCTATACAAAAAATATTCCAATATTACTAAGTAAAAATGTGATATATATTCTACAATTCATGATTGTAAACATATTAAAACTTGTAAATACGTACTTTGGTAGTGATATGCTGCAACTGTGAAATACTGTAGCCCTTGTATGTTCCTTTAGCCTTTTCCTCATCGGGTACACCCGAGGATCTGTTGGTGGCGGCAGTTTTTCATCTTTCGTCTTTTCACCCAATTCTCAGCTCTCCATTGGGCACACATCTTAACCCATATGGACTGGGTGCACCACCAAGGGCTATGCTCGTGCATGTAATCCTCTCCCTGGCCTGGATGGTCGATCGATGCATTGTGAAGGGGGTTTTGTCGTTCTTTGTTCAAATTATCTTTGGTGCGGACGGCGCACTTCTGCCAGAATAATGTATGTATCACTGAAGCCTGCGCGTTCTCCCATCTATACCTTTTCTGCAAATAAACTAACATTAATAAAATTACTAAACAATTATCCTTAGAATACTATATTATCTGTCATAATTAAAAAAAAGCATACCTGAAATTCAGCCCAAACAACATCCTTGTGGGTGATAGGTGTGCTTTTCATACATGCGTAATCACAGTGTGTAGGCCAATTACATGCTTAACACCGTGATATGCACTTGACGATCTTATTATCTGAAAAATCACTATAATATACAACAATTTACATCAACGATAAGTAGATATATTAAAGCAATTTACATCTAAGTTCTATATATCTTGTATAAATGGAATCTAAAATGCTTATATATAAATGATGCAGACGTACGTGTTATTCGGAGGAGGACGAATCTGAATAAGAATCAGATCATCCGGATTAGTAGGGGCCTTGGGCACATGACCCCTACCCAAGCCGTGCTTTTTCTGCGCTGCTTCAGTATATTACAAATTTCAAGATGTTATTATGATTTATATTTGATTACATGTATATATGAATATAAAATGACAATAATGACAGGAAATTGCATTTAAATAGTAAAGTACATAAACATAACAGTGATATAAAGATGTTGGAATGAGTTATATTTGATTACATGTATATATATGAATATAAAATGACAATAATGACAAATTGCATTTAAATAGTTAAGTACATAAACATGACAATGATATAAAAAACATGTAATGCTAAACATACATTTCATTTGTTCAAGTGTCAATGTCTGATTCAGAATCATCTTGTATATGTATTACAGATTCATAACCATCATCTGCTTCAGATTCAATGTCAGATTCAGTTAATAACTCTTCCTCCTCAGTATCAATGTCATCTGACATAAATATTGACTCAGGATCTAATTCATGTGGTTCATCTCCACCATCTAACTGGATTACTTCATTGTCGTCTTCCACATTTATTATAGTTTGACTATGAAGCATCTGCTCTTGGTAAATCTCCACGTCAACTACTTCTACATAACTGTGCGTGGGAGTATGAATTACAACTTGCCAATCTATAGGCAGTCTATCCCTTTTCCTAACAGGACTAGGAATGTAGTATACTTGTACTGTTTGAGTTGGTAAAACAAACAGTTCGTTGGAGTACACAGACCTATGGAGGTCAATATCGATGATTCCATGTCTGTCAACATGTATCCCTTTTTTTTAATCAAACCAACGACACTTGAACAAGTTAATATGACCCCCGTACATGCCCTTGTACGACAACTCTACGATTTCCTCCAACTCCCCATAAAAGGCATGACCAAGCTCATTATAACAATCTCCTTGGATACACGCTCCAAAGTTCTTTGTTCTTTTACCGCGCCCATATGCCTTTGTATGAAATTCACAACCATTTATTTTATAACCATTGCGGATGACTTGGTCCCTATCTGGTCCCATAGCTAGGACTTGTACATTAGCTAGAATCGTTGATCCCTTAGTCAAAGCCTACAAAAACTTCATCTTATTAAATGAAGTCATAGTTAATATGGAGTATATATATATATATATATATATATATATATATATATATATATATATATCGTGCTTAAGAAATTAAACTTACTTTGTCCTTTAGCCAAAGGGCAAATTTTTTATCACGATTGATTTAAATATCTTTATCAGTTATGCCGGGATGCTTCACTTTTAACTCGTCATCGTACAATCTATACAATGTTATAAACATTAACATATTGGAATAAATTTTCAAGTTAAGAGATAAATTATCAAGTTTACATGTGTACCTCACAAATTCGCCAATCTCCTCGCAATTGAGAAGAATGTAAGTATGTGCAGCATGTAATTCTTGCTCAGAGAGGAATATGCGCTTTCCTTTTCCATAAGCGCGGCTCGATAGACCAAATACAGAGAGCCGACCATTTAGTTCAACATTTCCCCCATCATCATGTCTCAATACTCGATTGGCCTTTATCAAGACTTCGTTCGGAAAATAGTCTGAGACAAACGTATATATCTCATCGAAATTGTATGCCTCACATATCGACCCCTCGACATAAGTTCTATTCTTCACCTTCCTTTTAAGGTTTCCCATCACCCTCTCGAAAGGGTACATCCATCTATATTGAACTGGACCCTCAACACGAGCTTCATAGGGAAGATGGATTTGCAAATGCTCCATAGAGTCAAAAAAAACAAGGTGGGAATATTTTTTCCAGTTTACACATGATCTCTATGATGTTCTTGTCAAGTACAGACATGTCCTTCTCATTTAATGTTTTTTGAACATAAGTCTTTGAAGAAATGACTAAGATCTGTCAAATCATCCCATATTGGTTTATCAAGCAGATCCCGAAATGATATAGGCATGAGTCTCTCCATGAACACATGACAATCATGACTCTTCATCCCTTGCAATTTCCCACCCGTAACACACCTTGTAATGTTTGATGCATATCCATCTGGTAGCTTCAGAGACTTAACTCATGTGCACACATCTTCAACTTGCTTTTTGGACAATGTGTACCTTGAATGCGGTTTGACAATCTTACCATTAGGAGATTCATAAAGTTCTAATCCAGGACACTTACAAATATCTTTCATGTCCAAACGTGTATTATCATTATCTTTTGTCTTCCCCGTAACATTCATCACGGTGTTAAACACATTGTCGAACACATTCTTCTCAATATGCATCACATCTAGATTATGACGAATCAAATTTATAGACCAATAAGGCAGTTCCCAAAAGATGCTTCTCTGAACCCAGTTATGAGATTTGCCAAACCCATTGATTATGTTTGTGGCATCAATCTTACCAAATGGGATGACCGGCAATCTCATCACAATCTCGCATCTCCATTCTCGACAATCGCGGTGCAGGCATATCATTGTCTACTTTCCCTTTCTTGAAGTGTTCTCTATTTCTTCAAAACGGGTGATCTATCGGCAAGAACTGACGATGACAGTCAAACCAACAAGGCTTTCGACCTTTTGATAGATTGAAAGACTTTGTATGATCCATACAATACGGACAAGACAACTTCCCATGTGTACTCTATCCAGCTAACATACCATAAGCTGGGAAGTCACTTATAGTCCACATAACCGCTGCCCTAAGGTTAAAATTTGTTTTCGTTGCAACATCCTAAGTTTGTACTCCATCCGCCCACAATACCTTCAACTCGTCTATAAGAGGTCTCAAGTAAACATCTAAGTTCTTTCCAGGACTCTTAGGACTAGGAACCACGAGTGAAAGAAACAAGTATGGATGTTTCATACACATCCAAGGAGGCAAGTTGTACGGAGTAATAATCACAAGCCAACATGAGTACAGAATAGCTGAGTGGCCAAACGGATTGAAACCATCGGTGGATAATCCAAGCCTCACATTTCTAGGTTCCAATGCAAACCCAAGATATTCTAAGTTGAAATCTTTCCAAACCTGCCCATCTGCGAGATGATTTAGTTCTCCATCTTTAGCTGGAGATTTTGCATGCCAACTCATATGTTCAGTTGTTCTTGAAGACATGTACAATCTTTTTAACCGATGTGTTATTAGAAAATACCTTAGAATCTTAAACGGTATACTTAATTTTTTTGTAGTCACGCCCTCTTTATTAGGCCTAAACTGATCATGACTGCAAAACGTGCACCTTGTCATCTTTTCATTTTCCTTATAAAACAACATGCAATCGTTGGGACATGCATCGATCTTTTAGTATCCAAGACCCAACTTCTTCACCATTTTCTTACAAAAGTAATAGTTACCAGGTAATTTCTCACCGTCACGCACCATACTCTTAATGACCTTCAAGAGCGACTCAAAACACTCATGACTCATGTTGTGATCAGCCTTGATGTTAAGTAATGTCGCTACTGTAGACAATGTAGTGTGTTTAGTGCAACCATGCCACAATGGCTCGCTACCCTCGTCTAACAACTTAAAAAACTCTTTGGCATCGTAATTCATAGGTTGCTCTCGCTTTGTTCTAATCAAAATCGCCCTGCAATATCATGAACCATTTCATTCATAATGACGATGAGTACTTGCTTCAATTGTGTATACGTGATGCCACCATTTCTTCTCTGCCCATGTGCCCACCAACATTCTTCGTAATATTTCATGAACCCAGAAATAAGTAAATGATAGTTTACCACGTCTCTGTCCATATAATTTACATTCTTACACTTCAAACATGGACATCGATTCAAGCTGACCGACCATTTATACATTCCGGGTGACTATACGCATACTCCAAAAACACTTGGCAACCCGCTCTAAATTCAGCTGTAGCACCTACCTGGGCACTTGACTTTCGTCGTGCTATCCAACTACGGTCTGAATAGAGGTCCATGATACCACGGTACTTACTACAGACAACATGAGCTTATGATTAATATTTAAGCATACTTGAGCATACTTGTAAGCATATAACTTATATTTAAGCATACTATGCATACTTGTAAGCATATGACATACAATGCATAATTGTAAGCATATGACATACTATGTATACTTTTAAGCATATGACATACTTGTAAGCATATGACTTGATAGTTTACGGTCAATTTAAATTTAAGTCAGTTTAAGCATATGACTTATATTTAAGCATACTATGCATACTTGTAAGCATATGACTTGACTTGAGCATACTTGTAAGCATATGACATCGAATATATCATGTTTTCTTTCTTCTACTTATTACTTTAATCTATTTTGGGAAAGAAGAAGTGTGTCATTCATGTTGGAAATTAGTACTTTCTTAGTTATCTCCATAACCATCTGCATATAGAGCCATGTTAGGTTGCTTTACAAGTTACACATTCATATCAGTGTTGCCCAAACTAATTAGTTCAAGTTATACCCTATATAAATATGAATTGCATCTTTACCATTACTTCGACATTGACTTTCTCACTGGCTTGCACTGTTGAAAATATACCCTATGTAGATATGAATTACAGCTCATTGGCTTGCACTGTTGAAATTGTGGATGATGTGTATGCTGCCATTGAGCATATACATCATCATGGAAGGTAGATATTAGTTTTTTTACTTTGAAAATGTTTGTTGTATAATACATGTGTGTGCACGTGTGTGCGTATACATTATGTATCTAGGATTATGCAAGTGATAGATACAAAGACTTAGTGTTATCCCCTCTTTCTGGCAGTGTGCATACTGATTGCATAGTAACAGAAGACTATGAAATCGGAGAAGTCTTTCTACGTCAAGTTGACAGGTTTTGGTTTCTTTCATATCTATTATTATGTAAATTAGAATTTTACCGCTCATTTTAGTGTTCCTAAAGTTAGAGTTGTTGTTTTCCTAAGATTTAAGTTATGCCATCATTTTGTAGTGCTATTTAGTTTATATTATCTCTTGTTGCAAGACCCTAAAATATTTGGAATAGTTTTGTCATTTATTTGAAAATTCTTATATATTATTCAATTCACTTTAACATATGTAATCTTGATGATTATCTACATTGGCAGTGTTGCTGTATTTCACAACGCTAGAACAAGATTTTGTGATGGATTTCATTATATCTTTTTATAATAATATTGCTCTACCACGCCATAGAAGTTTGGCAACGGAAGTAGATTGAACAACAATTGTAATACACAAACTTGACCGAATTAAGATTGACCCATTCTTTATTTTCAATCTCTGTCTAATCTATATACTATCATATCATGAGTTGTAAGCTTAAATTTGGTGAATAATTACATTTCTGACTTTGCTTTGATGTTGTGCATAATGCCTTCTCTTTTCATTGTAATGTAGTGGCCGAAAACAGAGCTATTGCTGCTCAATAATCTCCATGTCCGAGCCAGCAAAAAAGGGATGTATATAGAAATTAATTCTCTTAGACATACAAATCAAATGAACATTCCTATGAGCAAAAATTGTGTGCAAAGCACAATTCTAACATATAGAAGTACCCAATTTAACATGCAAGTACCCAATTTAACTTAATTCGAGCACATGGAATTACTACCTGTGTAGGCAGCGGTGGCGCCGGCGGCGACTGTGGTGGTGGTGATGGTGGCAGCGGTTTTCCCCTCTTCTCCCCCTTCTCTTCTACCCCTTCTCCCTCTTCTTTTGTCCCTCTTTTTTTTCTTCTGCTGTGTCAAGAGTGACGAACTGATACTGGTTAATTGAAATAGATCGCCAACCGGTTGCTGATTGTGACGGGTCGCAGACAACATACGCGCCAACATTCCACGCCAATTTTTGGGTAGTAAATTTATATCTGCGACTTCTTAGCGACCGCATGCGGTTGCTGGTATTAACTAGCGACTGAATTCAATTACACTCGCTGATATCGGTCGCAATTACTAATATTAGCGACCGAACATGCGGTCGCTGATAGTGTTGGTCAATGTTAGCCCATTTTCTTGTAGTGTAATTGGGACATTGTATGGTGGAAGGATTGAATTGTACGGTAACTATTTACTCAAGAGTTCTTTATGATTAATTTTGAAATATATATTATTTGGAAAGTTGTTGATCGTTAAGGAGGCTAATCCTCATTGTAGAATAAATGTTATTTATTTAAATAAATTAATAGATTAATTTATTTATTTAAATAAGATTAGAATCGTTCTAATTGATTTATTCACAACCGGTTTAATATGGAGAACTTAAAGTGTCACACCAGAAAAAAATATTTATTTAAGAAGTAAATTGCGTAATCGTAATAATAAGTTAAATGTATTTAATTTAATCTATGGTGATAAGATAAATGAAATAGCTTAATATTTATTATTTAATATTTTGGAAATATTAAATATAAATTAATAAGAGGAGTCTTATTATTATTATTATTATTATTATTATTATTATTATTATTATTATTACTATTATATTTATTTAATTCCTAAAGGAGTTTGGGAATTAATTAATAAAAGGTACTCTCATATATTCCTAATAAGATTAGGAGGTTAATTAATTAAAAGAGTTTAATTAATTATTTCTAATAAGATTAGGATCCTAATTAATTAAATGAGTTTAATTAATTAAAATAAAACTTTATTCCTAAATTATTTAGGAGGGTTACCTACATTTATAAATAAGAAGAGTCTTATTTTGATTTAGGGTTAATGACAATTCCAAGAGTTGGGAGAGTACACATTATTCTATAAAGATAGAATTAGGGTTTTACCAAACACTCATATTCTTGAATACGTGTTCTTCTTTGGTAGATCACCTCTAGAGGCCAAACACTTGGGTGGCTAATGTTGATCAAAGGAAGGAATCAAACCCGGTGGGTTCAAGTTGAACGTGAAAGGAATTGAAGGTGAACTCGCATTTCGGAAGCTAGTAATTCTACAAGGGTATGAATCTGATCTCCATCTCTTTTTTATTGATTGATAATTATACACAAAGTATGATCATGGTGATGGTTTGTATATATGAAAATTTTTAAATTCCATTTTATCACGCTTCCGCACCTTTTATGTAATTTAATTGCATGATCGTGCTATATACAAACCTAACAACCACAATTGATGGTGATGATGAACAATATGAAGAAAATCACGAAGGAGTGCAAGATGTAGTTAAATGAGACCCTCAAGACGTACAATATATGAACAATCTACGTAACCAAATTGCTCGTGAACTATAGAGTGACTCATTAAAATTAATGCAAATTTATTAACTTTATTATTATGTTGACATGTTTATTTAACTTGTTACATTTTTTATTTTCTATGAAACTTGAGTTTAAATTGTTTGAATTATTCAATACTTTGTTTGATAATTTGTTTGAATTATTTATTTTTATTTGTTGTACAATGAATCTTGTATTTAATTTTTTTAAATACGTCCAGACAAAGTTATATACTTGTTCAACATAGTTTAGAGGGGTAAAATAGTAAAAGACTGTTATTTAGATGTTTTATACGTATCAATTATCAAATAACTTTTCTCATTCAGATTCAGCTCATTCAGATTCATTTAGTTTTTATCAAACATCCCCTTAGTCCAGTTCATTAAGAACTCTTCAAGTCACTTAGATTTGGTATAATGGTCACTTAGACCAGCGAATCACAGTTGAATGATTGTTGTTGAAGTGATGTTTAAGTTGCATTGAGATTGACTTCTTAAGAACTTAGCAGCATAAATAGTTTATCTCTTATCGTAGAGTGAAACTATTTTGGCTTTTGTAGAGGTTCAACTTTTTATTGTTATGATTCGTACTTGGATTTAAATTCTCGTACTCTTTTATATAAAATAAAATATATTCTATTTATAATCTAATAAAACGAATAACTTTATATATAATATAAAAAGTATTATGTTTTATATAAAAAGTTTTCTATTTTATATAAAACGTTTTCTGTTTTATTACTATTATAATAATAATAAAACAAAACTAAGACAACTTTCTACTGGCGATTTTGAAAAATGAGTAAGTGGGGGTCCATGTAATAAGCCAAACTTACAACAAATACTTCATGACAACCCCTCTATTTATATCAAAAATTGAATAAATATTTATCACAAATCGCTTATATTCAATAAATACATTTTTAATTTTTCAATAATTATTTATCATTAATATTATAACTCACAATATTGACAACCAAATCATTCATAGGAAAGAGGGGGCTTTCCGATAAAGACTTCTCCTTATTGGCGCACAATTAAATAACATAACCTATTTTCTCGACAGAACTTTCTAGACAATGTCAATAATGAAAATAATAATATGAATAATTATGTCGTCTCAATTATTGATTTAATAATATAAAATATTGTGTAGATGATACTATGACAATACTTGAATCAATAATATGAGATATTGTGTAGCAACTACTGTAATAATTATTGAATGGAACTGAGTGACTTCTTATGTAAGCATCAATAATCAGAGATAATGTGCAATAACGTGTGATACTGTGCAACAGCGTGTATTACTATACTTTTATCACCGGGTATTTCAACAGTTAACGGTAAAAGTCTTACCGTTATTTTATGAAAAGGTTATTTTTGTTGCTTTTTTTGTATATCCAACAATTATTCCATTGTGGGGTCCACCAATGATTGTGCCGTCGTACGAATATTCCCTGATAAAAAGAATATTCCCCAACCAAACGAATATTTTATGAAAACTTGTTTACTTTGTAAAATTTTCACATATCACCCTTAACTTTATCATTTTATCAATTTAACCATTTACTGGATAGAATAATAACTATATGAAAAATTGAATACTTTTATTTCATAAAATTCGTGGTCTTACTTTAAATAAATAAATTTTTATTTAATTCTGGGTACCGGCGCTGTAGCGCCCAGAAAGAACTGGTTTCAGGCGCTGCAGCTACGGGTTACCTATTTTCAAAAATTCACACATGGCGTTGTCGCACCAAGTTTATATCGTGAATCAAGCGCTATGTGATGGGTCGCCCATTTTGAAAACCTAGATTTATTTACACGCCTAGATTATAGTATAATCCGCAACACTTGACGCCAGCTACTGTAAACTGCTTTTTCCAAATCATGAATTATGCAGTTTTTCTCCAAAAACATGATTATATACCAATAAGTATGCCCATAAAATTTGTTCTAAACACATATCAACATATATATCGAATCTAAACAATTAATAACTTGCATAAATGTTTGGCTCTGATGCCACTGTTAGGTTTGTAATATTAATGAACATAATCAAATTGCATCAAAATAAAGCGAAAGCATAAAAATAGAGTTTTAAAAACATACAAATCAATTACCCGGATCATAATTTTTGCACAATTATTAATTAATCAAAAAGAGAAGGAGATTAGAATCATACCCTTGTAGAAACTAGCTTTCTTAGGTACGAGTTCACCTCCAATTCCTTTTCACGTTCAACTTGAATCCACCGGGTTTGATTCCTTCCTTTGATCAACGTTAGCCACCTAAGTGTTTGACCTCTAGAGGTTATCCATCAAAGAAGAAGAAAAACTCAAGAAGAATGGTGTTTGGCAAAACCCTAGATTCTATCTCTATAGAAATATGTGTACTCTCGAAACTCTTGGAATTGTTATTCACGTGTGGTGAAAAAAAAAATCACCCCATAATAAGACTCCTTTTATTTATAGATGTAGGCAACCCTCCTTAACAATTAAGGAATTGAGTTTTATTTTAATTAATTAAACTCCTGTAATTAATTAGGCTCCTAATCTTATTAGGAATAATTAATTAAACTCTTTTAATTAGTCTCCTAATTTTATTAGGAATATATGAGAGTACCTTTTATTAATTAATTCCCAAACTCCTTTAGAAATTAAATAATAATAATAAGACTCCTCTTATTAATCTATATTTAATATTTCCAAAATATTAAATAATAATTATTAAGTTATCTAATTTATTCTATCACCATAGATTAAATTAAATACACTTAACTAATTATTACGATTATGTCATTTGCTTCTTAAATAAATATTCTTCCTTTTGCGGTGTGACCCTTTTACGTTCTCCATATTAAATCGGTTGTGAATAAATCAATTAGAACAATTCTAATCTTATTTAAATAAATAAATTAATCTATTAATTTATTTAAATAAATAACATTCATTCTACAATAAGGATAAGTCTCCTTAGTGACCAACGACTTTTCAGATAATATAGATTTTAACATTAATCATAAAAGAATATTTGAGTAAATAGTTACAGTACAATTCAATCATTCCACCATACAATGTCCCAATTAAATATAAGACATGGAATTACTGTCAAGTCTTATTTTATTTAATTATCTGTATTTCGATTATTAAAGGCACAACACCAAATAATGCAAATTAGAAACTCCTTTCTAATTTCATTCTGCCTTAGCCAAGGACTACTGGGTTGTCATTTATCGAATCACATAGGACATTTCTCTTCTTTTACTAGAAGTTGTAAATTCTTTGTTGATCATTCATTATCTCCATGCACAACTTATTATACTCAAACATACTATAAGACCCCAACTTTTATGAATAAAAATTAAATTTTTTCGAAATATATTTTTGAATATTATGGTTTGAATTTGAGATAATATTATAGTTGTGGGTAATATTTACAAATTTTGCAAAGTAAGCAAGTGGTTATAAAATATTCGATTGGTCGGAGAATATTCGTTTTAACAGGGATTATTAGTACTACGACACAATCATTGGTAGACCCCACAAACACAATTATTGTCGGAGTTAGAAAATGAAAGAATTATCTTTTTATAAAAATAACGACGAAAGTTTTACAGTTAAACTGTTGAACTACTCGGTGGTAAAAGTACAGTAATACGCGTGGTTGCATAGTAGCACACGATATTGATTATTAATGCTTACGTGAGAAGTCACTCAGTTATACTCAATTATTGCTACAGTAATTGCTGCATAATATCTCTCATATTATTGATTCAATTATTGTCACAGTATCATCTGCATAATATTTTATATTATTAAATCAATAATTGAGACGATAAAGTTATTCATATTATTATTTGCAATATTGACAATGTCTAGAAAGTTCGGTTAAGGAGAGGTTTGGTCACCTAATTGTGCGCCAATAGGAAGAAATCCTTATCGGAAAGCCCCCTTTTTCCTGGGAATGATCTGGTTGTTAAATATTGTGAGTTATAATATTAATGATGAATAAGTTCGTGTTGATTAAAGATGAAATTAATAGTTCCATTGTGTTGGAATTATTAGTGTTAGTGGAAATCAACATTTATTTCGATAATAATTGATGTCTGGAGGTTATATTGACCAATTGGATAATTAATCGGATAAATGAGCAATTAATTGCTATTAATTCACATGCTTATAACTATTTGTTCACATGTGTGTACTATTGATTCACATGCATGTACTATTAGGGGAGGTGGTGCAAGATTGATAATACTTGCATGACTAAATTAAAAATAGTGGTATAGATGAAGGTACTATACCGTAACTATTTTTTTCACATGTATAGAACTATTGATTCACATGAATGTACTATTGATTCACATGATGCAATATTAGGGAAGGTGGTGCAAGTTTGATAATACTTGCAGGACTTAATTAAAAATGAAGAAAAAGATGAAGGTATTATACTGTAATATTTCGAGCCCCAAAACGTGCAATTATCGAAACTATATTTTTCTATAAATAGAAGCTCATTCTTCTTTCATTCTCACCAATTCACTAAGACTCACAAGAGCAATTATAGAGAGAGAAGCTATAGATAGAAAGAATAAGAAAAGTCTACTAATTCACTATTCTAGTATACAGTCTTCTTCTAAGGTAATGGATATTATTTTTGTTCAGTATTCATAACGAATAATATTTTCTTCCATAATCTATAGTATGTGAGTAATATTATTTCGTCTCATATTCTTGATTATACCCTCATTTTGTTAAAGTATTGCTTCTATACTCTGTGAAATTAGTAGAATATCCTTGAAATTTGCGCTTCATCTAGTATCGTTTCACAAGGATATTTTCTACACATTCTTGTTAAATTTTAAGCTTTTCATGCCGGAGTACTGTCCATGGGTACTATTCATTTATATGGTACCATTCACAAAGTACTATTCATAGGGTATTATTCATAAAGTACTATTCACAGGTACTATTCACGAGTACTATTCACGAGGTACTATTCATGGGGTACTATTCACTAAGGTACTATTCACCCGGAGTACTATTCATGACAAAAATTGATTTCTTTTCAGTCCAAATCATTTTTGATACAATATTATTCTTGAATTTTACTCAACAAAGCAGTATCATGTTGACAATTTGGACATTATTAAATTATGGATAAATTAAATTATAAATCTTTAAAATTTATCCTTTGTTTTCTTTTAATTGAATTCTTATATCATTGTCATCATCCTCATGCTTATTTTGTGATGAAAGTCATCTTTGGCTTACGTGCATAGATGGACCGTTGATTGGTATGATTAAAACCAGGAATCATTCGATATAATCATGACCCGTAATGTTACAAATGATGTGGTAAAAGTCCTCATTGGCATGTAGTGCATTGATGGACAGTTGTTGGTATGATTATAACCATGGATTATTCGGTATAATCATGACCATTGATGATTACATGAATATCCTTGGTCGTGGTGCAGGGATGATTCGACGATGTGGTTTATTTATTAAGGTGAGTCTCAGCGATAAAATTGTTGATAAACTTTTGAAATCATAGAAGATAGTAGATATCATGCTCTACTTGACTCTTCTAATGGATTGCTTGTTTCGCTGCAGTTAAACTTGATGTTTATTGTATTTTATCAGTTTAACATTGTTGAAGGCTAACGATAATTTATTTTGTATTATCTTAGTCATAATATTTTTTACTGGGCTAGTTGAGCTCACCCTTTTGCTTTCATTGTTCTCTTGAAATGAGAACGTAGCGGATGTACTAGTCGGGAACAGAGAGTGATTCCGAGATGGTGGCTATAGTAGTCCTCACTATATTATGAAATAGTGTGATAATAAATGTAATGAGGACTTCATTTGAGTTTGAATACTATCTATGAGACAATATTCGTAAAAAACTCTAAGCTACAATTTTGTCTTATTGTATAAAAAGAAGTTTGTATATGATTTATGTACAATGTATTTGGCGACTCTAATGGGTGATGTATACCTATTTTGGGGGCGCCACAACAGTATCAAAGCTTAGGATATGATCCCCGCTTTAGATGTGAGACAAGAACTAGGAGGGAGAGACGGGAATTCATTCGCTAGTATGACCTACCTAAGTATATTTGGTATTTAATTGGTCTGGCTGAGTAGTATAGGATAATATGTGACATGTCAATTAACCCTTGTTTTGTGGCAGTGTTTGAAAATGACATCTGAAAATGTTGAGATCAGCAATGAAGCACATAAGACCGTTGAGTCACCAACGATCAATACCTAGGATAATGTGCAATAAGAAGACAATAATCATCACGTAAACAATAACACCGATCAAATGATGAACGATGGGATGTTCAGAGGCTTTATGCAATTCATGCAACATCAGGCGAGAGTGGCACCTGTTCAAAATGCAGGTAGAAACACTTGCAACTCTCGAACGGTCACCGATAAACAGTTCAAGGAGTTGGGACCACCAGAGTTTATTGGAGAGCCAAAACCACTTAAGGCAGAGACGTGGATAAAGCAGATCACCAAGATATTTGACATCTTCATGTTGCGAGGAGAGACAGATTACTGGTGGAAATCTTTAAAGCTTACTCAACCTGTCGCACTGAAGATATCTTGGGAGAAGTTCCAAGAACTGTTCAACGACAAGTACTTTCCCGAAAGTATTCGTCATATGAAGGATGTAGAGTTTATCAAGCTGGAGCAAAATAATATAACTGTGTCACAATACGAAGCTAAGTTTGTCGAGTTGTCCCAGTTTGCGTCCCACTTGGTTGATAATGAGGAGAGAATGACGCAAATGTTTCTAAGAGGTTTGAAACCTGAGATACGTCAATACCTAATTTCTCACAAACTGTGTTTATATTCAGATGTTGTAAATAGGGCTCAATTATTGGAGCGCGATAATGATTCAACCCAACCAAGAGAGAGCAACCGACAAATCAATAATACCAGTGGTAGCAGTCATCGAAGTGGTGACACCAAACGTGGAGGGAATCAACATGCCAGAAATGGTAACCACTTCGCTGGTAATCATGGCCAAGATAATAGAAGTGGAAATTTCAAGAAGAGGAAATTCAATAATGATGGAAAGACATCAGCACCAGCTCCTGTTGTTAAGGAAGGAGAACGACTGTCGGTCGTATTTTACAAATTTGGAGGGGAGGGACACATCAATCCAAACTGTACGCAGCAGTCCAAAGCATGTTATAATTGTGGAAGAGAAGGTCACCTAGCTCAATTTTGTCGTGCACCAAAGTCAAGTCCAACTAGGATGGAGGCATCAAAGGCCGTCCCAAACAAGATAAAACTGGTAGTTCTAGGGAGAGCGTTTGTCGTAACCTCCCAAAAAGTAAGGAATCCGAACGAGGTGATCACGAGTAAGCTAATCATAAACTCTAGTGAAGTCTATACCTTATTTGATACTGGTTCTACCCATTCTTTTATTTCTCCTACTTGCGTTCAACGTTTAAATTTGACTCCAGAGAAATTAGACTTTGATTTATCTATTGAAACTCCGTTGGTAGAAACCTTCATTACATCCACTATTTATAAGTCTTGTTTAGTTCAACTCGGTACCCTCACATTACTTGTCGATCTTATTTTCTTAAAAATACTTGTATTTGATGTGATTTTAGGGATTGATTGGTTAACTACTCATTATGCAAAAATTGATTATTTTCGTAAGGTTGTTAGATTTCATATTCCTAACCAACCTATTATGCGAATTCATGCAACCAAATCACTAAAGTTAATCATTGTCATATCAAGCCATAAAGCTATTCGTTTATTAAAAAATGGATGTCAAGCTTTCTTAGCCCATGTCATGGATTTAAATAAAAATACGTCAGATTTGAATGATATTTCTATTGTTAATAAATTTCCGATGTATTCCTCAAGAACTTCCTCGCCTACCCCAGAAAGCGTGAAATTGAATTTTGTATCGACCTTGAATCTGCACAAAACCCATTTCCAAATCCCCATATCGAATGTCTCCTATTGAACTTCAGGAGTTAAAAACCCAACTTCAGGAATTGTTAGACATCGGTTTCAGTCGTCCTAGTACGTCTCCTTGGGGTGCTCCTGTTCTATCCGTGAAGAAAAAAGATGGAAGTATGCAATTTTGTATTGATTATCGAGAGTTGAATCATGTCACCATCAAAAATAGGTACCCGTTGCCTCGCGTTGATGGCCTATTTGACCAATTGCTAGGCGTCAAATTCTTTTCAAAGATCAATCTTCGTTCTGGATATCATCAGTTGAAGATTAAAACTGATGACATTCCAAAGACTGCTTTCAGAACTCGGTATGGGCATTATGAATTCCTAGTCATGTCTTTTGGATTGACTAATGCTCATGCTGCCTTCATGGATATGATGAACCGAGTATTCAAGAAATATTTGGATCACTTTATGGTCGTCTTTATTGATGACATCCTCATTTACTCCAAAAGCCGTGAAGATCATGAACAACACTTGAGGCTGATACTCTAAAAGCTTTGTGAAAACAAGTTATATGCCAAGTTGAAGAAATGCAAGTTCTAGCTTGAGGAAGTAGCATTCCTTGGGTATGTAATATCAAATCACGAAATATCTGTTGACCCGACAAAGATTGAAGAAATTCAAAGTTGGGAGAAACCTAAGTCAGTGATCGAAGTACGTAGCTTTCTCGGCTTAGCTGGTTATTATCGGAGATTCGTAGAAGGGTTTTCTCGAATCACTACTCCATTAACTCAGCTGACTTGGAAAGATACAAAATTCGGTTGGAGCGAGGAATGTGAGAAGAGTTTTCAAGAACTCAAGATGAGACTCATTTCAAAGACTGCTCGACAATATACCATCTAGCTTTCTTGAGGGATTTGTCATCTGCGCAGCTATGCTTCGTGCAAAGGGTTAGGATGTGTTCTCATGCAACATGGAAAGTCATAGTGTGAGACACCAGATTTTATGAATAAAGATTTTATTTTCTCAAAATATTTTTTTGAATATTATGGTGTGGATTTGATATAATGTTATAGTTGTGGGTAGTATTTATAAATTTTGCAAAAGTATGCAAGTTGTCATATTATATTCGATTGGTCTGGGAATATTCTTTTTTATCGGAGAATATCCGTATTTACAAGACAATCATTGGTGGACCCCACAATGTAATTCATATTGCCTGATTGAGAAAAACGACAAAAATATTTTATAAAATTAACGACGGAAGTTTTACTGTTAATCTTGTTGAACTACTCTCGGTAGTAAAAGTATGATGAATACGCTGTGGTTGTAAGTAGCACGATATTAATTATTGATGCTTACGTGATAAGTCACTCATTTTGTTGGTATTATTAATGTAATAATACGAAAATCTTTTTATATAAAACAAAATACTTTTATAAAGTTATTCTATAAATATAATATATTATATTCTATTATGCATAAGTGTCTGCATAGTATTTTGCATAGTAAAATCTTTTTATATAAAATACAAGATACTTTTATAAAGTTATTCTATAAATAGAATATATTATATTTTATTATGCATAGTGTTGCATAATATTTTGCATAGTAAAATCTTTTATATAAAATAAAATACTTTTATAAAGTTATTTGTTTTATTAGACAATAATTAGAATATATTATATTTTATTATAGATAGTGTTTGCATAATACCTGCATAGTGTTTGCATAGTAAAATCTTTTATAAAGTTATTCGTTTTATTAGATTATAAATATAATATATTATATTTTATTTAAAAGATTTTGCTTTAAATATGGACCGTCAGATTAAAGTAAATCAATCTGGACCGTTTATGAGTTAGTTACTATGCAGTCCATTTGTCTATAAATAGAAGCTCATTCCTTCATTATTTCTAACGAACTCACTGAAACTCTAGAGAGATAAACTATAGAGAGAAAAAAGAAAAGTATTCTGCTACTTCACTACTCATATATCCAGTACTCTTCTTCTTAAGGTAGGGGATATTATTTGTTGTACTCGTAAGGGGTATTCTTTCTTTCTTATTCATGAAGAGAACTTCATTATTCCATTCTTTATTATTCTCATTGGAATAACCTGTATACGCGGGATACCCTATACTTGGTGAAATTCTTCATTATTCCATTCTTTATTATTATGTTGAATAACCTTTGTTTATCTGATACCACATACATAGTGAAATTCTTCTAATATTCCATTCTTTATTATTCTGCTTGGAATATCACATGCATGCGTTTTACGGGGGACGCTTTTAGTTATTTATTATTCTCATTGGAATATCCTCATACATGCGTTTTACACCTGACTGGTTCATTATTTTTTATTCTCGCTGGAATATTCTCGTCTGCGCGTTTTACGCCGGACCGGGTTCCGTTATTTATTCTTCTCGTTGAATATCCATACGGTTGCGAAATTTCACTTCGACCGTTCCGTTATTATTATTCTGTTGGAATAACATGTCTATGCGAAGTACCGCATGCATGGTGATTTCTTTTGTTATTCCATTCTTTATTATACTCAGTTGGTTAAAGTTTTGAATTCAATACTCCATGAAATTAGTGAAATATCCTTGATATTTGCGCTTCATCCAGTATCTTTTCATGGAAATATTCTTCTGAGCATTCTTGAATTTTACTCTACAAAGCAGTATCATGTTGACAATTTTGGACGTTATCAGTTCCTAGATAAATTAATTCTTGACCTTGTTTTATTGAATTATTATGTCATTGTCATCATCCTCATGTTTATATTTTTTTGAAAGTCATCTGTGGCCTATAGTGCATAGATGGACTTGGTATGATTATGACCAGGGATTATTCGGTATAATCATAACCGTAATGTTACAAATGTTGTGGAAAAAGTCCTCATTGGCCCGTAGTGTATTGATGGACAGTTTTTGGTATGATTATGGCTATGGCTTCTCTTTGGCCGTAGTGCAAAGATGAATTATTTTATGGCATGATCAGGACCGTTGATGAAAACATGATTATCTTTAGCATTAGTACATGGATAATTCATGGTCGTGATACTAAAGAATATCCTTGGCCTGTAGTGCAGGGATGATTTGATGATGTGGATTATTTATTAAGCTGAGTCTCAGCGATAAAAGTGATGAAAAACCTTTTAAATCATAGAAGATAATAGATTTTATTCTCTACTTGACTCTTCTAATGGATTGCTTGTTCCGCTGCAGTTAAACTTGATGTTTGTTATATTGTATCAGTTTAACACTGTTGAAGGCTAATGATAATTTATTCTGTATTATCTTAGTCATGATATTTCTTACTGGGCTAGTTGAGCTCACCCTTTCTTTCACTGTTCTCTTCAGGAAATGAGAATATAGCTGGGATGAGTCGGGGAACGGAGTGATGGTCCTAGATGGTACATTAGTAGTCCTCACTATTCTGTGAAATAGTGTGATAATAATTGTAATGAGGACTCCTTTTGAGTTTGTATACTCTCTAGTAGACAATATTTGTATTCAAACTCACAGTTTATGTTTTGTCGTAGTGTACACGACAGTTGTATTATTAAGTTGTATTTGAATTCTGTACCATGTATCTGGCGACTCAAGATGGGTGATGTATACCTAATTTTTGGGGCGTCACACATAGCCTATGCCTCACGATAACTCAAAGAATATGAGAGGATTATCCTACTCATGATCTAGAGTTGGCAGCTGTCGTTTTTGCACTTAAGATTTCGAGGCATTACATATATGGAGAGAAGGTGGAGATATATACGGATCATAAAAGCCTCAAATATTTCTTCACTCAAAATGATCTCAACATGCGGCAATGACGATGACTTGAGCTATTGAAAGATTATGATCATTCCATTCAATACCATCCTGCAAAAGCGAACGTAGTAGCTGACGCATTGAGTAGAAGATCATATGTGGGTACGAGTGCGATATTGTCAATGCAAAGGCCCATTTTTTATGACTTACAAAGGATGGAGATAGAGTTAAAGACTTCAGGGACCCACGTGATGATGACAAATATACGAGTAGAACCGACTTTAATCGAAAAAGTTAAAGTTGCTCAAGCTACAGACCTGGAGCTGATGCGTATGAGGAAGAAATTACAAGAAGGTGCTATTCCAGAAGCAAGAATCGATGAAGAAGGAATACTTCGAGTCAAATCCAGACTTTGTGTTCTTAACGATTCTGACTTAAAGTATAAAATCATGATGGAGGCACACAACACACCATTTGCAATCCATCCCGGGAGTACCAAAATGTATCATGATCTTCGACATACATTTTGGTGGAGCAATATGAAGAGAGAGATAACGGAGTTTATCTCAAGGTGTCTAACTTGTCAACGAGTCAAGGCGGAGCATCAAGTGCTAAAAGGTCCATTGCAACCACTTGAAATTTCAGAATGGAAGTGGGAGCACATTACCATGGATTTCGTTATTAGTATTCCCAAGGTTTCTCAAGGCATAGATGCGATTTGGGTCATTGTTGATAGATTGACCAAGTCTACTCATTTCTTATCGAAACGAGAAACTTATACATTTGAACGTCTTGCTCGTATATACATAAATGAGATTTCATGGTATTCCAGTATCCATAGTTTCTGATCGAGACCCAAGATTCACTTCACGATTTTGGGTTAGTTTATAAAAAGCTATGGGCACGGATTTATGATTTAGTTCGGCATATCATCCTCAAACGGACGGGCAGTTGGAGAGGACTATTCAAACTCTTGAAGATTTATTAAGACTCTGTGTCCTTAACTTCAAATGAAGTTGGGACAAGTTCTTACCATTGGTGGAGTTTTCCTATAACAACAGTTATCAAGAAAGTATTGGCATGGCTCCATTTGAGGCGTTGTATGGAAGAAAGTGTCGTTCTACAATATGCTGGGATGAGGTGGGTGAAGCAACATTGTTGGGACCGGAGTTGGTACGTATGACTACGAAAAAGATTCAAGCGATCCGACAACGTATAAAAACCTCACAAGATCGAAAAAAGAGTTATGCTTATCTTCATCGAAAGGACATGGAATTCAATATTGGAGATCATGTGTTGTTACATATTGCTCCATGGAAAGGAGTTACGAGATTTGGAAAGAGAGGAAAGCTCAATCCTCGATTCATTGGCCCATTTTTGATCCTCGATCGAGTAGGAACTGTGGCCTATAGACTCGCCTTACCGCCAAGTATGTCTCATGTTCATAACATTTTTCACATATCTATGTTACGTAAATATGTGAAAGACCTGAACCACATTATTGAATTAGAACCAGACGAGATAGAGGAGGATTTAACGGATGAAGAGGTACCTGTTAAAATCTTGGATAAGAAGGATCATATTCTACGATCCAAGGTTGTACCTCAAGTCAAAGTTTTGTGCAGAAACCACGATGTTGAGGAAATGACTTGGGAGTTAGAATCTGAAATGAAGTCAAGGTATCCTCACCTCTTCGACATACTAGGTATGCAACCTAATTTTGAGGATGAAATTTCATAAGAAGGGGAGGTTGTAAGACCCCAACTTTTATGAATAAAGATTAATTTTTCTCGAAATATATTTTTGAGTATTATGGTGTGGAATTGAGATAATGTTATAGTTGTGGGTAATATTTACAAATTTTGCAAAGTAAGCAAGTGGTTATAAAATATTCGATTGGTCGGGGAATATTCGTTTTAACAGGGATTATTCGTACTATGACACAATCATTGGTGGACCATACAAACAGAATTATTGTCGGAGTTAGAAAATGACAGAATTATCTTTTTTATAAAAATAACGGCGAAAGTTTTACCGTTAAACTGTTGAACTACCCGGTGGTAAAAGTAAAGTAATACGCGTGGTTGTATAGTAACACACGATATTGATTATTGATGCTTATGTGAGAAGTCACTCAGTTATACTCAATTATAGCTACAGTAATTACTGCATAATATCTCTCATATTATTGATTCAATTATTGTCACAGTATCATCTGCATAATATTTTATATTGTTAAATCAATAATTGAGACGACAAAGTTATTCATATTATTATTTACAATATTGACAATGTCTAGATAGTTTTGTCAAGGAGAGGTTTGGTCACCTAATTGCGTGTCAATAGGGAGAAATCCTTATCGAAAAGCCCCCTTTTTTCTGGGAATGATCTGGTTGTTAAATATTATGAGTTATAATATTAATGATGAATAAGTTCATGTTGATTAAAGATGAAATTGATAGTTCCATTGTGCTGGGATTATTGGTGTTAGTGGAAATCAACATTTATTATCGATAATAATTGATGTCTGGAGGTTATATTGACCAATCGGGTAATTAATTGGATAAATGAGCAATTAATTACTATTAATTCACATGCTTATAACTATTTGTTCACATGTGTGTACTATTGATTCACATGCATGTACAATTAGGGGAGGTGGTGCAAGATTGATAATACTTGCATGACTAAATTAAAAATAGTGGTATAGATGAAGGTACTATACCGTAACTATTTTTTTCACATGTATAGAACTATGGATTCACATGAATGTACTATTGATTCACATGATGTACTATTATGGGAGGTGGTGCAAGTTTGATAATACTTGCAGGACTAAATTAAAAATGAAGAAAAAGATAAAGGTATTATACTTTCGAGCCTCAAAACGTGCAATTATCGAAACTATATTTTCCTATAAATAGAAGCTCATTCTTCTTTCATTCTCACCAATTCACTAAGACTCACAAGAGAAGTTATAGAGAGAGAAGCTATAGAGAGAAAGAAGAAGAGAAGTCTGCTACTTCACTATTCTAGTATACAGTCTTCTTCTGAGGTAAGGGATATTATTTTTGTTCAGTATTCATAAGGAATAATAATTTCTTCCATACTCTGTAGTATATGAGTAATATTATTTCGTCTCATATTCCTGATTATACCCTCATTTTGTTAAAGTATTGCTTCTATACTCCGTGAAATTAGTAGTATATCCTTGAAATGTGCGCTTCATCTAGTATCGTTTCACAAGGATATTTTCTACACATTCTTGTTAAATTTTAAGCTTTTCATGTCGGAGTACTGTCCATGAGTACTATTCATTTATACGGTACTATTCACAATGTATTATTCACAAAGTACTATTCACGAGTACTATTCACAAAGTACTATTCACGGGATACTATTCCTGAAGTACTATTCATGGGATACTATTCACTCGGGTACTATTCACCCAGAGTAGTATTCATGATAAAAATTGATTTCTTTTCGGTCCAAATCATTTTTGATACAATATTATTCTTGAATTTTACTCCACAAAGCAGTATAATGTTGACAATTTGGACATTATTAAATTCTGGATAAATTAAATTATAAATCTTTAAAATTTATCATTTGCTTTCTTTTAATTGAATTCTTATATCATTGTCATCATCCTCATGCTTATTTTGTGATGAAAGTCATCTTTGGCTTACGTGCATAGATGAACTGTTGATTGGTATGATTATGACATGGATCATTCGGTATAATCATGACCCGTAATGTTACAAATGATGTGGTAAAAGTCCTCAGTGGCCTTTAGTGCATTGATGGACAGTTGTTGGTATGATTATTACCAGGGATTATTCGGTATAATCATGACCATTGATGATTACATGAATATAATTGGCCGTGGTGCAGGGATGATTAGATGATGTGGTTTATTTATTAAGATGAGTCTTAGCGATAAAATTGTTGATAAACTTTTTAAATCATAGAAGATAGTAGATATCATGCTCTACTTGACTCTTCTAATGGATTACTTATTCCGCTGTAGTTAAACTTGATGTTTATTGTATTTTATCAGTTTAACATTGTTGAAGGCTAACGATAATTTATTCTGTATTATCGTAGTCATAATATTTCTTACTGGGCTAGTTGAGCTCACCCTTTTACTTTCATTGTTCTCTTCAGGAAAATGAGAACGTAGCCAGGACTAGTCGAGGAACAGAGTGACGGTCCGAGATGGTGGCTATAGTAGTCCTCACTATTTTATGAAATAGTGTGATAATAAATGTAATGAGGACTTCATTTGAGTTTGAATACTGTCTATGAGATAATATTCGTGTAAAAACTCTAAGCTACGCTTTTGTCGTATTGTATAAAAGAAGTTTGTATTTGATTTATGTACCATGTATTTGGCGACTCAGAATGGATGATGTATACCTATTTTGGGGGCGTCACACATACCCTTTAATATACCCTAAGGGTCTTAAGGAATATGTCAAAGTATAACTCATCATTATCAAGATATTATGATGATCTCAAGTCTAAGGATCACTTGTACTACTATCACTTCAGGACTTCCTGTTGACAAGCAAGTAAAACTCCATTAGGTATTCCTTAGCGAGTCACGTTTAGTGAACTTATTTTCCAATAAGCACCTACATACTTGTTTTAGTCTCCACATAAATGATCATGAGATCAATCATCCTCATCCAATGAGCAAGTAACGTATATACCAATCTATCCGGGTTCATTAATACCCTTTTTAGTAATCCAAAGATTGAGAACAATTTTAGTGTGTGAGATATCTAAGAATTTAGATATCATTAGCTTAATCATCATCATGATTCTAAAAGCATTGCTTAAAACTATGGATTTATCACATATTATTAAACATCACCATGTAGATAAATTAAAAGCCTTTAATTAAATAATTCTTTTATTAATAAATGAATAAGATTGTTACAAAGTATATGCTTTATCATCAAACATGATTGGCTTGTGTGCATACTACTTTCAGAATTGTCATTGTGCATTTAATGCTCTACTCCTAGATGTTCTTTGATGTTAACTTTTAGGGTGAAAATGTCAAATTGCTTTTTGGCTCTGACTAGTCACATCAGACTGTAGTTTCACCTACCACTTGAGTGGTGTCACATCTCCAAAATAGCAGTTTAGACACACCACAATCTAATCTTATATTTGAATTAGGAATGATTGACAAACATCTTGAGATCCCCACTCTGCAAGATTCCTCATTGTCAGTCCTATGATAGGTTAGACATGTTCTGATGGACTCCACGGCACACTTACGTGAGGTGGTTGTCGCCCGGATCGTTTATAGCACAGTTGATAAAATGGAACTCTTTCAACACCTCAACCCAATGTCTATATTGAGAGAAGAACCTTGGTACAATCGATCAAGCAATGAAATTTATGTTGAATGGAACACCAATGACACTTTGACCCAATGTCTATAATGAGACAAGAACCAAAAGTACAATCGACGATTGATGTATGGTAGAAGACGCCACACACAACTTTGTGTTTTCGTATGATAAGTCGATAATGAATCTAACAAAAAACTATAAACAATTCAGGAGTTCTTAAAGAACCAAAAGGAGAATAATCTCACAAGTTTTATTTATCAAAGTTGTCTCCCCTATTACATCAGCTATATAATCTATTTATAATGATGGATGAAATCCTAATTCTATAAGAAATAGGAAACCGAAACCCTAATTCCTATAAGGAATAATAATTTGAATGGTAACAGAAATTCTAGTTAACAAATCAATATGGAAATCAAATCTTATCTAATAAATATCCTAGATACATGAGAATTATGAAAGATATGAAAATCCCTCAAAATAAGGAAGAAATCTGATCAAAAACGCATTTCTTGAAATCTATGCCAAGACGATAGCGCGCCTGCGTCACTATAAGGCCAAACTAATACAAGGCCACTCGCATATATATGCAAAATGTCTTCCCCGCCTGGCGTGCCCATGCCAAACCCAATGTATTCTTGGGATAGTCAGAATGTTCTCTTCTGTCTTTTTAAGTCCTAAACTTAAATTCTTGTCCATTTTGCTTCCTCTAACAACCTTGAAGTTTTGTTTAGACCAAGTTAATGAACTTAGAAACATATCCCACAATAAACGCTTTGTCATGCATCCTCGAACCTTTTCCTTTGTTCTGTGCATTACATAATGACTTGACTTGCGTTGATTTGGACTTGCTAAATAGATGATATCTAGCAATCCCAAAACATATGAATGATCCTCTGATAAGTTGATTTTATATCCACGAATCGGTTCTTAATCCAAGCTTAATCGGTGTTAATTCCTCGCGTTTATGTTTTATTTTACTTGTTTATTGTTATTTAATATGTAGGTGTGGTGGTGTGGCATTTGAGCAAAAAAGGAGTGCAATTGTGGTAACAATGTGGCAAAAAGAAAGAAAAATGTAAATCACTTGAAAAGCCTACCCACGTAGGCCCTATTTAAGCTTTTACACACACGTCGAGGCGGGGTCTTCAATTCACGAGATAGGAGCTAAGCCCGTCGGGGCGGGGGGTGCCGAATCTGGGCAATCCTTTGCTGATTCAAACACTGCTAGCATATGGACTTTAAGTGATGGTATGGCATTTGGGCTCTAAAAGACATGGGACGTCGACCAGAATTGAATTATTGGATATATATTGAGCAACGAACAATAAGATGATGAGGATGCAAAGCAATTAACAGAGATTAAGGAAAGATTTTCATATTGAGCATTGGAGTTAAGATTTTGAAGAACTTTCATATCGGTTGCGGATTAAGGCTAAAGTGAAGGGTGTTCTGCGTTATTCTTCATCTTTAGTTTTATATTTGTAATTGAAAGGATGTTATCTTTAATTTATTCAGTTATTATTTTATTTATGATGAACTAAATACTTTTTTAGGCTTAAGGCAGATCTTTAAGTGGAACTATGATTATGTAACTTTGATTTCCAGTTTAATAAGTTATTATTTGGTTTATCTATAGTAATTTGAGCTTGAATTTATGAATTGTCTGATCAACGATTCTTTGTGGACTTGTATGAATTCGAGAGATGAAATACGAGTTTAGACATACGAGTTTAGACTTAGTTAATATAGCATGTGTTTTTGAATTTTGTGAATGAACATAATCTTGATGAATGTTAGGGTAGAGATATGCTTGACATCGCATGTAATCTGATAAAGAACTTGCAATTAAACCTTCTTTAATTATAATTCACATAGAGATATAGTGAGTTAGTTGATTAAGATGTTTAACTTGATTCTATCTAATTTGTGGATTTGAGTTAATATGGTATTAGTACATCGAGAGGTGGCTAGTTCTACATATGTGTTCTTGATTAATAAACTAGGATAGTGAGTTAAACTGGAATAAAGGTGTAATAATCAGAGTGATGCTTAGAGTGAAGTCAGAAGCCTAATTCTCCTTATTTGTTTTAAAATTTAGTTTTTAGTGTTTGTGATTGTTTGGTGATTTTAATATTTTTAATACTTTTAGTTAGCAATTGGAAATTGATTAGTTTAATAAAATTAGGATTAATAGGGAATTGGTAATTGTGAGATTTAATTTCTTATTACAGTCTCTGAGGGAACGATACTCTACTTACTATTATATTACTTGTTGACCACGTATACTTGCGTGCTATGCGTAATTGGATTTTACCCAACAAGTTTTTGGTGTCGTTGCCGGGGACTTTAGTATAGATTTTAATATTTTGCAATATCAGTTTAATTAGTCCAGTTTTACTTAAACATTTTTATTTTTGTTTTGTTCGTCTTATTTCAGGTTTTTAAAGTTGGTTTATGCAAACTCGGTCCAAAAATCCAGACTTGCTTCCTTTTGAGGACGACATTGAAAGTCTCTTTCAAAGGTTAAGTAAGTGGATAAAGGAAACAAGGGACGACTTCGAAAATTTTGAGAAAGAAGAAGCAATGGTTGCCGAAGACCAGAAAGCGTTGAGGGACTTTGCTACACCCAAGGTGGCGACCGAGCGGCAATGAGTATCACCAGTTCGCTATAGTCATAATAACACATTCGAGATTAAACCTAGGACTATTCAGATGATCCAAAACTCGGTTCAGTTTGGGGGACTTGCAAATGATGATCCTAATGAGCATTTGATCAGCTTTCTGGAAATATGCGATACGTTCAAGTACAATGGGGTTTCGGATGAAGCAGACAGACTTCGCTTGTTCCCATTCACTCTGCGGGACAAGGCGAAGAGTTGGTTACACTCTCTACCATCGGGTTCAATAACGACATGGGATGACCTGGCTCAGAAGTTTCTAACTAAATTTTTCCCACCAGCGAAGACTGCAAAGATGAGAAATGAGATTACCATGTTTGATCAGCAACATGGGGAGTCATTGTACGAGGCATGTGAGAGATATAAAGAATTGCTCAAAAAATGCCCACATCACGGATTGCCTAAGTGGTTGTAGATGAACACATTTTACAATGGACTACATGGAAATCTCAGGACTAGTATTGATGCAGCGTCAGAGGGAGCTTTTATGGCAAAGAATTATGAGGAGGCATATCAGTTGATAGAGACGATGGCAGCTAACAACTATCAGTGGCCCACGGCAAGAATGACACAACCTACGGTAGCTGGAGTGTTAGAATTAGATGGAGTGACGACAATAACAACTCAGATTTCAGCACTCTCTAAGAAGTTTGACGTTTGGTCAGAGGTACAGACACAACAAATGGAAGTTATTTGTTAATTGTGCGCGGGTGAACATCCTACGGATCAATGTGCAATCAACCTAGAGTCAGTATAATTTATGGGTAGCTACAACAGAATTCCACAGAATACATACCAGAATACATACAATCCGGGGAATAGGAATTTGGCGTGGAATAATAATCAGAATCAGCAATTTCCACGACCATCGTATCCCCCAGGATTTTAGAATCAACAACAAACAGCTCAACGTCAAGAGAAGAAATCAGATTTAGAGGAGTTGCTATCAAAGTATATAACGAGTAACGAGGTAGCCATGAAAAACCAAGCAATAACCATCAAGAATTTAGAAAATCAGATGGGAAAGATAGCGTTTGCATTGAATAACAGGCCTCAAGGAATAGTACCAAGTGATACAAAGAAAAATCTGAAAGGAAATCACAAGCAATGTCATGCAATAATGTTGCGAAGTAGAAAATGTAACATTCCAGAATTTTATATGTAATATTAAATATTTATTGATTTATAAAAATATTTAATGGATGTGATTATCGTTGAATAAATATTTGTTCAATTGATTTAATTTTGTTTAGTTAATTATTTATTAAATAAATAATTGATAAATTAAGGAAATAATTATTATATTGATATTTCAATTTAATGATTAATTATTTGTATTGAAGTTATGTGATTAAAGAATTTATTTAATTAATTGTGATTTGATTAATTAAAATAAATATGAAAGCTTGATTAAATATAGTGTGACAAATAATTATATTATAAGGAGTTATTAAAATAAATTAAAATAGTTTAATTTAGTTTTTGCCAAACAAGGCTTAATATATTAATTCTTTAATATTTAAAGGGTTTTTGCCAAACAAGCCTTATATCTTTTGAGATTTCTAGTTTTTTTAAATAAAATAAAATAATAAATATAATATATTTATATTATATACGTTAGTTTTGTAACTGATATAATAAGTAGGCTTATTATTGCCATAGCAGTTTTATTTTTGGCGCAAACTATTATCAGTTAGTTGTTAGTACCTAGTCTAATACTAAGAGAAGAAAGGATAGATTTTCAGAAAGAGTTGTCTGAGAATTGAGAGAAAGTTTGAGAGAAATTGAGAAGCTGCAATTGCAAGAAATTATCACACTATTTGAAGGTATTTATCTAACCTTTGTATTATATATATATATATATATATATGTATATACATATATGAAGTTACGGCATAGTTGTTTGTGTTCTGTAAAATTAATTGTTGAATTGTGGAGTTATATAGCTGGTAATAGCAATTATATATGTTTATGATGCTTAGAAAGTATGTTTAAACAATAATTGCATGCTAATCTCGGTTTACAGTAAAAGAAAATGATGTTAGTGTTTATGTTTTCATATATAGCTATGTAAGTACCAATTTTGATGGTTAAATTGCATGCTAAGATGTTAATTGAGTTTTGTTTATGCTAGTTTGTTGAGATATGAGCATAATATAATTCGAATGAGATGATTTGGCTAACTAATGAATTCACAATGATGATTTCTAGGATGAATGTTAAGAAAATTGAGTTTTTATGAAAAACATGAATTTTGAGAAATTAAAATAGTTTTAGTTGGTTTTAAATTGTTCTAATTGGTTGTAAATGTGAGCAGTCATGTTTATGATAGTTGTATATTTATTTTACGTGTCATTATCACTGTTTGGTGGGTGAAATTCGTGTTAGTTAGCTTAAGAAAAGTGCCGAAGTTCTGTTCTACAAAATTGAGTTAGACGTCACGTCGTATGCGCAAATTTTAGGCGTGGGCACTCAAATTGCTATGCATGTGGCGCTTGCCTCCTCGATATAAAACTTCATATTTGCCGCCATGAAGTGGCCATTTTCGCATAATCAAGTCTGTTTATTCTGCAGACTTTGGTTGTTCGTTGTAGCTTAGCTTAAGGTTATGGAATGTTATAATCATGTAACAACAAGGTTAAATAGAGTCATGTTATGTGGATTATGAATTCAAAATTGTAAAAATGATTAGTAAATCAAGAACGCGTGATGTGGTAATTTAGTATGTATAATGAAAGTTAGACAAGTGTTGCGAAGTAAAACACTTAGAGTTTCTGAAATGTGAATGGGAACATGTTATGATATGTTAGCATGTCTAATAGGTATTGTGGTTCTAAAATTATGTGTAGGTGATCGTGAGTTTAACTTTATAGCTTACGCTCGAGGCAAGTTTTTGAACTCTACACTTTCGTTGAGATATTTCATTTATTACATTGTGCAAGTTTCTAAACTCTATCTTTTACATTGAGAAAGTTTTCTAAATTCTTTATTTTCGCTTAGCTAGTTCCATTATTACATTATGAGGCTTTATTCTTTGATTGAGCAAGCTTTCTATTTCAACTGTTGATTTAATAAGTCAATCGTCCTAGTTCATTCGAACTAACTTAAACTCTAATGTTATTGAAAATTCTCCATTGATTGATTCATTCTAACTTGTTTACAGTTAAGCAAGTTTCTTAAAAGTTCAGGAATTTCATTTCTAATATTATAAAACTTGAACCTTAGCTTATTTTACTGTTCAAGTAAAGGTTAACCATTTTATTCATTCTATTGAATACTTATGCTCTATAGTTATTTCAAGCATGAGTTAGATACGTAGAATCAGTTCATTTATGATTCTCAAATGTTCTAAGTTATGTTGTTATTAAACAACTGTTGTATTAGTAAGCATTGTTGATTCAACTAGTTCCCTAGTTGATGATCATTAAACTTCAATTACCCTTGAAAGCTTATCCAAAACAAACTTTCTTTGGTGCGGACTTGTTCTCTAAATACTGAGATGAACAACACTATGTTTAGGGGTTTACGCTTAGCGTTGAAATGGTTGTGCATAATACATTGTACGAAGGAGTGATCCCCCTAAGTACGTGGAGTCCTTATAGCCATATAACAATTAAAGTTAAAGTTGAAAGATTACTTATAACTGTGGACATGGTTCATGGTCATTTGATCCTCAGTAGTATATTTAAGAATGTTAATAGAACAAATCATTTAGTTCTATTGAGCCTATGAATCGGCAAATGTTGAAATGATAATAGAACATATCATTCAGTTCTATTGAGTCTATTATTTGGCAAATGATGTAAAGATATTTATTCTTATTTCAAGTGAGCTTCGTTTGCTCACTCTTGCATATTTATACACTTATTGCAGCTATGATTGAGAAGGTAGATAAACCTACAACTAGCAAAGAAAAGGGAAAGATGTACAAGTGATGAAGACTTGTAATTTTGTTTTATCGTTATGATAATAGACTTTTAATAATGATGTGATGTAATAATTTAAATTCCAAACTTGAATGATTGTATTAAAGGTTAGAGAACCTGGGAGATAATGTTTTATTAATGTAATCTTGTATGGGCAGGTTTTTATTATTCAATTTATTATGATTGGGTAGTTAGATATGAATGTTTTGATTACGTGAACACCAAATCTTGAGGTAATGAAGTACCAGAATTTGGGGGTGTCACAAGTTGGTATCAAAGCTTTAGGTTATGAACCTTAGGTGGGGAAAAGCCTTAGGAAGTAACCTTTAAAAAGATAGTGGTGATCAACTCTTATCGAGTTTTAAGGAAGAAATAATAAAACACTTATGTGCTTATGTGTTTATAACTTATGTGCTCGTGAGTGTTGAGTAGTAGTGATTAATGATTAAAACTTAAAATTTTGTTGTCAAGATGACTAATGTTGGAGAGTCCAGTTAGGCTAGGGAGGAAGGACCTCAGATGCCTATAGAGGAGGAGCCTTGCGACATTCAAGTTGTTTGGGAACAACTACTGCCACGGGAGTCAGCCCCATTGGTCACAGTGGTTGAAGGTGAGGATGATGATGTGGAGACGGATGAGAAGGATCCCGTTGAGTTGCCACAGGAGGATGAGGATGACGAGGACGAGGAGGAGGAGACTCCACTAACCTCGATAGTTTCTCGAATGTACGATGAAGTCTACGACCATAACGTGGAACTTTAGGATACAGTCGAGGAATTGCAAGAGATAGTAGCTGAACAACAGACTGCAATGACACAGAAAGATGATGAGATCCAAGATCGTGAGGAACGACTAACTAATGTTGAGGAGAAGCTAGAACAGATTGAAGGAGAGAAAGAACAACTGGTCGAGGAGGTCGCTGAATTGAAGAATAAGCTAAGGGAAGAAGCTACAAAGAGGGAAAGAGCTGAGGATGCATATGAGGAAATGTTTCAACGAGCTGGGATAGCATTGAAAGACGCACATGCAAAGAGAATGAAGATGGAAGAGATGAATAGAGTATTCAACACCATGGTTAATCGAGCTCAGGATCAGGTCATGGGTTATCCGATTCAGTTCGAGACGCTGCCATCGTACGTATTAGATCGCAGAACAATGTTTCGGATTATGGAGGAAGAGTGTAGTAAGGCTAAGAAGTATCTTAGTAGAACATCATAGTTGTTATGCGATTAATAAATGTTAAATAAATTGTAAATCCCAAGTGTTATGTAACCTATGGGATATGACGACGATGTTGTCCTGAAACTTTTATAGTTCAAGAAAGTAATGTAAGTAGCAGTGATGCTATTGTTTTATGTTTTTAAAGAGGTTATGAATAAATACAAGTTGTTATTTTATTCAAAGTGTTATGTGGTTATGTGGTTATTTCTTTTATGGAGGCAAGTTAAGTAGAAATTACTTAGAAGAGTTGAATAATAACCTAATGAGTGTTTTTTAAACAGAAAATGCCTCCCAGACGTCAACCACCACGACAGAGAACCACCGAAGGAACCAATAATAATGACAATGTTGATGCTAACCCCGTTCAACAATTAGTGATGTTACTGACAGGAGCGTTATAGAATTAACCACAGAACCAAGGAACAACGTTTAAGGAGTTCAAGGCGGTTGGACCACCTGAATTTCGAGGGTCCGTGAATCCAGTCGAGGCACAGACTTGGATTATGGAGATAAAAAAGGTGTTCGATGTTGCTAGGGTAGGGGATGATCGTAAGATCGCTTTTAAACATTCATGTTGAAAGCATAGGCTAGTTATTGGTGGCGTGCCCAATAAAACTCGAGAAGGACCAGGGATGATGACTGGATAGGTTTAAGGAGATATTCTTTGAGACCTATTTTCCCGAGAGTTCAAGGGTCACCGGAAGTGCGCTTCTGAACTGAGTAGGGAACAATGATGACGTATCCGAGTATGCCGCTAAATTCAACGAGTTGGAGAGGTTTGCGCCTTTATCAAGTCAAGACCGATTTAACGACGGAGAAGAGGTTTAAACAGGGACTGAAGCCTTGGTTATACAGTAGGGTTTCCCTATTCCAATTAAAGACTTTCGCAGCAGTAATGGAGAAAGAAATACTCGCTGAAGGTGGAGGCGAGGTAGTGACAAAGTTCAATCAGGAACAGAAGAAGAAGAAGAATGATGTGGAAATCAAGAATGGAGGAGGTAGTGGTGGAAACAACAACAACAACACCAACTTGAAGAGGAAGTGGAATGGAAACATGGGTGCTGGAAACCAGCAGGGTAACCAACAAAACAAGAAGTTTGAAGCATGTGCTACATGCGGGAAGTTTCACAAGGGTGCGTGCTTGATGGGGAAACGAGTATGCTTTAATTGTGGCCAGGAGGGTCACATTGCCCCAAATTGCACTCAACCTAAGAAGAACGTGTGCTTCACATGCGGATCCAAGGATCATTTTGCTGGTGAATGCCCTAAGAAGAAGGATGGGTGACAACCAGAAGCAATGGAGGTAACAATGGAGGTACAACATCAAACAAACCCACAGCTAGAACCTTTAACATGACTGTGCAAGATGTTGTGTAATCATAAGATGTGGTTTCAGGTATTATCCCAATCAATGATATTGATGCTTATGTATTATTTGATTCGGTGCTACTTGTTCGCTTATCTCCGATGAATTTGCTAAGAGGTTAGAATTGCTTGAGAAGAACCAATTTCCCTTTGAACATAGAAATTGCGAATAAAGAGATAATCCTCATAGATTCAGATACAAGAACCGTAGGGGTGAACATTAAAGAGAATATCTTGATGGTAGATTTGATTCCGATTAGACCGGGAGAGTTTGATGTTATTTTGGGAATAGATTGGCTGTTCAAATATGGAGCGGTAATTGATTGCCAAAAGAAGTGTGTAAACCTTATGACCCCGTCAAAGGTAGTATTCTATGGTAGCAAGTCGCCTAGACAAATGAAATGTCTGACGATTATGCAGGCTAAGAAATTTTTGAGTCAAGGCTGTGTGGGTTATTTAGTTTACATAGTCGATACTCAGAAGAAGAATGTGAAACTGGAAGAAATGCCAGTGGTGAGGGAATTTGAGGATGTGTTTCCAGAGGATTTGCCAGGACTTTCGCCTGACAGAGAAATTGAGTTTATGATCGACTTAATGCCAGGGACAACACCGATATTGAAGGCCCCGTACAGAATGGCTCCAGTAGAAATGAAGGAACTGATTGTATAGTTGCAAGAATTGTTAGACAAGAAGTATATTCAACCAAGCGTATCACCGTGGGGAGTGCCAGTGTTATTCGTAAAGAAGAAGGATGGGTCAATGCATCTTTGCATTGATTATAGATAATTAAACAAAGTCACTATTAAAAACAAATATCCATTACCAAGAATAGATGACTTGTTTGATCAGTTGAAGGGTGATAAATACTTTTCGAAAATAGATTTGAGAAGTGGGTATCACCATTGAAAATGAGGAAGGAGGATATACCACGAACCGGTATTCGACTTTCAGTATGGACATTATGAGTTTCTGGTGATGTCTTTTGGTTTAACCAATGCACCTGCTGCATTCATGGATTTGATGAATAGAGTGTTTAAACCATTCCTAGACAAGTTTGTAGTGGTATTCATCGATGACATTCTGGTGTATTCCAAAACTCAAGAAGAACACGTGGAACACTTACGTTTGACATTGGAAACACTAAGAAAGGAAAAGTTGTACGCGAAATTCTCTAAGTGCGAATTTTGGCTAGATCATGTGCAATTTCTTGGGCACGTGATTGACAAAGATGGGATTTCCTTGGATCCATCAAAAGTGGAAGTTGTAATCAATTGGGAACAACCAAGAACACCGTCGGAAGTGAGGAGTTTCTTGGGACTGGCTGGTTATTACAGACGATATATTCAATTCTAAGATAGCCACTCCATTAACAAATTTGACAAGGAAACTGTGAAATTTGTTTGGACGGAGAAGTGTGAAGAAAGTTTCCAGGACTTAAAGAAGAAATTAAGCATGGCGCCTGTGTTGTCATTACCAGATAACACAGGAAATTTTGTGGTGTATAGTGATGCCTCACATAAAGGGTTGGGATGTGTTCTTATGCAGAACGGAAAAGTTATTGCGTATGCATCAAGACAACTGAAATATTATGAGAAAGGTTATCCGACTCATGATTTAGAATTGGCTGCAGTAGTATTTGCTCTCAAAATATGGAGACACTGTCTCTATGGAGAGAAATGTGAAATCTACACAGACCATAAAAGTCTGAAGTATATTTTCACACAGAAGGACCTGAATATGCGACAAAGGAGATGGATGGAATTGATAAACGATTACGATTGTGAGATATTTTATCATCCGGGCAAAGCGAATGTGGTTGCGGATGCTTTGAGCAGGAAAGGTCGGGAGAAGTTGATGCTGATAACTACTTAGGAGGAGCTTATGTCAACAATGACGAAGCTAGAGTTGGAAATCAAATTTCCAAAGGAATCCAATGAACGACTATTCCAGATAGATGTCAGTCCAACTTTGGTGGACAAAGTGAAGAGTGCTCAACTACAAGATAAAGAATGCGAAACGATGAAAGAGAAAGTGGTTGAGGGTACCGATATAAAATACAAGATCGACATCGAAGGACTATTACGATTCGAAGAAAGAATTTGGGTTCCAGCAGTGCCAGAGCTTAAAGACAAAATCTTGACTGAAGCACACAACACAATATATTTGATTCATCCAGGAAGTACAAAGATGTATCAAGATTTGCTGTGACATTTTTTGTGACACCCCCAAATCCGGGTACTTAATTACCACATGATTTGGTGTTCACTGTACAAATATCATCTATCTATCTACCCATAAAAATGCAAATCATTAAATAGATAGAAATAAAATCCTTTTCCCTTATGGGGTTACAACATCTGAATAATAAATACAATCTCAAGTTAAACTAACCTTAAACATTTGTGCGAAAACATAAACAAATAAGTCTTAACAACATCAATTCTTTACAATAACATTCTTAAAAATTAAATAACAAGTCTTCATCACTTATTAGCTTTGCCTTTGCCTTTGCTAGTAGAAGGCTCATCGTACCTTTCGTTCTTAACTACAATGTTATTATTACGCAAGAGTGAGCATGATTGCCCACAAGTATAAAAATGGAATAACAATATATAATAACATGCGAGTGAATCAAAGACTTCTGAAATAAAGCTCAACTTTTGAATCAAGAATGAATAATAAGAATCAAAAGATTTCTGAGGGTCATAAGACCTTGAACTATGTCCTAGGTTATCAAGGGTTATACTTGAAACCTTTAACAATCATAAGACTATGGACTCTTCTACTCGTACTTAGGGGATCAGCCGTTAGTACCATACTATGCACAATATCTTAACGCTAACGCATAAGTAATCCCCTATACAGGGTTGTTCATCTCAGTTTGACATTTGAGTCCGCACCAAAGGAAGTTTGGTTTGGATAATTCATCGAGGGTTCTGAAATTTAGAACGCTCATCAACTATGGACTAGTCAAATCATAAAGGGTTCGCTAGTCTAACAAGGTTTAACAGTAATTAAATATTTAACTTGAATAAAATCTCAAAAGGTATACAATAGAATAAGTATTGTATAACAGCATCATTGTAAGACCCCGAATTTTATGAAATAAAAGTATTCAATTTTTCTTATAATTACTATTTAGTAAATGGTTAAATTGATAAAAGTTTAAAGTTAAGGGTTATATATGAATTTTTTTTTAAATAAGCAAGTGGTTATAAAATACTCATTGTTGTCGGGGAATATTCGTTTGGTCGTGGAATACTCTTCCTGTCGGGGAATATTCATACGACGGCGCAGCCTTTTATGGGCCCCATAATGGAAAGCGATTGGATGAAGAAAACGACAAGTATAAGTTGTTTACAAATAACGACGTAGTTGTTACCGTTAATACTGTTGGAATACCCGGTGGTTAAAACACAGTAATACGCATTGTTGCACAAGAGCTACGCCAGTATTGCACCAATTATTGATTCTTACGCCGAAGGCACTTTACTCAATAATTGTTACGATAATTATTGCTCAATATTTTATTGATTCAATAATTGCCGCGTTGATATTTTATATATTCTCGTTGTTTTAATTGTCACTACACGATTTTTCCATTATCAAAGCAATAATTCATATTATCTGAATAATATTATTAGATAACATTATTGACAATGTCTAGAAAGTTCTGTCTAAGGAGAGGTTTGGTCACCTAATTGCGCGTCAGTAAGGAGAAATTCTTATTGGAAAGCCCCCTCTTTCCTGGGAACTGCCTGGTTGTCAATATTATGATCCTGTAATATTATTTGTGAATAATTAATTATTGATTTATATGATGAGGAAAATATTCATTTTATGTGGATATAGATGGAGAAAATTTTTAAAGTGACAGTTGTTGAAAATTGATATTTTATCTTTTCTGATAAAATAATATTTTATTATATTATTATAATATAATAATGATGATATTTTTACAATGAATGTGTGATATATGAGTATATGAGGAGGAAGAGTATTTTTGTTGCATTAAATGATTAACACATATTTTGTGTGTTTGGTGGACCCCATTTCTTGATCGAAATTTGATTATAGCACAAAAAATCGCTTGCTTATGGATTTCGGTCAATTTCTATTTGGAATTTGGAAAAACTTTCTTCTGCAAAGTTGTAGAGAATTGAATTTACTATAAAAATTCGTGAGATTCAAATTTTCTGATAAAAGGGCTATTTAATATGAATTATTGAAGTTCCGAAGTTCTGAAATAATTGATTTTTGGAGTTTTAAAATATTTTAAATATAAAAAATGTTTTTTGTATTGTTGGTGGGTTGTCAAACATGCTGAATTGGATGATTCAAAGGTTGGCGTGAAAATTTAATATATATATATATATATATATATATATATATATATTCTTACTTTATTAAATTTTCTGCTTTGGTGTTCTAAGCATTTTCCTATAAATAGGGTGCTTAGGTTAGAATTGAAAATCACACCAGAAACTGAAGTTTTCTCTCTATTTCTCTCTCTATATTATCGAGTGTATTCTTGTGAGTATTTTGATATTTTGAGTGTTGCTATACGGTGCAAGTTCATTCATCGTTATTCCACTCAGAAGTATTGCTCTTTTGAGGTAAGGGATAGTAAGGGATTGTAAGGGATTGTAAGGGAGATTATTTTCTTCATAAATGATATTATTTCTTCAATATCATTATGCCAAAATATTGGTTTGAACTTTTTATCAAATGTGGAACTTTTTCATGTCGGGGTACTATTCATGAGTTACTATTCACGAGTTCATGAGTTACTATTCACGATTTACTATTCACGAGTTACTATTCATGATAGGTTACTATTCATGAGTTACTATCCATGAGTTACTATTCATGAGTTACTATTCACGAGTTACTATTCATGAGTTACTATTCACTACAAAATTGGTTTCTTTTTCTAACCAAATTATAGTTGATTTATGAATATTACTCTGGAGATTAAAACTATGTATTGATTATATTGATTTTATTATCATATATAACATTTTTATAACACTGATGTTGAAATTCTCTTTCACTGGAGTGTAAAGATGGGTAGATTATTGGTATGATCATGATTAGGGTTCTCTTTGGCCAGTAGTGAAAAGTTGAATTGTGACTGGTATAATCATGACCATTGAATTTATAATTGAATATCTTTAGCTTAAGTGTAAAGGTGAATTGATCAACATGGTTATAATTATTGTTTATATAAATTCTGAAATGATTATATATTTCTTTGAGATATTAATATCTTTTGCCAGAAGTGCAAAGATGACGACATTGTTGAATATCTTTGGCCCGTAGTGTAAAGATGACTGTTGTTGAATATCTTTGGCTGTGGTGTGCAAAGATGACATGTTGTTGAATATCTTTGGCCCGTAGCAAAAGATGAATTTATTATTATGATTATGAACAGGAACTGTGATTTGGTATAACCATGATCTTTGATGTTTCAGGTAAAGACAGGTGATGAAAATTATCTTTGGCCTGGATGAGAAGAGGAATTTAGAACTACAATTACTATTATGAGTTATTCATGTGATTATGGACAGGAATTGTTGATTAATGTTACAGGGATAAAAATATTATTGACTTTTAACATGGAGAAAATAATAGATTTTATGGTCTATTTGACTCTTCTAATGGATTGCTCGTTCCGCTGCAACTATGGTTGAAAAGTTTTATCATCTACCATATGTTCTAAATCTCTGATTTATTACTGTTGAAGGCTATTGATAATTTATTTATCTTTAGTCATGATATTCTTTTATCGAGCTAGTTGTGTTTCACCCTTTTGCTTCACAATTCATTTCGTGTAATAAAAGTGTAAATGGGACAAGCGGGATAACAGGGAATAGAATGGTGGTAATCATTTAGTAGTTATATTTGGTGAATCAACTAGGGTGAGGTGAACCCAACGTTGGAAGGGTGTTTTGCCACTATCATACAAGATGTCTAATGGCATACCACCTCGTGTCATCATAAGACGAGGTTGTGCTCATCCACTCTTCTTTGAGTATATTTACTACGAGCACTACTTATATAATCTTGGTGTTTGTTTGGAGTTTAATTCCCAATTAGAGACAGTTGGAGATAATGATATGTCAAGAGAAGACTCACCATTGGGAAGAATATGATAGTAATCTTCTCGTTTTTCTTTGGGGTCTATTGGGTCAACCAAGGATAATTCTGTGGCCATATGATATCTATCATAACCTAGACGCATGGCCTCCCATGTACGAAGGTTTCCTTGAGCACTTCCCAAAGATTCTAATTTATAAAATAGTTTTTGACTATACCTTTATGTAAGGTGTCATTGTGACGTGATATCCAAGGTTGGGATAAGAGTCACAGTTGGTATATATTTGTATCCAAACTCACAACATATGTGTTGTTGTATTTTGCACGACAATTGTTGTAATAAAGTTATAGTTATTTTCTGTACCATGTATTTGGCGACTCAGAATGGGTTGGATGGAATGGACCTATTTTGGGGGCGTCACAGTTGGTATCAGAGCTTAGGGATATAATCTCTGGCGGAGATCGGGATTAGAACTAGGAGGGGAGAGATGAGTAAATCCTTTGCTAGTCTGTCCTACCTAAGCTTATTTGTTGGTCAGTCATAATATCGAGATATTGTGTGATATGTTAATTTGTTAAATTAACCTTTGTTTTTGAAGCTGTATTCTAGAATGATATCTGAAATACAGGAGATGAGCAATGGAGAAATCATGATGACAGGAAAGATGGAATCTGAAATGAAAGCAAGGTATTCTCAACTCTTTGAAATACCAGGTACGTAAATTTCGAGGATGAAATTTCATAAGGAGGGGAGATTATAAGACCCCGAATTTTATGAAATAAAAGTATTCAATTTTTCTTATAATTACTATTCAGTAAATGGTTAAATTGATAAAAGTTTAAAGTTAAGGGTTATATATAATTTTTTTTTAAATAAGCAAGTGGTTATAAAATACTCATTGTTGTCGGGGAATATTCGTTTGGTCGTGGAATATTCTTCCTGTCGGGGAATATTCATACGACGGCGCAGCCTTTTGTGGGCCCCATAACGGAAAGCGATTGGATAAAAAAATGACAAGTATAAGTTGTTTACAAATAACGGCGTAGTTATTACTGCAATTATCTTCGTTGGAATACCCGATGGTTAAAACACGAATGTCTGCGTTGTTGCAGAAAGAAGCACATACGGTATTGCACCAATTATTGATTCTTACGTAAAGAGCCACTACTCAATAATTGTTACAAGAATTACTGCTCAAAGATTTTATTGATTCAATAATTGTCTGCGTTGATATTTTATATTATCGTTGTTTTAATTGTCACTACACAAAGATTTTCTATTATCAAAGCAATAATTCATATTATCCTGAATAATATTATTAGATAACATTATTGACAATGTCTAGAAAGTTCGCTCTAAGGAGAGGTTTGGTCACCTAATTGCAAGGCCTAGTAAGGAGAGAATTCTTATTGAAAGCTCCTCTTTCCTCGAACCGCCTTGTTGTCAATATTGTGATTCTCAGAATATTATTTGTCAATAATTAATTATTGATTTATATGATGAGGAAAATATTCATTTTATGTGGATATAGATGGAGAAAATTTTTAAAGTGACAATTATTTGAAAATTGATATTTTATCTTTTCTACGATAAAATAATATTTTATTATATTATTTTAATATAATAATGATGATATTTTTACAATGAATGTGTGATATATGAATATATGAGGAGGAAGAGTATTTTTGTTGCATTAAATGATTAACACATGTTTTGTGTGTCTGGTGGACCCCATTTCTTGATCGAAATTTGATTATAAATTTTGTAAAATCGCTTGCTTTATGGATTTCTATCCAATTTCTATTTGGAATTTGGAAAACTTTCTTACGCAAAGTTGTAGAGAATTGAATTTACTATAAAAATTCGTGAGATTCAAATTTTCTGATAAAAGGGCTATTTAATATGAATTATTGAAGTTCCGAAGTTCTAAAATAATTGATTTTTGGAGTTTTAAAATATTTTAAATATAAAAAACGTTTTTTGTATTGTTGGTGGGTTGTCAAACATGCTGAATTGAATGATTCAAAGGTTGGCGTGAAAATTTAATATATATATATATATATATATATTATTAATTTATTAAATTTTCTGCTTTGGTGTTCTAAGCATTTTCCTATAAATAGGGTGCTTAGGTTAAAATTGAAAATCACACCAGAAACTGAAGTTTTCTCTCTATTTCTCTCTCTATATTATCGAGTGTATTCTTGTGAGTATTTTGATATCTTGAGTGTTGCTTTATACTGCAAGTTCGTTCAAATAAGTATTCCAATGTAAGTATCGCTTTCTTTTGAGATAAGGGATAGTAAGGGATTGTAAGGGATAGTACGGGATTTTAAGGGATTGTAAGTGAGATTATTTTCTTCATAAATGATATTATTTCTTCAATATCATTATGCCGAAATATTGGTTTGAACTTTTTATCAAATTTAGAACTTTTCATGTGGGGGTTACTATTCATGAGTTAGTATTCATGAGTTACTATTCACGAGTTACTATTCATGAGTTACTATTCATGAGTTACTATTCACGACGGGTTACTATTCATGAGTTACTATTCACGAGTTACTATTCACTACAAAATTGGTTTCTTTTTCTAACCAAATTATAGTTGATTTATGAATATTACTCTGGAGATTAAAACTATGTATTGATTATATTGATTTTATTATCATATATAACATTTTTATAACCCTGATGTTGAAATTCTCTTTCACTGGAGTGTAAAGATGGGTAGATTATTGGTATGATCATGACAAGGGTTCTCTTTGGCCAGTAGTGAAAAGTTGAATTGTGACTGGTATGATCATGAGCATTGAATTTATAATTGAATATCTTTAGCTTAAGTGTAAAGGTGAATTGATCAACATGGTTATAATTATTGTTTATATAAATTCAAATGATTATATATTTCTTTGAGATATTAATATCTTTGGCTCAGAGTGCAAAAATGACACATTGTTGAATATCTTTGGCCCAGAGTGCAAAAGATGACCGTTGTTGAATATCTTTGGCCCAGTAGTGGAAAGATGACTTGTTGTTGAATATCTTTGGCCTCAGAAGAGTGCAAAGATGACATGTTGTTGAATATCTTTGGCCGTGAGTGCAAAGATGAATTTATTATTATGATTATGAACAAGAACTGTGATTTGGTATAACCATAATCTTTGATGTTTCGTAATGACAGTGATAAAAATTATCTTTGTCTGGATGAGAAAAGGAATTTAGAACTACAATTACGATTATGAGTTATTCATGTGATTATGATGTGAAATTGTTGATTAATGTTACGAGGATAAAACATTGTTGATGGACTTTTAACATGGAGAAGATAATAGATTTTATGGTCTATTTGACTCTTCTAATGGATTGCTTCGTTCATTTGTAACTATGGTTGAAAAGTTTTATCATCTCGCCATATGTTCTAAATCTCTGATTTATTATCGTTGAAGGCTATTGATAATTTATTTATCTTTAGTCATGATATTCTTTTCTCGAGCTAGTTGTGCTCACCCTTTTTTCTTCACAATTCCTTTCAGGTAATAAAAGTGTAGCTGGGACAAGCGGGGGATAATAGGGGAATAGAACGGTGGTCATCATTTAGTTGTTATATTTGGTGAATCAACTAGGGTGAGGTGAACCCAACGTTGGAAGAGTGTTTTGCCACTATCATACAAGATGTCTAATGGCATACCACCTCGTGTCATCATAAGATGTATTGTGCTCATCCACTTGAAAGTATATTTACGAGCACTACCTATATAATCTTGGTGTTTTTTTGGAGTTTAATTCCCAATTAGAGACTGTGGAGATAATGATATGTCAAGAGAAGACTCACCATTGGGAAGAATATGATAATAATCTTCTCGTTTTTCTTTGGGGTCTATTGGGTCAACCAAGGATAATTTTGTGGCCATATGATATCTATCATAACCTAGACGCATGGCCTCCCATGTACGGGGGTTTCCTTGAGCATTTCCCAAATATTCTAATTTCTAAAATAATTTTTGACTATATCTTTATGTAAGGTGTGTAAGACCCCGAATTTTATGAAATAAAAGTATTCAATTTTTTCTTATAATTACTATTTAGAAAATGGTTAAATTGATAAAAGTTTAAAGTTAAGGGTGATATATGAAATTTTTTTAAAATAAACAAGTGGTTATAAAATACTCATTGTTGTCGGGGAATATTCGTTTGGTCGTGGAATATTCTTCCTGTCAGGGAATATTCGTACGACGGCGCAACATTTTGTGGGCCCCATAACGAAAAGCGATTGGATGAAGAAAATGACAAGTATAAGTTGTTTACAAATAACGGTGTAGTTGTTACCGTTAACACTGTTGGAATACCCGGTGGGTAAACTAAAGTAATACGCGTTGTTGCACAGTAGCACATGGTATTGCACAGTATTTTTAAATTATTGATTCTTACGTAAGAAGGCACTACTCAATAATGGTTACAGTAGTTACTGTTCAATATTTTATTTTATTGATTCAGTAATTGCTGCGTTGATATTTTATATTTCTGTTATTTTAATAATCGTCACTGCACAATATTTTCTATTATCGGAGCAATAATTCATATTATCTGAATAATATTATTCGATAACATTATTGGCAATGTCTAGAAAGTTCTGTCTAAGGAGAGATTTGGTCACCTAATTGCGCGCCAGTAAGGAGAAATTCTTATTGGAAAGCCCCCTCTTTCCTGGGAACTGCCTGGTTGTCATTATTGTGATTCTGTAATATTACTTATGAATAATTAATTATTGATTTATATGATAAAGAAAATATTCATTTTATGTGGATATAGATGGAGAAAATTTTTAAAGTGACAATTGTTGAAAATCGATATTTTATCTTTTCTGATAAAATAATATTCTATTATATTATTATAATATAATAATGGTGATATTTTTACAATGAATGTGGGATATATGAGTATATGAGGATGAGGAGTATTTTTGTTGCGAAAGTTGTTTAAAACATGTTGAAATCTGAATTCAAAGAGGCGTAGGAAATTTTTTATATAAATATAATATTTTATTAAATTTTCTGCTTTGATGTTCTAAGCATTTTCCTATAAATAGGTTGCTTAGGTTAGAATTGAAAATCACACCAGAAACTGAAGTTTTCTCTCTATTTCTCTCTCTATATTATCGAGTGGATTCTTGTGAGTATTTTTATATCTTGAGTGTTGTTATACGGTGCAAGTTCGTTCAGTGTTATTCCAGTCAGAAGTACTGCTCTTTGAGGTAAGGGATAATAAGGGATAGTAAGGGATGTTATTTTCTTCGTAAGTGATATTATTTCTTCAATATCATTATGCCGAAATATTGGTTAGAACTTTTTATCAAATTTGGAACTTTTTCATATCGGGGTTACTATTCATGAGTTACTATTCATGACGGGTTACTATTCACGAGTACTATTCACTACAAAATTGGTTTCTTTTTCTAACCAAATTATAGTTGATTTATGAATATTACTCTGGAGATTAAAACTATGTATTGATTATATTGATTTTATTATCATATATAATATTTTTATAACCCTGATGTTGAAATTCTCTTTCATTGGAGGGTAAAGATGGGTAGATTATTGGTATGATCATGAACAGGGTTCTCTTTGGCCAGTAGTGAAAAGTTGAATTGTGACTGGTATGATCATGACCATTGAATATATAATTGAATATCTTTAGCTTAAGTGCAAAGGTGAATTGATCAACATGGTTATAATTATTGTTTATATAAATTCTGAAATGATTATATATTTCTTTGAGATATGAATATCTTTGGCCCATAGTACAAAGATGACTTATTGATGAATATCTTTGGCCCGTAGTGCAAAGATGAATTATTGATGAATATCTTTGGCATGTAGTGCAAAGATGGTCTGTTGATGAATATCTTTGGCCCGTAGTGCAAAGATGAATTTATTAGTATGATTATGAACATGAACTGTGATTTGGTATAACCATAATCTTTGATGTTTCAGGTGCTGAAAATTATCTTTGTCCTGGATGAAAAAAGGAATTTAGAACAACAATTACGATTATGAGTTATACATGTGATTGTGGACATGAATTGTTGATTGATGTTACAGGGATAAAACATTGTTGGTGGACTTTTAACATGGAGAAGATAATAGACTTTATAGTCTATTTGACTCTTCTAATGGATTGCTTGTTCATTTTACAACTATGGTTGAAAAGTTTTATCATCTACCATATGTTCTAAATCTCCGATTTATTGGCGATGAAGACTATTGATAATTTATTTATCTTTAGTCATAATATTCTTTATCGAAGTTAGTTATGCTCACCCTTTTTGCTTCACAATTCCTTTCGTGTAATATGAAATGTATATTGGGTCGAGCCGGGGGTAACAGGGGAATAGAACGGTGGTCATCATTTAGTAGTTATATTTGTTGAATCAAATAGGGGGAAGTGAACCCAATGTTGGAAGGGTGTTTCGCCACTATTATACAAAGATGTCTAATGACATACAACCTCGTATCATCATAAGACAGGGATGTGCTCATCCACTTGCTGAGTATATATACGAGCACTACCTATATAATCTTGGAGTTTGGTTGAAGTATAATTCTCAATTAGAGACGGTGGAGATAATGATATGTCAAGAGAAGACACACCATTGGGAAGAATATGATAGTAATCTTCTCGTTTTTCCTTGAGCACTTCCCAAAGGTTTTAATTTTTAAAACAGTTTTGACAATACCTTTATGTAAGGTGTCATTATGAGGTGTTGTCCACGGTTGGGACATGAGTCACAGTTGGTATATATTTGTATTTAAACTCACAGTTTAAGTGTTGTCGTATCTTGTACGACAATTGTATTAATAAAGTTGTAGTTGTTTTCTGTACCATGTATTTAGCGACTCAGAATGGGTTGGATGGAATGGACCTATTTTGAGGTCATCACAAGGTGTCATTGTGATGTGCTATCCAAGGTTGGGATAAGAGTCACAGTTGGTATATATTTGTATCCAATCTCACAGCATATGTGTTATTATATTTTGCACGACAATTATTGTAATAAAGTTGTAGTTATTTTCTGTACCATGTATTTGGCGACTCAGAATGGGTTGGATGGAATGGACCTATTTTGGGGGCGTCACAATCATGCTTGAAAGATTAATAGGCTATAATATAACAAAACAGACTTGATCAATAATAATGAGAACTTGCTCAATGTAGAAAGGTGAACTCATCACTTATATAACGATAACAAGTAGGGTTAGGAAACTTGCCTCGTGCGTAGATTACACTTTAATAAACACGTTTCTTGAATTTAATCCTACATATCATTTCCATTCACAACTCTAGTTAATTATAATGTAATTAGTCATCACAAGTTCATTCTCTTTGTCTAACTTGATTATGACCATACTTAGTCAAATTACTACATTCATTGTCACATAATTTACACTCCACGAATAACAAGCTAATTATGTATTCAATAATTCAATCCACATGAAAATATGTTATTTACATGTTAAGCATCTCTTTTAACATGTAATTATACTTCTAACATATTTCTACGTTCATTAAATTAGGTTAACATCACATTTCAAAGACTTGAACACTTTAAAAATTTTGCTTCGAACATTTCAGAGCAGTGGTATAATTCCACTTTTTTTTATACTTGTTCTTGGCACATACAAATGACGTGGCATGGCTGTGGTCTTTTATTGCCGCATGCAATGTGCATGACTATGATGAAGTCACAAGGCTCGAGTCTAAGATCATGATGCGAGACTCGATTTGGTCTCTATGATTAAGTAAAATTGTAGAACATGGCCAAAAAAACTCCAATTAAATTATTACTACACGAATTTAATCATAACAACATGTTAGAATTCGTATATAATCATTACTCAACATTTATAGAGTGATTTTAACCAATTAAAACACATAATTACGGAATTAAAATATGTAAATTTCATTGTTCTTGATGTTCTTGAAGGTTTTGAAAATAAAACATGAAAATTACCACTACGGATTCGTTATAACATCGAATTCGTTCATTTATAGTTTGGTCTCTTCGTATCAACATGCATAACAACATACAAGTGTAAATTTTACAAAACAATTTATGTTTGACATATTAAAATCATGTATAAGGGCCATATGGCCATATCCCATACTCTGTAATTTTTGTAGTAACCATATACGATGTATTTTCATGAAACTGATGATATGGTTTGTATAATATATATATAATCAAATACGATATGATACATCTTAATCCATACACAACCCATAATCATACCCGTTTCCCATTCACAGAGTTTTTAACAAAACGTGAAGCCATTTTCCAAAAAAACTTAAACAACGTAACTTATAATTTGGGAAGAAGGAGATTACCCTGAGTGTGAATGAGTAGAGATAAAAACCCTTTTTCAAAAGCTTCTTCAATCACAGAGTTTCTCACAAAATCCTCTGAGTTCTCTCTCTGAATTTCTCAAATTCTCTCTAACTATATTTCAGACTTAGAAAAAATGAATTAAAGAAGATGTATAAAATAAAGAACTGATGCGCATTAAGGTCAGTTAACCCAATCATGGGTAACTGCTATCAACTCCCCTTAGGGCCTTGTTTGGCTAACAACATGAATAAATTTTCTAATTATTTTAATTAATCTCCTATACTATAGATTAATCATGTCACACCCACTTGCACAATAAATCAAATATCTTATTCAATTTAATTTAAATAAAATATAGTAATTTCTCATTAATTCACATAGTCAAATAATTAAATTCTTATTTATTAATAATGTCAAATTATTACATCTCTGATTAATTATTAAATTAATTAAAATAGCATTAGGCTTATTAAATATTTCTTTTAATTCAATAAGCTAACATAATTACATACTTCGAATAATAAAATTCTCCACATTAATTTAATAAGTATAACACATATAATTAAATTAATCTATCACAATTGCATCAATTAATTATTTAATCTAATAATTAAATTATCGAAAATATTTATTTAATTCAATAAATATTAAAATTAAATTACAAAAATCTCGTTCGTCACATTTTTGGTGGCCGAATATGAAAAGAGATGTTACAGAATGCGTTGCAAAATGCTTGACGTGTCAGAAGGTGAAAGCTGAACATCAACGACTGCCGGGTTACTTCAACCGTTGAAAATACCCCATTGGAAGTGGGAGCATATCACAATGGATTTTGTGGTAGGACTTCAACGACTTCGAGAAAAGATACGATGCGATATGGGTAATAGTGGATGATTGACAAAACTCACACACTTTTTGCCAATAAAGATTAGATTTAATCTTGATCAACTAAGCGGCCGTGACGTTAAAGAGATTGTGTCAAGACATGGAGTTCCAGTGTCAATTGTGTCAGATAGAGATCCAAGGTTCACATCAAACTTCTGGAAGAGACTACAAGAATGTATGGGAACACAGTTGTGAATGAGTACAACATACAATCCGCAAACTGACGGGCAAAGCGAACGAACTATCCAAACGTTGGAAGATATGCTGAGAGCATGCATCATAGATTTCAAAGGAAACTGGGATGAACATTTACCGTTGGTAGAATTTTCCTACAACAACAGTTACCATGCGAGCATCGGCATGCCACCTTACGAGGCATTGTACGGCAGAAAGTGTAGAACTCCACTGTGCTGGGATGAAGTCGGTGAACGCCAACTGTTAGGACCAGAATTGGTACAACAAACTGCTGAAGTTGTCAAACTCATCAGCTCAAGATTGATAGCAGCCCAAGATAGACAGAAAAAGTATGCCGATCAACATAGGCAGAATCGCGAATTTGAAGTAGGAAATTTTGTTTTCCTAAAAGTTTCTCATTGGAAGGGGAAGATTCGTTTTGGCAAGAAAAGAAAGCTCAGCCCAAGATTTATTGGACCGTTTGAAATACTACGAAGAGTGGGGGAAGTGGCTTATGAGGTAGCTCTACCTCCATAATTGGAAAACATTCATAACGTTTTTCACATTTCGGTGTTACGACTGTATAAACCCGATTACAAGCATGTGATCGAGTACGAACCATTGCAATTCGATAAAGATTTATCTTATGAAGAAGTTCCTATCCAGATAGTCGACAGAAAAGAACACGTGCTCAGAAATAAAGTGATACCTTCTATGAAGGTGATATGGAGAAACCACAATGTCGAAGAGGCAATGTGGGAACTCGAAGCTAAAATAATGAAAAATTACCCTGAGTTATTTGTTTAATCTATGTCTTCGATTCTGGGGACAGAATCTTTGTAAGTAGGGAAGAATGTGACGATTTGATTGTTTGAATTGTGATTCTGATGATAGAATCCTTTTAAGGAGGGAATGATGTAACATTCTAGAATTTTATATGTAATATTAAGTATTTAATGGATGTGATTATCGTTGAATAAATATTTGTTCAATTGATTTAATTTTGTTTAGTTAATTATTTATTAAATAAATAATTGATGAATTAAGGAAATGATTATTATATTGATATTTCAATTTAATGGTTAATTATTTGTACTGAGTTATGTGATTAAAGGATTTATTTAATTAATTGTGATTTGATTAATTAAAATAAATATGAAAGCTTGATTAAATATAATGTGACAAATAACTATATTATAAGGAGTTATTAAAATAGTTTAATTTAGTTTTTGCCAAACAAGGCTTAATATATTAATTCTTTAATATTTAAAGGATTTTTGCCAAACAAGCCTTATGGCTTTTGAGATTTCTAGTTTTTTTAAATAAAATAAAATAATAAAAATAATATATTTATATTATATACGTTAGTTTTGTAACTGATATAATAAGTAGGCTTATTATTGCCATAGCAGTTTTATTTTTGGCGCAAACTATTATCAGTTAGTTGTTAGTACCTAGTCTAATACTGAGAGAAGAAAGAAAAGATTTTCAGAGAGAGTTGTCTGAGAATTGAGAGAAAGCTTGAGAGAAATTGAGAAGCTGCAATTGAAAGAAATCATCACACTATTTGAAGGTATTTATCTAACCTTTGTATTATATATGTATATATATATATATATATATATATATATATATATATATATATATATATATATATATGTATATGTATATACATATATGAAGTTACAGCATAGTTGTTTGTATTCTGTAAAATCAATTGTTGAATTGTGGAGTTATATAGTTGGTAATAGCAATTGTATATGTTTATGATGCTTAGAAAGTATGTTTAAACAATAATTGCATGCTAATCTCGGTTTACAGTAAAAGAAAATGATGTCAGTGTTTATGTTTTCATATATAGCTATGTAAGTACCAATTTTGATGGTTAAATTGCATGCTAAGATGTTAATTGAGTTTTGTTTATGCTAGTTTGTTGAGATATGAGCATAATGTAATTCGAATGAGATGATTTGGCCAACTAATGAATTCACAATGATGATTTCTAGGATGAATGTCAAGAAAATTGAGTTTTTATGAGAAACATGAATTTTTTGAAATTAAAATAGTTTTAGTTGGTTTTAAATTGTTCTAATTGGTTGTAAATGTGAGAAATCATGTTTATGATAGTTGTATATTTATTTTATGTGTCATTATCACTGTTTGGTGGGTGAAATTCGTGTTAGTTGGCTTAAGAAAAGTGCAAGTTCATTACTTAAAAAACGAAGAGTTCACATACGTCCTTATTGGCCTCTTAGGGCGCCAAGGCCATTCGACAAACTTGCAGCATGCCACCTCTAGTATAAAACTTCACATGTAGCGTGGTGCCATTTTCGCATTAATCAAGTCATGCTTATTCTGCAGACTTTGGTTGTTCGTTGTAGCTTAGCTTAAGGATATGGAATGTTAGAATCATGTAACAACAAAGTTAATTAGAGTCATGTTATGTGGATTATGAATTCAAAATTATAAAAATGATTAGTAAATCAAGAACACGTGATGTGGTAATTTAGTATACATAATGAAAGTTAGACAAGTGTTGCGAAGTAAAACACTTAGAGTTTCTGAAATGTGAATGGGAACATGTTATGATATGTTAGCATGTCTAATAGTTATTGTGGTTCTAAAGTTATGTGTAGGTGATCGTGAGTTTAAATTTATAGCTTACGCTCGAGGCAAGTTTTTTAACTCTACACTTTCGTTTAGATAGTTCATTTATTACATTGTGCAAGTTTCTAAACTCTATCTTTTACATTGAGAAAGTTTCCTAAATTCTTTACTTTCATTTAGCTAGTTCCATTATTACATTATGAGGCTTTATTCTTTGATTGAGCAAGCTTTCTATTTCAACTGTTAATTTAATAAGTCAATCGTCCTAGTTCATTCGAACTAACTTAAACTCTAATGTTATTGGAAATTCTCCATTGATTGATTCATTCTAACTTGTTTACAGTTAAGCAAGTTTCTTAAAAGTTCAGGAATTTCATTTCTAATATTATAAAACTTGAACCTTAGCTTATTTTACTGTGCAAGCAAAGGTTAACCATTGTATTCATTCTATTGAATACTTATGCTCTATAGTTATTTCAAGCATGAGTTAGATATGTAGAATCAGTTCATTTATGATTCTCAAATGTTCTAAGTTATGTTGTTATTAAACAACTGTTGTATTATCAAGCATTATTGATTCAACTAGTTCCCTAGTTGATGATCATTAAACTTCAATTACCCTTGAAAGCTTATCCAAACCAAACTTTCTTTGGTGCGGACTTGTACTCTAAATACTGAGATGAAAAACCCTATGTTTAGGGGTTTACGCTTAGCGTTGAAATGGTTGAGCACAATACATTGTACGAAGGATTGATCCCCCTAAGTACATGGAGTCCTTATAGTCATATGACTGTTAAAGTTAAAGTTAAAAGATTAGTTATAACTATGGACATGGTTCATGGTCATTTGACCCTCAGTAGTATATTTAAGAATGTTAATAGAACAAATCATTCAGTTCTATTGAGCCTATGAATTAGCAAATGTTGAAATGATAATAGAACATATCATTCAGTTCTATTGAACCTATTATTTGGCAAATGATGTAAAGATATTTATTCTTATTTCAAGTGAGCTTTGTTTGTTCACTCTTGCATATTTATACACTTATTGCAGCTATGGTTGAGAAGGTAGATAAACCTACAACTAACAAATGAAAGGGAAAGATGTACAAGTGATGAAGACTTGTAATTTTGTTTTATCGTTATGATAATAGACTTTTAATAATGATGTGATGTAATAATTTAAATTTCGCACTTGAATGATTGTATTAAAGGTTAGAGAACCTGGGAGATAATGGTTTATTAATGTAATCCTGTATGGGCAGGTTTTTATTATTCAATTTATTATTATTGGGTAGTTAGATATGAATGTTTTGATTACGTGAACACCAAATCTTGAGGTAATGAAATACCGGGATTTGGGGGTGTCACAGAAAACAGCTTGAGGGTCAAAAAATAGAAAATTTGGCTACAAAGGAGGTTGAGACAGACAGTGAAAATAAAGTGGTTGAGGACAAACAAGGGTAAGAAAAACAAGTGGAAAAGAGCAAACCAGTTAACGAACCAGTTGTCTATCCTTCCCCACCTTTTCAGCAAAGAGTTCAAAAGCAGAAATTAGATAAGCAGTTTGCAAAATTTTTGGAAGTTTTTAAGAACCTTCAAATTAACATCCCTTTCGCAGAAGCCTTAGAGCAGATTCCAAGTTATGCGAAATTCATGAAAGGGATTTTGTCCAAGAAAAAGAAATTGGAAGATTTCGAAACACTGGCATTAACAGAGGAGTGTAGTGCGGTTTTACAGCGAAAGTTGTAACATTCCAGAATTTAAAGTATAATATTAAATATTTATTAATTTATATAAGTATTTAATGGATATGTTTATTGTTGAATAAATAATTGTTCAATTTGAGTTGATGTGGTTTAGTTAATTATTTGTTGAATAAATAATTAAATATTAAATATTTATTTGTAATATTAAATATTTATTGAATTATATAAGTATTTAACTTCAAATTTGAGTTGATGTGATTTAGTCAATTATTTGTTGAATAAATAATTAAGGAGCTAAGAAAATTAATTGTTATGAGGTTATATACTAATTTAATTTAATAATTAAGTTAGAGAGCTAATAATGATTAAATGAATTATAGTATTTTAATTGGAATTTATGATTAAAATAAAGTGTTAGTTGATTAAATAAAATTATAATTATAAAAAAATTATAGTTTTGTGATAATGAATTATGTATTAAAGTAATTTAATAGATTAGTATTTGAATTGATTAAATTGATTATTTAATTAAATAGAAGTGTGACAAATAACCTTGCTATAAAGGAGTTACTAAAATAAATTAAGGGAGTTTAATTCAGTTTTGCCAAACAAGGCCTAATGCCTATTAAGTCTTTTATCTAATTGTGTTTTACCAAACAAGGAATAAGGATTAATGAGTTATTTTTAGTTAGTTAACCAAACAAGCTTTATGGCTTTTGATTTAAAAAAAAATTGTAACTAATGTCAGTTAAGTTAGTATTATATTATATATTTAATATATATTATATCCTATATACGTTAGATAACTAATACGTAGTTAGAGTTAGGGAGAAAAACAAAACTCAAAGAAGAAGAAGAAGAAGAAAAGAAGAAAAGTGAGAGAGAATTTGTAATGCCCCCAAACTCGGGTACTTGAAACCCGAACTCGGTGCTTTACGATACCATTTCTATGAGCGAAATAATACTAATAATAATAACAATAATATAAATATCAAACTTAATTACATATATCAAAGTCTAATCCCAAGTATGTAACCTTTACTACAATACATTACATGATAGATAATAAATATCATTGTCTTAATACTGACTAACTATTACAAAAGATACTATAGAATTATTCTGATTGCTTTCCTTTTCCCTTGTTCTGGTCTGAACATTCCGGTTGATCATGTTTAGCTGAAAACATTTAAATTTAAAGCAAGAATGAGCATTTGATTGCCCAGCAAGTAATAGCAACAATAAATATAAGCTGAAAGGATTAAATGTTTTCTTTGAATAACTCTTCTACAACGAATCAACAGTTGTGAAGTAAGCTGAACCAATAATAACAACATACCAAATCTATCTCAAATTTTTGAAACTACGTACTAACTATAACTGGAGATTAATCGACAGACTATGAACATTGTTTTTCATTTTCGTTAGGGTTTAGCAGAACTTCATCCGCAAACCGTCATAACTTACGGACACGAGGGTGATCTGCCCAATGTGCCATGTATTGATCAATACTACATGCAAGAATGATATTATCGTTCACTCTATTCACCTTAGGTGCACAAAAGTTTTCCCATATTCGGGATCTTCATACTTAGTCGGGAATCCGAACCAAAACAATCTGGTTGGATACAATAACGTTCTATCTTGTTCAACAATATTTTTATGTCTAGCTGGATCAAATAGCTTAGACGGCTTTTAATTCAACATATACATACTTGAAATTAATAAGTGTATCAACATATGATTAAATACAATGGTTATCCAAGTGGGGACACTTGTCTAACCCTATATATGAATTAACGAACAGAATAAATATCTGAATTATACAATAATACAATGATCGGATAATGTAAGAACTTGTATGAATACAAAGATTGGATACATAATGAATAATAATAGAGTTAATAATCTGGCACAATAATAATATAATTCTGAAACTTTCTTACTCATGTCCATTGCATAAAGGAAATGCAAAGGTAGGATACTTGCACAATGTAAATAATAGATCAGATACTTGCTCAATAATAATTGGAGTAAGTTTAGGAAACTTGCATAACATGATATACCTGTTTGCACGAAATAAAAGTAGTGTATAAGGTTTAGATACTTGCCTGAGCTGCTGCTTACAATAACGTAACTTAGTTCTATCTTTTATATCAAAACCTATCATTAATAAGATCATTCGTTCGATTAGAATAATATATCATATCACATAAAATCTTTGCTAATTGCGATTGACACATAACCTAATCACATTGTCACATATGTTTAACAGTCATTACATCATAAACAAACACGTATCTAGTCAAATTATCTAAGTCCAAATCAATTTATGAAATATTTCGGTGTACTGACGACTTTATCGGGTAAATATCGAGTCTAAGACTCTATCCTGCAGTTCAATAGTCATTTAGATATTTTAAATATCAGTCATATTATTTTTTATAGCCTTATAATAATTTTTAAATAATTATTATACTTTATCATGAATTTTCAAACACTGAAATCATTATTAAATGATTTAAATATTAACTAATTCTATTATCATTAATATTTAATTAATATTAAACTATTAATGAAACCATTGCCAAAATATTAACGTTATTTATAATAACTCAAAATATTTTTAAAGTATTAATATTACCCTTAAATAATTTTTAAAACATTTAAAATTATTTTTAAATAATTACCATTAATATTAGAATATTAATCTTTTATTTATCAAAATATTAAAAGTCATTAGTTATAACTTAAAATATTTTTAATTCATTTATTTCCTTTTTAAATGATTTTTAATTCAATAAAACCATTTTTAAACTTTTTATTTAATAAAATTATTAAATAAACTTAATATCATTAATATTAAATTATTAATGAAATTTACCTTTAAATATCAAAAGTCGATTTTTATAACTTAAAATATTTTTAAACTATTTATTTTCATTTAAAATGATTTTTATAATATTAAAATCATTTTTAATTAATTTATTTAATATAATTACTAAATAAATCTAATATCATGAATATTTAATAATTAATGAAACTTATCTTAAAATATTAAAAGTTATGTTTTATAACTTAAAATATTATTAAATACCTTATTATTATTTAAAATGATTTTTAATACAATAAAATCATTTTTAATTAATATATTTAATGCATTTATTAAATAATTTAAATACCAATAATATCTAAATAAATATTAATATTTATGAAAAATATGTCAAATTATTAAAAGTTAATTTTTATAACTTAAAATAATTTTTAAAACTATTTTTGTAATTTTTAGAATTTATTTACTATTTTTAAATGATTTTTAGAAATTAAATTAATTAATTTTACTAAGTCTGTCGCTAAAGCCCTTTGGCGACAGTAAGTGTCGCCTTAGGTGTTCTTGAGAAACCTAGGCATTCAAAGTCAGTTTCGAGCTTGCTAGTTTGACTATCAATCATTCCTTGTGTAATGTGTTTCTGGTCGAGGTAATGGTTGGATATTATAGTACGGATGTAATACTACACATTATAACAACAAACATGGTCAAAACATGCATCATATGCAAGATCTAAGCTCAAAAACAAGCTGTCAGAGCTGTTCTTGACGTTTCTGGGCTGCCCAGAAAACAAAGTCGTGGCCGGTCAACGATTTGGATGGCCTTAAATCTGTCAATTTGTTCATGTTAAGTGTTTTCTGCTCGACGGGCTGTGTAGACAAACTATCGTAGAACATGTTGCAATCCATGGTAAAATCTAAACATAATTAATCAAAAAAGCGTTGGGGCTCACAAATTAGGTAATGTAGATGCATTCTTCATTTCGGGTTTTCCGAAAATGAAGAATGAATCGATATCTTCTTTGGATCCTTATATTTCGCGTTGTGTGTTTTCTCTATGTGATCTATTGATTCCAGGTTGTAGCTAACATGTAATACTACATATCCATTACATAAAACCAGTATAAAAACAATAGAGCATGCAGATCTAGGCCGGTCAAACCATGTCAGAAGACATGTTCTTGAATTTTCTGGAATTTCCAAAAACAGATTTCGTGGATTAGTAAGCTAGTTTGACCTTCCACTGTGTTCAATACAATGATGATATAAGGGATCTAAAGACATATATCCATAGTAAACATAACAAGCTACAACGTAGTTACCATAACAGAATCAAAACAACAACACTAGCAGATCTAGTCGCTTGAAAAGTTGTCGGGGCCACATGCAGGCACAATCTGGGTTTTCAGATTTGTAAAGTCATGCTCGGTCAACTAGGTTTGACCAGCTATAACTTTTAACATGTTCCAATTTCAGATCAAAGATCTCATAGCACACTATATGTTCAAACATTAAAAACACTAAACTCATTAATAGCCAGAGATCTACCAGACCTGACATTCGATTGTCAGTCACAAAAATAAAGTTTTCCAGATTTTTAAAAACATCAAATCTGAGCCTCTAGATGTTATGGATCTAACATCTAGCAACCCAGATCATCTATGTACACTATAAACAACATGTTTTAACATTAAATCATAACATCTAACATGACCTTCAAGATCAGGTTGTAAATTAGGGTTTTGTACCTTTCTTTAAAAAAATCTTAATTCTTAGCTTCTGATTCGTTTGTGGATTTTGTGGGGCTTGATTAATGACTGAATTAACAAGGCAATTTCATGGGTTTGAGCTTGAGAGAGAATGGCTAAGTGTGGGTTGCATAAATGAGCTTTGTTTTGCTTTTCTCTCTCTTGAATCATACAAATAATGGTACAAGGCACATGGCTGGTGCATTAAATTTGATTGCTGGCAATGCTATAGATCATAGGTAGGTCTAGGGTGGCTGGCCAGATCTTGGATATGATTTGGCTAACAATAATTCAACTAATGGGACAAAAGGGCAGTTTTGTAATTTCATTTTAATATCAAGGGTATTCTTGTCCAAGGTGCTTGAATCTAGGGTTTAATCACTAGATTTTACATTTTAAAGTTTTCCAAAAAATTACTAGTGTTTGAAAAATTAAAATTAAAGTGTAATAAAATTTTAATTAAACACACTAATTTAAAATTAGCGTTTTTAATAGGAAATTAGGGTTTTTAAATTAGGTTTCCTTAATACTATTAGGGTTCCCAAATTAACAATTAGGGTTTCCTAATTATCATTATAATTTACTAAAATAGTAATTAGGGTTTCTAATTTTAGCAAATTAGGGTTTTCAAATAATAATTAGGGTTTCTCCTAATTACAGAAATTATATAATACACAGTAAAATTTATATAACACAATTACTACAGAATCTCGAACTCATAACCGAGTTTAACGATTAGGGTTTAATAACACGATATATGGGTTATGACATAATTTACCACCATTGACCCACCATTATCAGACTACAGATATACAGTACATATTTATAGCACTGAAAAATCAAAAATATAATTAATATTATATTATTATTCTCATCCCTTGATCAATACCCAAATTTAGGGTTTGGATTCCATATCTAGTTTATCTTTCATATATAACATTATTAATTAAGCTCAAATAATTAACATAATAATCGAACTAAAATTCATATAATAAAATAGTAATTATAATAATTCCAATAATCATTTCATATATTATTTAAATAATATAAAAATCATATTTTATAGAAAATAAATAATAAAGACATTTCTACTATAAAATTAATTATTATAAGTATATACCTTATAATTAGCAATAATTCTAAAATAAAATTATTTGAAATTATTCATGTAATAAATAAATTTTATTTATCACATATATACAAACACATTACTTGACACATATTCTCATCTTAAAAAAAAAATTAATATGCAAAATTTCTTATTTATTTTTATGTAAAATATCGGGTTATTACAGAATTGGAGAGAAGAAGAAGCTTGAGAATCAAAAAGGGTTGGCCATCATCTTCTTCAAACAAGGTATCATCTAAACTCTATTATTGTTGTTCTTTTCAAAGTTATAGTTGTATTCTCTCTCTCCCAATTTTCTCCATGAAAGCTTTGTAGAAGTGGAACTTTGTTATGTATGTGGTTTTATATGATAATCTAGTGTTGTTAAACTATTTTCTTAAGCTATAATTGAGAATAGTCCATGAATTTATATTATGTATATGGTTGTGAAGAAAAACTATTTTTACAGAGAGTTTTTGTGAATATATATTGTGAAGCTTAAAGTAGAAATTGAGAGTTAATTAGTTGTTTAGTTGATAAATTGATCATCTAATTTGATAGAGTATGTATATTGATAAGATGCTTTGAATTAATTGTTTGGTTGAAAAACAAAATTTACAATGTTGATTTTCATTGAAATATCAAAAATAGAGTTTTTGTCATAAACAGTGAAATTGGATGTTTTAAATTCGTTGTTTATGTTGTTACATGTTAGAAGTTCTTGAATTATGTTTACATGAAGTTTTTGTATGAATTGCATGTGAATTAGTCTGTTAGAAACGAGTTTGTAGGCCAAATTGGCTTTTTTGTCTTGTATTCTGTCAAGTCATCAATCGATACTAGAAGTTTCAAGCGTCGCTTACCTTTGAAAGAAGACGTTAGTGGCGCCGCAACGCCATCACCACACCGCAACACGGCCCAGTGAAGTATATTCACCATATTTGCAACATGAAAGTTAGCGAGAATGGTCTACGACGATTATACTTTTTGTACACGAAATTTTAAGAAACACTATGTGATGATAGTAGGACTATAAAATATTGATTTTAGTATTTCTATACTATGAATAATTATGTTATTAAGGATTAACTTGTGTTATAATTTGATTATGTGATTAAATAATCAAACCTACATGATGAATGTATTAGTTATGTGATAATGACTAACTATGTCACGATGACATATGTGACGCCCCCAAAATTAGGTATACATCACCCATCTTGGGTCGTCAGATACATGGTACAAAATTCAAATACAATTACTAATACAATTGTCGTGTACAATACGACAAAACATAACTGTGAGTTTGAATACAATTATTGTCTACTAGAGATTATACAAACTCAAAAGGAGACCTCATTACAATTATTAACACACTATTTCACAGAATAGTGAGGACTAATTATGTTATCCTCTTCCGACCGCTACCCGCTCTCGACTAGTCCCTCGCTATGTTCTCATTTCTCAAGAGAACAAAGAAAAAGAAGGGTGAGCTCAACTAGCCCAAAGAAGAAATATTATGACTAAGATAATGCAGAATAAATTATCGTTAGCTTTTAACAATGTTAAACTGATAAAATATAACAACATCAAGTTTAACTGCAGCGGAACAAGCAATCCATTAAAAGAGTCAAGTAGAGAATAAAATCTAATATCTTTTATGATTTAAAAGGTATTTCATGACTTTTATGATTTAAAAGGTATTTCATGACTTTTAAGAGATATGATGCAGCAATTACTGTAACAATAATTGAGTATAGCTGAGTGACTTCTCACGTAAGCATCAATAATCAATACCGTGTGCTACTATGCAACCACGCCAGACATCGCATTTTTTTTACTACCGGGTAGTTCAACAGCTTTTAATGGTAACACCTCCGCCGTTATTTTCATAAAGTATTTTTTTGTCGCTTTCTCAATCCGACAATAATTCCGTTAGGGGTCCACTAATAATTGTCTTTGTCGTCATTTAATATTCCCCGACAAAAAGAATATTCCCCACCAAACGAATATTTTATAACAACTTGCTTACTTTGCAAAATTTATAAATATTACCCACAACTATAACATTATATCAAATTTACTCCATAATATTCAAAAATAATATTTATAGAAAATTCATCTTTATTTATAAAAGTTGGGGTCTTACAACCTCCCCTTCTTAAGAAATTTCACCCTCAAAATTAGGGTACGTACCTGGTATGTCGAAGAGGTAAGGATACCTTGATTTCATTTCAGATTCTAACTCCCAAGTCATTTCCTCAACATCGTGGTTTTTCCACAAAACTTTGACTTGAGGTATAACATTGGAGCGTAGAATATGTTCCTTCTTATCCAAGATTTGAACAGGAACCTCTTCATACGTCAAATCTTCCGCTATTTCGTCCGGTTCTAACTCAATAATGTGGTTCGGGTCTTTCACATATTTACGTAATATGGATATGTGAAAACGTTATGAACACGAGACATACTTAGCGGTAAAGCAAATCTATAGGCCACACTTCCTTCTCGATCGAGGATTAAAAATGGGCTGATGAATCGAGGATTGAGTTTTCCTCTCTTTCCAAATCTCTTAACTCCTTTCCATGGAGCAACACGCAACAACACATGATCTCCTATATCGAATTCCACGTCCTTTTGATGAAGATCAGCATAACTCTTTTGTCGATCCTGTGAGGTTTTTATACGTTGTCGGATCGTTTGAATCTTTTTTGTAGTCATACATACCAACTCCGGTCCCAACAACGTTGCTTCACCCACCTCATACCAGCATACTGGAGAACGACACTTTCTTCAATACAACGCTTCGAATGGAGCCATGCCAATACTTGCTTGATAACTGTTGTTGTAGGAAAACTCCACCAATGGTAAGAACTTGTCCCAACTTCCCTTAAAATCAAGGACACAGAGTCTTAATATATCTTCAAGAGTTTGAATAGTCCTCTCCGACTGTCCATCCGTCTGAGGATGATATGCCGAGCAAAATCGTAAGTCTGTGCCCATAGATTTTTGCAAACTAACCCAAAATCGTGAAGTGAATCTTGGGTCTCGATCAGAAACTATGGATACCGGCATACCATGCAGTCTTACAATCTCGTTTATGTACATACGAGCAAGACGTTCAAGTGTATAAGTTTCTTGTATCGATAAGAAATGAGCAGACTTGGTCAATCTATCAACAATGACCCAAATCGCATCTATGCCTTGAGAAACCTTAGGAAGACCGGTAACGAAATCCATGGAATTTCAAGTGGTTGTAATGGACCTTTTGGTACTTGATGCTCTGCTTTAACTTGTTGACAAGTTAGACACCTTGAGATAAACAACGCTATCTCTCTCTTCATATTGCCCCACCAAAATGTATGACGAATATCATGATACATTTTGGTACTCCCCGAGATGGATTGCAAAAGCGGTGTGTTGTGCGCCTCCATCATGATTTTATACTTTAAATCGTGGTTGTTAGGAACACAAAGTCCGGAGTTGACTCAAGTATTCCTTCTTCATCGATTCTTGCTTCCGTGCATAGCACCTTCTTGCACTTTCTTCCTCATACGCATCGACTCAGTGCGTAACTTGAGCAGACTTTTAACTTTTTGATTAAAGTCGGTTCTACTCAGATATTCGCCATCATCACATGGGTCCCTCGAGTCTTTAACTCTATCTCCATCCTTTGTAAGTCACACAAAATGGGCCTTTATGTTGACAATATCGCACTCGTGCTTTGCATATGATCTTCTACTCAATGCGTCCGCCTACCACGCTTTGCTTTTCCGGGATGGTATTGGATGGTATGATCATAATCTTTCAATGGGGCTTCAAGCCAACGTCGTTGTCGCATGTTGAGTTCCTTTTGAGTAAAGAAATATTTGAGGCTTTTATGATCCGTAAAGATCTCCACCTTCTCTCCATACAATTAATGCCTCTAAATCTTTAGTGCGAAGACAACAGCTGCCAACTCTAGATCATGAGTAGGATAATTTTTCTCATATTCTTTGAGTTGTCTTGAGGCACAGGCTATGACTTTTCCATGTTGCATGAGAACACATCCCAACCCTTTGCCCGAAGCATCACTATAGATGACAAATCCCTCCGAGCCAGATGGTATTGTCAGAACAGGTGCTGAAATGAGTCTCCTCTTGAGTTCTTGAAAACTCTTCTCACATTCTTCGCTCCAACCGAACTTTGTATCTTTCCGAGTCAGCTGAGTCAATGGAGTAGCGATTCGAGAAAATCCTTCCACGAATCTCCGATAATAACCAGCTAAACTTAGAAAGCTACGTACTTTGGTCACTGATTTAGGTTGCTCCCAGCTTTGAATTGCTTCAATCTTTGTTGGGTCAATAGATATTCCATGACTTGATACTACGTGCCCAAGGAATGCTACTTCCTCAAGCCAGAATTCACATTTCTTCAACTTGGCATAAATCTTGTATTCACGAAGCTTTTGGAGTGTCAGCCTTAAGTGTTGCTCATGATCTTCACGGTTTTTGGAATAAATAAGGATGTCATCAATAAAGACGACCACAAAGTGATCCAAATATTCCTTGAATACTCGGTTCATCATATCCATGAAGGCAGCAGGAGCATTAGTCAATCCAAAGGACATGACTAGGAATTCATAATGCCTGCATCGAGAGTTCGAAAGTCGTCTTTGGAATGTCATCGGTTCTAATCTTCAATTGGTGATATCCGGAATGAAGATCAATCTTTGAAAAGAATTTGGCTCCTTGTAACTGGTCAAATAGGTCATCAATACGTGGCAATGGATACCTATTTTTGATGGTGACAAGATTCAACTTCCGATAATCAATACAAAGTCGCATACTCTCATCTTTCTTCTTCACGAATAGAACAGGAGCACCCCAAGGAGAAGTACTAGGACGAATAAAGCCACTGTCTAACAATTCCTGCAATTGGGTCTTTAACTCTTGAAGTTCAATAGGAGGCATTCAATATGGGGCTTTGGAAATGAGTTTTGTACCGGGTTCTAGGTCGATACAAAATTCAATTTCACGCTCAGGGGGTAGGCCAGGAAGTTCTTCGGGGAATACGTCAGGAAATTTATTAACAATAGAAATATCGTTCAAAAGCGGCGTATTTTTGTTTAAATCGTGACATGAGCTAAAAGGCTTGACATCCGCTTTTCAATAAACGAATAGCTTTATGGCTTGAGATGACCGTGATTGATTTTAATGGTTTGGTCGCTTGAATTCGCATATAATAGGTTGATTAGGAATATGAAAGCTAACAACCTTACTTTAAACAATCAATTTTGCATGATGAGTAGTTAACTAATCAATCCCTAGAATCACGCCAAATGCAAGTATTTTCAATGAAATAAGATCTACGGTAATGTGAGGGTACCGATTTGAACCAAACAAGACTTATAAACAAAGGATGTAATGAAGGTTTCTCCCAACGAGTTTCCACAGATAAGTCAAAGTCTAATTTCTCCTGAGTCAAATTTAATCGATGAGCACAAGTAGGAGAAATAAAAGAATGGGTAGAACGGTATCAAATAAAGTATAGATTTCGTTAGAGTTTATGATAAGCTTACCCGTGATGACCTCATTCGGGTTCCTTTCTTTTGGGAGGTCACAACAAACGCCGCTTCGCTCCTCAGCACTACTGGGTTTTGAATTTTCCGGGACGGCCTTTGGTGCCTCCATCCTAGTCGAATTTATCTTCTATGAACGACAAAATCCTGCCAAGTGACCTTCTTTTCCACAATTATAACATGCTTTGGGCGGCATCGCGGCTTGGACCGATGTGCCCTTCCCTTCGCATTTGAAACATATGATAGGTGGTCGTTTCTCCTTCCTTAACGACGGTGATGATCTTGGCGACGCCTTTCCATGATTGTTGAATCTCCTTCTTGAAATGTCCATTCTTATTGTTTTGGCCCCGATTACCACCGGTGGTTACCTTTTCGCCTATTGAATCCCTCCACGCTTGTTGTCACCGCTCATGACCGCTTCGTTGCAGTATTATCATTTTGTCGTTACCGCTTCTTTTTTAGTTAAGTTGACTCGTTATCGCGCTCCACTAATCGAGCCCTATTTACAACATCTGAATATAAACACGATTTATGAGAAATAAGATGTTGACGATCTCCCGACTTCAAACCTCTTAAAAACATCCGTGTCATTCTCTCTTCATTATCCACCAAGTGGGACGCAAACCGGGATAACTCCGCAAATTTAGCCTCGTATTGCGACACGGTCATATTGTTTTGTTCCAACTTGATAAACTCCACCTCCTTCATGTGACGAATACTTTCGGAAAAGTATTTGTCATTGAATAACTCTTGGAACTTCTCCTAAGACATCTTCAGTACGGCAGGTTGAGTATGTTTTACCAATTCCCACCAGTAATCTGCCTCTCCGCGCAACATAAAGGCGGGAAAGGGAACCTTTTTCTCCTCGGAGCATCCCAAGACATCAAATATCTTGGTGATCTGCTTTATCCATGCTTCCGCCATAAGTAGTTTTGGCTCTCCCTTAAACTCCGCTGGTCCCAGCTCCTTGAACTGTTTAGCGGTGACCGCCCGAGAGTTTCCAGTGTTTCCACCTGTATTTTGGACAGGAGCCGCTCTCGCCTGCTGTTGCATGAATTGCATAAAGCCTGTGAACATTTGATCATTCATCATTTGGCCAGTGTTGTTGTTTGCATGAGGATTGTCGCCTTCCTGATGCACATTATCTTGATTATTGATATGTGGTGAATCAACTATGCTTTGTGCTCCATTGCTATTCTCAACATTCTCGGATGTCATTTTCGAGATCATCGCCACAAAACAAAGGTTAATTGACATGTAACATATTATCACTAAATTCGACCACCAATTAAATACCACATAAACTTAGGTAGGTCATACTAGCGAAGAATTCCCCGCCTCTCCCCTCCTAGTACTATTCTCACATCTTAGCTGTGGATCATATCCTAAGCTCGATACCAAATCATGACGCCCCCCCAAAATTAGGTATACATCACCCATCTTGGGTCGTGGATACATGGTACAAAATTCAAATACAATTACTAATATAACTGCCGTATGCAATACGATAAAAAACATAACTGTGAGTTTGAATACAATTATTGTCTACTAGAGATTATACAAACTCAAAAGGAGTCCTCATTACAATTATTAACACATTATTTCACAGAATAGTGAGGACTACTAATGCTATCCTCTGGACCGTCACTCCGTTCCCTGACTAGTCCCTTCTATGTTCTCATTTCCTGAAGAGAACAATGAAAGAAAGGGTGAGCTCAACTAACCCAGTAAGAAATATTATGACTAAGATAATACAGAATAAATTATCGTTAGCCTTCAACAGTGTTAAACTGATAAAATATAACATCAAGTTTAACTGCAGCGGAACAAGCAATCCATTAAAAGAGTCATGTAGAGAATAAAATCTACTATCTCTTATGATTTAAAAGGTATTTCATGACTTTTATCGCTGAGACTCAGCTTAATAAATAATCCACATCATCGAATCACCCATGCACTACGACCAAGGATATTGTTTAGTATCACGACCACAAATTATCCATGCACTACAGCAAAGGACATTCGTGTATTCATTAATGGTCATGATCATGCCAACAACTGTCCATCAATGCACTACGGGCCAATGATAACATTTACCACATCATTTGTAACATTACGGTCCATGATTACAATCAATAATCCCTCAGTCATAATCATACCAAGTCCATCTACGCACTACAAGCCACGATGACTTTCAACATAATATAAACATAAGGATGATGACAATGATATAAGAATTCAATAAAAACAAGTTCAAGAATTATTTTATCCAGAAACTAATAATGTCCAAATTGTCAACATGATCTTTGCTTTGTAGAGTAAAATTCAAGAATGATCGGAAGAATATTTCCATGAAAAGATATCGATGAAGCGCAAATATCAAGGATATTCTACTAATTTCATGGAGTATAGAAGTCAAAACTTTAACCAACTAAGTATAATAAAGAATGGAATAACAAAAGAAATCACCATGCATGCGGTATTGCATGAGACAAAAGTTATTCCAATAGAATAATAATAACGGAACCAAAGTCGAGCAAAATTTTGCACCGATAGGATGTTCCAACAGAATAATAAAGAAGACGGAACAGTCCGTGTAAAACACATGCATGTGATGTTCCAATGTAATAATAATAAAGACGGAACTAGGTCCTGTAAAACACACACATGTGGATGTTCCAAATGAATAATAATAATAAAGATGAAACTAGGTCCTGTAAAATACATGTAGACAGGGATGTTCCAACGTAATAATAGAAGAATGTCACCAAGTATAGGGTAAATCGCATATACAAAGTTATTCCAATGTAATAATAAGCAATGGAATAACAACATTTCTCTTCATGAATAAGAAAGAATAACACCCCTTACATTAGTAGTAGATTGAATAATCGCAGAGTGTAGTAACAAAATACTCTTCTTCTTTCTCTCTTATTCTCTCTATACTTTCTCTCTATAGCTTGAATGAATTAAGTGAAAATAATGAAGCACTAGGCCTCTATTTATAGAAGATTTCTAGCTTAGCACTTGAAATGTGAAAAGGCAAATGGCTTGACGACTGGTGATGTGAAAAGAAAAGTGGTTTAACGCCTGTAATGTGAAACGACAATTGATTCGACGCCTGTAATATGAAACGGCAAGTGGTTTGACGTCTGGTAAAGGTAGTTACTATTGATGAAGGTAATTACTATTGACGAAGAGACTCTTAGATGATGACATATGGGCCCCCCATAAAATAACCAAACTTACCACAAACGTCTCATAATAGACTCTTTATATACATCAAGGATTGAATAAATATTACCACAAATCATTTTATTTTTAATCAACACATATTTAATCTTTCAACAATTATTAATCATTTATAACTTGTCGTCTCAATTATTGATTTAATAAAATAACATATTATATGATGATAATCGTGTGACAATAATTGAATCAATAATATAAGAGATATGATGCAAAGATTCATCGTAGTAATAATTGAGTATAATGAAAGACTTATCACATAAGCATCAATAATCAATACTCGTGTGCTACTATGCAACCACGCCAGACATCGTACTTTTTTACTACCGGGTAGTTCAACGGTTTTAACAGTAACACCTCCGCCATTATTTTCATAAAAAGTATTTTTGTCGTTTTCTCAATCCGACAATAATTCCGTTGTGGGGTCCACCAATGATTGTGTCGTCATATGAATATTCCCCGACCAAACGAATATTTTATAACAACTTGCTTACTTTGCAAAATTTATAAATATTACCCACAACTATAACATTATATCAAATTTACTCCATAATATTCAAAAATAATATTTATAGAAAATTCATCTTTATTTATAAAAGTCGGGGTCTTACAACATATGTATATAGGATATTGTGATTCAAATTGTTCGATTTAATCTACGAACAAGGCAAGTTTTCTAATCTATTATCTTGTTAATTCAATTACTGTTTTCAATTCGATTACAATATAATGATGTAAGTTATTCTGGAGCAAGTTATTCTTGTATTTAACTTGTTGTTTAACATGCACAAATATATATACTAATGTCGAACATTTCTATCATTCAAATTTCTATGCATGCTTAGTATTCAATTTTAATTAACCTTGGCTTAGTATTGTTCAAGCAAGGTATGGTATAGTTATTCAAATTGTATGCTATTAGATTATTCCTAAAGCATGACTTTAGTTTACTATGATTGATTCAATCTCGATTATTCTATAGTATATTGTTATTGGTTTTATTCAACTACTCCTTAGTTGATGTGCGTTGAATTCCAAATTTTCTTGAAAGCTTATCCAAACCAAACTTACTTTGGTGCGGACTTGTATTCTAAATACTGAGATGAACAACTCTTTTAATAGAGGTTTACGCTTAGCGTTGAAATGGTTGTGCATAATACAATGTACGAAGAAATTGATCCCCAAAGACGTGGAGTCCTTATAGTCTTATATTTGTTAAAGTTAAAGTTGAAAGATTACTTATAATCGTGGACATGATTCGTGGTCATTAGACCCTCGAAGAATGTTATAATTTTTAGAAAGTTAATAGAATATATTGTTCAGTTCTATTGAGCCTAATATTGGCAATTGATGTAAAAGTTTAAAGATTTACTTATTGTTATTTCAAGTGGGCTTTGTTTGCTCACTCTTGCCTGTAAAATTTCTTACAGCTAAAGTTGAAACGGGTGACGTACCTAGCACCAGTAAGGGAAAAGAAAAGATGAATAAATAATGAAGACTTGTAATAGTTTTGATAGTTTACTTTTAGACTTTGGTTTAAAGATTGTAATGAAGTTTATTTAAATTTCCGCATTTGAATGATTGTTGTTAAAGGTTAGATAACCTGGGAGATTTTTATTATGTAACCCTTTAATGGGAAGATTTTTATTTATTCAGTTTTATTATGATTGGGTAATTAGATATGAATGTTTGATCAAGTGAACACCAAATCCTGTGGGAATAAAGTACCTGGATTTGGGGGTGTCACAAAAGTTGCCACCAAAGTTGAAAGATCCCGGGAGTTTCACTATTCCATGCACGATTGGGAACATGTCATTCAACAAGTGCATGCTTATGTGATTTGGGGGTAAGTGTGAACCTTATGCCATTATCAGTTTATACATAATTGGGTTTGCCCGCTCCAAAGCCTACGAACATCTCATTGCAGTTGGCGGATAGGTCAGTCACGTACCCGAGAGGCATTGTGGAAGACATATTGGTAAAGGTTGACAAGTTTATATTTCCCTCGGATTTCATAATTCTGGATTTTGAGGAAGATAAGAACCTCCCAATTATCCTAGGGAGACCATTTTTTGCTACGAGTAGGACACTCATCGACATACAAAAAGGTGAACTAACGATGAGGGTCCAAGATCAAGAAGTAAAGTTTAATGTTCTCAAGGCCATTGTAACGCCCGAGAAAATCGGATTTTTCTGAGAATTAAATTTTTATTTGATTATGTGGATTAAATAAATTTAATTGATTATTTAAGTGAGTAAGTTGTTTGAAGGTCGTTCGATGACCTAAACATGTCAGAACGTCGTAGTATTTTGGCTACGTGGTAGGATTAAAGTGTTTGAATTTCCAAGACAAAAATAAAATCTTTCCGATAAATTTTCTGAAAAACACTATTCACGCATTTCTACTCGGGAATTATTTTTGAACTTTCGAGAAATACGTAACGATAGAATATCGAGGTGAGATGGAATATCCAATAATATTTCAGTTATGGCAAACACAGTTTTTCACCTGCGGACTTAAAACCTAACGGTTAGGGAAAGTGGTTTCTGAGAAGGAAATGAAATGCGTATAATAAATTAAAGTAATGATCGTATAATACGTAGGTATTGTACGGGGTAATAATTACTAGTATGATACGAGGTATTATACGAGTATGTATGAATGATGGTATATCGTATATTATGAATTAATATACAAGTTAGAATACGATAATAATACGTATAGAATACGTCCTAAGGCTTTAAGCCATATGTAATGGACTTGTAGGATTGGTTAGGATTTATACAAGTCCAAGTATAGGAATGGATAAGTCCAATATGATTTAATGAACAAGCCCAAGTATAAGTTAAGTTAATTAAGCTAAAAGCCCAAAGTAATAATCCAATGGATTAGGGTGACCCAAAGTGGTGGCCAAGTAAAGTACTTGGAGGCTAAGCAAAGGATAAGTTAATTAATGACCAAGTAAAGTGCTTATGCTTGGAGACTAGGTAAAGTGTTTATGCTTGGTGGCTAAGTAAATGTGATGAGCAAGTAAGAGATAAGCTAGGTGATTAGCAAGTAAGCTTAATGGCTAAGTAAGTGTGGTGATCAAGTAAGTTTAATGGCCAAGCAAAGAGTGTGGTGGCCAAGTTAACTTAATAACTAAGTAAGGAATAGTAAGGAGGTGATTAAGGAGGTGGGTTTGGATTAATGACCCTTATGCCCTCCATTTGAGTTTCTTATAAATAGAAGCTTGGCTAGTTCATTTGGTAGTTTACAAATATTAGCCAACATATATTGAGAGAGAGAAAGAGCTAGAAATAAGTGATCAACCTACTTTGAAGCAAAACATAAGAAGTTTAGCAAGAACGCGAAGAACAAAAAAGGTAATATTTTATAAACGTTAGTTTTTGAACTTTTCAATTTCTTTTTCGTAGAGAATCGTAGATTGGTGGAGCATGTCTCTTCCAAAGGGATGAGGATGTCTATTAGTGACTAAAATATTGATAAGTCATGTTTAAGTAGAAATCATAAAGGTTTACGTTAGTTTAAACCGTAGAAATCTTTGAATGTTAATATGGTTGTTGATGGACAAATTGAAAACCATCATAGAAAAGGTATGTGCAACTTGCTTGGTTAGGATGGAGATAATGAATCAATGGAGTGTTCTATTTGATTTGGCTTATAGAACACGAGTAACGAAGTTATGGCGAATTTTACGAAAATAGACGTTAAACGTCGAAGACGTAAAAATCTCGGATTAAGGGTCAAAAGTTATCGTGTGCCTTGAAAACGTTGGTTTTCAATGTCAACACGTGAGATAAGGTATTCAAGAGTTGTGGACTCAAGAATCGTCGAATTCCGACTTATAACGAAGAAAACGAGTATTGAATGCTCGAAAACGATAAACGAACGCTCAAAATGAACCAAAAGTTGAATTTTGAGTTAACAGATTCGAAAATGTAAAATTCTTATATGAACACCTAGATTATCTAATTTGTGAGTTGTGAGCTTTCGAATGAGCCAATTCGGATGTAAAACGAATAAGTTATGAAGCCGTGAGTTTCGTTAGAAAAACAAATTGTCCTGTGCATCACGGTGCGCGGCGTAAAGAGCGGCCTTGACCTAGTGTAAATGTGTGTCCGCGCGTGCGCTGCATGGCCGAGAAGAAACCGAAAATGTTTGGAGACTACATCACAGTACGAGAATTAGTGCATGGACTCGCGCCGCAGCGCCGAGTCCGGGTAAAACTCCTGGAGATTGACGTCGCAGCGCCACTATACAAAGAAGATGTCGCACCGCAGCGCCGGGAGTGTAGAATGGTTGACCAAGTTAGGGTTTTTATTCTATTTGAATGTAGACCAAAGGTAAGACATGAATGTACTTAATGTACATGATAAGGCTGACTTTAAATCACTTATAAAGCGATAACGTTAGAAGATTAAGTATTGTTTAGCTATAATTAAACGAAGAACGCAAGAGTGTAATAAGTAAACTGTGAATGATGTTCAACTTTGGTACTTCACGAATGATGATCGAGTGTCGGTTAAAAACGTAAGAACGTTAACAAGTTGTAATGAAGTATAGTAAGTCAAACTGACTTTATTAATGAAATAAGTATGATTAAGTATACAAAATGAAAGATAGTTAATTGATGATGAATTACTTAACTTAAAGTAGCATCTTCGATGATGACAATAACGTTGAGAGTTACAACTAAAAGTTGTTGAATATTACGTAAACGTGAACGATATGAAATAAGTGTACTTAATCAATGATGATTGAATTTTGATTAATAACGTAAGAAAGTTAGTAAGCCGTGATGAAAGGTAATTAACTCGAACGAGTGGTATTAATAAAGTAAATCCACTTACAACATAGAAGAGAAAGAAGTTGGTACGAACGACGTAAACGGTAAGCCGAAACCAATAATAAACAATCTAATACATGATTAGATTGAGAAGAAGGGTAAGATTCATTAGGAATCAGTATGTTCATTCATGACCTAATGTGGTATGTTATGTGGTTATGTGTTGTAGAGATCGTAAAGACTGAAAGGAAAAGTAATTATTTTGTAGCAGACGCTGAAGGCAAGTCTTTCTTATCACTTGTCTAACCTTTGTGTTAGTCAAGTTTTCTGTGATTCATGTTATGAGATGCATGAGTGATTTTAAAGAAAGGGTCGATGCCAGTCTTAACTAGGCTAGACTAATTTTGAAAGATTGATTGATTTGTTTACAAGTCTTTCGATATAGAACTGTTAACGCTATCATATACCAAATATTTGGTATAGATGTAAAGGTAAGTTTGTCTATAAACAAACAAAAGTATTTTCATCGATTATTCGATGGGCACGCGAGGTTGCCAAATGTTAAACGTAAATACGTTTAACGGAAGAGTGTTGATCAACATAGGGTACTATAGGTGATCACCTAGATGTACTAAAAAGTAAAAGCCGGGATGGATGGCCTTAGTCTTTGAATGTCCTTTTCAAGTATGAAAACGAAAAGAGTATGTTCATGGTCTTTTGGCCGGTTCAGAATTCTTAAGTTATTATAAATACTTTGGAATCATTGTTATGAAATGAGAAGTACTAGTCAAATGTTTTATAGTGCTTAGTAGTTAATTGTTCAGTTATAGAAGTTAAGCATATAATTCTCAATGTGTTATTTATATGATCCTTTGTTAGACTTGTTGAGCTAGTTATGCTCATTATTGCTTGAACCATATGATTGCAGCTAAAGCCGAACGAACTGAGAGTTCTAAGAGAGATAAATGCAAGGCTAAGATGGACAGTTAATCATCATGTAATAGATTAATGTATTTATATGTAATATACTTATGAAGAACAAAGAATGTATTCGGTTTATGAACCTGAGATAAGACTTGGTATTATTGTAATACAAAGATAGTAAATAAAATCATTTTGTTGTTATCTCAATGGAATGACTATATGAATTGTAGTATCGTGGAGCACCATCTGTCAAGTTGGAAGATACCCGGATTTGGGGGCATCATGTAACAATCCAAGATTTTATTTGTAATTTAAAATATTTATTAAATTAAATAATTATTTTATTGATGAAGTTGTTGTTTTGTAATTTAAAATATTTCTTAAATTAAATGAATATGTGATTTTTGTTAGTAAATATTTATAAATTATATTTATTAGATAATATTCTAAATTAATTTAATTTATAGTTATATTGTTGTAAGATAACATGAGATGTTATATTGTTGTTGTGATGTGATAAATTAAGATGGTATATTAAATTAATAAATAGAATTATAATAAAGTTATAATTTTGTGATGTTTGTTTAAGTGGAGTATTTATTTAAAATATAGTATGTATAATTATTTTATTTGATTAATGTTGGATATGGAAATCCAAATAAGTCATATGTGGTTATAAGTTATAAACTAAGTTGTTTATTAAAACAAATTAAAGGAGTTTAATTTAGTTTTACCAAACAGGGCTTAAATATATATTAAGTCTTTAATTTTAAAGAGTTTTTGCCAAACAAAGCCTTATGGCTTTTGAATTTTTTAAATTTTATTATAATAAATAAAATAATAAATAATAAATAATATATATTATAACTGATAACTTATTATTCTAATTATTATAACGTCGGTTTCAGACGTTTGGGTGTGTGCGTTGGGTTAAGTTTTATTATACGTAAAAATCATTTGGCCTAGTCTACCGATGAAGAAGAGAAGAAAAGTTACAGAGAATAGAGAGAGTTGAGAGTAAGATTTTTGGAGAAGTTCAAAGAAAGTCGTGGTGTTCTAGCAAGAATTACCGAACAATATAAGGTATTTCCATAACTTTGATAATATATACATATATATACATGTATATGTGTTTCACGGCAAAATTCTTATATTCTGTGAATTCCAGTTTTTGCAAATTGTTGTTATATAACCTGTTTATGGTGATTGCATATAATTATGATGTTATAGTATGTAGTTAGGCATGAATTTGTATGTTAATTTCGGTTAAAAGGAAGGAAAAGTAATCACAGTATATATTTTTGATATGGCTTGTGAAAGTACCAATTATGGTGGTCAATTAGTATGATAAACTGTAAATTGAGTTTTGTTTATGCTAGTCCATTAAGAAATGAAGACAACGTAATTTAAATGAGGTGATTTGGTCAAGCATAGAGATTACAGTGATGGATTTTGTAAAGGATGTCAAAAATGGAGTTTTCATATGATAATATAGAATTTGAGAAATTAAAATAGTTTTAGTTGTTGTTAAATTGTGCTAAGTGATTGAATATGTTAGCAATCATGTTTATGATAGTTGTATATTTATTTTACGTGTAAATTTCACTGTTTGGTGGGTGAAATTTGTGTTAGTTGGGCTAAAAATTCGCCATCTTGTTCTTAGCCTTTCTAGTTACTGTACATGTAGTAAGGGCGCTTGCTTCTTGGCTGCGTGCCAAAAGCGAGCATGTGAATCTTGATCCTGAAGCTTGTGTGTATGCATGAATTGCGCCATACCACAATCTGAGAGACAAAGAGGTCTGTTGTTGCTGCAGACTTTGTAACACCACTATAACTTGGTCTAAGGTTATATTAATGTGTCAAATGTGTAACGACAAGGTTAAAACAACATAGTGTTATGTGGTTAGTGATTCTAAAGTTATAAGAAGTTAGTAAACTATGAAAATGACATGTTGTGATTTATTGAGAATGAGGATTAGTAAATAAGTATTATGAAGGTTAACACTTGAAATTTCTGATATTTGTATAGTAGCATAAGACTTGTGCTAAAATGATAAGTTTAGCAAGAAATGTACATGTTATGGTATGTTAGCATATCTAATAGGTATTGTGGTTCTAAACCTATGTGTAGGTTATTGGAGTATATGAGTTGTAATTGTATAGCTTACGCAAGAGGCAAGTTCCCTAACATTTGCTACCTTATTATTCAGCAAGGTTACTTTTCACTATTACGTTATACTTATGCAGATTCTCTAACTCTAACCTCTTGTTTGACGATTTATTGTCATGCGAATTCTTTAACTCTCATTTAATTGTTGAACAAGTTAGTTAATCTTTATTTCTTTATTTCAAACGAGATTACCTTGTTTATTCAAAGTCAGTAATGTTGTTTATTCAACTATTAATAACTGTTGTTTGATCTTCATTATTCAATATCATTGTACTATCTTACATTATTGTACCGAACTCTAAGTTGTCTAGCGATTCTTTACCAACTCAACTAATCCTTAGTTGATGAATGTTCTAAACTCTAAATTACCTTTGAAGTCAACTCAAACCAAACTTCCTTTGGTTTGCATATGTATTCACACAAATTTTGAAAGCATGTTGTCGATGATAACATTTGTTCAATTTAGAAATTGTTAATACTCTAGTTCTTATTGATTCATCAATATACCTTGTTCATAAAGAAATTATAATCAAACTCTTGAATAGTTATTTGTTTCTATCTGATTCAACTAGTACTTGGTTGATGAGCATTCTAAAGATCTAGAATTCCTTGAAAGCTAATTCCCAACAAAACTTCATTTAGTTCGGAACCTGATGATCTAAGCTGAGATGAAGAACCCTATTATTAGGGGATTATTTTAGAAATACGCAATAGCGTTAAAATGTTTGTGAAATACATAGTACAAAGGGCTGATCACCTAGAGTACGGAATGATGGTCCATATAGTCATTTAGACTGTTAAAGGTTACACTAGAAACACCTGTTAACCTAGGACGAAGATGATGATTATAGTCTTTTAGACTGTTAAAGGTTAAAGTAGAAATACTTGAAACCTAGAGTATGGTTCGTGGTCTTGTGACCCTCAGTGTATTCTTTGATGTTGATATCTATTGTTAAATTAATGTTCATTATTCCTTTGAACTCATAGTTGTTGAATTAAATTTTATTGTTCCGGTAAGAATACTTTACCATTGAAAACTCAGTGAATTATCATTCATAAATCGTTATTGTATATTATCCTTCTTGTGGGCAATTGTTTGTTCACTCTTGCACAAAATAATGCAGATGAATTTAAGAAGTTTGAAGAGTTTTCTACAAGCAATGGCAAGGATAAAGTGATTAATTAGACGACCACGTTTAAGTTGTCTTTTATTTATGAAGCTTTTGTACTAGATTTAATTATGATCATGTTTTAGTTTCCGCTGATGTTTGTATTAAAGGTTAGATGACCTAGGATTTATCTTGAGATTATGTAACCCTTGATGGGAGATTTATTATTTAAGCTTTTGAGTTTAATTATATCCTTTGTTTATGGGTAGTTAGTTATGATTTGATTGGACAGTGAACACAAAATCTGTGGAATTGAAGTACCCAAATTTTGGGGTGTCACAAGTTGGTATCAAAGCTTTAGGTTATGAACCTTAGGTGGGGAAACCTTAGGCTATAACCTTCTAGGAGATCGAAAACATAGAGGTGATACACTCTTATCGAGTTCTAAGGAATGAATTAAGGAAATTCATAGAAGATAAAATGATAAAAGACTTTATGTGCTTATGTGTTAATGACTTATGTGCTCGAGAGTACTTAGGAGTAGCATGTATTATACATATCAAGTTTTGGGGTTGTTAAAACTTCGTTGTCAGAATGACTGACGAAGGATGATAAGGATTAGGAGCCTTAGAAGTTGTATAGTCTGAGTATGGTTGGTATTGGGAAAGCCATACCCGTGGATTTCTGTTGTAGACCTTGGGTATAGGCTTGAGTTTGAACGAGAGGATAAAGTTGGGGTGATAAAGGTGACGGATAGGAACGAGGAGGGGGAATTCCTCCAATGAGGTGTGTGGTCATAACATTGAGTTATAAAAGAAGGTCGAGAAATTAGAAGGCCTAGACGTAAAGCACCAAGCCACGTTAGCACGAGAAGATGTCGCGACTCAAGACCTTACTGCACCATTTACAGATGTAGAGCGGATATTAGCTCAGTCAGAACGGTCAAAATGTTAAAGAGGATAGTTATTACTTGGGAATGAGATTTGCGCAGGAATGACTGGGGAAAGAAGTCAGCAAAGCGTTCGAGAGCTGAAGACGAATGGGTGAAGGCTTCTAAATGCATAGATCGTGTTGAAGACAAGTCAAAGAGCGTCAAGCGAATGATGAAACTTAGAATTTAATCTTCCAATCTCCTGACAATTCGTATCGTGGAACAAGAGCACAATGAAGTTGTACAACGTGGAATGTTCTTGTAGGTTGCAAGAAAAATAATAAGTTGATATATATAAATTATAATGAAAATTAATAGATGTGAATCCTAACTTTTGAATTAAATAGTGGGATGTGATGAAGTAATTCTAGAATGTTATTATTTCGGGATAAATAATATAAATAGTAGTGTGGCTATTTTGTGATGTGGTGATGTAATAAATGAATAAAGTATTATCATTGTTTATTAAGATATATTATGTGTTATCTATAAGTGGTTAAGATAAGTTTAAAAATGTTAATGTGTGGATGAACGATGATCTAATAGTTCAAGTTTTAAACAGTAAGATGCCGCCTAGAAGAAGACAACATCGTCAACAGAGCCCCAAGGAATATGCATCCAATAGGGAAGCTAACACAAATCCAGTGCCACAATTGGTGAATTTGTTGGTGGGAGCACTAGCAAATCAACTGAATTTCTGGCTGTATAATCAAATCTCGATGTTCCAACCAAATTCATTTACAACAGGGTTGGAAAGAACGATTGATGTAGACGGGGAAGGTAATACGCTGGCATACAATCAAGAGCAGAAGGGAAAGAAGAGTGAAGATGATAAGGTGGGTGATAGTCATACCGGTAACGCTTATAAAAGAAAGTGGGACAATAATAGTAACGATGAAAATCAGCAAGGGAAGGAAAAGAAGAAGGTGGAGGCGTGTAGCAACTACGGAAAGAAACATGTAGGTGTTTGTTTTGAAAGGATGTTGTCGATGATAACATTTGTTCAATTTAGAAATTGTTAATACTCTAGTTCTTATTGATTCATCAATATACCTTGTTCATAAAGTTATTATAATCAAACTCTTGAATAGTTATTTGTTTCTATCTGATTCAACCAGTACTTGGTTGATGAGCATTCTAAAGATCTAGAATTCCTTGAAAGCTAATTCCCAACCAAACTTCATTTGGTACGGAACCTGATGATCTAAGCTGAGATGAACAACCCTATTATTAGGGGATTATTTTAGAAATACGCAATAGCGTTAAAATGTTTGCGCAATACATAGTATAAAGGGCTGATCACCGGAGTATGTAATGATGGTCCATATAGTCGTTTAGATCGTTAAAGGTTACAGTAGAAACACCTGTTAACCTAGGACGAAGATGATGATTATAGTCTTTTAGACTGTTAAAGGTTAAAGTAGAAATACTTGAAACCTAGAGTATGGTTCGTGGTCTTGTGACCCTCAGTATATTCTTTGATGTTGATATCTATTGTTAAATTAATGTTCATTATTCCTTTGAACTCATAGTTGTTGAATTAAATTTTATTGTTCCGGTAAGAATACTTTACCATTGAAAACTCAGTGAATTATCATTCATAAATCGTTATTGTATATTATCCTTCTTGTGGGCAATTGTTTGTTCACTCTTGCACAAAATAATGCAGATGGATTTAAGAAGTTTGAAGAGTTTTCTACAAGCAATGGAAAGGATAAAGTGATTAATTAGACGACCACGTTTAAGTTGTCTTTTATTTATGAAGCTTTTGTACTAGATTTAATTATGATCATGTTTTAGTTTCTGCTGATGTTTGTATTAAAGGTTAGATGACCTAGAATTTATCTTGAGATTATGTAACCCTTGATGGGAGATTTATTATTTAAGCTTTTGAGTTTAATTATATCCTTTGTTTATGGGTAGTTAGTTATGATTTGATTGGACAGTGAATACCAAATCTGTGGAATTGAAGTACCCGGATTTGGGGGTGTCACAAGTCACAACAATGAAATTTCGTACGGATGAAGAAGATTATTTCCAGATGGATATCATTGATCAGATAATCAACGAAGACATAGGCAAGAGCTTGGTTAACGATCCATTGGAAACGACATTATTGGGAGATGAAGAATCAGCTGATCCAGAATTTGTGGAATACTTGCAGATGCTAGACTCTCTGCCATGAGTTGGCAGATTTAGAGCACCCTTTGAACCATTGCACACGGATGAAAAAGCCACAACAAGGATAATACCATCATTGGAGGAGACACCTACTCTTGAACTTAAGCCACTCCCTAAACACCTCAGGTATGCATACTTAGGCCATTCTAATTCTTTACCTGTTATTATTTCTGCTGTACTTAATGAATTGCAGGAAGAAAAATTGCTAAGACTGCTTAGAGATCACAAATCGGCCATAGGATGGACAATCACGGATATCAAGGGAATCATCCCATCCTTTTGTATGCATAAAATTCTTATGGAAGACGATGCAAGACCGACAGTGGAGCAACAAAGACGGCTCAACCCAATCATGAAAGAAGTAGTGAAGAAAGAAATCTTAAAATGGTTGGATGCGGGTATCATCTACCCGATTTCAGATAGTAAGTGCGTCAGTTCGGTGAAATGCGTGCCAAAAAAGGGAGGAATGACCGTGGTTCAGAATGATGACAATGAGCTAATTCCGATAAGGACACTGACTGGTTGGAGGGTTTGCATGGACTACAGGAAGTTGAATAAGGCGACCCGCAAAGATCACTTTCCTTTTCCCTTTATCGATCAGATGTTGGACAGATTAGCGGGACATGAGTACTACTGCTTATTGGATGGATATTCAGGTTATAATCAGATCGTCTTCGCTCCTGAAGATCAAGATAAAACTACGTTTACGTGCCCATACGGCACATTCGCATTCAGAAGAATGTCGTTCAGCTTTTGTAATGCACCCGCTACCTACCAGAGGTGTATGATGGCCATCTTCTCGGACATGGTAGAGAAAAATGTGGAAGTCTTCATGGACGACTTCTCTATCTATGGGGATGATTTTGATGCGTGTCTGGAGAATTTGGTAATGGTCTTATAAAGATGCACAAACACGAATTTGATCCTTAACTGGGAAAAGTGTCACTTCATGGTTGAAGAAGGTATAATTTTGGGGCACAAAGTCTCGGCTCAAGGATTAGAGGTTGATAAAGCTAAGCTGGAAGCAATTGAAAAGCTTCCTCCACCGTGTTCAGTTAAAGGAATTAAAAGCTTTTTGGGACATGTTGGGTTCTACAGGAGATTCATAAAAGACTTCTCTAAAATTACAAAACCTTTATGCAGTCTTTTAAAGAAGGATTTGGTATTTAAGTTTGATGAGGAGTGTCAGTTGGCATTCGAGCTATTGAAGAAGAAATTGACTACAGCTCCCGTAATCGTCGCACCGGATTGGAATAGGCCATTCGAGTTAATGTGTGATGAAAGCGACTATGCGGTTGGGGCTGTGTTGGGTTAACGCCGAGAGAAGGTATTTCATGCCATATATTATGCAAGTAAGACACTCAAAGAGACTCAAATGAACTACACAACTATGGAAAAAGAATTACTCGCAGTGGTGTATGCGTTCGATAAATTCTGGGCATACTTGATCGGGATAAAGGTAGTAGTTTATACAGATCACTCGGCTATTCGGTACTTAATTTCGAAAAAAGATGTTAAGCCACGCCTTATCAGATGGATTCTCCTTTTACAAGAGTTTGATTTAGAAATAAATAATAGAAAGGGGACGGAGAATCAAGTCACCGATCATTAGTCTAGGCAGGAAAATCAGGGTAAAAAGGAAGAGGACAAGTGTGTAATCAATTAGTCATTCCCAGATGAGCAACTATTTGGGATAAATACAGAATTTCCATGGTACGTGGACTTCGCGAATTATCTATTGAGCAACATTTTTCCCCCTGATCTTATACGACAACAGAAAAAGAAGTTTCTTCATGACGTCAAAAAGTATATGTGGGATGAGCCATACTTATTCGAACAGTGCGCCGACAAGATGATTAGAAGGTGTGTGCCCCACAGTGAAGTGAAGAACATACTGTATGAATGTCACTCATCTACATATGGGGGACACTATGGTAGTGAGAGAACAGCGGCAAAAGTGCTTCAAGCCGGGTTTTATTGGCCTACATTATTTAAAGACGCCCACCAATTTGTTAAAATTTGTGAGATGTCAAAGGGTGGGCAACATAACGAAAAGGAATGAGATGCCACTACAAACAATTTTAGAAGTTAAGATTTTCGATGTATGGGGCATAGATTTCATGGGGACTCCCTTCCTCATTTACCAATCAGTACATTTTGCTTGCGGTGGACTATGTATCAAAGTGGGTTGAAGCCGTAGCACTTCCAACTAAAGATGCCAAAGTGGTTCTCAAAATCTTGCAGAAGAATATTTTACGAGATTTGGCACGCCAAGAGCTATTATAAGTGATGAAGGTAGTCACTTCTGCAATAGATCGTTTACAGCTCTCTTGGCAAAGTATGGGGTCAACCATAAGGTAGCTACAACATATCGTCCCCAAACTAGTGGGCAAGCTGAGGTTTCGAACAGGGAGGTGAAAAGAATCTTGGAAAAGGTGGTAAAACCGAATAGAAAATATTGGTCTCTCAGGTTGGACGATGCACTATGGGCCTATCGAACTGCGTATAAAACAACAATTGGTATGTCACCATATCAATTACTATACGGGAAAGCTTGTCACCTACCTGTCGAGTTACAACATAAGGCCTACTGGGCAATTCAGAAATTGAACTTCGATCAAGCAGCTGTAGGTGTAAAGAGACTACTTCAGCTAAATGAGCTCGATGAATTCCGACTTCAAGCGTACGAGAACTCTAAATTATATAAAGAAAAAGTCAAGAAATGGCACGACAAGAAAATAATACAAAGAACATTCGAGCCGGGGCAATCAGTCCTATTGTTCAACTCACGGTTGAGGTTGTTCCTAGTCAAGCTTAAATCAAGGTGGTCGGGACCATTCACCATCAAAAGAGTATTCTCACATGGCGTCGTTGAACTCTACAGTAGAAACCCATTGGAGACTTTCAAGGTCAACGGTCAACGGTTGAAGCATTATTTGGGTGGCAAGTCCAATTTGGACGTCATCACAATCACACTGACCGACGCACCATAAACAGGGAGTAGTCAGGCTGAATGACTTAAAATCAAGCGCTAATTAGGAGGCAACCCAATCATTTTTTTTGTTTTTTTTCATATTTTTATCCGTACTATTTAGATTATAGCTTAGAATAATAGTTAGGAAATAATAATTTCATTAGGTATTTATTTAGTTTTATTGTTCTAGATAATCGAATCTCGTGATTAATTTGTACTAGATCTAATGATAATAATGTTTCATAATGTGCAGGTATTGAAGGTGCTAATAGCTGACTTGAGGAACAAAGAATAGCATGCAAAAAGTCCAAATAAGCAAATCAAAGTCCAAGTGCAGATTACTCACCCCCGCCAGGGCGGGCCCTCATACGCTTAATACCCTCGCCGGGACGGGGGTCTCCAGGTCCAACTTACAGGGAAAAAGCCCATCGAGGAGGGCCGTTTAGGCTTATTACCCCCTGCTGGGGCGGGGGTCCTGGAATTTAAACGAGCCTTGTTCGGCAGTTACACACGCCCACTACTACTTCTTCCCATTTGAAACCCCACTCTCACACATCTTCAACCTATTATCTACCCACGTTTTGGACACTGCTACACCATCATCTCCATCATCCCACTACAGTAGAATAGTTGTCCATTACACTAACCCATTACTTCCATCTATCTATAAATTCAGTCCCTCTTGACCCAAACTCACTATATACTTTCAACTCCATCTCCAAAAGCTACGAATTAAGTAAATTATTGAGGCAAGTGTATAGCAATTGAGAGTGAGTCACATTTCTTCAAGTTATTCATCTTCTATCACCATAATTGCCATAAAAATCATTAATTTTGGGGGAAGAAATCAGTGTGCACACCAAGTGTTCGACAGAGTGTGTGAGTCAAGTTTGGGGGGAATTAGTTATGTTAAGGCTTCCTCAATTCAATGGCGTCTCAACCCATATCAAAACGACAAAGGGGAGAAAGTTCAAGGCACTGCACAACCCACACACTTTGACTTTGATCGCCAGAATTAAAAGTGTCGCCGTCACCGTATCACACTACTTACATGGTGACTAAAGCACTTACACCGGAGTGGGGGTTAGAAATGGATCATGTGGATGGGGAGATGATGCAGCAAATATATCAGAAAGGGTGGACCAAGTTCACTGAGGAACCCGAGGCCGCCGTTGTCAGCGTGGTCAAAGAATTTTATGCTAACGTCGAGGACAAAGCCCCTTTCAACGCTTTTTTGCGGGGTAGATTGGTCACGTTCAGTGCCGATACCATCAACACTTATTATCAGTTACGAGTGCCTAGATAGTGCCAATATGCTCACTTGCGTGATTTCGATCCTGACTTTGAGGTTGTTCTTAAAGAAATGACTAAGTCGGGAATAACATGGATCAAGGGTCGGAAAGGAGGCACAGTTTTTCGCAGCAAGGAGCTCAACCGGTATGGTAAGATATGGTACGGCTTCTTATGTGTGAAACTGTTTCCATCAACGCATACCTCTGATGTGACCAAAGAGAAGGCACTACTTTTATATGCGATTGTGCAAGATTTCATCATCGACGTCAGGGCCATAATCAGTTTTTCCATTCTCCGATACTTACGAGGAAATTTTTCGGGCGGCCTGCCACACCCATCACTCATTTGTGGGTTGTGTTGCCAAGCGGGTGTTCGATGGTCTGATGATGAACCCACTTAGATGCCGCTGCAGCTGCTAGACTCCAGAATGATTGAGCGGTATGCGGTGTGGGCAGGAGGTGAGTCACATCCTAGAGTATTAGGCTTTGTATTTCCATCAGCTTTCGAGGACGAAGTTGACGCTGAAGACACCTCGAATGATGAGGATGCGACGATGGGAAAGTAAGGAGCAGAGGCGGAACCACCATCTGACGCCATATCTAGCCCTCAATTTCTTGCTTTTCAATGCCAAATGGATGAGCACAACAAGGAAGCACAACAGGAGATGCGGCGATTCGCAGCTAGGCAGGATCACATGTTTGAAGCAATGAACCTATCGTTCGCATCATTGAACACGACGCTCCAAAGATTTAATCCTAATGCTCAATTTCCATACCAGCAACCGGCCCCAATGCCATGATTTTCACCAAGTGACTCTGAGGAAGAAGAACACAACACACCACCACCGCAGGCTTAAAGTGATTATAGGAAAGTCCTCATATTTTTATTGCTATATCTATACAATGAGGGCATTGTAATTGTCAAGTTTGGGGGATTTATTTTCATGTTTGCATTTCATGTTTACATATTTAAGTTCATTAAGCAAGGTTTGCATAGTGGTTTTTTGTTTAGTTTAGGTTGATCAATTGTTGCATTCATGTAATCATATAATTGCATAGTAGCTTAGGAGTATAAATAGTTTTTATTTAGTTGCATTCATGATATGTTTACCCTACATATATAAAAAAAAAAATCTTTAGTTAGAATTGTGTTGTTTTGCATATATCCAGCAGTCATTGTAGATCATTCTTATTGTGGCCAATGATGAGATTGGGATTAAGTAAACAAATACAGTACCCAGTAATAGAACTATGATGTAGTTTTGAATTATGACTCGGATCTTGTACTTATTTGAAACTGGTAAAAAAAGGTTAGCACGTAATAACATCTGTGTTGACTGATTAGTTTAAATTGATACATAAATAGTTTCTAAAGGATAATGCTAGTGTAAATCATAGAATGACAAGAATAGGCAGTGAAGACAACAAATTAGGCAAGAACCTAAGTTTGGGGGAAAAAGTAGGGTATATAAGCTTAATATATCTAAAAAAAAATATATATCGTGACTAGTCTTGTTTCAGGGCCTTTGTTACTTAAGCAAGTACGCCCATAGGGGTGTCTTAACACCTAGCGCCCTAAGGTCTTTTATGGTTTGGGAGTCGTTGGTTGAAAGCTCGCTAAGGGGTAGCACTATTAGCCTAATGGATTGAGGCATTGCACAGTCATGTAAAAAAAAGTATGAAATAAGGGCAAAGAGCCCCCGTCAATGAAAAAAAAAGAAGCATGAATACCCTATTCGGACCCCTAATCTTGGTAAATGTTTGGTTTTAGTTGATACTTGTTTGTTTTTGAAAATTTTGAGTTTATTCTGTATGATTCCTAATAAGAGATTGGTTATGTATTGAATTTGAATTAGTATCAGTTAACATAGATGTTGATCACACACACACATTATATTAGTGATGACGGTCTAAGAATCAAGGATTGATAAGAAGTTATTGATTGGTTTTAATATGAAGTGTTGTAGTGTTTGCTTGATTTTTCTGAGGCCGAAGGAATAGTTTTGATTATATGATACTGTTGGATTTGTACACATATAGTTAGATACATTACATCTCATTGCATTGTATTGTATAGCATGTTAGTTTCTTTGATTGCATGTGCTTGAGGACTAACACATTTTAAGTTTGGGAGATTTTGATAAGTGGATTTTATATCCACGAATAGGTTCTTAATCCAAGCTTAATCGGTGTTAATTCCTCGCGTTTATGTTTTATTTTACTTGTTTATTGTTATTTAATGTATAGGTGTGGTGGTGTGGCGTTTGAGCAAAAAAGGAGTGCAATTGTGGTAACAATGTGGTGAGCAAAGAAGAAAACAGAAATTAGTTGAAAAAGCCTACCCCCGCCGGGGCGGCCTATTTAAGCTTTACACCCCCGCCGAGGTGGGGGGTCTTCAACTCACGAGACAGGAGCTAAGCCCGCCGAGGCGGGCTATTTACATGTATATACCCCCGCTGGGGGGGGTGCCGAATCTAGGCAATCCTTTGCTGATTCAAACACTGCTAGCATATGGACTTTAAGTGATGGCATGGTGTTTGGATTCTAAAAGACATGGGACTTTGACCAGAATTGAATTATTGGATATATATTGAGCAGCGAACAACAAGATGATGAGGATGCAAAGCAATTAACAGAGATTAAGGACAGATTTTCATATTGAGCATCGGAGTGAAGATTTTGAAGAACTTTTATATCGGTTGCGGATTAAGGCTAAAGTGAAGGGTGTTCTACGTTATTCTTCTTCTTTAGTTTTATATTTGTAATTGAAAGGATGTTATCTTTAATTTATTCGGTTATTATTTTAATTATGATGAACTAAATATTTTTTTAGGCTTAAGACAGATCTTTAAGTGGAACGATGATTATGTAACTTTGATTCCAGTTTAATAAGCTATTATCCGGTTTATCTATATTAATTTGAGCTTGAATTTATGAATTGCCTGATCAACGATTCTTTGTGGACTTGTATGAATTCAAGCGATGAAATACGAGTTTAGACTTAGTTAATATAGCATGTGTTTTTGAATTTTGTGAATGAACATAATCTTGATGAATGTTAGGGTAGAGATATGCTTGACATCGCATGTAATCAGATAAATAACTTGCACTTAAACCTTCTTTAATTGTAATTCACGTAGAGATATAGTGAGTTAGTTGATTAAGGTGTTTAATTGATTATATCTAATTTGTGGATTTGAGTTAATATGGTATTAGTACATCGAGAGGTGGCTAGTTCTACATGCGTGTTCTTGATTAATAAACTAGGATAGTGAGTTAAACTGGAATAAAGGTGTAATAATCAGAGTGATGCTTAGAGTGAAGTCGGAAGCCTAATTCTCCATTATTTGTTTGAAAATTTAGTTTTTAGCGTTTGTGATTGTTTGGTGATTTTAATATTTTTAATACTTTTAGTTACAAATTAGAAATTTATTAGTTTAATAAAATTAGGATTAATAGGAAACTAGTAATTGTGAGATTTAATTTCTTATTACAGTCTCTGAGGGAACGATACTCTACTTACTATTATATTACTTGTTGACCACGTATATGTGTGTGCTGTGCGTAATTGGATTTTACCCAACATCCTCTCCTCATGGTTCACTTAAATTAAGCTCCAATGTAAGCATCCTTGAGTCGATTTGAGCCCCATCTCTTAAGATCACTTGAATTTTCCTTGGAACTCAAATTGAGTGAATGTCGTTCGATGCGAGCCTGATTAGGCTTGTATAATGTTCTACGACTTGGAAAGATCATAGGGCTTCATGATAATCATAGAGCTTGAGGCTTGAATTACTCAACGATCTTGTACTCTACTTTTTCTCTTTGATTGGTTGCTCTACGAGTAGAGAGACACTCTAGGATGTTCTCTCTACAATCTATTCTACGAATGACTTTCTATGATGAGTAGTCTGCGATCCTTGAATAGACTTTGCGATCTTTTTTCACTATAAAATCTTAGAACGGACTCTACGATCTTTGAGAGGACTCTACGATCTTTCTGCAGACTCTATGATCTTTCACTTTACTCTGCGAACTTCTGGCAGACTCTGTGATTTAACATTGGATGCTCTACGATAGCATAACTAACTCTACTATCTTTAATAAACTCTATGAAACGATAGAGTAGCTTTACGATTGCTTAACATTACTATACGATCGATTTAATCATATCAGCTATACATCAATTTAGCTAATAAGATCAACCTAATAAGTTTGATCTTTCTATTCTAAGTCAATGTACATCATATACTAACGAGGGACTTTACAAAAACTACTTAACAATTATACATTATTCATATTATCATCAAATTAAACATACAGATTTAAACATGCAGTTTCTATCAAAGTCATTTATTCTTTGCAGTTGACACCCTCCATCCAAAAATTTCTAGTTAAAAATGGTCAAAAATAATTAGTTAGAAGGTGTTAAAATTCAGAATTTAATGCTTAAATAAAAAATTATATGATATATATATATTTTATTTTTTATTTTGTGTTTTTTGCTTTTTAATCTCTCAAACCTCTTACTAAGAGCACTAACAACAGTTTTCCTAATCAACTTTATATTCCCAATTTTGAAGAATATATCAACAAATCATTATCCAACAGTTTCTTTATCCTTATTTGACTCTCTATTTTAATCCCTATATAGGATTTTACTCCCCGGTGTGAGGGAGTCAAAAGACTGTTATCTATATATACAAAATGATATTTCACACCCTCATTTAAGTGGACAACTCATCAATCATACACATCTTGACATTTTTTTACTACTTCATTTTCAAATTTTAAACTTAATATTGACTTATTTTTTAAAAATTAATTTCAAACGTATTCAAATTTAAAATTGATATAAATTTATTTAATTTATGTCAATATAATTATAAATATTATAAAAGTATTATTAATTATAAAAGTTATTATTTTCAAAATTTAAATGAATCGTATTAATATTAAATTTAAAATATCACAAATTAACTTTTTAAAAGTTAATATTGATCTTATGTACATTTGCAACTATAATCCATTCAATACTCGCTCCATAAATTACTTAAAATTTAAAATAAAATAAAAATTATTTTACAGTGAAATATAATTGATAAATTATACTCTCTGTTTTATAAATTATAAGATTATTATTAATTTTATGTTTTGACTGTTGGAATTTTTAAATTCAAATTTTATTATTTAAGGGATCAATATAAGGAACCTGTTGGGTACATAGAGAAAAAATTGAATCCCTATTTTTGCAGAATGACCTAATAGTACTGCAGAGTATGGATAAAGATAAGGAAATAGTTGTGAATACTCTAAAATACCTTAATATCTAGTTCTCAAAGCCCAACTAAAATTCGTTTAAGGCCCATTTAGATTTACAGACCATAAGAGTTTTAGGATTAATTACATATTTTAGTATATTTTTAGAAATAATTACAATAATGGTGCATCCATAAAATAATTATAAAAGTAATACATTTTTTCATATTTATTTATAATATTAGTGCAATTAGAATTCCTTAATTTAGGGGATTAGTATGCAATTAGGATTCCTTAATTAGGGGATTAGTATTGGTGGGCTTACATGGCAAATCTCCCTTATCTCTTCCCGTTAATTATTATTTTCTTATTCAAACACATTCAAACACAACAGACCCATTTTTGATCTATGTTCCTTTTTCTCTCTCTTTTTTCTTCATCCTCTTTTTTCTTACTATAAACCAAAGCGGCTTTCTCCCAACTCCCATAACTTTCGTACTGGTATTTCTCTCTCTAGAATATTCATCTTCTTCATCATCATAGTTGTTAGACTAATTAACTAATTGGTGGCGTAAATTGGTTAATGGATATTGATCTCCTTCAAGCTCCTGGGGGGTGCAACTAGTTTATTATTATTATTATTATAATTTCTACAACTATAATTCCTTCTTCCTCTTCTTCTTTTAGTTCCTACTCCCGTAGATTAATTGCATGGCAACAAAACCTACTACTTTTCTTCTTCTTTTTGTTGGCCTCCTCATCTTCATCATCTTTGGCTAGAAATGAAATCAGGTTACCAACATGTTTGGCCGAAAATGAAATTTAATTGGCAAATTGTTGTCGGTTCCGTAATTGGATTATGTGGAGCTGCATTTGGAAGTGTAGGCGGTGTTGGTGGTGGTGGCATATTCGTCCTAATGCTTACCTTGGTTATTGGATTTGATCCAAAATCAACAACTGATAGAAGAGATTGGTAACCAAACATTCATACCAAGGTAACCAAACATTCATACCAAGGTTACCAAACCTTCATACCAAGGTTACCAATCCACCTCCACACTTGTAATTTTTTCATAGTGCAGTTGGTAACCAAACCTTCATACCAAGGTAACCAAACCGTCATACCAAGGTAACCAATCCACCTCCACATCTTCAGTTTTTTCATAGTACAGTTGGTAACCAAACCTTCACTCCAAGGTAACCAAACCTTCATACCAAGGTAACAAAACATTCATACCAAGGTAACCAATCCACATCCACACCTGCAATTTTTTCATAGTGCAGTTGCTAGCCAAACATTTTTACCAAGGTAACCAATTCAGTGTTATTAGGCTACCAATTTATTTTGAATGTGATGCAGTTGGTAGTCAAACCTTCATGCAGTGGGTAGCCAAACCTTCATACCAAGGTAACCAATTCAGTTTTATTAATTTACCAAATTATTTTGAATGTGATGTGGTTCGTAGCCAAGCTTTCATGCAGTTGGTTGCCAAACTTTCAGACCAAGGTAACCAATTCATACTACAGGTGTGGAGGTAGATAGGTTACCTTGGTATAAAGGTTTGGTTACCTTGGTATAAAAGTTTGGTTACCTTGTTATAAAGGTTTGGTTATCAACATTACATTACACATCACTCTTTTATCTCTCTCTTTCCTATGCAATGTATAATTAATAAATTGGTTTAACAGTCCAACAAAATTGGTTTAACAGTTGGGCAACCGAAACATCTTAATAGAGTATGTGATGCCCCAAAAATAGGTATACATCACCCATTCTGAGTCGCCAAATACATGGTACATAAATCAAATACAAACTTCTTTTATACAATAGGACAACAGCGTAGCTTAGAGTTTTCACACGAATATTGTCTCATAGACAGTATTCAAACTCAAATGAAGTCCTCATTTCATTTATTATCACACTATTTCATAAAATAGTGAGGACTACTATAGCCACCATCTCGGACCGTCACTCTGTTCCTCGACTAGTCCCGGCTACGTTCTCATTTCCTGAAGAAAATAATGAAAGCAAAAGAGTGAGCTCAAACTAGCCCAGTAAGAAATATTATGACTAAGATAATGCAGAATAAATTATCGTTAGCCTTCAACGGTGTTAAACTAATAAAATATAATAAACATCAAGTTTATCTGCAGTAGAACAAGCAATCCATTAGAAGAGTCAAGTAGAACATGATATCTACTATCTTCTATGATTTAAAAAAAAATTCATCAACTTTATCGCTGAGACTCAGCTTAATAAATAAACCACATCATCGAATCATCCCTGCACTACGGGCCAAGGATATTCATGTAATCATCAATGGTCATGATCATACTAACAACTGTCTATCAATGCACTACGAGCCAATGAGGACTTTTACCACATCATTCGTAACATTACGGTCATGATTATACCGAATAATCCCTAGTCATAATCATACCAATAAATAGTACGTCTATGCACGTAAGCCACAGATGACTTTTATCACAATATAAGCATGAGGATGATGATAATGATATAAGAATTCAATTAAAATAAAGCAAAGGATAAATTTTTAAAGATTTATAATTTAATTTATCCAGAATCAATAATGTCCAAATTATTAACATGATACTGCTTTGTGGAGTAAAATTCAAGAATAATATTGTATCAAAAATTGATTTGGACAGCAAAGAAATCAATTTTTGACATGAATAATTCCCCGGGTGAATAGTACCGAGTGAATAGTACTTCGAGAATAGTACCCCATGAATAGTACTTTGTGAATAGTACTCGTGAATAGTACCCATGAATAGTACTTTATGAATAGTACCGTATAAATGAATACTACTCATGGACAGTACTCCGGCATGAAAAGCTTAAAATTTAACAAGAATGTGCAGAAAATATCCTTGTGAAACGATACTAGATGAAGCGCAAATTTCAAGGATATTCTACTAATTTCACTTTTATATAGAAATAATACTTTAACAAAATGAGGGTATAATCAGGAATACGAGACGAAATAATATTACTCACATACTACAGAGTATGGAAGAAAATATTATTCCATATGAATACTGAACAAAATAATATCCCTTACGAATATTGAACGAAAATAATATTTCTTACGAATATTAAACGAAGACAATGAATATTGAACAAAAATGATATTTCTTACGAATATTGAACGAAAATATTATTCATACGAATACGAAAAAAAATATCTCTTCAGAATATGAAATAAATAATACCCCTTGCCTCAGAAGAAGACTGGATACTGGAATAGTGAAGTAGCAAACTTCTCTTCTTTTTTCTCTCTATAGCTTCTCTCTCTATAATTGCTCTTGTGAGTCTTAGTGAATTGGTGAGAATGAAAGAAGAATGAACTTCTATTTATAAGAAAATATAGTTTTGATAATTGCACGTTTTGGGGCTCAAAATATTACAGTATAATACCTTCACCTTTTTATTCATTTTTAATTTAGTCCTGCAAGTATTATCAAACTTGCACCACCTCCCCTAATAGTACATGAATGTGAATCAATAGTACATTCATGTGAATCAATAGTTCTATCCATGTGAAAAAATAGTTACAGCAGAGTACCTTCATATATACCTCTATTTTTAATTTAGTCATGCAAGTATTATCAATCTTGCACCACATCCCCTAATAGTACATGCATGTGAATCAATAGTTATAAACATGTGAATTAATAACAATTAATTGCTCATTTATCCGATTAATTACCCGATTGGTCAATATAACCTCCAGAAATCAATTATTATCGAAATAAATATCGATTTCCACTAACCCTAATAATCCCAACACAATAGAAATATCAATTTCATCTTTAATCAACACGAACTTATTCATCATTAATATTATAACTCACAATATTTAATAACCAGATCATTCCCAGGAAAGAAGGGGCTTTCCGATAAGGATTTCTCCCTATTGGAGCGCAATTAGGTGACCAAACCTCTCCTCGACAGAACTTTCTATACATCGTCAATATTGCAAACAATAATATGAATAACTTTGTCGTCTCAATTATTGATTTAATAATATAAAATATTATGCAGATGATACTGTGACAATAATTGAATCAATAATATGAGAGATACTATGCAACAATTATTGTAGCAATAATTGAGTATAATTGAGTGACTTCTCACGTAAGCATCAATAATCAATACCGTGTGCTACTATGCAACCACGCGTATTACTGTACTTTTACTATCGGGTAATTCAACAGTTTAACGGTAAAACTTTCACCGTTATTTTTAAAAATATTTTAGTCATTTTCTAACTACGACAGTACCTCCTTTATGGGGTCCACCAATGATTGTGCCGTCGTACGAATATTCCCTGTTAAAACGAATATTCTCCGACCGATCGAATATTCCCTAACACAACGAATATTTTATATCAACTTGCTTACTTTGCAAAATTTTCATATGTCACCCTTAACTTTAACCTTTATCAATTTAACCATTTACTAAATAAAATAATAATTATAAGAAAATTGAATACTTTCATTTCATAAAATTCGTTGTGACGCCCCCAAAATAGGTATACATCACCCATCTTGAGTCGCCAAATACATGGTACAAAATTCAAATACAACTTAATTATACAACTGTAGTGTAAAATACGACAAAACATAATCTAAGAATTTTAATAAGAATATTGTCATCTAGACAATATCCACACTCAATGGAGTCCTCATTACATTTATTGTCACACTATTTAACAGAATAGTGAGGACTACTAATGCTATCATCCTGAATCATCAATCTGCTCCCCTACTGGTCCTAGCTATATTCTCATTTCACAAGAGAACGAAGAAAAGAAATGGTGAGCTCAACTAGCCCAAAGAAAAATATTATGACTAAGATAATGCGAATAAATTATCCTTAGCCTTCAACAATATAACAACCGATAGAATATAATAGACAACAAGTTTTAGATCAACAACGCAGCGTGAAATAAGCAATCCATTAGAAACGATCAAGTAGAGCATAAAATCTACTATCTTCTATGATTTAAAAAGTTTTTCATCAACTTTATCGCTGAGACTCAGCTTAATAAATAAACCACATCATCGAATCATCCCTGCACTACGGCCAAGGATATTCATGTAATCATATATGGTCATGATTATACCGAATAATCCTTGGTTATAATCATATCAATAACTGTCCATCAATGCACTACGGGCCAATGAGGACTTTTATCACATCATTCGTTACATTACGGTCATGATTATACTGAATAATCCCTAGTCATAATTATACCAAGTTCATCTATGCACGTAAGCCAAAGATGACTTTCATCACAATATAAGCATGAGGATGATGACAATGACATAATAATTCAATAAAACAAGTTCAAGGATAAATTTTAAAGATTTATAATTTAATTTATCCAGAAATCAATAACGTCCAAATTGTCAACGTGATACTGCTTTGTGGAATAAAATTCAAGAATAATATTCATGTACCAAAAATAATTTGGACAGAACAAAAATATATTTTTCGGGTAAATGGTACCCCGTGAATAGTATCCTGTGAATAGTACTTTGGGAATAGTACCTTGTGAATAGTAACCCGGCATGAAAAGTACCCCAAATACCCGAGTGAATAATATTCTGGTGAATAGTAATTGGGTGAATAGTAACCCATGAATAGTAACTCGTGAATAGTACTCTGGCTTGAAAAGTTCCCCAAATACCCGAGTGAATAATATTTGAGTGAATAGTAATCGGGTGAATAGTAACCCATAAATAGTAACTCATGAATAGTATTCCGTCATGAAAAGATCACTAATTATCAACAAAGCTCAGAATAATATTTCCATGAAAAGATACTGGATGAAGCGCAAATATCCAGGATATTCTACTTATTTCATGGAGTATAGAAGCCAAAACTTTAACCAACTGAGTATAATAGAATATATGAAACTACAAATGGATTTTTGCTCGCCATGCGGTAATCCACGCAGACAGATCATTTCCATAATTTAATAAGGAATGAATACGAAGGATCATTCACCATGCATGCGGTAATCCACATAGACACGTTATTCCAACAGAATAATAAAGAATGGAATAACGAAGAATTCACCAGTGATGCGTAATCCTCACGCATGTGTTATTCCAATGAATAATAAAGAATGGAACCAGTCAAGTGCGTAACCGCATGCATGTGATATATTCCAATGTAATAATAAAGAATGGAACCAGGTCATGCGTAATTCACACGCACGTGGATATTCCAACGAGGATAATAAAGAATGGAATAACAACGAAATTCACTAGGCATGCGATAGACCGCGCATGCATAAAGTTATTCCCAACAAAATAATAAATAATGGAACTAGGTTATGCATGTACGCATGCATGTGATATTCCAACGAATAATAAAGAATGGAACCAGGTCATGCATAATCCATGCAGCATGGATATTCCAAATGAATAATAAAGAATGGAATAACAACGAATTCACTAGGCATGCGATAGACCACTTGCAGACAAAGTTATTCCAATGTAATAATAAGGAATGGAATAATGTAAGAATTTCACCATGTATGCGGTACTTGGCATGAGCAAAGTTATTCAACATAATAATAAGGAATGGAATAACAATAGCTCTCTTCATGAATACAAAAGAAATAATACCCCTTACCTCAAAAGAAGACTAGATACTGGAATAGTGAGGTAGCAGACTTCTCCTCTTCTTTCTCTCTATAATAATTGCTCTATAGCTTTACTGAATTGGTGAGAAATGAAGGAAGAATGAGCTTCTATTTATAGGAAAATATAGTTTTGATAATTGCACGTTTTGGGGCTCAAAATATTACAGTATAATACCTTCCACTTTTTCTTCATTTTTAATTTAGTCTTGCAAGTATTATCAAACTTGCACCACCTCCCCTAATAGTAAATAATGTGAATTAAATGTTCATTTATGTGACTTAATAGTATAATCATGTGAAAAAACTAATTACAGTATAGTACCTTCATATATACCTCCATTTTTAACTTAGTCATGGAAGTATTATCAATCTTGCACCAACTCCCCTAATAGTACAAGAATGTGAATCAATAGTACACACATGTGAACAAATAGTTATAATCATGTGAATTAATAGTACTCCCTCCGTCCTAGGATAAAAGTTCTGGTGGACTTTTCAAGCATATTAAGAAGAGGAATAAAATGACAAAATTGTCCATAATAATGTCATTAAATATGGAGAGAGATTTAGAATAGGAAAAGTATGAGATATTTAATGCTACGGGCATAATAGAAAAAAATGTGTAAAAGTTTGGTTATTAAAGGAAAGTGGACATTTAATATGGGACTACCCAAAATAGTAATAAGGACTTTTATCCTAGGATGGAAGGAGTAATTAATTGCTCATTTATCCGGTTAATTACCCGATTGGTCAACATAACCTCCAGACCAATTATTATCGAAATAAATGTCAATTTTCACTAACACTAATAATTCCAACACAATGGAACTATCCATTTCATCTTTAATCAACACGAACTTATTCATCATTAATATTATAATTCACAATATTTAACAACCAGGTCGTTCCCAGGAAAGAGGGGGCTTTCCGATAAGGATTTCTCCATATTGGCGCACAATTAGATTATCTAACCTCTCCTTAATAGAACTTCTATACATTGTCAATATTCCAAATAATAATATGAATAACTTTTTCTTCTCAATTATTAATTTAATAATATAACATATTATCTGATATGATCTTTGTGACAATAATTGAATCAATAATATGAGAGATATGATGCAGCAATTACTGTAGCAATAATTGAGTATAAATGAGTGACTTCTTACGTAAGCATCAATAATCAATATCGTGTGCTGCTATGCAACCACCCGTATTATTGTATTTTTACTACCGGGTATTTCAACAGTTTTAACGGTAACACTTTCGCCGTTATTTTTATAAAATGATAACTCTGTCGTTTTCTTACTACGACAATACTTCCGTTGTGGGGTCCACCAATGATTATGCCGTCATACGGATATTCCAGATAAAAAGAATATTCCCCGACCAAACGAATATTTTATAACAACTTGCTTACTTTGCAAAAAAAATCTCTAATATCTCCCTTAACTTTAACCTTTTATGAATTTAACCATTTACGAAATAAAATAATAATTATAAAAAAATTGAATACTTTCATTTCATAAAATTCGGGGTCTTACATTCGCGGTCTTACAATCTGCCCTCCTTATGAGATGAGGATACCTGGTATGTCGAAATTTAAGTACGTACCTGGTATGTCGAAGAGATGAGGATACCTCGTCAGATTCTAACTCTTGAGGTATAACCTTTGAGCGTAGAATATATTCATTCTTATCCAACATTTTAACAGGTATCTCCTCATACGTTAAATCTTCTGCTATCTCGTCTAGTTCTAATTCAATAATGTGGTTTGGGTCGTCCACATATTTACGTAACATAGATATGTGAAAAATGTTATGAACACGAGACATACTTGGCGGTAAAGCGAGTCTATATGCCACAGTTCCTACTCGATCGAGGATTTTGAATGGACCAATTAAATCGAGGGTTGAGATTTACTCTCTTCGTCGATCCTTGCTTCTAGAATTACGTCATCTTGAACCTTCTTCTTCACATTCATCAGCTCTAGGTGTGTAGCTTGAGCGACTTTAACTTTATCGATTAACGTCGATTCTACTCGTATTATCATCATGTGGGTCCCTAGAGTCTTTAACTCTATCTCTATTATTTGTAAGTCATACAAAATGGGCCTTTGCGTTGACAATATCGCACTCGTACCCGCATATGATCTTCTACTCAATGCGTCAACTACTACGTTCGCTTTTCCAGGATGGTATTGAATCGTATTATCGTAATCTTCAACAGCTCGAGCTAATGTCTTCGACGCATGTTACGTTCATTTTGGGTGAAGAACTATTTGAGGGTTTTAGAAATAGGTTTTATACTGGGGTCAATACAAAATTCGATTTCACATTCTAGGGGTAGGCTAGGAAGTTCTTTAGAGAATACGTCAGGAAATTTATTAACGAGAGAACTATCATTCAAAATTGTGACTCTCATCCAAGACTTGGAGAGCATGTCAAATTGATACCTATCAACTTGTCACCGTTATTCACGACGTGTCCTACGGAGAGTCTGGCTTCGGTGCATTCCAAAACTTGGAAGTCACCAGAGAAAGGCTCGGGGATCTTTACTTATGGCTTAATATGAGAGTGATTGACTTTAGTGGTTTGGTTACTAGAATTCGCATAATAGGTTGGTTAGGAAGGCTAACAACCTTACGAAAATAATCAATTTTAGCATGATGAGTAGTTAACCAGTCGATTCCTAAAATCACATCAAAGGCAAGTATTTTCAAAGAGATAAGATCGACAAGTAACATGATAGTGTCTATTTGAATCAAACAAGATTTATAAACAATGGATGTAACGAAGGTTTCTCCCAACGGAGTTTCAATAGATAAGTCAAAGTCTAATTTCTCCATAATTAAATTTAAACGTTGAGCGCAAGTAGGAGAAATAAAAGAGTAGGTAGAACCATATCGAATAAGGTATAGACTTCGTAAGCGTTTATGGTTAACTTACCCGTGATAACTTCATTTGGGTTCCTCGACAAAAACTCTCACTTAACTACCGACTTTGACTTATCTAGGACATCCTTTGGCGTCACCATCCCATCTGGACATAACTTCACTACACGACAAAATCAAGATCGATGACCTTCTCTTCCGTAATTGTAACACGCTTTGGACTGCATCGTGCAGTTTGGACTGATGTGTCCCTCCCCTCCGCATTTGAAACATACAATCGGTGGTCGTTCTCCTTCCTTGAAAATGGGTGCTAGTGCTGCTATCTTTCCATCATTGTTGAACCTTTTCTTCTTAAAATTGTTCTCACCTAGTTTACCTTTCCTATTATCTTGGCCATGATTACCACCGAAGTGGTTACCATTTCTTGCTTGATAATTTCCTCCACATTGGTTATCATTGTTCCGATGGCCGTTGCCACCGGTACGATTATTATCGTGTTGTTGGTTGTTGCCTTTTGGTTAGACTGACTCATTACCGCGCTCCAATAACTGAGCCATATTCACAACATCGGAATATAAACAAAGTTTGTAAAAAATAAGGTATTGAAGTATTTCGGGTTTCAAACATCTTAGGAACATCCGCGTCATACGCTCCTCATTATCTACCAAATGGGATGCAAACTGGGACAACTCGGCAAACTTAGCCTCGTACTGTGATACGGTCATATTATTTTGCTCCAACTTGATGAATTCAACCTCCTTCATGTGACGAATACTTTCGGGAAAGTAATTGTCATTGAACAATTCTTGGAACTTCTCCCAAGACAACTTGAGTGCGGCAGGTTGAGTACGTTTTACATATTCCCACCAGTAATCTGCCTCTTCACGCAACATAAAGGTGGCGAAGGAAACCTTTTGCTCCTCCGAGAATTCCAAGACATCAAATATCTTGGTGATTTTCTTTATCCACGTCTCCGCCTTAAGTGGTTCTGGCTTTCTCAAAAACTCCGGTGGTCCCAACTCCTTGAACTGTTTAGCGGTGACCGTACGAGAGTTGCCAGTGTTTCCACCTGCATTTTGAACAGGAGTCGTTCTCGCCTGATGTTGCATGAATTGCATAAAGCCTCTGAACATCTCATCGATCATTCATCATTTGGTCAGTGTTGTTGTTTTTCTGAGGATTATTGACATCCTGATGCACATTATCTTGGGTATTGATCGTTGGTGACTCAACAGTCTCATGTGCTTCATTGCTTATCTCAACATTTTCGGATGCCATTATCAAATACTGCCACAAAACAAGGGTTAATTGACATGTCACATATTATCACTATACTCTACGTGACCAAAAAAAATACTAAATAAACTTGGGTAGGTCATACTAGCGAAGGAATTTCTGTCTCTCCCTCCTAGTTCTAGTCTCACATCTCTCATAAGGATCATATTCCTAAGCTTTGATACCACACTGTGGCGCCCCCCAAAATAGGTATACATCACCCATTCTCGAGTCGCCAAATACATGGTATATAAATCAAATACAAACTTCTTTTTATACAATACGACAACATCGTAGCTTAGAGTTTTACAATATTGCCTCATAGGCGATTATTCAAACTCAAATTATGTGACACCCCAAATCCGACACCTCAATCCCACAGTCTAAATTGTTCACCGTCCAATTAAATCATAACTAACTACCCATAAACAAAGGATATAATTAAACTCAAAAGCTTAAACAATAAATCTCCCACCAAAGGGTTACATAATCTCAAATAAATCCCAGGTCATCTAACCTTTATTACAATCATCAGCGGAAAACTAAAACATAATCATAATTAAATCTATTACATAAGCTTCATAAATAAAATATAAATTAAACGTTGTTGTCTAATCAAGCACTTTGTCCTTGCGCTAACGTGGCTTAGTGCTTTACAACTTGACCTTCTAATTTCTTGACCTTGTTTTATAACTCAATGTTATGACTATACACTTCATTTGAGAAGTCCCCCTCCTCGTACTCATCTTTCACCTTGATCACCTCAAATTTATCCTCGCATTCAAACTCGAGCTCATACCCAAGTGTTACCACGAGAAAAAACAGTCTGGCTTTCCAAATACAAACCATACTCAGACTGTATAAACTACTCAGGTATCCTAATCCCTATCTTCCTTCATCAGCCATTCCGAAAACAAAGTTTTAACAACTCCATAACTTAATGTGTATAATACTTGCTACTCCTAAGTACTTGCGAGCACAAAAGTTATTAACACATAAACACATAAATTCTTTTATCGTTTTAACCTCAATAAATTTCCTTCAATTCATTCCTTAGAACTCGATAAGAGTTTATCACCTCTATATTTTCTATCTCCTAGAAGGTTATAGCCTAAGGTTTCCCCACCTAAGGTTCATAACCTAAGGCTCTGATACCAACTTGTGACACCCCTAAATCCGGGCACCTCAATCCCACAGATTTGGTGTTCAGCATCGATTAAATCATAACTAACTACCCGTAAACAAAGGATATAATTAAACTCAAAAGCTTAAACAATAAATCTCCCACCAAAGGGTTACATAATCTCAAATAAATCCCGGGTCATCTAACCTTTATTACAATCATCAATGGAAAACTAAAACATAATCATAATTAAATCTATTACATAAGCTTCATAAATAAAATATAAATTAAGCGTTGTTGTCTAATCAACACTTTGTCCTTTGCCCTTGCTTGTAAAAGCTTTTCAAACTTAAGTAACTTCATCTGCATTGTTTTGTGCAAGAGTGAGCAAAAATTGCCCACAAGAAGGATAATAAACAATAACATTTTATGAATGACAATTAGCAGGAGCTTTCAATGGTAAAAATTTTTTTAGGAACAATAAACTTTAATTCAACACTATGAGTTCAAAGGAATAATGAGCGTTTAAGTTAACAATAGATATCCACATCAAAGAATACTGCTTGAGGGTCACAAGACCACGAACTCTATTCTAGGTTTTCAAGTATTTCTACTTTAACCTTTAACGATCTAAAGACTATAATCATCATCTATGTCCTAGGTTCACGGTGTTTCTCTGTAACCTTTAACATTCTAAGCGACTATATGGACCATCATTAAAGTACTCTGGTGATCGGCCCTTTGTACTATGTATTGCATGAAACATTTTAACGATATTGCGTAGCTCTAAAATAATCCCACGATATAGGGTTGTTCATCTCGACTTAGATTGTCAAGTTAGAACCAAAGGAAGTTTGGTTGGAGAATTAACTTCAAAGGAAGTCTAGATTTTTAGAGCGGCTCATCAACTAAGTATTGGTTGAATCGGATAGGAACCAATAACTATTCAAGGGTTTGATTATAATATCTTCATGAACAAGTATATCGATGAATCGATAAAGCTAGAGTATTAACAATTTCTAAGTTGAACAAATGTTATCATTGACAACATCTTTCAAAGTTGTGTGAGTACATAAACAATCCAAAGGAAGTTTGGTTTGGGTAGACTTCAAGGGTAATTTAGAGTTTGGAACATTAATCGACTAAGGATGAGTTGAATTGGTAAAGAATTGCTAAGCAACTTAGAGTTGATTACAATAACGTAAGATAGTCTGATGATATTGAAGAGCGAAGGTCGAACAACAGATTATTAGTAGTTGAATAAACACACTTCTTACAATAATAATCTGGACTTTGAATAAAGAGATAAAGATTAACTAACTTGCTCAACAATAAATGAGGGTTAAAGAACTTGCATGACAATAAATCGTTAAACAAGAGATTAGAAATAGAGAATTTGCATAAGTATAACATAACAGTGAAAAGTAACCTTGCTGAATAATAAAGTAGCAAAGGTTAGGGAACTTGCCTTGTGCGTAAGTTAAACAATCACTACTCACGTTCACCCCAAGTCCTACACATACCATATGTATTGACAATACACATTAGTTACACTAACATTACCTTCATGAGATGCTTTCTTAGTTTTAGTAAATTTACTAAGTTTAAGTTTAAACAACATGTTTAAACTTAATGATAAGAAAGCATCTCATGAAATATTTAGTGATATTATTACTGATTGAAAGTGTTGATCGTTGAAGGTGACATTGGATTAGAAGGTTGATTGGTTGTTTATGGGATGAGGGATATGAACAAGCAGAAATAAGGAAAACAGGAAAAATAGTGAGTACTGAATTACTGGGGATAACTGTGATACTCAAACTGACTAAACATGAATTGAAAATGGAGATCGAGGTGAAGTAGTAAGCCACGTAAAACGATGCATATCAAGCGACTCGAGACCTTCTTGTAAAACTTGCGGATGTAGGCGTATACTAGGCTTAGTCGGGAATATTAAAGAGGATAGTTATTGGTGAGGAATGAGATTGCTTGAGGAATGGCGGGGAAGCAAAGTCGTGAAAGTGTGCGAGGAGGCTTGAGAGACACGTTGGGTGAAGGCTTCTAAGCGCGTAGATCGTGTTGAAGACAAGTTGAAGATAATGAGCGAATGATGAAACTTAGAATTTAGTATTCTACTTTCTGTGTAGGTTGATATTTTTTTTTGTATGTGGTGCACCGTCAATGATTAGTATCATGGAGCAAGAGCGCAATGAAGATTATGCAATATGGAATGTGTTAGTTCCCAGAGGGCACAATAGATCTAGAAGGGGGGGTTGAATAGATCCTTTTTATTTCAAATACTTTTCTGGTTTATGTTGTATTGTTCATATTTAAGTATATGACAAACATAAGAATCTTTTCAAGCACAACGGAATAAGTAAAAGATTCCCCTTCATTGATATATTCGTAATCATGCATACATTGTTCATTGGGTTAATTTAGTTGTAAGTAGTTAGAACATACATAGCAGTTATAGCAGTTATAGACATAATGTAAATGACATAATGTAAAAGACACAAGTGGTTTTAAGTGGTTGAGAGACTCAAGCTCCTAATCCACTCTTACCTTTTCAACTAGCGAGTTTCCACTAAGGAAGGCGGCACACCACAGAATCTCTCGATTCCTTGAGGCGGCCCGACCTTGGGACTTGATTCACTAAGAACTCTTGAGGCCCGACCTTGGGACTCCTCTAGTTCCTAGGAACTCTTCAAGCCAATGCCGGGCTTGGAACTTCATTTAGTCCCTTTGGACAAGGACCCTTTAGCCTGCTTTGTTTAGTCCCTCAGGACAATGACCCTTTTGACCTGCTTCATTTAGCCCCTTTGGACAAGGACCCTCAGAATCTCAGCCGTTGAGTTGTTTGTTTGTTGTTGTTGGAGTCGGTCTTTGAGCTACTAAGATGTCTTCATGCTCAAACATCTTCTATCCTTAGCATGACTTGGCTTGATCATCCTTGAAGAAGCGATTTGAGTATTGCATGATGCTCGACTTCTTATGTTTCTCAACTACTCGGATGACCCCTTGATGGCTGCACAAGAGAGGCTTCTAAGATGACTGTAAGCTCTTTTGTTAGGTACTTAGAAACTTTCTGATGCTTGTCACCAAGATGGCTTTTGTGATCTTCCTTCTTACTCCTCGATGCCTTCCCATGATGGACTTGCTAAGCTGACTGTAGGCTCTTCTCTATTGTACTTAGAGTCTTCCTATGATGGACATCCAGATGGCATGATGCTCTTCTTTCTCTCGACAGTTCAGAACACTCTTCATGTAGTAGAACTCTTACTTCTACATAGTAGAACTCACACTTCTACTTCTTGCTTGATCTGACTTCTGAGTGTTCTTGGTGGATCGTAGAGTGAGCCTTTGGACTCACTATCACTTGATTAGATCAGTCCACCTTCTCTCCAAAGAGGTTGTCCTTTTGCATCGATGCTCTCAATAAGCACTTGTCCAAATATTACCCTTCAGATTGAACCGTTGCCAATGTTTTAGTCTTCAGGTATCCGAACTCTACGATTCTGATGCACGTCTTTAGGGACATGATCGTAGTGTCTTGCTGAGTGTTGTTCGTTGACTTAGTAGAGTTAACACTACGATCCTGAAGAGTGTTGATTGGATCTTCAATGTAGAACACCTCTTCCTTGTATTGTGCGATGCTTGATTCTTACATTTTGCTTTTGTTCTCGAATCTTGATGGCCTAATTCCTTGCTCTCGGTCCCTTACGAATATTAAGACACTTGATTTGTGGCGGCGTCGACTTGCTTTCTCTGGTGACCTTCCACTCACTTATCATCGATTGAACCGACCGCACTTAATCACTTTAGCCTTGCTCTTCAAAAGGCGACCCGATATCTCGGTTCACCTTCCATTAGTTCTTTCTTTATCGTGAAAACACTACGATCCTGTTGCTTCCAAGATCGTTGTCTTACATTCTCTTGGCGGAGAGCGCATTAGGTGACTTTTCCTTAGTCGACTCTTGAAGTCTTCTTTGAATCATCTTGTGGAAGACTTCATCACGAATGTCCTTTCAACTCAATCTTGATGCTGATTGGATTGGTGCTTACTTCTTCTGCTAGCCTGCATGCCATTCGTTGAGTGCTCTCTGGTTCCCTTACTATGGATTGCATCTTTGTAGTGCCAACCAGAGGCTTTGTACCTTTGGATATCCTGGGAGTGCCCATTCTTTGACAACCGTGTCTGCTCTACGATTCTGACTTGGCATTGTGAGCACTTTTGTTGGAGTCATAGTTACGCACTCTCTGATTGACTTTGGTTGTCTGCCGACACTTTCGATCCACGAGATCGAGATCTTGACACTCTCGATTTACGCCTTGTGCTTATTGTCTTCATCCGATCTTGCCCGACTCGATCTCTGTATGCACTCAATGGACTCTCTGAACTCGAGTGTGTAGTCTACGATCCTTGACTTGGCCCGGCATCACTAGGCTCTATGACTCACGAGTGTAGTCTACGTTTGGGACTTGGCTTTGGCGGATGATCGTTCGGCTCTTAGGTAGGTTGTCTCTACGATTCTGAACATGACTTCCTCGACACCTTTCGATCCCAAGGAAGCTCTTCTCGATACACTACGATCCTTCTTTGTTTCCCCTGGCAGTCTACGAACTCAGAGATCTACTATCTTGCATACTCCTATTCTGCCTCGATAGCTCCCGAGTTAACCTTAACTCACCTGGAAGACTACAGATTAAGTGCGGTGCTCGATGATCGAGACTAGCCTATCTATTACATCATAAGATCAACCTAACAAGCTTGATTTTCTATATTTATAGTCCTTGTACATCATTTCTTTTAAGGACTTTACAAAGTTTGTTTTTGCTTATGTAGGATCAACCTAACATATTTGATCAATTCATTCTAAGTCCTTGTACATATATTTCTATTATCTATCAAAGGACTTTCTGACTTTTCTTCATGCAAGCATACTTGCATATTCATTCGTTTATATATATCATAATCAAATCATATATTAAATAGGAATATCATTCACATGTTTATTCGACAATCTCCCCTATTTGATTATGACAAAAAAATAATAAGTGCATATGCATGTTATGAATGAATCTTAGATCGGTGATGGCATTTGTATTTCTAAGCGATTAATCATGAATGTCATTTATATTAATACTGACAATTATATATTCGGACATTCTATATCCTAGATCCATAACATACCTAACGGAGTTAGAGTTGTACATCCTTGGCTCCTTGTATGTTTCCGAGTTCTTGTTGATCATTCTCTCATCCGATTTCTCTTCTTGCTCTTGCTCTTGCTCCCCTCGGATGATGACCTTTTGTCTCTGCTGGTTCCCCTTCATCATCTTTCTTATCTGGCCCCCTCGAGATGATGATACTCTTTCGTGACTACTATCTTCTTTAACGTCTTCTCTCCTCTCTTCTCTTCTTCTTACGATGCCCTTGCTCCTCTTCTTTCTATGCCTCTTTTCTCCCCCTTTTTATCATTAATCATTTGAGGCAATTTGCTCCATGTTGGAATTAAGGCTTTGCTCCATCGAATAGGAGGTGTTGGCAACTTCAAACTTTAGTTCTTCTTGACCTAGCTCAAGTTGTCTTGAGAATGTTTGCTTTATATATCGTCAATCTTGTCGGGAGAGTCGCGATCGCTTTGCGTTTGCCTCCTGAACTTGTAGAGCTTCAGCCTTCTAATCTTGTATTGTCTTCTGATAGATGTTATCCCTCTCTTGTAGTTTGAGAGATACATCAGCTAAGATAGCTTGAAGTTTGTGCTTGAAAGAATCATCTCCTGCTTCTATCTGCTTCTGTGATTCTTTATTGAGCATAGAGATCTTTTTGCTTAAATCATCAGAACTTTTCTGTAATTCCTGTTCCAAAGCAGTTTGATCCTCTTGATTGGCAGCTTCAGCTTGGGCAATGGATTGGACTCTACGATTGTCATCTTTGGACATATTTTCAAAGGTGTGGATAATCTGATCAATCGTGGAGTACCAATTGCTTATGGAGGATGATGGAGTATCTGATAGCAGTGCTTGGTCATAAGAAGTCTTCTTGGATTGGGCTTGAACATGATCAGCCGTAGAGTTAACAGACTCTATGATCAGCTCCTTGGTCATGACCCTTCTTCCTTCAGAATCCACTTTACGATCGTAGGGGATTTAGAGATTCTTAGCTTGTAAATAGATCTTGAAGTGAGGCTAGTTGGTTATCATCTTGGTAGTATAAGTTTTCACCCTTGGAAAGTTATGAGCTACCAGTTCCATGCTTGGAAAAGTCTTGTAACACCAGCTGAAGTAACTTCCATCTCCTTCAGTAAAGGCCTTCAGCTAAGGCATTGATTGGAAGAACCATCTCATCAGCAAATCATCAGGGTTGTAGAGAATGGTTGTGCAGTCCATTTCCATGTTGTTCCAGTTCTTGACTAAGTCAAAGGAGGTCATTCTTACTATTACGATCTGTTTCACCTCCATGGTTTACCCATCCATCGGGAGGAATTTCGATGGTTCATTGGGAACTTCTACCACAATTCTCTTGGTAAATCTTGCGGTGAGAGAACGGTGGAGTTCTGAGTCTTTTGATTCCTTATCTTGAGTTGGAATCATTTTCCTTCTTCCTTCTGGACTAGAACCACTTAGATCGACTTGACGAGATAGTCTTTCTTCTTTGTAGCATTTCATTATCGAAATCTTCTTGATCATCTTCAACAAAGAGACCTTCTTGAATTTCATTGTATGAAACTTTCTTCAGCAAGTCTTTCCTTAGATTCTTCTTCTTCACTGCTGGCTTCTTCTTCAGCATCTTCTCCTGGGGATACAGATTCATCATCACTTAATTCAATGATGGCATTTGATTGGCTACTGTTCCTCTTGGAGGCAAACTGGCCCAGGCTTCTGATCTATAGCTCTTCCTTCTTCGTGGAGGTTCAACTATTGGAGAGACAGACTCCTCTTCTTCTTCTTCAGTCTCTGACTTCTCTTGCTCATCAGATAAACTTCTTTGGAGATCAGCACTAGCAGGAGCAGATTCTTCTTTCTTGGCCTCATCACTTTCTAAGCCATCATGAGAGCTTTCTTGGTTTGAGGGGACATGTTCATCTTCTTCTTCTTTAATAGCATTTTCTGACCCATTCTCTGGGCTGGTTGGGGCAGTTGCATTTGGGGATGCACTTTGATCATCATGAATTTCTCTTTTTTTATCATAGTTGTTTCTCTGAGAATTTGCCATGGGACTAGAGCACTTTTCTTCATCAGCAGTTTTAGTTTCTTTCTCTTCTGCTGACTCTATGTCCCTTTCTTCAGCAGATGTATTGATTTGAGAAGCTAAAATTTGGTTTGTCATCCACCTTAGCTTTCTTCTTGATCAGCCCTTGAAGCAACTTTGCTTCTTCTTCTTTTTGTGGTTTCAGTGATTTGGGCCTTTTCTTCTTTATCCTTGTTCAAGGAGGAGACTCTCTCTTGGTGGGGCTGGGCTTTCTTCACATCACCAACTCTTTTCACCACTTTTGATTTCTTCTGGTGGTGTGATTTGATTCTTCTTGCAGTCATCGGACTCGAGCTCTCTGTCTCTACTATCTTCATTTTCTTAGCATAGGCTCTCTCTTTGCTCCATTTGTCGACCTTTTGTTCTCCTTGGGGTTCTTCTTCCGGTTTTCAAATAAGCTGTGGAGACATTACTTTGTGCACATTCGGGGCTTCTCCTCATCATCCTTGATCTTTCCCCTATCTTTTCTTGATGTATGATACTCAAGAACCTCCCATGAAATACCTTGGTGGGGCTTCTTCTCGACCTTCTCTACCCACTTGGAGATCGATCAAACAAGATAGCTCCAAAGTCGATTTGTTTCTTCTCGAACTATTCTTGACATGATTTTCAACTCTTTGGTCGATCAACATGTCATGTGCGTGTTCTTACACAAGATATGCACTTTCCAACTATTTGACAAAGAACTCATATTGCTCGAAAACTCCTTCTTCTTCATGTCCTTGAAACTAGGGTTTCTTTGGTACCCCGTAACTTCCTTTGCTAGTTTCGGTGTTGACATTATCAAGGTTCTTTGCCCTTGGTTAGGAAAGCCTAGGCATTGATTGAGGTCGGAAGATTTTAACTTGATGATGACCTTTAACCTTGGTAGTAAGGGTTTACGAATTTATAGAGACGCGTTTAAGTAGAAATCTTTAACCGAGGTTGTAGTAGACTCGAGTATTTGCCTCAAGGCATTACGAAAATCGACCTTCTTTACAAGCTCAAGAATATCCCTGAACTTCTTTTCAGATTTCTCAAACGATTTGGTTCCAAAGTGAATACCGGTGATCACTTGCCGATTTTCCATTTTGAGTAGTTTGAAGAATGTGGGTATTAGATATAGAGAAGTTTATCTTGAGATGGTCATTCCGGTTGGCAAGGCTCGGAGGTTAAGCGATTTTGCTCTTGAAAAGCTTTCTAGGGTTTTGAAAATGGGAGGAGAAAGGTTCGATATCTTTTTGGTAGCTCGTCTGCAGATTTGAACTTGTCTTTATGGCGGTTCCTTCTAACTCTGCATACTTAGTGATGTGTCAATTGTCCATTGGTTGCACGTTGCCCGATAATGATTTGTAACTCCCATAACTTTTCGATTATTAAAGGAGTGGACGTTTAATTGGCGTGGCTTTGGCCAGTTGACCTTTTGATTAAGTAGAGTAACATGATGAGATAGCTATAGACTCTCTACGATTTCATTTGTTTACTCAACGATCAATTTAGAGATCTTTGCGATGGATGGCTTTGTCTTTCCTCCTTACTTGATCTTGGCATAGCTCAATCAATCGATGTATTCGAACTTATCTCCTTAACTTGAATGGCTTAGCAGATGTCTCATTCTTCATGCTCCTTATGAGCTGGAGTACCCTTTGGTAGAACTACGATCGTTGAGTTGTCTTCTACGATTGTTGCAGTTGCACTACGATCGTTTATTCCTTTTTAAACTCAACTCTACAATCGTTCACTGACTTGATTCTTCTGAGATGAACTAGATCAAGTATTCCTTCTGGGATAAGGTAGCTCAGGAAGGGCCAACCTCTTAGAGAGAGCTAAGGGTCAGGTTTGTCCTGAGGCGCTTTCCGAGATGAAATACTATGGCGATGGTTTTGTAATGACATCTCATTAGACCTTTTCGATGGGAAGATCTTCAATTAGCTTTAAGTATACGCATTCTTTGAAATCGTGGTGTCCTCCTCTTCTTCTTTTCTACGATCATATGTTTGATCGTAGGCACTTCCGATTATGAATTAGGTGGTGAAGGGGTTATCGATGAAATGCGTTTGAGGCGTTCCCTACTTGACTATGGATCTTTATTTGGTTCATCGACCACAAAGTTTTGGGACTCTGTGGCCGGTACATCTCTTCCGTGTTTAATAGTGTTGTTTTTCCTTAACGGATCACTTTGCTCCCCATTGTTGATGTTGTCTTCTCAAATAGATGTGATTCCTTCTTCATGTTCATTTGAAGGTCACCACATTTTTCTCCTTCCGGTGGGATCATCATCCGTTGCTTAGTCTTCCTTGTATCGTAGAGATGAGTATTTTCGAGATTGATCACTCTACGATCATTTGGCAAACTTACTCTGACGTAGTCTTCTTTGGCGATCCTTTGTTTTAAAAAGTTACGCCGTAAAGAACTCCTTTTGTCTTAAGCTTAATGATCTTCTGTTGTGAGCTTCCCTTGAGGATCCTTTCCATAAAGCATGTCTTTCCTGATATGGGCACATAGAATCTTCTTTATCTTCTGTTTCATGGCATGCTACCATATACAGATTTGCAGCCATGAGAGCTCCATTCCGGTTAGCTCAGAGAGTCTTCAAGGACAAGCTTGGACATATAGGAACCTTATCAGAATCATCTCTGAACAGTCCTTAGCCTTCTGCTGTTTGAGTCCTAATGAATGAAGTCTTACGCTTGACATTCCTTAGTAATGGTTAGGCCGACCAAGTACTGCAGGTTTAAGTATATTTCTACTTTTGGTCCCCATTGTTGAATGGGTCCTGCTAGGTTAGTTTTCTAAACCCCTATTCCTCTTAACTGGATAATCATCATGTTTATCACCAACAGACATTCATGCATGCAACTATCTTGAGATAATACATTTTTAAGATGCATGATGGTGAGTGTGTGTAGGATTTGACAATTAATGACACACTTTCTATCTATGATGGTTTCATCATTTGCTGGGTTATGTTCTCAATGTTTAAGTGTTCATAGATTGTGAGTCAACTCTACGATTTATGAGTATCTTGTTGATTCATGGATGTGATCGGTTTCTACAAATCAATGAAGATCCTCTTGTAGAAGCTGATCATCCTCGTGTGTTGTCAAACACCTAGAACATAGGCTTGTACATACATACTAGCACACACCAAAGAATGATTACTTAGCATAAAGTTCATGCAGTGCATGATACTCTTATGATCTATTTCGATTTTCTTCAAGATGTCATCTTGACCTTAAAACTTGGTTAAAGAAAAAGTTTGTAGACATTTGAATTTTCCATCTTGAGACTACTTTCTCTCTTCACCTTTTTAGGTAGATTATGACTTCTTGACAGAATACTGTCATAGTTCATAAGATGGTGCAACTATGATGTATACATTAATAATGGTGAGGCCAAGTACCTTTTTTTGTCGGTTTTTAACAAATTTACCTTAGATATCTTGAGTTCGGTATTGATGTGCACAACTTTTACTTTTGCTCCTTTCAGCTTAATGCTCTTGTTAGCCTTTCATCAATCAGTCGTGGTCTTGAAGATGTAGATCAAGAGAATCATGGCATTAATATGTTTGACATCTTTGAGTTTACAGAGATAGCACCCAGTTGTTGGTTGGTCACTCATAAGTTTGAGAAGATCTTCTTTCTCCTCTCGATCAACATTTCTTAGTACGCGTGGCCTCTTCATCTTTCATACTGATGAATGCTTTACTCTTTGTCACTGATGTCTCTTGCTCTCTTTCTCTCGTCTGGTCTTGGACTACAAGATTATTGCAGAGCTAGTTGGTCTTGTTGATATAGCAATCGAGGATACGGACCAATCTGAAAGCGACTTTCGTGTGTATACACATTTTACCTATACACAATATTTCCAACGTGTGAGCTCTTCTGCATATAACAATTTACTTCCTACTAAACTAAGTTTAGAACAATGCTAGTGCCTGGGATCAGACTCAAAGCGATTAGCTTTTGAATATAGCATGAGAACACCTTTGATACCAATTGTTAGTTCCCGGAGGAACAATAGATCTAGAAGGGGGGTTGAATAGATCCTTTTTATTTCAAATACTTTTCTGGTTTATGTTGTATTGTTCATATTTAAGTATATGAAAAACAATAGAATCTTTTCAAGCACAGTGGAATAAGTAAAAGATTCCCCTTCATTGATATATTCGTAATCATGCATACATTGTTCGTTGGGTTAGTTTAGTTGTAAGCAGTTAGAACATACATAGCAGTTATAGCAGTAATAACAATTATAGACATAATATAAATGACATAATGTAAAAGACACAAGGGGTTTTAAGTGGTTCAGAGACTCAAGCTCCTAATCCACTATTCTGCTTTCAACTAGCAGGATTTCCACTAAGAAAGGGCGGCACCACAGATCTCTACGATTCCTTGAGGCCGTGACCTTGGGACTTGATTCACTAAGAACTCTTGAGGCAAGGCTGACCTTGGGACTCCTCTAGTTCCTAGGAACTCTTCAAGCCAAGAAGCTTGGAACTTCATTTAGTCCCTTTGGACAAGGACCCTTTGGCCCTGCTTTGTTTAGTCCCTCTGGACAAGGACCTTCTTGGTCCTGCTTCATTTAGTCCCTCTGGACAAGGACCCCTCAGGCCCTGGCTTCATTGAGTTGTTTTTTTGTTGTTTTTGGAGTCGGTGCTGAGCTGCTAAGATGTCTTCATGCTATGAACATCTTCTATCCTTAGCAGCTTGGCTTGATCATCCTTGAAGAGCAGTTGAGTATTGCATGATGCTCAGCTTCTTATGTTGCTCAACTACTCCGGATGACCCCTTGATGGCTGCACATGAGAGGCTTCTAAGATGACTGTAAGCTCTTTTGTTAGGTACTTAGAAACTTTCTCATGCTTGTCACCAAGATGGCTTTTGTGATCTCCCTTCTTGCTCCTCGATGCCTTCCCATGATGGACTTGCTAAGCTGACTATAGGCTCTTCTCTATTGTACTTAGAGTCTTCCCATGATGGACATCCAGATGGCATGATGCTCTTCTTTCTCTCGGCAGTTCAGAACACTCTTCATGTAGTAGAACTCACTTCTACATAGTAGAACTCCCACTTCTACTTCTTGCTTGATCTGACTTCTGAGTGTTCTTTGTGGATCGTAGAGTGAGCATTTGGACTCACTATCACTTGATTAGATCAGTCCACCTTCTCTCCAAAACTCATAACTCCAGCAACCTTTGATCTTTGAAGCTCTTCTACATTTATACACCTTCCCAATCCTTCCGTTGGAAAGTAGCCGTTGGAAGCTATTCAAATGTCTTCACAGATCTCAAGTTGCTTGAGGTAGACTGCTTGATGTGATATGACATACTTTTTCTTACTCTGCAGTCTACTGTTTCACCTACCCTGTCAGATGTATCACTTTACTATCTTGGGCAGGTTGAAGACTTTATTTCTTCTGATTTCTTGATCAAAGGTTGTCCTTTTGCATCGATGCTCTCAATAAGCACTTGTCCAAATATTACCCTTCAGATTAAACCGTTGTCAATGTTTCAGTCTTCAAGTATCCGAACTCTACAATTCTGATGCACGTCTTTAGGGACCTGATCGTAGTCTCTTGCTGAGTGTTGCTCATTGACTTAGTAGAGTTAACACTACGATCCTGAAGAGTGTTGATTGGATCTTCAATGTAGAACACATCTTCCTTGTATTGTGCAGTGCTTCAATACTTACATTTGCTTTCGACTATTCTCGAGATCTTGATGGCCTAATTCCTTGCTCTGGTCCCTTCGAATATCAAGACACTTGATTTGTGGCGCGCGTCCAAATTTTGCTTTCTCCCTGAGTGATCTTCCGCTTACTTATCATCAATGACATGACCACACTTAATCACTTTAGCCTTGCTCTTGGTGACGACCGTATCTCAATTCACCTTCCATCGGTTCTTTCTTTGTCGACAAACACTACGATCCTGGTTGCTTCCAAGATCGTTGTCTTCGCTCTTGGCTGACAAGAATCGCATTAGTGACTTTTCCTTAGTCACCGCTTGAAGTCTTCTTTGAATCATCTTGTGGAAGACTTCATCACGAATGGCCTTTCAACTCAATCTTGATCTTTGATTGGATTGGTGCTTACTTCTTCCGCTAGCTTTGCATGCCATTCGTTGAGTGCTCTCTGGTTCCCTTCATGTGATTGCATCTTTGCGATTGCCAACCGAGGCTTCAGACCTTTGGATATTCTAGGAGTTCTCATTCTTTGAGAACCATATCCGTCTACGATTACGACTTGGCATTGTGAGCACTTCATTGGGAGTCGTGATTTCCACTCTACGATTGACTTTGGTGTCTTACACTACGATCCTGAGATCAGATCTTGACACTCTACGATTTTTGCCTTATGCTTGTTGTCTTCATCTGATCTTTCCCGACTACGATCTCTGTATGCACTCAATGGACTCTACGAACTCAGAGTGTAGTCTACGTTCCTTGACTTGGCTTCGGCATCACTAGGCTCTACGACTCTGAGTGTAGTCTACGTTTTGGACTTGGCTTTGGCAGATGATCGTTCGGCGCTTAGGCAGGCTGTCTCTACGATTCTGAACATGACTTCCTCAGCACACTACGATCCCGAAGAAGCTCTTCTCGATACACTACGATCCTTCTTCGTTTCCCCTGGCAGTCTACGAACTCCGAGATCTACTATCTTGCATACTCCTATTCGCGCCTCGATGGCTCCGAATTAACCTTGACTCATCTGGCAGACTACGACTTCTGGTGTAGTGCTCGACGATCAGACTAGCCTATCTATTACATCATAAGATCAACCTAACAAGCTTGATCTTTCTATATTTATAGTCCTTGTACATCATTTCTTTTTAAGGACTTTACAAAGCTGTTTTGCTTATGTAGGATCAACCTAACATATTTGATCAATTCATTCTAAGTCCTTGTACATATATTTCTATTATCTATCAAAAGACTTTACAGCTTTTCTTCATGCAAGCATACTTGCATATTCATTCATTTATATATATCATAATCAAATCATATATTAAATAGGAATATCATTCACATGTTTATTCCTGACAGAATGTTCTTGTAGATTGCAAGAAAAACATTAAGATTATTTATAAATCACAATGAAAATTAATAAAATGTAAATCCTGACTTTTGAAATAAATAGTGGGATATGATGAAGTAATCCTAAAATTTTATTATTACAAGTATTAATAGCAGTGAGGTTATTTTGTGATGTGGTGATGTAATAAACGAATAAATACATCGTTATTTATTGTCTATAAGTGGTTAAGATAAGTTTAAAAATTTTAATGCGTGTGTGGACAATGATCTAATGGTATAAGTTTTAAACAGTAAGATGCCGCCTAGAAGAAGACAACAACGTCAATAGAGACCCAAGGAATATGCATACAATAGGGAAGCTAACGCAAATCCAGTGCCACAATTGGTGAATTTTTACGGTGAGAACCGCAAATCAATCAATGTCTGGCTATACAATCAAATCTCGATGTTCCAACCAAATTCGTTTACAATAGAACTGGAAAGAACGATTGATGTAGATGGGGAAGGTAATACACTGGCATACAATCAAGAGCAGAGGGGAAGGAAGAGTGCAGATGATAAGGTGGATGATAGTTATATCTGGAACGCTTTTGAAAAGAAAGTGGGACAATAATATTAACGATGAAAATCAACAAGGGAAGGAAAAGAAGAAGGTGGAGGCGTGTAGCAACTGCGGAAAGAAACATGTAGGTGTTTATTTGAAGGGGAAAAGGGTGTGCTTTAATTGTGGTTTGAAGGACCACATTGCACCAAAGTGTTCAAGACCGAGGAAGGAAGCCTACTTCACGTGTGGATCGAAGGAGCACTTGGCTCGAGAGTGCCCAAAGAAAGCGGTAGGAAAGGCAAGTGGAAGCAAAGGGGCGATGGAAAAATCGGTTATTGTAGAATCACTCACGTAGTCGACCAACCGAACAATCAACCAACATACGACGATCCGGGGCGTAAGGCAAGGTATGGTTCCGATCGATTATCATGCGATAACGTGTTATTTAATTCAAGTGCCACTTGTTAATTTATGCCCGATGAATTCGTTTAGAAACTAGATTCGCTTTCAAGAAAAGTTAGACTATTCCCTAAATATGGAAAGTGTGAATATTGATTCTTTTAAGTTAATGTGTAGAATTTACGTATTGGAATTAATATGACACACGTGATGTCTCTACCGGATATCTGAGAATGTTGTGTTTTATAGCGACGCATCCTATAATATACTAGGCTGTGTGTTTAGGCAGAGCGACAAGGTCATTTCTTATGTATCGCGTCATTTAAAATTTTTTATGTGAAAGGGTATTTGACTCACGATTCAGAGTAGAGGTATTACTGATTGCCCTGAGGATTTAACGATGTTATTTTTGAGTAGTAGGGTGAGATATATAAAAAAAAATTGCATAAAATATATATGTTGAATCAACTAGGAAGCGCAAAAATATATATATTGCCTTCGATAATACTAATTGTGGCAAGATATGGTGATAGAGTTTATAGTATGTCAAAGTTATCATATTACCTATCGATCAGTGTGCAAAGTTATATGTTTACAAAATTGTTTCAACACATGGTGTTTTAGTGTCAATTGTGTCGAACCGAGATTCACGATTCACATCAAATTTTCAGAGAGGTTTGCAAGAACGTGTGGAACATAATTAAAATAAGTATGTCATATCATTTGCAAATCGATTGCCAAACTAAAGGGAAATCTAGACATCGGAAAGCGTGATAAGCGCACGAGAAGTTTTCGATATCGTCGTACGAGGAATCCGCATTGAGCAAGTTATGGGCAAGTTAAAACAAATTGAAGAGTGAGGTAATGTTCGGTGGGATTTCAACTGAAGACTCATATGGTGACTAAGTCGTACAAACTTTTGTATGGGCAAAGGTTTTGTGCATATACTTGGTTTATCTCATTGATAATCATTGGAATGTCGGTATCGCGCTATCCATGTATATGTGGTGGAAAGGTGATTCTTTTCTCATGTATATATTTGATAGTTAGATGATATTAGGATTAGGTTCGGTTCTTAAAACTAAAGCATATGATAAGTTCATGACTCATAATCATATGGTATGTTTTGAACCCCTAAGCGAATGGACGCCTATGGTCTGACTAGGATAAGTTCCTAAACTCATATGATTGTGGCAAGTTCTTGAATTTCCAAAGTGTGGTAAGTTTGATGAACTATAGTGGGTATAAATCAGTTATAGTATAGGAAGCGTGAAAGAGGTGAAAAGATGGTTTTGAGGTAGCCTTACCTCTACAGTAAGAGCGTATTCGTAATGTTTTTCATGTTTCGATGATATGATCGAACAAGCTCGATTATGTCGTGTGATCAAGTACTGTCGTTATGGTTGTTCTACGAGGAAATTTCTATTTATATAAGTTAACAAGAAAGAACAAGTGCTCAGGAATAAAGTTATACCTTCTGTGAAGGTGATATGGAGGAACCACAATGTCGAAGAGGCTACATGGGAACTCGAATCTGATATGATGAAGAATTATCCTGAGTTATTTGTTTAGTCTGTGTCTTCGATTCTGGGGACAGAATCTTTATAAGTAGGGGAGAATGTGACGATTTGAATGTTTGAATTGTGATTACGGGGCCGATGTAATCCTTGTAAGAGGAAGGATGTAACGATCCGAAATTTCAAATTGTAATTTAAATATTTATTGAGTTATATAAATATTATTTGAGGTGTTTATTGTTAAATAAATATTTGTTGATGTGATGGTTGATGAATATAAATGATTGGAGAATTTTCTAAATTAAATTAATTTATAATTTAGAGGTTTGTATTATAACATGAGGTGTTATGTTGTTGTGTTAATTTAATAATTTAGATGGTATGTTAAATTATTAAATAAAGTTATAATGAAAATTATAATTTGGTGATATTTGCTAAAATGCTATATTTAATTAAAATATAGTATGTGACTATATTTTAAACTAAAGTGTTTATTAAAATAAATTAAAAAGGATTTAAATTAGTTTTGTCAAACAAGGCTTAAGTATGACAAATTCTTTAAAATTTAAATGGTTGCCAAACAAGCCTTAGGCTTTTGGGATTTCTAGTTTTTGAAAATCAAATAAAATAAATAATATAAATTAAATAATATAATTATAATAGATACGTTTATTAGTTGGTAACCGATATATTTAGTATAGGTATTATGGCAATATCGGTTTATTGTTTACGCTTAAATTAGAGATAGTCTATTAAGAAGGAAAAGAGACGAAGAGAGAGAGTCCGAGAATTGAGAGAGATTAAGAGGAAGCTTGAGGATTTCAAAGCCAATACTAGTGATTTTAGCAAGAATTATTTTAGTAGTTGAAGGTATGTTCTATAACTTTGATATAATATATGTATATGTATGAGTTTAAGCATAATTTACATGTTACGTGAATTCAAAATTCTAAGTTTACGATTATACAATTGAGTACTTGTAGTTGTATGTGTTTATGATGATTAGAATTTGTGTTTAAACCAGAATAGTATGCTAATTGCGTTTGACAGTAGGAGGAAAGTAATGTCAGTATATGCATTCTTTGTATGGCATAGATAAGTACCAATTTGGATGGTCAATTCTTATGAAAAACTGTAAATTAAAACTTGTATTTGGTATTTCATTGAGATACGAGCATAACGTAGTTCGAATGAGATAATTTGATCAAGTAATGCACTCACAGTGTTGATTTCTAGAATGAATATCAAAAATGGAGTTTTTGGTTTTAAAATATGTTATTCTAGTATTTAACTTTTCTAGAATTATGGTTTAAGTTGTGTTATGTTATTATTTGTATGCTTGGTGAAGTTTATGTGTAATTTTCATAAGTTATATATGTTAATTGGTGTTAGAAATTAAGAATAGTAGCTTGGTTTTGTTTCTGGTTATGGGTGTTACAGATATTTGGCCTATACAAATTCTCAAATTCAGCAATGTGCCAAAGTTCACGCCCGTCAAAAATGGGCGATAGCTCCAAGATCTTTGGAACTCGCGCATAAATTGCCTTGATCCATACCCCGCTGGCCAAAAAAGTTAATCTCGAGTTAGGCGGTTTGACCTCCTGTAGTAAAATGGCCATAACATTTGTATCTGAACTCCGATTGAGGATATTCAAGATGATTAGGAAAGAGGACGAATAGGCCTATAACTTTGATTCTTTAAGGTTTTCAATTTGAAATCGTTATGAAGGGTCAAAATGGTCATCTTTAGGACTGTTGTGATTTTGGAGCCAATCGGAGGGCGTCGGGATGCGCGAATGCAAGTGCAACCCTTTGTGTATTAGTATAACTTAATGATAATATGTTAGACATGTAATAGGATGTTGTATCAAGTTGTTAATATGTATGTGGTGCAATTACATGATCACTTAAGTAGTTGTAATAAAGCTAAAAAGTAATGAAAAGATGCGATGTTGTTTAAACTTAAACTTAGTAGCTTTACTAAAACTAAGAAAGCATCTCATGAAGGTAATGTTAGTGTAACTAATGTGTATTGTCAATACATATGGTATGTGTAGGACTTGGGATAAACGTGAGTAGTGATTGTTTAACTTACGCACGAGGCAAGTTCCCTAACCTTTGCTACTTTATTATTCAGCAAGGTTACTTTTCACTGTTATGTTATACTTATGCAAATTCTCTATTTCTAATCTCTTGTTTAACGATTTATTGTCATGCAAGTTCTTTAACCCTCATTTATTGTTGAGCAAGTTAGTTAATCTTTATCTCTTTATTCAAAGTCTGTATTATTATTGTAAGAAGTGTGTTTATTCAAATTACTAATAAATGTTGTTTGACCTTCGTTCTTGATATCATTGTACTATCTTACGTTATTGTCATCGAACTCTAAGTTGCTTAGCAATTCTTTTTACCAATTCAACTCATCCTTAGTTGATGAATGTTCCAAACTCTAAATTACCCTTGAAGTCTACCCAAACCAAACTTCCTTTGGATTGTTTATGTACTCGCACAACTTTGAAAGCATGTTGTCAATGATAACATTTGTTCAACTTAGAAATTGTTAATACTCTAGCCTTATTGATTCATCGATATACCTTGTTCATGAAGATATTATAATCAAACCCTTGAATAGTTATTGGTTCCTATCTGATTCAACCAATACTTAGTTGATGAGCGTTCTAAAAATCTAGACTTCCTTTGAAGATAATTCCTAACCAAACTTCCTTTGGTTCGGAACCTGATAATCTAAGCTGAGATGAACAACTGTAATAACCCGAGAATTTCTATATAAAATAAATAAGAAATTTTGCGTATAAATTTTTTTTATTTAATGACGAGACTAAGTGTCAAGTAAGGTGAGCGATAAATGCGAATACATTTATTACTTGAAAATTAGAAATAATTTTGGAATTATTAATTACCACAAATTATATGGTAATAAATTTATATAAGTTTCAAATATTTTTATTAATTATTTTCCATGAAAACATGATTGGAAATAATATATGAATTGATAATTAGATTTATATAATAAATATTTTATTATATGAATTGTTCGAAATATTTAAGTTAATTATTTTAACTTGATTATTGATCTTTGTGTCGAAGAATAAGTCGGACATGAGATCCAAACCTGGATTGGGATTGTGATCAAGAGATGAGAATAATAATATTATATTATTTATATAATGATTTTACAGCACCATAATTATGTCTTTGGTATGTCTTGACGACAGATAATATTGAGCGATGACTATCCAATTAGGTCATAAAGCATATTACCGTCTTTGTGAAACCCCCTATTATTAAACTTCGCTTATGGGGTATTTACAGTAGTGATTTGTGTATATGAAAATTCTTGTGAATAAGAATATCGGTAATTAGAAGAAACCCTAATTATCATTAGATCGATATAATTAGGACAAACCCTAATTATTATAACCCTAACCGGTTGAAATTAGAAATAGAAATTGTTGTGTTAGTAACATACAGATAAATTAAAGAACCACTAATGGTCAATTAGAAACCCTAATTGATGACGTTGAGAAACCCTAATTTTAATTACTACGGGTTTAATTTCGATGTTATTGTATAAGTGTTTTAATTTACCAAAGGATAGAAGTTAATTGGTAAATTATAAGAATTAAATCTAGTGATTAAATATTACATTTAATTGCCTTTGTACAAGATTGCCCATACACTCTTAAACAAAGCCCAACCATCACCCATAACAAATCGTAAGCGAAGAATCGAGAATTTTTGGCAAAAAGGGTATAAGAACACTAAACCTAGAAATCCTTTGATTCGATGTTATTTGATACAATTGATTGTTTAAAGTTGTGTAATAGAATGTTAATTGATGATATGGGTTGATAAATCAAAGACCCATAACATCAAAGTGCACGAATTTGAAGATTTAAGCAAGTTGGAAAAACCAAATTATGTTATTTTTTTCACCAAATGTCGAGGCCATAACTCTTTGCTCGATCATGAGTTTTGTTCTTCAAAAGTTGTTATATGTAGCCTCGATATGTGGTCTTTGATCTGCAAAAAGAATCAAGTCCATATCATATATAGATTAGAAGTTATAGATGGTCAAACATGGTTGTGGAGATCATGATAAACTGCTTTTAGGCGATGTCTGTAATGGGGGCATTCTCGTCCACTTTTTGTGCTTTAAAAGGTCTGGGCTTTTGATATGTTGTAGTGCACTGAGTTAGGAAGCCATAGGCTTTGGAATGACCTCATTCCGACCTCGGATGAGGGAATTACGGTGATTGGAAGGAAATGTGTCAAATTTCTCAAACCGAAAAGTCAGCGGGGATGTGCTATTCGGGACACAGCTTTGATCAGTCAATATTTCCAAAACCTTTTGAGCTTTTGGTATGTTATAGTACACCGAATAAACTTTCCATAGACTCCGAAACGGACTAAATCCGATATCGGAGGAAAGAGTTATGACATTTCAAAGTAGTAGTGTCAAAACTTCCCAACAAGTGCAGTGCAGTCCATTTGAACGGAATTTCGGGCTGATGTGTTCGGAATTTGGAAATGGTCAAAATATAAAAGTTGTAGCCCAGAAGTTAGCTTGGCAAGTGGGCTCAAGAATCGCTCAAAAATGTTTTAAAATGAAAGAGTTATGACTGTTTTAGCGAAAGAAGGTAAAGCTGAAACGAGATTGAAAAGCTATTATGAACGCGTCCACTTTTGACGACTGTTTGGGCTACCTAATGAACCCGAATTGGGTAATTCGTATTTTTAAAAATAGTCTTACATACCATGTATAACATATCCAAAAATCAGATTAATCGGAGTTATGAGCAATGCGTTAGAAAATCGCAAAGTGAGCTATTGAAAATTAAGTATAAACCAAGTCCCACATCGACTAAATTGAGAACTTCACCATTTTCTAAACCTATAAATAGAAGGGCTTGGCCTTTGTTTCATTCACCAACAATAAGGCCTCCAATTTTTGAGAAAGGTTTTTTGTGGGGGAGAACTTTTTATAAAGATCTCCTTAGTTAAATTTTGTCAGCTTGGAAGTGCGTATTTAGTCTGTGGAATTCGTATTTTTTAATTATGTTTCTTATTTAATTTTGTAATGTTATTATTTTTAATTGTTAGTTAAAGTTTGAATTTTTGAAGTTTAGTTAGTGTTGTTAATAAACTAGTTAGTTTACTATGTTTATTTTGGCTTGGAATTGATTATGTAAATGAGTTGTTTGTGATGACTTTTAATATTTTGTGATAAATTTCATTAATTAATAATTATTAATGATATTAAAGTTATTTAATGATTATATTAAATAATTTAGTTTAAAAATAATTTTAATATTATAAAATCATTTTAAATGAAAATAAGGTATTTAAAAATATTTGAAGTTATAAAATATAACTTTTAATATTTAAATGATAATTTCATTAATAATTAAATATTAATGATATTAAGATAATATTAATGATATTTAGTTTATTTAATGATTAATATTAAATAAATAGTTTAAAAATGGTTTTACTTATTTAAAACCATTTAAAGAGGATATTAAGGATTTAAAAATATTTTAAGTTATAATTAATGACTTTTAATATTTGGATAAATAGTACATTAATATTTAAATATTAATGGTAATTATTTAGGTAATATAAATGTTTTAAAAATAGTTTGAGTTATTATAAATAACTTTTATATTTTAGCGATGGTTTCATTAATAGTTTAGTATTAATTAAACTATTAATGATAATGGAATTATTTAATGTTTAAATCATTTAATTATGATTCCGATATTTGAAAGTTATAAATTTTACCAAACTAGGTGACTTGAGAACCGATTATGAAGTTACGAATTTGAAGAAGAACACCTATAATAACAGATTATATCACTATAGGCCCTTTAGTAATGATTTGAATTATTTTAAATTTTTCAATTTCTGGAAATTCCAAAAATGATTAAAAATAAAATGTCTGATATTTACAGATGTTGAAGTACAGAATAAGTGTCTTAGACTCAGTAATTACCCAATAAAGTCATTGTTGATGCACCGAGCAAATGTCGTCGACCTTATAAAAGAAAGAAAAGGCTACTGTAAGAGCATGGATGAGATATTTGAAAAATGTATAAAAATATTTCAAGTATAGAATATGAACTAAAAGTATGATCATTGTAATTATGTGATGACGTGATTAGACTATGTGCTGACTGTAATAGACAGTACTATATGTTAATATATATTGTTCTAATCGAACGAATGATCTGATTATTGATAGGTTGTGATAAAGAGATAAAACCTAAGTTGAGATTTGTAATCAGCAAATCAGGCAAGTATCCTACCTTTGCACTTCCTTTATGCAATGGACATGAGTAACAAGTTTCAGAATTATTCTATCCATGTAGAGATTATGTACTCTTTGATTATCAACATGTTAGCTCAGATATATATTCTGTTCATTGATTTCTATAAATGGTTATACAAGTGTCCCCACTTGGATAATCATGGCATTTATTCACATGTTGATACACCTTTGTCAATTACCCGTATATATATGTTGAATTACATATTATTGTTGAGCAAGATTAAAACCTTCGGGTTTGGAACTGTGCATGTATGAACATCCTCAGTATGGGAAGATTTTTACGCAAGGCGGATAGAGTGAAAGCGATGAATTTCGTTCAAGTTATGTAGTATTGATCAATCTGAGGTACAACTGGAGTGATCACCCTCCGTGCTAAGTAAGTTATGACGGTTTGAGAATAGAATTACATTAAACCTTTTCAAAATTAAAAGAATTTTCATAGTATGTTTCTTAAACCCTATTCAAGGGTGAGCCAGAGCCAAATTTAAAGAATTTGAAAGAGAGTTGTTATGTGAATTTTTATCAAGACTGATTACTTCACAACTTTCAATTCGTTGTAGAAGTGTTATGTAAAGAGAATACTTATATTCTTTTAGCTTATATATAATTGCTATTACTTGTTTGGCACTTAAATGCTCATCCTTGCTTAAATTAAATGTTTTCGATTATGTATGAGCAACTTTGAAAGGCTCGAGTACACGAACAAAGGAAAAGGAAAGGCGATTGAATAAGTGTGTATTATGAGTTAATGGTTATAGTTGTATTGGTATCTATTCAAGTATTGTAAGGAATGTATTTGAAGGTCACGTGCACAGGAAAGTAAACTTTGATGTATGTAAATTAAGTTCATTGTATTATTATTTAGTATTATTCAGCTTAAAGAAATGGTATCGTGGGGAACCGAGTTCGGGTTTCAAGTACCTGGATTTGGGGTCGTCACAGGTTGGTATCAAAGCTGTTGGTTATGAAGCTTAGGTAGGAATACCTGAGACTAATAACCGCAATGATTAGGATAAGTATTAACTCATATAGAGTTAGTTGGTCGATAAGATTCAAAGATGAATCTCGGCGAGTGTAAAGACACAGAGTTCCCTAACTCTGATTATAAAGTTAAACAGTAGTGGGGAATAGATTGAGTCTAAAAGACTGAAAGTGCAGTTATGAGAGATCGTAAAATAAAACGATCAAGATATAGAACTAAATCGTAATATATACGATGAGATCACCCCGTGATCTGATAAGGCTATGACAGCCAGAAGGAATCAATCTGATGATTGGAAAGTTTACAGCAAGATTGTTGTGTATGAATTGTACTATAAATTGGTACAGATCCAGAAGAGAATTATAAATATGAATTAAATTCGTATGGAGAATGGGGTTAGTGTTAGATGGGGATTCAATTGAGGACTCATGTCGGCAGTTGAGTTGTATGATTCTTCGTATGGGAGCTGAATTGTACTTGGTGTAAAAAGCACTTAGTTTCTGACACTGATAATCATTGAAATGTCTGTGTCGCTATTTGTTATATATGCACATTAAGAGGATGACTCCATTCTCAGGTGTATAACAGGTAGATAGGTCATAGATAGAGAATATAAGATTAAGTACGAGTTCTTAAAACTCATACTTATGAGACATTCTTGACTCATAATTATATGAAATGTTTATGAACCCCTCAGCGAATGTACGCCAAAGGTCTGACTAGGATAAGTTCTTAAACTCATATGATTGTGGCAATTTATGAACTCATAAGTGTGGTTTGATGAACTGGGTATAGTTTTGTGTGAATGAAGTGTTATGGATTACGAGAATGATAGATTGTTAAGTAAATGATTTTTAGTGAAGGTGTTAGGTTTTCCTAAACTCCTAACGCTTATGCTAAACTTCAAAATTTTACATCAAGCTAAATATACATCTATGTTTTTTTTTTTTTTTTTTTAAAATGTAGACTCAGAACCATTTTTGAAACGGTTTAAAGTACTATTCTATGCTACTTATTTCAAATTTAGACGAAAATGATTTAAAATATCAAAATTTGTTTTAATTATCACTCATGTACCATGTAACCTCAAAAGCGGAAATGATAAAAATGTGATGGAGTTGTAAATACAGAATACTTAGTGTGAATTTGACTCAAGTCATTTGTTCCACTATTGTATGATGTGTTATGACAAAGTCATACAATGACTGCATCCTCAACGGATTGTTAATACTGATGACGCATCATGGCGTCATTCTCGAAAATGTTTTCAAAAAGTTTAATTTGTCAATCTGGGTTTGGCTACATCTAAATAATTCGATTGAATTGAATTATTGATATGAGTCTATGCTATTTGAATCAACTAGACTAATGTTTATGAAAACTCTAAGTGTTCATTGAAAGAATTTTCCCAACCAAATTGTTTTGGTGCGGAATCCTATGATAAAGACCGAGGTGAACAATGTTGTTTGGATAAAATAATCCAATCTAATAGCGTAAATATTCGCTTAGGCATGATTAATACGTTATGCATGGCGTAGGGGTACAATAGGCTAATCACCTAAAGTACTATTAATGGTAGTTTACCTTCTTTGTGATTGTAAACATATCGTAATGTTTTGTTTTATGATGCGAATACTGCTAAAACTATGTGTTCATGGTCTATATGACCCCTCAAAGACAATTTGAAAACTTTTACTCTTGTGAGAGGTGTATTGGGTAGCATGTGATGATATGTGTGAATGTTATAAGCACGAGAGTTAAGCCGAGTTATGAGGGAGGTTGGAGTAGAGGAGATATTCAGATAAGACAAATGAAGGTTGAAATAAGCCAAAGACACCAGATATATACCTTGGACCAGGGCTTTAGTCATTACCTTCATGCGATTCGATCTGCGAGTGGATGGAACCGCCTTCTAAGCAGAGATAGGCGTTGATGAGAATTGAATAAATTTATCGTCAATCAAAATAAGAGACAACGATATAGAACTCTTGATTGCTATGTATATATACTATATGTTAATCGTGTAACTTATGTATGTAGATGTCCGGTGAGAAATATATGTGGAATAAGAAGGATCATATTCACACCCCAGCTAATATCGAGGCCAACAGATGAAATAAAGCTCACTAGGAACCCAAATCGGACGAGGTGGCTATCGTGGAAAAACGTAGCATCGGATCCGTAAATGTTGGATTTGACGAGATAGTGATTCGGACACTAAAGTTGAAGCCGCCAAGCATCAACGGAGGTGCGAGATTTGGAGAACAAGGTTTCTTCATTGGAAAGGTTGTGGGAGATAGAAAAGTTGATGCGTCAAAGCGTTAATGGAAACAATGGAAGAGCAAAGATAAGCTCAAAATCCAAATTGACCTGAGATGGAGCCTCAAGCGACACATCCGTGAAGGACACACCTCTCCTCGTTGCCCCGGATTATAAGAAAGGTGGATGTTTTAATTGTGGGATGGAAGGACATCGATCGAATGAATGTCCGAGAAAAAGGCTTGGTAAATAAGTGGTATGGGTTATGTTGTGTGTGTGATAAGTAATGAACTATTTTTAACTTTTATGTTGGTCAAGATTTTAAATCCCGACTTTCGTAGTCAAAAAAGGGATAGCTGTTGATTTAAAGCAGGATGTGCTATGTAAATATTCGATAAATGAATATGAATCTAAGTTTGAGAAATGAAACGAGTTTAATACATTAATCTTATGCAATAAGGTTTAAAATGTAAGGGTATAATTTATGGTTTTATTTAACCAGATAATGCCGCCAAAACATCAAACTCGAAACCAAAGGATAGAAGAATCTACTAATACTGGGAAACGACAGCCAGAACTGATGCAAAACTTTGCAAACATGGTAGCTCGAAGCTATCGTGCAGGAACACCGATTATGAGAAACCAAATGATAATCGCTTGGCAAAATTCAAAGACTTCAAAGTCAGTAGGACCACCAGAATTCGAGAGGATCAAATTGACCTGTAGAAGCCCAGACTTGGGTGAACCAGATAGAGAAGGCGTTAAGTAATCGCTAAAGTAGATGAGGGCAAAAAGACCGCTTTTGCCACTTATATGATGAAAGGGAAGCTAACTTTTGGTGGGAGGCAAATAAGACTCCAAGAGGAGAAGAAGAAATTACTTGGGATAGGTTTAAGGATTTATTTTTCAAAACTATCTCTCTGTTAGTATGCAGCCTAGAATGGAGGTGAGATTCTGGAGTTAAAGCGAGATAATAATGATCATTAAGGAGTATGCCACAAAATTTAATGAGTTGGCTAGGTTTGCTCCACATCAAGTGGATACAGAGGCTAGGAGATTTGAGTGGGCTTAAAACACCGGCTCTCATAAAAAGTGGCGATGATTGCAACTCAATACTTTTGCAAAGACTTATGGAGAAAGCTATTATAGTGAACAAGGAAGTGAGACCTTGAGTCTCTACAACAAGGAGAAGAGGAATGTAGCAAGCGTGAAGGATCTATAAAGGTAGAAGGTAATAGTGGAAATAGAGGTGAGAAAAGAATGAGGAATTTTTCCGAGAAAATGCAAGTAAAGCAGAAAGGTATAAAAAGGCGGGTAGTGCGGTCTGAAGAATCATGGGAAGAATCACTCGACGAGTGTCTGAAGGGCAAGTTTGTATGCTACAAGTGCGGGCAAGAGGGTCATATCTCTCCAACCGCCCCAACTCAAGGATGATCGATGGATGCTTCGTATGTGGATCGACTAAGCATAAGGTGAGGAACTGTCCCACGAGGGAAATGGAGGCAGGGAACATAACCACGGGAGAAGCGAAGGGGCGTTAGCAATTTCAGGACCAAACTCAACCAAAGAACTCAACGAAAGCAACTCCGGGGTTTACAACATGACGGTCCAGATACGGTGGCAAATTGGAAACAGAACTCCAGTCTTATTTGAATAACTTATATATCTTATATTTCGCTTAATCGGATAAACAAGTGTTATGATGAATAATTAAAGATCGATTCGATCAAGTATGATCGAGATCTACGTCTGAATGATTATATGCTATGTACCTTCTCGCATATGAGTTTTTAAAGCGGTGATTCCGGGGACGAAATCCTTATAAGGGAGGGTGAATGTAATAACTTAGATAATTTCTATATAAAATAAATAAGAAATTTTATGTATAAATTTTTTTTTTTTAATGACGAGACTAAGTGTCAAGTAAGGTGAACGATAAATGCGAATACATTTATTACTTGAAAAATTAGAAATAATTTTGGAATTATTAATTACCACAAATTATATGGTAATAAATTTTTAAGTTAAAATGTTTTTTATTAATTATTTTCCATGAAAACATGATTGGAAATAATATATGAACTGATAATTAGATTTATATAATAAATATTTTATTATATGAATTGTTCGTAATATTTAAGTTAATTATTTTAACTTGATTATTAATGCTTAGTGTACGAAGAATAAGTCGGATATGAGATCCAAACCACCGGATTGGGATTGTGATCAAGAGATGAGAATAATAATATTATATTATTTATATAATGATTTTACAATTACCATAATTATGTAATTTGGGTATGTGCGATGAGATAATATTGAAAGAACGATTTTACGGTCAATTAGGTCATAACATATTACCATACTTGTGAAACCCTAATTATTAAACTTCGCTTATGGGGTATTTACGAGTAGTATTTGTGTATATGAAGTTATCGTGAATAAGAATATCGGTAATTAGAAGAAAACCTAATTCATGTTGTGACGTCGATAATTAGGACAAACCCTAATTATTATAACCCTAACCTAAGTGAAATTAGAAATCAGTAACGCATCGTATTAGTAACATACACGTATAATTAAAGAACCACTAATGGTCAATTAGAAACCCTAATTGATGACGTTGAGAAACCCTAATTTTAATTAATGGGTTTAATTTCGATGTTATTGTATAAGTGTTTTAATTTACCAAAGGATAGAAGTTAATTGGTAAATTATAAGAATTAAATCTAGTAATTAAATATTATATTTAATTGCCTTGTACAAGATTGCCCATACACTCTTAAACAAAGCCCAACCATCACCCATAACAAATCGAAGCAAGAATCAAGAATTTTTGGCAAAAGGGTATAAGAACACTAAACCTAGAAATCCTTTGATTCGATGTTATTTGATACAATTGATTGTTTAAAGTTGTGTAATAGAATATTAATTGATGATATGGGTTGATAAATCAAAGACCCATAACATCAAAGTGCACGAAATTTGAAGATTTAAGCAAGTTGGAAAACCAAGATTACATTATTTTTTCACCAAATGTCGAGGCCATAACTCTTTGCTCGATCATGAGTTTTGTTCTTCAAAAGTTGTTATATGTAGCCTTGATATGTGGTCTTTAATCTGCAAAAAGAATCAAGTCCATATCATGTATAGATTAGAAGTTATAGATGGTCAAACATGGTTGACCGATCATGATAAACTGCTTTTTAGGCATCAGTAATGGGGGCATTCTCGTCCACTTTTTGTGCTTTAAAAAGGTCTGGGCTTTTGATATGTTGTAGTGCAATTGAGTTAGGAAGCCATAGGGTTTGGAATGACCTCATTCCGACCTCGGATGAGGGAATTACGGTGATTGGAAGGAAATATGTCAAATTTCTCAAAACCGAAAGTAAGCGGCGGGGATGTGCTATTCGGGACACTTTATTTCGATCAGTTAATGTTTCCAAAACCTTCTGGGCTTTTGGTATGTTATAGTACACCGAATAAACTTTCCATAGACTCCGAAACGGATTAAATCCGATATCGGAGGAGAGAGTTATGACATTTCAAAGTAGTAGTGTCAAAACTTCCCAACAAGTGCGGTGCAGTCCATTTGAACGGAATTTCTGGGCTGATGTGTTCGGAATTTGGAAATGGTCAAAATATAAAAGTTGTAGCCCCAGAAGTTAGCTTCGCGTGGGCTCAAGAATCGCTCAAAAATGTTTTAAAATGAAAGAGTTATGACTGTTTTAGCGAAAGAAGGTAAAGCTGAAACGAGATTGAAAACTGTTATGAACGTCCACTTTTGACGCACTGTTTGGGCTACCTAATGAACCCGAATTGGGTAATTCATATTTTTAAAAATAGTCTTACATACCATGTATAACATATCCAAAAATCGATTAATCGGAGTTATGAGCAATGCGTTAGAAAATCGCATAAAGTGAGCTATTGAAAAATTAGTATAAACCAAGTCCCATATCGACTAAATTGAGAACTTTACCATTTTCTAAACCTATAAATAGAAGGGCTTGGCCTTTTGTTTCATTCACCAACAATAAGGCCTCCAATTTTTGAGAAAGGCTTTGTTGTGGGAGAACTTTTATAAAGATCTCCTTCGTTAAATTTTAGGCGTGGAAGTGCGATTCATCTGTGGAATTAGTATATTTTTGGTATGTTTCTTATTTAATTTTGTAATGTTATTATTTTTAATTGTTAGTTAAAGTTTGAATTTTTAAAGTTTAGTTAGTGTTGTTAATAAACTAGTTAGTTTACTATGTTTATTTTGGCTTGGAATTGATTATGTAAATGAGTTATTTGTGATGACTTTTAATATTTTGTGATGAATTTCATTAATTAATAATTATTAATGATATTAAAGTTATTTAATGATTATATTAAATAATTTAGTTTAAAAATGATTTTAATATTATAAAAATCATTTTAAATGAAAATAAGGTATTTAAAAATATATTAAGTTATAAAATATAACTTTTAATATTTAAATGATAATTTCATTAATAATTAAATATTAATGATATTAAGATAATATTAATGATATTTAGTTTATTTAATGATTAATATTAAATAAATAGTTTAAAATGGTTTTACTTATTTAAAACCATTTAAAGAGGATATTAAGGATTTAAAAATATTTTAAGTTATAATTAATGACTTTTAATATTTGGATAAATAGTATATTAATATTTAAATATTAATGGTAATTATTTGGGTAATATATATGTTTTAAAAATAGTTTGAGTTATTATAAATAACTTTTATATTTTATGCAGCGATGGTTTCATTAATAGTTTAGTATTAATTAAACTATTAATGATAATGGAATTGTTTAATGTTTAAATCATTTAATTATGATTCCGATATTTGAAAGTTATAATGCCCAAACTAGTGACTTGAGAACCGATTATGAAGTTCTGAATTTGAAGAAGAACACCTATAGTAACAATTATATCACTATAGGCCCTTTAGTGACAGATTTGAATTATTTTAAATTTTTCAATTTCTGGAAATTCCAAAAATGATTAAAAATAAAATGTCTGATATTTACAGATGTTGAAGTATAGAATAAGAGTCTTAGACTCAAGAATTACCCCGATAAAGTCGCTTCGATGCGCAGACAAATGTCGAACCTTATAAAAGAAAGAAAAGGCTACTGTAAGAGCATGGATGAGATATTTGAAAAATGTATAAAATTATTTTCAAGTATAGAATATGAACTAAAAGTATGAACATTGTAATTATGTGATGACGTGATTAGACTATGTGCTGACTGTAATAGACAGTACTATATGTTAATATATATTGTTCTAATCAAACGAATGATCTGATTATTGATAGGTTGTGATAAAGAGATAAAACCTAAGTTGAGATTTGTAATCAGCAAATCAGGCAAGTATCCTACCTTTGCACTTCCTTTATGCAATGGACATGAGTAAGAAGTTTCAGAATTATTCTATCCATGTACAGATTATGTACTCTTTGATTATCGACATGTTAGCTCGGATATATATTACATTCGTTTGATTTCTATAAATGGTTATACAAGTGTCCCCACTTGGATAATCATGGCATTTATTCACATGTTGATACACCTTTGTCAATTACCCGTATATATATGTTGAATTACATATTATTGTTGAGCAAGATTAAAACCTTCTTGTTTGGAACTGTGCATGTATGAACATCCCTATATGGGAAGATTTTTTTGCAAGGCGGATAGAGTGAGTGATGAATTTCGCTCAAGTTATGTAGTATTGATCAATCTGGTACAACGGGTGATCACCCTCCGTGCTCAGTAAGTTATGACGGTTTGAGGATAGAATTCCGCTAAACCTTTTCAAAATTTAAAGAATGTTCATAGTATGTTTCTTAAACCCTATTCAAGGGTAGAGCCAGAGCCAAATTTAAAGAATTTGAAAGAGAGTTGTTATGTGAATTTTTTATCAGTACAGATTACTTCACAACTTTCAATTCGTTGTAGAAGTGTTATGTAAAGAGAATACTTATATTCTTTCAGCTTATATATAATTGCTATTACTTGTTGGGCACTTAAATGCTCATCCTTGCTTAAATTAAATGTTTTCAGTTATGTATGAGCAACCTGAAGGCTCAGGCACGAACAAAGGAAAAGGAAAGTTGGTTGAATAAGTGTGTATTATGAGTTAATGGTTATAGTTGTATTGGTATCTATTCAAGTATTGTAAGGAATGTATTTGAAGGTCACGTGCACAGGGAAGTAAACTTTGATGTATGTAAATTAAGTTCGAATGTATTATTATTTAGTATTATTCAAATTAAAGAAATGGTATCGTGGGGGAGCCGAGTTCGGGTTTCAAGTACTGGATTTGGGGTCGCTCACTGGAGTTGGTATCAAAGTCATTGGTTATGAAGCTTAGGTAGGAATACCGAGACTAATAACATGATGATTAGGATAAGTATTAACTCATATAGAGTTAGTTGGTCGATAAGATTCAAAGATGAATCTCGGCGAGTGTAAAGACACAGAGTTCCCTAACTCTGATTATAAAGTTAAACAGTAGTGGGGAATAGATTGAGTCTAAAAGACTGAAAGTGAAGTTATGAGAGATCGTAAAATAAAACGATCAAGATATAGAACTAAATTGTAATATATACGATGAGATCACCCCGTGATCTGATAAGGCTATGACAGCCAAAAGGAATCAATCTGATGATTGGAAAGTTTAAAGCAAGATTGTTGTGTATGAATTGTACTATAAATTGGTACAGATCCAGAAGAGAATTATAAATACGAATTAAATTCGTATGGAGAATGGGGTTAGTGTTAGATGGGGATTCAATTGAGGACTCATGTCGGCAGTTGAGTTGTATGATTCTTCGTATGGGAGCTGAATTGTACTTGGTGTAAAAAGCACTTAGTTTCTGGCACTGATAATCATTGAAATGTACGTAATCGCGCTATTTGTTATATGCACATTAAGAGGATGACTCCATTCTCAGGTGTATAACAGGTAGATAGGTCATAGATAGAGAATATAAGATTAAGTATGAGTTCTTAAAACTCATACTTATGAGACATTCTTGACTCATAATTATATGAAATGTTTATGAACCCCTCAAATAATGGACGCCAAAAGGTCCGACTAGGGATAAGTTCTTAAACTCATATGATTGTGGCAATTTATGAACTCATAAGTGTGGTTTGATGAACTGGGTATAGTTTTGTGTGAATGAAGTGTTATGGATTACGAGAGACGGATAGATTGTTAAGTAAATGATTTTTAGTGAAGGTGTTAGGTTTTCCTAAACTCCTAGCGCTATGCTAAACTTCAAAATTTTTACATCAAGCTAAATATGCACTATGTGTTTTTTTTTTTTTAAATGTAGACTCGTAACCATTTTTGAAACGGTTTAAAGTATGATCTATGCTACTTATTTCGGCTAGACGCAAATGATTTGAAATATCAAAATTTGTTTTTAATTATCACTCATGTACCATATAACCTTTAAAGCGAAATGATAAAAATGTGATGGAGTTGTAAATACAGAATACTTAGTGTGAATTTGACCTGAAGTCGCTGTTCCACTATTGTATGATGTGTTATGACAAAGTCATACAATGACGGCATCCTCAACGGATTGTTAATACAGTACGACATCATGACGTCATTCTCGAAAATGTTTTCAAAAAGTTTAATTTGTCAACGGGGTTTGGCTACATCTAAATAATTCGATTGAATTGAATTATTGATATGAGTCTATGCTATTTGAATTAGCTAGACTAATGTTTATGAAAACTCTAAGTGTTCATTGAAAGAATTTTCCCGAACCAAATTGTTTTGGTGCGGAATCCTATGATAAGACTGAGGTGAACAATGTTGTTTGGATAAAATAATCCAATCTAATAGCGTAAATATTCGCTAGGCATGATTAATACGTTATGCATGACGTAGGGGTACAATAGGCTAATCACCTAAAGTACTATTAATGGTAGTTTACCTTCTTTGTGATTGTAAACATACCGTAATGTTTTGTTTTACAGGATGCGAATACTCGGTTAAAACTATGTGTTCATGGTCTATATGACCCTCAAAGACAATTTGAAAACTTTTACTCTTGTGAGAGGTGTATTGGGTAGCATGTGATGATATGTGTGAATGTTGTAAAGCACGAGATAGAGTTAAGCCGAAGTTATGAGGGAGGTTGGAGTAGAGGGAGATATTCAGATAAGACAGTTGAAGGTTGAAATAGAAGCCAAAGACACCAGATATATACCTTGGACCAGGCTTTAGTCATCACCTTCATGCGATTCGATGCAGAGTGGATGGAACTGCCTTTCGGCAGAGATAGGCGTTGATGAGAATTGAATAAATTTATCGTCAATCAAAATAAGAGACAACGTATATAGAACTCTTGATTGCTATGTATATATACTATATGTTAATCAGGGTAACTTATGTATGTAGATGTCTGGTGAGAAATATATGTGGAATAAGAAGGATCATATTCACACCCCGAGCTAATATCGAGGCCAACAGATGAAATAGAAGCTCACTAGGAACCCAAATCGGACGAGGTGGCTATCGTGGAAAACGTAGCATCGGATCCGTAAATGTTGGATTTGACGAGATAGTGATTCGAGACACTAAAGTTGAAGCCGCTCAAGCATCAACGGAGGTGCAGATTTGGAGAACAAGGTTTCTTTATTGGAAAGGTTGTGGGAGATAGAAAAGTTGATCGTCGAAGCGTTAATGGAAACAATGGAAGAGCGTGGATAAGCTCAAAATCCAAATTGACCGGATGGAGCCTCAAGCGACACATCCGTGAAGGACACACCTCTCCTCGTCGCCTTGCCGGTACTATAAGAAAGGTGGATGTTTTAATTGTGGGATGGAAGGACATCGATCGAATGAATGTCCGAGAAAAGGCTTGGTAAATAAGTGGTATGGGTTATGTTGTGTGTGATTGATCAATACAGGTACAATGGGTCTTGATTACCCTCCGTGTCTGTAAGTTATGACTGGTTTGAGGATAGAATTCCGCTAAACCTTTTCAAAAAATGAAAAGAATGTTCATAGTATGTTTCTTAAACCCTATTCAAGGGTAGAGCGAGCCAAATTTAAAGAATTTGAAAGAGAGTTGTTATGTGATTTTTTTATCAAGATGCATTACTTCACAACTTTCAATTCATTGTAGAAGTGTTATGTAAAGAGAATACTTATATTCTTTCAAATTATATATAATTGCTATTACTTCTTTGGGCACTTAAATGCTCATCCTTGCTTAAATTAAATGTTTTCGAGTTATGTATGAGCAACTCAAGGCTCGTACTACGAACAAAGGAAAAGGAAAGATTGATTGAATAAGTGTGTATTATGAGTTAATGGTTATAGTTGTATTGGTATCTATTCAAGTATTGTAAGGAATGTATTTGAAGGTCACGTACCTGGGGAAGTAAACTTTGATGTATGTAAATTAAGTTCGAATGTATTATTATTTAGTATTATTCAGCTTAAAGAAATGGTATCGTGGGGAACTGAGTTCGGGTTTCAAGTACCTGGATTTGGGGTCGTCACAACAACCCTATATCAGGGGATTATTTTAGAGCTACGCAATAGCGTTAAAATATTTGCTCAATACATAGTACAAAGGGCTGATCACCTAGAGTACGGAATGATGGTCCATATAGTCGTTTAGACTGTTAAAGGTTACAATAAAAACACCTGTGAACCTAGGACATAGATGATGATTATAGTCTTTTAGAATGTTAAAGGTTAAAGTAGAAATACTTGAAAACCTAGAATAGAGTTCGTGGTCTTGTGACCCTCAGTGTATTCTTTGATGTGGATATCTATTGTTAACTTAAACGTTCATTATTCCTTTGAACTAATAGCTGTTGAATTAAAGTTTATTGTTCCGTAAGAATACTTTACCATTGAAAGCTTCGGTTAATTGTCATTCATAAAATGTTATTGTATATTATCCTTCTTGTGGACAATTGTTTGCTCACTCTTGCACAAAATAATGCAGATGAAGTTACTTAAGTTTGAAAAGCTTTCTACAAGCAAGGGCAAGGACAAAGTGCTTGATTAGACAACAACATTTAATTTATATTTTATTTATGAAGCTTATGTAATAGATTTAATTATGATTATGTTTTAGTTTTCCATACGATGATTGTAATAAAGGTTAGATGACCTGGGATTTATTTTAATCTCTGAACATTTCATTACTTCAAGATTTGGTGTTCACGTAATCAAAACATTCATTTATAACTACCCAATCATAAATAAAATTGAATAATAAACCCGCCTATACAGAATTACATAAAATAAAATCTCCTGTGTTATCTAACCTTTACAAACAATCATTCATACGAAAAAATTTAAATAAACTTCATTACATTCTTTAAACCAAAGTCCGATAATAAAACTATCAAAACTATTACAAGTCTTCAAGATTTGTTCATCTTTCCTTTCCTTTATCATCGGTGCTAGGTACGCCACCCTTTCCATCTTTAGTCGTAAGGATTTTATAAAAAGAGTGAGCAAACAAGGCTCACTTGAAATAACAATGAATAACTTTTACATTCTCTCTACCCTTCAGGGGCTCAATAGAACCGAACAATAGGTTCTATTAACATCTTAAACATTCCTTGCCCATTCAGGGGCTCAATAGAACTAAATAATAAGTCCTATTAACATCTTAAACATTCACTTAGGGTCTAATGACCACAAACCTTGTCCACAGCTATAAGTAATCTTTCAACTTAAACTTTTACAAATATACGACCATAATGACTTTAAGGTACTTAGGGGGATCAACCTTCATACATGTATTGTATACAAACATTTCAAATAAGAAAAGTACAAAATTAAGCGTAACCCCTATAAATAGGGTTGTTCATCTCAAGATTTTGAGTACAAGTCCGCCTCAAAGATAGTTTGGTTTGGATACACTTCAAGGTAATTTGAATTCAAATCTGACATCAACTAAGGATTAGTTGAATAAAAGATAATAACACTATGTTATTGAATAATCATAACCGAATAAACATTTCGCTCTAAGTTCATGCTTTAGGATAATCTAATAGCATAACTATTGAATAACACATCATACCTTGCTTTGAATAACATTAAGCTAAGGTTACATCTTAGAATTTAATATCATAAACAAATAATAACTTGAACGATAAACTAAAGGTAACGATACTTTCATGCTAATATAACAAGTTTAGAGTTAAGAAAACTTGCATAATCATAATAACTATCTCAACGAAAGTGTGGAGATGGGAAACTCAGTATCATCATGAATAATTGATACAATGAAGTTGCTTAATGGAAATACTTTACTCAATAAAGTATAAAGATATGAAATTTGCATAACGAAGCTTTAGAATTAGAAAACTTGTTTAAACACAACAAACTAACTCAACGAGAGTATGGAGTTAGAGAACTTGCTTAATGTAAAAAGATAGGTTTAGAAACTTGCACAATTATAAAAGTAGAGTTAGTTAGATAACTCTGCTTCGCATGCATGAGGTTAAACAATTACTATTCACGCTCACCCCAAGTCCTACACATACCATATGTATTGACAATACACATTAGTTACACTAACATTACCTTTATGAGTTACTTTATTACTCTTAGTATAGCTACTAACTAAGTTTAAGTTTAAACAACATCACATCTTTTCATGAACATTACTTTTTAGCTTTATTACAACTACTTAAGTGATCATGTCATTACACCACCACATGCATATTAACAACTTGATACAACATCCTATTACATGTCCAACATGTTATCATTGTTATACTAATACCCAAAGGGTTGCACTTGCATTCGCATCATCCCGACGCCTCCGATTGGCTCCAAATACACAACAGTCCTAAAGATGGCCATTTTGACTACTGTTACAGACCTCAAATTAAAACACTTAAAGCATGAAAGTTGTAGGTCTATTCGTCCTCGTTCCGGATCATCTTGAATCAACTCAATCGGAGTTCGTATGAGAAAGTTATGGCCGTTTTACTACAGGAGGTCAAAACTATCCGTCCCAGACCACTTTTCCAAATAATTAACAGACAAGGGCACCGGGCGCGAATTCCAAATACGGGGCAGAACTTCGCCTATTTTTTGGCTTACTAACACGAAATTTGGCGAAATTGAGAAATTTGAATTTTGAATTTTGACGTCAAGGCGTCAAACTCACGTAACCAAAACGAAGAACAGAGCCAAAGCTACTGTCTTAAATTTGTAACAACAATTCGCCCCAAACAACATGTATAACTAATATAAACTACACATAATTGCTAACAATTATCCATATACCAATTTCCAACAATTGAACAACAAATTTAAAAGACTTAAATCACTAAAATAATATTTGTTAAAACTCAAAACTCCATTGTTGATATCTAAAGCACAAAGGAACTAAATTTTCACCGTTATCAACCAAATTTGATTCCTTTGAAATACAAGTATACCAAATATAAACAAATTAACATGTATAGTTCAATTCCTCGCTTAGCATACATAACTTTTTATATTTCTACAAAACATATATTCAGATATATATACTTCAATCGAACAAATCAATTTCTTCCTTTAGCCTATAATTAATATACAAATATATATATATATATATATATATATATATATATATATATATATATATATATATATATATATATATATATATACATATGCTAGTGATAACAATTGCAATCTGTATACATACATGCTTTCTAACCAATTATACAAACATAGTTTTACAGAGAGTTTTGTAAAAATCTTATACACCGTAAAGTTGAAGAACACATGAGACATTAGGCATCATGAAACCATAAATATATATATATATATAAATTAAGGTTAAGAAACCCACCTTTTTGCTTGCTTACTTAATCTTTGTTAATCTGACTTGCTTTTGAAAATCACGCTTCTTCTCAAACTCCTAACTTCTATCTTTTTCTCAAAACTCTCTCTAGCCCTTCTTTCTTTTCTCAAGAATAATTTAGACTACTAACCACGAACTCAACCGATATCCAATACGCTGTAATATAAAAAACTATATATGGCCATAATAAGTCTAATCAATAATAACATCGCTTATAAAAATATATAACGTACTATTTATAAATATATATATATATATATATATATATATATATATTTATTTATTTATTTTATAAACAATTTAAATTTCAAAAATCCAAAAGCCATAGGGCTTTGTTTGGCAAATCCCTTTAAAATAAAATAGTTTATATCCTTAAGCTTTGTTTGGGTAAAACTAAATTAAAATTACTTTAATTTATTTTAATAACTCTTTATAACATAGTTATTTGTCACTCTTTATGAAATAACAATTTATTAAATAAATTACTTAATCACATAACTCAATCCACATAACACATTAACTATTTAACAAATAAATAATTAACTAATCACATTAATTATTTAGCAAATAAATAATTAACTAAATCAACTCAATCAATTTAAACAATTACTTATTCAATAATAACACATCCAATAAATATTTATATAAATCAATAAATATTTATAACTTACATTTAAAAAAATCTGAATGTTACATCATTCCTCTTATAAGGATTCTCATCCCTAAATCACAACTCAAACAACACATTCATTACATTCTTCCTTACTTATAAAGATTCTATCCCCATAATCAAAGACACAGATTAAACAAATAACTCTGTGGTACTTTTTCATCATTTTCTTTCGAGTTCCCACGCCGCTTCTTCAACATTGTGGTTTCTCCATATCACCTTCACATAAGGTATCACTTTATTCCCGAGCACTTGTTCTTTCCTCGTCGACTATCCGGATAGAACCTCTTCATAAGACAAATCTTTCTCAAAGTGCAAACGGTTCAGACTCGATCACGTGATTGTAATCGGGTTTATATGGTCGTAATATCAAATATGAAAAAACATTATGAATGTTTTCCAACTCGAGGTAGAGCTACCTCGTAAGCTACCTCTCCAACTTTTTGCAAAGACTTCAAAGGGTCCAATAAACCCTGCTTAGTTTTCCTTCATCAAAATGAATTTTCCCTTCCAAGGAGAAACTTTTAGAATACATAGCTTCCTACGCCAAATGCACGATCTTGCTTGTGTTGATCAAAGATACTTTTCCGCTTGGGCCTTGAGTCGCTACCAATCTTGTCCCGATGAGTTTGATAACCTCAACAGCTTTGTTGCACTAATTCTCGTCCTAGTAGTTGACGCTCACCAACTTCATCCCAAAGACAAAGGAGTTCTCAGACTTTCTCGCCAGATAACGCTTCGTAAGCAAGATGCCGATGCTCGCGTGATAACTATTATTGTAAAGCGAATTCCACCAATGGTAATTGTTCTTCCCACCTTCCTTTGAAATCCATGACGATGCTCTCAAAGATATCTTCCAATGTCCGGATCGCTCGCTCGCTTTCGGCCATCCGCTTGTGGATGATAAGTCATACTCATTCGCAATCGAGTTCCCATGCATTCTTGTAGTCTCTTCCAAAAGTTTGACGTGAATCACGGGTCTCTATCTGGACACAATTGACACCGCACTCCATGTCTCGAACGATCTTTTGATGTACAATCTTGCCAACCGATCAAGATTGAACCTAATCTTTATTGGTAAAAGTGCGCCGATTTTGTCACCATCCACTATCACCCAAATCGCATCACATCCTCTCTCGAGTAGTTGAAGACCCACCACAAAATCCATCGTGATATGCTCCCATTTCCATTCCTAGATTTCCAACTATTGAAGTAATCCGTTGGGATCTTTGATGTTCGCTTTTACTCTTTGACATGTCAAACATTTAGCCACGATTCTCGCAACATCCCTTTTCATATTCTACCACCAAAATGTCGACGTAAATCTTGATACATCTTCGTGCTTCCCTCGGATGAATCGAATATCTTGAGCTATGAGCTTTGATCAAGATTTCGCCTTTTCGCCTCGTGTCATTGAACCCAGATTCTTCCCTCGCATCAGTAGTAATCCTTCGATATCGACCTCAGATTTCAGACGCTACCATCACCCATATTCTCTTTTATCTTTCCACATTCTTCATCTTGTAATCGAGCGCTTCTTCACTTTGTCCAAGTAAAGTTGACCCGCTTCTAACCGAAATAGTCGCTCATCGGATTCTCGTGGAAATTTGATTTCCAAATTTAACTTTGTCATTGCTAAAAAATGAGCTCCTCCCGAGTTGTTATCAAGATCAATTTCTCCCGACCTTTCCCGCTTAAAGCATCTCGCAACCACATTCGCTTTGCTCGATGATAAAAGATCTCACAATCATAATCTTTATCAATTCCATCCATCTTCTCCGACGCATGTTCAGATCCTTCCGAGTGAAAATATACTTTAAACTTTTGTGGTCTCAGTAGATCTCACATTTCTCTCCATATAGATAAGGTTCCATATCTTGAGAGCAAATACCATCGCAGCCTAATTCTAAATCATGAGTCTGATAACCTTTCTCATAATCCTTCAAATTGTCTTGATGCATAGGCAATAACTTTGCTGCTTTTGTATATAAGAACACAACCCAATCCTTTGTGTGAGGCATCACTATACACCAAAAATTTCCTCAGATTATCCTAAGTAGGTTAACACAAAAAAGCCATACTTAGCTTCTTCTTCAAATCTTGAAGCTCTTCTTCACACTTCTCCGCCTAAACGAATTTCACAAATTTTTTGTGTCAAATTTGTTAACTGAGTGGCTATCTTGGAAAAATCTTGTATAAATCTTCTATAATAACCTGCCATTCCCAAGAAACTCCTCACCTCCAAGGTGTCCTTGGTTGTTCCCAATTTATTACGCTTCCACTTTCGATGGATCTATCGAAATCCCATCTTTGTCAATCACACGACCCAAAAATTGTACACGATCGAGCCAAAATTCACACTTAGAGAATTTCGCACAAACTTTTCCTTTCTTAGTGTCTCCAATGTCGACGAAATGTTCCACGTGTTCTTCTTGAGTTTTGAATACACCGTAATGTCGCCGATAAACACTACTACTTAACTTGTCTAAGAATGGTTTAAATACCCCTGCTCATCAAATCCATGAACGCCAGGGCATTTGTTAAACCAAAAGACATCACCGTAAACTCGTAATGTCCGTATTCTAGTTCTAAATGTCGTTCTAGGTATATCCTCCTTTCTTACCTTCAATCGGTGATACCCACTTCTCAAATCTATTTTTGAGAAAAATTTAGCACCTTTCAACCGATCAAACAAGTCATCTATTCTAGGTAATCTGATACCTATTCTTAATAAAGTGACCTTGTTTAACTCCCTATAATCAATGCAAAGACGCATTGATCCATCCTTCTTCTTCACAAATAATACCGAATATTCCTTACTTGATACGCTTGGTTGAATATACTTCTTGTCCAAATAGCTTCTTGCAAATTGCACCATCGGCCTTCATTTCTACCGAGCCATTCTCAGACGGGCCTTCGATATCGCAGCAGCCTCTCGGCGCTAAGTCAATTACTTAACTCAATCTCTCTCGTCAAAGTGAAAGTCCCGCAAATCTTCCGTAAATACATCTACGAATTCTCTAACCACCGGTATCTCCTCCAGCTTTTACCTTCTTCTTCCGAGTATCGACTATGTAAGCTAAATAACCCACACACTTTTTACTCAACAACTTCGCTCGCATAATAATCGCTTTACATTTCATTTGTTCAGGCGATTTGCTACCATGGAAAACTACCTTTGACTTTGTCATAAGGTTTACACACTTCTTGTGACAATCAATTATCGCCCATATTTGAACAACCAATCCATTCCCAAAATTACATCAAATTCCCAGTCTAATCTAATTAAATCTACCATCATGATATTCCCTTTAATGTTCACTCTACAGCTTTGTATACAAACCTAACAGAATCACCTCCCTATTCACAATTTCTATGTTCAAAGGAAATTCATTTTCTCTCTAGGAAATTCTAACCTCTTAGCAAATTCATCGATATAAACGAACAAGTAGCACCCGAATCAAATAATACATAAGCATTAATATCGTTGATTGGGATAATACCGACACCACATCTTTTGATTGCACAAAGATCTTGCATACCATGTTGAAAGTTCTTGTCAGTTGGTTTGTTTGACGTTAGAGGTCCAAAGAATGGCCCAAGTACCTCCACCACGCCCTCCTTACTTCTTATCGCTTTCTCCGACCTTCTTCCGAGGGCATTCACGAGCAAAATGATCCTTGATCCACATGTGAAATGACATTCTTCTTGGGTTGGGTGCAATTTGAGGCGATGTGACCCTCCCCGCCACAATTGAAATATGCACGCTTCCCCATCAAGCACACACCCTTATGAAACCTCCCGCATGTGTAGCACATGCTTCAAACTTCCTAAATCGTTGTTTACTCACCGGTTTTCAAGACTTCTGCTTCGCTCCACTTCCTCTTCAAGTTGTTGTTGTTGTTGTTATTGTTGCTTTTTTCCATTGCCTCACCACTACCATTCTTCACTTCCACCTCATTCCTCTTCTTCTTCGCGCTTCTTGATTGAATTTTGTCACCGCCGACTCCACCTTCAAATGAGTACACCTTTTCTCCATCATCGCTACAAATGTCTTCAATCGAATAGGAAACCCTAATCAGATACCAGTGGCTTCACCTCTTTTCAACCTCTTTTGCCTTTACGCTCGTCTCAGGCTTGATTTGATATGGCGCAAACCTCGCTAATTCATTGAATTTCACGATACTCGCAGACACATCATCTCTCCCCGCTTCTTCGCCCCAAAAATCAACTCTAATCGACTTTTCGAACTCTCCGAAGTAGGTCTCAAGAATAACTCCTTAAACCTATCCCAAGTCATCACCCCGGTCCTTCCTCAGTTTTATTGGCTTGCCACCAATAACTAGCTTCTACTTTCAACATAAATGTTGCAAAAGCAAATTCTGCTCATCCCACTACCCTAGCGACTTTCAAATATCTTCTCAATATCCATAATCCAGTCTCAGTGCTCTCGACCGATTCATCGACCCACGTAATTCGTGTGGTCCAACCGCCTTTAAACTCCTTAAACGCTGTGCCTTGGTTTTGAGGTTGATTCTCAACGCCTCTCGTTAGTAATGTCACTAGTTGTTGGACGTAAATTATCCTCAACATCGCTATTGTTAGTTCTCGCATCGGTTCTCCGACGGGTGGTTCACGCCCTGGGAGGCATTTTCTCGTTAAAAAAATCTATTAGACTATTACCCAACTTCTTTAAGTATTTTCTAATTAATTTGCCTCCATAAAAGAATTAACCACATAACACTTTTGAATAAAATAATAGCTTTTTTATTTATTCATCATAACTTTGAAAAGAATAACAATAATAGCATCACCGCTATTTACATTCCTTTCCTAACTACAAAAGTTACAGTGACAACATCATCATTCTCATATCCCATGGTTACTTAACACTAGGGATTTACACATTATTTAACACTTATTACTTGCAAAATAGACATTTTCCTACGATGATCTATTAAGATACTCAAGAGTTTTTAACGCTCTTCCCATAACACGGAACATGGTTCGGCCGATCTAACACGTGATGATGGCAGTAGTCTCGAATCAATTGATAACCCATGACCCGATCTTGAGCTCGATTAATCACCGATTGAATACTTTATCCATCTCTTCCATCTTCATCCTCTTTGTTTGTGCGCCCCTTTATCGCTTCTTCCAGCTTGCTGATAAGCTTCCTCAGATGCGCTTTCTTCAAATTATCGCCTCTTGGTAGCTTCTTCATTCAAATTTTTTCTTCGCCCACGACCATCTCATCTCGATCATTGTTCTTCTCTCTTCACCGTGATCACTTTCTTTAGATTAGTTAGACGCTCATCTCGATCCTCGATGTCGCATGTTTTCCGTGTCATTGCAATCATTGTTCACCTACTATCTCCTCGCAACTCCTCAACTGTGTCCCGAAGTTCCACGTTACGATCGTAGACTTCATCATACATAGAGCAACCATCGAGGTTAGTGGAGTCTCTTCCTCCCCGCCCTCGTTATCCTCATTCTCCCGTGGCAACTCCACGGATCCTCCTCATCCGCCTCCACATCATCATCCTCATCTTCAACCATCACCAACCCGGGCCGACTCTCATCTGTCAACCATCCCTCCTCTAAGCTCGACTGGATTCTCCGACATTAGTTATCCCGATGGGGTTTTAAAGTTTTAGTTATTAATCATTCTACTCCAATCATAAAGTAAAACATATAAGAATAACTTCTTCCTTAAAACTCGATAAGAGTTATCTCCACTATCTTTTAAAAGTTACTTCCTAAGGCTTTTTCCCCCACCTAAGGTTCATAACTTAAAGCTTTGATATCAACTTGACACCCCCAAATCCGGTGACCTCATTAAAACATTCATTTAAAACTACCCAATTATAAATAAAATTGAATAATAAATCACCCATACAGAAATTACATAAAATAAATCCTGTGTTATCTAACCTTTACAAACAATCATTCATGCGGAAAATTTAAATAAACTTCATTACATTCTTTAAACCAAAGTCCGATAATAAAACTATCAAAACTATTACAAGTCTTCAAAGATTTGTTCATCTTTCCCTTTCCTTTATCGGGTACTAGGTACGCCACCCTTTCCATCTTTAGCTGTAAGGATTTTACAGGCAAGAGTGAGCAAACAAGGCTCACTTGAAATAACAATGAATAACTTTTACATTCTCTACCCATTCAGGGGCTCAATAGAACCGAACAATAGGTTCTATTAACATCTTAAACATTCCTCGCCCATTCAGGGGCTCAATAGAACTAAATAATAAGTCCTATTAACATCTTAAACATTCATCGAGGGTCTAATGACCACTTAACCTTGTCCACAGCTTATAAGTAATCTTTCAACTTAAACTTTTATAACCATACGACCATAATAACTTTTTAAGGTACTTAGGGGATCAACCTTCGTACATGTATTGTATACAAACATTTCAAAGACAAAGTACAAAACTAAGCGTAACCCCAATAAATAGGGTTTTTCATCTCAATATTTTTGAGTACAAGTCCGCCTCAAAGATAGTTTGGTTTGGATATACTTCAAGGTAATTTGAATTCAATGGACATCAACTAAGGATTAGTTGAATAAAAGATAATAACACTATGTTATTGAATAATCATAACCTAATAAATATTTCATTCTAAGTTCATGCTTTAGGGATAATCTAATAGTATAACTATTGAATAACACATAATACCTTGCTTTGAATAACATTAAGCTAAGGTTACATCTTAGAATTTAATATCAAGCATGCAACAACAAATAATAACTTGAACAATTAATGATAAAATAAAGGTATTTTGCATGCTAATATAACAAGTTTAGAGTTAAGAAAAACTTGCATAATCATAATAACTATCTCAACGAAAGTGTGGAGATGGGAAACTTGTATCATCATGAATAACCGGATACAATGAAGTTGCTTAATGGAAATACTTTACTCAATAAAGTATATATGAAATTTGCATAACGTAAGCTTTAGAATTAGAAAACTTGTATAAACACAACAAACTAACTCAACGAGAGTATGGAGTTAGAGAACTTGCTTAATGTAAAAAGATAGGTTTAGAAACTTGCACAATTATAAAAGTAGAGTTAGAGAACTTGCCTCGTATGTAGGTTAAAAAAATTACTATTCACGCTCACCCCAAGTCCTACACATACCATATGTATTGACAATACACAATAGTTACACTAACATTACCTTTATGAGTTACTTTATTACTCTTAGTATAGCTACTAACTAAGTTTAAGTTTAAACAACATCACATCTTTTCATGAACATTACTTTTTAGCTTTATTCCAACTACTTAAGTGATCATTTCATTGCACCACATGCACATTAACAACTTGATACAACATCCTATTACATGTCCAACATATTATCATTAAGTTATACTAATATCCAAAGGGTTGCACTTGCATTCGTGGCATCCCGACGCCCTCCGATTGGCTCCAAATACACAATAGTCCTAAAGATTCCCATTTTAACTACTGTTACAGAATCACAAATTAAAAAACCTTAAAGCATGAAAGTTGTAGGTCTATTCTTCCTCGTTCCGTATCATCTTGAATCAACTCAATCGGAGTTCGTATGATGAAAAGTTATGGCCGTTTTACTACAAGGAGGTCAAATTGTTCGTCCCATACCACTTTTCCGGTAAATACTGCGAGACAATTAACTCCGGTTTCCATACTGCGGCGTGAATGATCGAAGGAGCACTTGGCTCGAGAGTGCCCAAAGAAAGCGGTAGGAAAGGCAAGTGGAAGCAAAGGGGGCAGTGGCAAATTGGTTATTGTAGAATCAACTCCGCCGAGTCGACCAACCGAACAATCAACCAACATGACGATCCAGGATGTAAGGCAAGGTATGGTTCCGATAAGTTATCTGTACGGTAACGTGTTATTTAATTCAAGTGCCACTTGTTAATTTATGCCTGATGAATTTGTTTAGAAACTAGATTCTCTTAAAGAAAAGTTAGACTATTCCTTAAATATGGAAAGTGTGAATATTGATTCTTTTAAGTTAATGTGTAGAATTTCTGTATTGGAATTAATATGACACCTATGATGTCTCTACCAGATAATACAGGAATGTTGTGTTGTATAGCGACGCATCCTATAATATACTAGGTTGTGTGTTTAGGCAGAGCGACAGGGTCATTTCTTATGTATCGCGTCATTTAAATTTTTTATGTGAAAGGGTATTTGACTCACGATTCAGAGTAGAGGTATTACTGATTGCCCTGAGGATTTAACGATGTTATTTTTGAGTAGTAGGGTGAGATATATAAAAAAAATTGCATAAAATATATATGTTGAATCAACTAGGAAGCGCGAAAATATATATATTGCCTTCGATAATACTAATTGTGGCAAGATAAGGTGATAGAGTTTATAGTATGTCAAAGTTATCATATTACCTATCGATCAGTGTGCAAAGTTATATGTTTACAAAATTGTTTCAACACATGGTGTCTTAGTTTCAATTGTGCCGAACCGAGATTCACGATTCACATCGAATTTTTAGAGAGGTTTGCAAGAACGTGTGGAACATAATTAAAATAAGTATGTCATATCGTTTGCAAATCGATTGCCAAACTAAAAGGAAATCTAGACATCGGAAGGCGTGCTAAGCGCACGAGAAGTTTTCGATATCGTCGTACGAGGAATCCGCATTGAGCAAGTTATGGGCAAGTTAAAAATAATTGAAGAGTAAGGTAATGTTCGGTGGGATTTCAACTGAAGACTCATATGGTGACTAAGTCGTACGAACTTTTGTATGGGCAAAGGTTTTGTGCATATACTTGGTTTATCTCATTGATAATAATTGGAATGCCTCAGATCGCTGCTATCCATGTATATGTGGTGGAAAGGTGATTCTTTTCTCATGTATATATTTGATAGTTAGATGATATTAGGATTAGGTTCATTTAAAACTAAAGCATATGGTAAGTTCATGACTCATAATCATATGGTATGTTTTGAACCCCTCAAATGAATGGACGCCTATGGTTCGACTAGGATAAGTTCCTAAACTCATATGATTGTGGCAAGTTCCTGAATTTCCAAAGTGTGGTAAGTTTGATGAACTATAAAGGGTATAAATCGAGTATAGGAGCGTGAAAGAGGTGAAAAGATGGTTTTGAGGTAGCCTTACCTCTACAGCTAGAAGCGTATTCGTAATGTTTTTCATGTTTTGTATGATCGAACAAGCTCGATCAGTAATCGTGTGATCAAGTACGAACCGTTATGGTTGTTCTACGAGGAAATTTCTATTTAGATAAGTTAACAAGAAAGAACAAGTGCTCAGGAATAAAGTTATACCTTCTGGTGAAGGTGATATGGAGGAACCACAATGTCGAAGAGCTACCGTGGGAACTCGAATCGATATAATGAAGAATTATCCCGAGTTATTTGTTTAGTTCAGGTGTCTTCGATTACGGGGATGTAATCTTTGTAAAGTAGGGGAGAATGTGACGATTTGAATGTTTGAATTGTGATTACGGGGATGTAATCCTTGTAAGGAGGGAATGATGTAACAATCCAAAATTTTAAATTGTAATTTAAATATTTATTGAGTTATATAAATATTATTTGAGGTGTTTATTGTTAAATTAATATTTGTTGATGTGATGGTTGATGAATATAAATGATTAAAGAATTTTCTAAATTAAATTAATTTATAATTTAGAGGTTTGTATTATAACATGAGGTGTTATGTTGTTGTGTTAATTTAATAATTTAGATGGTATATTAAATTATTAAATAAAGTTATAATAAAAATTATAATTTGGTGATATTTGCTAAAATGCTATATTTAATTAAAATATAGTATGTGACTATAATTTTAAACTAAAGTGTTTATTAAAATAAATTAAAAAGGATTTAAATTAGTTTTGTTAGACAAGGCTTAAGTATGATTAATTCTTTAAAATTTAAATGGTTGCCAAACAAGCCTTAGGCTTTTGGGATTTCTAGTTTTTGAAAATCAAATAAAATAAATAATATAAATTAAATAATATAATTATAATAGATACGTTTATTAGTTGGTAACCGATATATTTAGTATATGTATTATGGCTATATCAGTTTATTGTTTACGCTTAAATTAGAGATAGTCTATTGAGAAGGAAAAAGAGAAGAGAAGAGAGTCTGAGAATTGAGAGAGATTAAGAGGAAGCTTGAGGATTTCAAAGCCAATACTAGTGATTTTTAGCAAGAATTATTTTAGTAGTTGAAGGTATGTTCTATAACTTTGATATAATATATGTATATGTATGAGTTCGGCATAATTTACATGTTCTGTGAATTCAAAATTCTAAGTTTACGATTATACAATTGAGTACTTGTAGTTGTATGTGTTTATGATGATTAGAATTTGGGTTTAAACCAGAATAGTATGCTAATTGCGTTTGACAGTAGGAGGAAAGTAATGTCAGTAAATGCATTCTTTGTATGGCATAGATAAGTACCAATTTGGATGGTCAATTCTTATGAAAAACTGTAAATTAAAACTTGTATTTGGTATTTCATTGAGATACGAGCATAACGTAGTTCGAATGAGATGATTTGATCAAGTAATGCATTCACAGTGTTGATTTCTAGAATGAATATCAAAAATGGAGTTTTTGGTTTTAAAATATGTTAGTCTAGTATTTAACTTTTCTAGAATTATGGTTTAAGTTGTGTTATGTTATTATTTGTATGCTTGGTGAAGTTTATGTGTAATTTTCATAAGTTATATATGTTAATTGGTGTTAGAAATTAAGAATAGTAGCTTGGTTTTGTTTCTGGTTATGGGTGTTCTGTAATTCGGCGCCCCAGCGCCAAAGTTCGCGCCCCAGCATCAAAAATGGGCCAGTAGCTCGTGCCCCAGTGCTGGAACTCGTGCCCCGACGCCACTGATCCTCGCCCCGGCGCCGGAAAAGTTGTCTGAGTTGGGCAGTTTTGACCTCCTGTAGTAAAATGGCCATAACATTTGCATACGAACTCCGATTGAGGATATTCAAGATGATTCGGAAAGAGGACGAATAGGCCTATAACTTTTATTCTTTAAGGTTTTCAATTTGAAATCGTTATGAAGGGTCAAAATGATCATCTTTAGGACTGTTGGGTATTTGGAGCCAATCAGAGGGCGTCGGGATGCGCGAATGCAAGTGCAACCCTTTGTGTTTTAGTATAACTTAATGATAACATGTTAGACATGTAATAGGATGTTGTATCAAGTTGTTAATATGTATGTGGTGCAATTACATGATCACTTAAGTAGTTGTAATAAAGCTAAAAAGTAATGAAAAGATGCGATGTTGTTTAAACTTAAACTTAGTAGCTTTACTAAAACTAAGAAAGCATCTCATGAAGGTAATGTTAGTGTAACTAATGTGTATTGTCAATACATATGGTATGTGTAGGACTTGGGGTGAACGTGAGTAGTGATTGTTTAACTTACGACGAGGTAAGTTCCTAACCTTTTGCTACTTTATTATTCAGCAAGGTTACTTTTCACTGTTATGTTATACTTATGCAAATTCTCTATTTCTAATCTCTTGTTTAACAATTTATTGTCATGCAAGTTCTTTAACCCTCATTTATTGTTTAGCAAGTTAGTTAATCTTTATCTCTTTATTCAAAGTCTGTATTATTATTGTAAGAAGTGTGTTTATTCAGCTACTAATAACTATTGTTTGACCTTCGTTCTTCAATATCATTGTACTATCTTACGTTATTGTACCGAACTCTAAGTTGCTTAGCAATTCTTTACCAATTCAACTCATCCTTAGTTGATGAATGTTCCAAACTCTAAATTACCCTTGAAGTCTACCCAAACCAAACTTCCTTTGGATTGTTTATGTACTCACACAACTTTGAAAGCATGTTGTCAATGATAACATTTGTTCAACTTAGAAATTGTTAATACTCTAGCCTTATTGATTCATCGATATACCTTGTTCATGAAGATATTATAATCAAACCCTTGAATAGCTATTGGTTCCTATCTGATTCAACCAATACTTAGTTGATGAGCGTTCTAAAAATCTAGACTTCCTTTGAAGTTAATTCCCAACCAAACTTCCTTTGGTTCGGAACTTGATAATCTAAGCTGAGATGAACAACCCTATATCAGGGGGATTATTTTAGAGCTACGCAATATCGTTAAAATGTTTGCACAATACATAGTACAAAGGGCTGATCACCGAGTACTTAATGATGGTCCATATAGTCGTTTAGATCATTAAAGGTTACTGATAAAAACACCGTGAACCTAGGACATAGATGATGATTATAGTCTTTTAGATCAAGAAGGTTAAAGTAGAAATACTTGAAAACCTAGAAGAGAGTTCGTGGTCTTATAACCCTCAAAGGTATTCTTCTTTGATGTGGATATCTATTGTTAACTTAAACGCTCATTATTCCTTTGAACTCATAGTCATTTGAATTAAAGTTTATTGTTCCTAGAAGAATACTTTACCATTGAAAGCTCCTGTTAATTGTCATTCATAAAATGTTATTGTATATTATCCTTCTTGTGGGCAATTGTTTGCTCACTCTTGCATAAAACAATGCAAATGAAGTTACGAAGTTTGAAAAGCTTTCTACAAGCAAGGGCAAGGACAAAGTGCTTGATTAGACAACAACGTTTAATTTATATTTTATTTATGAAGCTTATGTAATAGATTTAATTATGATTATGTTTTAGTTTTCCGCTGATGATTGTAATAAAGGTTAGATGACCTGGGATTTATTTGAGATTATGTAACCCTTTGGTGGGAGATTTATTGTTTAAGCTTTTGAGTTTAATTATATCCTTTGTTTATGGGTAGTTAGTTATGATTTAATTAGACAGTGAACACCAAATCTGTGGGATTGAGGTGCCCGGATTTGGGGGTGTTACAAATGAAGTCCTCATTTCATTTATTATCACACTATTTCATAAAATAGTGAGGACTACTATAGCCACCATCTCTCGACCGGCCACTGCTCCTCGACTAGTCCCTTGCACGTTCTCATTTCCTAAAGAGAACAATGAAAACAAAAGGGTGAGCTCAACTTTTCCAGTAAGAAATATTATGACTAAGATAATGCAGAATAAATTATCGTTAGCCTTCAACAGTGTTAAACTGATAAAATACAATAAACTTCAAGTTTAACTGCAACGGAACAAGCAATCCATTCGAAGAGTCAAGTAGAGCATGATATCTACTATCTTCTATGATTTAAAAAGTTTTTCATCAACTTTATCGCTGAGACTCAGCTTAATAAATAAACCACATCATCGAATCATCCCTGCACTACGGGCCAATAATATTCATGTAATCATCAATGGTCATGATCATACCAACAACTGTCCATCAATGTACTACGGGCTAATGAGGACTTTTACAACATCATTTGTAACATTACGGTCATGATTATACTGAATTACGGTCATATGTCCACAGAATTATCCTTGGGTGACCCAATAGACCCCAAAGAAAAATGAGAAGATTACTATCATCTTCTTTCCAATGGTGAGTCTTCTCTTGATATATAACTATCTCCACTATCTCCAAGTGAAAATTATATTTCAAATAAACTCCAAGATCATATAGGTAGTACTCGTAGATATTGTAAGACCCCAGCTTTTATAAATAAAGATGAATTTTCTATAAATATCATTTTTGAATAGTATGGAATGAATTTGATATAATGTTATAATTGTGGGTAATATTTATAAATTTTGCAAAGTACGTAAGTTGCTATATAATATTCGATTGGCTCTGGGAATAATCGCTTTTAACAGGAATATTCAGATAACGGCACAATCATTGGTGGACCCCACAAACTAAATTATCATTTGATTGAGAAAACGACAAAAATACTTTATATGAAAATAACGGCGGAAGTTTTACCGTTAATCGTTGAAACACCCTTGTTAAAAGTACAAGAATACGCGTAGTTGTACAAAGAGCACACCAGTATTGATTATTGATGTTTACATGAGAAGTCACTAAGTTTTGTTCAATTATTGTTACGAAGAATTCTTTACAAAGATCTCACGTTATATGATTCAATTATTGTCAATATTTTATATATTATTAAATCAATAATTGAGACGATTAAGGTTATTAATATTATTATTTACAATATTAATGATGTCTAGAAGTTCATCAAGGAGAGGTTTGGTCACCTAATTGCGCTACCAGACGCCCCAAAATTAGGTATACATCACCCATCTTGGGTCGCCGATACATGGTACAAAATTCAAATACAACTTACTAATACAACTGCCGTAGTACAATACGACAAAACATAAACTGTGTGAGTTTGAATACAATTATTGTCTACTAGAGATTATACAAACTCAAAAGGAGTCCTCATTACAATTATTAACACACTATTTCACGTAATAAACATGAGGACTACTAATGCTATCCTCCTGACCATCACTCGCTCTCCCTCGACTAGTCCCTCGTCCCCTATGTTCTCATTTCCTCAAGAGAACAAAGAAAGAAAGGGTGAGCTCAACTAGCCCAAGAAGAAATATTATGACTAAGATAATGCGTAATAAATTATCATTAGTCTCCAACAATGTTAAACCGATAAAATATAATAGACATCAAGTTTAACTCGCAAATTTAACAAGCAATCCATTAAAAGAGTCAAGTAGAAAATAAAATCTACTATCTTTTATGATTAAAAAGGTTTTTCATCATCATTATCGCCGAGACTCAAATTTTAATAAATAATCCACATCATCGAATCACCCCCGCACTACTACCCAAGGATATTCTTTAGTATCACGACCACAATTATCCATGCACTACGCGCCAAGAATATTTGTGTATTCATTAATGGTCATGATCATGCCAACAACTCGTCCATCAATGCACTACTACGCCAATGAGAACTTTTTACCACATCATTTGTAACATTACTACCATGATTACAATCAATAATCCCCGGTCATAATCATACCAAGTCCATCTATGCACTACAAAGCCACGATGACTTTCAACAAAATATAAATACGAGGATGATGACAATGATATAAGAATTCAATAAAACAAGTTCAAGAATTATTTTATCCAGAATTATTAACGCCCAAATTGTCAACATGATACTCGCTTTTGTAGAGTAAAATTCAAGAATGATCAAAGAATATTTCCATGAAAAGATATCGATGAAGCGCAAATATCAAGGATATTCTACTAATTTCATGGAGTATAAGTCAAAACTTTAACCAACCGAGTATAATAAAGAATGGAATAACAAAAGAAATCACCATGCATGCAGATTGTGATGTAGACAAGTTATTCCAACAATAATAATAATAATCTAACCAAGTCGTGCAAAATTTTGCACCGACAGATGTTCCAACAGTAATAATAAAGATTTTAACCAGTCCTCCAAAAACACACATGCATGTGATGTTCCAACAGTAATAATAATAAGATTTTAACTGTGTCCTGTAAAACACACACATGCATGTGATGTTCCAACTAATAATAAAAAGATTTTAACTAGTCCTGTAAAAAACACGCATGTGATGTTCCAATGTAATAATAGTAAGAATGTCACCAAGTATAGGTAGATCACAGATACAAAAGTTATTCCAATGTAATAATAAGAAATGGAATAACAAATGCTTCTTCATGAATAAGAAAGAATAACACCCCTTACCGTAAAAAGAAACCTAATATAAAAGTAGTTAAGTAAAGTAAATACTTTTCTTCTATCTCTCTATAGTCTCTCTCTATAGTTTCTCTCTAGAGTTCAAAGAATTCGTAAGAAAATAATGAAGGAATGAGCTTCTATTTATAGAAAAATGGAATGCATAAGAATTAATCCATGAACTATCCCGATTGATTTACTTTAATCTGACTATCCATATTTAAAGCAAAAATCTTTTAAATAAAATATAATATATTCTATTTATAATCTAATAAAACGAATAACTTTATAAAAGATTTTACTATACAAACACTATGCAGTAACTATGCAAACACTATGCATAATAAAATATAATATATTCTAATTATTGTCTAATAAAATGTATAGCTTTATAAAAGTATTCTGCTTTTATATAAAAAGATTTTACTATGCAAAACACTACGCAGACACTATGCAACACTATGCATAATATAATAGAATATAATATATTCTATTTATAGAATAACTTTATAAAAGTATTCTGCTTTATATAAAAGATTTTCTCATATTACATTAATAATACCAACAAAACCGAGTGACTTATCACGTAAGCATCAATAATCAATACCGTGCTACTACTATGCAACCACGCCAGACATCATACTTTTTTAACACCGTGTTTCAACAAAGCTAATCTGTAAAACTTCCGCCGTTATTTTCATAAAGTATTTTTGTCGCTTTCTCAATCCGACAATAATTCCGCTAGGGGTCCACCAATGATTGTGCCGTTGTACTAATATTCCCTCGTTAAAACGAATATTCCCCACCAATCGAATATTATATAACAACTTTATGATTTTGCAAAATTTATAAATATTACCCACAACTATTATATCAATTTCACTCCATAATATTCAAAATTAATATTTATAGAAAATTCATCTTTATTCAAAAAGTTGGGGTTTTACAATCTCCCTTCTTATGAAATTTCACCTCAAATTAGGGTACGACTGGTATGTCAAGAGGTAAGGATACCTTGATTTCATTTCGATTCTAACTCCCAAGTCATTTCCTCAACATCGTGGTTTCTCCACAAAACTTCGACTTGAGGTATAACCTCGTGCGCGAATATGTTCCTTCTTATCCAAGATTTGAACAGAACCTCTTCATACGCCAAATCTTCCGCTATTTCGTCCGGCTCCAACTCAATAATGTGGTTCGGTCTTCCACATATTTACGTAATATGGATATGTGAAAAACGCTATGAACACGAGACATACTTCAGCAGAAAAGCGAGTCTATAGCCACACAGCTCCTACTCGATCAAGGATTAAAATGGGCCGATGAATCGAGGATCGAGCTTTCTCTCTTTTCAAATCTCTCGTAATTCCTTTCCATGGAGCAACACGTAATAACACACGATCTCCTATATCGAATTCCACGCCCTTTCGATGAAGATCAAGATAACTCTTTTTGTCGATCTTGTGAGGTTTTTATACGCTGTTTGATCGCTTGAATCTTTTCCGTAGTCATACGCATCAACTCCTCGTCCCAACAACGCTTGCTTCACCCACCTCATCCCAAAGATACCGAGAACGACACTTTCTTCCATACAACGCTCAATGGAGCCATGCCAATACTTGCTTGATAACCGTTGTTGTAGGAAAACTCCACCAATGGTAAGAACTTGTCCCAACTTCCTCTTGAAATCAAGGACACAGAGTCTTAATAGATCTTCAAGAGTTTGAATAGTCCTCTCCGATCGTCCGTCCGTCTCGAGGATGATATGCCGAAGCTAAATCAGAAATCTGCGCTCCATAGCTTTTTGCAAACTAACCCAAAATCGCTGGCGAATCTTGGGTCTCGATCGTAAACTATGGATACCGCATACCATGCAATCTTACAACCTCGCTTATGTACATACGAGCAAGACGTTCAAGTGTATAAGTTTCTCGATTTGAAAGAAATGAGCAGATTTGGTCAATCTATCAACAATGACCCAAATCGCATCTATGCCTTGAGAAACTTTGGGAAGACCAAGAATCGAAATCCATGGTAATGTGCTCCCACTTCCATTCCGAATTTCAAGTGGTTGCAATGGACCTTTTGGTACTTGATGTCTCGCTTGACTCGCTGACACGTTAGACACCTTTGAGATAAACAAATATATCTCTCTCTTTTCATATTGCCCCACCAAAATGTATGTCAAGATCATGATACATTTTGGTACTCCTGTGATGGATTGCAAAATCGGTGTGTCAGGCGCCCCATCATGATTTTATACTTTAAATCGTGGTCGTTAGAAACACAAAGTCCGGAGTTGACTAGTATTCCTTCTTCATCGATTCTTGCTTCCTAAGATCGCACCTTTCGCACTTTCTTCCTCATACGATCACCTCCGATCTCAGAATTTGAGCAAATTTTAATTTTATCAATTAAAGTCTGCTTCTACTCAGATATTTGCCATCATCACGCGGGTCCCTCGAGTCTTTATCTCTATCTCCATCCTTTGCAAGTCATACAAAATGGGCCTTTGCATTGACAATATTGCACTCGCATTCGCATATGATCTTCTACTCAATGCGCCGCCTACCACGCTCGCTTTTCCAGATGGTATCGATAAGATGATCATAATCTTTCAATAGCTTCAAGCCAACGCCATTGTCGCATGTTGAGTTCCTTTTGAGTGAAGAAATATTTGAGGCTTTTATGATCCGTAAAGATCTCCACTTTCTCCCCATACAAGTAATGCCTCCAAATCTTTAGTGCGAAGATAACAAATGCCGCCAACTCTAGATCATGAGTAGGATAATTCCTCTCATATTCTTTGAGTTGTCGTGAGGCATAGGCTATGACTTTCCCATGTCGCATGAGAAACACATCCTAACCCTTTGCCAAGCATCATCAGAGATGACAAATCCTCCGAACCGTATGGTATTGTCGTAATAAAAAATAAATGAGTCTCCTCTCGAGTTCTTGAAAACTCTTCTCACATTCCTCGCCCCAACCGAACTTTCAGATCTTTCCGAGTCACCGAAAGTTAGTGGAGTAGCGATTCGAGAAAACCCTTCTACGAATCTCCGATAATAACCAAATAAGCCGAGAAAGCTACGATTTCTATTATCGATTTAGGTTGCTCCCAAATTTTGAATAGCTTCAATCTTTGTCGGGTCAATGATATTCCATGACTTGATACCACGCGCCCAAGGAATGCTACTTCCAAGCCGTAACTCGTGATTTCTTCAACTTGGCATAAAGCTTATATTCACGGCTTTTGGAGTATCAAATTTCAAGTGTTGCTTTCATGATCTTCACGGGTTTTGGAATATATGAGGATGTCATCAATAAAGACGACCACAAAGTGATCCAAATATTCCTCAATACTTGGCTCATCATATCCATGAAGGCAAGAGAGCATTAGTCAATCCAAAGGACATGACTAGAATTCATAATGCCCGCATCGAGTTCTCGAAAGCCGCCTTTGAATGTCATCTGCTCTAATCTTCAATCGGTGATATCCTAACGAAGATCAATCTTTGAAAAGAATTTGCTCTTGCAACCGGGTCAAACAGTCATCAATACGCGGGTAATGGGTACCTATTTTTGATGGTGACATGATTCAACTCCCGATAATCAATACAAAGTCGATACTCCCATCTTTCTTCTTCACGAATAGTAATAGAGCACCCCAAGGAGAAGTACTAGGATGAATAAAGCCAATGTCTAACAATTCCTCGCAGCTTGAGTTTTTAACTCCTCAAGTTCAATAGAGCCATTCGATATGGGATTTAGAAATGGGTTTTGTACCGTGTTCAAGGTCGATACAAAATTCAATTTCACGCCTGGGGTAGGCCAGAAGTTCTTCGTGAATACGCCAGAAATTCATTAACAATAGAAATATTATTCAAAATCGACGATATTTTTGTTTAGATCTCGTGATACGAGCTAAGAAAGCTTGACATCCGCTTTTCAATAAACGAATAAATTTTATGGCTTGAGATGACAAAGATTGATTTTAATGGTTTGTTGCTTGAATTCGCATAATAGGTCGATTAGGAATATGAAAGCTAACAACCTTACGAAAAAACAATCAATTTTTGCATGATGAGTAGTTAACCAATCAATCCCTTGAATTACATCAAATGCAAGTATTTTTAATGCAATAAGATCGACAGTAATGTGTGGGTACCAACTTGAACCAAACAAGACTTATAAACCGTGGATGTAATGAAGGTTTCTCCCAACTGAGTTTCCACAGATAAGTCAAAGTCTAATTTCTCCTGAGTCAAATTTAATCGCTGAGCGCAAGTAGAGAAATAAAAGAATGGGTAGAACCGTATCAAATAAAGTGTAGACTTCACTAGAGTTTATGATAAGCTTACCCGTGATGACCTCATTCGTTTCTTTGCTTTCGGGAGGTCACAACAAACGCCTCCCTCAGACTACCGGCTTTGACTTTTCTCGGGACAAATTTTTGGTGCCTCCATCCTAGTCAATTTGTCTTCTGTGAACGACAAAATCGCTAAGTGACCTTCTTCCACAATTATAACATGCTTTGACTAAGATCGCGCAATTTGACCGATGTGTCCTCCCTCCGCATTTGAAGCATATGATAGTGGTCTTTCTCCTTCCTTAACAACGGTGTCAGTGCGTGTCGACGCCTTTCCATCATCATTGAATCTCCTCTTCTTGAAATGTCCATTCTTATTGTTTTGGCCCCGATTACCACCGGCGTGGTTACCATTTCGCCCGTTGATTCCTCCACGCTTGTTGTCACCGCTCATGATCGCTTCTCACCGGTATTATCATTTTGCTTTACCGCTTCTTTTTGTCATATTGACTCGTTATCGCTACTCCACCAATCGAGCCCTATTTACAACATCCAATACAAACACAGCTTATGAGAAATAAGATGTCGACGATTCCGCTTCAAACCTCTTAAAAACATTCGCCATTCTTCTCTTCATTATCCACCAAGTGGACGAACCGATAACTCCGCAAATTTTGCCTCAGATCATGACACTTGGCCATATTGTTTTGCTCCAATTTGATAAACTCCACCTCCTTCATGTGACGAATACTTTCGGAAAGTATTTGTCGCTGAATGCCTTTCGAACTTCTCCCAAGACATCTTCAAGACGGCAGTGTCGAGTAGTACGCTTTTACCGATTCCCACCAAGAATCAGCCTCCGCGCAAACATAAAGGCTAAAGAAGGGAACCTTTTGCTCCTGAGCATCCCAAGACATCAAATATCTTGGTGATCTGCTTTATCCATGCTTCCGCCATAAGTGGTTTTGCTTTCCCCTTAAACTCCGGTGGTCCCAGCCTCCTTGAATCTGCTTAATGCTGGTGACCGAGAGTTTCCAAGTGTTTCCACCTACATTTTGGACAGAGCCGCCTCGCTCATCATGCCGCATGAATTGCATAAAGCCTCCGAACAATCCATCATTCATCATTTGGTCAAGGTTGTTGTTTGCATGAGGATTGTCGCCTTCCCGATGCACATTCTCCCTCGATTATTGATATGTGGAGACTCAACTGCCTCTTTGTGCTCCATTGCTATTCTCAACATTTTCTGATGTCATTTTCAGACATCGCCACAAAACAAAGGTTAATTGACATGTAACATAATATCTCTAAACTCCGACCAACCAATTTAAATACAAAATAAATTTAAGTAGGTCATACTAATGTAAGGAATTCCCCCTCTCCCCTCCTAGTTCTAGTCTCACATCTTAGCCAGGATCATATCCCTAAGCTTTGATACCAAACCGTGACGCCCCCAAAATTAGGTATACATCACCCATCTTGGGTCGCCGATACATGGTACAAAATTCAAATACAACTTACTAATACAACTGCTGGTACAATACGACAAAAAATATAACCGTGAGTTTGAATACAATTATTGTCTACTAGAGATTATACAAACTCAAAAGGAGTCCTCATTACAATTATTAACACACTATTTCACGTAATAGTGAGGACTACTAATGCTATCCTCCTGACCATCACTCCGCTCCCCGACTAGTCCCTCGCTATGTTCTCATTTCAAGAAGAGAACAAAGGAAAGAAAGGGTGAGCTCAACTAGCCCAAGAAGAAATATTATGACTAAGATAATGCGTAATAAATTATCATTAGTCTCCAACAATGTTAAACCGATAAAATATAATAGACATCAAGTTTAACTCACAATGAACAAGCAATCCATTAAAAGAGTCAAGTAGAAAATAAAATCTACTATCTTTTATGATTAAAAAGGTTTTTCATCATCAAGTATCACCGACTCACTTTTAATAAATAATCCACATCATCGAATCACCCCGCACTACTACCAAGGATATTCTTTAGTATCACGACCACAATTATCCATGCACTACGCGCCAAGAATATTTGTGTATTCATTAATGGTCATGATCATGCCAACAACTCGGCCCATCAATGCACTACGCCAATGAGAACTTTTACCACATCATTTGTAACATTACTACCATGATTACAATCAATAATCCTCGTCATAATCATACCAAGTCCATCTATGCACCACAAAAGCCACAGATGACTTTCAACAAAATATAAAAACATGAGGATGATGATGAATGATATAAGAATTCAATAAAACAAGTTCAAGAATTATTTTATCCAGAATTATTAACGCCCAAATTGTCAACATGATACCGCTTTTGTAGAGTAAAATTCAAGAATGATCGTAAGAATATTTCCATGAAAAGATATCGATGAAGCGCAAATATCAAGGATATTCTACTAATTTCATGGAGTATAGAAGTCAAAACTTTAACCAACCGAGTATAATAAAGAATGGAATAACAAAAGAAATCACCATGCATGCGGTATTTCAGATGTATAAAAGTTATTCCAATGTAATAATAATAACGGAACCAGTCGTCGCAAAAATTTGCACCGACAGTGATGTTCCAATGTAATAATAAAGATTTTAAACCAGTCCTGTAAAACACACATGCATGTGATGTTCCAACAATAATAATAATAAGATTTTAACTGTGTCCTGTAAAACACATGATGTGATGTTCCAACTAATAATAATAAAGATTTTAACCAGTCCTGTAAAAACACATGCATGTGATGTTCCAATGTAATAATAGAAGAATGTCACCAAGTATAGGTAGATCACAGATACAAAAAGTTATTCCAATGTAATAATAAGAAATGGAATAACAACAAGCTTCTTCTTCATGAATAAGAAAGAATAACACCCTCACCGTAAAAAGAAACCTAATATAAAAGTAGTTAAGTAGCGTACTTTTCTTCTATCTCTATAGTCTCTCTCTATAGTTTCTCTCTCTCTAGAGTTCAAAGAATTCGTAAGAAAAAAAATAATGAAGGAATGAGCTTCTATTTATAGGAAAATGGAATGCATAAGAATTAATCCATGAACTATCCGTATTGATTTACTTTAATCTGACTATTCATATTTAAAGCAAAATCTTTTAAATAAAATATAATATATTCTATTTATAATCTAATAAAACGAATAACTTTATAAAAGATTTTACTATGCAAACACTATGCAGCACTATGCAAACACTATGCATAATAAAATATAATATATTCTAATTATTGTCTAATAAAATGTATAGCTTTATAAAAGTATTCTGCTTTTATATAAAAAGTTTTTACTATGCAAAATACTATGCAGATACTATATGCAACACTATGCATAATAGAATATAATATATTCTATTTATAGAATAACTTTATAAAAGTATTCTGCTTTATATAAAAGATTTTCTCAGATTATTACATTAATAATACCAACAAAACCGAGTGACTTATCACGTAAGCATCAATAATCAATACCGTGCTACTATGCAACCACGCCAGACATCGCATTTTTTAACACCGTGTTTCAACAGCTAATCTGTAAAACTTCCGCCGTTATTTTCATAAAGTATTTTTGTCGCTTTCAATCCGACAAATAATTCCGCTAGGGGGTCCACCAATGATTGTGTGGTATTATTTAATATTCCCCGTTAAAACGAATATTCCCCACCAATCGAATATTATATAACAACTTCATGATTTTGCAAAATTTATAAATATTACCCACAACTATTATATCAATTTCACTCCATAATATTCAAAATTAATATTTATAGAAAATTCATCTTTATTCAAAAAGTTGATGTGGGAAAAGTCCTCATTGGCCCGTAGTGCATTGATGGATAGTTGTTGACATGATCATGACCATTGATGAATACACGAATGTCCTCGGCCGTAGTGCATGGATAATTTGTGGTCGTGATACTAAAGAATATCATCGTCAGAGAGTGCAGGGTGATTCTATGATGTGAATTATTTATTAAGTTGAGTCCCAAATGATAAAAGTGATGAAAACCTTTTAAATCATAAAAGATAGTAGATTTTATTCTCTACTGACTCTTTTAATGGATTACTTGTTCAACATTGCAGCTTAAACTTGATGTTGTTATATTTTATCGGTTTAACATCGTTGAAGGCTAATGATAATTTATTCTCAGATTATCTTAGTCATAATATTTCATCGGGCTAGTTGAGCTCACCCTTTCTTTCATTGTTCTCTTCAGGAAATGAGAACTTAGCTGGGACGAGTCGGGGAACAGAGTGATGGTCCGGAGGATAGTATTAGCTAGTAGTTCTCACTATTCTGTTAAATAGTGTGACAATAAATGTAATGAGGACTTATTCTGAGAGTGGATATTGTCTAGAAGAAAGTATTTGTATTTAAACTCACAGCCCTCTTGTTGTATTATTAAGATTGTATTTATATTCTGTACCATGTATTTGACGACTCAGAATAGGTGATGTATACCTATTTTGGGGGTGTCACAGATATACTCAGCAAATGAATGTGCACAACCCTATCTTATAATAACACGAGGTTGTATGTCATTAGACATCTTGTATGATAGTGGCAAAACACTCTTCCAAAGTTGGGTTCACCTCACCCTATTCAGCCACCAAAATTAAATATCAAATGACGATACAATACTTACACACTTATCTAAAGTTCTCAATAAAATTATTTCCATACTATTTAGGGAGAACCTCAACAGCTATAGACCACCGTTCTAATCCTCTTAATACCCCGCTCGACCCAGCTACACTTTTATTACCTGAAAGGAATTGTGAAGCAAAAGGGTGAGCACAACTAGCCTAGTAAAGAATATCATAACTAAAGATAATTAAATTATCAATAGCTTTCATCAATAATAAATCAGATATTTAGAACATATGGTAGATAAAAAAACTTTTCAACCATAGTTGCAGCGGAACGAGCAATCCATTAGAAGAGTCAAATAGACCATAAGGTCTATTATCTTCTCTATGTTAAAAGTCCACCAATAATGTTTTATCCCTGTAACATCAATCAACAATTCCCGTCCACGATCATGTGAATAACTCATAATCACAATTGTGATTCTAAATTCCTCTTCGCACCCAGGACGAAGATAATTTTCATCACATGTCTTTACTCGAACCACCATGATTATAATTAAATCACAATTCATATTTATAATCAAGTAAATCAACAAATTCAACTTTGCAATCGCATGCCAAAGATATACAAATCAGAAAAAATAACCAATAAAGTTCATCTTTGCACTACAAAGCCAAAGATATACAATCAGAAAAACTAATAACCAACAAATCCATCTTTGTACTACAAAGCCAAAGATATACAACTCAGAAAACCAATAATGTCGAGACTCACTTTAATAGTATCACGACCACGAATTATCCATGCACTACGGGCCAAGGATATTCTTGTTTTCAATTACGGTCATGATTATACCGAATAATCCCTGGTCATAATCATACCAAGTCCATCTATGCACTACGGGCCAAAAATGACTTTTATCACATCATTTGTAAAATTACGGTCGTGATTATATCAAATAATCTCTGGTCATAATCATACCAAGTCCATCTATGCTGTAAGCCACATATGACTTTCAACACAATATAAGCATGAGGATCATAACAATGATATAAAGAATCAATCAAATGAGATAAAGGATAACTATTAAACATTTATAATATAATTTATCCAGGGTTCAAGAATATCCCAATGTAATCAATCACTTAATAATCTCATAATCTAATATCATTAATATTATAACAATATTTTAATCATTTCTTAAACTTATAAACAATTTATTTTAATTGTTTACACTTTACCAAATAATGCATTTAATCATCCTAAAATGCCAAACTCATAAGATTTCATCATCAATAACCAAAACCCTTAACAAAGATATGCATATACCTTATATAGGATTCCCAAGCCATAAAATCCTATTTTCCATTTTTGTTACTTTACATAACATATTTAATTCATTTACTCATAACTAGTCCATTTTCATGTAAACTACCAAATCAGTTCTAAAAATATTTCTTTTCTGGGATTTAGCAGAATATAGCCTCATATTAAACATATATTTTTCTCTGAATTTTTAAAATTAATTTACTATTTTTCACATGGCCAAAACCGCCGAATATTTAGACATTTTTTATAAACTATACTTTTGCTCAAAAATTCTGAAATTTACACGGTATACTCCTGTTATATACATGTACTCCGAATAAAAATTTCACCAATTTTGGAGTTAACCATAAGGAGTTGAGTTTACTTTTAAAATAGTCTTTTCCCGTAAAATTCATAACTCTTAATCTATACATTCCAAAATTTCCATTTTTGGACACAATATAGAAAACTCATCAAATTATCATTTCAAATTTTTCCAGAATTTTTGAGGGTCAAAATAATTACGAAAACTACAAATGGATTTTCGCCCGCCATGCGGTAATCCACGTAGACAGATTATTTCAACAAGATAATAAAGAATGGGATAACAGAAGAATTCACCATGCATACGATAGATCATGCATGCATGAAGTTATTCCCAATGAGATAATTAAGAATGGAACCAGTCATGCGTAATCCGCATGCATGTGGATGTTCCAACGTAAGAATAAAGAATAGAATAACAACAGAATTCACTGGGCATGCGATAGATAATCGCAGACAAGTTATTCCAATAGAATAATAAAGAATGGAATAACAGAAAAATTTCACCATGTATGCGGTACTTCGCATAGATAGGTTATTCCATAATAATAAAGAAAGGAATAACAACTCTTACGAGTATTGAAAGAAAATAACTCTCTTCATGAATACGAAAGAATAATACCCCTTACAAGTACAACAAATAATATCTCTTACCTTAGAAGAAACTGGATATAGGAGTAGTGAAGTAGTAGAATACTTTTCTTCTTTCTCTCTATAGTTTATCTTTCTAGAGTTTCAGTGAATTCGTAAGAAATAATGAAGGATCGAGCTTCTATTTATAGAGAATGGACCTAATAAGAATTAATTCATGAACAGTCAGATTGATTTACTTTTTAAACGACGGTCCATATTGATTTACTATGCGCATTATTAATAAAATATTCTAATAAAACAAAATCTTTTAAATAAAATATAATATATTCTATTTATAATCCAATAAAACGAATAACTTTATAAAAGTATTCTGCTTTATATAAAAAGATTTTATTATGCAAATACTAGCGAGCACTATCTGCAAACATTCATGCATAATAGAATATTATATATTCTATTTATAGTCTAATAAAACAAATAACTTTATAAAAGTATTCTATTTGATATAAAAAGTTTTCTGTTTTATTACATTTATAATAATAATAAAACAAAACTTATCACCTTTATTATAATTCACAATATTAATCGACCAGGTCATTCTCACGAAATAAGGGGCTTTCCAATAAGGATTTCTCCCTATTGGCGCGCAATTAGGTGACCAAACCTCTCCTTGACAGAACTTCTAGACATCGTTAATATTACAATTAATAACTTTGTTATCTCAATTATTGATTTAATAATATATAAAATATCGACAATAATTGAATCAAATAACGTGACATACTATGCAACAATTATTGTAGCAATAATTGAACAAAATTGAGTGACTTCTCACGTAAGCATCAATAATCAATATCGTGTGCTACTATGCAACCACACGTATTACTGTACTTTTACTACCGAGTAGTTCAACAGTTTTAACGGTAAAACTTCCGCCATTTATTTTCATAAAAATATTTTTGTCATTTTCTCAATCCGACAATAATTCCGTTGTGGGGTCCACCAATGATTGTATGCCGTCAGATTTGGATATTCCCCGACAAAAAGAATATTCCCCGACTAATCGAATATTCCCCGACACAACGAATATTTTATAACCACTTGCTTAATTTGCAAAAAAATTCACATATCATCCTTAACTTTAAACTTTTATCAATTTAACCATTTACGAAATAAAATATTATAAGAAAATTGAATACTTTCATTTCATAAAATTCGGGGTCTTACAATCTCCCCTCCTTATGAAATTTCGCTCTCGAAATTTACGTACGTACCTGGTATTCGAAGAGATGAGAATACCTTGCTTTCTTTTCGGATTGTACCTTCTCGGTTATATCCATTGTATCATGATTTTTCCATTGCTCATCTCCTGTATTTCAGATATCATTCTAGAATATATCTTCAAAACAAAGGTCAATTGACATATCACAAATTGTCAACTTATCAAGTAAAAATTTCAGCTTAGGTAAGTCACACGCTAGCGAAGTATATTACTCGTCTCTCCCCTCCTAGTTCTAGACTCATATCTCCGCCAGCGACCATATCCCTAAGCTCTGATACTATTTGTGATGCCCCCAAAATAGGTATACATCACCCATTCTGAGTCGCCAGATATCACACTATAAAAATCAAATACAAACTTCATTTATACAACTATTGAACTGTCGTATAGAATACGACCACAGTTAACTGTGAGTTTTAATACAAATGTATGTAACTCTCATGGTGCCTCGACCAAAACCTTACAATGGTACTTTACATAAAAGTATAGTCAAAAATTGTTTTAGAAATTAAAATCTTTGAGAAGTGCTCAAGGAAATCTTCGTACATTGGAGGCCATGCGTCTAGGTTATGATAGATATCATATGTCCACAGAATTATCCTTGGTTGACCCAATAGACCCCATAGAAAAACGAGAAGATTACTATCATCTTCTTTCCAATGGTGAGTCTGCTCTTGACATATAACTATCTCCACTGTCTCCAAGTGAAAATTATATTTCAAATAAACTCCAAGATCATATAGGTAGTGCTCGTAGATATACTCAGCAAGTGGATGTGCACAACCCTGTCTTATATATGATAACACGAGGTTATATCTCATTAGACATCTTGTATGATAGTGACATAACACCCTTCCAAAGTTGGGTTCTCCTCACCCTATTCAGTTCACCAAAATTAAATATCAAATGACGTATACAATACGACACACTTATCTAAATTTCTTAATAAAATTATTTCAATACTATTTAGGGAGAACCTCAACAGCTATAGACCACCGTTATAATCCTCTTAATACCCCGCTCGACCCAGCTACACTTTTATTACCTGAAAGGAATTGTGAAGCAAAAGGGTGAGCACAACTAGCCCAGTAAAGAATATCATGACTAAAGATAATTAAATTATCAATAGCTTTCATCAATAATAAATCAGAGATTTAGAACATATGGTAGATAATAAAACTTTTCAACCATAGTTGCAGCGGAACGAGTAATCCATTAGAAGAGTCAAATAGACCATAAGGTCTATTATCTTCTTTATGTTAAAAGTCCACCAATAATGTTTTATCCCTGTAACATCAATCAACAATTCATGTCCACGATCATGTGAATAACTCATAATCACAATTGTGATTCTAAATTCCTCTTCGCACCCAGGACGAAGATAATTTTTATCACATGTCTTTACCTGAACCACCACAGATTATAATTAAATCACAATTCATATTTATAATCAAGTAAATCAACAGTCCAACTTTGCACTACATGCCAAAGATATACAACTGTAAAACCAATAACCAATAGTTCATCTTTGTTGTAAAACCCCAACTTTTTGAATAAAGATGAATTTTCTATAAATATTATTTTTGAATATTATGTAGTGAAATTGATATAATGTTATAGTTGTGGGTAATATTTATAAATTTTGCAAAGTACGCAAGTTGTTATATAATATTTAATTGGTCGGGGAATATTCGTTTTAACAGGGAATATTCGTACAACGACACAATCATTGGTGGACCCCACAACGGAATTATTGTCGGATTGAGAAAACGACAAAAATACTTTATGAAAATAACGGCGGAAGTTTTACCGTTAATCTGTTGAAACACACTACGGTGTTAAAAAATACGATACTGCTGTGGTTGCATAAGTAGCACACGATATTAATTATTGATGCTTACGTGATAAGTCACTCGGTTTTGTTGGTATTATTAATGTAATAATATAGAAAATCTTTTATATAAAACAAAATACTTTTATAAAGTTATTCTATAAATAGAATATATTATATTCTATTATGCATAGTGTTGCGAAGTGTCTGCATAGTGTTTTTGCATAGTAAAATCTTTTTTATATAAAATGTAATACTTTTATAAAGTTATCTGCTTTTATTAGACAATAATTAGAATATATTATATTTTATTATGTATAGTGTTTGCATAGTAAAATTTTTTATAAAGTTATTCGTTTTATTAGATTATAAATAGAATATATTATATTTTATTTAAAAGATTTTGCTTTAAATATGGACCGTCCGATTAAAGTAAATCAATCTGACCGTTCATGAGTTAGTTACTATCTGTATCCATTTTTCCGTAAATAGAAGCTCATTCCTTCATTATTTTCTTACGAATTCACTTTGAAACTCTGAGAGATAAACTATAGAGAGAAGAAGAAAGTATTCTGCTACTTCACTACTTATATATCCAAAGATTTTTCTTCTTATGGTAGGGAATATTATTTATTGTACTCGTAAGGGGTGTTATTCTTTTGTATTCATGAAGAGAACTTATGTTATTCCATTCTTTATTATTCTGTTGAAATAACCTGTATACGCGGTCTACCCTATACTTGGTGACATTTTTCTATTATTCCGTCTTTACTATTCTGTTGGAATATCCTGTCTGTCCGTTTTACGCCAGACCTGATTCCGTCTTTATTATTCTGTTGGAATATCATGTCTATGCATTTTACGCCGGACCTGGTTCCGTCTTTATTATTATTCATTTGAATATCCTCACATGCATTTTACGGCGGACTGATTCCGTCCTTATTAGTATTCTCATTGAATAACCCGCTCTACTAAGTCAATCCGCATGCATGGTGATTTCTGTTGTTATTCCATTCTTTATTATTCTGTTGGAACATCCTGTCGGTGTGAATTTCTCCTGACCTGGTTCCGTTATTTAGTATTCTGTTGGAATAACATGTCTATGCGAAGTACCGCATGCATGGTGATTTCTTTTGTTATTCCATTCTTTATTATACTCAGTTGGTTAAAGTTTTGACTTCTATACTCCATGAAATTAATGGAATATCCTTGATAATTGCGCTTCATCCAGTATCTTTTCATGGAAATATTCTTCTAAGCATTCTTGAATTTTACTCTACAAAGCAGTATCATGTTGACAATTTGGACGTTATTGGTTCTTGGACAATTTAATTCTTGAACTTGTTTTATTGAATTCTTATATCATTGTCATCATCCTCATATTTATATTTTTGAAAGTCATCTGTGGCTTTTGTGCATAGATGGACTTGGTATGATTATGACCGTGGATTATTCTGTTGTAATCATGACCGTAATGTTACAAATGATGTGGTAAAAGTCCTCATTGGCCCGTAGTGCATTGATGGACAGTTGTTGGCATGATCATGACCATTAATGAATACACAAATATTCTTAGCCCGTAGTACATGGATAATTGTGGTCGTGATACTAAAGAATATCCTTGGCCGTAGTGCAGGGGTGATTCGATGATGTGGATTATTTATTAAGTTGAGTTCCAGCGATAAAAGTGATGAAAACATTTTAAATCATAAAAGATAGTAGATTTTATTCTCTACTTGACTCTTCTAATGGATTGCTTGTTCCGCTGCAGTTAAACTTGATGTTTGTTAGATTTTATCAGTTTAACACTGTTGAAGGCTAATGATAATTTATTCTGCATTATCTTAATCATAATATTTCTTACTGGGCTAGTTGAGCTTACCCTTTCTTTCACTGTTCTCTTTAGGAAATGAGAACATAGCTGGGACGAGTCGGGGAACGGAGTGATGGTCCGGATGATAGTATTAGCTAGTAGTCCTCACTATTCTGTTAAATAGTGTGACAATAAATGTAATGAGGACTTATTCTGAGAGTGGATATTGTCTAGAGGACAGTATTTGTATTATAACTCACAGCTCTCGTGTTGTATATTAAAGATTGTATTTAAATTCTGTACCATGTATCTGGCGACTCAAGATGGGTGATGTATACCTAATTTTGGGGGCATCACAGTTGGTATCAAAGCTTAGGGATATGATCCCTGGCTAAGATGTGAGACTAGAACTAGGAGGGGAGAGACGGGGAATTCCTTCGCTAGTATTACCTACCTAAGTTTATTTGGTATTTAATTGGTCGGTCAAAGTATAGAGATAATATGTTACATGTCAACTAACCCTTGTTTTGTGGCAGTGTCTGAAAATGACATCCGAGAATGTTGAGAATAGCAATGGAGCACAAGAGACCGCTTGAGTCTCCACATATCAATAATCGAGGATAATGTGCATCGTGAAGGCGACAATCCTCATGCAAACAACAACACACGGACCAAATGATGAATGATGGATTGTTCGTAGTCTTTATGCAATTCATGCAACATCGAGCAAGAGCTCTGTCCAAAATGTAGGTGGAAACACCGAAACTCTCGAACAGTCACCGCTAAATAGTTCAAGGAGTCGGGACCACCGGAGTTTATTGGAGAGCCAAAACCACTTAAGGCGGAAGCATGGATAAAGCGGATCACCAAGATATTTGATGTCTTGGGATGCTCCGAGGAGCAAAGGTTCCCTCGCCACCTTCATGTTGCGTGAAGAGAAGCGGACATCGGTGGGAATCAGAAACGCATCACCGACGCACTCAAGATGTCTTAGGAGAAGTTCCAATATTCAATGACAATTACTTTCCTGAGAGTATTCGTCACATGAAAGAAGTGGAATTTATCAAATTGGAACAAAATAATATGACTGTGTCGCAATACGAGGCTAAATTTGCGGAGTTATCCCGGTTTACATCCCATTTGGTTGATAATGAGGATCGAATGACGCAAATGTTTTTAAGAGGTTTAAACCCGGAGATACGTCAATATCTTATTTCTCATAAACTATGTTTGTACTCAGATGTTGTAAATAGGGCTCAGTTATTGGAGCGCGGTAACGAGTCAACGCAACTTAGAGAAAGCAAATAAGACAAAGCAAGAAAATACTAAAGGTATCACCATCGAAACAAGGACAACAAACGTGGAGGAATCAACATGCCAAAATGGTAACCACTTCGGTGGTAATCATGGCCAAGAAAGTAAAAATGAACATTTCAAGAAAAGGAGATTCAACAATGATGGAAGGACGCCGATTAAAGACCTGCTTTTAAGGAAGGAGAACGACCACCTATCATATGCTTCAAATGCGAGGGAGGACACATCACCAAAACTGCGTGATGCCGTCCAAAACATGTTATAATTGTGGAAGAGAAGGTCACTTAGCCCGATTTTGTCGCTCACCAAGACAAGTTCAAAAGATATAGAGGCACCTAATCCCCCGTCCCGTAAAGTCAAAATCGGTAGTGGCAAGGAGAGCGTTTGTTGTGACCTCCCGAGAAAGCAAGGAACCCGAATGAAGTCATCACGGTGAGCTTATCATAAACTCTAAATAAGTCTATACCTTATTTGATACCGGGTTTCTACCCATTCTTTTATTTCTCCTACTTGCGCTCAACGATTAAATTTGACTCCGGAGAAATTAGACTTTGACTTATCTATGGAAACTCCGTTGGGAGTAACGTTCATTACATTCACTATTTATAAGTCTTGTTTGGTTCATATCGGTACCCTCACATTACCTGTCGATCTTATTTAATTGAAAATACTTGCATTTGATATGATTCTAGGGATTGATTGGTTAACCACTCATCATGCAAAAATTGATTATTTTTGTAAGGTTGTTAGCTTTCATATTCCTAACCAACCTATTATGCGAATTCAAGCAACCAAACCATTAAAATCAATCACTGTCATCTCAAGCCATAAAGCTATTCGTTTATTGAAAAATGGATGTCAAGCTTTCTTAGCTCATGGCACAGATCTAAACAAAAATATGTCAGTTTTGAATGATATTTCTATTGTTAATGAATTTCCGACGTATTCCCGAAAGAACTTCCCAGCCTACCCCAGGCGTGAAATTGAACTTTGTATCGACCTTGAACCCCAGCATCCATTTCCAAAGCCCCATATCGAATGGCTCCTATTGAACTTCAGGAGTTAAAGACTCAACTGTAAGAATTGTTAGACATTGGCTTTATTTGTCCTAGTACTTCTCCTTGCGGTGCTCCTGTTCTATTCGTGAAGAAGAAAGATGGGAGTATGCGACTTTGTATTGATTATCGGGAGTTGAATCATGTCACCATCAAAAATAAGTACCCATTGCCACGTATTGATGACCTGTTTGACCAGTTGCAAGGAGCCAAATTCTTTTCAAAGATTGATCTTCGTTCCGGATATCACCAATTGAAGATTAAAACCGATGACATTCCAAAGACGGCTTTCAAAACTCGGTACGGACATTATAAATTCCTAGTCATGTCCTTTGGATTGACTAATGCTCCTACTGCCTTCATTGATATGATGAACCGAGTATTCAAGGAATATTTGGATCACTTTGTGGTCGTCTTTATTGATGACATCCTTATTTATTCCCAAAGCCGTGAAGATCATGAGCAACACTTGAGGCTGATACTCCAAAAGCTTCGTGAATACAAGCTTTATGCCAAGTTGAAGAAATGTGAGTTTTGGCTTGAGGAAGTAGCATTCCTTGGGCATATGGTATCAAGTCATGGAATATCTGTTGACCCAGCAAAGATTGAAGCTATTCAAAACTGGGAGAAACCTAAATCAGTGACCGAAGTACGTAGCTTTCTCGGCTTAGCTGGTTATTATCGGAGATTCGTAGAAGGGTTTTCTCGAATCGCTACTCCACTAACTCAGCTAACTCGGAAAGATACAAAGTTCGGTTGGAGCGTGGAATGTGAGAAGAGTTTTCAAGAACTCAAGAGTAGAATGTTCTCATGCAACATGGGAAAGTCATAGCCTATGCCTCACGACAACTAAAAGAATATGAGAGGAATTATCCTACTCATGACCTAGAGTTAGCAGCTGTTGTCTTCGCACTTAAAATTTGGAGGCATTACTTGTATGGGGAGAAGGTGGAGATCTTTACGTATCATAAAAGCCTCAAATATTTCTTCACTCAAAAGGAACTCAATATGCAACAACGACGTTGGCTTGAACTGTTGAAAGATTATGATCATACCATCCAATACCATCTTGGAAAAGCGAACGTGGTAGCTGACGCATTGAGTAGAAGATCATATGCAAGTACGAGTACGATGTTGTCAACACAAAGGCCCATTTTGTGTGACTTGCAAAGGATGAAGATAGAGTTAAAGACTCCAGGGACCCATGTGATGATGGCGAATATACAAGTGGAACCGACTTTAATTGATAAAGTTAAAGCTGCTCAAGCTACAGACCTGGAGCTGATGCGTATGAGGAAGAAAGTGCAAGAAGGTGTTATCTTGGGAAGCAAGAATTGATGAAGAAGGAATACTTGAGTCAACTCCAGACTTTGTGTTCCTAACGACCACGATTTAAAGTATAAAATCATGATGGAGGCGCATAACACACCGCTTGCAATCCATCTCGGGAGTACCAAAATGTATCATGATATTCAATCATACATTTTGGTGGAGCAATATGAAGAGAGAGATAGCTGTGCTTATCTCAAAGTGTCTAACGTGTCAACGAGTCAAGGCGGAGCATCAAGTACTAAAAGGTCCATTGCAACCACTTGAAATTCCATAATGGAAGTGGGAGCACATTACCATGGATTTCATTACCGGTCTTCCCAAAGTTTCTCAAGGCATAGATGCGATTTGGGTCATTGTTGATAGATTGACCAAGTCTCGCTCATTTCTTACCGATACGAGAAACTTATACCCTTGAACGCGTCTTGCTCAGTATGTACATAAACGAGATTGTAAGATCATGGTATGCCAAGATCCATAGTTTCGATCGACACCCAAGATTCACTTCATAATTTTGGGTTAGTTTGCAGAAAGCTATGGGCACAATTTACGATTTAGCTCGGCGATATCATCCTCGAGACGGACGACACGATGGAGAGGACTATTCAAACTCTTGAAGATCTATTAAGACTCTGTGTCCTTGATTTCAAGGGAAGTTGGGACAAGTTCTTACCATTGGTGGAGTTTTCCTACAACAACAGTTATCAATCAAGTATTGGCATGGCTCCATTCGAAGCATTGTATGGAAGAAAGTGTCATTCTCTCGTATGTTGGGATGAGGTGGGAGAAGCAACGTTGTTGGGACCGGAGTTGGTACGTATGACTACAGAAAAGATTCAAACGATCCGGCAACGTATAAAAACCTCACAAGATCGACAAAAGAGTTATGCTGATCTTCATCGAAAGGATGTGGAATTCGATATAGGAGATCATGTGTTGTTACGTGTTGCTCCATGGAAAGGAGTTACGAGATTTGGAAAGAGAGGAAAGCTCAATCCTCGATTCATCTACCCATTTTAATCCTCGATCGAGTAGGGCTGTGGCCTATAGACTCGCTTTACCGCCAAGTATGTCTCGTGTTCATAACGTTTTGCACATATCCATGCTACGTAAATATGTGGAAGACCCGAACCACATTATTGAGTTAGAACCGGACGAAATAGCGGAAGATTTGACGTATGAAGAGGTTCCTGTTCAAATCTTGGATAAGAAGGAACATATTCTACGCACCAAGGTTATACCTCAAGTCTAACTTTTGTGGAGAAACCACGATGTTGAGGAAATGACTTGGGAGTTAGAATCTGAAATAAAATCAAGGTATCCTTACCTCTTCGACATACCAGGTACGTACCCTAATTTCGAGGCCAGAATTTCATAAGAATGGGAGATTGTAAAACCCCAACTTTTTGAATAAAGATGAATTTTTTATAAATATTATTTTTGAATATTATGGAGTGAAATTGATATAATGTTATAGTTGTGGGTAATATTTATAAATTTTGCAAAATACGCAAGTTGTTATATAATATTCGATTGGTGGGGGAATATTCGCTTTTAACGGGGAATATTCGTACAATGGCACAATCATTGGTGGACCCCAACGGAATTATTATCGGATTGAGAAAACGACAAAAATACTTTATGAAAATAACTACGAAAAGTTTTACCGTTAAGCTGTTGAAATACCCGGTGTTTAAAGAAATGCGATGTACGTGTGGTTGCATAATAGCACACGGTATTAATTATTGATGCTTATGTGATAAGTCACTCAGTTTTTTGGTATTATTAATGTAATAATACAAAAATCTTTTATATAAAAATGTAATACTTTTATAAAGTTATTCTATAAATAGAATATAATATATTCTATTATGCATAGTGTTGTATAGTGTCTGCATAGTGTTTGGTATAGTAAAATCTTTTTATATAAAAAGAAATACTTTTATAAAGTTATCTGCTTTTATTAGACAATAATTAGAATATATTATATTTTATTATGCATAGTGTTTGCATAATGGCTCGCATAGTATTTTCATAGTAAAATCTTTTATAAAGTTATTCATTTTATTATATTATAAATAGAATATATTATATTTTATTTAAAAGATTTTGCTTTAAATATGGACCGTCAGATTAAAGTAAATCAATCTGGACCGTTCATGAGTTAGTTACTATACAATCCATTTTTCTATAAATAGAAGCTCATTCCTTCATTATTTTCTTACGAATTCACTGAAACTCTAAAGAGATAAACTATAGAGAGAAAGAAGAAAGTATTCTGCTACTTCACTACTTATATATCCGATTACTCTTCTTCTTAAGGTAGGGAATATTATTTGTTGTACTAAGTAAGGGGTGTTATTCTTTTGTATTCATGAAGAGAACTTATGTTATTTCATTCTTTATTATTCATTGGAATAACTTTTGTATCTGTGATTTCACCCTATACTTGGTGACATTCTTCTATTAGTTAAATCTTTACTATTACATTGGAATATCCTGCATGCGTTTTTACGGACTGGTTCCGTCTTTATTATTATTCTGCTTGAATATCCTTGCTACATGCAATCCGCATGCATGGTGATTTCTGTTGTTATTCCATTCTTTATTATTCATTTGGAATATCATGCTCGGTGTGAAGTTCGCTTAACTTTGGTTCCGTTATTTAGTATTACATTGGAATAACTCGCTTTATGCATCAATACCGCATGCATGGTGATTTCTTTTGTTATTCCATTCTTTATTATACTCGGTTGGTTAAAGTTTTGACTTCTATACTCCATGAAATTAGTGGAATATCCTTGATAATTGCGCTTCATCCAGTATCTTTTCATGGAAATATTCTTCTGAGCATTCTTGAATTTTACTCTACAAAGCAGTATCATGTTGACAATTTGGACGTTATTGGTTCTTGGACAATTTAATTCTTGAACTTGTTTTATTGAATTCTTATATCATTGTCATCATCCTCATATTTATATTTTTTGAAAGTCATCTGTGGCCTGTAGTGCATAGATGGACTTGGTATGATTATGACCAGGGATTATTTGGTGTAATCATGACCGTAATGTTATAAATGAAGTGGTAAAAGTCCTCATTAGGCCGTAGTGCATTGATGGACAGTTGTTGGCATGATTATGACCATTAATGAATACACAAATATTCTTGGCCCGTAGTGCATGGATAATTGTGGTCGTGATACTAAAGAATATCCTTGGCAGTAGTGCGGGGGTGATTTGATGATGTGGATTATTTATTAAAATTTGAGTCCCAAATGATAAAAGTGATGAAAAACCTTTTAAATCATAAAAGATAGTAGATTTTATTCTCTACTTGACTCTTCTAATGGATTACTTGTTCACCGCAGCTTAAACTTGATGTTTGTTATATTTTATCAGTTTAACACTGTTGAAGGCTAATGATAATTTATTCTCAGTATTATCTTAGTCATAATATTTCTTACTGGGCTAGTTGAGCTCACCCTTTCTTTCACTGTTCTCTTCAGGAAATGAGAACGTAATGGGACGAGCCTCGGGGAGCGGAGTGATGGTCCTGGATGATAATATTAGCTAGTAGTCCTCACTATTCTGTTAAATAGTGTGACAATAAATGTAATGAGGACTTATTCTGAGAGTGGATATTGTCTAAAGGACAATATTTGTATTAAAACTCACAGCTCTCTTGTTGTATATTAAAGATTGTATTTGAATTCTATACCATGTATCTGGCGACTCAAGATAGGTTATGTATACCTAATTTTGGGGGCGTCACATTTGCACTACAGGCCAAAGATATACAACTATAAAATCAATAACCAATAGTCCATCTTTGCACTACAGGCCAAAGATATACAACTGTAAAACCAATAATGCTAAGACTCAGCTTAAGAGTATCACGACCATGAATTATCCATGCACTACGGGCCAAGGATATTCGTGTTTTCAATTACGGTCTTGATTATACCGAATAATCCCTGGTCATAATCATACCAAGTCCATCTATGCACTACGGGCCAAAGATGACTTTTACCACATCATTTGTAACATTACGGTCATGATTATACCGAATAATCTCTGGTCATAATCATACCAAGTCCATCTATGCACGTAAGCCACATATGACTTTCAACACAATATAAGCATGAGGATCATGACAATGATATAAAGAATCAATCAAATGAGATAAAGGATAAATATTAAACATTTATAATATAATTTATCAAGGGTTCAAGAATATCCCAATGTTATCAATCACTTAATAATCTCATAATCTAATATCATTAATATTATAACAATATTTTAATCATGTCTTAAACTTATAAACAATTTATTTTAATTGTTTACACTTTACCAAATAATGCATTTAATCATCCTAAAATGCCAAACTCATAAGATTTCATCATCAATAACCAAAACCCTTAACAAAGATGTGAAACCCCAGATTTTATGAATAAAGAATTAATTTTCTCGAAATAATTTTTTATATTATGGTGTGAATTTGAGATAATGTTATAGTTGTGGGTAATATTTATAATTTGCAAAGTATGCAAGTTGTCATATTATATTCGATTGGTCGGAGAATATTCATTTTAAACAGAAATATTAAATGCGACAGCACAATCATTAGTTGACCCCTAATAAATTATTATTGGGATTGAGAAAACGACAAAAATATTTTATTGAAAATAACGGCGGAAGTTTTACTGTTTGATCTTGTTGAACTACTTGGTAGTAAAAGTACGATGTCTGCTGCTTGTTGCATAAGAGCACATGGTATTGATTATTGATATTTATGTGAGAAGTCACTCGGTTTTGTTCAATTATTGCTACAATAGTTCTTTATATTATCTCACATTATTTGATTCAATTATTGTTGATTTAGAAGTTTTGTTTTATTCACGTAATAAAATAGAAACATCTTTTATATAAAATGCAGATACTTTATTAAAGTTATTCTATAAATAAAATATATTATATTCTATTATGCATAGTATTTTTGCGCATAGTAAAATCTTTTATATAAAATGAATACTTTATTACAGTTATTCTATAAATAGAATATATTATATTTTATTATGCATAGTATTTGCATAAGGCTTCAAGATAGTGTTTGCATAGTAAAAATCTTTTTATATAAATAGAATATATTATATTTTATTTAAAAGATTTTTCTTTAAATATGGACCGTCGATTAAAGTAAATCAATCAAACTGTTCATGGATTAGTTCTTATGCATTCCATTTTCATATAAATAAAGCTCATTCCTTCATTATTTTCTTACTTAATTCACTTTGAACTCTAGAGGAGAAACTATAGAGAGATAAGAAAAGTTTTCTCGCTACTTCACTACTCTTATATCAAGTATTATTTTACTAGTAAGGATATTATTCTTTTGTATTCAAGAAGAGAACTTACATTATTCCATTTCTTTATTGTTACATTGGAATAACTTTTGTACGCTGAGCTACCCTATATTTGGTGACATTCATCTATTATTACATCTTAATTATTACATCGAATATCCTATCATCTATATCTGTAGGACTGGTTCCATTTTTATTATTCCGTCTTTATTATTACGTTTAATATCATGTATGTGATATATCTGTGGGACTGGTTCCATCATTTATTATTCCGTATTTATTATTACATTGGAACATCCTGCTTGTGAATTTCACCTGACCTGGTTCCGTTATTATTATTCTATTGGAATAACCGTCTTTGCGAAATACCGCATGCATGGTGATATCTTTTGTTATTCCATTCGGTATTATATTTAGTTGATTAAAATTTTGACTTCTATACTCCATGAAATTAGTGGAATATCCTTGATATTTGCGCTTCATCCAGTATTTTTTATGGAAATATTCTTCTGAGCATTCTTGAATTTTACTCTACAAAGAAGTATCATGTTGACAATTTGGACGTTATTAGTTCCTGGATAAATTAATTCTTGAACTTGTTTAATTGAATTCTTATATCATTGTCATCATCCTCATGTTTTTTGTTTAAAGTCATCTATGGCTTGTAGAGCATGGATGGACTTGGTATGATTATGACCAGGGATTATTCGGTATAATCATGACCGTAATGTTACAAATGATGTGGAAAAAAAGTCTCCATTGGCCCGTAGTGCATTGATGGACAGTTTTGGTATGATTATGGCTATGGATTCTCTTCGACCAAGGGAGCAAAGATGAATTATTTTATGGCATGATCGGGAATAGTTGATGAAAACACGATTATCTTTGGCATGTAGTGCATGGATAATTCATGGTCGTGATACTAAAGAATATCCTTGGCACAGAGTGCGGGGATGATTTAATGATGTGGATTATTTATTGAAATTTGAGTCTCAAATGATGATAAAAGTGATGAAAAACTTTTAAATCATAAAACATAGCGATTCTATTCTCTACTTGACTCTTTTAATGGATTGCTTGTTCATTTGCAGCTTAAACTTGATGTCTATTGTATTTTATCGGTTTAATATTGTTGGAGGCTAATGATAATTTATTCGCATTATCTTAGTCATAATATTTCTTCTTTGGGCTAGTTGAGCTCACCCTTTCTTTCACTATTCTCTTGAAATGAGAATATAGTTGGGACGAGTCGGGGAGCGGAGTGATGGTCCGGAGGATAGCATTAGTAGTCCTCACTATTCTGTGAAATAGTGTGATAATAATTGTAATGAGGACTCCTTTTGAGTAATCTCTAGTAGATAATATTTGTATTCAAACTCACAGTTTATGTTTTGTCGTATTGTACACGACAGTTATATTAGTAAGTTGTATTTGAATTCTGTACCATGTATCTGGCGACCCAAGATGGGTGATGTATACCTAATTTTGGGGGTGTCACAAAAGATCTGCATATACCTTATATAGGATTTCCAAGCCATAAAATCCTATTTTTCAATTTTGTTACTTTACATAACATATTTAATTCATTTACTCATAACTAGTCTATTTCATGAAAAATACTTAATCAGTTCCAAAAATATTTCTTTTCTAGGATTTAGCAGAATATAGTCTCATATTAAACATATATTTTTCTCTGAATTTTTAAAATTCGTTTACTATTTTTCACATGGCCAAAACCGCCGAATATTTAGACATTTTTTATAAACTGTACTTTTGCTCAAAAATTTTGAAATTTACACAGTATACTCCTGTTATATACATGTCCTCCTAATAAAAAGTTCACCAATTTTGGAGTTAACCGCAAGGAGTTATAAGGGTTTACTTTTAAAATAGTCTTTTCCCGTAAAATTCATAACTCTTAATCTATACATCCAAAAATTGTCATTTTTGGACACAATATAGAAAACTCATCGAATTATCATTTCAAATTTTTCCAGAATTTTTGAGGGTCAGAAAAATTACGAAAACTGCAAATGGATTTTCGTCCGCCATGCGGTAATCCACGTAGACAGATTATTTCAACAGAATAATAAAGAATGGGATAACAGAAGAATTCACCATGCATGCGATAGACCACACGCATGAGTTATTCCCAATGTAATAATATATAATGGAACCAGTCATGCGTAATCCGCACGCATGTGATGTTCCAACGAATAATAAAGAATTGAACCAGTCAAATGCGAATCCGCATGCATGGGATGTTCCAACAAAATAATAAAGAATGGAATAACAACGAAATTCACCGGGCATGCGATAGAATCGCACAAAAAGTTATTCCAATGAATAATAAAGAATGGAATAACGAGAAGAATTTCACCATGTATGCGATGCTTGACATGAAAAGTTATTCCATAATAATAAAGAAAGGAATAACAACCCTTACGAGTATTGAAAGAAAATAACTCTCTTCATGAATACGAAAGAATAATACCCCTTACAAGTACAACAAATAATATCTCTTACCTTAGAAGAAACTGGTTATAGGAGTAGTGAAGTAGAAGAATAATTTTCTTCTTTCTCTATATAGTTTCTTTCTCTAGAGTTTCAAAGAATTAAATGAAATAATGAAAGAAATGAGCTTCATTTATATTAGAATAAATTTGAATAGTAACTAATTCATGAACAGTTCAGATTGATTTACTTTTAAGCAGACTATCCATATTGATTTACTATGCAAATTAATAAAATATTCTAATAAAACAAAATCTTTTAAATAAAATATAATATATTCTATTTATAATCTAATAAAACGAATAACTTTATAAAAGTATTATGTTTTATATAAAAGATTTTACTATGCAAATACTATGCAGTACTTATGCAAACACTATGCATAATAAAATATTATATATTCTATTTATAGTCTAATAAAATAAATAACTTTATAAAAGTATTTTATTTTATATAAAAAAGATTTTACTATGCAAATACTATGGAGGCACTATGCAAAACACTATGCATAATAGAATATTATATATTCTATTTATAAAATAATAAAACAAATAACTTTAAAAAAGTATTCTGTTTTATATAAAAAGTTTTCTATTTTTATTACATTTATAATAATAATAAAACAAAACTTATCACCTTTATTATAATTCACAATATTAATCGACCTCGTTCCCAGGAAAGAGGGGGCTTTCCAATAAGGATTTCTTCCTATTGGCGCGATTAGGTAACCAAACCTCTCCTTGACAAAACTTCTAGACATCGTTAATATTGCAATTAATAACTTTGTTATCTCAATTATTGATTTAATAATATATAAAATATCGACAATAATTGAATCAAATAACGTGAGATATTATGCAACAATTCATCAGAAGTAATAATTGAACAAAAGCTGAGTGACTTCTCATGTAAGCATCAATAATCAATACCGCTTTGCTACTATGCAACCACGCCAGACATTCTTTGTACTTTTACTACCGAAGTAGTTCAACAGTTTTAAACGTAAAACTTCCGCCGTTTATTTTCATAAAAATATTTTTGTCGTTTTCTCAATCTGACAATAATTTCGTTGTGGGGTCCACCAATAATTGTACCGTCGTACGGATATTCCCCGACAAAAAGAATATTCCCCGACTAATCGAATATTCCCCGACACAACGAATATTTTATAACCACTTGCTTACTTTGCAAAAAATTTCACATATCGCCTTAACTTTAAACTTTTATCAATTTAACCATTTACGAAATAAAATATTATAAGAAAATTGAATACTTTCATTTCATAAAATTCGGAGTCTTACATAATTCCCCGGGTGAATAGTACTCGAGTGAATAGTATCCCGTGAATAGTACTCTGTGAATAGTACTTTATGAATAGTATTTTATGAATAGTACCTGTGAATAGTACTTTATGAATAGTACCCCGTGAATAGTACTTTGTGAATAGTACCGTATAGATGAATACTACTCATGGACAGTACTCCGGCATGAAAAGCTTAAAATTTAACAAGAATGTGCAGAAAATATCATTGTGAAACGATACTAGATAAAGCGCAAATTTTAAGGATATTCTACTAATTTCACGGAGTATAAAAACAATACTTTAACAAAATGAGGGTATAATCAGGAATACGATACAAAATAATATTACTCACATACTACAGAGTATGGAAGAAAATATTATTCCTTATGAATACTGAACAAAATAATATCCCTTACGAATATTGAACGAAAATAATATTTCTTACGAATATTAAACGAAGACAATGAATATTGAACGAAAATGATATTCCTTACGAATATTGAACGAAAATAATATTCATACGAATACAAAAAATAATATCTCTTCAGAATATGAAATAAATAATAACTCTTACCTCAGAAGAAGACTAGATACTGGAATAATGAAGTAGCAGACATCTCTTCTTCTTTCTCTCTATAGCTTCTCTCTTTATAATTGCTCTTGTGAGTCTTAGTGAATTGGTGAGAATGAAAGAAGATTGAACTTCTATTTATAGAAAAATATAGTTTCGATAATTGCACGTTTTGGGGCTCGAAATATTACAGTATAATACATTCATCTTTTCCTTCATTTTTAATTTAGTCCTGCAAGTATTATCAAACTTGCACCACCTCCCCTAATAGTACATGAATGTGAATCAATAGTACATAAATGTGAATCAATAGTTCTATACATGTGAAAAAAATAGTTACGGTATAGTACCTTCATCTATACCTCTATTTTTAATTTAGTCAATGCAAGTATTATCAATCTTGCACCACCTCCCCTAATAGTACATGCATATGAATCAATAGTTATAAGCATGTGAATTAATAGCAATTAATTACTCATTTATCCGATTAATTATCCGATTGGTCAATATAACCTCCAGAAATCAATTATTATCGAAATAAATGTCGATTTTCACTAACACTAATAATCTCAACACAATGAAAATATCAATTTCATCTTTAATCAACACGAACTTATTTATCATTAATATTATAACTCACAATATTTCACAACCAGATCATTCGCAGGAAAGATGGAGCTTTCCGATAAGGATTTCTCTCTATTGGCGCGCAATTAGGTGACCAAACCTCTCCTTAACAGAACTTTCTAGACATCGTCAATATTACAAATAATAATATGAATAACTTTGTCGTCTCAATTATTGATTTAATAATATAAAATATTATACGAGATGATACTATGACAATAATTGAATCAATAATACGAGATATTATTATACAACAATTCTTCATGAGTAATAATTAAGTATAACTGAGTGACTTCTCACGTAAGCATCAATAATCAATACTGTAGTGTGCTACTATGCAACCACGCGTATTCTCGTACTTTTTACTAAGGGTAGTTCAACGGTTTAACAAAAAACTTTCGTCGTTATTTTTAAAAATATTTCAGGTCATTTTCTAACTACTGATTACCTCGTTGTGGGGTCCACCAATAATTGTCTTGTCGTCGCATTTAATATTCCCCTGTTAAAACGAATATTCCCCGACCAATCGAATATTCCCCGACACAACGAATATTTTATATCAACTTGCTTACTTTGCAAAATTTTCAAATGCCACCCTTAACTTTAATCTTTATCAATTTAACAATTTACTAAATAAAGTAATAATTATAAGAAAATTGAATACTTTCATTTCATAAAATTCGGGGTCTTACAGAGTACGTGTACAATTTCGGTCCGACCGTCAATTGCATAATAACTGATTATGGTTGTTTAGTTCTTAATTGGGTAACAAATCAGATCGAAGTCTACCCCCACCACTACCCACGGCCTCAATTTTGACTTGTCGCCCATCACCTTCTGTCGCCGTGATATACCTGTCTCCGTTCACCTTTGGTCACACTCTTCTCCATCTATTTCTCTTAACAATCAGTTGTATTTTTATTTAATATCCAAATATATTTTAAATTAATACCCAAATGTATTAATTTGAATTTGAATTTATTTTTTGTTGTTAGATCTCATATATTTGAATTAGAATTATTAATTATGAATTGCTTTATTTTTATAATTATTTTGTGGATACATTAAATAGTGTTTTTTATATTAGTGTGAAGGATCCAAAGTTTTAAAGTTTGACCCGACCCGAAGCAGCCTATCTATTAAAAAAAAGGCACTCATCAAGGTTTAGTACTCTCTCACACTCCTCTTTTTCGAGCCCTAGCTAGAAACCCCAACCAGAAGTACCAACCATGGTGTGCATACGCAAAGCCACCATTGATGACCTTCTAGCAATGCAAGCCTGCAACCTCTTCTGCCTGCCGGAGAATTACCAAATGAAATACTACTTCTACCACATCCTCTCCTGGCCGCAGCTCCTCTACGTCGCCGAAGACTACGGCGGCAAGATCGTCGGCTATGTCCTGGCCAAGATGGAAGAGGAAAGCTCCGAATGCCACGGCCATATCACATCCCTCGCCGTCCTCTGGACTCACCGGAAACTGGGTCTCGCCACCAAGCTCATGACGGCGGCGCAGAATGCAATGGAAAAGGTTTTCGGGGCTGATTACGTGTCGCTGCATGTTCGGAAGAGTAATCGGGCGGCGTTTAATTTGTATACGGAGACATTGGGGTATAAGATTCATGATGTGGAGGCTAAGTATTATGCGGATGGGGAGGATGCGTATGATATGAGGAAGATGTTGAAGGGGAGAAATTATCATCAGAGTCAGAATCAGCATCATGGGCACCATCATGGTCACCATCATCATCATGGGGCTGGTGGGTGTTGTCCGGGTGAAGCCGAGGGGAAAGCGGAGTGATTGGTGACGGTAACTTTGAGTTTTGGGGAATTGAATTTTACTGGATTTGGTGTTATAGTTGTATTCTTGATGGAGGTTAGTAATTAATAAAATTTGGGGATTTGATTAGTGTTTGCATTTACTGGGTGTTAAATTTTGAATGTGATTGATAGAAGATTGTTTGATAAAACTATTTTTTTTTAGTTTCATTTAATAGAAGTTTATTTTATTTTAGAACAAAAGAAAAATAGTGAGACTATTCAAATTTTATTTAACTATTAATTATTACTAATATGTAACTTATATAATTAGTACTAATAAGTATAGTTAAATATATAATTGAATAGTTATAATGTATATATATATATATATGTATGTTTGTGTATATATAGATATATGTATACATAAGAGATATGTATATGATATATACATGGAAGATTTACAAAAGTGAACTTTTCTTCTATCTTCTCCATTCTTCTTACAAACAAATAACTACTACAAAGTAGTGTTCATTTGGAATTTTTTGTGAATTGCTATCACGAATTATTCACCAAGGCTTGACATATATCCTGGAGGTATATCGTCTGCAACCCATAGCAAACCGATCGTGGTGGGGGCGATAAAGACCTTAAGGACAGGGATCACCCGTGTCACGTCTTCTACAACAATCTTGATTCTACGAAGCTACGGTTCTAACAATCTTAAGGTCTTTATGTATTTGTTAAAGTCATGATTTTGGTGAGATGGAAGACAACACGGTTTTCAAAGATAAGTGTCATTTTTCGTGTATCTATTTTATCAATGGATTTTTTATGATAATTAGTAATATATTGAGATATTAAGCTAATTATTTTATTGATAATTCCTGTTAGAAGATGGATTGTGAAAAAAATGAAAGTGAAAAAGATTACAATTTACATGTTTGTAAATTGATGTGGAGAAGATGAAGAGTCATCATGGAAAAACACCAAATGTTGATGCTTAGAAATCTTTCAAGAGATTATGTCGTTCTACGGATTTAATTCCAAAAGGTGTGTTTCTTAACATTAGCCTTTATTTTTATAAATGATAATTGTGTATCATTTTCTCTGTGTATATACTTGAAAGTATATGTTTTATTTATTATATTATGTGTAGATGATATTATATGTTTGAGTATTATTTTACCTACATTTTGTTGTAATAAATTATTTAATTAGTTTTGTGGTATAAGAAAAATAATTAATTTTTTGTTCATGATGGAATAAATTTAATTGTGTGCATATATATATATATTTTGGTTGTAATATTTTATGAGTAGATAAAATATTATGATGTGTGTATATATATATATGTATGAGATTTGAGATAATTATTTTCTTATATACTAATTGAGATTAATTTATTAAGAGAAAGTTGTAGTAAAATTTGAGAAGTTTACTTGTCTCTATGTATAACAAATTAGTTGTAAATTAATTTATTTTGAGAATAAAGTAAATTTATGTTCTTCTTGAACAAAATTATGCATATAAATTTGAGGTAATATTTAGTATGTAATGTTACTTGGTATTTGTATGCATGAATTTTGAGAAAGATTACTTTGTTTGTGGATAATAAATTAATTATAAACTAATAGTTAGAAGAGATATTGTAGAAGTAGATTTAGTTGAAGTAAATCTTATATACAATATGATTTTGATGTTGAGAAAACACTTAGAAATGATATTTGTAGTGTTTTTGGAATAATCATAATTGGTATATGTTGATTTATTTTTATGTGTACTTGTTCAAGAAGTAGTAAATTTTAATGTGATCATATGAATTTTGTATATTCTAATTGAGATAAACATTTTATTTTTTTGAATTTTTATAAATATAGTGAAGTTCAAGTATTTCATATTATTATGAGAATTATCTTGAATTCTATATTGTAAATGTTAAAACTTAAAAGATATAATGTTTATGATATTTCCTATCCAAGTTGGGACAAGAAAATACTTGAGGATATACTAATTCATGTGTGTGAATTTTATTTGCTTTCTACATAAATTAATTTCGTTTGTGATAAATTAATTTCTTTAAAAGTAAATATAAATTTTTATATTTTATGATTTATATGCAAATAAATTTGTGCAATATGATGAGTTGTGCTATAACTTGTATATAATGAATTTTATACTATTTACATAGAGTCGAGTGTTACGTGTTGATATACTTGAAAATTGTACATGTATAATTTTAAGTGCTTATATTAAATAATTTTTTAGATTTGAGATTTTATGTAATTCAGAAAATAAGAGCTTGTTTTCTTATGTGGGGGTGTTCTAAAAGATTCTTAAGTTGAAGCAATCTTTATATGAATAACTAATACATAAAATGTAAAAGAACTTATTTTTTATTTTGAGAAGTGTTCCTTAATATTCTCATGTGGAAGTAATATTTATAGGAACATTGTCACATAAAATGTCAATTAATCTAAAATTTATCTTAAGTGGTGAGCATAATATTGTGAAGTGAAATTATTCAATGAGATTTCAATTATTTAAAAGTGTGGGGGTGATTCTTTAAGATTTTTATTTATAGACTATATTTGGCCTTTGAACTATTTGGAGCATAATTTTATTTATGTAAAAAATAGTAAGGCTTATGAATTTCTTGTTGCGAAATTCAATTTGATTGCGTAGTTCTGTGAAATGAAAGTCTTTTAAACACAAATTTTTGAATAATATTGAAGTGGGAACTTATTTTATTAGCCTAAATATGATCCAAAATATTTATAGTGATTTAGTTCAATAGTGAGTTTGAAACTAAGTTATAAATATTAAAGTGGATACATATTAGGTGATAATATGTGCATATTTACCTTGGGATTCTATCGGATATAGAATTATTTATATGTTTACACTAACAATATAATTGTATAAACTATAATGTGATAGTTTTGTGTATATTAATGATATGTTGATCATTTTACATAGTATTGTTAACGTAAATGAGTAGTTTAAGAAATATCTATTTTTGTCTTTATGTTGAAAGACTTGTAAAATTGATGTTATCTTAGTATTATGTGAAAACATAGTGAAAATTTCAACAAAACCAGTTTAATAGTATTGAGACGCAATACTGAACTAAGTTTGACAAACCTTGAGATTGAAGAATTTAATAATTCTTTAATAGTGGTGCTATACTGGAAGTTAATTCTGATATAGCTATTGTAAATCTGAAGTACATATATGCTAGTGGGGGTCTTATGTTTGATATGCAATGCACAAGATCAGATATTACCTACAGTTTTAAACTTAGTATATTAATGATTTAAAATTGGTTTTTGTTAGATTTTTCAATGTTTTAATAGATCACATAAATGTCACTTATATTTTAGTGAGGGAAATTTTAAATTTACAAGTAGGTGAATTTTCACCCAATCTTGGGTATTGTTTCTTAGATGAGAAAGAAATAAATGAGTATTTCTCATTTCACAAAATGGATCTAATGTTATTAATCGTTCATGGTTGTGATCTTGATTAATTAAGTAAGAAAATATTCACAAGTAGGTGAATATATTCTTATATTTCCACAAGTAGGTGGATATATTATTACTCTTTGTGAAGGGTATAATTTACTTGGAGTAGTAAGTAATACTATTGCTTTATATGACGAAGAAAGCAAATGGAATCGAAATTTGTTGTTAAAACATCAAATTGTGGTCACTTCCATTGCTTAGTTCATTATGATGTGATAATGAAATTGTTTTGTATATAGCATATGAGATTACCTTTTATGGTAAGTCATGACATGTTGGTCATAGACATAATTTTTGTTAGATAATTAATACAAGAAGGTATTATAATATTTATCTACGAGAAAGTCAAGTGACGACTTGACTTATCTTTTTACTAAGACTTTGACGAAATCTTAGTAAGTTTAACTACTTGTGATATGAAACTTAAACCACTTTGAGTTAGGGGTGATGGGAACCCAACATATTCCTAGGTTACCCCTAGTTTATAGGTTCAATGGGAAAAACAAGTCACATTTACTGACTGTGTTACTATCGATGTGGTTCCATATGTAGTTTAAGATAGTAACGTCTGTTGCACGACCGAGACTGAGTTATACTCTTAACAAAGTTGTTGTGTTCTTAGCAACAGAAACACTTGTGAAACACTTTGCCTATATGAACTAGAAGTGGAGCCGCTTCTTATAGAGGGTTGTGGTTTACTCTCTTAGAGGTTCATGAAACAGGGTATTGTGCATGGCCATATTAGCGAAAAGCAATTGAGAATACTCACCGTGGTAGAAGGATTTTGTGTGTGTGTGTGACAATTCCGGTCATATCATATAGAAGTAGAGGTTCAATCTACGGACACCTTCAACTTCAATGTGACTTTGAGTTGTTTACACTAAGGGAATGTTCAATGTTCATCACACATTCTTTTATGCACACATGCCTTGGAGTTGTTTGATAGAAAGTTGTTTGGATGAAAAGTAGTTTTTCCAAACAAGTGGGGGATTGATAGAAGATTGTTTGATAAAACTATTTTTCTTTAGTTTCATTTAATAGAAGTTTATTTTATTTTGGAACAAAAGAAAAATAGTGAGACTATTCAAATTCTATTTAACTATTAATTATTACTAATATGTAACTTACATAATTAGTACTAATAAGTATAGTTAAATATATAATTGAATAGTTATAATGTAACTTATATATATATATATATATATATATATATATATATATATGTGTGTGTATGTTTGTGTATATATAGATATATGTATACATAAGAGATATGTATATGATATATAGAGAAGTTACATGGACGATTTACAAAAGTGAACTTTTCTTCTATCTTCTCCATTCTTCTTACAAACAAATAACTACTACAAAGTAGTGTTCATTTGGAATTTTCTGTGAATTGCTATCACGGATTATTCACCAAGGCTTGACATATATCCTGGAGGTATATCGTCTGCAACCCATAGCAAACCGATCGTGGTGGGGGCGATAAAGACCTTAAAGACAGGTATCATCCGTGTCACGTCTTCTACAACAATTTTGACTCTACGAAGCTACGGTTCTAACAGTGATGAACATGTTTGTGAAACTGTGTTTGCTGAGTTTTATATAAAGATTTTGTTTTGGAATCAATAGAGATAGAGAGGTTATTGTGTAGTCAAGATGATGGGATGCTACTGCAATGGTCTTTGTTGGATTTAGAAACAGATTTGTTGAATGTGGATTGCATTATGACTTGTTTGTTGGATTTAGAAACAGATTTGTTGAATGTGGATTGCATTATGGCTTGGTTTTAGAATGTTGGGTGTGGGTGTGGGTGTGGGTGTGGGTGTGGGTGTGGGTGTGGTGTGGTGGGGTGGGGTTATTGGGGTTTGAGGAAATAGGTTTGGCTCAATTATGTTTTTGTTGGTAGTTTATATTTAGAAAAATTGTATGCTTGGTATTTGAAATTTTAGTATTGGATAAAATTTGGAATGTGATTAATATTATGTTTTGGTGTGTCATTTATGCAATGGCGGAACCAGAACGATATTAAAGGGGGGTCAAAAATTTTAAACCAAGCGGGTCGAAATTATTAATACCACCACTTGCTTCGGAACTTAGTAACTGATTATTAGAAGAATCAATAGTTTTTTGTCATTTAATCAAGTACTTGCGGAACTTGTTAATTGTTAAAAATATATGATATTCTATTTGTTCTAAAATATAAGACTAAAATGAGCTTTTAATTATTTTGTTCAAACTAAACTGGTAAACTGCATTGGAAGAGCTAGCTAGCAAGTGGGCCGTGAGTGTTTGATTGTTGAAAAATTCAATAGCAGAAGCATTCCCTTAGGCCTTAGCTTAAAATATGAAAGGAAATTAAAAGCGAGCTAGTACATTAAATTATAGAATTGTTACTTTATTCTGATAAATAAACATAATTAATATATTCAGCAAACAGAAATTAAACAATAATTTAAGATTACTCTAACAGTAATAATTTTGAAAACTAAATTACTAAACAGGAAATTTGGTCTAAGAAATTATCCACCAAAGTTTAACCAATATAAAGAATAAGTAGTCCATGTTACTACACTCGACCACACTAAATAAAAGCAATAGCTTGTTATTGACTAATTACTCTACAATTACACACTGTAACTCCTAACAACTGTATAAAAATGGAGTCCTGGTCTGCAGTCTGAAACTTTTAACCCCTAAATCTTAGTCTAATTTACTGTTTTTTGCCAAACTGGTTGTACGATTGAATGAAGGAGCTAAAAAAGAAAAGAAAAAGAAAAGTTCATAGTTTGTTGTGAGAAGGGAGAAAAGACAGAGGAAGGTAAAAGATGGGTGTTTCTTAGAGACATTTAATCTTCTTCTCAGATCCCATTTCTATCTGTAAATCAAAGGGTTTGTAGATCTGCTGGCTAATTTTCCATTTCCGGCTTAGTTTCTTTCTGGGTATTTGATTTTTTTTCGAACTGTTTGTTAAAGATTTTATCTTTGATTTAGATACTAAAATAGTCTTTATTTTGTCAATTTTCTTCTGGATATGTTACTGCTTGCCTGCGCTGGCGGCTGCCCCCCTCCTCGCCCCCGCCCCAGCCCCAGCCCCCCCTCCCTCCTATTCCGTCTGGGCTGCCACCCTACCGGGGTCAGATGCCCCCCCTCCCCCCGGGGGGATAATACAAATGTATGTATCTGCAGTTTTTAAATAAAGGTGGATTTGATTTTGTTGTTGCATGTTTATGTTCTTTTGGAATCATTTGAGTGTGCATTGCATGGATTTTGTTATTAAACTTTATTTGGTTTAGATTTGGCAAGATATGCATTACACTTGGTGAGGAAATGAAGGCGGACTGATGTGTGGAATAAATTTGTGGTTTGGTGAAATTGTTATTTTTTGTTGATGTGTTAAATGTTTGTGATGTGCATGCTTACAATTTGAGAGCTAATATTAATAAAGAATTTGAGGATTTGATTAGTGTTGCAATGTCATTGATTCACTCTACAGTGACTCAATAAAAACTAAAATAAAAAACATGTTTACGTTCTCTCTCTAAACTCATAAATCTCTCAAATGACTCTTGAAGCTCTAAATGCACCATTTTGTTTCGTTCTTCTTCAGATCAAGAACATAGAATATAATTATAATTATAATTTTTTTATTTATATATTATATACAAAATTGTGCGTACATACGTATATGATAATTGTTTGGAAAAAAGCACTTTTACCCCACTGTGGTCGTCGTGTTTTAAGCAATTAGCCACCGTGCTTTAAAAATATTTAATTGACCCACTGTGATTTTTAAAAATGTATAATCAAGTCATTCCGTCCAATTTCTTGGACGGACGTCAAATAATTACACACGCGACATTGAATTTTTTTTTCAAAAAATCATTATTTTCTGATGTGGAAACACAAAAATAATAATAAAATAAAATCATTGATTATGTGGCAAAAAATAATTAAAATAAATACTTTAATTCATTTTTTAATAATTTTTTTATTTTCTATTTTCTTTCTCCTTCAAAATGAATAAATAAGCCTAAAATAAAACAATAAATAAAAATATAATGTTGCTATGTACATGATTATATTTGACGGTATAAGACCAAAATTTTTAAAAAAAATTTAGACAAAAAAGAAATAATACAAATTACAAACGTAACTCATTAAAACATTATTTATACTCATTTTTTTTTCTAATTAATTCAAACTTAAATCTACTGTTCATCTTCTTCCTCACCAAAATTGAAACCTGGACGTCGACCCAACACCACCAATTGCCTACTCAAAGCCATGGAATCCGGCCAAAACAACCCAGAAAGAGCTCTCAATGGTGACGATGGTGTCTTAGCTTCTCAAACTCGTCGGCATTGGGTTTTTGGATGACAACGATGGTGTCTTGGCGAATTGCCATCGGCAAAACCGAATAGCCCTCATAGTCTATGTGCTCCCCAATCAAATTCACTTGTCCCGTCGATCGTGCGTAGATATCCAAATGGATTCAAGCATTCAATAAACTTGGATTTCACCTTCTCGAATCGGTGAGCTTCTTCTAATTGTGATTCTCCTCCATAAACTGGGTCCAAATTTGAATAGATAGGAACTAGAAGGTCTTCGTGTCTCGCCATTGTTTTGTTGTGAAAAATCTTTCTATAAAACAGAACCAAAAATGATTAGAAATTACGTGATAACATACAATTGATTGTTTTTGGATTTGGGGAAATAGGATATGGATTAACAAATTTTTGATTTAGGATAGATCCTTTTACGAGTATTTTAAAACATAAAAGTATTTTTATTTTTATTTCTAAAATAAAACATACATATTATAAATATTATAATATTAATTTTTATTAATATTATACATATTATAAATATTTAGTTAAAGAAAATAAAACATAAAAATATTTTTATTTTAAAATTTTTATAAGTATTTTAAAACATTAAAGTATTTTATTTTTATTTTAAAATAAAACATACATATTATAAATATGATAATATTAATTTTATTAATATTATACATATTATAAATATTTAGGTAAAGAAAAAGAAAGAAAATAAAATATAAAAATATTTTTAAAACCACAGTGAGCCAATTACATTTTTTTAAAGTGCAGTGGCTCAATAGTATTACGAATTTGGCTGACTGGCTTGCCACGTAGGAAATAACTTGTTTTATTATTATTTTTCAAAAGCCACGTAGAAAAATTGGTCTAATTTTTTAACGTCTATTAGTCAAATTTGACGGAATGACTTGATTGTACATTTTTAAAAACCATAGTGGGCTAATTGAATATTTTAAAAGCACAATGACTAATTGCTTAAAACACTACAACCACAGTGGGTCTTTTTGCCATAATTGTTTGCTTACTGTTTACATATAAGATTTAAATTTTAGACAATTCTTTGAAAAAGGTATTATACTACAGTGAGTGCAGTATGTCGGAGAGATGAATGTCTTCGGGTTCGAGCGACGATAATGAATGTCTTCGAGTTCGGGAATGTTTTGGAGTTTGGCCTCGGAACGGATGACTTCGGGAGTTAAACAGATGTCTTCGGCTTCGGAACGAATAACTTCGGTTCATCTTGATTTGGGGTTTCTTCCTTCAACGAATACAAGTAGGTTTCTTTCATTGTATCATTGGTTGCATCTTTTTTCATTGTCCAACCCACAAATGGCACGGTGCTTAAGGCTGTAAACGAGCCAAATAGTTCGTGCACGACTCGAAAAAATAAGCGAAACTCGGATGCATTAATAATATAATTCAAATCTGAGCATAAAAAATAGTTCAAATAAAAATATGAGCAGAATTTGAGCGAGATTATACTCGACTCGTTTAATGTTCAAACTACATGAATTATAGATTGTGATTCGATACATACTCGATTGATACAAATTTGATTAGATACTAGATACATTTTCTTATAATATATATAAAATTAAATCAAATTTAGATAATTAATTATTATTATTTATTTTATTTTTAATTTTAATTGTGATTTTATACTTGTAAAGTGTAATAGTAAATATATATTTCATTTCTAAGTAAAATAATAAATTCAATTTATAATTATATTTATTATAAAATTAGTTATTATGTGGAGACTCGAATTCGAGCTTGAATTTGAAGCTCACGAGTAATTTGAATATAATTCGATCCGAATCGGATCGAATTTGAGTAATAAATATTCGAGTCGAGTCGAATTTGAGTAGAATTTTCCAAAATATAATTCGAATTCGAGTATGAATTTAATATTTCGAGTCGAATTCGAGCAGCTCTCTGTTCACTTCGATTCAATTAGTTTACACCTTAACGGTGCCCAAGATTCAAGATTTAATTGGTGATCACAACAACATTAGAAGAATTTTGGATCAACCATTGTTTTCGGCAAGTTCACGACCCCCGCCACCACCGCCCACCTCTGTTTTACCAAACCTTCGTTTGCTATTGTGCTTGTTTTTCTCTCACTACAAGTGTATATAATAGATACGTATGTGTATGTACATGCTCTGTTTATTATAGTTTACAGTGTTGTTTTTTTCTTGTGAAGCAACACGGTTTCTTGTGATTTCTCCAAGTAATAAACTTGTGGCGTAGAACAGTTTCAAAGTTACTTGACCTTCCAAAATTACATATTTCTCTCTTAAAAAAGGTTGATATATGTGTTGACTGTTGAGATGAATTTTAATTTTAATTTGGAAATGGAAAAAACTTTTTGTTTCTTTAATTTAAATTTTGTGAGTAAAGAAGGAATTAGAATGCTGCCAATTTCACATGCAGATATGTGGATAGCTTTAACTCGAAGCAGAGGCGGAACTAGGGGGCGGAGGGTAGTTGACCCCATAGATCTGGACGCCTAGGGAGGTGATCACCTCATGATGTGGTGAACTAGGAGGGGAGGGGGGCTAGGCGTGCAAGGCGGGCGGGCGGGCGGGCAAGGGCGTGATCGGCCGCCATGACTCATGAGGAGCTCTTGGCCTTCACCTTCCTCTTTTCCAGCAGCGATTCATGTCATATTATGTTGGGAGAATGCATATTATGATTTGATGTTTTAATGTATATGCTCATGATTATTTGTAAAGTCCTTCAATGAATATATGTACAAGGACTTAGTGATAGATCAAATTTGTTAGATTGATCTAAGATCTTAACGTGTATCATTCTGTAATGGAATGTATAGATAGAAAGATCAAAGTCATTAGGTTGATCTTGAGATGTAATAGATAGGCTTCAAGAAATCGTAGTGTATCATCCGATCAACACTGCAGGTCAAGAAGTAAACGAAGCTTCAAGATCGTAGTGTGCCTGTCTTGAAGGGACTCTTTGGAAATCGTAGAGTGATCCCAACGTTTGCCGAGCCTACTCCACGATCGTAGTGTGATGAAGGAAACATGGAGTTTACAAGTCAACGATCGTAGTGTGCTCTCGGGATCGTAGAATCAACAACATGAGCAAGCGAAGATCGTAGTGTGCAAAGGTCTAAGGGAAATCGTAGTGCTCTCGACTGATAGCATCGTAGTATGCAAAGAAGTCAAGACGCTACGATCTGAATCTTAGAGTACCACGATCCAAAATCGTAGAGCATCATCTGTCTCATGTCAGAAAACGTCGAGTCCCATGATTTGTGTAAAGGTAGATTTCAACATATGGGGAATGGATTCTAGACGCTGCAGTACTCATCAGTCCCAGAGTATATGAAATATCCTTAGTATGCAACAAAGAAGCGTATTGAAGAAACTAAGGATAGTACCATGGGTAAGAGGGACAAAACACCTTTTCAGGGGGTAGGTGAGAAAGCAGTCTGCAGTGTCAGTGGGCCAGAATGCAGAATTCAGAAGATGTGCAGAAATGTCTCTATCACAGTACAGAAAGTTCAGACGCATTCAATGCCTCAACGGATGGATCAAACGGATAGTTTTCAAGATCATATATATACAGATCAGACAGATGAGAGAGAACTAAGCAAGCATTGAACAAACAACGTGAACATCTCTCTCAAGCTCAACTCTGCGATCTGAGATATTGCAAAACTTGCTCAGCTACTCAATTCTTTAGAACAAGTGCTTACACAGCAACTGAGTAGCAACCATCAAGTAGGGGTGATCATTCGGTTATAACCGAACCAAAATGGCTATTCGGTTATAACCGAAAATTGAACTATCAATAAAATTACTATCCGAAACACTAACCGAAATTTAAAACTAATCGAATTACCGAATACACAATTCGGTAATTCGGATAATAACCGAACCTGTGCTCAAAATTAAAATTAAACAAATTAAACCAACAAGCAAGAATAAACAACCAGTGAGTAAGATAGAAGAAGAAAAATCATTGAAGCTTTCTTAATCATCCATTGCAGTACAAACAACCAATGTACTTGATATTAAATTTTTTTAAGCATATATTAATACTTTACTAGAATTTCAAACTATCAAACATATTAGAGATGTATACCTGCCGGCTGCCACGAAAAGAAAACATAAGCAAATCCATTGCATTTACCAAAAAAATCAAATTAAAGTGAAAATTAAACAAAAGTAGAAATGAATCTCAAAATTACTCATTCTCACATCTTCAGTGTAACCACGTCCTGTCACGATCTACGAACAGAAAAGCACAGATCACTAATAGAATCCCAAAAAATAATTCAATTGACTAGTATAAGAAATTAGTACTACCTCAGAGACAGATTCATCGAGGATGTGTTTGATGGAGTGATGATCCAACAGATTTGTTTTTTTAGGGTTTTTGTTTGTCGAGGAGGTACTGTTGTTGGTCGACATGTTCCCCTTCTTCTCTTGCATTTTCCAGATTAGAATTGTTAGGGTTTTGTCTGAAAATGATGAGTGAGAACCTCTCTCTTCCCCTTTGATATAAAGCTGATGAGGCTGTTACGACTGGCGAGTTGAAAAGAGTACTCAAAGAGTAAAGATATTAAATACTGATAGAATAGAAGTTATAGATAATATGATTAATAATTAATTTTTTAAAGTATTAAAGTTCGGTTATTCGGGTATCCGAATAACCTATTTTTTGAAAATCGAAACCAAAACCGAATATTGAATAATAATTCGGATATAACCGAAATTCTAAAAAAATTGAAAAACCGAAATAATTCGGTTCGGTTCGGTAATTCGATTTTATCCGTTTTTTGATCACTCCTACCATCAAGAACTCAACATTATCAACCAACTGAAGAAGAGTACCAAGTATGTTGGACTTGAAGAGTTCGTAGTGAACTGTAAGAAAGCCAAGTCTGCTGGACTTGAAGAGTTCAAGAGCGAACTAAGAAGTTCTAGGCTCACGGTCTCAGAAGGAATCAGTGTGATTCGAAGTTGTATGAGACATCCTTAGTGGATATCCTACTCGTTGAGTAGAAAAGTGGACTAGGAGCTTTAAGTGCTCTGAACCACTTAAAACGATCGTGTCTTTTACGCTTCATGCCATAACCGCCATATATCATTATATATCGCCATAACCGCCTCACTCTCATAACTCCACCGCTTGGTAAAGAAGATTAAAACAAATATTAATTCCGCTAAGTTTTAATCATTATCAAAGAACTAGTTTAAAACGAAAAGATTTTTAAATATATATTCAACCCCCCTTCTAGATAACTATTGTGTCAACTAGGAACTAACAATTGGTATCAAAGCAGGTTCTATTTTACAGCTTATAAGCTTTAGTAGATCCAATGGCACTCGTACCAAGTGAATCCAGGACCGGGGGAGGCAGCAAGCCACCAATGTGCAACAAGGATAAATTTGCTAACTGGAAAGTCAGGATGCAAGCTTACATGGACTCAATAGATGAAGATCTATTTGAGACCATTCTTAATGGGCCCTATATACCAACAAAGCTTGCACCAACCACTGACGATCCAAACAGAGTACAAATCAAAGTTAAAGAAGAATGGACAGACACAGAGAAGAGAGTCATCTAACTTGACAAAAGGCTAAGAACATCCTATTCCAATCCTTAGAGGACGATCTGTTTGAAAATGTTGTAAGCAAAGAAAACAATGCTAAGAAGTTTGGGAAGCACTTGGCGATTATGCACGGCGAACTCAAGAAGTAAGAGAGAATAAATAGTCTCTCCTCGACACGGCGATCACGAAATGTTCGCTCGTATGCAAGGAGAAAATGTGGTGTCACCTATGAAAAATTCAACGCTTACGCTTCGACTCTCTACGGCGTATGGGAAGATCTATCTAACAAAGATCGACCATAAAGTTCATAAGAGCTCTCTACCGAAAGGTGGGATGCCAAGACCACGTGAATAAGAGAATCAAAGAATCTTAATGAGATGACAGTTCAACAGCTATATGGCAATCTCCTCGACCTCTGAACCGGAGTGACCCAACGTCTGAAACCTTATCAGAAGGAAGAAGGAAAGACAAGGGTGTTGCTCTCAAGGCTAATGAAGGTGCATCAAAAGTCAACACTGAGATTGACTCTGATTATGATGAAGACGATGATGAAGACTTCGTTATGCTGGTAAAGAGACTAAGAAGGTTCATGCGACAAGGCAAATCGCCATTGTTAAAGAAGGTCAAGAATTACAAAGCAGACCAGAGCAAATAAATGACATATCTTCAATTGCAAAAAAGCCCGCCACTTCATCGCCAACCGCAACAAACCTATCAAAGAAGAACTAAAGAAGAAAACACATGCAAAGAAGGAATACAAAAGGAAACAAGAGGCCTCGAAAAAGAGACAAAGGCCTGGTAGCTGGAGGAACGTGGAGTGATTCAGATAATGACTCAAATGCTGACTCCGGAGATGAAGAAGAACCACAAATGGCCAATCTGTGTCTAATGGCCAAACATGCAAAGAACAACCAAAATCTCAACATACATGATGTAAGTCTCGATGAGGTATTTGATTTCAACTCTCCTGATGTAGATATAAGTGATTTAAGAACTGCTTTGCATGGCATAACCACTTATATACATCAATACATGAAGTGGTTCAGAGTCTTGTCTAAAGATCATTCACTTCTTCAAGAGGAGAAGAAGAAAGTTCAAGAAGAGCTTGAAACAGCCCTTCTAAGTACTAATATTCTTTCCAAACTTGAGGCTGAAAATGAAACTTTAAAACAGACAAACACACTCAATGCACGAAGAGAGTCTAAGCTAACCTCTAAAATTGAGGATCTAGAGAAGACTATCTCTGCATGGAACAAATCCTCATCATCCATGGACTGCCTGCACTCTAGTTAGAGAAGCACGTTCGATGAGAATAGGTTTAGGCTTTGGGGAATCCATCTCGTAGTCATGTGGAAAAGACAATGGAAACTAGCACTAGTAATGCCTCAAGTTTTGGTAGAGGCATTGCCTTTGTGAAATACTCACGCAGGGAAGAGCAGCCTCAACCTTGTTCTCATCGTTTCTAGTTATACTCGAGAGAAGTAAAGGATCTCATCGGCGGCTGGGCTTCATAAAGGAGAAAGAGTAACTCAACCCCTACTCACCAACCTCAAGAATCGTAGAGTCAAGCAAGACCAACTGCATTTAATCAACTGGGAAGGTACAAGAGAGGTAAGGCACACTCATCACTATTTATGAAACCTAAGGACACGTGGAAGAAAGAGAATTAGTTTAACAGAATGTTAACTAAGGAACCACACGAGTCCAAGTGGAAGATGAATCATCATACACACACAAGCATGCATTATAATAGATATTTCATATGCAATAAATATGGTCATAGGGCTACAAAATGTTATTATAACTCCATGCATGTGAGACCCAAGATTAGACAGATTTGGGTCCCCAAAGGCACTAACAATGAAGGACCCATGCAAATATGGGTACCAAAATGAAGGTTCAAATGTTTTGACAGGAAAAGAGCTCCATGACCTCAACATAGTATCTAGACAGTAGATGCTCGAGGCATATGACAGGGAACAAAGCTCTATTATCTAACTACATAGAAAAGGAGGGTCTCTTAGTCATCTTTGGAGATAACGGCTCGGGCAAGACAAGAGGATATGGCTCTGTTGGCAATGGTGCAATATCTTTCAGCAAAGTAGCCTATGTGGAAGGTCTTCAACACAACCTTCTAAGTATAAGCCAACTCTGTGACACAAGGGTCATCAAGTGACATTCCTCAACAACCAATGTCAAGTCGAGATTTGAAGACATTTGTTTGTAAGCTAACCGACAAGAGAAGGAAATGTCTACACAAAGGATCTTGTCAACTAAGCTCGAGATGAGACAATATATTTTCTGGCAAAAGCATCTGAAGAAATGAGTTGGCTATGGCATAGACGGTTGTCTCACTTAAACTTCAAAAGCATGTCCAAACTGGCATCAAAAGACCTAGTAGCTGACCTACCCAAGTTCAACTTCGTGAAAGAAAGGCCATGCAATGCCTGTCAGCTTGGAAAGCGAACCAGAAGCTCATTCAAGAGCAAGACTGCCAACTCTATTGACAAGCCATTGCAGTTGCTTCACATGGATCTCTTTGGGCCAATCCCAACAACCGCCTTGGAGGAAAAAGATATTCTCTATATATAGTCGACGACTACACAGATTCATACGGGTATTCTTCCTAACTTCAAAAGATGAAAAGAGCTCCGAATTAATCAAGATGTTCAGATGGTGATGAACGAGAAAGGAGAGAAAATCAAGGCCATAAAGAGTGATCATGGCGGAGAATTGATTTCTCGAAATGGATCGATTCTGACGCATAATGGGATCGATCCACAACTTCTCGACTCCACGAACTCCTCAACAAAATGGAGTAAATGGAAGAAAAAACAGAACCTTGATAGAGGCCGGAAGAACTCTACTAGTCACAACCCATCTGCTGAATACTACTTCAAGTGGTTATCAACATTGCATGCTACACGCAAAATAGATCACTCATACACTCTACGATCGAAGAAGACGCCTACTTAACCGTGGAAAGGAAGAAAGCCAAGTGTCGCCTACTTCCATGTCTTTGGGCTGTGCATGCTACATTCTCAACAATGGAAGCGATGTCGACAAAATTCCATTGAAGTCGAATGAAGGATCTTTCTTGGATATGCCATGCATGCAGAAGGCTTACAGAGTGTTCAACAAGAAGACACCTTGAATGTTGAAGTCTCGATACACATCATCTTTGATGAAACTGACTTAGACAAAACAGTGCCTCAAGACACTACGATCGTAATACCAGACAGTGAAATCGTAGAGCATGAGAATGTGATCGTAGAAAGGTCAATGCAAGACAGCGAGCCTCCACTCCAAGAAGAAGAGATAAACCTTGAAGATTTGAGACAGGAAGGCATCAGGACAGATGTCCCAACCGGTAACAGATGGGCAAAAGATCACACTCAGGATCTAATCATTGAAGATCCGAGTGCCAGAGTCAAAACAAGAGCTGCTACTCAGAACAAATGCTTTTATCTAAGCTTCATGTCACAAATAGAGCCAAAGAAGATAGAGGATGTTATGGAAGACTCCAGCTGGATATAAGCAATGCAGGAAGAACTCAACCAATTTGAACGAAGTAAAGTATGGAGATTGGTACCAAGACCAAAGAGTCATCCTGTGATAGGAACTAAGTGGGTCTTCAGAAACAAAATGGATGAAGATGGGGTCATAACCAAAAACAAGGCAAGATTAGTGGCAAAGGGTTATTCTCAAGAAGAAGGTATCGACTACGATGAGACATTTGCACCTATTGCCAGACTAGAAGCCATCAGAATCTTTCTTGCCTTTGCTGCCCACATGAAGTTCAAAGTCTTTCAGATGGATGTCAAGAGTGCATTTCTAAATGGAGAACTCCAAGAAGAAGTCTATGTAGAACAACCTCTAGGTTTCATCAATCCATCACTTTCCAATTATGTCTATAGATTAGATAAAGCTTTATATGGTCTTAAACAAGCACCTAGAGCATGGTATGAAACATTGACTAACTTCTTAATCGAAAATGGGTTCACTAGAGGTAGAGTAGATACCACACTGTTTCTTAGAAAGCATAAAGACAAAGTCTTACTAGTTCAAATCTATGTTGATGACATTATCTTTGGTTCTATTGACGAAAAGTTATGCAAGAGATTCTCTAAGCTAATGCAAGAGCAAGTTTGAAATGAGCATGATGGGTGAGTTTGAACTTCTTCCTTGACTACCAAGTAAAGCAAATGAAAGAAGGAATTTTCATAAACCAAACCAAGTACATCAAAGACTTCTTCAAGAAGTATGACATGGAATCGCCCTCTCCCATGAAAACACCAATTGCTCCCTCGCAACCAAGCTTAACAAGGATGAGAAAGGTAAAAGTATTGATATCACTCAATACGTAGGTATGATAGGCTCTCTTTTATACCTAATCGCCAAGAGACCGACATAATGTTTGCAACATGCATATGTGCTAGATTTCGTGCTAACCCTAAAGAGTCACATTTATCTAACATAAAGAGGATCTTCGTGTATCTCAAGGGTACACCTTACTTGGGGCTTTGGTACCCCAAGGAATCCTCATTTGAACTAACAGGATTCACAGATGCTGATTTTGCAGGATGCAAAATCGATAGAAAAAGTACCAATGGCACCTGTCAATTGCTAGGAAATAGACTTTTGTCCTGGTTTAGCAAAAAGCAAAACTCAGTGTCTACTTCAACCATAGAAGTTTAATATATTCTTTACCGGCAAATTCTTTGTACTCAGATCCTATGGATGAGAAATCAACTAGCTGACTATGGGTTCGATTTCAAATCTATTCCCATACACTGTGATAACACAAGTGCCATAGCAATAACTCATAATCCCATCGTTGCATTCTAGGACTAAGCATATAGAAATAAGGTATCACTTCATTAGGGATCATGTGCAAAATGGAACTATATCTTTACAATATATCCCTCATCGAAAATCAACTTGTTGATGTTTTTACAAAACCACTAGATGAATCCAGTTTAATAAGTTAATAAGTGAGCTAGAATGCTAAATCTACAACCATGAAATATATGCTCTAGATTGTGCTAACCATGACGTATACAAAGGTGAACTCAAAATCGTAGACATGATCAAGGAAAGCTCACGATCGTAGAAATTTGAAAAGAAAACTACCTCAACGATCGTAGCAAAGACTTAACTATCGTGAAGTGCGAGACTCAACGATGACACAATTCCCATCCACAAAAGCAAAAATGTATCCTGTGATGACAAGCTTCATAACAAAGCAATCTCTCTAGAGGTGCCTCGAAACAAACCTAACCCTTGAATCTCTCCAAGAGGTTGGCCCTTCCCGAGTTACCTTAAAAGAATGCTTAGTCAAAAACTCATCACAAGGATCCGATCAGACTCGACGATCGTAGGACAGACTCAACGAATGATTGATCAGACTCGACGATCATAGGACAGACTCGACGATCGCAGGACAGACTCGACGATCACAGGACAGACTCAACGAACATAAGACTACCTCAACGATCGTAGCCTTCCTAAGGACACCTCAGCTCTGAAGAAGCCAAGGAAAAATCAGTACATTCCTGCACAGTCAAAATCGTAGAGCCAAGCAAAAATCGTCACCTGTCCCACTAAGCGAAAAAGAAGAGAGGGAAATTACAAATACAAGTTGAAATCACAATTTTGAAATCTGAAGTCCAAAAGATTATTTCTCTCTCACTCTCTCTCAAAGAAAAAGCCCTAAATCAACAAAAAGCTCAGACGTATCTCATTTCCAACAATGTAATCAATAAAGAGTTCTACAAAATGGTGTGTTTGAAAACGACACCATCACTACAAGAAGAAGGGAAGTAGAAATTAAACTAAAGGCGTAAGACTTCAATCGTACCCTAAGGCTCAAGAATGAAGGGCACCCATTCTTAGATAACATAGACTTCCAAGAGGGACTAAGAAAAATGCATCACAAGAAAAACCCCTCTGTGAAAGGGTACAAAAAGAAGGAGTTCCCACAAAGGTACGAATTTTTGGCTGACATTATTGGGAAATGTGATAAGTGGATTTTTTATACACTTATCCGGTATTTTTTACTCGAATTAGTTGCTTATATTCATGTGTCTTAGTTACTTTTCATGCATTTTGTGTTCATTTTGTAGGTTATACAATTGAGAGCGGTGTGAGCGATTATTGGTAAGAAAAAGCAAAGAAAATGCAAAGAAAAGGCAATCCGGACATCATTTGGGCTTTCATGTTACTTCATGTTCTTGGCTTGGAACTTGGACTACATTGTAGAACGTCTTCGTAGCTTTCCGGAATATCTTGAATCGCTCTAATCGGAGTTCGGATGCAAGAGTTATGATCGTTGTACCAACGGACGTCAAACTTCGCTGTTTTGGTTAGCCATTTTCATAGAAGTCCCTTCCAGCTCAATTTCAGCCTTCATTCGTGCATTATTTCTCAGTACACAAAGAATGAAAGTTGTAGAGCTCGTCGATATCTTCGATTTGATAGGTGGCAAGCCCCGTAACTCTTCCCCTAGATCAAAAGTTATGGCCATTTTACGAGCACACATGCAGAGAGAAAATCACCGCGCAGAAAGAATGAACTAAGCTTGCATGCATGATGACTTGCATTAGCAAAAAGTGCGATTTTTAGCTTTTGCTCGGCCGCGCCCAACTTAGGCCAATTCTGCACATGCACATGCGACTTGAGTGTTGACCAAAGATGACTTTTCACTAAACAGAGCAGTTGAAGCGTAATTGAGAGAGGGGATTCAATTAGGGCTTATATATTAGACATATTCTCATGATGAAAAGGATTCCACCCCTTGGGGGCTAGAGCTACTATTGTTTTCTTTTCTTCTCTTTCTTTTTAGATTAGATTAGAACCCTAGATTAGATGAGAGTTGAAGATTGAAGCAATCGAAGAGCATTGGAAATTCAGAATTGGAGCAAGAGGAGAATCTCATATTTGCATTCCCAAATCCCTAACTTCTCTTTACTTCTATCTTTATTTCTCAATGTATAATCAATTGTGGATTGTGGGTTTTGATTCTATGATGAGCTAAACTCTATTTCGAGATTACAATGGATTCTATTGATTAGTTTAATCTGATATATTTTATTGTTAACCTTATTGATTGCTATGAGATTGTCTATTAAGATTCATGCTTATTTGCTTAGTTGATTAGCCATCAATTCTTTGGGATAACCCATATGAACTTGAAAGGCGGACTATGGGTTTAGATTTGATCTTGATAGCTTGTGTTTGTATGTTCTACATGGTGATGGAATATATGATTCGTGCTTAGGATAGACATATCTACCAAAGCACCGTAGTAATCGATTGAGAACTTGAGCTTAAATCCTAATTATTTGTAAATCACATAGACATATAGTGGTTTTAGGTAATGTGGGTGTTCACGTGTATTCTATCAATTGTGGATTATATGTGATATGGGTATGGTACATTGAAATATGGCTATATTTTACTTTAGTGTTCTCATTAACAAACCTAAGTACAATTAGTTTGGTTTAACATGAAGTGTATGGATTAGAATGAGTTAATAGATGAAATTGTAATCTCAGGTCTTTATTATCTAGTCTCACTCTAGGAATAGTTAGGTTTATTTAATTTCGTAGTTTAAATACAAAATATAACATCATTCGTTTAAATAAGACTAAGATGGTTATGGGTTAATGCTTGGTGAACTTTGTTAGTTAATTCTCCGTGGGAACGATACTTTACTTACTCTTTATTACTTGTTAACCACGTATACTTGCGTGTTGTGCGTAACTAGAAATTACCCAACAAGTTTTTGGCGCCGTTGCCGGGGAATTATTTTAATAATTTTTGCCAACATTAATTTCAATCAAATTAGTCTTAATTTAAACATTTTTTTATTTTATTTTATTTTAATTATCTTCTTATATTTCTCTCTTTTAGGTACCATGGGTGATTTTTCTTATCAATGGCCTTATGCAAATAGGACTCAACCAAGGGACATAAGCCTTTGAGGACTCGATGTATTTTCTACATTGTCGGCTACAAATTGCAACACTTTCGGAGAGGTTGGATATTCTTGCATTGGCCTTTTCGAGAGATAGTAGTTACATGTGAATCTTGTCTTGGCGAGCATCCGAAGTTATCGGTCTGCAACATCAAGGTTGGACAAGTGCGGTTTGGGGGTGATTACTTCAACAACGATGTTTATCCCGATTATCAACAAGGTTGGGGGTATCACCCAGTTATGAATGGGGTTATAACTATCAAGACCAACATTACGTTCCAAGTCCAACACATCCATCGGTTTCTCATATCCACCTCCAATGCAACAAGAAGAAAATTCAAGATTGGAGGATTTGTGGTTCAAATTTGTAGCATCAACTGAGGAGAAGATGATTGAGCAAGGGAGATCAATTCAGAATCTGCAGAATCAAATGAATCAAATACTCGAAACCTTGAGCAATCGCCCTCAAAACAATTGGTACTATGACATGGATGATGAAATTGATGGAAAGCCGGAAGTGTGCATGCCAATTTGGATGAAGCCGAAAGGAGTGGACGTTGAGGATACAACTGGGGTTTGGAAAATGAAGAATATCATATCACCTATATTAAACCCCAAGTGCCTTCTCGACGAGAGTTGAAAAATCCAAATGAGTTTTGCACACCCATGTCCTCTGTAGTCACATTCAAGAAAATGAAGCATGATGATAAAGATGCTTTGTATAAACCATGGTGGGGGGTTGAAGAAGAAAATAAGAAAGAAAAGTCATTTGTATCTTTCCATACCTCAATGCAAAATTTATTCCCAATTACAACGACGACGAGACACCTAGCTATGCGATGGAACTAGGGACATCATGTATAGGAAATATGCTAGGTGGCTTCAATTCACGAACTCTCATGATGGGGAACCTACCAACACACATATAGCGGTTCTAATGGATGGAGGGTTCTTATCTTATCGTAGAGGAATCGGATAGCGGTGTCAAGAAAAGAGTCCAGCTAACGGACTATAAATCGAGCGCTCGATGGGAGGCACCCCATCCAATCTTTCTCCTTCCTTGTTTAATTCTTATTTAAATTGCCATATTTAGTAGATGTTAGATAGTGGTAAATCTTAATAATAGCTTTATTGTTTCTCCTCTCAGGTTAAATCCAATTGCTAAAAAGTATTCGAGATCAAATGAAGTCAAACCAAAGCTGAAGCGAACGAGAGTTGCGAAGAAGCGCTTGTAAAGAGAGCTTGAGGGCCTTGCAGAGCCACCGGTGACCTATACCTGCTTGCAGATTCTTGCATAGGAGATTGCATAGGAGGAGTCTTTGCCGTATTGCGCGATACTGATTGATCTTGAGTTGTTTATTTTAATTTCAAATCTCAAGCATTGAGACGAGTTAGAAGCCCACACTCGATCTCAACTATAGAATATCTCAAACTTAGCCATCACTTTGATATACCATCGGATCATGAGGAGGCGAACGGAGATGACATTGCCACTTAGGGAGTATTCTTTCACTTTTAATTACAATGAGGGCATTGTTTATTTTTTAAGTTTGGGGGTATTGGGTCGTAGTGAGTAGTTGTTGCATATAGTTAGTTGCATATATAGTTTGATTGCATGTTTAAGTTGCATAGTAGGGTATATTGTAGTATGTTTTTTTTCTTTTGTCTTGTTTACTTAGTATGTGTGTAGTTGCATAACATTGCATAATCCCGACTTTTAGTTAGTTGAATTCTAATTTGGCCAATGATGACATAGAAATTTGATAGATTTTTGAATTTAGTGGATATCTTGAGCTTAGTTATAATTTTATCTGAGGATATAATTCATGCTTCTTTGTTTAGATGCTTACCAGGTAAAGACGACAATGTTCTATTGCTTGTTGGTTAAGATTAGCATGTTTGTTTGCTTTGAGAGGAAAATGTTGTTTTTAATGATAGAATTGTGTAGAAAGTGAGTAATGACTATGAAGACACTTAAACTCAAGTTTTGGGGAACGCATGGGTATGCTTGCTTTATAAAAAAAAAGAAAAAAAAAATTGAATAATTACCATGGCTAGTCTTGTTTGGGGCCTTTATTACTTGAGTAAAATGCATGGGGGATTGTCTCTACACCTAGCGCCCTAAGGTCTTAATGGTGCAGGAGTCGTTGGTTGAAAGCTTCGCTAAGGGTAAAATTTAGCCTAATGGAATGAGACATTGCAATAGACATATAAATATATATATATATAAAATAAAATAAAATAAAAATCAATAAACATCATGGAAAGTGCGAAAATCACCCGTGAGTAAAAATAAAAGCGAATAAACCCTTTGTTGAACCTTAGCTTGTCTTGATGTGTTGGAGTAGTTGTTGTTTCATTTGTATGCATAGTTCTTGGATTTGAACCTCGGTTTTCTTTCTTAAGCGATATAACATGTGAAATCCTCACCTTTTTTAAGCTTATATGTGAACACATCACACACACACAACATCTTTATAGCAGGTTAGGATTATATGATTGTATGTCATTATGCCTTTAGCTTAGTTTGATACTTTGTTCTTGAATCTTGATATCTCTATGAGGCATATCTTATTGGAATTCTTAACATGGCTGGAAATCTGGGGATTCATTGTCATAGTAGCGTAGCTTGCATAACATGTAGATTGCATTATATTGTTGTTGTTGCTTGAGACAAACAACGATTTAAGTTTAAAATTATTTGATAAGTGGATTTTTTATACACTTATCCGGTATCTTTTACTTGAATTAGTTGCTTATATTCATGTGTCTTAGTTACTTTTCATGCATTTTGTGTTCATTTTGTAGGTTATACAATTGGGAGCGGTGTGAGCGATTATTGGTAAGGAAAAGCAAAGAAAATGCAAAGAAAAGGCAATCCGGACATCATTTGGGCTTTCATGTTACTTCATGTTCTTGGCTTGGAACTTGGACTACATTGTAGAAGCGTCTTCGTAGCTTTCCTAACATCTTGAATCGCTTTCTAATCGGAGTTCGGATGCAAGAGTTATGATCGTTGTACCAACGACGTCAAACTTATTTGTTTTGGTTAGCCATTTTCATAGCAGTCCTTTCCAGCTCAATTTCAGCCTTCATCCGTGCATTATTTCTCAGTACTCAAAGAATGAAAGTTGTAGAGCTCTATCGATATCTTCGATTTGATAGGTGGCGAGCCCCGTAACTCTTCCGGATCAAAAGTTATGGCCATTTTACGAGAGCACATTGCGAAGAAAAATCACCCACGCAGCGGCACGCGCATATGTGGCATGACATGACTTTCTGATAGCAAAAAGCGCGATTTTTTAGCTTTTTTTGTGGCGCGCCCAACTTAGAATCAATTCTGTGCGGCGCGACTTTGAGTGTTGACCAAAGATGACTTTTCACTAAGCGGAGCGGTTGAAGCGTAATTGATAGGAGGATTCAATTAGAGCATATATATTAGACATATTCTCATCATGAAAACATATACCTCTTTGGGGCTAGAGCTACTATTGTTTTCTTTTCTTCTCTTTCTTTTTAGATTAGATTAGAACCCTAGATTAGATGAGAGTTGAAGATTGAAGCAATCGAAGAGCATTGGAAATTCAGAATTGGAGCAAGAGGAGAATCTCATATTTGCATTCCCAAATCCCTAACTTCTCTTTACTTCTATCTTTATTTCTCAATGTATAATCAATTGTGGATTGTGGGTTTTGATTCTATGATGAGCTAAACTCTATTTTGAGATTACAATGGATTCTATTGATTAGTTTAATCGATATATTTTATTGTTAACCTTATTGATTGCTATGAGATTATCTATTAAGATTCATGCTTATTTGCTTAGTTGATTAGCCATCAATTCTTTGGGATAACCCATATGAACTTGAAAGGCGGACTATGGGTTTAGATTTGATCTTGATAGCTTGTGTTTGTATGTTCTACATGGTGATGGAATATATGATTACGTGCTTAGGATAGACATATCTTGAAGCACCGTCAGTAGTCAATCGATTGAAACTTGGGCTTAAACCCTAATTATTTGTAAATCACATAGACATATAGTGGTTTAGGTAATGTGGGTGTTCACGTGTATTCTATCAATTGTGGATTATATGTGATATGGGTATGGTACATTGAAATATGGCTATATTTTATTTTAGTGTTCTCGACTAACAAACCGATACAATTAGTTTGGTTTAACATGAAGTGTATGGATTTGAATGAGTTAATAGATGAAATTGTAATCTCAGGTCTTTATTATCTAGTCTCACTCTAGGAATAGTTAGGTTTATTTAATTTCGTAGTTTAAATACAAAATATAACATCATTCGTTTAAATAAGAATATGATGGTTATGGGTTAATACTTGGTGAACTTTGTTAGTTAATTCTTCGTGGGAACGATACTTTACTTACTCTTTATTACTTGTTGACCACGTATACTTGCGTGTTGTGCGTAACTAGAAATTACCCAACAACTAGAAATATGTCTCATTGTCGTCAAGAAGAAGAAGGAGAAGCCAACAAGGGAGAACCCTCTCGTCCTTACCGTAAAAAGCAAGGGCAAGAGGAAGCTAAGGGCTGAGACAGATAGAAGAGCCTCAAGGATCTACAACTCGATATTCCCCGTAGAGTCCTCCGATATAGAAACTCCGAGGATGCTAAGAAGGAAGCGCAGAAGATGAAGTCGATGAGGATCAAGCCACCATATCACGATCCTAAAGAAGAATAAAGTGGCCATAAGTCCAAAAGGTCATCAATCTCCTTTATCGTAGTCTCTCATCTCATTCACACAGAGGCCGGACCAAGTATGGCGAGCAAGGAAGGAGATGTCTCAAGTATAGTGGCTATTGAGCAGACAAAGTCGAGATTCAAGAGAGTCCTCGAAGTTGTGGCTAAACCCGGAAAATCAAAAGAAAATTTGGTCAAAAGTACATTCTTGAAAATGAAAAGTCTTGAAAAAAGGAAGCAAAGAGTGTGGATGCAAAAGAAGAAGCTGTCCCGAGCAAATCAAGAGGACAAGGTGCTCCAAATTGAGGGGAGTTTCTAAACTCTCAAGAAGATAATCATCTTTGGGGAGCCTCATGATATCCACATAAGCGGAAGAAGAGGTCCTGCACAAAAATAAAGATGAACCAAAGCAAGACCATCCAGAGACCATTGAGATAATGGAATCCTCGAAGAGAACAAAGAAGAAGAACAAGATGATGATGATGATGATGAGCTCGAAATCACCGGGGTATAGGTAAAGATGGATATATAAGCTATCTCAGACAATCAAATGTTTTCTTACCTACCCATGATGGCATACCATCAAGCTCAAATCTGAACTCATGGGATCACATGTTCGGAGCTTCAAAGAGTATCCAACCATCTCGGTTACGCTCATGGATTCCCGGGAAAGTCAACTTTTCCAAGAAGTCGCTTCGACCATTCTTCATCCAAGGATAAACTTGAGGTCTTCGACTATCCCCGATCTCTTCAAAGTTAATCACTTGCCATCATCTTCATTCAGTCAATTCTATGAATATTCTCGATGGTTGGAAGTGATTCTTCACCCACTCAATCAATTTCCAGTTGCAGAATCCCAAAATTCTGTAACTGAAGAACCAAATGAAGTCAACCTTACTTTGCTCCCATAAACTACCAACTCTACGATTCCAGACTCTAGACCCATCGTAGAGTCCCAAATAGAGATCGTAGAGACACTTGTCCCAAACATCCAAACGTAAGCCCCTCCATCCGATATACCATCCTCCTCATCAAATGACTACTTTAGTCTTGATCTTGCTCTCTACAACCTGAAAGATCAATCCCAGCAAACAACCCCTCCAATCAACAATCCTCAAGCCAATGATACTCTTCCTAACCTACCTACAAAGGATGACTTGAAAGAAACCTCTGAGAAAATGGTCAAGTCTATAGAAGCAGGTCTAGAATCTCACCGATCTCATTAATATCCTAATTTGAATCAAATGATCACAAATTGTAAATAATTTCCACAGCACTATGAATAATCGAGCTTACAAAGAAGTGAGAGAAATTATTCAAGAAATTCTTAAGAGCATGAAGGATGAGATGAGATTCACTTCCGGATAGTTTGCTTAAGCAAAGAGAGGTCGTTTTGAAATACAAAACATCAAGACGATCGATATACCACGATCTTTGGAAAATATTATCAACTTGAAAGCTTCTATCCACGACTTCCAGAAATCTTATGTCAATCAGGAACGACAAAATGATATTGTTCTCACTGCCCTCCGAAATAAAGAAGCTAGATCTGAAAAACATATCAAGGAAAGTCGAGACGACATTGCTCAGACACAAAGCCAACTGAACGAGCTTGTCCAAGGTGTTAATCGACTGTCTGCAGATATTCGAACCCTTGATGCTGACATAAAGGGGGAGAATAAAGGGAAAGGAGTTCAGGGAGGACATGGATGTCAAGGTAAAGGCAGAGGAGGTCATGGAACTCAAGAAAGGGGAAGAGGACAAGTTCATGCTCAAGCATCACGAAGCCCTCCTGCAAGACAAATTCATCATCAGACTCAACGATCTGATCAGTAGAGAATTTTAACGGCTATACCTTTAAGACGTCAGGAGTCAACTCCCAGCTCACAAGATGTGTCTCATCAGACGCGTAAGAATGCCAACCGGAGATCCTGCATTCATGTATGGTGTGAAGAAAAAAATCAAGACTAAGTCCAAGCAAAATTTGGAAGAGTTAGCGAAACGAGGAAGCCTGCAGAAAAAGAAGGGCCGAAGAGTATGCCAACCCACCTCCACGAAAGAGGTCAAAGAAATAGAGATAAGTTGAAACTTTAATTTCCTATTGATGTAATGCCAAACTGTAATATCTCCTGATCATCAATAAATTCATGCTTATTCTCTAGAAATTTCAGCTGCTCACTGAAATACTAAGTCATGTTTAAATTTCCTGCAAATGCATCCAGTCACTAATAATCATGACAACAAATCTCCTTGGTTATGTCAACATCAAATAGGGGGAGATTGTTAGGAGAATGCATATTATGATTTGATGTTTTAATGTATATGTTCATGATTATTTGTAAAGTCCTTCAATGAATATATGTACAAGGACTTAGTGATAGAGAGTGATCCCAACGTTTGCCGAGCCAACTCCACGATCGTAGTGTGATGAAGAAAACATGGAGTTTACAAGTCAACGATCGTAGTATGCTCTCGGGATCGTAGAATCAACAACACGAGCAAGCGAAGATCGTAGTGTGCAAAGGTCTAAGGGAAATCGTAGTGCTCTCGATCGATAAAGATCGTAGTATCTGAAAGAAGTCAAGACGCTTACGATCTAAATCGTAGAGTACCACGATCCAAAATCGTAGAGCATCATCTGTCTCATGTCAGAAAACGTCGAGTCCCATGATTTGTGTAAAGGTAGATTTCAACATATGAGGAATGGATTCTAGACGCTGCAGTACTCATCGATCCCCAGAGTATATGAAATATCCTTAGTATGCAACAAAGAAGCGTATTGAAGAAGCTAAGGATAGTACCATGGGTAAGAGGAATGAAGCACCTTTTCGGTGGTAGGTGAGAAAGCGATCTGCGATTGTCGGTGGGCGAATGCGAAATTGAAGATGTGCAGAAATGCCTCTATCACAGTACAGAAAGTTAAGACGCATTCAATGCCTCAACGGATGGATCAAACGGATAGTTTTCAAGATCACATATATACAGATCAGACAGATGAGAAAGAACTAAGCAAGCATTGAACAAACAACGTGAACATCTCTCTCAAGCTCAACTCTACGATCTGAGATAATGCAAAACTTGCTCAATTACTCAGCTTCTTTAGAACAAGTGCTTACACAAACAACCGAGTAACAACCATCAAGAATTCAACATTATCAACCAACCAAGAAGAGTACCAAGTGTCTTTGGACTTGAAGAGTTAAGTAGTGAATCAGAAGAAAGCCAAGTCTGCTTTGGACTTGAAGAGTTCAAGAGTGAACTAAGAAGTTCTGGCTCACCGGTCTAGAAGGAATCATGTGATTCAGAAGTTGTAACAGACATCCTTAGTGGATATCCTACTCGTTGAGTAGAAGAGTGGACTAGGAGCTTTAAGTGCTCTGAACCACTTAAAAACGACTATGTCTTTTACGTTCATGTCATAATTGTCATATCTGTTATATCTGCCATAACTGCCTCACTCTCATAACTCCACTGCTTGGTAAGAAGATTAAAACAAATATTAATTCCTCTAAGTTTTAATCATTATCAAAGAACTAGTTTAAAACGAAAAGATTTTTAAATATCTATTCAACCTCACCTTCTAGATAACTATTGTGCCAACTAGGAACTAACATATTATACACGGTAGCCTCTATTCACAATCAATGATATGTCATGCATCGCTTTGGCTTAGGTTTATTTGCATTTACGAGAGGTTTGGATCGAGTTTTACTTATATACCATTCTTAGTTTCCCTTTTCTTCAAACTTGATGCGAAATTTTTTATAATTGAGGGCTTCACTAAATCATTCGGTAGAAACACCGCTTTGCTTAAGTATTCGGTATAAGACTACTGGTGCACTTGTTCAATTTATCGACAAGAAACTCCATTTTTGAGGTCGGTCAATAGTTTGTTTCTTGGTATAACTGTAATTTTCTCCTTCCTAAAGTGCTCCGGGATTCGGTGTTGTGTACCTTCAAAGGATAAGTTCAATTCCTTTTCCCTGCTTGCCGTGTAGCATTTTGGTAGATTTCTAAACTCCATAGAATGCTCATTTTTATGTAAATCACCGACATATTTGTTGATTGTGAATAGAGGCTACCGTGAAGTATAATTCCAATGGATGGCTTTTGTATAATCAATTTCATTATGTGCTTGTTATCTTTGGAGGTAATTTTTGTTATTAGTGAGTGCACATTCATATTTCGAAACTGTGGTTTGTAGATATGGTATTTTGGTTCTACCACAAACTTTTGTTTCATAACTTAAAAAGACTTTTCTTGATAAAAAATAATAATAATTAATTACCATGTTCAGAAGCAAGTGGTTGTATTAATAATTTCATTAAAAGCTTGGTTTAAAATTTTGACCCCTACAAAAGGTTACTCGTTCCACTTGTTTGACTCGAAGCACAAAGACAATTTATTTTGGGGCTTGATCACGAGTATTTCTGCGACATCGAAATTTACAGTAATTGCGGTTATGTCTAGTAGTAGAGAGAGAGATCCATTATTGAAGGATTTGAATGAGAAGAATCAAATTTGAGTTGAATCAATTATTTGACATTTGCAGTTTAATACTGCGGAGCCTAAAAACTAAAAAATAATTGAATTTGGCCAATACGTCGTTTTTCAATTGGTCAGTCATACTTAGCGTCCGCAGTTTAATACTGTGGACGACATGAAGGCTTTAAAATGATGTCATTTCTTAATTGGTCAGTCATATTTAGTGTCCGTAGTATTAAACTGCAGAATACTGAAAACTAAATTGTAGACGTGGGCTCTATTAACCTCACGATCTACGGATGGTTACGATGTGTTGTAAGGATAACTTTAAGTTGACAAAGTTGGCTATGTATCGGTCCCCTATATATATATATATATATATATATATATATATATATATATATATAGTATAATTTCTCACTTTTTATTTTTGATTTTTCAAAAGCTTAAATTTTTAATTTGTTTTTGTATATATAATGTTTTTTTGTTTTTTATATAGCCTCCTTTGCTTGTTCAGTATTGACATTATCAAGGTTCTTCAGCCCTTGGTTAGGAAGCCTAGGCATTGATTGAGGTCGAAGATTTTAACTTCGTGACCTTTTAACCTTGGTAGTAAGGGTTTGGAGTTGATGGAGGCGTTTGAGTAGAATTCTTTAACCAGGTCGATGTAGACTCCATGTTTGCCTCGAAGGCATTACGAGAATCCACTTTCTTCACAAGCTCGAGAATATCCACGAACTTCTTTTCTTCTGTTTCTCAAACGATTTGGTTCTCGTGAATGCCGGTGATTACTTGCCAATTTTCCATTTTGAGTAGTTCAAGAATGTGGGTATCTCGATTTAGATATGTTTATAAGAGATGGCTGAGTGTAATTTGGTAAGGCTCTGGAGGGTTAACTGATTTTGGCTCTTGAGAGGATTCTAGGGTTTGAAAATGGGAGAGAGAAAGGTTCGATAGCTTTTGGTAATTGTCTGCAGATTTGAAATTGTCTTTAAGGCAGTTTCTTCTAACTCTGCATAATTAGTGATGTGTCAACCATCCATTGGTTGCACGTTTCCCAATAATGAGCTGTAACTTCCCATGACTTTTTAGTTAGATGTTTCCTTTTAGAAGAGTCGTCGTTTAAATGACGTGGCTCTGACCGTTGACCTTTTGATTCGTAGAGTAGAATGATAAAGCGGCTATGGACTCTACGATTCCCTTTGTTGACTCAACGATCAATTTTGAGAGATGCTGCAGTGGATGACTTTATCTTTTATCCTTACTTTGATGCAGCATAGCTCAATCACTGATGTATTCGAACTTATCTCCTCAACTTGAATAGTTTAGCAAATGTCTCATTTTCCAAGCTCCTTGTGAACTGGAGTACCCTTTGGTAGGACTATGATTATCGAGTTGTATTCTACAATCGCTGAGGTTGTACTACGATCGTTGAGGTAGCACTACGATCGTTGAGGTTGCACTGCGATCGCTTAGTTCTCTTCAAACTCGACTCTAAGATCGTTGACTGACTTGGTCCTTGAGATGAACTAGATCAAACATTCCTTCTGCGTCAAGGTAGCTCAGGAAGGGCCAACCTCTTAGAGTGAGCTAAGGGCCAGGTTTGTCCCTGAGGCGCTCTCCAGATGCAATGCTATGGCAGTGATTTGCAATGACATCTCATTCGACCTTTTCTGATTTGGAGTTCTTCTACCGACTTTGACACAATCGCATTCTTTGAAATCGTGGTGTCCTCCTGCTCTTACACTACAAACATATGTTTGATCGTAGGCACTTCACGATTATGGGTTGGGTGGCTGAAAGGTTATCAGTAGTATGTTTTGAGACGTTTCTACTGTCTATGGATCTTCATTTGGTTCATCAGCCACAAAGTTTTGGGACTCTGTAGCTGGTATAACTTTTCATAGTATATCTCAGTGTCGTTGTTCCTTAACAGATCACTGTTCCCCCGTTGTTGACGTTGTCTTCCCAGATAGATGTTATTCCCTCTTCTTCAGGTTCATTTGAAGGCAGCCTTGCATATCTTCTTCTGACTAGAATCTCCATCATCGCTCGGATCTCCTTGTGTCATAGAGATGAGTATTTTTAGGGCGATCACTCTACGATTATTTGTGAAACTACTGAACGTAGTCTTCTTTGATAGTTGTGTTTGTGAAGTTACGCTCTTCTGCATAAGTTCCTTTTGAGCGATGCTCGATGATCTTCCGTGCGAGCTTCCTTGAGGATTCTTCTCATATAGCATTCTTTGGTGGCTTTTGGTAGCCAAGATAAGACTTTTTCCTTCTTTGGTGAATGGCTTGCTTGCGTATCTGATTAGCGACCATGTGAGATTCATTCGATTGGCTCGAAGGTCTTGAAACCTGAGCTTGGACATATAGGAATTTTGTCAGAATCAATTCTGAATAGTCCTTGGCCTTCTGCTGGTTGAGTCTTCTTGACTGAAGTCTCCTGCTTCATCATCCCTTAGTGTGGTCAGACTGACCAAGTACCTGCAGGTTTAAACGTATTTCTATTTTTGGTACCCATAATTAAATGGGTCCTGCTAGGTTAGTTTTCTTAACCCCTGTTCCTCTTATTTGGATAATCATCATATTTATCACCAACAAACATATTCATGCATGCACCTATCTTGAGATAATACATTTTGAGATGCATGGTGAATGTGTGTAGGATTTGACATTAAATAACACACTCATTATGGATTCATCATTTACTGGGTTATGTTCATAATGTTTAAGTGTTCACAGAGTGAGAATCAACTCTACGATTTAGGAGTATCTAGTTGATTCATTGAGGTGATCAGTTTCTATGAATCAGCAAGATCCTTTTGCAGAACTGATCATGCTTTATGTGTTTTCAAACACTTAGAACATAGGCTTGTACATATATACTATCCCACCAGTAAAGATTACTTCACATAAAGTTCATTAGGCCTGTGATGCTCTAATGACCCATTTCAGATTTCCTTCAAGATGTCATCTTCAACCTAAAACTTGGATGGAGAGAAAGTTTATAGTCATTTGAGTTTTCATCCTCAGGTTACTTTCTCTCTTCACCTTTTTAGGTAGATTTTGACTCCTTGACAGAATACTGTTATAGTTCATAAGAAGACGCAATTATGATGTACATTTATAATGGTGAGGAACCGTACCTTTTTACTGTTAGTTACTAAACAGTCATTTTATCTTAGATATACTGAGTTTAGGTATTGATGTGCATAGCTTTACTTTTGCTCCTGACAGCTTATTGCTCTTATCGGCCTTTAATCAATCAGTAGTGGTCTTGAAGATATAGGTCAAGAAAATCTCAGCATTAAGACCTTTGACATCCTTTAGCTGACAGAGTTTGCACCCAGCTGTTGGTTGGCCAGACATAAGTTTGAGAAGATCTTCTTTCTTCTCTCGATAAGCATTTCTTAGCATATATGGCTTCTTCATCTTTCAGACTGGTGGGTGCTTGACTCTTTGTCATTGATGTCTCTTGAGTTCTCTCGTCTGGTCTTAGGACTACAAGATTGATTGCAGGCTAGGATTGGTCTTGTGGATGTAACAATAGAGACCATGGACCAATCTGAAAGCAACTTTCAAATGTATATACACATTTAACTTTGTATACCTGAATATTTCCAACATGTGAGTTCATCTGCATATAACAAATTACTTACTACTAAACTAAGTTTAGAACAATGTTAGTGCCTGGGATCAGACTCAAAGCGATTAACATTTGAATATAGCATGAGAATCTGCTCTGATACCAATTGTTAGTTCAATGAACACAATAGATCTAGAAGGGGGTTGAATAGATCATTTTATTTCAAATACTTTTACGGTTTATATTATATTGTTCATAATTAATATATGACAAACATAAGAATCTTTTCAAGCACAAATGGAATAAGTAAAAGATCCCCTTCATTGATATATTCATAATCATACATACATTGTTAAAGAGAAAGTTTAGTTATGGCGGTTAAAACATACATAACTGATTATAGCGGTTATAGTACATAATGTAAATGACATAATGTAAAAAAGACACGAGGGGTTTTAAGTGGTTCGAGACTCAAGCTCTTAATCCACTCTTACTTCGCTTTCAACTAGCAGGAATTCCACTAAGGAAGGGCGTTACCACGAATCACTAAGATTCCTTGAGGCCGTGACCTTGGAACTTCTCTAGTTCCTAGGAACTCTTGAAGCCAAAGAGGCTTGAAACTTCATTTAGTCCTTGAATGAGGACCCTTCTGGTCCTGCTTCATTTAGTCCTTACGGACAAGGACCCCTCAGGCCCTGGCTGTTGAGTTGTTTGTTTATTGTTGTTGGAGTCGGTCTTTGAAATTGCTAAGATGTCTTCATGCTCCGAACATCTTCTATACTTAGCGACTTGACTTGATCATCCTTGAAGTGCAGCTGAGTGTTGCATGATGCTCAGCTTCTTCAGTTGCTCAACCACTTCGGATGACCCCTTGATGAACTTCCTTGAAGATCATTCTCCTTGATACTTGATGGCTGCACATGATTGGCTTCTAAGATGACTTTAAGCTCTTCTGTTAGGTATTTAGAAGCTTTCTCATGCTTGACTCCAAGATGGCATTTGTGATCTTCATTCTTGCTACTTGATGCCTTCTCATGATGGACTTGCTAAGATGACTGTGAGCTCTTCTCTATTGTACTTAGAGTCTTCCCATGATGGACATCAAGATGACATGATGCTCTTCTTTCTCTCGGCAATTCAGAACACTCTTCGTGTAGTAGAACTCTCACTTCTACATAGTAGAACTCACACTTCTACTTCTCTCTTTTTCAGTCTTCTAAGTGTTCTTGGTGGATCGTAGAGTGAGCCTTCGCACTCACTATCTCACATGGTTTAGATCAGTCCACCTTATCTCTAAACTCGGGATCTCCAGCAATCTTTGATCTTTGAAGCTCTTCCTCATTTATACTTCTTCCCAATCCTTCCGTTGGAAAGTAGCCATTGAAGGCTATTCAAATCTCTTTACAGATCTCGAGTTGCTTGAGGTAGACTGCTTGATGTGACATGTCATACTTTTTTCGACTGCGATCTGTTGTTTCACCCACTGTCGGATGTATCACTTTAATGTCTTGGCGTGTCAAGTCGATGTGCTCATCGGTAAAAAAACCAAACCGTGCAGAAAAGCGAATCCAGAATGCAACCATGATAACCAAAAAAATAAGAATCAAACCGAATCTTAATTATGGATTCTGATACAAAAGCGAGATCGGCTTTTTTCTTTCAATTTTCTATATTATCTGCATTTATGCGTAGTAATATTTATAATTATTAATAAATAATAATAATTAGATAATTTTTTTAATATATTAACAAATAAATTTTAAAACTAAGAAATCATCTACAATTAAATCATGTTGAATAATCGACCAAGAATTTCCTCCTTTTGATAACAAGCTCTCTTGATAATATTACGCCTCTTACGGGTAATATCAAATCGTATTCGAATAATATCAAATCTGTGTTCGAATAAGAAAATTGACACTGTAATGTAACTGATAATGTAACAACTTGTTATACAAATGGACAGAAGTTATACAACAGGTTGTTATTCAAAATTCAACTACCTAAAACTTACATGGGACTAAACTAATTTGTCACACTTTTATCATGAGAAACTGAACGAAGCTAACAATAAGTTTCTAATTACGTTGAGATAAACAACATTTTATACAAGAGTAATAATATGGACGGTAAGGTTAATCAACTAGATTAATTACTTAACTCAATTTTACACACACACACACATACACACACACACACACACACACATATATATATATATATATATATATATATATGGTTTTTACTTCAAAAAGAAGATATGTGAAATTTTAAATTTCAAAATAAATGTAAATTATTTATCTTTTTAAAAAAATTATATGTAGTATTACACTACTACACGTTCCACAAAAAATAGTTTTATTTAAAAAAAAATCAATCAATTTGTGAAATTTTAAAATTGAAAGTGACTTGGATTTATTTGATTTTCATAAATGTATAATGATATTGTAAAACACTTAAAAAGTATTGCCAAACTAAAAATTATTATTTAAAAATTAGAATAAATTAATTTATTCTAATTTAAACAAATTTCATAATTTACTAATTTAAACAAATTAAGTAGCATCTCTTTATGTTGAATTGGAGGGAGTAATATTTACTATATCAAACTAATAAGTAATAACAACCTGTTAATTGTTATACACTGTTACACTATTATAATATGACCAAGACTTTCGGTTTTTCGGTTTTATCGAATTTGAAATTTCTATTACCGCTACCGGTACCGAAATGTATAAAAAAACCAAAAAACCGGTACCGAAAAAACCAAAACCGAAAAAAATCGATACCGCCAGTACCGGTTCGGTAAAAAAACTGAAAAACCGAATTTTTTGAGCACCCCTAGGTCGAAGACCTTATTTCCTCCTGATTTCTCGATTAGAGGTTGTCCTATTGCATCGATGCTCTTAATAAGCACTTATCCTAATATTACCTTCGATTGAACCTTTGCGAATGCTTGGGTCTTGTTATTCGAACTCTCTACGATTCGATGCATGTCTTGAAGGACTCGATCGTAGTGTCTTGTTGAGTGTTGCTCATTAACTGGTAGAGTTAACACTACGATCTTGAAGAGTGTTGATTGGATCTTCAATGTAGAACACCTCTTCCTTCTTTTTTGCGAGCTTGATACTTGCATTTTGCTTCGATTGTTCTCGAGAGGCGATGGCCTAATTCCTTGCTCCTCAGTCACCTTCAATATCAAGACACTTGATTTGTGTGGCGTCGACTTGCTTTCTCCTTGTGATCTCCGTTCACTTATCATTAATGAACCGACCATGCACTTAATCACTTTAGCCTTGCTCTTCAGAGGCTGACCAGTATTTCGGTTCACCTTCCATCAGTTTCTTCTTTGTTTGGCAAGCACTACGATCTTGGTTTCTTCCAAGATCATTGTCTTCTGTTCACTTGATAGCTACTGCTTTAGCTGACTTTCCTTAGTCAGCTTCTGAAGTCTTCTTTGGATCTCCTTGTGGAAGACTTCATCACGAATGGCCTTACAACTCAATCTTAATGCTGATTGGGTTGGTGCTTAGATCTTCTGTTAGTCTGCATGTCATTCGTTGAGTGCTCTCTGGTTTCCTTGGATGTAGCTTGTAGCTTGTACCAGAGGCTTCGTTCCTTTGGATATTCTGGGAGTGCTCATTTGTTGAGAATCGTACTTGCTCTATGATTCTGCCTATGCATTTTGAGCACTACTTTTGAGGTCGTAGTTCTGTACTCTACGATTTTTGCTTTGGCTGTGCAGACACTACGATCCCGAGATCAGATCTTGACACTCTACGATTTCTGCCTTGAGCTTGTTGTCTTCATCTGATCTTGCTCGACTGCGATCTCTGCATGTAGTCATTGGACTCTACTGAACTCGGTGTGGTCTCTTATCCCGACTTGGCTTCCGGCGAGATGGCCCAATTACTCGTGGTATTTCAGTCTCTATGATTCCGAACATGACTTCCTTTAGCACACTCGATCCCGAGGAAGCTCTACTCGACACACTACGATCCTTATTCGTTTTCCCTGGAAGTCTACGAACTCCAAGATCTACTATCTTGCATACTCCTATTCTGCCTCGATAGCTCTAGAGTTAGCCTTGACTCTCTGGCATTCTCGACTTCTCAGTGCGGTGTTCGATCGATCGCATGCTTCTATCTATTACATCATAAGATCAACCTAACAAGCTTGATCTTCCTATATTTATAATCCTTGTACATCATTTCTTTTTAAGAACTTTACAAAGCTGTTTTGCTTATGTTAGATCATCCTAACATATTTGATTAATTCATTCTAAGTCCTTGTACATATATTTCTATTATATATCAAAGGACTTTATAACTTTCTTAATGCAAGCATACTTGCATATTCATTCATATATATATATATATATATATATATATATATATATATATATATATATATATATATATATATCATAATCAAATCATATATTAAGTAGAAATATCATTCACATGTTTATTCTGACATTTGTTACAATTGTGGAAGAAAGGTCACCTAGCTAGATTTTGTCGTGCATGAGAAACCAAGTCCAGTTGGAACTATGACACCAAGTCTTAGTCCCGCATAAGTCAAAACCATTAGTTCAAGGGAGAGCGTTTGTTGTGACCTCCCAGAAAGCATGGAACCCGAACAGGTCATCACGGGTAAGCTTATCATAAACTCTAGCGAAGTATATACCTTATTTGATACCGGTTCTTCCCATTCTTTTATTTCTCTTACTTGCGCTCAACGTTTAAATTTGACTCCAGAGAAATTAGACTTTGACTTATCTGTTGAAACTCCGTTGGCAGAAACCTTCATTACATCCACTGTTTATAAGTCTTGTTTGGTTCAAATCGGTACCCTCACATTACTTGTCGGTCTTATTTCATTGAAAATACTTGCATTTGACATAATTCTAGGGATTGATTGGTTAACTACTCATCATGCAAAAATTGATTATTTTTGTAAGGTTGTTAGCTTTCATATTCCTAACCAACCTATTATGCGAATTCAAACAACCAAACCATTAAAATTAATCACTGTCATCTCAAGCCATAAAGCTATTCGTTTATTGAAAAACGGATGTAAAGCTTTCTTAGCTCATGTCACGGATTTAAATAAAAATACATCAGTTTTGAATGATATTTCTATTGTTAATAAATTTCCTGACGTATTCTCTGAAGAACTTCATGGCCTACCCCCATAGCGTGAAATTAAATTTTGTATCGACCTTGAACCCGGTACAAAACCCATTTCTAAAGCCCCATATCAAATGGCTCCTATTGAACTTCAGGAGTTAAAGACCTAACTGCAGAAATTGTTAGACATCGGTTTCATTCGTCCTAGTACGTCTCCTTAGGGTGCTCATGTTCTATTCGTGAAGAAGAAAGATGGGAGTATGCGACTTTGTATTAATTATCGGGAGTTGAACCATGTCACCATCAAAAATAGATACCCGTTGCCTCGCATTGATGACCTGTTTAACCAGTTGCAAGGCGCCAAATTCTTTTCAAAGATTGATCTTCATTCCGGATATCACCAATTGAAGATTAAAACCGATAACATTTCAAAGACGACTTTCAGAACTCGGTATGTGCATTATGAATTCTTAGTCATGTCTTTTGGATTAAATAATGCTCATGTTGCCTTCATGGACATGATGAACCGAGTATTCAAGGAATATTTGGATCATTTTGCGGTTGTCTTTATTGATGACATTCTCATATATTCCAAAAGCCATAAAGATCATGAGCAACACTTGAGGCTGATACTCCAAAAGCTTCGAGAAAACAAGCTTTATGCCAAGTTGGAGAAATGTGAGTTCTGGCTTGAGGAATTAGCATTCCTTGGGCACATAGTATCAAGTCATGGAATATCTGTTGACCCGGCAAAGATTGAAGCAATTTAAATCTAGGAGCAACCTAAATCAGTGACCGAAGTACATAGCTTTCTCGGCTTAGCTGGTTATTATCAAAGATTCGTTGAAGGGTTTTCTTGAATCGCTACTCCATTAACTCAGCTGACTCAGAAAGATACAAAATTCGGTTGGAACGAGGAATGTGAGAAGAGTTTTCAAGAACTCAAGAAGAGACTCATTTCAAAGACTCGTTACGACAATACCATCCTGCTCGGAGGATTTGTCATCTACAGTGATGCTTCGGGCAAAGGATTATGATGTGTTCTCATGCAACATGGGAAAGTTATAGTCTATGCCTCTCGACAACTCAAAGAATATGAGAGGAATTATCCTACTCATGATCTAGAGTTGGCAGTTGTTGTCTTCGCACTTAAAATTTGGAGGCATTACTTGTATGGGGAGAAAGTGGAGATCTTTACGGATCATAAAAGCCTCAAATATTTCTTCACTCAAAAGGAACTCAAAATGCGGAAACGACATTGGCTCGAACTGTTGAAAGATTATGATTATAATATTCAATACCATCCTGGAAAAGCGAACGTGGTAGCTGACGCATTAAGTAGAAGATCATATGCGGATATGAGTGTGATATTGTCAACGTAAAGACCCATTTTGTGTGACTTGCAAAGGATGGAGGTAGAGTTAAAGACTCTAGGGACCCACGCGATGATGACAAATATACGAGTAGAACCGACTTTAATCGATAAAGTTAAAGCTGCTCAAGCTACAGACCTAGAGCTGATGTGTATGAAGAAGAAAGTGCAAGAAGGTGTTATTCCGGAAGCAAGAATCGATGAAGAAGGAATACTTAGAGTCAACTCCAGACTTTATGTTCCTAACGTATAAAAACCTCACAAGATCGACAAAAGAGTTATGCTGATCTTCATCGAAAGAACATAGAATTCAATGTTGGAGAACATGTGTTGTTACGTGTTGCTCCATTGAAAGGAGTTACGAGATTTGGAAAGAGCAAAAACTTGTTGGTCGATTTCACAATCAATGAATTTGTGCAACTGTACACAGTCAACAAGTAATAAAGTGATAAGATAGAGTGTCGATCCCACAGAGAATTCTAATCAATAAATTCCAACTACTAGCACTATATCAATTCAATTTTATTTAAACAACCATAAATGTGATTTTTCTAACTATGGGAACAAAATTAAACAATAAAAAGAGATTATTCTAAAATTAAATAAAACAAATAAAAACTAAGATTTGACGAATGAAATCAGGTAAATAAGGATTAAGACTCTAATATCCCCAATTATGAACTATAAACCAATTATTCCAATTATTATGCCTACTGAATTGTTAACGGGAATTCTAAGCATCAAAAGCCCTTTTTCAAGTGATTAATTAACTTCTATTCAATCCAACTAATCATGATATATTCCTATGCAAAACAATTAAATTAAACGCATTAAATTCCAATTCCCAACGTGTTACATGTAGTGAACAGATATTTTCATTCCATTCACAACCCTAATTATTCGTCATGCAAATAATTAAGAATACAAGTTATCATGCCCAGTTCTAACCCTAGATCTCCTCTTTCAATTCCTTCTAGAGTAACAAGGTAATTATTGGCCAAATAATTAATCAATAAGCACAAAGCATAATAAAAAATTCACTTTGACATAAATAATTGGAATAAATCGAATAACTAATTTATAGACATAAAAGGTTCAATTAGAATCTTAATTAAAGAATTAGTTCATAGCAGAATTTAAAACCAACAATCTTTCGCAAATCATCCTTAAAGAATTACACCAATTGAAAAATAGGAGAAGAAGAAAACTCTAGAGCCAATCCTTCAATCTTCAAGTAATCATTTGCTAAATCTTTAATTGTGTAGATAGATCTCTAATTCAATCAAAATAGCCTTTATATACTCTTCACATTGGACCACAATCCTAGTCCAAATCAACTTCTCAAATAGCCTCCAATTGTGCAGTCAAACCCTTGGTTAACACGCCGCGCGTCTAGTCAACGTGTCGTCAGCTTCAGTACCGGTAGCGATGCGATTCAATTCCCAAAGGCCCTACCGGACTTCAAATTAATTACAAAAATGCCATTTAACAGCTAAAACTCCCCAAATCTCCCCTGCAGCTCCTGAATCTGCAAAATAACCACTATACACATTAAAAATGCTTCTAAAAGACTCGAGAATACAACAATTTTTGCCTAAGTATATCCACTTCATGGATATATTACCCAATCATCAAATACCCCCAAACTTAAATCATTGTTTGTCCTTAAGCAATAAGACACAAAACAACATGAAAAATGTAAGTTATCTATATGTTCTTAATTCCAACAATCGAATAGCACACATATATTCATTAGGCCTCAGAAAAATCACATTAACATGTTAATACATCATATTAAGGCAGATCAATAATATCCCAACAATCAATAAATCTAAATCTGTTATAACTGATATCATGTGTGTGTGTTCAACGACCAAGCTAACCATTGAAAAGCAAAATATGAAAGATAATAGATTTATTAGAAGACATCATACAATACAATTCAAAAACTCCTCAAATAAACTAGCTTTGACTAAAATCAAACACTTACCAAAGTCCAATGGTCAAAATAGAATACTTATGCTTCTTTTTTCTTTTTTTTTACTTAACGGGGGCTCTTTGCACTTTTCCCACTTTTTTTTTTTTCTCACCACTATGCAATCGTCCTATTCCCTTGTAGGCTTTTCAAAGGTTACCTTAATTGAGCTTTCCAATTAACGCACTCCCAAGCCATTAAGACCTTAGGGCGCTAGGTGTAGAGACAATCCCCTCGGGCTTACTTACTCAAGTAACAAAGGCCACAAAACTAGACAAGCATGCCACAGTTTTTATTTTTTTATATATTTTTTTTATATAGCTTATATACTCCAAATATTTTTTCTCCCAAACTTGAGTTTGTCTAAATTCAGTCATCACTAGCTATTTAAATTGTTCCTGCATTTCACTAGCATTCATCCTTTAGAATTCTATTATCTAACCATTTAAACTTTCTTAGCCAACATGGTCATTTTTCAAAACGTGCTATCCTGATAATATCAGTGTCAAACAGGTAAAGATTTTACTAATGTCAAGAAAATCACCTCACTAGCTTAACAATCCATACTAGACTTGTTCATGCAATTTTAATTTCATGAGTGACCCCAAACAAACATAACTATTGAACAGCTGGAATTAACTTACAATCCTAAATGCAACACTTAACCAACAATAACCACAATAAAAACATAAATTATCCACAAACTACTAATGCAAAATAAAAATTAACTACCCCCAAACTTATCAAGAGCAATGTCCTCATGCGAAAAATATAACAATATAAAACAGAGGACTTCCCTGATGAGCTTATTCCTCGGGTGGAGCAACATCATCCTCGCTCATTTCTTGATCAGAATGGGGAAACATCGGTAGAACAGGAGCAGTAGGGAACTGACTAAGAGTAACGCCCGAGTACAGTTTGGCGTTCATGGCATTCTGGGTAGCAAATTGGTCGACCAAATATTTGTAGATGACATCTTGACGTTCAGATAGTCAGACATTCTGAGATTCTATATTATAGAACCACCCGTCAATCTCACACTGGACAGCTTCAGGAACGACACCACTATGAGCTGTAGAGGAAGGACCATATGTGGGTGGAGCCGAAGGTTGTGGGGCATGTGTAGCTTCAACTTGGGGAATTATAAAATCCAATCCCCTAGGGTGGTTCTCCCCACCATTCCATACTCTATACCGACTGATCAACTTGTGGTCCAATACTGGCATAGGGGTCTGAATCATCTCATCCGACTTCCATTTGACCCCAAATTTCGTACATAAAACGTAAATAAGAGATGGATGGGGTAAACCTCCTGTGGTTCCTCCTCGTGCGGCACGCAGAATTGACTGATGAATGACGTGGTCGACATTTATCTTCAAACCTTGAATGATTGAATACAGCAGTACCGCCCTCTCTTTGGTGATATGACTCACATGTGTGCATGACATGAGTTTGGCATAGATAAAGGCATACCACGCCTTTCCATATAGACTTAGGTGAGAAAGAGGGAAGGTTATGCTGCCACGATCATGTAATGTCCACGTGGTGCCCGGTTGATAAATCTCTTGGATTATTTTTTCATAGTCTGGCCCTTGACTCACAAGACTGGCATATTCGTCATTGTGTCCCTCTAACGGTAGTTGGTAGCAGCCGTTAATGTCTTCTTCGCCAAATTTAACAGTCTTGCCTCTCACATACACCCCATAATGGAAGTGTTCAGAAACATTAGCGTAGAACTCTTTGACGACTGTAATCACTACTGGATCAGGTTGTTCGGTGAGTGTGAACCAATTTCTCTCAGCTATCATAACCGCCATGTTCCCATCCTTAGATTGGTTGGGTCTTAATCCGCGTTCGGGGGCCAGAGAGCCGGTGGCCATCCTATTATTAAGGTTCTTGGGTCATGACACTCACGAACCGTCTACCATCAAATTTGGGTTGGTAGAGGTCGTCCCAGAACCTTCTCCACGTTGTCGCTTTGAAGCCATGTAGAAAAGTCTACAAGAATTCGCATTCACATGTATTAGAATTAAGCATCATGCGAATATGTATAAGTTGGCCCAGATCATAACCCCCAAACTTCAACAGAAGTGCACGTTGAGTACATGGTTGGGCGTATAATGAGACATATAATATCAAGAAAGTTAAGTTGGACCAAGTAGTCGCATTTTATGTCTTTATAACATGATTGGTCAAAGAAGTGCATGATCTGCCCATAAGGTGGGATGTAGAAATAGTGAGTCAGGCAACACATCGAACACCTTGTGGGCAGTTCATATTTTGCTTTGAATCACAACTAGCTTCCTAACAATTCAAACTCCTCGTATTCAATCACCACATATGCATAAAATCCCAACCAAAAGTGGTGCACAACCAAACGTGATTCACATTCATGCAATATGAGATAATCAAAATCAAAAGGATGAAAATATTCACTGTAGATTTTGGAAGAATGTGAATCAAGATCACTACTCACTCTTGAAGCTGTTAATGTGTGTAGCCTTAATTAGGAGAGACATAATATACAGTACGACAGAGAGTTGAAGATATTGCAATACATACCTTGGATTGTTTGACAGAGATAACCGAATTCAAGTAGGAAGGTATTGACAGAATCAAATTTTTGCTATCACCAACAGATGTGCAGACTATATATTGATATAAGGGTTTGCCAGTTATCAAAGAATAAAAACTGATAAAGCGTGTTTGGATTGTGGGGGTATTTGAAACAGTTAAGGAGTGTGAACCAACATAGTGAAAAAGAGAGCACGAATTTTATTTTATTTTATTTTTCAAACCTGGGATCCCAACGTCGGGGTGCTGGGCTTTACTCGTAAATGAGCGTCGGGGCGCTTCAATGCAGTATCTGAGGAAAGGTCTCAGTGTCGGGGCGCTAGTTCTGTATGAAATGGAGCGCCGGGGCGCTGGGCTACAGAATTAGTTGGTGACCCCTAGCGCCGGGGCGCTATGTTTGTAATGAAAAGGAGCGCCGGGGAGCTGGAGATCAGATTGTGGCAGAGGTGTCTAGCGCCGGGGCGCTGTAAGCGTGAAGGATCAGAGCATCGGGGCGCTGTGTGCCAGTCCCTTAAGTAGCTGTCCTGCTTTTATTACCTTTATACCACATGTCTTCCTAGTATATATCCTGCAAGTAATTCAGTTCAGTAGTGTAATATTAAAATCTCTTACTACTAATTTAAATGCATTTAAATACTGAAAATAGAAAATAACACAATATAGAATAAGATTAAATTCTTAGGGTTGCCTCCCCATAGCGCTTGGTTTATAGTCGTTAGCCCGACTTTTCTGTGTTGCTCAATTGGTCGTCGGATCGAAGAGGTGCATGGTCGTTGACTGGCGTTCGATGGATCCACTCCAATAATGTTTGAACCGTTGACCGTTCACCTTGAATTTACAATTTAAGTTCGATGGATCCACTCCAATAATGTCCTTGACTTCAATATTTCCGTGTGGAGCAACGGAGATAACCACAAATGGTCCAGACCAGCGAGATTTCAACTTTCCGGAGAATAAACGCAAACGTGAGTTGAAAAGCAAGACTTGTTGACCCGGTTCGAATTTCCGATCAAGGATTTTCTTATCATGCCAGGCTTTGACTTTCTCCTTGTAGAGTTTTGCGTTCTCATCAGCATTGAACCGAAATTCGTCCATCTCATTTAGTTGAAGTAACCTTTTCTCACCCGCTGCTTGTATATCGAAATTAAGTTTTCGAATGGCCCAGTGTGCACTATGTTCTAGTTCGACCGGGAGATGGCATGCCTTTCCGTAGACCATTCTGTAGGGTGACATGCTGATCGGATTCTTATACGTTGTTCGATATGCCCACATGGCATCATCTAGACGCATTGCCCAGTCTTTTTCGTGACGGATTGACCACCTTTTCCAGAATTCGCTTGACCTCCCAATTCGAGACCTCTGCTTGACCATTGGTTTGGGGATGATATGCGGCTGCAATTTTATGATGAACCCCATATTTTGTGAGCAACTTTGTGAACTACTTATTACAGAAGTGAGTTCCCTCATCACTTATTATCGCCCTCGGCGTCCCAAATCGTGTGAAGATGTTTTTCTTCAAAAATCGGAGGACAACGTTAGCATCATTCGTGGGTAAAGCTGCGGCTTCTACCCATTTGGAAACGTAATCGACCGCTAACAGAATGTACTGATTATTGAAGGACAATGGGAAAGGTCCCATAAAATCGATTCCCCACACATCGAATAGCTCCACTTCTAAGATTGTATTAAGTGGCATTTCATTACGCTTGGAAATATTACCTACTCGTTGACACCGATCACACTTTAACACATAAAGATAAGCATCTTTGAATAGAGAAGGCCAGAAAAATCCCAATTGCAAAACTTTGGCCGTTGTCCGATCACCGGCGTAATGACCTCTGTAATCCGATGAGTGGCAATGACCCAATATGATTTCCATCTCTTCATGTGGCACACATCTTCTAATCATTTGATCCGCGCAAGTCTTAAACAGAAATGGTTCGTCCCAATAATATTGCTGAACATCGTGGAGGAACTTCTTTCGTTGTTGCGAATTCAAATCCGAGGGTAACACCTTACCAACCAAGTAATTCACGTAATCTGCATACCATGGTAAAGTTGTTGTCACTCGAAGAAGCTGTTCATCTGGAAATCGCTCATTAATCATAACTTTGTCTTTTTTCTGAACTTCTGCATTTTCCAACCGAGAAAGATGATCCGCCACCTGGTTCTCGGTACCTTTTCTATCCCGGATCTCCAAATAAAATTCTTGTAGCAACAGTACCCACCGTATTAACCGCGGTTTGGCATCCTTCTTCTCAATCAGATATTTAATGGCAAAATGATCAGTGTAAACAATTACCTTGGTCCCTATGAGATATGCTCTGAACTTGTCGAAGGCGAACACAACCGCAAGTAATTCTTTTTAGGTGGTCGTGTAGTTCAACTGAGCATCCGTCAATGTCTTGCTGGAATAGTAGATAGTGTGAAAAATTTTGTCGTGGCGTTGTCCCAATACTGCTCCAACTGCGTAGTCACTGGCGTTGCACATCAATTCAAACGGTAAAGACCAATTGGGCGCCACAATAATTGGAGTTGACACCAGTTTCTTCTTTAGTACTTCGAAAGCTTCAATGCATGACTGATCCATCTTGAACGGTACATCTTTCTCCAAGAGGGAACATAAGGGTTTCGAAATTTTGGAAAAATCTTTAATGAAGCGTCTGTAGAAACCCGGATGTCCCAAGAAGCTCCAAATTCCCTTTACAGATGATGGAGGAGGTAGTTTCTCAATTGTCTCAATCTTCACTTTATCCACCTCTAATACTGATGCAGAAACCTTATGCCCCAAAATAATCCCCTCTTGCACTATAAAGTGACATTTTTCCCAGTTAAGAACTAGGTTAGTCTCTACGCATCGCTTTAGCACTAAAACCAGATTTTTTAAGCATGAATCGAAATTGTCACCGAACATGGAAAAATCATCCATAAATACTTCCAAATTCTATTCAACCATATCGGAGAAGATCGCCATCATGCATCGTTGAAAGGTTGCCAACGCATTACATAAACCAAAAGACATGCGCCGGAACGCAAACGTACCGTATGGGCATGTGAATGTGGTTTTTTCTTGATCTTCTGGGGCTATGGCAATTTGATTATACCCGGAATATCCATCCAGCGGACAGTAGAATTGATGTTCCGCTAACCTATCCAACATCTGATCAATGAATGCAATGAGGGAAGTGATCTCACGTGTGGCTTTATTCAAATTTGCGATAATCCATACATACTCTCCATCCTCGTGAATCGGTTCTAGTAGGGATGAGCTCATTCGCTTCATTCTTCACCACCGCTATACCCCTTTCTTTGGTACACAATCGCATGTGACTTACCCATGAACTGTCCGAAATTGGATAAATAATGTCGGCATCCAACCACTTTATGATCTCCTTTTTTACCACATCCTTCATAACGGGGTTTAGCTTTCTTTGTTGCTTAATGGTTGGTCTTGCCCCCTCTTCCAATAAAATTTTATGCATACAGAATGACAAACTAATTCCTCGAATATCCGCTATGGTCCATCCGATTGCTGTTTTGAACTCTCGCAATACCCTTAGCAGTTTCTCTTTTTGCGTGTCCGTTAACTCTGTTGAAACAATGACTGGTAGGGTAGAATCTTTCCCCAATTAAGCATACTGCAGATGAGATGGTAGCGGTTTTAATTCCAACACCGGTGGCTCTTCTATTGAGGTTTTGAACTTCTTACCTTCCATTTTGGGTCTTTCAAGGGTGTCGAATGGTTGATTACTTTTCCGGATGAAAGATGGGGTATCTAGCCATTTGACATACTCAATGTCATCATCAATACCACTTTCGTCCATCCCGAGCAAAATAGTTTCTAGCGGGTCCTCTGAATAATTTCCACGGAACTTGTGATTAACTAATTCCTCCATGATATCCACCTGCATACACTCACCTTTTTCCTTCGGATAAGACATCGACTTAAATACATTAAAGGTGACCTGTTGATCTTTAACTCGTATCGTCAATTCACCTTTTTGCACGTCAATCAATGTTCTCCCCGTTGCTAAGAATGGTCTCCCGAGAATAATTGGAATTTCGCTATCTACTTCACAATCCAAGATAAAGAAATCTGCGGGGAAAATGAATTTATCCACCTTCACTAAAACGTCTTCAACAATACGTCGTGGATACGTAACGGACCAATCCACCAACTGCAAGCTGATATTTGTCGGTCTTGGTGTTTGAAGTCCAAACTGGCTATAGACGGATAATGGCATCAAATTTATACTGGCCCCCAAATCACACAATGCTCGTCCCAAAAACTGATTTCCAATTTCACATGGAATATTAAAACTACTTGGATCCTTGAGCTTTGGAGGTAACTTATTTTGAATAATTGCGTTACACTCTTCGATTAATGCCACTGTCTCAAAATCACCTAATTTCCTCTTTTTCGACAAGACTTCCTTCATAAACTTGGCGTAACTCGGCATTTGTTCCAAGGCTTTTGCGAATGGGATGTTGATATGTAGTTTTTTGAAAATATCCAAGAATCTTGAAAACTGCTTATCCAACTTGGATTTCTGAAACCTCTGTGGATATGGTATGGGAGGCATTGTGATGATTGGTTCCGGTGCTTTCTGCTCTAAGGTCTCATCTTGACATTTTTTGGTTTCCACAACTTCCTCTGTTTCACCTATTGCGTTGTCCCTCTTTTCCTTATCCTTAGTTGTCTCTTGCAAATCCTTCCCACTACGTAAAGTCACAGCCTTGCAATGCTCATCTCTGCCTGGATTTATCTCTATATCACTAGGGAGTGTTCCGTGTGGTCGGTTATTCAGTGCATGTGTCATCTGCCCCATTTGATTTTCCAGATTCTTTATCGAAGCACCTTGGCTTTTCACATTCATATCTACTTGATTCAATAACTTGTCTTGTTCCCCGAACCTTTTGTCAGTAGCTGAAATGAATTTTTCCAAAGCTTCTTCCCAACTTGTTTTCATCTCTGGCTGTTGTTGAGTCTGATTTTGAAATCCGAATGTGTTTTGCTGTTTAGGTGCTTGAGCTTGATTGTTACTCCATGAAAATCCCGGGTGATTTCTCCACCCTGGATTATATACATTTTGATTCGGATACGGATGGGTAGATCGACTTTAGCTCCCTACGAACTGAGTTGATTCAGCATTTTTGGCACATTGATCCGTAGCATGACTCCCAGCACATAACTCACAAACCATTGTTACTTGCTGCATGGATGGTGGACTCCATGTTTCCATTTTCTTAGCTAATACTGCCACATGTGCTGCCAATGTTGTCATTGGATCCACTTCAAACTTTCCTGGTGTTTTCGGAGGGTTAGACCTAGTCATGGCCCACTGATAGTTGTTGTCGGCCATCGTTTCTAGCATTTGATACGCCTCATCAAAATTCTTAGACATGATTGCTCCACCTGCTGCTGCATCAATACTGACTCTTGTGGACGCGTGCAGTCCATCACAAAATATCTCAACTTGCATCCACTGTGGAATTCTATGATGTGGGCATTTACGGAGCATATCCTTGAATCTTTCCCATGCCTCATATAAAGTTTTTGAGTCGAACTGTGCGAAGGTGTAAATATCGTTCCGTAATTTTTTCGACTTCGCTGATGGGAAAAACTTAGCTAGAAATTTTTGAGCTAAGTCGTCCCAAGTTGTGTTTGAACCAGGAAGCAAAGAATGTAACCAACTCCGAGCTTTATCTTTCAACGTAAACGAAAACATCCTCAAGCCTATAGCATCTTCCGATACATTATTAAATTTGAAGGTGTCGCAAACTTCCAAGAAACTCAAGATGTTCTCATTAGGATCATCTATCGAACTACCCCCAAACTGGCATGTATTTTGGAGCATCTGAATTGTTCCCAGTTTTATCTCGAAACTGTTAGCATTGATTGCCGGCCTCCTAATACTCGACTGTATGTCTGTAACGTTCGGCATGGCATAATCCCTAAGTGATTTTTGTTCTTTCCCTGCCATGTTCACTGGTATTTCATGTTCTGCCAGTTTTTCTTCCTCAGGTGACACTGCACTAGTCAACTGCAATTTCCGGACACTACTAGAAATTCAGCATATAGTGACGGGCTGTAACGACGGTTGGGGCGGAAGTGTCGTTATAGGATACATATAGCGACGGTTAGTATGTGGCCGTCGGTGTAGGGAGGTTTTTTGGGCTTAGGGTAATTTGGGCGCATACAAATCTGTTAGGTATTCTTCCCCAAATCAGTAAATTATTTTTCCCCAAATCAGTCTAGATATTTGCTAATCAGTAAACTCACTCAGTCGATCGATCGACCATCTCGCTCCTCTCTCACCATTTCTCAGTCGATCGATCGCCCATCTCGCTTCTCTCTCACCATTTCTCAGTCCTTCGATCGACCATCTCGCTCCTCGCTCACCATTTCTCAGTCCTTCGGTAGTAGGCCATACATCAATAAAAGGTATGATACTTACACATTATTAGGTCTTCTTCGTGAGCTTAATAGGCGCCATAGCTTTTGCTGACCTTAATAGGCATCATACATCAATAAAAGGTATAATACTTGCACATTATTAGTATGATTTCATGGTTGGGTCTTCTTCCTGAGCTTAACACTTTGCTACTATGTTATGTTACGTGTCTTTGGATACCTGTTTTTGATACCATGTGAGCACTTTTTATGATGATATTTGTTTAAGGATGAAGGAGAGGCGAAACACACTAGTTCGCTGTTAGGTCCTTGGATTTATTTAGTATATATTCCTTTGTTATTCAACTCAACTAACTCAAGGCAGATCCCCTTCCCAACCTTTGGCTGAGTTTTTGTTTATATCAGTTTGATTCTACAGATGTGATATGTTGTCTGTTTTTGTGATTTGTAGTATATCGTGACTGCAGATTAATGTAATTTATAGTAAATTATGACTGCAGATTAATGTAATTTATATTAATTTTGATGTGGGTTTGGACAAAAATAAAGAATTAGATATCCAGTGCCTATCCAAATGAAATTTATATGAATGTCTTGGTTGTGGTTGTGGTTGTGGTTGTGTGTGTTATGCTTGAATTGGTTTTTTTTCTTCCACTTTTCAATGTTTTTTTTTTCTAAATAAATAAAAAAATCTGCAAGCAGTCATCTCTTTGTCATTTTTGGGTAATATTTATAAAATCGAATTGAATTACTGAATTATTTTCTATTTTGGTGAAATAGAGTGCGCTCTGAATTACTTAATGCTAGAATTTAGGTTTTCATCATCAAAGATGCCTCCTTTCAATACTTTTGAGTAAATATGATATAGATGCATTTATGAAGAACAACACCGTTTACATTATTTTGTTTCATCAAACATGGTTTCTGGACATGAACTGGTTATTCTTTGTCTTCTTTCTATTTTGTATTCAAGAAATCATTAGAGCCTTGGTTTGGCATTATTCTTATTGATTGTTTATCAACTGAACTGCAGTTACCAAGCCTGGAGTGGTGGAAAGTCTGCTCCCATGGGCAGATTTCAAGCAGAGCAAAGACCTTAAGAAAACTGCTGGAACAAAGAAAAATAAGATCACTGGGGTTCCTAAGCTAAACGATGCTAATGATGCTGGAGTAGTCCAATCTCATAAATGCACCTTGATTTTGACAGAAGGAGATTCAGCTAAAGCTCTTGCAGTAAGTTGTTTTCCTCTTGATTCAAGTAATGTAGTTTGGTTTCTTTGCATATAAAAGGTTGAGATGATTGAGTTTATATACAGATGGATGGACTTTCTGTTGTTGGTCGAAATTATTATGGTGTTTTTCCGTTGAGAGGTAAATTGCTCGATGTTTGTTTACTTATACACAGTTGTCAAATTAAAATTGACGTGCTTGTGCAGGATCATGATGGTTCACACATTAAAGGGCTATTAATCAATTTCATTCATTCAGTTGGTCTACTAAATACTATAAAGTATGAAATTGTACCTGTTGGATGGCTGTTTAATAAGGAATTTGATGCCAGCAGCTGCACCTCCTCATAGAGAACCCTCTAAACAGCAATCAAGGCACGGTAATTATCAAGTAAATTGAGATTAAATTTTGACATATAAATATCCCGAGTCTAAGATAATACATGAAGCAAAAGTATTTCTACATTCTCTGCTATTTCACCCATTATCACATCCCTATTTCTACATTCTCTGCTATTTCACCCATTATCACCAATTTCTATATGACTTGTCCTGTGATCATGATATTTGTGATATTGTGATATTTTCACCCATTATTTCTGTTTTACAACTGTGCAGTTAACATAACCTCTTTGCTGCCTGCTGGTGTATCTCTTCCTCTAAGTCATGTAAGTGATAGTATTTGTAACAAACAGTCAACGTTTGTATCTCTTGGTTGTTAAGTATTTGTAAGTTTCCTAGCTTAAGGACCGTTGGGTCTTTGATTACATATCCTACGGCTATATCTGAACGAATCAAGACTGATCATCAGTTAAATTCCACCTAAAGTGTAATAGAGACAAAAAGTTGGGACTGTTTTATTGTTGCTTTTGGTTTACCTTTTGCTAGGAAATGATAGTTGTTAAATAATTTGAATTCTCAAGTTTAGGTGTATCAGACAAATAAAATCAGGGTTGTTCTACACTTCTGATGGTTTACCTTTCAGAGGAGAACAAAAGTGCCTAAAAAGGTCTTGCACAGTTTGTGACATTTTGTAAATATTTGTGTGAGCAAGATTTATTTTCTCCTCTCTATGGTGCGGCTATTTATGTAGTATGATTATGAAAATTTTATTACCATAAAGTCCTCTGTTTATTTCCTACTAAATTAAGATACTTTTCCTCTACCAATTAAACTTCACTTTTATACTGAATGAACGACCCCTACTAGCATGGCTTCGGGTTCGGGTTCGGGTTCTAGTTATAGTTCTAATTTAGCAACAATTTTTGGTTATGGAAATGGTAAATTATCAGGTATTATCATTACAGAAGATTATAGTTATCTAATACTTGATAGTTTCGATATTTAAAATTTGGACCATAAAATAGAGTCTACATTTCTATGGAACGAATTAGTAAGTCTTATAGTATTAACAAATGACGATTTTCTTTAAGGAGCTTGTTGTTTATAAATTGGTTCATGTTATATATGGTGAACCTGCAGCTTATCTTTCTTTATTAATGCAGCATGAATCATATACTTGCAAGATACAGCAAATGTCTAGAATCTTCGGAAACTTCAAAAGTAGACCATAAGGCACAGGTACTTAATTCTATTTATTACTAATTGTTACAATAGTGATGTATGTACCAGAAAGTTTACAAGTACATTCTTATTCTCTATGATATTGTATTTGGATATTATATACGTTCTACATATTGTTGGTGTTTTTTGGAAATGTTTATGGTTCCTACTTCCTAGTTGGTCTTTTAAAAATGATAAGGTGATCAAACACTGTTGTCAGCTGCGGCTTGATCGAGTCTGTACCGATGGGGGAAATAGGTTGTCATATTGATGAAAATGTCGAATTCAACAGATATATATGTATTCTGCTTAGCCTTTGATAAATTATGGAAATGGTAAATTATCAAGTATTTTAAATGGTAAATTTAGCAACAATTTTGGTTATGGTTATGGAAATGGTAAATTATCAAGTATTATCATATTTTCAACTCTAACATGCAGTTGAGGTATGGCCGTGATCTGCGCGTAAATGAGGTAAGTCATGGTTGCTTTCTTTAGGTTATTGTATTGTAGCTTCAAAATACAAATATCATAACTAAGTTGTAAGTTACTGTTTCCAAGTGAAGAAAATCATATGCTACATGTACAAGCTACCAGAAGAGACTTGCATCCTCAAATCTTTTTTAGTATTTTCTCAATGCATAATTGCATATGCATATTGTTTCAGTATCACTAATTTTTAGAAAGAATATTCTACTCCGTTCTTAATCGAATTCTATCTACAAGATGTGGTTTATTTTCATTTATTTCACTAGGAGTGTGGTGCAAATTGGAGTCTTGAGGATAAAATTTTACTTTATTTCTTAAATTGTGATTGTATTTTATGAATGTAGCGATTTATATTTTTTTCCTTGCATCGATCGGTATGTTTCATTGGCCTTGTACATGATATCTTCATAGGATATTGATGTGATGGAAGAAGAGTTGAAAACAAAGACCTAACTTATCAAGAAGGGAAAGACCGATCCAAGGATGGAGGAAGGAATTACAGGGACCAATTGGAAAAGCACAAAACCGAAAGTTAGAGAGGGTATAATTAATGTAATCGATATCTTTTATACTAATTGTAATGTTGTAATGTGAATGATTTTAAACGATGTATATAATATTTTTTTATATTTTATTTTATATTGTATTTGTGTTTGTTGAATAAATTTGTATTATTAATTATTTTTTTTTAAAATATAAAAAGGTTATAGCGACGGTGCTATAGTGTTCTATAAAGCACAGGCCTATAGCGACGGTCACTGAGCGTCGCTATAGACATCTAAACACGATTTTGGCATGACCTATAGCGACGGTCGTGAATCGTCGCTATAGGCCAAAAAGATCTGTCATTATAGGTTTTAGCGACGGCTTCTCTGAATGACGATCGTGACCGTCGTTATAACCTATAATGACGGTTTTTTAGCTTTACAAATACGACGGTCGGCCGTAGTAGCTATAGGTCGATTTTCTAGTAGTGGGAACTTCCTTTCGATATCGTCTGTATAAGGAAAAAGTTCCTTTTTAGTCCTTGATCTAGTGTGCATACACTCAGAAATAATTCCTGCAAATACAAGAAGAAAAATAAATAAATAACGTTTAAATTAAGACTGAATTGATTATAACTAATGTGGAATTAATATTAATAAAGAAATTCCCCGGCAGCGGCGCCAAAAACTTGTTGGTCGATTTCACAATCAATGAATTTGTGCAAGTGTACACAGTCAACAAGTAATAAAGTGATAAGAGTGTCGATCCCACAGAGAATTCTAATCAATAAATTCCAACTACTAGCACTATATTAATTCAATTTTATTTAAACAACCATAAATGTGATTTTTCTAACTATGGGAACTAAATTAAACAATAAAAAGAGATTATTCTAAAATTAAATAAAACAAATAAAAACTAAGATTTGACGAATGAAATCAGGTAAATAAGGATTAAGACTCCAATATCCCCAATTATGAACTATAAACTAATTATCCAATTATTCCAATTATTATGCCTACTGAATTGTTAACGGAAATTGTAAGCGTCAAAAGCCCTTTTTCAAGTGATCAATTAACTTCTATTCAATCTAATTAATCTTACTATATTCCTATGCAAAACAATTAAATTAAACGCATTAAATTCCAATTCCCAACGTGTTACATGCACTGAACAGATATTTTCATTCCATTCACAACGCTAATTATTTGTCATGCAAATAATTAAGAATACAAGTCATCATGCCCAGTTCTAACCCTAGATCTCCTCTTTCAATTCCTTCTAGAGTAACAAGGTAATTATTGGCCAAATAATTAATCAATAAGCACAAAGCATAATAAACAATTCACTTCGACATAAATAATTGGAATAAATCGAATAACTAATTTATAGACATAAAAGGTTCAATTAGAATCTTAATTAAAGAATTAGTTCATAGCAGAATTTAAAACCAACATTCTTTCGCAAATCATCCTTAAAGAATTACACCAATTGAAGAATAGGAGAAGAAGAAAACTTTAGAGCCAATCATTCAATCTTCAAGTAATCCTTTGCTAAATCTTCAATTGTGTAGATAGATCTCTAATTCAATCAAAATAGCCTTTATATACTCTTCACATTGCACCACAATTCTAGTCCAAATCAACTTCTCAAATAGCCTCCAATTGTGCAGTCAAACCATTGGTCAACACACGCGCGTCTCGTCAACGACGTCGTCAGGGCTTGTTACCCCGGCGATGTATGTAGTTCAATTCAGTAAGTACCGGCTACTGACTTCAAATTAATTACAAAAATGCCATTTAATAGCTAAAACTCCCCAAATCGCCCCTGCAGCTCCTGAATCTGCAAAATAACCACTATACACAGTAAAAATACTTCTAAAAGACTTGAGAATACAAAAATTTACGCCCAAGTATATCCACTTCATGGATATATTACCCAATCATCAAGAGGAAAGCTCAATCCTCGATTTATTAGCCCATTTGAAATCCTCGATCGAGTAAGAATCAGAGCCTATGTTCGCTTTCTGCTTGAAGTATGTCTCGTGTTCATAATGTTTTCACAGATCTATGTTATGTAAATATGTGAAAGACCCGAACCACATTATTGAATTAGAACCCGGATGAGATAATGGAAGATTTATCGTATGAAGAAGAGGTACTTGTTAAAATCTTGGATAAAAGGAACATATTTCACGCTCCAAGGTTATACCTCAAGTCAAAGTTTTGTGGAGAAACCACGATGTTGAGGAAATGACCTGGGAGTTAGAATCTGAAATGAAATCAAGGTATCCTCATCTATTCGTCATACCAGGTATGTACCCTAATTTCGAGGGCGAAATTTCATAAGAAGGGAGGTTATAAGACCCCAACTTTTATGAATAAAGATGAATTTTTCTATAAATATCATTTTTGAATATTATGGTGTTGATTTGTTATAATATTAAAGTTGTGGGTAATATTTATAAATTTTGCAAAGTAAGTAAGTTGTTATAAAATATTCGATTGGTCGGGGAATATTCGCTTTAACGGGGAATATTAAATGACGACGACACAATCATTGGTGGACCCTACAACGTAATTATTATCGGAATGAGAAAACGACAGAAATATCTTTTTATGAAAATAACGGCGGAAGTTTTACCGTTAACTATTGAAATAACCGGTGTTAAAAATAAAGTAATATGTGTGGTTGCATAGTAACACACGGTATTGATTATTGATGCTTACGTGAGAAGTCACTCAGTTATACTCAATTATTGCTGCATCATATCTCTCATATTATTAATTCAGTTATTGTCACAGTATCATCTGCATAATATTTTATATTATTAATCAATAATTGAGACGACAAAGTTATTAATATTATTATTTGCAATATTGACGATGTCTAAAAGTTCTGTCAAGGAGAGGTTTGGTAACCTAATTGCGCGCCAATAGGGAGAAATCCTTATTGGAAAGCCCCATCTTTCCTGGAAACGACGTGGTTGTTAAATATTGCGAATTATAATAATGATGATAACTGTTTTTAAAAATATTGAGGTAATTTTTATAGTATTTGTTGTAAGTATTGGCGTATTATTTGGACCTTCATTTACCCATTTTTCAAAATAATCGATAGAAATTTATTCTTTATAATAAAGGTGGGGGCCACACGTGGGGCCCACGTATAGAAGAAATGGATGAAATAAAAATGGGGTGGGGGGAGGAAACGTATTTGGGAGGGAATTAGTATTATATATGTCGACGTCGGGATTTTTGGGTGTCTCTTTCCGTTACTTGTTCTTTGATGTTCTCATTTTAGGTGAGATTTGTTTGAAAAAATAAGTGAAAAAGGTCCAACATGTATAATGTCGACGATGGACTGTTAAGAGTCGCCAGTTGATTTTTTAAATGGTTGTACCAACACAACCGAGAAAAGGTTTGCACATTGAGCCAGTGATGTGACACTGTTATACGGGTTGGTGAAACCGAGATTCGTTTAGGATCCGGGGACTTGGTTATGCGGGGGGAAGGTGTTAGGCACCCCTCGACATCCGTGTTACCACGATGACTGCCTCTTTTCAAGAAACTATTATCTGAGTGTGTGTGTGTGTGTGGGTCAATGTGCTGTTATATAGAAGTTGTGCGAGGCCTCGTTCGAACCTATATTCATAGGGTTTGAATTTATGTAAAAATTCAATTTTTAGCAAGATATGGCAGTGATGTTTTATAAAAGAGGTTTTTCAAACCCTGATGCTTAATAGGAATTGAGACCTTTTACTCTCCCACTTTATTAAGTGATCGGCTGATTGATTGATTTTCATTTGGCGGATCGAGGCATCCGTATTTAAAATAATATATAAAAATAATGCGACTTCCTCCGTGGGTATGGAAACCATCCGAGGAAATTCGAGACACCACATAATAATTTACAAAGTCGCTACAAATTGAAAATGTCCATCACGAGAACGAATCTAGATCGATGGGATGAATCTGTGATCACATGATTCCTAGGCGCATGAGAATCTTGCAATTTGTATGAAAGCGATGGCGGTATATATATATAAAAGTCAGAAATATATATATACGAGACATGATCACCAACCACGAAGCACCTCCATGGGGATCGAAATGTAAATAAAGCTAGAAGAAGCGATCAATCGCCACGAAGGAAACTCGAGGCGGGGCGAAAAAAATATATATATATATATATATATATATATATATATATAATATAATAAACGATCGATATAAAATCGAAGCTCATCGAGCGAGTTCGACCACGATTCATATATATATAAGTATAAATATATATATATAAAAGCGAATAAATGCAGGATATAAAATCGAGGGCTCATCGAGCGAGTTACGACACACGCTTAATATATATATATATATATATAAAAGCAAATAAACGTTTGCATCAAGTTCAAACCAATCGAGGCATAACTTTCGATAATGTTAGTCAATATATATATATATATATATATATATATATATATATATATATATATATATATATATATATATATATATATATATATATATCGAATGAAACCACTAGATCAAGTCCGCAAAAGAAAGCAACACGACTCTAAAAGTGTAGAAGGGTGTGTGTGCAAAGATGAAGAAAAACTCTAAAGTGTGTGAGAAGGCTTACAAACCTGACCGCTAAAAAAAGCTTCTATATCTTTAGAGTGGGTAAACACTGGCTTTTGTGGGTACAAAAGAGGCTATATATGAGCTCACAGGTGTTTAAAAAGGGGAAAATACACTGTATGCGCGAGTGCGGAGCGAATTGTGCAGGGTTTCACCGTCTTTTTCTCCTCCAAAATCAGCACCCCGAGCCCTCTATTTATAGGCATATTAGCCATTAGTGTACTGCAATGGTGAGCCATGAGTGTACCGAGGCAACCCGAGTTGGCCCGGGTTGTTCGGGTCGGGTCATCTCGAAGTACGTGCACTCAGGCATTGTAATGTCCACTCGAACTTTCAGAAGTACAATCCGAGCATCCGTTTGAGGTATACAGGACCTATTTCTGACCGCCGTTGTCGAGAGTTGTTCATCGATTAGAGTTTGTGCGAAGTCATTGAAGATGGGACGATGCCCTCCGGTCTTCAAGCTTCAACTTTCATCCGTTACCCCACATAATAGTCACTCGGGATTGGTTAGTCTTGTGGGACATTGTTGCGTAGAGACGTGATGTAGCATAGTGTTGACGAGATGACGATGTTGTCCCTCACCGGTGTTATCGCCGGATTGGGCTGATAAGGCAGACGTTGCTCAGACTTTGTTGAGATTGGACTGCTGCAATTGTTGAAGGTCCTCATTGTCACCTTTGAAGTGTGCCTGTCTTCCCAATGTTATTCTTTGGGTTGGTGCAACAGATCTCGTTAGAGCGCCAAAGAGATTGAAGCTGGTCGCATTTGAAACAAGCATTTCCGGGGTTATCGTCGAAATTGCATTCCTCGGGGTCATCACCAAGGTTGGTGGCTATTCCCATGGTTGGGACTGAGACTGGATACCTCGGGGTCATCTCCGAGATTAATCGGTCTTCTCCGGTGTGTGTTCCGGTATTGTATCTGCAGGCCTCGGGGTTATCTCCGAGGTTGGATTTGGTTACTCCCAGACTGCGATCCGGGGTTTGATGCTGAACTTCCGGTAGTATCCGATACAGGTTTGGATTGTATCTCAGGGTTCCCTCTTAAAAGACGAATTTACCCTCCTGCAATGTTAGTAAAAGTAGTACAGAAAATTTTGAGCTCTACAGATGCCCCTCTTTATCATACTCATGCATGGCGATGCATGGGTAGGATAAAGAATCTTAGACACTTGAAACGTAACAAGACGAACATGGTACTATGGATAGCAACATGATGCCAATGTATGATGCATGTGTATGGGGTTGTAGCCCAACACGCTGGGGATGATTATTGATTCCCTGTTGCTTCAACTGGGGATTGGCAATGCTGACCAGATTCGATGTGTAAGCCGAGTCTGTTAGGATGTTGATGTTGGAGTTATCACCAAATCCCTGTGTTTTTTATTATGACTTGATCCTGAAGATGTACCTCTTATGTGTAAGAGATCTGCGGGGATAAGGCTTGATCTGTTTGAGGATATGTATAACATATTCCATCATGTATCCTCTTTGATAACGTTGACCTTTCCTGGTTAGTATCGCCAGCGTATGTCAAGATCCTGCTGGATTTACTGCCAACAACAAATGTTGTCAAGGGTACCTGACCTTCGTTGACGTGTACTTCACCGACATGTGAATCAACGATTGAAAAATCCTGTGGGATATACTGTCAAGGCTGCTTGACCTTCATTAACATGTGAATCAACGGAGCATTGTGTTGTGACTCCCACCAGGGATATGCCGGTTACGAGCAGTCGGGTGTGAAAACCTTGGATAGCTCTAGAGTTCTGATAGGTTTAATCGCTACCGACTGAAATAACGTCAAGGCTGCTTGACCTCAATTGATATGTATGTCAATGACTTGAATGTACATTGTAATCCCCTGTCGTGATTTCACGTTGTAACCCCCGTCGGGGATCTACTGGGGAATTATGAGTGATTACGCAATAATCGCACAGCCCTCAATGCTTTGATGGGTTTACTTGCCATCGGCTGAGATAACGTCAAGGCTGCTTGACCTTCGTTGATAGGTGTGTCAACGGTGAAAGCACGCGTTATTACTCCCAATCGAGATATATGTTGTAACCCCGTCGAGATATACGTTATAACCCCGTCGAGGATCTACGTAGAAACGTAACGACACAGTTCGGCGACATCGGACTGTATAAGGTATTGTCGTATGTGACTTGTGACAACTGGGATCATTGGTAGGGTATACCTTATATTTAGGTGACTACCAATGAGTGCTGTACAAATTCAAAGTCTCATCTGAGAAGACCAGGATTGTATCTGATTTTGCTTTCGATCGCGTGGCGTTTTTATTCTCGATTTGACCTTTCTAGTCCGTAAGAACTCCGTTTCAACTCGAATCGACCGAAATGAGGGGTGGGACCCTCATAGGGGAGCCGCAGTGCACTTCTTTGTAGGCTGCGAGTGCACTCTTTATGGCCGTGGTGTGGGCTGCTGCGACGGTCGCGGATTATAAATCTTGCGAGCTAGTCTTCACAAGTCATTTTCAACTCGCTTGGCAGAGAAAAACCCTTGAGCCATCTTGGATCTGCTTTGAGTTCGAGTGCTTTTACGCAAATTTCCACTGCGTACAAGTGTTCTACACTATCCTGGTAACGTATGCATGTATTTTTTCCAGTTTCTGTCCGTTAGATTGTGAGTTATCGCACGAAATGCATCTAAACACATAGTAGTGATTATGTATGCACAAATGACTTGATAAAAAATATTCAACATAGTAAATGTTAGTATTAAACCATGTTGAACATAATGATGTGAAAAAATTTAACTTCTGAGATAGTCAAATTGGCACCTTTTTCTGCTATTTTTGTCCTATTTGAGGTCTAATGAGAAAAAGGTAGAAAGGTAAAGTACTCCTAGCATTGAGGTTGGCCTTGTGCATGATGATTTTAATTTTTAATGCATATATTATGTATATGACTTTGGGGCATGTGTGCTACTGAATGGCCACCTAGACATGCCTATGTGCATGTGGATAGTCCTATTTTCAAAGGGGACTATGGCAAAATTTTTCCAAATGTAGGCATTGTGTAGTCATGCACTTTAACTCTATTATATGCTAAAGTAAATGCATGCATATAGTCATAAATGCATTAAAAAAAACTCCATGTAAGGAAATACCACACCCTTTCTGAGGTGATTTGGAGACTTGTTGTCCAGATATTATGGATCCGGATCAGCCGAGCAGTTCTTACAGGACCACTTCTGGCGTACGGCGGAGGGCTTCTGAAGTGTCTTGTCCTCGTTCTGTCAGACAGCCTCGCCGGTTGGTGGAGGCCGTGATACGTCCTGTCCAGGTAGATGTTCCAGACGTTGAGGACGAGGAGGCGGATATTCCGATTGAGGATCCCGCTCCTGCTGCATATGTCCCTCGTAGGGAGCTTTCGAGCATTCAGGTGGTAAACCCAGAGTTGCTGGGTGATTTGGGCAGACATCCATCGATTTATTTGCATGCTAACGAGGTATGGCGTTAGACTTTGATCTTCCTTCTTTCCTATTAATGAGGATTAAAGGGTTTTGATGTTGATATGCATTTCATGCAGGTTCCTGGTTTTACACAGCCTCGAGGGAACTGGTTTAGCATTCACTCCATGTACCAGGCGCTTCATCCTGACTACAGAGCGGTAGTGCATGAGTGGGGATTCGGGGCATTTTTCTCCATCCTTTCCCGTCGTTGTCCCTGGGGTTACCTCAGGGCTTTATCTAAGCAATGGTTTCATCAGACTCAGTCACTCCATCTACTGGATTGCGAGGTGATGATGACGCCTATGGATTGGCGATTTATCACAAGTATGGAGTTTGGAGGGGAGCCAGTGCCTTGCATGGCGAATATTACCCCTACTGCCGTTAGATCCTTATTAAGAGTTCGGCGAGGCGCTTCAAAGCGGGATCGTCTGTTCGTGTCCTTTGGCGTAGATCTTATATGGCGGGCTATTGAGTGAGCCCATGCTCGATGATGTCGGGATCGTGGATCGCGTTACGGGTGATTGTTCACGATGATCATTCGAGGCTGCTTCATAGCAGATAACTCTTCCACGGTATCTTTCGCTTTGGTCAGCGCCACACGCGATGTGGACCGTATAGGAGAGTATGACTGGGGCTCTTACACCTTTGCCTATTTCCTCCGGGGCATGCGCATGCGCTCACAGGGTTTGACCGAGGCTTGGCTAGGATTTTACCCATTTCTGCTGGTGAGTACTTCTCTTGTCTTTTCCCATTCCTAGGTTAAGAGTGTTTACTGATAGCAGATGTTTTGCCATTGTGTTGGCAGTTTTGGGCCTATGAGAGGCTCCCATATTTGCGTCATGTGAGTGTGTTAGGTTTAGATACCTATCCATGAGGGCGACGATGGCACCATTCTATTTTGCTTGGGAGGTCCCTCAGAATGAGGGATTTACTCACTGCCATATGCAGCTGGAGTTGCTTACGGCGGGTACCATTACATGGATTCCCTATTCAGGGGAACATTTGACCATCGGCTTTGAGGATGGACATCCGACCGGAGTAGAGTATTTGATCTCTACCAGGAGAGTTCCTCTCTTCACTGATGGAGGCTGGGAGCTCTATTTAGGAGAGCGTGCTATTAGGAGCACCACAGGGGAGATCCAGATATCTGCGATCTTGCCTCGCCAGCGAGCGTCGTTGGCAGATATCACGATCACCCGTCACTGATATCCCATTGTTGGGGGTTTACGGTTTTGCATTATCAGAGGGTTCATGTACTCAGGAGACGTTCCAGCGGTGGTGGTCCCCTCGCACTATTGGAGCCCAGTCCCGCGCCATACAGTTCATGGGGGATATGGTTCCAGGATCTTTGATGATGACGGATTGGGTAACTTGTGTCCGAGCTCCGACTCATATGACCCAGATTGATAGCTTGACCCGACAGTTGGATCAGGCACACATATTTATCCGGCATTTGGGCAGAGATCCAACAGAGGCGGAGTCATTTGTTCCTTCCAAAGTCTTTGGCCCTCGAAGGACCCATTTGGTTTTGCTTGGTAGCAGATCCTCCTCTTTATAGGCTGACATCCTGTTGATAGAGATCCGGTGACTCAAGAGGAGTTACATCGGTGGACATGATTGAGGGCGTAAACATCGAGACCACCGGTTTTCTTCGATGTATATTCTCGTTATATCTTTTGATAGGCCTCTTAGTTAGATATTGGGTGGTTGTTCCCCATTCTCGCTATATCTTTTGATAGGCTCTCTTGTTAGTAGTAGGGCGGTACCGCCCCCATTTCCTCGTGTTATAATTTGTCTGGTGATGTATTAGATGATGATATATTTAGGAATGTATGCACCATTTTTCATTCCCTATATCATATTGCCATCCATTATCTGTTATGCATGTATCATGTTATGCATATGTATGTATGTCCAGAGATATTCGGTATTGACCCCTGAATGGTCTTATGACACGGCCCACACAGATGTCTTCTTCGATAATTAGCCGTATAGATCATACCCCACCATCAGTGGTGGCATTAGGTATGCGATCGTGGTACGATAGCATGTCACCCCCAGATAGGGTGACCGTAGATCAGTTGATGTAGCATACCATGACTTTATTGCCTTTTCAGGTTCCTGCAGGATTTGTAGATGGGATGCTAGAGCATTGGCTACCTGATAGGCAGGTATTCCGTTTTGGCACCCATGAGTTGACTCCTACTCTGGAGGAGTATGCACGTTTGACGATGCTGCCTTTAGACAGACCTTGCGTGCATCTGGCTTTGGGAGACATGAGTTGACAATTCATGACTCTCACAGGATTGAGGCGCAGAGTAGTGCAGGACGAGCTGACATCTAGTCATGTGATCTCCCAGCATTTTCTGTATGACAGATTTAGCTCAGAGGATAGCTATTCACGATATTCCGGGGATTTCACCGCACTGGAGGACCATTGGCGTTTGGCCAAAGTTGATGTACGGCTGCTGTGCGTACTGTCGTATGTCTATATGCCACGATATATGGACGAGATAGACATTGGTGTTATTATGGCTATGAGAGCTCTTAGAGAGGGTCGCACCATTGTACCTATGATCGTAGCAGAGACCCTGCGGTCGGCATCCTATTGTTGCACGTATCCTACAGGAGTGTTCACAGGGAGTTCGGTCATGTTGTACATGTGGTTTATGTCACACTTGAGACCGGTTGGTACCCTTAGACGACATGGTCATTGCTTATCCCATGATGTGGCCATGTCATACATCTTTCAGCCATCGGAGTTTACAGATGCTCAGTCATGGTCCACATTTTTGGCAGATATCAGAGATCCATTCAGCATATTGCCATGCTCGGGGCTTTGCTCACCATACAGCTTCATTACTCATGCTCCGGGCATGGATTTTCTCCATTTGGCTGGATTGAGGGGCGTGACTACTTATCACCCACTGGCCGTGATGTCGCAGTTCGACCAGTTCCAGGATTTCCATCCTTTTGAGGGGGAGATAGGTCGTTTCGACTTCTCGATATCTCTCAAAGAGAGGATCGATCCGTGTGTATGCTTGTTGGGATCGGCGTGAGGTAGCTTTTTTTTCCGTCGACCATCCGTAGTTCTCAGAGTATTCCGCATGGATGGAGACAGAGATTTTATCGGTATGTGGCAGATTCGCGATCTGGATAGTGAGTCGAGACGATGCAAAAGCCCATGGAGGCCATTGATACCTACATCGAGGAGGAGCCCGTTTATTTGGGTTGCCAACATTTCTTCCGGATTCTCCTAGTACCAATCTTGTTGTGATTGACATTCAACCTGATGCTTAGAGCAGAGTCTTCATCTGATGACCTTTGAGAGAGACCAGATTCGATCTATGATGTCGACTGCTCTTGATGTGAGGGACGCCACTATTGGAGAGAGACGAGGCATTAGATCGCAGAGATACCGCTGTTGTTGAGCGAGATGAGGCTATATCAGCCAGAGATGCAGTGATAGTTGAGCGGGATAGTGCTATATCTGCCCGGGATGTAGCCATCACATATAGTACTGCAGTGAGGTCCCTTACCACTGGCATGATTGCAGAGATAAGCGCATATATTGATGATCATATGGTCACCATGCAGATAGCTACAGATCTTTTGGGTCGTGTGGATATTCTCATACAGGAGACCACAGCTTCGCCTCCATCTTCTAAGAGGGACGCCATGTTTGGCTTGTTAGCTCGCATATATCCTGACTTATAGATGAGCTTGTATTTACCTGCACAGACTAGCTTAGCCATTTTGTCATGTATAGTTTACATTGTATATATATCAAACATCATTATATATGACAGGGAAATATATTTTTGGATCACTTCCCTTTTAGATATGCCTTGCTATTTGATTGATATTTTTCCTGTTGCTTCAGGGCTTGTGTTCTTGATGTATTCTGAATTCTTCCTGGGTGGATGGACATTGAGTTGTCTCTGGGTAGTTCAGAATGGATCATTGATCTATGTGTATCCCTACCATTTTTGGTGTCTTGGGACTAGTTTCTGGATGGAAATGTGGAGAGGAGTGTGGCTTTCCTCTCTGAGATTGACCGCACCACAGATGGTTGCCAGTACTTCTATTTAGGAGAAGCCTAGTTAATTCCACTTCTTATGGATTGGTGTTACTCTTCAAGGTATGACAGCAGCTTAGATGGTTGCCGAATCTCTTATTTGGGAGGAGTTTAGGTAATTCCATCCCTTTAGTCTGAAGCCAAATGAAATGTAGTGGATTGAAGTTTGATCCCAAGTACCAACCCGACAAGGGTTTGTGTTTTGGTAGGGGGTGAGACCGCACCATTAATGGTTCGCCACGCACTCCTATTGAAGAGGAGATCAGTCTGTAGTAGTTCGAACTCGGTGTAAGAGGTTCAACGTGTATATATGGCGAAATGGTGTAGGAATGTTTTTGTTGTTTTGTGAGGAGAAGAGGGTAGAAATGTTTTTGTGGTTTTTGTTTTCATGCGTAGAGCCATATAACATGGTTGCCTACGTCTCTATTGAGGAGGAGATCAGTCGACGTAGTTCACCCCTCGTATGAGAAAAAGCGTGATCCCATGTGCGGTCGAGTGCGGGGAGGCGAAAGTTTAATCCTCGGTTGAGGATAAACTGCAGTATGAGAAGTTTGATCCGGATATGGGTAGCCAAATATGAACGCATGAGAGGTTCAATCCGCGGTGGGATGACCTAAGTTGTATGAGGGCAAAGGAGAAAGCCAGGCTGCTGGCTTGAAGAGTACGTTTCCCTGAGGGGAAAAGTGTAGAAAAGTTGTATGAGGTAAAGGGTTAAAGAACCGGAATGATTGGTGACCTGATGATTATGCACCAGGGTGTTTGCTGATTACTTCAGACATAATACCGTTTCACGGTGTCTAAGTTGATGAGTTGTGGAAATTCATCGCCGTCTATTTCTTGCAATCTGAGAGCGCCTCATCAATACTTCCTTGACAATAAACGGGCCTTCCAGGGCTAGGAGCGAATTTTCCTTTAGCTTTGATCTTGGTTGTCAAGAATCTTCTTCAAAACCAAGTCATGTTGTTTTTAAACCGTCAGAGGCCGGACATTTTTGTTGTAGGATCTGGCGATCCTTTCGCCGATATAATCGACCATGGAAGATAGCATGGTTAGCCTTTCGCCTATTAGAGACAATTGGTGATACCATCTTTTACCCATTGGTCTTCATCCAAATGAGCGTCGATCAACACTCGAGAGATTCCATCTCAACTTCTATAGGAACAACCGCTTCCATCCCATAGGTTAAAGCGTAGGGGGTTGCCCCAGTTGAAGTGCGCATTGAGGCTCTATAGGCTAACAGAGTCAGAGGCAATAGGTCAGGCCAATCTTTGTGGTTGGCGAACATCTTTTGCATAATCTTCTTGATGTTTTTGTTAGCCGCTTCAACAGCACCATTCATCTTCGGACGATAGATGACAGAGTTGAGATGTTTGATGTGGAATTTACTGCATAATTCCTCCATCATTTTGTTGTTGAGGTTTTTGGCATTGTCTAACACAATCACCTCTGGTTGTCCATATCGACAAACGACATTGTTTCTGATAAAAGCAATGATTACTTCTTTAGTAACCCTGGGGAAGGAGGCTGCTTCTACCCTCTTGGTAAAGTAGTCGATCACGGTGAAGATAAATCGGTGACCATTACTGGCTTTAGGCTCGATGGGCCCGATAACGTCCATTCCCCACATTGAGAAGGGCCAAGGCGAATTCATATTATGGAGTTCCCGTGGAGGGGCGTGTATAGCATTCCCATGAATCTAGCACTGATAGCATCTTTTGATGTGGTCATTGCAATCAGCTTTGAGAGATAGCCAATAATGTCCCGTCCTGAGGACTTTCTTGACAAGGAGGGAGCCACTCATGTGGGGGCCACAAACTACGCCATGGATTTCATCCATAAGCCTTTGGGCTTGATCTTTGTCTAAACATCTGAGGAGACCTAGTCCTGCATCTCTTTTGTAGAGCGCATCTCCACTCAGGTAGAATTTCATAGCAAGTCTATGGATCCGCCTTTTCTCAGTCGGGCTCGCCTCAGCGGGTGTAGATCCATCTCGTAGATATTCCTTGATATACTGATACCAAGGATGTTGGATGGGAGGTAGCTCATCCGATACTTCTCCAACGTAATTCCCATAGGTCAGGGCCTTGTCTGCAGGAAATTGTGGCGCTTCGGCAAATGTTATTTATGCGATATGCTAATCGGTGGAGGCCAAAGTTGCTAATGCGTCCGCAAAGTCATTCCTATTACGAGGAACATGTAGAAAGGAGATTTTTTCGAACTCCAAAGCCATCTTCAAAACCTGCCGATGGTAAGGCAGCAAATGTAATTCCTTGGTTTGATAGATTCCGGTGGATTGCCTGATTACCAACTCCGAATCTCCAAAGACAGTTAACAGCCTGATGCCCATTGAACGGGCAAGTTTTAGCCCCATGAGACAACCTTCATACTCAGCCGTATTGTTGGTGCTGACAAACTATAATTTGACGGCGACGGATATCGCTCCCGTATCGAATACTAGAATCTGCTCCACTCGAACCTTCCATATTAATACTCCATCAAAATACATCTTCCATGATTGGCGTGTATCGTACTGATGGTGTTACTACACTGTCATTACTACTTCATCGGGAAATATGTTTCCAAGGGTTTGAAATCCCCTGAAGGTGCGGCGACCCGATTGATCCGCGATTCCTTGACCTTTGATGGACTTTTGAGTCACATATCGATGTCAAATTGTTGTAGGATCAATCGCCATCCGGACGGTAATTTAATTTAACATGGGTTTGTTGAACACGTGCTTGAGAGGATCCACGCGGGATATGAGGTGGGTTATGTGACCATGGAGGTAATGATGTAACCTCATGGAGGCCCATGCCAAAGCACAACATGTCTTTTCGATCAGAGTGTACTTGTGTTCACTGCTGCTAAACCTTTTGCTGAGGTAATAGATAGCTCGTTCTTGGCCTCTATCGTCCTTTCCGTCTCAAAGATGCAAATTTATGGCATTGTCACTTACGGACAGGTACATACAAGGGAACATCATCCCTGGGTGGCACCAAAACGGGAGCTTTGACTAGCTGTTTCTTGATTATAAGGAAGACCTTCTGACACTCGTCATTCCATTTCATGGAGGAGTTCTTCCTTAATAGCTTGAAGATTGGCTCACAGGGTGCTGTGAGTTGGGAGATAAACCTGCTAATGAAGTTGATTCTTCCCAAAAATCCCTGTGACGCCCCCAAAATTAGGTATACATCACCCATCTTGGGTCGCCAGATACATGGTATAGAATTCAAATACAACTTACTAATACCACTGTCGTGTACAATACGACAAAACATAAACTGTGAGTTTGAATACAAATATTATCTACTAGAAATTATACAAACTCAAAAGGAGTCCTCATTACAATTATTATCACACTATTTCACAGAATAGTGAGGACTACTAATGCTATCCTCCTGGACCATCACTCCGCTTCCCAGACTCGTCCCAAATATATATTCTCATTTCACGAAGAGAAAAAGAAGAAAAGGTGAGCTCAACTAGCCCAAGAAGAAATATTATGACTAAGATAATGCGTAATAAATTATCATTAGCCTCCAACAATGTTAAACCGATAAAATACAATAGACATCAAGTTTAATCTGCGGTAATGAACAAACAATCCATTAAAAGAGTCAAGTAGAGAATAGAATCTACTATCTTTTATGATTTAAAAAGGTTTTCATCACTTTTATCGCTGAGACTCAACTCAATAAATAATCCACATCATTAAATCATCCATGCACTACAGGCCAAGGATATTCTTTACTATCATGACCACGAATTATCCATGCACTACAGGCCAAAGATAATCGTGTTTTCATCAACTATTCCTGATCATGCCATAAAAAATTCATCTTTGCTCCTCGGCAAGAGAGAGAATCCATAGCCATAATCATACCAAAAAATCGTCCCATCAATGCACTACGGGCAATGAGGACTTTTAATTTTCACATCATTTGTAACATTACGGTCATGATTATACCGAATAATCCCTAATCATAATCATACCAAGTCCATCTATGCACCACTACTGGGCCACATATGACTTTCAACATAACATAAACATGAGGATGATGACAATGATATAAGAATTCAATTAAACAAGTTCAAGAATTAATTTGTCCAGGAACCAATAACGTCCAAATTGTCAACATGATCTTTGTTTTGTAGAGTAAAATTCAAGAATGATCGGAAGAATATTTCCATAAAAAGATCTTTGGATGAAGCGCAAATATCAAGGATATTCTACTAATTTCATGGAGTATAAAGTCAAAACTTTAACCAACCGAGTATAATAAAGAATGGAATAACAAAAGAAATCACCATGCATGCGGTACTTGGCATGATAAAGTTATTCCAACAGAATAATAATAACGGAACCAGTCATGCAAAATTTGCAAACAAGCGGGATGTTCCAACAAAATAATAAAGATTTAACCGGTCCTGTAAAAAACACATGCATGTTTTCCAACGAGAATAATAATAATAAGATTTTAACCAGTCCTGTAAAAACACACATGAGAGGATGTTTCAACGGAATAATAATAAAGATTTTAACTGTGTCCTGTAAAACACATGACATGTGATGTTCCAATGTAATAATAGAAGAATGTCACCAAGTATAGGGTAGATCACAGATATAAAAGTTATTCCAATGTAATAATAAGAAATGGAATAACAACAGTTCTCTTCATGAATAAGAAAGAATAACACCCCTTACGGGTACAACAAATAATATCCCTTACCATAATAATATCCCTTTACCTTTCAAATAAGAGTATTCCGACTAGTAGGGCGAGGATATACTCGAAGAAAACTTGCACTACTCTCAAAGTTTTCTTAAACTCTAAAGAAATACGCTCAAGATTATAGAAGAAGAATTCTCTCTATAGTTTCTCTCTCTAGAGTTTCAGTGACTTCGTAAGAAAATAATGAAGGAATGAGCTTCTATTTATAGAAAAATGGAATGCATAGTAACTAATCCATGAACGGTCCAGATTGATTTACTTTAATATGATAGCCCATATTTAAAGAAAAATCTTTTAAATAAAATATAATATATTCTATTTATATAAAAAGATTTTTACTATGCAAACACTATCTTGAGGCACTATCAAAACACTATGCATAATAAAATATAATATATTCTATTTATAGAATAACTTTAATAAAGTATTACATTTTTATATAAAAAAGATTTACTATGCAAAATACTATGCATAATAGAATATAATATATTCTATTTATAGAATAACTTTAATAAAGTATTTTGTTTTATATAAAAGATGTTTCTATTTTATTACGTTAATAATACTGAATAAAACAAAACTTCTAAATCAACAATAATTGAATCAAATAATGTGAGATACTATGCAAAGAACTATTATAGCAATAATTGAACAAAAGCGAGTGACTTTTCACATAAATATCAATAATCAATATTGTGTTACTACTATGCAACAACGCCAGACATCTTGTACTTTTACTACCGAGTAGTTCAACAGTATCAACAGTAAAACTTCCGTCGTTATTTTCAATAAAATATTTTGGTCGTTTTCTCAATCCGACAATAATTCTGTTGTGGGGTCCACCAATGATTGTGCTGTCATACGAATATTTCCTATTTAAAACGAATATTCCTCGACCAATCGAATATAATATGACAACTTGCATACGTTGCAAAATTTATAAATATTACCCACAACTATAACATTATCTCAAATTCACACCATAATATAAAAAAATTAATTTCGAGAAAATTAATTCTTTATTCATAAAATCTAGGGTTTCACAATCTCCCTCCTTATGGAATTTCGCCCTCGAAATTTACGTACGTACTTGGTATGCCGAACAGGTGAGGATACCTTGACTTCATTTCAGATTCTAACTCTTGAGGTATAAACCTTGAGTGTTGGATACGATTCTTCTTATCCAAGATTTTAACACGAGATCTCATACGTTAAATCATCCGCTATCTCGTCCGATTCTAAATTAATAATGTGGTTTGGGTCATCCACATATTTACATAACATTGATACGTTAAAAACGTTATGAGCACACGACATACTTGGCGGTAAAACGAGTCTATAAGCCACAGTTCCTACTCAATCGAGGATTTCAAATGGGCCAATTAAATTGAGGGTTGAGATTTCCTCTCTTCAGCAACTCTTGCTTCTAGAATAACGCCCTCTTGAACCTTCTTCTTCACATTCATCAGATTCGGGTATGTAGCTTGAGCGCCTTTAACTTTATCGATTAAAGTCAATTTTACTCGTATATTCATTATCTTCACGTGGGTCACTAGAGTCTTTAACTCTATCTTCCTCATTTGCAAGTTATACGAAATGAGTCTTTGTGTTAACAACATCGCACTTGTAAACGCATACGATCTTCTACTCAACACGTCAGCTACCACGTTCGCTCTTCCACGATGATATTGAATGGTACGATCGTAATCTTCAATAGCTCGAGTCAACGACTTTGGCGCATGTTACGTTCGTTTTAGTTGAAGAAATATTTTAAGGGTTTAAGAAATGGGTTTTGTACTGGTGTCAATACAAAATTCGATTTCACGCTCTGGGTAGGCTAAGAAGTCTTGAGAATACGTCCAAGAGATTTATTAATGATAGAAATATCATTCAAAATCATACTCTCATCCAAGACTTGGATAGTCGTCACATTGATACCAACCGTGACTTCTATCCCTAACCTAGATAAGACCTCACAATGATACCTATCAACTTGTCATCGTCATTCACGATGTCCCCTACAGAAATTCTGGCTTCGGTGCATTCCACACAAGGAAGTCATCAACAAAAGGATCGGGGTTCTTTACTTATGGCTTGATATGACAATGATTGAATTTAGTGGTTTGGTTGCTTGAATTCGCATAATAGGTTGGTTAGGAATATGAAAGCTAACAACCTTACGAAAAACATGATGAGTAGTTAACCAATCGTTTAAAAAAAACCACATCAAAGGCAAGTATTTTCAAAGAGATAAGATCGACAGTGTAACGTGAAAGTGTCGATTTGAATCAAACAAGATTTATAAATGATTGGAGGTAACGAAGGTTTCTCCCAATGGAGTTTCAATAGATAAATCAAAGTTTAACTCTCCGGAGTTAAGTACAAACATTGAACACAACTAGGTGAAATAAAAGAGTGAGTAGAACCGGTATCTAACACGGTATAGACTTCGTAAGAGCTTATGATTAACTTACCCATGATAATTTTATTCAAGTTCCTCGTCACGAGAAAAAAAAAACGCTCTCTCTTAAACTACCGGCTTTGGCTTGTTTGGGACATCCTTTGGCATCACTATCCTGGTTGGACTTGACTTCACCATACGACAAAATTGAGCTAGGTGACCTTCTCTTCCACAATTAAAACACGCTTTGGATTGTTGCGTACAGTTTGGACGGATGCGTCCCTCTTGTCCGCATTTGAAACATATGACCGATGGGCGTTCTTCTTCCTTTGAAACGGGTGTTGGTGCCGATGTCTTCACGTCATTGTTGAACCTTCTCTTCTTAAAATGTCTATTCTTATTATCTTGGCCATGATTACCACCGAAATGGTTACCATTCTTGGCATGATAATATCCCCCACGATGGTTATCGTTGTTCCGATGATCGTTGCCACCGGTATGATTATTATCGTGTTGTTGGTCGTTGCCTTTTGGTTGTGCTGACTCATTATCGCGCTCCAATAACTGAGCCCTATTCACAACATCTAAATATAAACAAAGTTTGTGAGAAATGAGGTATTGACGTATATCGGGTTTCAAACCTCGCAAAAACATTCGCATCATTCGCTCCTCATTATCGACCAAATGGGATGTAAACCGGGAAAAACTCAAAAGTAAACTTAGCCTCGTCTTTACAACACTACGGTCATATTGTTTTGCTCGACGATAAACTCTACCTCCTTCATGTGACGAATACTTTCGAGAAAGTACTTGTCGTTGAACAGCTCTTGGAACTTCTCCCAAGACATCTTGAGTGCGTCAGTCTGGGTACATTTTACAGATTCCCACCAATGATCTGCTTCTTCACGCAACATAAAGGTGGCAAAAGGAACCTTTTGCTCCTCGGAGCATCCCAAGACATCAAATATCTTGGTGATCTGCTTTAACCATGTCTCCGCCTTAAGTGGTTCTGGCTTTCCCAAAAACTCCGGTGGTCCCAGCTCCTTGAATTGCTTAGCGGTGACCAACCGTGGGTTGCCATTGTTTCCTCCTGCATTATGAACAGGAGCCGCCTTCGCCTGATGTTGCATGAATTCTAAAAAGCTCTTAAACGTACCGTCGTTCGTCAATTGATCAGTGTTGTTGTTTATAGGAGGATTATCGCCATCCTATTGTACATTGTCCTGATTATTGATCTGTGGAGAATCAACGGTCTCCTGTGCACCATTGCTATTCTCAACATTCTCGGATGCCATTTTCAAACACTGCCACAAAAAAAGGGTTAAATAACATATCACATATTATCCCTATACTCTGACCGACCCATTAAATACCACATAAACTTAGGTAGGTCATATGTAGACACCATGATGATGCCAGCTTGAAATTGTTTCACAATTTCTTCTTTCACTTTTAAACTCCACTCAGGTTTCAATCACCTGAGTTTCTGCTTGACTGGCTTAAATCCCTCTTTAATGGGAAGGCGAGGAAGGACAATGTCAGTGGACAAACCCACCATGTCTTCATGAGACCATGCAAACACATCCTGGAATTGGGTTAATAGCGTAACCATGTCATTTCGTTGGTTTGGGGTAAGGTCTGAACCAATCTGGATTAACTTAGGGCTTTCTAAGGTTCCGAGATTGAAAGAAGTGGTTTGATCAAGGTTGGGTTTGGGTTTGTCTTTGACCCATTCTTGAATTTCCGAGGCACCTCAATGTCATCCTATATATCCATCAAGGTCAATTCATCTCTACATCAAAGGTACAATCCTTGTGGAGAAGAGGCAATCAGACGTAAAAGCAGTGCACATCTAAATTTAGAGTCCCGAAACAAAATATGCTTTCACTTAGTATATATGAAATGTGTTGATCATACACGGTGTTAGCATATAATGGCAAAATAAACCGCTATCTTGTATAAAAAAAAGTAAGCAGATATTATATCTACAAGGCGAGAAGAGTTTCGCTTTTCTACCTCGACGACCAATGCAAGGAATGTTGTTCCAATTGGCGAGGGCAAAGTCAGGTGGACCACAGTGATGGAGGGATTGTCATCATCCTCCCTGTCCCGAATGATGGCCATTACGTCTGGGCAATCATCGTCTTGGGTGTATCCATTGGTATGTTCATCATGAACGATGATGCGTATACCGGACATCATCCGTATGACGTCTTGCTTTATTCTTCGTTCTTCTTCTTCCACTGCGGGATTTGGAACAAAGATTTCTTTTCCTTTCACTGGTACCGTCTTGGGACATAACATAGCCATTACGTTGGCTGACACCTTTACGGGAGGTTGTGCGGACTCAGAGGAAGACGAAGATAAACGCCACATGGTTGAAGCTGAAGGAATCTGTTGATGTTTATAAGGATTCCTGTGACTAGAACTGGCAGAATAGCCTAGCTGTGACACCCCCCAAAATAGGTCCAATCCAACCAACTTATTCTAAGTCGCCAAATACATAGTACAGAAACAACTACAACTTCATTAATACAATTGTCGTGCAAAATACGACAACACATAAACTGTGAGTTTAAATACAAATATTATCTTCTAGACAATATCCACACTCAAATAAGTCCTCATTACAATTATTGATACACTATTTTACAAAATAGTGAGGACTACTAAAACAACTGCTTGAACCATTACTCCACACCTTTACTAGTTCCCGCTATATTCTCGCCTCCTCGAAGAAAAATGGAACAACAAGGAAAAGGGTGAGCTCAATCTAGCCCAAGAAGAACATTATGACTAAGATAATATAAAAAAATTATCGTTAGTCCTCAACAGGAAAAATCTAATAAAATACAATAGACAACCCGGCTTTAAATCAATCTTCGTGATGAAATAATAATTCATTAGAAGAGTTAAGTAGAGAATGCAAACTACTATCTTCTATATATGAATTTAAAAGTTCATTATCGATATTTTATCCTGTAACATCAATCAATATATATCTGGAATCAAATATTCGTCTTTGCACTACTGAGGCCAAAGATATTCATCGATTGGTCATATTTATCTAAACACTGCTCATCTTTTGCACTACACGCCAAAGATATTAATCGATCGATCAGTCATGTTCATCTCAACACTGCTCATCTTTTTGCACTACGGGCCAAAGATATTCATCAAGAAATCATTCATCTTTGCACTACGGGCCAAAGATATTCAGTTATATCATCATTTAGGACCGAGGATGATGAAAAATATTTTAAAGAAAACGAATTCAGTGAAACAAAAGAACAAGTATTAAGGATTCGTACTTTAAATAATCCAAGTTCAAAAATACTTCATAAATAACCAGATTGGAGTAAAATTCAAGAATGAAGATCAAAACATAGATCCAATCAAAGATAGGAATCATAACAGACAATCTTGGACACAGAAAAGAAAATTTAATTTTTCTGTGAATAGTGTCGTATTCGTGAATAGTGTCGTATACGTGAATAGTGTCGTATACGTGAATAGTAACTCTAACCTCAAAAGATAGAAATTTCACATAAAAACATCATCACGCTTCGTGAATAGTACTCGTGAATAGCAACTCGTGAATAGTAACTCATGAATAGTAACTCGTGAATAGTAACTCGTGAATAGTAACCCCGACATGAAAAAGTTCTAAATTTGATAAAAAGTTCCAACCAATATTTCAGCATAATGATATTGAAGAAATAATATCATTTAAGAAGAAAATAAAGATCCTTTACCTCGGAAAGAATAGTACTTACCGAATCTTCGGATATAGTCTTTGAAAAAGAACTTGCACCGTATATCAATACTCAAAGTACTAAAATACTCACAAAATATGCTCGATATTATAGAGAGAGAAATAGAGAGAAAACTTCAGTTTCTGGTGTGATTTTCAATTCTAACCTAAACACACCCTATTTATAGAAAAATGCTTAGAACACCAAAGCAGAAAATTTAATAAAATATTAATATATATTATAAATTTCCTTAGCCCAACTTTGAAGATCTGAATTCAGATCATTTATAACACATGTGAGCCCAATAATTGCACAAAAAACATTTTTCTCAAAATAATTAACTAAAACTCCCAAAAATTGATTTTTTATAGGAAATTTAATTCTCTACAACTTTGCAGAAGAAAGTTTTTTCAAATTCCAAATGAAATTGGCCAAATCCATATACGAGATGATTTTACAAAGTTATAATCAAATTTCAATCAAGAAATGGGGTCCACCGACACACAAAACATGTGTTAAACAACTTTTGCAACAAAAAATACTCTTTCTCCTCATATACTCATATATCCCACATTCATTGTAAAATATTATCATTATTATATTATTAAAATATAATAATAAATTGTTTTATCGAGAAAAGATAAAATATAATTTTTTTAACAATTGTCACTTTAAAAATTTTCTCCATCTATATCCACATAAAATCAATATTTTCCTCATCATATAAATCAATAATTAATTATTCACAAATAATATTACGTAACCACAATCTTGTGACAACCGGTAGCTCCTCAGAAAGAGGGGCTTTCCAATAAGAATTTCTCCTTATCTTGGCATGCATTAGGTGACCAAACCTCTCCTTGTACACAACTTTCTAGACATTGCCAATAATATTTTCTAATAATATTATTCAGATAATATGAATTATTGTTTCGATAATGGAAAATCTTTGTGTAGTGACAATTATTGAAACAACAATAAATATAAAAAATCAACGCAGCAATTATTGAATCAATAAAATAAAATAATCGAGCAGAATTACTGTAACAATTATTGAGTAGTGTCTTCTTTACGTAAGAATCAATAATTGGTGCAATCTGCGTGAAGTTCTCGTCTTAACAACACGTATTCTTGTGTTTTAACCAACGGGTATTCCAACAAGATTAATTGTAAATAACTACGCCCATTATTTATAAACAACTCATACTTGTCGTTTTCTTCATCCAATCGCTTTTACATTATGGGGCCCACACAAGGTTGCGCCATCAGTCATTTAATATTCCCGATAGCAAGAATATTCCACGACCAAACGAATATTCTCCGGCCAATAATGAGTATTTTATAACCACTTGCTTATTTGAAATATTTATGCATTTTACCCATAACTAACCACATTAATCAAATAAATCCCTTACTATTTCAACATAATAATTAGAGAAATTAAATCTTTATTTATAAAAAGTTGGGGTCTTACACTAGCCCAGCTGTTCCAGCTTGCCTGGTTAAGCGAATTGGGTACTTGATACCCTGGCAATATTTACCCAACCCTTGTCCCGGTTTATGCCCCAACAACATCATTTCTTGAGTGGCCGACATTACCTCGGCAGAAATCTTGGGTTCGGGCAATGGTGCTCCAATAGCATGGTATTGGGTGTTGCTTATTTCCAAAGCATGAAAACTGACTGGTTCCACATCGGCATTGGCATTGATGAATGGCATGTCTCCGTGCTGAGGAATCTCCGGTTCAGCGTTGACTGTGACCAGGCTATTGTTGATAATGTATTTCAACTGTTGATGAAGAAGAGTGGAGGGGACTGCCCCTGCCATGTGAATCCATGGTCGTCCCAGGAGCAGGTTGTATCCCGAGTCTATCTTGAGTACATGGAAAGACACGCAGAATGTGTGCGGACCAATTTCGATTGGCAGCTCAATTACTCTGACCGAGTTACGACGGGTTCCATCAAAAGCTTTGATGATAGTATGGCTACTCCGAATTCGGTTGAGATTAATGTTCATCTTCACCAAGGTATCATATGGGCAGATATTCAGAGAGGAACCTCCATCTATTAAGACTCCAGCTACCATATATCCGGAGGACAAGACCATAATGTGCAACGGTTTGTAATGACCGGTCCCTTCGGGCGGTATGTCATCATCAGTGAAGGATATCACATTGTTGTTGAAAATGTGATCAACCATATGTTGAAACTTTTCCGTATCCACTGATGTCGGGAGATAGGCTTCTTCTAGAACCTTTAACAAGACCTTCCGGTGATTCTCGGAAGTTAGGACCAAGTCCAAAATTGATATTTGTTGTGGAGCTTCTTTCAAGCTTAAAACCACCGTAGCTTCATTATGACCCACAGCGCGGAGGAATTTTTCAATCTTCTCCATGGGTATTTTCCCCTTTGATTTGATGGTAGGATTCATCACCCGTTGGGGAAGTTACAGTGGATTTTCCTTCGACACTGTAGCAGTTGTATGTGAGGTGGATCCTTCACCTTCTCCATAATTCCATAGAATTGTGTGCAAGCTAACAATAGGATATTGTGCTCTGCACGGCAAGTTGATTGGTTCGGGAGTGGCCACTTTCAAAGGATTGTTTTCTCCCTTGAGTTGAATTGTCGGCCTTGTGAGTAAGGTATTAATCCCATCAGTTTCAGTGGATATGACTGCTACCACACTCTTCCATTTGGTAGGACCCGAATCCTCACTTCCCTGCAATACAGTGTCATTATCTGCCAGGCGCAGTACACCACTGTCGATTAAATTTTGAATAAGATGGAAGAGTGCCCAGCATTCTTCGTCGTATGACCACGGGATCGGGAGTGATATTGACATACTCCATCGAGTTGTACCAAATCCCGACGGGGTTGATTGGAGGTAGAAGGGAACGATCCTTCCTTCATTAATTAACATATGAAGGATTTCCTCCATAGGTTGGCCCAAATAGGTGAATTCCCTTTTGTTGGCGAAATCCCGACGGGCTTTGGCATTTACTCTCTTCGTCACTTTGTCTTCCAGTATTTCATTTTCTGAAAGTGACAAGGGAATATTCATGATAAGAGGTAGGAGACTGGCATGCTCCTGGCTGATTAATTGACGTCACACCGATCTTTGATAAGTCACCGATTCATGATTGCTCAATTTGTTTACAGAGAGCTTTCATCTTTTGTTCCATTGTGAACTGGAACTTGGCATAATCCCATCTGTCATTGCCGTCTTTGAGGGTCAGGGAAGATTCACAACTGAAGTTGGAACTCTGTCCATTGCTCCAATTAATCATGTTGACCTCTTCTTTGTGTTGAGGAAGAGGGTTGTCTTGAACATGAGGATGATTGGGTTTGGTGACTACGATCTCCTCGTTGTCTATTAGGTCTTAGATCTTGTGTTTCAAGGCCCAACAATCCTGACTATCATGTCCAGGTGCCCCGACATGATAAGCACACTTCCTAGCAGCATTGAAACACCGTCCATTAGGGCTGGCTGGTGGAAGAAGATGCATAATTTTCTTCTGTGTTGTCAGAAGATTAAGAATGTTCTCGAGGGTATCCCCTAAGGGTGTAAACACTCGAGGCGTTTGACTTTTCCACCTTTTTGCACTTTGGAGGGTTTGCACTTTCTCTTTGGAAAGGGAGTGTAGTTTCTCCTTTGAATAGGCATGTTTTTTATTGCCTTTTTGCCCTCAGTAGTATCGAAAACATCTTCCTCTTTCTTTCCAGATTGGATGTGATTCGCAACAGCTTTGAGTGCAGTTAGGTCTTGAATCCTTCCTGACTTCAATCCCATCTCAGCCATCTCCCCATGCTTGACCATTTCAGAAAATGTTTTGCCGATGCCGGCTAAAACTCTCTCATAGAAGGAGCTTCTTGTATGTCTATGAAAAGTCATGACCATTTCGATTACATCATAGAAGGACTAACTTGGGCAACCAAAGCGTCTCCACCTCTCGAGCATACTCTCTGAAGACTCGTTAGGATCTGCTTCTTGATCTTGGTAATTTGATACCGATCAGGAGCCATCTGAGTTTGAAAACTGTATTGAGTGAAGAAGGCATGTGTTAGCTCTTCCCAACTATGGATTTTGGAGTTGTCTAATCTTGTGTACCATGATCGGGCTTCTCCAGTTACACTCTTTTGGAACAATTGCATTCTGAGTTTTTCATCCTCTGCATAGGATCCAAGTTCTCCAATAAATACTTTTAAATGCGTATAAGGATCTCCTAACTTGCCGTCGTATTTTTCAAAGTCGAGTTTTTAAATTTTTTACGGGTAATGAACACCGGAAAAATACACAAACAAGACATGAAACACTCCCGTGTGTTCCAATTCCTTTGATAAGCGCAAGGGTCTCTTCCATTTGGAGGACTTTCTTTTTGATGTCACCAATTATGGATCTCCAGTGGGATGGGCAGCATCATTAGTTTTGTTGGTTGTATCCAATCGTGGTTCGTATGGTAATAATCGGGATTCCCCTTGTGTGGAGGATGACATATGTACGGTATTTTCGACCTGTGTAGACTGGTGTAATTCCTTGAGTAGAACAGCCAAATCTGTGATTTGTTTGCTTAATTCGTCGAATTCTTTGCAAGAAACTGGATTAAGTTCAGTCTGGTAGGATAACGACATGATTGACTGCAGGCCTGTTGCCTTTTTGGACTTTGACCGGGTAGTAGGTCCGATTGATTCCCTGCAAAAGACTTACATAGTTTAGTCTTTAGGGAATGTATGCAATAACATGCTATGTGATGTGTCCATTTTAGGAATTTTTATCCTGCACAACAGGTGTCAGCTGTTTATAGCATGTTAATATGTATGTGTACACATTTCTTCATGGAGATAGATATGGATTGAAATTACAAGTAATTGTGTTTACAAGTAATTAAAATGAGAACATGAAGAGACTTTCCTCCGCTTTGGGTTTATCAGAGGCTGACCTATCTTAGGTTACTCTCGCGGCTTTTTGGCATGAAGGTTCCCAAATCATCGCAATCTACTTGACGGGAAGTTAATCCGATCTTTCAACTGGAGCGAATTTGGGTGGTGCCTTTCCTGAGCCTCGGAGAATTAGTCTTCTCACGAGTACAGTAATCAAACACCGACGGATAGCCTCCCAGTGGAGGGACCACACAACATACATTCACATACATCAGCGTCTCATCAGATAAAATGATGATTTGTGCGAAGCACTAACATCATAAGCGAATATGGTGCGAAGCACTAATATCATAAGCGATTATGGTGCGAAGCACTAAGCATCACAAGCGCTTTATAGTGCGAAGCACTAAGTACAATAAGGAAATGCATTCGTACACATTTATCAAAAATGTAAATACAACATCCACACACAAGCGAGATAACAGCTTTTGAAAAGATTATAATAATGCGGCTTAAGTCCTCTTCATCGCATCCCCAAAGAGAGTCGCCACTGTCGACGCGTCGTGGATTTTGGGTGTCCTTTTTAATTACTTGTTCTTTGGTGTTCTCATTTTAGGTGAGATTTGTTTGAAAAAATAAGTGAAAAAGGTCTGACATGTATAATATCGACGATGGACTGGTTAAGAGTCGCCATTAATTTTTTAAATGGTTGTACCAACACAACCGAGAAAAGGTTTTGCACATTGACCCGATGATGTGACATCATTATACTGGTCGGTGAAACCAGATTCGCTTAGGGTCCGGGGACTTGGTTATGCGGGGGGAAGGTGTTAGGCACCCCCCGACATTCATGTTACCACGGTGACCACCTCTTTTCAAGAAACTATTATCTGAGTGTGTGTGTATGTGTGTGTGGGTCAATGTGCTGTTATATGGAAGTTGTGCGAGGCCTCGTTCGAACCTATATTCACAGGGTTTGAATTTATCTAAAAATTCAATTTTTAGCAAGATATGACAGTGATGTTTTATAAAAGAGGTTTTTCAAACCCTGATGCTCAATAAGAATTGAGACCTTTTACTCTCCCACTTTATTAAGTGATCGGCTTGATTGATTTTTATTTGACGGATGCGAGGCATCCGTACGAAAATAATATACAAAAATAATGTCGACTTCCTCGTGGGTATGGAAACCATCTGAGGAAATTCAGACACCACAGAATAATTTACAAGTTGCTTACAGCTAAAAATGTCCATCACGGGAACCGAATCTAGATCCAATAGGATGAATCTGTGATCACATGATTCCTAGGCGCATGAGAATCTTGCAATTGTATGAAAGCGATAGCGAGATATATATATATATATATATATATATAAAAAGTCAGAATATATATATATGATATGATCACCAACCACGAAGCACCTCCATGGGGATCGAAAATGTAAATAAAGTCGTAAGAGCGATCAATCGCCACAAAGGAAACTCCAGTGCGGACGAAAATAAATATATATATATATAAAAGCAATAAACGCATTGGATGTAAAATTGGGCTCATCGAGCGAGTTCACCAAAGTTCATATTAATATAAGTATAAATATATATATAAAAGCTTAATAAATGCACTTCTGATATAAAATCCAGGGCTCATCGAATGCGAGTTCGACACACGCTTAATGTATATATATATATATATATATATATATATATATATATATATATATATATATATATAAAAGCGATAGCACGCTCGGACTTAAAAGTCAGGCTAATCGAACAAAGTTCGACACACAGTTCATATATATAAATATATATATATAAGCAAATAAACGCTCCAGACCGAAGTCTAGGCTCAATCGAGGCATAACTCGATAATGTTAGTCAATATATATATAAATATATGTATATATATAATATATATATATATATACAGACTGGAATGAAACCACGGACCGAAGTTCGGGTAAAAGCAAGCAACACGACTCTCAACATGTAGAAGGGTGTGTGCAAAGATGAAGAGAAAAACTCTAAAGTGTGTGAGAAGGCTTACAGCTGACTGCTAAAAAAGGCTTCTATATCTTTAGAGTGGGTAAACACTGGCTTTTGTGGGTACAAAAGAGGCTATATATGAGCTCACAGGTGTTTAAAAGGGGAAAATACATTTGTATGGGCGAAAAGTGAGGCCAATTGTGCAGAGGTTTCCCGTCTTTTCTCCTCCAAAATTAGCACCCCAAGCCTCTATTTATAGGCATATTAGTCAGCAGTGTACTCGCGGTAACCGCAGTGTACTTAAAAGGTAACCCGGGTTGGCCCGGTTTTTGGTCAGTCGTCTCGAATACGTGCACTCAGGCATTGTAATGTCCACTCGAACTTTCGAAAGTACAATCCGCATCCGCTTTGAGGTATCTGAGGACCTATTTCCGGATAGCCGTTGTTGAGAGTTGTCGATGGCATGGGATTAGAGTTTGTGCGAAGTCATTAAAGATGGGACGATGCCCTCCGGTCTTCAAGCTTCAACTTTCATCCGTTACCCCGCACAATAGTCACTTAGGATTGGTTAGTCTTGTGGGACATTGTTGCGTAGAGACGTGACGTGGCATAGTGTTGAAGAGATGACGATGTTGCCCCTCACCGGTGTTATCGCCGGATTGGGCTGATAAGGCAGACGTTGCTCAAACTTCGTTGAGATTGGACTACTGCAATTGTTGAAGGTCCTCATTGTCACCTTTGAAGTGTGTCTGTCTTCCCGATGTTATTGCCGGGTTGGTGCAATGTATCTCGTTGTGAGCGCCGAGATTGAAGCTGGTCACATTTGAAACAAGCATTTCGGGGGTTATCGCCGAAATTGCATTCCTCGGGGTCATCACCAAGGTTGGTGGCTATTCCCATGGTTGGGACTGAGACTGGATACCTCGGGGTCATCTCTGACATTAATCGGTCTTCTTCGATGTGTGTTCCGGTATTGTATCTGCAGGGGTCGGGGTTATCTCTGAGGTTGGATTTGGTTACTCCCAGACTGCGATCTGGGGTTTGATGCTGAACTTCCGGTAGTATCCAGTACGGGTTTGGATTATCTCTCAGGGTTCTCTCTTAAAAGATGAATCTGCCCTCCTGCAATGTTAGTAACAGTAGTACAAAAAATTTCGAGTGTCTACAATATATATATATATATATATATGTTTATAAAATGTGTTTATATATATATATATATATATATATATATATATTTTTGTTTTTGTTTTTACTTGAATTTGCTTTGAAATTCAATTGCCTGCAATGTTGATAAGACATCCGTGAATCGCAATTATTTCGTTCGTGAAAAAAAAAATTTAACTGTGCCCCTTCTATTCTCCTATAAATAGGATGCTTAGTTATAATTGAAAATCACACCAGAATCAAAGAATTCTTCTTCTATAATATTGAGCGTATTTCTTTAGAGTTTAAGGAAGCTTTGAGCGTAGAAAAGAGTATAAGTTTTCTTCAAGAATATCTCCGCTACACCAGTTGGAATACTCTTCTTTTCAAGGTAAGGAATATTATTTTTGTTCAGTATTCATATAAAATAATATTTTCTTCCATACTCTGTAGTATGTAAGTAATATTATTTCGTTTCAGATTTCAAATTCTATACTCATTTTATTAAGTTTTGGCTTCTATACTCCATGAAATTAGTAGAATATCCTTGATATTTGCGCTTCATCCAGTATCTTTTCATGGAAATATTATTCTGATCATTCTTGATAAGTTTTAACTTTTTTATGTCGGCGTACTATTCACGGGATTACTATTCCCGAAGTTACTATTCATGGGGTGCTATTCACTCGGTTACTATTCACCCGGGGGTACTATTCATGATAAAAATTAATTTTATTTCAGTCCAAATCATTTTTGATACAATATTATTCTTGAATTTTACTCCACAAAGTAGTATCATGTTGACAATCTGGACATTATTGAATTCTAGATAAATTAAATTATAAATCTTTAAAAATTTATCATTTGCTTTCATTTAATTGAATTCTTATATCATTGTCATCATCCTCATGCTTATATTGTTATGAAAGTCATCTGTGGCCGTAGAGCATAGATGGACTTGGTATTATTATGACCAGTGATTATTCGGTATAATCATGACCGTAATGTTACAAATAATGTGGTAAAGTCCTAATTGACCCGTAGTGTATTGGTGGACAGTTGTTGGCATGATCATGACCATCGGTGAAAACACGAATATCCTTGGCCCGTAGTGCATGGATAATTTTTGGTCGTGATACTAATGAATATCCTTAGTCGTAGTGCAGGGGGTGATTCGATGATGTGGATTATTTATTAAGCTGAATCTCAGCGATAAAACTGTTGATAAACTTTTTAAATCATAGAAGATAGTAGATTTCATGTTCTACTTGACTCTTCTAATGGATTTCTTGTTCCGCTGCAGTTAAACTTGATGTCTATTGTATTTTATCAGTTTAACAATGTTGAAGGCTAACGATAATTTATTTTACATTATCTTAATCATAATATTTTTTACTGGGCTAGTTGAGCTCACCCTTTGTTTTCATTGTTCTCTTCAAGAAATGAGAATATAAATTGGGGCCCGGTCGGGAAGCGGGTGACAATCCGATGTTTGCATTAGTAGTCCTCACTATTCTGTGAAATAGTGTGATAATAAATGTATTGAGGACTTATTTTGAGTTTGAATACTGTCTAGAAGATCATATTTGTATTAAAACTCATAGCTCATGTTGTATATTTAAGTTTATATTTGTATTCTGTACCATGTATTTGGCGACTCAGAATGGGTGATGTATACCTATTTTGGGGGCATCACATCTGTTATGAGACGTTTGTGGTAAGTTTGGTTTATTCCATGGGGGGTCATATGTCATCATCTAAGAGTCACTTTCGTCAATAGTAATTGCCTTTACCAGATGTCAAACCACTTGTCATTTCATATTACAGGCGTCGAACCACTTGTCATTTCACATTACAGGCGTCGAACCACTTGTCGTTTCATATTACAGGCGTCGAACCACTTGTTGTTTCACATTACAGTAATCAAACCACTTTTCTTTTCACATCACCAGTCGTCAAGCCACTTGCCTCTTCACATTTCAAGGGCTAAGCTAGAAATCTTCTATAAATAAAAGCTTATTTCTTCTTTCATTCTCACCAATTCACTACGACTCACAAGAGAATTCTATAGAGAGATAATCAGAGAGAAAGAAGAAGAGTATTATGTTACTATACTATTTCAGTATCCAATCTCCTACTAAGGTAAGGGGTATTATTTCTTTTGTATTCGTAAAGGATGTTATTTTCTTCATACTCATAAGGGTTGTCATTTTATTCTTTATTAATCTGTGGGAGTAACCTGTCTACGCGGATTACCGCGTGCATGATGAATAACCCTTAGTATTCATTCTTTATTAATCTGCAGGAGTAACCTGTCTACGCGGATTACCGCATGCATGGTGAATAACCTTTTGCATTCATTCTTTATTAAATTGTGGAAATGATCTGTCTATGCGGATTACTGCATGACGGGTGAAAATTCATTTGCGGTTTTGTATATTCTTTCATTTTGTATGGGATATCATTTCTTTTGCACTCGTAAGGAATATTATTTATGTTCAATATTCGTAACAAATAATATTTTCTTCCATACTCTGTAGTATGTAAGTAATATTATTTCGTTTCATAATCCTAATTCTACACTTATGTTGACAAGTATTGCTTCTATACTCCTTGAAATTAGTAGAATATCATTGGAATTTGCGCTTCATCTAGTATCGTTTCACAAGGATATTTTTCTGAACATTCTTGTTAAAGTTTAATTTTTTAATGTCGGAGTACTATTCACGGGGTACTATTCACGAAGTACTATTCACGGGATACTATTCATGACAAAAATTAATTTCTTTTCCGTCCAAATTATTGTTGATACAATATTATTCTTGAATTTTACTCCACAAAGCATTATCATGTTGACAATTTGGACATTATTGAATTCTGGATAAATTGAATTACAAATATTTAAAATTTATCATTGCTCTCATTTAATTGAATTCTTATATCATTGTTGTGACACCCCCAAAATAGGTATACATCACCCATTCTGAGTTGTCAATACACGGTACAGAAACAACTACAACTTTATTATTACAACAAAGAAATGCGTGAGTTTAAATACGAGATATTGCCATCTAAACAATATCCACATACAAATAAATCCTCATCATAATTATTGCTACATTATTTTACAAAAATGGTGAGAACTACTAAACAACTCTCTAAAACCATCATTCCATACCCCGACTCGTACTCGCTACATTCTCGCCTCCCGAGAAGAAAATGGAACAAAAAGGAAAAGGTGAGCTCAACTAGCCCAAAGAAAAGAATATTATGACTAAGATAATACGTAACAAATTATCGTTAAATCTTTAATGAGGAAAAAAAAAATCTAATAGAATACAATAGACAACAAGTTTTAAATCAATACATGATTGGAAAATATTAATTCATAGAAGAGTTACGTAGAGGATGAAATCTACTAATATCTATGAATTTAACGGTCCATCATCAATATTTTTATCCCCGTAACATCAATCAATATATATCCGAATCATATATTCATCCTTGCACTACGAGCCAAGGACATTCACCAAATTAGTCATGTTCATCTAAACACTGCTCATCTTTTGCACTACGGCCAAAGATATTCATCGAAATCATTCATCTTTTGCACTACAATGTGCAAAAGATATTCATCGAAAATCATTCATCTTTGCACTACAGTGCCAAAGATATTCCATAATATCATCATTTAAGATGAGGATGATGAAAATATTTTTTAAAGAAACGAATCCAAAGTGAATCAAAATGACAAGGATTAAGGATTAAGGATTAGATACTTTGTTTTATCCGTCCCAAAAATACCTCAAAATAATCATAGTAGTGTAAAATTCAAGAATGATCAAAACATGGATACAATCAAAGCTAGTATCCACAATAGATATTTTAGACGAAAAGGAAAATTTTCATTTTTCGATGAATAGTCTTAGTGATTCGTGAATAATCTGACCAGATCGTGAATAGTAACTCAGACACCAAAAGTTCCAAATTTGATAAAACTTCTTATCAATATTTCACAGATAATGATATTGAAGAAATAATATCATTACGAAAAAAAATAATATCCTTACCCTCGGAAAGACAAAAGATTTAACCTGGAATATCGGATATAAAGCTATAACTTGAACTTTCACCAGATAGCAATACTCAAAGTATACTCAAAATACTCACAAGAATACGCTCGATAATATAGAGAGAAAACTTGAGTTTAAATGTGATTTTCAATTCTAACCTAAGCACCCTATTTATAGGAAAATGCTTAGAACACCAAAAAGCGAAAATTTTATTAAAATATTAATATATATATATAATCTTCACGTACACCTTGGACAATCTGATCTCAGCTCTTTTTCCATGCTAGTGGGCACACCTACCTTGTTAAAAATGTTTTATTATTTAAAATAATTTAAACTTCCAAAAATCAATTATTTTGAGCTTGAACTTCAATAATTCACAATAAATAGCCCTTTTGTCGGAAAATTCAAATCTCATGAGTTTTTATAGGAAATTCAATTTTCTACAACTTTACAGAAGAAAGTTTTTCAAATTCCAAGCGAGAAATTGACCAAAATCCATAAGCATAAGCGATTTTAGAGGCTATAATCAAATTTCACTCAATAAATGGGGTCCACCGACATGTTTAACATGTTTTAAACATTTATTGCAACAAAAATACTCTTCCTCCTCGATACTCATATATTCCACATTCGTTGTAAAAATATCACCATTATTATATTATTAAAATATTATAATATATATATATATATTAAATGAATTATTTTATCGAGAAAAAGATAAAATTTCAATTTTCAACAATTGTCACATTAAAAATTTTCTCCATCTATATCCACATAAAATTAATATTTTTCTCATCATATGAATCAATAATTAATTATTCACAAATAATATTACGAGAATCACAATATTGACAACCAAAGCAGGTTCCCAGAAAGAGGGGCTTTCCAATAAGAATTTCTCCTTCTTGGCGCTGAATTAGGTGACCAAACCTCTCCTTGTATGAACTTTCTAGACATTGCCAATAATGTTATCTAATAATATTATTCAGATAATATGAATTATTGCTTCGATAATGAAAAATACTATGTAATGACAATTATTGAAACAACAAAGAATATAAAATATCAACGCAACAATTATTGAACCAATAAAATCTTGAATAATAATTCATCAGTAACCATTATTGAGTAGTGCCTTCTTACGTAAGAGTCAATAATTGGTGCAATGGCTATCTTCTTGTGCAACAACGCGCGTATTCTTGTGTTTTAACCACCGGGGTATTTCAACAAAGTAACGTAAATGAACAACTACGCTGTAGTTATTTTAAACAACTTATATTTGTCGCTTTTTTTCCTCCAATCGCTTTTTTATTATGGGGCCCACACATGGTCATGCTTGTGGTCAATGCGAATATTTTCCCGAAAAGATCTTAATATTCCACAACCAAACGAATATTCCCCGACAACAATGAATATTTTATAACCACTTGCTTATTTTGAAATATTTGCGTATTTTACCCATAACTATCCACATTAATCACATCAACCCTTACTATTTCAAAATAATAATTAGAGGAAATTAAATTTCATTTATTAATTATTTGGGGTCTTACAATTGTCATCATCCTCATGTTTATATTATGATGAAAGTCATCTTTGGCCATGTATTTGGCGACTCAGAATGGGTGATGTATACCTATTTTAGGGGCGTCACACGTAGTTCATTGATGGACAGTTGTTGGCATGATTATGACCATTGGTGATAATAACGAACATCATTGGCCCGTAGTGCATGAATAATTCGTGGATGTAATACTAATAAATATCATTGGCCCGTTGCATGGATAATTCAGTTATGTGGATTATTTATTGAGCTGTGTTACAGCAATAAAATATTGGTGATGAACTTTTAAATCATAGAAGATAGTAGATATCATGATCTAGTTGAGTCTTCTAATGGATTGTTTGTTCCGCTGCAGTTAAACTTGTTGTCTATTGTATTCTATCAGTTTAACATTATTGAAGGTTAACGATAATTTATTCTGTATTATCTTAGTCATAATATTCTTTATTGAGCTAGCTGAGCTCACCCTTTTCTTTCATTGTTCTCTTCAGGAAATGAGAATATAGCTGGGACTAGTCGGGAAATGGAGTGATGGTCTAAGATGGTGGCTATAGTAGTCCTCACTATTCTATAAAATAGTGTGATAATAAATGTAATGAGAACTCCATTTAAGTTTGGATATTGTTTACAAGATAATATTTGTATTTAAATTCTCAGCTACGTTTTGTCGTATTGTATAAATGAAGTTTGTATTTAAATTTTGTACCATGTATTTGGCGACTCAGAATGTGTTGTGTATACCTATTTTGGGAGCGTTACAGTTTGTATTTGACGACTCAAAATGGGTTGTGTATACTTATTTTAGGGACGTCACAATTATAATCATTAAATTAACCCACGCTCTTAGGTATTTTTCATTACTTTAATCCATAGCAGAGTTCAAGTATCCCCATCCTTCGGTTAGTTACATCTGACTTCAAAGTTCGCCACTGGTATGTCAAAATTTAGCAGTTGTGAGTGAAACCTTAAACTTTTTCAAAATTATTCATATAACATTGTTACTTAATTCGGTTGGTTAATGCATTTCAACTGTTTGATAAAATAAGACTGAGAGAATGTTCTTATACTTTAATAAATATATTTTTTGTTAGATATATTCAGATTTAAGTTACTCACCTTATTATTCATACTAGTCCGTGCAACTAGTTAATATAATAATAAACTATCTAAAAAATATTATTAATTATAAAATTTATTATTTGGTAATGTTCAATGAATATTATTAATTTTAAGTTAGAAAGTGTTTTATTTTGACTTTTAAAATTGAGTAATAATGTTAATAATTTAGAATGAAAAAAGTATTAAAAATACATGACATGGTTGATAGCAAAAACAAAAAGAAAGTAAGAAAAAAAAAGGGGAATTGAAGCAGCTGAAATGAAAAAAGGAGCACGTTTTTTGAAAGCTGCTTAATGCGCTACGACTCTTTCATTATAAATATACACCACGTACGTTTGTTTAACAAATTTTAAAAAGTAAGAGAGAAAAAAAAAATTATATTTAGCCTTAGTGACCCATAATATTACATAATGTGTTTTTTTATTTTTTTATATTAATGAAACTCACTAAATAACATACTTACTCATTATTTTTTATACCTTAAATCATCATTTGGAGGACAAAAAATTATTAATAAAATTATCCTTTTGAGCACGGAAGAAATAACTGATAAAATAAAGTGGTTGGAAAATAAACAACCAGTTTGAGCGAGAGTGGTTAGCATGAAGTTTATTTTTGGATAAATTGGTCAATTGACCAATAGAGTGTTGACACACAGGCGAAGCTTTATATGTGTCAACATTCTATTGGCTAACTGACCAACTTACCAAAAAATAAATTTCATGCTAACCGGATCCAGTTTGAGCCTCTCTTTTTTTTTTCTTCTAAAATATGAGTCTAAATTTTACTCTCTCTCCTCAAAAGGATGATTAAATGTATAAAAAAAATTTGTCCTTAAAAAAAATATATAAAATACCTAAAGTAAATAATAAATATATTATTTAGTAGGATTTATTAGTATAAAAAAACTAAAGATACTATCATTTTAGCCTTTATATAATCTTATATGGCCATTAAAAATATTTTTTTCAAAACTTTTTTTTTAAATACTTGTACAAATTATATTTTACTCATTCTTTTAAGAACGAAAGACGTAATAGAAAATAAGATCCGGTTATCATGAAGTTAACTTCATAGTAAGTTTGTCAATTAATAAATACAGTGCTGATATACAGGGAGAGAGATCACCTCTCAACCTGCGTGCTGATATTATATTAATTAATTGACCAAAACTAACTCCATCCTAATTACTCTTTTGAAAATAATTAGTCGGCCCAAATAATTCTAGTTAATTGCCGGGTCTAGTTGCACTAAACCATCCCATCAAGATTGGTCCAAGCGGGACCGTGGGATTTTACCATGCGTCAAAGCCATGATGTGGATATGTACATGTACTCAATCTGAATGACAAACAGACCACTGCCCAGTCTATCTATTTGTATTTTTTTTTTAATGTGTCCAAAAAGTCTGATGTAGAGATACCTAAATTTACCACGATTTTCTTTCGGTATTTTTGTGTCATACTAAATATGAATTAGTACCTTAAATTATGATTTATCTTTTAATTTTATCAATTAGATAATTAAATTATTAAATTTTTTCAATTATAAAAAATTAAACATGTCACGTCAGAAATTGCACGACGTGACAACAAATAATAAAGAACTTAGAAAAGCTGTGTGGCAAAAAAAAGTTTTTTAATCATAATATTTTTTGTTTTGTATTAATTAGTTATGGCAAAAAAAATTTTTTGCCACACCAGCTTCATAAAGCCCCACACAAGTTGCCACGTCAGCAATTTCTGACGTGACATGTTTAATTTTTTGCAATTAGAAAAATTTAATAGTTTAATCATCTAATTGATAAAATTAAAAGGTGGATCACCGAAGTAAAATATGGCATATATTTTAGGTACTAATTCATATTTAAGCCTACTAATAATTACTATTTATTTTTTTATCTTTCTTTGAATTTAAATTTTTAATATTTTTCTAACTAATCTACAAATTTTATAATTTTTATTTTATTTGTTCGGCTGCTAGTAGTGTTTGTGATAATAGCATTTGCAGCATTTAGATATCAAAACACAACCATGGATTGCGTTTGAACTCCAAACGCTATATTTTTAAATTAAATAAATTATGGAAATTAATATTTTCATAAATAAAATTTAATATTTATAAAAATTTCCTCATACATGAGTGTGGGACTCCTGTACTATTAATGTGAAAAAGATTGTGAGGAACTATCACTTTTATTATATGAGAAAGATTTTGGGAAACTATTATTTTTATTTGTGAAAATATTAATTTGCTAAATCTACTAATTTAATATTCTTCCGTCCTTTAATATATGTTGTTTTAGAGTTGTGCACAAAAAACAAAAAAATGATTGTATAATATTAAATATAATATCAATTGTCTATAATACCCTTAAATTCTCATAATTGTCATACTTAACTCATACTCTCTCTCTCTCTCTCTCTCTCTCATCTACAACATTTTCTCATTACGAATAATTTTGAAAAGATTGCAGTTAATTATCCAAGATTATATAAAACGACAATAATTAGGGAAAACTAAAATCATCTAAAACAACAAACATTAAGGGACAAAGAGTATATATGATTATGATGCTCTTCATTACACTTATTTTTTAATTTCCCCAAATACAAAATTAGCGACATAAGAATTACTTCTAGCGACAAAATAAATTTCATTGAAACAATTATCTACACAATAGAATTTATTGCAAACAATTATACCCATATAAATAATATTTATATCACTAAATGTAAATTCGTAAAAATTAGAGGATATGGATAAGGAGGAGATCTTAATCCGACTATCTACTAGTAGTTCTAAAGAAGAGCAGATCTTTTGTCCCCAAATTTTATATCCCCTTGTGTTCTTTCACTTAAATTTTGACGCCTAGTCTCTTACTTAACATTAATTAATTATAAAATTAAATAAAAGGACATGTGTCAAAATTTAAGTAGAGGAACACAAGGAGAACAAGAAATTTGAGAACAAAAGATCTGCTCTCGTTCTAAACTATATAAAACTACACTTAAATTTGGTTCCTGCCTCTTTTGATACAAGTTTTAGTACTAATTTATGCATTTAATACTTATTTGTATATATATTCAAAGTAATAATGAAAATCGTTCATATTCTTCCATGTATTTAAAAACAATAAATTCAAAATATTAATGAAAATTATTCATATTTCTAGACTCTTGGTGTTCAATTTAAAAAGAAAAATGAGAACTGTTATATAGACCAAACAAAAAAAATTATTTTGGTAATAAATTAATAAGATGTAAATTAATATAACTCTATTTTGATACAACCATGTTAGAGTTAAATTATATGCTTTTAAAATTTTAATTATGAAGTTTGAAATCTTGTTAATACAAGGTGTACTATAAATTATATTTATGTATTAAAAAATAAAAATTATTTTAACCGCACAAAAAGTTTTCAATTTTTCTTTAAAAATTCACTATTATATAATAAAATACTTCTAGATTTATATCAATTTTAAATTTTTAATTAATACCAATGCCTTGTACATAGGAAATCTATTTTTTTTTAAAGCTAGTTAATACTAAACCAACAAAAATTTTAGATACTTATGTACACTTAATTATTAAATTACTTTTTTTATAATATTTTTTGATATTTTTACAGCAAAAATATTACAAACGATGTATACTGTAAAATGAGCAAACAGTTCAAGCTCGATTCGTATTCGTTCGACTAGAAGTTCGATTCGAGCTCGATTCGAAATATAAATGAGTCAAATATGAGTAAATTTTAAAATTCGATAAATTACTCGAACCTTCTCAAATTGTAATTTTCTATTGATACTCGAATCATATTCATTCAAAAAATCCAAACCTCGACTCGGTAGCTAAATGAGCCTCAATCAAACCTTATTTTATACTTGATAAATTTTGTGAATCAAATCTGAGCAACTCAATATTTGGCTCGACTCAGTCCGTTTACACACTTAGGAGGGTGTATTCAAATAAAACTTTTAAATAATTAATTTAAAAGTTTAGTTGTATTCAATCAAGACATTTAAAGAGTTTATAAAAATTTATTGGTGTTCAATTACGACTTTTGCAATGTCTTTAAAAGTTAAGTGGTATTGAATTGAGATTTTTATAAAGTCTATAAAAGTATTTTGGTATTCAAAAAGTCATAGATTTTTCATATTTCTATCAAATGGTAGAGTTTGACAGATTTTAGAAAAAGAGATACTCATATCCAAAGTCTGACCTCATATCTAAAGACTTTCAAAGATTTCTAAATATTTGAGAAAGTAAGAAAATGAACAAAGAAGAAAGAGATAGAGTAGATCAAACAAAGAAGTGAAAAGAAAAACAAAATATATATCTTTCTCACTTTCTGTCTCTCTACTTGAGTCCTCTCAAAATAAAAATTTCAAAAGGAAAGAGAGCTATTATAACAAGCAAGGAGAGAGAGAAATGAGGAAGGGTTAAAAAGAGAGAGTATCGTTAAGGGTTCCAAATAGAACCAATGATATAAATTGAGATAACAAATATTTTAATATCATTTTATATTTTTTCTTTTTTCATAAAAAAAATCTCATTTATTATATTTGTAAGTGTTAACGCCAAGTTTCATCCGTCGTCCCAATCACGTAATCCACGCTACCAAACACCGCACAATAACGAGATCACACGAAGCTTGACTTGCTTGTGCTTGGCGGGGATAACTCGGTGTGAGAATAAGTCACGGTCGCTCACAAGGTTTAACAATGGAGGCTTATGTATTTAGTGCTCAAAGATGTATTACCTGTTAATTGTAGTTAAGCCTTGTATTTATAGCCATTCTCATCTCCCAAGAGTCCCTCTCCGAGTCGGTATAGGACTCCTAAATATGGCAGTTACCCATATTTGGGTCCAACACAATCTCCTTAAAAGGTGTAAATAAAATCTCTTTCCAATACTACCTTTGGAGTTACCTTATTAGGATATGGCTAGGGTTAGAACCCTTAACCACGTAAACCCCTTATCACTCCCAACTCTGCATATGGGTTGCCCAACTGCCCAGGCCCAACCCATCAGACATCATAAACACCATTTCGGGCTTCGGCAAAAAGGACGCGAAGGCCCGACCCCGACCTCCCTGACCACAACCAGATTCCGGCCTAATGGGCTCGGATACCCGAACCCGAACATCCTCGACATCCTGTATTCCTTCGGCCATATCAGCCCAACCTCATCAATTCCAGCCCAGGCCTACAGCTAACATGATGATCGGTAAAACACTCCCCCCGAACATTGCCCCCCAGTCTCTTGTTATAAAGATATTTATGATATGAGACTTGAAAGGACACGAATTTGAATAGTCACGCCCAGTAATGATGAGTTGTCTTGGGAACCGAAACGGTTTCTTCTCGGTTAACGAGCTGATACCCATTTCCCTAGGTCTGGACCCCACTTGCCATAAACAACCGCCTTGAAAACCGTGTCAGACATGCTATATAAGTCCCTATCCATCCATCACTATCACTTTTTCGAGCCTTTAACCATTTTTAAATCCTTCTTTTAATTTTCCGGCAAGGGCGATTTTCGGCGAGTATTCCATTTCCACAGATTCTTTGATTTCGGTTTTCTTAATCGTTTTCCAAACTTCATCCTTTCGCCTTTTTTCAGTGCGATAATCAAATGGCAGATTCCAATGATCCTCCTCCCACCACGATCATTTTGACCTGCACCGCTACACTCGCCTCCGGCGACCTGGTTTCGGTCGAGTTACCGACGTCCCTACCGAGAGTATCGAATCCAAAAACCGACGCCTATATGCATCCAAAATTGACTACACTGTTATCAACACCAAATCATCCATCACTCCATCCCAATTATCTGACATTCGATCCGTATTCAATATCCCTAAGGAATACAAGCTTCGGGTATCGGAGCCGAACGAGAGGATGTTCTGACGTCCCGAAGGTGGATGGATGGCCGTTCATCTCTACGCTTTAAAGTATGGGGTTCGTTTCCCCCTTCATGAGTTCATCTCTTCATTTCTCTGTTTCATTGGGATCGGGTTTTCCCAGCTAGCGCCGAACTCCTATATCCAGCTCGTCAGTTTTATCGCCCTATGCCAGGAGACTGGTATCACTCCGGGGTTGGACTTCTTCTTCGTCCTCTTTTCAGTTGGTCGATCGAAGGAGCCTGGTCTCCGACACCTGAACCAGGTACCTGGCCAAGCTACCTTTATGAAGACCCCTTCTAGCAATAAGGGTTGGCACTCACAGTGGTTTTTCATGAAGGGATCCGACCTTAATCTCCTACCCAGCTGGGCTGGTCCCGAAGTGTTAGGTTTGTAATATTCTTGAACGCAATCAAATTGCACAAAATAAGCGAAAATGTGTAAAAATCAGAGTTTAAAATTTTACAAACCATATACCCGGATCATCCTTTATGCGTAATTATTAATTAAACGAAAAAGAAAGAACAAAAATCATACCCTTGAAGATTCGAGCTTCCTCAGGTACAAGTTCACCACCAATCCTTTTCGCGTTCAACTTGAATCCACCGTGTTTGGTTCCTTCCTTTGATCAACGTTAGCCACCCAAGTGTTTGGCCTCTAGAGGTGATCCACCAAGGAAGAAGAAAGATCCAAGAAGATGGGTGTTTGGCAAAACCCTATTTTTTTTCTATCTCTCATAGAAAAAGAGCGTACTCTCCCAACTGTTGGAATTACGTATTTTGATATCTGATATAAGACTCCTCTTATAAAGATATCAGTTAACCCTTCTAATCTAATTAGAAAAAGGGTATTATTTAATTAATTAAATTATTTTAATTAATTAAGCTCCCTAATCTTATTAGGGATAATTAATTAAACTCTTTTAATTAATTTAATCTCATAATCTTATTAAGAATATATGAGAGTACTTTTATTAATTAATTCCCAAACTCCTTTAGGAATTAAATAATAATAATAATAATAATAATAATAAGACTCCTCTTATTAACTTATATTTAATATTTCCAAAATATTAAATAATAAATATTAAGCTATTTAATTTATTATATCACCATAGATTAAATTAAATATACTTAACTTATTATTATGATTATGCCATTAACTTCTTAAATAATTATTCTTCCTTTTATGGTGTGACCTTTTAGGTTCTCCATATTAAATCGGTTGTGAATAAATCAATTATAACAATTATAATCTTATTTAAATAAATAAATTAAATTATTAATTTATTTAAATAAATAATATTTATTCTACAATAGGGATAAGCCTCCCTAGCGATCAACGACTTTCCAGATAATATAGATTTCAACATTAATCATAAAAGAACCTTTGAGTAAATAGTTACAAAATCAATTCAATCCTTCCACCATACAATGTCCCAATTAAATATGAGACATAGAATTACTGTCAAGTCTTATTTTATTTAATTATATGTATTTCGATCCTTAAATGCACAACTCCAAATAATTCAAATTAGAAACTCCTTTTTAATTTCATTTTGCCTTGGCCAAGGACTACTGGGTTGTCATTTATCGAATCACATAGGACATTTCTCTTCTTTTACTAGAAGTGGTAGATTCTTTATTGATCATACATTATCTCCACGTACAACTTATTATACCCAAACATACCCTTTGATATACCCTAAGGGTCTTAAGGAATAAGTCAAAGTATAACTCATCATACACAAGATACTATGATGATCTTAAGTCCAAGGATCACTTGTACTACTATTACTACAGGAATTCCTATTGACAAGCAAGTAAAACTCCATTAGGTATTCCTTAGCGAGCCACGTTCAGTGAACTTATTCTCTAATAAGCACCTACATACTTACTTTAGTGTCTCCACACAAATGATCATGAGATCAATCATCCTCATCCAATGAGCAAGCAACGTATGTATCAATCTATCCGGATTTACTAATCCCCAATTTAGTAATCCAATGATTGGGAACTATTTTAGTTTTAAGCTTTCTAAGAATTTAGATCTCATTAGAATGATCAACATCATTATTCTAAAAGCATTGCTTAAAACTATGGGTTTATCACATATTATAAAACAGCATCATGTAGATAATTAAAAGCCTTTAATAAATTAATACTTTTTATTAATAAATGAATAAGATTGTTACAAAGTATATGTTTTATCATCAAACATGATTGGCTTGTGTGCATACTACTTTCAATCTCCCACTTGCACTAAAGCCAATCGTTATGGTATCTCATACCCTTCTTCTCTAAGTGACGATTATCCTGCTGTTGGATAAGCTTTAGTTAATGGATATGTGATGAGTGAGTTTTATACCCATGAATTGGATACATTCGGGCTTAATTTATTGTTGTTCTTAAGTCTTTTAGGATGTTTTTATGTGTTTGTGTCTATTCATGCATGTTTTATGTTATTTTATAGGAATCGGGACAAAAGTTACATGGATCGATGTTTGGGGTGGCTAGATTCGCGTTTTCGACTTGCCATTTACACAAAGAGCCACCGCTTGAGCCAATTTAACTATAGATCCTGACATTATTTCGACAAACTTCAAGAATTAAAGTTGTAGATCTACTTCTCCTCTTTCCGGAACATCTTGAATCATCAAAATCGGAGTTTGGACGAAGAAGTTATGGCCATTTTCCCAAAGGGCGTCGGAATGAAAATGTCGATTTTGGGCCAGTGTCGGGCGCGATTTTTAGTGTATTTTTACAGTGTACGGGCTTAGAAGCGAACTCAGTAGCCGTTGCCCAGTACTGGGGAAGGGTTTAGTGCGGCTGCCGCGTTTTGGCTAATTTTGACACCTTTTGACTCCAAATAGGATAGGGTTTGTTCCAAAACTAAAATTGTACTTGTAACCTATAAATACATGATGTAAGGCATAAAATAAAGGGAGATTACATAGCTTAGCCTAGATAAAACACTCCTTTAGATTAGAAAATAACCCTAGTTCTTATTAGTTTTGGAGATTGAAACAACTTGGAGACCATTGAAGATCAAGAGCGAGAGCGAGAGGGAGCATCGGATATCTTGACAACAGATTCTATTCTCTTCCTCATCTTACTTTTATCTTTTGATGTCTATTCAGTTGTGGATTCTTGGTTTTAATTCATTAATTATGAACTAACTATTTTTGAGATTTCAATTGAACTTTTTATGGCTATGAATTAGTTATTCATTATATTCTAATTATTTATGTTAAAGTGAGTTGTTTATCTTGTCTTGTGCTTATTGCTTAATTATTTGATCAGTAATTACTTTGTTACTCTAGAAGGAATTGGAAGAGGAATTCTAGGGTTAGAACTGGGCATGATATCATGTGACTTAGTTATTTGCAAAGTGAATAATTAGGTTTGTGAATAGAATGGAAATATCTTTTCGCCGCATGTAACACATAAGGAATTGGGATTGTAACGAGTTTAATTCAATTGTTTTGCATAGGAATATAGCAAAATTAATCTGGATTAAATAGAAGGCAATTGATCACTTGGAAAAGGGCTTTTGGCATTTGAGAATTCCTGTTAACAATTCAGTAGACATACTAATTGGGATAATTGGATAATTGATTTATAGTTCATAATTGGGGATATTGGAGTCTTAATCCTTATTTACCTGAATTCAACCAAATCTTAGTTGTTTATTTGCTTTCTTTTAGACTAAACTCTTTTAATTGTTTAATTTAGTTTTCTTAATTAGAAAATTCACAATTTGTAATTGTTTAAATAAAATTGATTTGGTTAAGAGTTAGTACTTGGTGATTTTTGTTAAATAATTCCTCGTGGGAACGATACTCTACTTTCACTTTATTACTTGTTGACCGTGTATACTTGCACGTATTCATTGATTGCGAAATCGATCAACAAGTTTTTTTAGGCCTTGATTCTTGGAAATTAATTTAATAATTATTTACCAATATTGATTTCAATCAAATTAGTCTTAATTTAAACATTTTATTTTTATTTTTAATTCTCTTTCTATATTTCTCTTTTTCGGTACCATGGATGACTTTGTATATCAATGGCCATACACGAACATGACTCGACCAAGGGGAGTGGAGATTGAAAGACTCGAGAAACTTTCTCGCATTGTCGGCCTGATTGAGACACTTTCAAGGATGTTTGAAGCTTTTGAAGCTCGGCGTCGTCAAAGTATGGTGGTTACTTGTGATTATTGTCTTTGGAAATCATATGAGTCATCAATGCACCATCGGTTTGAGTAGAGTGCAGATATAGTGGTGATTACCCCAATAATTATGTCTATCCCAACAACTATCATCGAGTTTGGGGTATCACCCGGATTTTCATGGAGTAACAATCAAGATCAATTTTATGCTCCAAGTCCAACATACCCACAGGATTACTTGTGTCCACCTCCACTACAACAGGAAGAACATTCAAATTGGGAGGAAGCCTTGGAAAAATTTATTAAAGCTTACGAAAAAGGAATGAGGAACAAGACAAGAAAATGAATCAAGTAGAGTTTGAATTTGCAAAAGCAAGGCGTTGATCAAGAATTTGGAAAATCAAGTGGAACAGATAGCACATCGTTGAACAACCGTCCTCAATACACGGACCTATGACATGGATTCCGAGGCGATGGAGAGCCCGAGCCAAATCTACAAATTGGATGAGCCACGAGATGAAAAAGAGGAGACAAGTGGGGATAATGACAACAAGGTCGGTGAAGAACTAATTGTGAGAACCAATGATGATGAGCCAATGTTATTTATGCCTCAAGTGCCTTCTCCTCCACAGATTCAAGAGTCCCATAGATTTGCAAAACCTTATCCGATTGGTAGTCATGTCGCCGGCAATACTCTACGTGATGTAAAAGCAAGTACACCTTGAAACCATGGTGCGATGAAATCATGGAAGATAGAAGAAGAAAGCTGTTGTGTCGACAAGCTTCAATACCGAATATATTCGCAGACACAATGGAGAAACCACCTAGATCTTTGGGCGTTCTTGAATGTGATCTTATCTAAAGAAAGCATGCTAGGTGACTTTAATACAATGGCTATCGTAAATGGGAACATACCAAAAGCTATATTATTTAGATGGATGGAGGGTTCCTCAACTTTAAATGAGGGAATTGGTTGAAGAATTGAAGAAGTCAAATTGAGACTATAAAACAAGCGCTTATTGGGAGGCAACCCAAGTTTAATTTTTATTTTAGTTTTTATTAAGTTTTATATTAGTAGTTTTGAATTTGCATTTATTTAGGATTTAATAAAATTGCTTCTATCATGGTTTTACAGGTTATTCAAGTCAAATTCAAGTGTGGTGCCCAATTTGTTCCATGTGCTTTGCCTATTCTCCAAACTTAGCGGGCAAGGAGGAAGATTGCTATATTTTCAGGGAAGTCCTCTGCTTTAATTTTTCTATTTCAGTCATTGAGGACAATGTCTAGTTTAAGTTTGGGGGCATTTTAGTGTCGTATTGCATATAGTTAGTTATTTACATTGTAGTTAGTTATGTTTTAAAGTTATTTACATTTAGTTGTTGCATTCGTTTTTTTTTTTTTTTGTTTAAAAAAAAAATTTTAAAATCATAAAAATAGTAGTTAGTTTACTATGTTTGTTGCGATTAGTTTATATTTGCATGATTCCAAATTGTTAGATAGTAAAAGTCTATTTTGGCCAATGATGAGGCCGGAGTTAAGTAGATAAGTATAGTATTGAATATTCGAAGCTTTGATGTGATTTCTTGTTATGAATTGAATCTTTTCTGTTTGAAATTGGTATAATCAAGGTTAACACGTTAATAACAATGACTATGTTAATCCATTAAGTTTAAATTGATACATAATGGATTTCTTAAGTATAATACTAGTGTGAAGGAATGAAAGACATGAATAGTAGGAGATGGCTAAATTTTGATAAAAACTTAAGTTTGGGGGAAATTTTGGGGTATATAAGCTTTAAAAAAAAAAAAAACATGTTGAGTCTTGTGGTGGGTTGAGGAGAAACACTCCCCATAAACACAAGCGTGAGATGGAGCGTAAAACGCACTCTCACCAACCATCTATAAAAAAAAAAGAAAAAAAAAAAATTATCGTGCCTAGTTTTGTTTGAACCTTTGTTACTTGAGTAAAAATGCATAGAAAATATCTTAAAACCTAAGCGCCTAAGGTCTTATATGGTGCAGGGAGTCGTTGGTGAAAGCTTCGCTAAGGGTGATGAGTGAGTTTTATACCCATGAATTGGATACATTAGGGCTTAATTTATTGTTGTTCTTAAGTCTTTTAGGATGTTTTTATGTGTTTGTGTCTATTCATGCATGTTTTATGTTATTTTATAGGAATTGGGACAAAAGTTACATGGATCGATGTTTGGGGTGGCTAGATTAGCGTTTTAAACTTGCCATTTACATAGCAACCACTTCAGAGCCAATTTGACTATAGCTCCTGACATTATTTCGACAAACTTCAAGAATGAAAGTTGTAGATCTACTTCTCCTCTTTCCGGAACATCTTGAATCATCAAAATCGGAGTTGAGACGAAGAAGTTATGGCCATTTTCCCAAAGGGCGTCGGAGCGAGAAAATGTCGGATTTTGGGCCAGCAGGGGCGCGATTTTTAGTGTATTTTCATGGCCTTGCAAAAGGCATATAGAAGCGAACTCAGGTGCCGTTGCCCGTATTTGAAGCCTTTGAGGAAGGGTTTAGTGATGCTTTGGGCGCGTTTTGGGCGAATTTTGACACCTTTTGACTCCAAATAGGATTGGGTTTGTTCTAAAACTAAAAATTGGACTTGTAACCTATAAATACATGATGTAAGGCATAAAATAAAGGGAGATTACATAGCTTAGCCTAGATTAAACACTCCTTTAGATTAGAAAATAACCCTAGTTCTTATTAGTTTTGGAGATTGAAGCAACTTGGAGACCATTGAAGATCGAGAGCGAAGAAGCGAGGGAGCATCAGTTTCTTGACAACAGTTCTATTCTCTTCTCTCATCTTACTTTTATCTTTTGATGTCTATTCGGTTGTGGATTCTTGGTTTTAATTCATTAATTATGAACTAACTATTTTTTAAGATTTCAATTGAACTTTTTATGGCTATGAATTAGTTATTCATTATATTCTAATTATTTATGTTAAAGTGAGTTGTTTATCTTGTCTTGTGCTTATTGCTTAATTATTTGATCGATAATTACTTTGTTACTCTCTAGAAGGAATTGGAAGAGAATTCTAGGGTTAGAAGCTGGGCATGATATCATGTGACTTAGTTATTTGCACGATGAATAATTAGGTTTGTGAATAGAATGGAAATATCTTTTACATGCGCATGTAACACATAAGGAATTGGGATTATGTGAGTTTAATTCAATTGTTTTGCATAGGAATATAGCAAAATTAATCTGGATTAAATAGAAGGCAATTGATCACTTGGAAAAGGGCTTTTGGCATTTGAGAATTCACATTAACAATTGATGAGACATAATAATTGGGATAATTGGATAATTGATTTATAGTTCATAATTGGGGATATTGGGTCTTAATCCTTATTTACACGAATTCAATCAAATCTTAGTTTTGTTTATTTGCTTTCTTTTAGACTAATCTCTTTTAATTGTTTAATTTAGTTTTCTTAATTAGAAAATTCACAATTTGAGATTGTTTAAATAAAATTAGTTTGGTTAAGAGTTAGTACTTGGTGATTTTTATTAAATAATTCCTCGTGGGAGCGATACTCTACTTTCACTTTATTACTTGTTGGCCAGTGTATACTTGCGTATTCATTGATTAATCGATCAACAAGTTTTTTTGCGCAGATTCTTGGGAATTAATTTAATAATTATTTACCAATATTAATTTCAATCAAATTAGTCTTAATTTAAACATTTTTATTTTTATTTTTAATTCTCTTTCTATATTTCTCTCTTTTGGTACCATGGATGACTTTGTGTATCAATGGCCATACGAACATGACTTCGACCAGGGAGTGGAGATTGAAAGACTAGAAACTTTACGCATTGTCGGCCTGATTGAGACACTTTCGAGGATGTTTGAAGCTTTTGAAGCTCGGTGTCGTCAAAGTATGGTGGTTACTTGTGATTATTGTCTTTGGAAATCATATGAGTCATCAATGCACCATCGATTTCGGTAGATGCAGATATAGTGGTGATTACCCCAATAATTATGTCTATCCCAACAACTATCATCGAGTTTGGGGTATCACGGGATTTTTCATGGAGTAACAATCAAGATCAATTTTATGCTCCAAGTCCAACATACCCAGGATTTCTTGTGTCCACCTCCACTACAACGGGAAGAACATTCAAATTGGGAGGAAGCCTTGGAAAAATTTATTAAAGCTTACGAAAAAAAGAAATGAGGAACAAGACAAGAAAATGAATCAAGTAAAAATTTGAATTTGCAAAGCCAAGAGGCGTTGATCAAAATTTGGAAAATCAAGTGGAGCAGATAGCACATCGTTGAACAACCGTCCTCAATACACACACCTATGACATGGATTAGAGGCAGATGGTGAGCAGAGCCAAATCTACAAGCTGGATGAGCCACGAGATGAAAAAGAGGAGACAAGTGGGGATAATGACAACAAGGTCGGTGAAGAACTAATTGTGAGAACCAATGATGATGAGCCAATGTTATTTATGCCTCAAGTGCCTTCTCCTCCACAGTTCAAGAAATCGGTTAGATTTGCAAAACCTTGTCCAGATTGGTAGTCATGTAAATCGGCAATACTCTACGTGATGTAAAAGCAAGTACACCTTGAAACCATGGTGCGATGAAATTTGGAGAAGATAGAAGAAGAAATTGTTGTGTCGACAAGCCTCTATACGAGAATATATTCATGAGACACAATGGAGAAACCACTGAATCTTTGGGCGTTCTTGAATGTGATCTTATCTAAAGAAAGCATGCTAGGTGACTTTAATCTGATAGCTATAAATAAATGGGAACCTACCAAAAGCTATATTATTTCCGATGGATGGAGGGTTCCTCAACTTTAAATGAGGGAATTGGATAGAAAATTGAAGAAGTCAAATTTGAGACTATAAAACAAAAGCGCTTATTGGGAGGCAACCCAAGTTTAATTTTTATTTTTAGTTTTTATTAAGTTTTATATTAGTAGTTTTGAATTTGCATTTATTTAGGATTTAATAAAATTGCTTCTATCATGGTTTTTGAGAGTTATTCAAGTCAAATTCAAGTGTGGTGCCCAATTTGTTCCATGTCTTGCTTTATTCTCCAAACTTAGCGGGCGGAGAGGAAGATTGCTATATTTTTTGAAAGTCCTCTGCTTTAATTTTTTCTATTTAGGTCATTGAGGACAATGTCTAGTTTAAGTTTGGGGGCATTTTAGTGTCGTTATTGCATATAGTTAGTTATTTACATTGTAGTTAGTTATGTTTTTTGGGTTATTTACATTTAGTTGTTGCATTCGTTTTTTTTTTTTTTTTTTGTTTAAAAAAAATTTAAAAATCATAAAAATAGTAGTTAGTTTACTATGTTTGTTGCGATTAGTTTATATTTGCATGATTCAAGCTGTTAGATAGTAAAAAGTCTATTTTGGCCAATGATGAGGCTGGAGTTAAGTAGATAAGTATAGTATTGAATATTAGAGGCTTTGATGTGATTTCTTGTTATGAATTGAATCTTTTCTGTTTGAAAGCTGGTATAATCAAGGTTATACGTTAATATGACTATATTAGCGATTAAGTTTAAATTGATACATAATGGATTTCTTAAGTATAATACTAGTGTGAAGGAATGAAAGACATGAATAGGCGGAGATGGCTAAATTTTGATAAAAACTTAAGTTTGGGGGAAATTTTGGGGTATATAAGCTTTAAAAAAAAAAAAAAAACATGTTGAGTATTGTGGTGGGTTGAGGAGAAACACTCCCCATAAACACAAGCGTGAGATGGAGCGTAAAACGCACTCACCAACCATCTATAAAAAAAAAAAAAAGAAAAAAAAAAATTTACAGTAGCTAGTTTTGTTTGGGGCCTTTGTTACTTGAGTAAAATGCATGAAGAAGTATCTTAAAACCTAAGCGCCCTAAGGTCTTATATAGTGCAGGAGTCGTTGGTGAAAGCTTCGCTAAGGGGTGACCTTTGTTAGCCTAATGGAATGAGACATTGCCTGATTATGGTTAAAAAAAAAAACAATAAAAGCGGAAAAAGAGCAAAAAAGCCCCGTAATGAAAAGTAAAAGCATAAGTATCCCAGTTGGACTCTTGAACTTGGTGGATGTTTGACTTTAGTTGGATATAAACTTGTTAAGTGAATTTTGTGAATTTACCTTTGTATGATGCCTTCAAAGATATCTATTATGTCTTAAATTTGATTTTATATCGATTAACATTGTTGTGGAGCACACACGCACTATATCGATGATAACGATCTAAGATTTGATGATTGATTGGGAAATTCTTGATTTGTTTTAATATGATGTATTATCATGTTTACTTGATTTCTCTAAAGTAGGTTGAATAGACTTGTTTACATCATTCTTTGTTGGATTAAATAGGCATATAGATTAGTTTTACATTACATTGCATTGCATAACATTTTTGTGTTTTTGCTTGAGGACAAGCAAAGATTTAAGTTTGGGGTATTTGATGAGTGAGTTTTATACCCATGAATTGGATACATTAGGGCTTAATTTATTGTTGTTCTTAAGTCTTTTAGGATGTTTTTATGTGTTTGTGTCTATTCATGCATGTTTTATGTTATTTTATAGGAATTGGGACAAAAGTTACATGGATCGATGTTTGGGGTGGCTAGATTAGCGTTTTGACTTGCCATTTACACAACAGTCACTTCAGAGCCAATTTGACTATAGCTCCTGACATTATTTCGACAAACTTCAAGAATGAAAGTTGTAGATCTACTTCTCCTCTTTCCGGAACATCTTGAATCATCAAAATCGGAGTTGAGACGAAGAAGTTATGGCCATTTTCCCAAAGGGCGTCGGAGCGAAAAATGTCGATTTTGGGCGGCCTTGGGGCGCGATTTTTAGTGTATTTTTCCGGCCTGCAAGGGCGCTAGAAGCGAACTCAGTAGCCGTTGCCCGGTATTTGAGGCATTTGAGGAAAAGGGTTTGGTGCGGCTGGACTGGGCGTTTTGGTAATTTTGACACCTTTTGACTCGAATAGGATTGGGTTTGTTCTAAAACTAAAAATTGGACTTGTAACCTATAAATACATGATGTAAGGCATAAAATAAAGGGAGATTACATAGCTTAGCCTAGATTAAACACTCCTTTAGATTAGAAAATAACCCTAGTTCTTATTAGTTTTGGAGATTGAAGCAACTTGGAGACCATTGAAGATCGAGAGCAGCGAAGCGAGAGGGGGAGCATCATTTCTTGACAACAGATTCTATTCTCTTCTCTCATCTTACTTTTATCTTTTGATGTCTATTCGGTTGTGGATTCTTGGTTTTAATTCATTAATTATGAACTAACTATTTTTTTAAGATTTCAATTGAACTTTTTATGGCTATGAATTAGTTATTCATTATATTCTAATTATTTATGTTAAAGTGAGTTGTTTATCTTGTCTTGTGCTTATTGATTAATTATTTGATCGATAATTACTTTGTTACTCTAGAAGGAATTGGAAGAGGAATTCTAGGGTTAGAAGCTGGGCATGATATCATGTGACTTAGTTATTTGCCTGATGAATAATTAGGTTTGTGAATAGAATGGAAATATCTTTTAATGCATGTAACACATAAGGAATTGGGATTATGTGAGTTTAATTCAATTGTTTTGCATAGGAATATAGCAAAATTAATCTGGATTAAATAGAAGCAATTGATCACTTGGAAAAGGGCTTTTGGCATTTGAGAATTCACATTAACAATTCGATGAGACATAATAATTGGGATAATTGGATAATTGATTTATAGTTCATAATTGGGGATATTGGAGTCTTAATCCTTATTTACACGAATTCAATCAAACTTAGTTAGTTTTGTTTATTTGCTTTCTTTTAGACTAATCTCTTTTAATTGTTTAATTTAGTTTTCTTAATTAGAAAATTCACAATTTGTAATTGTTTAAATAAAATTGATTTGGTTAAGAGTTAGTACTTGGTGATTTTTATTAAATAATTCCTCGTGGAGCGATACTCTACTTTCACTTTATTACTTGTTGGCCGTGTATACTTGCGTATTCATTGATTAAAAATCGATCAACAAGTTTTTTTAGCCAGATTCTTGGGAATTAATTTAATAATTATTTACCAATATTAATTTCAATCAAATTAGTCTTAATTTAAACATTTTTATTTTTATTTTAATTCTCTTTCTATATTTCTCTCTTTTCGGTACCATGGATGACTTTGTGTATCAATGGCCATACGAACATGACTCGACCAGGGGAGTGGAGATTGAAAGACTAGAAACTTTACGCATTGTCGGCCTGATTGAGACACTTTCGAGGATGTTTGAAGCTTTTGAAGCTCGGCGTCGTCAAAGTATGGTGGTTACTTGTGATTATTGTCTTTGGAAATCATATGAGTCATCAATGCACCATCGGTTTAATGAGAGTGCAGTATAGTGGTGATTACCCCAATAATTATGTCTATCCCACAACTATCATCGAGTTGGGGGTATCACGGATTTTCATGGAGTAACAATCAAGATCAATTTTATGCTCCAAGTCCAACATACCCACAGGATTTCTTGTGTCCACCTCCACTACTGACGGGAAGAACATTCAAATTGGGAGGAAGCCTTGGAAAAATTTATTAAAGCTTACGAAAAAAGGAATGAGGAACAAGACAAAAAAAATGAATCAAGTAAATTTGAATTTGCAAAGCCAGGCGTTGATCAAAATTTGGAAAATCAAGTGGAGCAGATAGCACATCGTTGAACAACGAATCCTCAATACACACAGCCCTATGACATGGATTAGAGGCAGATGGTGAGCAGAGCCAAATCTACAAGTTGGATGAGCCACGAGATGAAAAAGAGAGACAAGTGGGGATAATGACAACAAAGGTCGGTGAAGAACTAATTGTGAGAACCAATGATGATGAGCCAATGTTATTTATGCCTCAAGTGCCTTCTCCTCCACAGATTCAAGAGTCAGGTTAGATTTGCAAAACCTTGTCCGATTAGTAGTCATGTAAATAATCGGCAATACTCTCTGTGATGTAAAAGCAAGTACACCTTGAAACCATGGTGCGATGAGCTAGAGAAGATAGAAGAAGAAATTGTTGTGTCGACAAGCCTCATACCGAGAATATATTCATGAGACCTGATGGAGAAACCACCTGAATCTTTGGGCGTTCTTGAATGTGATCTTATCTCGAAAAAGCATTCTAGGTGACTTTAATCTGATAGCTATTACAAATGGGAACCTACCAAAAGCTATATTATTTCCGATGGATGGAGGGTTCCTCTCACTTTAATTGAGGGAATTGGATAGAAAATTGAAGAAGTCATTTGAGACTATAAAACAAGCGATTATTGGGAGGCAACCCCAAGTTTAATTTTTTTTTAGTTTTTATTAAGTTTTATATTAGTAGTTTTGAATTTGCATTTATTTAGGATTTAATAAAATTGCTTCTATCATGGTTTCTGAGTTATTCAAGTCAAATTCAAGTGTGGTGCCCAATTTGTTCCATGTCTTGCTTTATTCTCCAAACTTAGCGGGCGAGGAGGAAGATTGCTATATTTTTGAAGTCCTCTGCTTTAATTTTTTTTTATTTAGGTCATTGAGGACAATGTCTAGTTTAAGTTTGGGGGCATTTTAGTGTCGTATTGCATATAGTTAGTTATTTACATTGTAGTTAGATTATGTTTTGGGTTATTTACATTTAGTTGTTGCATTAGTTTTTTTTTTTTTTTTGTTTAAAAAAAAAAAAAATTTAAAAATCATAAAAATAGTAGTTAGTTTACTATGTTTGTTGCGATTAGTTTATATTTGCATGATTCAAAGCTGTTAGATAGTAAAAAGTCTATTTTGGCGATGATGAGGCTGGAGTTAAGTAGATAAGTATAGTATTGAATATTAGGGCTTTGATGTGATTTCTTGTTATGAATTGAATCTTTTCTGTTTGAAAGCTGGTATAATCAAGGTTATACGTTAATACTTGACTATATTAGCGATTAAGTTTAAATTGATACATAATGGATTTCTTAAGTATAATACTAGTGTGAAGGAATGAAAAGACATGAATAGGCGGAGATGGCTAAATTTTGATAAAAACTTAAGTTTGGGGGAAATTTTGGGGTATATAAAGCTTTAAAAAAAAAAAAATGTTGAGTCTTGTGGTGGGTTGAGGAGAAACACTCCCCATAAACACAAGCGTGAGATGGAGCGTAAAAAAACTCTCACCAACCATCTATAAAAAAAAAAAAAAAAAAAAAAAAAAAAAATTTCTGGTAGCTAGTTTTGTTTGGGGCCTTTGTTACTTGAGTAAAATGCATGAAGAGTATCTTAAAACCTAAGCGCCTAAGGTCTTATATAGTGCAGGAGTCGTTGGTGGCTTCGCTAAGGGGTGACCTTTGTTAGCCTAATGGAATGAGACATTGCCTGATTATGGTTAAAAAAAAAAATAAAAGCGGAAAAAGAGCAAAAAGCCCGTAATGAAAAGTAAAGCATAAGTATCCCAGTTGGACTCTTGAACTTGGTGGATGTTTGACTTTAGTTGGATATAAGCTTGTTAAGTGAATTTTGTGAATTTACCTTTGTATGATGCCTTCAAAGATATCTATTATGTCTTAAATTTGATTTTATATCGATTAACATTGTTGTGGAGCACACACGCACTATATCGGTGATAACGATCTAAGATTTGATGATTGATTGGGAAATTCTTGATTTGTTTTAATATGATGTATTATCATGTTTACTTGATTTCTCTAAAAGTAGGTTGAATAGACTTGTTTACATCATTCTTTGTTGGATTAAATAGGCATATAGATTAGTTTCATTACATTGCATTGCATTGCATAACATTTTGTGTTTTTTGCTTGAGGACAACAAAGATTTAAGTTTAGGGGTATTTGATGAGTGAGTTTTATACCCATGAATTGGATACATTAGGGCTTAATTTATTGTTGTTCTTAAGTCTTTTAGGATGTTTTTATGTGTTTGTGTCTATTCATGCATGTTTTATGTTATTTTATAGGAATTGGGACAAAAGTTACATGGATCGATGTTTGGGGTGGCTAGATTAGCGTTTTAAACTTGCCATTTACACAGCAGATCACTTCAGAGCCAATTTGACTATAGCTCCTGACATTATTTCGACAAACTTCAAAGAATGAAAGTTGTAGATCTACTTCTCCTCTTTCCGGAACATCTTGAATCATCAAAATCGGAGTTGAGACGAAGAAGTTATGGCCATTTTCCCAAAGGGCGTCGGAGCGAAAAATGTCGGATTTTGGGCCAGCGTTAGGCGCGCGATTTTAGTGTATTTTCACAGTAGCAAGGGCTAGGGGCGAAGCGAACTCAATAGCCGTTGCCCAGTATTTGAAGCCTTTGAGAAAAAGGGTTTGAGTGCGGCTGGGCCAGCGTTTTGGTAATTTTGACACCTTTTGACTCGAATAGGATTGGGTTTGTTCCAAAACTAAAAATTGGACTTGTAACCTATAAATACATGATGTAAGGCATAAAATAAAGGGAGATTACATAGCTTAGCCTAGATTAAACACTCCTTTAGATTAGAAAATAACCCTAGTTCTTATTAGTTTTGGAGATTGAAGCAACTTGGAGACCATTGAAGATCGAGAAGCGAGAAGCGAGAGGGGGGAGCATCAGTTCTTGACACAGCAGATTCTATTCTCTTCTCTCATCTTACTTTTATCTTTTGATGTCTATTCGATTGTGGATTCTTGGTTTTAATTCATTAATTATGAACTAACTATTTTTGAGATTTCAATTGAACTTTTTATGGCTATGAATTAGTTATTCATTATATTCTAATTATTTATGTTAAAGTGAGTTGTTTATCTTGTCTTGTGCTTATTGATTAATTATTTGATCGATAATTACTTTGTTACTCTAGAAGGAATTGGAAGAGAATTCTAGGGTTAGAAGCTGGCATGATATCATGTGACTTAGTTATTTGCACGATGAATAATTAGGTTTGTGAATAGAATGGAAATATCTTTTACGCATGCATATAACACATAAGGAATTGGGATTATAACGAGTTTAATTCAATTGTTTTGCATAGGAATATAGCAAAATTAATCTGGATTAAATAGAAGGCAATTGATCACTTGGAAAAGGGCTTTTGGCATTTGAGAATTCACATTAACAATTCGATGAGACATAATAATTGGGATAATTGGATAATTGATTTATAGTTCATAATTGGGGATATTGGAGTCTTAATCCTTATTTACACGAATTCAATCAAATCTTAGTTTTGTTTATTTGCTTTCTTTTAGACTAATCTCTTTTAATTGTTTAATTTAGTTTTCTTAATTAGAAAATTCACAATTTGTAATTGTTTAAATAAAATTGATTTGGTTAAGAGTTAGTAGTACTTGGTGATTTTTATTAAATAATTCCTCGTGGGAACGATACTCTTTATTACTTTCACTTTATTACTTGTTGGTAGTGTATACTTGCGTATTCATTGATTACGAGATGAAAAAGAGGAGACAAGTGGGGATAATGACAACAAGGTCGATGAAGAACTAATTGTGAGAACCAATGATGATGAGCCAATGTTATTTATGCCTCAAGTGCCTTCTCCTCCACGCTTCGAGAGTCCCGTTAGATTTGCAAAACCTTGTTCGATTGGTAGTCATGTCATGTCGTCGGCAATACTCTACGTGATGTAAAAGCAAGTACACCTTCGAAACCATGGTGCGATGAAATGTGGAAGATAGAAGAAGAAAGCTGTTGTGTCTCGACAAGCTTCAATACCGTAATATATTCGCATTACACTGATGGAGAAACCACCTAGATGTTTGGACGTTCTTGAATGTGATCTTATCTAAAGAAAGCATGCTAGGTGACTTTAATACAATGGCTATCGTAAATGGGAACATACCAAAAGCTATATTATTTCCGATGGATGGAGGGTTCCTCAACTTTCGTAGGGGAATTGGTTAGAGAATTGAAGAAGTCAGGCTGAGACTATAAAACAAGCGCTTATTGGGAGGCAACCCAAGTTTAATTTTTTTTTTTAGTTTTTATTAAGTTTTATATTAGTAGTTTTGAATTTGCATTTATTTAGGATTTAATAAAATTGCTTCTATCATGGTTTTACAGGTTATTCAAGTCAAATTCAAGTGTGGTGCCCAATTTGTTCCATGTACTTGCCTTATTCTCCAAACTTAGCGGGCAAGGAGGAAGATTGCTATATTTTCGTGGGAAGTCCTCTACTTTAATTTTTTCTATTTCACCATTGAGGACAATGTCTAGTTTAAGTTTGGGGCATTTTAGTGTCGTATTGCATATAGTTAGTTATTTACATTGTAGTTCGTTATGTTTTCGGGTTATTTACATTTAGTTGTTGCATTCGTTTTTTTTTTTTGTTTAAAAAAATTTTAAAAATCATAAAAATAGTAGTTAGTTTACTATGTTTTGTTGCGCTTAGTTTATATTTGCATGATTCCAAGCATTAGATAGTAAAAGTCTATTTTGGCCAATGATGAGACTGGAGTTAAGTAGATAAGTATAGTATTGAATATTAGAGCTTTGATGTGATTTTTTTTGTTATGAATTGAATCTTTTCTTGTTTGGAACCTGGTATAATCAAGGTTAACACGTTAATAACAGCTATGTTAATTGATTAAGTTTAAATTGATACATAATGGATTTCTTAAGTATAATACTAGTGTGAAGGAATGAAAGACATGAATAGGCGGAGATGGCTAAATTTTGATAAAAACTTAAGTTTGGGGGGAAATTTTGGGGTATATAAGCTTTAAAAAAAAACATGTTGAGTCTTGTGGTGGGTTGAGGAGAAACACTCCCCATAAACACAAGCGTGAGATGGAGCGTAAAACGCACTCACCAACCATCTATAAAAAAAAGAAAAAAAAAAAAAAATTTACCGTGGCTAGTTTTGTTTCGGGGCCTTTGTTACTTGAGTAAATACGCTCAAGGTATCTTAAAACCTAAGCGCCTAAGGTCTTATATAGGTCCAGGAGTCGTTGGTCGAAAAGCTCGCTAAGGGGTGACAATCATTAGCCTAATGGAATGAGACATTGCATTGATTATGGTTAAAAAAAAAACAATAAAAGCGAGAAAAGAGAAAAAAGCCCCGTAATGAAAAGTAAAGCATAAGTATCCCGAGTTGGACTCTTGAACTTGGTGGATGTTTGACTTTAGTTGGATATAAACTTGTTCGTGAATTTTGTGAATTTGCACTGTATGATGCCTTCAAAGATATCTATTATGTCTTAAATTTGATTTTATATCAGTTAACATTGTTGTGGAGCACACACGCACTATATCAGTGATAACAGTCTAAGATTTGATGATTGATTGGGAAATTACTGATTTGTTTTAATATGATGTATTATCATGTTTACTCGATTTCTCTAAGTAGGTTGAATAGACTTGTTTCGCCATTCTTTGTTGGATTCGTAGGCATATAGATTAGTTTCATTACATTGCATTGCATAACATTTTTGTGTTTTTGCTTGAGGACAAGCAAAGATTTAAGTTTGGGGGTATTTGATGAGTGAGTTTTATACCCATGAATTGGATACATTCGGGCTTAATTTATTGTTGTTCTTAAGTCTTTTAGGATGTTTTTATGTGTTTGTATCTATTCATGCATGTTTTATGTTATTTTATAGGAATTGGGACAAAAGTTACATGGATCAATGTTTGGGGTGGCTAGATTAAGCGCTTTCGACTTGCCATTTACACAAAGAGCCACTTGAGAGCCAATTTGACTATATATCCTGACATTATTTCGACAAACTTCAAGAATTAAAGTTGTATATCTACTTCTCCTCTTTCCGGAACATCTTGAATCATCAAAATCGGAGTTTGGACGAAGAAGTTATGGCCATTTTCCCAAAGGACGTCGAGCGAAAATGTCGATTTTGGGCGGTAATGGGCGCGATTTTAGTGTATTTTACAAGTCTTAAAGGCGCTAGAAGCGAACTCAATAGCAGCTGCCCAAATTTGGGGGAAGGGTTTGGTGCGGCTTGGAAGCGTTTTGGGCGAATTTTGACACCTTTTTGACTCCAAATAGGATAGGGGTTGTTCCAAAACTAAAAATTATACTTGTAACCTATAAATACATGGTGTAAGGCATAAAATAAAGGGAGATTACATAGCTTAGCCTAGATAAAACACTCCTTTAGATTAGAAAATAACCCTAGTTCTTATTAGTTTTGGAGATTGAAGCAACTTGGAGACCATTGAAGATCAAGAGCAAGAGCAAGAGGGGAGCATCAGATTTCTTGATAATGATTCTATTCTCTTCCCTCATCTTACTTTTATCTTTTGATGTCTATTCAATTTGTGGATTCTTGGTTTTAATTCATTAATTATGAACTAACTATTTTTGAGATTTCAATTGAACTTTTATGGCTATGAATTAGTTATTCATTATATTCTAATTATTTATGTTAAAGTGAGTTGTTTATCTTGTCTTGTGCTTATTGCTTAATTATTTGATCGATAAATTACTTTGTTACTCTGTAAGGAATTGGAAGAGGAATTCTAGGGTTAGAATCGGGCATGATATCATGTGACTTAGTTATTTGCACAAAGTGAATAATTAGGTTTGTGAATAGAATGGAAATATCTTTTTCGTCGCATGTAACACATAAGGAATTGGGATTGTAACGAGTTTAATTCAATTGTTTTGCATAGGAATATAGCAAAATTAATCTGGATTAAATAGAAGGCAATTGATCACTTGGAAAAGGGCTTTTGGCATTTGAGAATTCCTCATTAACAATTCAAGTGAGACATACTAATTGGGATAATTGGATAATTGATTTATAGTTCATAATTGGGGATATTGGAGTCTTAATCCTTATTTACCTGAATTCAACCAAATCTTAGTTGTTTATTTGCTTTCTTTTAGACTAATCTCTTTTAATTGTTTAATTTAGTTTTCTTAATTAGAAAATTCACAATTTGTAATTGTTTAAATAAAATTGATTTTGTTAAGAGTTAGTACTTGGTGATTTTTGTTAAATAATTCCTCGTGGGAACGATACTCTACTTTCACTTTATTACTTGTTGACCGTGTATACTTGCACGTATTTATTGTTTGCGAAATCGATCAACAATATGTAATGTTGTTCTTGAGAGTTCACTATCTCTATAGTGATTTCCCATCTTTCAATGATTCCTATAATCAAATGAAAGTGCCACAACACATGTTTAGATCCAAGATGAGACTTAGAAACTATTCCTAGTTCTGTAATGAACTTTTCATCCAAACAATCAACTTGCAGCTTCATTTATAACTATATACTTTGTGTTTATCACTAAACCAGCAACTCTTTACTGTTTAAAACCTTTCCAATTCACTGCACCACCGTTCAACATAACGCTTTACCTTAAAGTAGATTTTCTGTCGTCTTGGTCTGTCTGAAAAACTTGAGTCTGTTAAGCCCTCTAGTTTTAATTTAGACCCACCATAAATATGATCACATCCTTAGTGCCAGTAATGTACTTTAAGATGTTTTTCACTGTTTACAGTGATCTTCTCCAGAATATGACTGATCAACATCAGGTTTCGTACATTTCATTGCATACATGATAGTTACTCATGCGATCTCTCTTTTTGGAGTCTTTGGGGACTATTAAGAGAGATACACTCCATGTCTCATCAACATAAGACATCTCTTGGAGTGTTCCATGCTAAACGACTTTAGCATCAAATGAATATACGTTCCTTGGGTTAAGTCGAGCATCCTCTTTTAAATCTATCTATATAGATTTGTATCCCCGATTACGATACTCTTCCCAAATCATTCATGGAGGAATGTTTAGACAACTTTATCTTTACTGATTGTAGCATTGGTATGTCATTCTGTTTCCGTAGTATATTACCATATAATACTAGGAATGTCACGGCGCTCCCACTGACCCTTTTGTACACACTAGGTTCATTCTTGGTTTTTGATAAAATCAAACTCTTTTGATTGTCTCATCAAAATGAATGTTCCATATTTGAGAAGATTGCTTCAATCTATTTCTCTGAGTGTCTACAACTCTTACCTCATCGTATGTAACTGGATCATCATCTTCCATGATGTGTACCTCATCATCATCATCTATGATGAATCCATACCTCATAGGTATCTTCTTGCTATTCGATTCCGATTTACGGTTTGTGAAGGTACAATAGGTCTATCTACAGGTTCCTATTATTTGACTTATAATATTTTGTGGTTCTTGAACACTTCAAGATCTATTATCCTCCCATTAGCCCTTTCAATGATAAACACATTTATCTTAGAAGGCAGCGTGTTTCGCAACAAACACCTTTTGCTAAGTAGGATTATAGAACATATACCCTAAACTTACTTTAGGATATCCCATAAATCTGTATTTGTCAAATCTTGTCCCAAGCTTATCCTTTGAAACATTTTTCACATAAGTTGGACAACCCCTTATCTTAACATACTTAAGATTAGGAATTCTCCCTGTCCATAACTTTTATGGAGTCTTGGGGCCGGATTTTGAGGTTACCTTTTCCGTAGATATGCAGCCATTTCTAGGGCATGACCCCAGAAGGATACTGGATTGTCGATAAAATTATTATGGACCGTACCATGTCCAACAAGGTATAATTTTTCCTTTTAGATACATCAATCAATTATTGCGTATCAGGAGGCGTCCATTATGAGAAAACCATTTAAGATGATCTAGAAACTTATTGCACAAGTATTTATTCCTTAATCTAATCAAAGAATCTTAATACTTTGCCAATTTGTTTCACTTCTAAATTCTTTGAACCTTTCAAATAATTCACACTTGTATTTCAGCAAATACATACATTCAACTCTTTGAATGATCATTTCCTTTTCTTATACTAGTTTGTTCAATTTTCAAAATTATTTTCACGCAAGTCAAGTATACAAAATCCATTAAGTAATATTCCAGTTCTATACAAAACATTATTATAAATAGAACAATAATTGTTCTTAAATATAATACCAATGATTTCATTGTCCAACAATAAAATGGAAATAATATTTCTAACGAGAACTGGAATATAATAACAACTTATTGACTTAATAGATTTGCCCGTAGGCAATGCTAAACTATAAGTTTCTATGGCTAATGTGTCAACCTTTGCTTTATTTCCCACACATAGGATTACTTATATTTGTTTAGCTTTCTACTTCTACTTGGTCCTTTCATAAATCTATATTTATGATAACAAAAGTCGGTATCCAATACCCAAGTAGAACCTTGACTTAAAGATAAATTTATTTCAATCATGAACAAATTTGTATTAGTAACCGAAACTTCACTAAGCTTCTTTTGGTTAGCCTCTACAAGATGTTTCTCATAGTTTCTTTTCCAGTGTTCAGGCTTATTGCAGTGGAAGCAAACTCTTTTGATATCCATATCAATTTTGTTCTTATTATCCTTTATTTTTGCCTTTTCAATTTACCTTCTTAGAATCTTTCTTCTTTTTAGAAGATCCTTTGGCCCCTACCAGTAAGACATGGTCTTTCTTGGATGGAAAGTGACTCTCAACATTTTTCAACATGTTAAGCAAATCAGCGAGGCTGATATCTAGCTTGTTCATATGAAAAATTCACAATAATTGTGAAATGAGTCCAGGAGTGAGTGCAAGATCAAATCATCAACTCTCCATCCATGGCAAAACTCATTGTCCAAGTTATTCAATCAAATTGATTATGTTCAGGACATGTGTCTGTACTGTAGTGTCGTTGGTCATTCTAGATCGGAAGAGCTCCTTAGATATCTGATATCTATTAGTCCTATTTTTCTCACCATCAACTATTGACGTGCAAGGAGTATAGTAGGAGCATCCATAGTTTCATGCTGACGCTGAAGCTCGTTACTCATGGATGCAAGCATGATGCATTGAGCCAACTATGCATCATCTTTCCACTTTCTAAAAGTAGCAATCTCTTCCTCAGAGGCATTGTCTACAACCATTGCAGGGTTAGGCGTATTAAGGACATAAGATAGCTTTTCAGCTGTGAGAACTATTCTCAATTTCTTTAACCAATCCGTTTAATTTGGTTCGGTTAATTTAGCATCTAATATGCTACGCAGTGATAGTAATTTAGATATTGTAAAATTCTGTAAATGAATTTGTAATTAACAACATTTTAACATACATTCTTTTATTAATTACCAAAATAATTTAGGTCTTGTTTTAAATTGGTATCTCCCACTATTTTCTTCAAACTATACCCTCAATATATACAGTTTGACAATATCTAATTAAAGATATGCTAGTGAAAATAAGGATCCCATTTCAAATGTATATAGCCTTGTGTGTGCACAACAAACTATATATAAATAAATAGGTAGACAACTCTTGTCAATTACATCAACTATGCAACTCTTTTTATTTTGCCTCTTAAATCATAATGGTCAAGTGTGTGCACATCCGAACTAAAACGATTTAAGTTAAGTCAGACCCATCATTTCCATATAAGTGAAGAAAAAACTACTGCCCTTGTGTGTGCACAACAAAGCAGTAATGTTCAATTCCTTATAAACATCATATGTAATAAAAACAACATCTTAAATATTTAATACTTGCCTTGTGTGTGCACAACAAACTCATATTAAATATTCAATACTCTATTGTTTCTATCATGCTGTAAGGCTTACGCTCGATATTCCAAATATCTTTGAACGTTACAACTTAATATAAAATATTTGAGGAGTTTGTTATTAATTTGTCTCATCTTGTTTAGCGTACATGCACATATATATATATATATATATATATATATATATATATATATATATATATATATATATATATATATATATATATAATACGAAATCATATTAATTAACATATGAAGCATGTTTGCATAATATATAATATATATAGTATAAGCATGTACATATAGAATACTATATTCTACATGGATTGATTATGGACTTTTATTCTAGTTTGGTTCACTAGAGCCACCAAGTGAACCAAAAGGTCAAATCTTAGGGGTGCAAGAATTAATATTTAAATATAACTATTACATTTAAACACGGGCTCCATTACAAACGAGTCTTCAAGCACTTCTTGCTCCTTGATCTCCAATTCTTCAAAATTAATTCTAACTATTCCTATTACAAAACTATTTAAAATAAATAGAAACCTTGATCAGCAGTCAAGGGGAAGTACATAGGAGGGAGATAAAATCTACATTAAGAAAAATTAGAGAAGACGAGGTACACAGACCCCATTTAATAAAACTCATACATTCATGCATCCAACTAAAACAAAATCCAATCACATTGGTCAATAGTCCATAATCAATCTCATTTATTATCGTACACATCATCATATGCATCAATAAATAACATTCATCTCATGAATAATAAACATTCAATATATATATTGATATCATTTAATGGGAAAATTTAGTTAGTATAAAATCTAATTTTGAATCAAAATAAACTTCTTTATTTTAATCCAAATTTAAATCAAAATAAAACTATTTTATTTTAATTTATCCAATTTTGAATAAAATAAACTATTTTATTTTAATCAAAATCTTTAATCAAAATAAACTCATTTATTTTAATTAATTATAGAATCCAATTCCATGTTAAAAAAAATCTCATTTATCTTAAGGAAATACGGATGTTCTTTCCTATTCACAAATAAACTCCTTTATTTTGAATGATATGAAATCTTATTTCATATCTAAATAAACTCCTTTATTTAAGAAAATTAGGATTCTCTTTCTTATTCACAAATAAACTCCTTTATTTTGAATAACATGAAATCTTATTTCATATCTAAATAAACTTCTTTATTTAAGGAAATATGGAATCCAATTTCAACTCCAATTAGTTATCATGGAATCCAATTCCAACTCTAATTAATTAGTATGAAATCTTATTTAAAAATTAAAATAAACTTTTTATTTTAAGATTAAAATAAACTTTTTATTTTAATTATAAAATAATTACGAATATATATTATATACATATCATGGGCCACGTTTTTGAATCATTGTACGGTTATTCAAAGCTGCCCAAGTGATTATGATTTTTGGCAACTTGAATCCTGTAGGAAAATTCATATGATGCACGTGATTCAAGGATCTTAACGTGGTAGTATCACGTGAATTAATATGATTAAAAAAATCTAATCATGCATCTGAAACATATATTCTTCACGTTAATAAGAGATAACATATACTCCATATATAATATAATAGTCGCGAATCTTGAAATCCGTACATGCTCCCTTGAAGATTAACATTAACTGTGGCTCACAGAACAAATATAACCAAACCGACACCATCAACCTCACGCGGTTATTCGGAATTGATTACGGTTTAGTTTTTTGTTTTTTTTTTTTTTAAATTTTATACAATTAAATTATGTCCAATTAAATTATTTTAAACACATATCAATATATATATCAAATTAAAACAATTAATAATTCGTATAAAAGTTTGGCTCTGATACCACTGTTAGGTTTGTAATATTCTTGAACGTAATCAAATTGCACAAAATAAGCGGAAACATGTAAAAATCAGAGTTTAAAATTTTACAAACCATATATCCGGATCATCCTTTATGCGCAATTATTAATTAAACGAAAAAGAAAGAACAAGAATCATATCCTTGAAGATTCGAACTTCCTCAGGTACAAGTTCACCTCCAATCATTTTCGCGTTCAACTTGAATCCACCGGGTTTGGTTCCTTCCTTTGATCAACGTTAGCCACCCAAGTGTTTGGCCTCTAGAGGTGATCCACCAAGGAAGAAGAAAGATCCAAGAAGATGGGTGTTTGGCAAAACTCTAATTTTTTTTCTATCTCTCATAGAAAAAGAGCGTAATCTCTCAACTGTTGGAATTACGTATTTTGATATCTGATATAAGACTCCTTTTATAAAGATATCAGTTAACCCTTCTAATCTAATTAGAAAAAAGGGTATTATTTAATTAAATTTAATTAATTAAGCTCTCTAATCTTATTAGGGATAATTAATTAAACTCTTTTAATTAATTTAATCTCCTAATCTTATTAAGAATATATGAGAGTACTTTTATTAATTAATTCTCAAACTCCTTTAGGAATTAAATAATAATAATAGTAATAATAATAATAAGACTCTCTTATTAATTTATATTTAATATTTCCAAAATATTAAATAATAAATATTAAGCTATTTAATTTATTATATCACCATAGATTAAATTAAATATACTTAACTTATTATTATGATTATGCCATTAACTTCTTAAATAATTATTCTTCCTTTTATGGTGTGACCTTTTAGGTTCTCCATATTAAACCTATTATGAATAAATCAATTATAACAATTATAATCTTATTTAAATAAATAAATAAATTATTAATTTATTTAAATAAATAATATTTATTCTACAATAGGGATAAGCCTCCCTAGCGATCAAATCGACTTTTCGTGATAATATAGATTTCAACATTAATCATAAAAGAACCTTTGAGTAAATAGTTACTGCATAATTCAATCCTTCCACCATACAATGTCTCGAATTAAATATAAGACATGAAATTACTGTCAAGTCTTATTTTATTTAATTATATGTATTTCGATCCTTAAATGCACAACTCCAAATAATGCAAATTAGAAACTCCTTTTTAATTTCATTTTGCCTTGGCCAAGGACTACTGGGTTGTCATTTATCGAATCACATAGGACATTTCTCTTCTTTTACTAGAAGTGGTAGATTCTTTATTGATCATACATTATCTCCACGTACAACTTATTATACTCAAGCATACCCTTTGATATACCCTAAGGGTCTTAAGGAATAAGTCAAAGTATAACTCATCATACACAAGATACTATGATGATCTTAAGTCCAAGGATCACTTGTACTACTATCACTACTGAGAATTCCTATCGACAAGCAAGTAAAACTCCATTAGGTATTCCTTAGCGAGCCACGTGCTCAATGAACTTATTCTCTAATAAGCACCTACATACTTACTTTAGTGTCTCCACACAAATGATCATGAGATCAATCATCCTCATCCAATGAGCAAGCAACGTATGTACCAATCTATCCAGATTTACTAATCCCCAATTTAGTAATCCAATGATTGGGAACTATTTTAATTTTAAGCTTTCTAAGAATTTAGATCTCATTAGAATGATCAACATCATTATTCTAAAAGCATTGCTTAAAACTATGGGTTTATCACATATTATAAAACAGCATCATGTAGATAATTAAAAGCCTTTAATAAATTAATACTTTTTATTAATAAATGAATAAGATTGTTACAAAGTATATACTTTATCATCAAACATGATTGGCTTGTGTGCATACTACTTTCACGAAGATCCCATTGTAAAGATCACCAAATTTCTGAAGGATAGAGGTGACTCCTTCAAAAAGTTTTACTCTCTTTTGAAGAAAACTAGTTGGGGTCTGGGGATCGTGTCCAAGGAATCTTGGCTTTACGAACACGGCTGTAAGTCACACTCCTCAAACTTCTTTGTTTACCATCCCGATCTTCTATTGGCTTCTTTCCTTAACTGCTTTATTTTCTGTTGTAGTGACCATTTTCAAGCTTGGATGAGGTGGCGCCTCTCTGCCGCCTCTGTCGGTTCTTTGTCGATCCCATTCGATCCTCCCGACAAAGTGGATGATTCTCCAGGATGAGGTTATTCCTCTTCTAGAAATTTGTCTGTCGGTTCTTCATCGGGTCCTATTCTTCCCCTTTCTGAACTTGAACCTCCGACCAAGAATCCTCTGAAGATGAAATGGGCTGACAAGATGGCCTTGTTGAAGAAATCAAGGAAACCTTCTTCCCGAGCCCCCTCCAAGGCCATTTCTTCAGCCCGACCAAAATCGGCACTCCCAAACCCTACAATGGTGACGGTAGTCGAGGATTCGGAGGATACAGAGGATCGGCCTCTCGAACCTCCACTTAAGAAACCTCGTCAGATCGAAGGTCATGTCCCGGTTGGTGCGGTTGTTGGCCCGATCCCTGAATCAACACCTACCTCCAAAGCCAGTTCGTCTTAAGGGTCGCCGACAACCTGTTGGCCGAAGAGTCCCTCAGACATATTTCCCTTTAATTTGTTCGAGCACTTCAAGCTTCCTGGCGACGACGAGCGTTTTAAGAACTATTCTTTTGAGGAGTATTTGGTATCCTATATCAAAGCTCACACTCAAGTATTCCCGATCAGCTTTAAAGATTTTACCTTTATTGATATGTTATGTTTTTCATGACTGATGTGCCATACTTTGTTTTTTAGGCCAATGCCATCCTTGCTCGGGCTATCCCTTCTCTTGCCCGATCTACTAAAAAAGAGGTGCAACTGAAACATGACGTGTTGCTTCTCGAAGCCAAGTTGCGAGGTCGAGATTCAGAATTGAAGAGGGAGAGGGACCTTCACGCCGATACCCGAAACAAGGTGACCAAGTCTGATCGTCGGATCGCCGAACTTGAAGAACAACATTCTCTACTTCAACAAGAGTTCGTCGGTCTCGATGTTCATGCCAAGAAGCTTGTGCAGGACAAGGAACTTCTGGCCGAGGAGAACAAGGTCTTGGTGGGGAATCTTCACGCCATCGAGGACCAATTCAACGGAATGCATGATCAACTGAGGACGTTGATCCGGGCGAACAATACCTTGACGGAGGAACATGCCGTCATCAAACAGGCCGCCATCAAGGAGTATGAAGAATTGCTTGCCTTGGCCGATAAAATTATGACCCAGTTTGCTGAAGGGGTTAAAGCTTATCAGAAGAAGGCTCGGGCGAAGCTAGTTGATGCTGGGCTGGATGCCTCTATCCTCGATTCTTCTGATGAGGAATCTGAAGCCGAAGCTGGTGATGGTTCGCCTTAATAGATGGTTTTCGTACTTGTAATTTTTTTTCTTTCTTATTTTTGTAATTCGCTCGATCAGTTAGGCCGATGGTAAATGTATCCGAAGCCTGTCTGATCAGGAATTGTAAAACATATGAATATGAATGAAATAGCATAAGTTTCTTAGTTGTTATCTCGATTGATTTTGATCGTGACTTTTACCGAACAGTTAGGTCATTTCTGACTGTCTGATCAGTTTATGCCCGATGCTTACCCGATCGGATTTGTAACTTTATCAATCAGTTATACTCGTGACTTTTACTGATCAGTTAGGTCCTTCCGGATTGTCTGATCAGTTTACATCTGAAGCTTATCTGATCGGATTTGCAGCTTTCTCGATCAGTTATACTTGTGACTTTTATCGATCAGTTAGGTCCTTCTGGACTGTCTGATCAGTTTACGTCCGAAGCTTATCTGATCGGATTTATAAGAGCATTATGAATTTAAATGAAGTATAAATGTTTCCCGAAGAGAAAATTTTATTTAATCGATAAATTGCATAGATTACATAAATAAAGGAAAGAATAGCATAGTCATTTACTGGTAATATTTTCTAAGTCTTCCAGCATGTCATGTATTCTTTTACTCGGAGCCATCCATAGCTCGAAGCTGGTAAGTCCCGGGCTTTGGCACCTCCACTACTTCATAAGGCCCCTCCCAGTTAGGCATAAGCTTGCCGGTATTCTAGGGGGTCGATGCCTCTGATTCCCGAAGCACCAAGTCTCTAGCTTTATACCTTCTTTGCTTGACCTTTTGATTGTAGTGTCGGGCAGTGCACTTCTGATAAATGGCTAGTCGCATCAATGCCGACTCCCGAACTTCTTCTAAAAGATCTAAGTTGAGGTGTAGGCCATCCTCGTTGTACAAATCCTTATACTAACTAACTCGAAGTATAGGGTAGCCGATCTCAACTGGAATGAGTGCATCGGTCCCGAAGGCTAATCTGAATGGTGAGTCTCCCGTTCTTGTTCTTGGTGTAGTTCTATAGGCCCACTGAACACTAAGTAACTCTTCTGGTTAGCGACCCTTCAATTCATCTAACCTCCTTTTGATGCCGTTAAGTAAGGTTCAGTTGGTGACTTCCACTTGCCTGTTTGACTGAGGGTGCGCCACCAAAGTTCTTCTATGTTGAATCCCCAACTCTTCCAAAAAGCTCTCGAATTTCGATCCCACAAACTATCGACCATTGTCTGAGACTAAAGCCATTGGGATGCCGAACCGATATACGACCCCTTCTTTGAAGAATTTCAGGCATTCCTGTTCGATGATCTTTTGTAGAGGTTTGGCTTCGACCCATTTGCTCATATAGTCGATGGCTATGATCACAAAACTTACTTGCCCCTTGGCCTTCGGTAGGGGCCCCAAGATATCAATTCCCCATACGGCAAACGGGATCGGTGATAAGACCGAATACAGCTCTTCGGGGGGTTGGTGTGGAATGGTACTGTTCAGCTGACACTTGGTACATTTCTTGACATAGTCTTTCGCTTCTTGATAGATGGTTGGCCAGTAGTATCCCTGCCTTAAGATTTTGTGTGCCAGTGACTTTGCTCCCATGTGATCCCCACAAATCCCTTTGTGTACTTCCTGAAGTGTGTAGTTTGCTTCTGACGGTGTTAAGCACTTGATCAGTGGAGAACTAAAAGCCCTTCGATATAGATCTCCATCAATAAGTACAAAATTTGAGCTTCGATGCTTAATTTTTCATGCCAGGATGTGATCTAAAGGTAGAACTTCGTCGGCTAGGTAAGAGATGTAGGGTGTAAGCCAGCAGCCCAGCCGATCAATACATAGTACCTGTAAGACCCTGAATTTTATGAAATAAAAGTATTCAATTTTCCTATTTAGTAAATGGTTAAATTGATAAAAAAGTTAAAGTTAAGGGTGATATATATAAATTTTTTTCAAAATAAGCAAGTGGTTATAAAATACTTATTGTTGCCGGGGAATATTCGTTTGGTCGTGGAATATTCTTTACGTAAGGGAATATTCGTATGCAGACGGCACAGCACCATTTGTGGGCCCCATAACGGATAATTGTCGGGATGAAGAAAATGACAAATTTGAGTTTTTACAAATAACAACGTAGTTGTTATCGTTAACATCTTATTAGAATACCCGTGGGTAAAGTAAAGTAATACGCGTTGTTGTTGACACAAGAAGACACCAGTATTGCACAATATTTTTGAATTATTGATTCTTACGTAAGAAGACACTACTCAATAATTGTTACAGTAATTACTGTTCAATATTTTATTTTATTGGTTCAATAATTGCTGCGTTGATATTTTATATTATTGTTATTTCAATAATTGTCACTGCACAGTATTTCCCATTATCGGATCAATAATTCATATTATTTGAATAATATTATGAGATAACATTATTGGCAATGTCTAGAAAGTTCTGTCAAGGAGAGGTTTGGTCACCTAATTTGCGTGCTTGATGAAGGAGAAATCCTTATCGGAAAGCCCCTCTTCCCGAAACCGGTTGTTGTTATAAATGTGTGATTCTGTAATATTATTTGTGAATAATTAATTATTGAATTATATGATAAGAAAATATTTATTTGATGCGGATATAAATGATGGATTTATTTATATGGTTATAAATGAAAGAATTACTGCTGAGGTGTTTTATAAGTATTTTGTCAGATTGGAGGTATTAAAAGATCAAATCAGTGTTAAAGCTCTATTGCGTGAGTTATAATTTTAATCTGACTGTTGGATCGTTGAGATTTTTGGATATGTTATACATATATAAGTTGAGTATATGTCCACAAATTTTGAACCGTTAAAAATGAACGAATGATTTGTTATGGATTTTTAGAGTGTTGAAAATCGTCTGTTTATGGATTTCGGATATTTTCTGTCTGGAATTTGGAAAAACTTTCTTCTGCAAAGTTGTGGAGAATTCGATTTCATGTGGAATGGACATAAAATTCGTATTTTTTTGATAAATGGGCTATTTTCTATGAATTATTGAAGTTTTGGAAAATAAAATGATTTTTATTAAAATTGGGTGGGACCCACTTTTGGTTGTTGGGAAAGGTGGCTGATTTTTGGGTGGGCCCCACTGTGGTGGCTGTTGAATTTTCAGCAATGGTTGGCATGCATAGGAAGAAAAGATTAATTAATATTTTATTAATTTAGTCTCCTTTGGCGTTCTAGCATTTTTCTATAAATAGACGCTTAAGTTAGAATTGAAAATCACACCAGAAACAAGTTTTCTTTCTCTCTATATGATAGAGCGTATTTTTGTGAGTATTTAGATACTTTGAGAGTTGCTATTCAGTGGAAGGTTCCTTCGGCTTTTCATCCGATATTCCAGTCAGAAGTACTGCTCTTTTGAGGTAAGAGATTTTAAGGGTTGTTATGTTTTTCAGCTTCATACTTTGTCTGACCTTCAAAAATTTTGGAAAAATACAAAAATGATAATTTGATGAGTTTATAGATTGTGTCCAAAAATGGCGATTTTTGGATGTATAAATTAGGAGTTATGAATTTTATGAGAAAAGACTATTTTAAAAGTAAACCCTTATAACTCCTTGTGGTTAACTCCAAAATTGGTGAAATTTTTATTGGGAGTACATGTATATGATAGAAGTATACTCTGTCAATTTCGGAATTTTTGGATAAAAGTACAATTTATGATAAATGTCTAAATATTCGGCAGTTTTGGCCATATAAAAAATAGTAAATGAATTCTAAAAATTCTTAGAAAAATATATGTTCAATATGAAATTATATTCTACTAAATTCCAGAAAAGAAAATTTGTTTATACTGGTTTGGTATTTTTCATGAAAAATGGACTAGTTATGAGTAAATGAATTAAATATGTTATGTGAAGTAAGAAAATTAGAAAATAGGATTTTATGGCTTGAGAATCCTATATAAGGTATATGCACATTTTTGATGAGAGTTTTGGTTATTGGTGATGAAATCTTATGAGTTTGGCATTTTAGGATGATTAAATGCATTATTTAGTAAAGTGTAAACAATTAAAATAAATTGTTTATAAGTTCAAGAAGTGTTATTCTTTCAATATCATTATACCGAAATATTGGTATAGATTTTATTGTGGAATTTCTACTTTTTTTTATCGGGGTTACTATTCACGAGTTACTATTTATGAGTTACTATTCACGAGTTACTATTCACGACAAAATTAGTTTCTTTTTCTGATCAAATTATCGTTGATTTATGAATCTTACTCTTGAAATTAAATTCATGTTTTGATCATATTGTTTTTATTATCATATATAACATTTTTATAATCCTGGTGATGAAATTTCTCTTTGACTTGAGTGTAAAGATGGGTAGATTATTGGTATGATCGTGACTATGAGTTCTCTTTGGCCAGTAGTGCAAAGTTGAATTGTTGACTGGTATGATCATGACCATTGAATTTATAATTGAATATTTTTAACTTAAGTGCAAAGGTGAATTGATGAACATGGTTATAATTATCGTTTATATAAATTATGAAATGATTATGTATTTCTTTGAGATATTAATATCTTTAGCCTGTAGTGCAAAGATGAATTATTGATGAATATCTTTGGCCCGTAATGCAAAGATGAACTGTTGTTGAATATCTTTTATCTTTGGCCCGTAGTGCAAAGATGAACTGTTGTTGAATATCTTTGGTCTGTAGTGCAAAGATGAACTGTTGATGAATATCTTTGGCCCATAGTGCAAAGATGAATTTATTAGTATGATTATAAACAGGAACTGTGATTTGGTATAACCATGATCTTTGATGTTTCAGGTAAAGATATGTAATGAAAATTATCTTCGTCCTAGGTGCGAAGAGGAATTTAGAATCACAATTATGATTATGAATTATTCATATAATTGTGGAAAGGAACTGTTAATTGATGTTACAGGGATAAAACATTGTTGGTGGACTTTTAATGTGGAGAAGATAATAGACTTTATGGTCTATTTGACTCTTCTAATGGATTGCTTGTTCCGCTGCAACTATGGTTGAAAAGTTTTATCATCTACCATATGTTTTAAATCTCTGATTTATTACTGACGAATGCTATTGATAATTTAATTATCTTTAGTCATAATATTTCTTACTGGGCTAGTTGAGCTCACCCTTCTTCTTCACAATTCCTTTCAGGTAATAAGAGTGTAGCTGGGTCGAGCGGGGGTCACAGAGGAATAGAACGGTGGTCTCTAGCTGTGGAAGTTCTCCCTAAATAATATAGAAAAGTGTGTTGTATTTTATACATCATTTAGTAGTTATATTTGGTGAATCAAATAGGGTGAAGCGAACCCAACGTTGGAAGGGTGTTTTCCCACTATCATACAAAATGTCTAATGACATATAACCTCGTGTCATCATAAGACAGGGTTGTGCACATCCACTTGCTAAGTATATCTACAAGCACTACCTATATAATCTTGGTGTTTGGTTGAAGTATAACTCTCAATTAGAGACAGTGGAGATAATGATATGTCAAGAGAAGACTCACCATTGGAAAGAATATGATAGTAATCTTCTCATTTTTCTTTGGGGTCTATTGGGTCAACCAAGGATAATTATGTGGACATATGATATCTATCATAACCTGTATTTATGGGCTCCCCATGTACGGGTTTCCTTGAGCACTTCCCAAAGATTCTAATTTCTAGAACAGTTTTTGACTATACCTTTATGTAAGGTGCCATTGTGACGTGCTATCCAAGGTTGGGATGAGAGTCACAGTTGGTATATATTTGTATCAAAACTCACAGCATATGTGTTGTTGTATTTTGCATGACAATTGTTGTAATAAAGTTGTAGTTGTTTTCTATACCATGTATTTGGCGACTCAGAATAGGTTGGGTGGAATGGACCTATTTTGGGGCAGTACCTCCTCCTTCGGAACACTTGGTTGTCCCAGTACCTCTAGATACACCGATCCGTTGAATGTATTGGCTTCGGTGGTTGCTAGTCGAGCCAAAGCATCTGCCACTATGTTGTCGGATCGATCTACTCCCTGACAGCTGACTGAACTGAAGTACGCCAGCTTATCTTTCACCTCTGCTAAATACCTCGTCATCCTGGCCCCCCAAGCTTCGTATTCCCCCGATATCTACTTGATGACCAACTGGGAGTCACTGTAGATGACCAGATTTTTCACTTCCAGGCTCCGGGCCAACTTCAACCCTGCTAGAATGGCCTCATACTCTGCTTCGTTGTTGGTCGCTTTAAATTGGAACTGGATTGCTTGTTGGACTTTGAAGCCTTCGGGGCTTGTCAATATTGTGACGCCCCCAAAACAGGTATACAACACCCATTCTGAGTCGTCAAAATACATGGTATGTAAAACAACTACAATTTTATTAATACAACATAAAAAATCGTGAGTTTAAATACAAATATTGTCATCTAGACAATATCCACACTCAAATAAGTCCTCATTTCAATTATTGATACATTATTTTACAAAATGGTGAGGACTACTAAAATAACTTCTAGAACCATCATTCCATACCCCGAAGTAGTACTGCTACATTCTTTCCTCCCGAGAAGAAAAATAGAACAAAAGGAAAAGGGTGAGCTCAACTAGCCCAGTAAAGAACATTATGACTAAGATAATACATAACAAATTATCGTTAGTCTTCAACAGGGAAGAATCTAATAGAATACAATGGACAACAAGTTTTAAATCAATATTCGCAGCGGAAATAATAATTCATTAGAAGAGTTAAGTAGAGAATGAAATCTACTATCTTCTATATATGAATATAAAAGTTCATTGTCTATCATTTATCCCTTTAACATCAATCAATATATATCTGGAATCAAATATTCATCTTTGCACTACAGGCCAAAGATATTCATCAGTTGGTCATGTTCATCTAAACACCTGTTCATCTTTGCACTACTGTGCCAAAGATATTCATCGAAAATCATTCATCTTTTGCACTACAAATAAAAGATATTCAATAATATCATCATTTAGGACCGAGGATGATGAAAAATATTTTAAAGAAAACGAATCCAGTGAAACAAAAGAACAATTTTTAAGGATTCGTACTTTAAACAATCCAAGTTCAAAAATACTTCATAAATAACCAGAGTGGAATAAAATTCAAGAATGAAGACCAAAACATAGATCCAATCAAAGATAGGAACTATAACAGACAATCTTGGACATAGAAAAGAAAATTTAATTTTTCTGTGAATAGTGTCGTATTCGTGAATAGTGTCGTATACGTGTATAGTGCCGTATACATGAATAGTAACTCCGACACCAAAAGATAGAAATTTCACAAAAAACATCATCATGCTTCGTGAATAGTACTCGTGAATAGTAACTCATGAATAGTAACTCATGAATAGTAACTCGTGAATAGTAACTCATGAATAGTAACCCATGAATAGTAACCCCGACATGAAAAAGTTCCAAATTTGATAAAAAGTTCCAACCAATATTTCGGCATAATGATATTGAAGAAATAATATCATTTTTTTTAAAAATAATATCCCTTACCTCAGAAAGAATAGTACTTCTGACTGGAATACTGGATATAGTGCTGAAAGAACTTGCACCGTATAGAAATACTCAAAGTACTAAAATACTCACAAAATACGCCGATATTATAGAGAGAGAAATCAGAGTTTCGTGTGTGATTTTAATTCTAACCTAAGCACCCTATTTATAGAAAAATGCTTAGAACACCAAAAGTTTAAAATTTAATATAAATAATATATATATATATATATATATATATATATATATATATTTTCTACGCCCAATATTTTAGTCAAAGATCGTACCACTCAAGTAGCCTACATCACAAAAAAAACGTTTTTGTAAATTAAAATATTTAAAACTTTCAAAAATCAAATATTTGAACTTGAACTTCAATAATTCATAATAAATAGCCCTTTTATCGTAAAATTCAAATCTCTCAATTTTGATAGGAAATTCAATTCTCTACAACTTTGCGTAAGAAAGTTTTTCCAAATTCCAAATGTAAATTGACCAAATCTATAAAAGGCGATTTTACAAAGCTATAATCAAATTTCAACAAGAAATGGGCCCACGTATATGTTTAACATGTTTTAAAACAACTTTTACAACAAAAATACTGTTCTCCTCATATACTCATGTATCCCACATTCATTGTAAAAAAAATATCATCATTATTATATAATATAATAAAATATTATTTTATCAGAAAAGATAAAATATCAATTTTTAACAATTGTCACTTTAAAAATTTTCTCCATCTATAACCACATAAAATCAATATTTTTCTCATAATATAAATCAATAATTAATTATTCACAAATAATATTACAGAATCATCAAAGATTGGCAACCAAAGTGCGGCCCTCCGTGAAAGAGGGGGCTTTCCAATAAGGATTTCTCCTTACTGGCGCGTAATTAGGTGACCAAACCTCTCCTTAGACAGAACTTTCTAGACATTGCCAATAATGTTTTCTAATAATATTATTCAGATAATATGAATTATTGCTTCGATAATGGAAAATACTGTGTAGTGACAATTATTGAAACAACAGTAATATAAAATATCAACGCAAAGAATTATTGAATCAATAAAATAAAATAATTGAATAAGAATCATTGTAATAATTATTGAGTAGTGCCTTCTTACGTAAGAATCAATAATTGGTGCAATACTGCAGGTGCTACATCTTGTGGCAACAACGCCAGACATCGTGTTTTTAACCACCGGGTATTCCAATAGTGTTAACGGTAACCACTACGCCGTTATTTATAAACAACTTATACTTGTCGTTTTCTTCATCCAATCGCTTTCCGTTATGGGGCCCATAAAGATCAAGGCAGCGTCGCATTTAATATTCCACGACCAAACGAATATTCCCCGACAACAATAAATATTTTATAACCACCTGCTTATTTTTTAAAATATATGCGCATTTTATCCATAACTAACCACATTAATCAATTCAACCATTACTATTTCAAAATAATAAATAGAGGAAATTAAATTTTATTTATTAATAATTTGGGGTCTTACAACCTCCCCTCCTTATGAAATTTCGTCCTCGAAATTGACGTACGTACCTGGTGTTTCGAAAAGATGAGGATACCTCGCTTTCATTTTCGTTTCTAACTCCCAGGTCATTTCCTCAATAGCATGGTTTCTCCACAAAACTTTAACTTGTGGTATGACCTTCGTGCGTAGGACATGCTCCTTCCTATCCAAGATCTTGACAGATACCTCTTCGTACGTTAAGCCTTCGGCGATCTCGTCCGGTTCTAACTCAATAACGTGGTTTGGGTCTTTCACATATTTACGTAGCACAGATATATGAAAAACATTATGAACACGAGACATACTTGGAGGTAACGCGAGTCTATAGTCACATTTCCTACTGCTCAAGAATCAAATGGACCAATAAATCGTGGATTGAGCTTTCCTCTCTTCCGAATCTTGTAACTCCCTTCCATGGAGCCACACGCAACAATACATGATCCCCAATACTAAATTCCACGTCCTTTCGATGAAGATCCGCATAACTCTTTTTTCTATCTTGTGCCGTTTGTATACGTTGTCGAATCGTTTGGATCTTCTTCGTAGTCATTCGTACCAACTCTGGTCCCAACAACGTTGCTTCTCCTACCTCATCCCAAGATACTGGAGAGCGACACTTTCGTCCATACAATGCTTCAAATGGAGCCACACCTATACTTGCCTGATAACTGTTGTTGTAGGAGAATTCCACCAATGGTAAATACTTATCCCAACTGCCTTTGAAGTCTAGGACACAGAGTCTTAATAGATCTTCAAGAGTTTGAATAGTCCTCTCTGATTGTCCGTCCGTTTGAGGATGGTATGCCGAACTAAATCGTAAATCAGTGCCCATAGCTTTTTGCAAGCTAACCCAAAATCTTAAAGTGAATCTTGGGTCACGATCCGAAACTATGGATACTGGCATGCCATGCAATCTCACAATCTCATCTACGTACATACGAGCAAGACGTTCAAGGGAATAAGTCTCCCGTATCGGCAAAAAATGAGCAGACTTTGTTTGTAACACCTCCTTCCCGAAAAGGAAAGGGAGGTCACGTGCAAAGCACAACAAACCTCAAAATAAATAAACAGAGCACTAACAACCTCAAAATATTAATAGTGGTGATCCATTAATAAAGTAATAAGTACAATTCTCCAAACTGAGTTAAAATAATCAAAACTTAAAATTCGAATCAACCTAAATGGTCAAAGGCAAAAATCTCATCACACTAGCCCTGAATCACCCCTGCAAACCTGCCAGAAGAAAAACACAGCATGAGCCAATTGCCCAGTACGGATACATATATACAAAAGATATACAACTGATATACGAAAATAACTGAGACAAAATACTGAACAAAGCCTCAAGTGCAAATACGAACGAAAATATAATATCCAAAGATCTGAATGGAATATATCTGAATCAATGTAATGAATATATCTGAATCAAAGTAATTGACAAAACCAATAAAAGAATAAAGAAATAACGAACTGAAGTAACTAACTCAATGACTTGAATCGATCAATGTAAACCAACAAAACTAATCCAATAAAATAATAGGCTGAAACAAATGGCTGGAGTTATTTATACTGAATGAGCTCAGAAATACACATTGCCACACAAGCAAGTCAAAATAATGCCACACAGGCAACCAAAATAATGCCACACAGGCAAATCACACATTGGACCACGAATCCAAATGTATGCAAATCGGATAGGTGTGTTTGGCACAACATCACAAATCATGAATGTGAAACTAGGGTTAACCCATACGCCTCCCACAACAAAACACCAAATGGCCCACTTCCTCCGGAGCCCAAAATGGAGACGTCAGGGACTAATCACATCGCCACAGAAAAGTGTCACGCCTCTCGTGCCAAGACGACGTGTTCTGGGTACCCCACGTGTGGTTATAACTCGTATACTCTACGGTATATTCTAACAAAAATATCATGTCACAACACACGCGACATAATACCAACAAAAGGGTTCTATATGTACATGTTGAATCAATCAAATTATAGTCACAAGGTTTCAAAAGGAAGGTAGCAACATGTACCGTTCTACAATTATCAAAAATAAATATTACTAAACATGATAACCTAATTCAAAGAGTACAAATACGAGTCATATGTATCAACTCTAAAATGAAACTAATATATTTATTTCACAAGAAACAATTATGTGAAATCATAATAGAATTCAAAATAAGGAAACAAACGAACAAATCAAATTTAACAAAGGTATCGCTGAAAGAGTATGGAATCCAGACTGATACTTCCAAACCATTTATAAAGACACTCCACAAAATCTTACCCTCAAATGCCAACGATATCAAATACGTAAACGTTATACATCACCTAAACATATTCACCTCAAATTAAATATAATCCAATTCAATAATTCCAAAATAATTCATAATCTATTTAATATGCCTTTAATCATCGCCTTTATATCAATTATTAATACTCCAAAATTTATATTCCAAATATAACTCTTTAAGTTCCTTCCGTCCGAACTAATTACACAAATTAATAATACTAAATGTAAGTACATTTATAAAAATATGAACACTTCTATTTGGTACGACTATAAAATATAGTTACTTATAATATTAAGATTTAATTCATTCCATATAATCTTACATATTTATTTGTATAACATCTCTTGCAAATTATGCAAGTTTTCGTAAACTTTAATTACTACTTTGCTATATATATATATTTTTTATTTAAAGAAATCATCAATTTATTATTTTAGGATCTCCAAAATCAATCATGCATTACTCCTTCGCTCAATCTGATTGGAATAAAGTGATAATAATAATAAGTACATCCGTATAAGTATTACATTAATAAATAAACTCTCCCATCTTTAAAGATCGCTCTTAGTTCTTGAATTACAAAAGTACTTGCTCATGATGAAAAAAAAACAACATACTAAATTTAATAATTTAATATGGAACCACGTGATTTATCCCCACTTTATATAATGTATAATATACTTACTTATTACTGATAAAATTTTTCCACTAGTGATCAAAATCTCTAGTCTTTCTTCACCTGAGCCCCCTTTGTAGTTGTTCCCTTTATCTCCAAAGTAGCCACCTCTTCTTATTCAGTTTGTATAATGAAGTAATATTAGGTTTAGCTATTTATTAATTAAGTTTCCCTAATAAACTTCTATTTGGGTTAAATTAATATTAATGCCCAAATTTTAACCACATAATATTATCTATCACTTATTAATATTTATTAGCCCACATAATTTAAATAACTAGTTTGACCCAAATAAATGACAAGTTCCAAACAATATGTTTTAAGAATATAAATTTAATATATATTTTTTTTCGGGAAATTACATGGTTAATCTATCAACAATAACCCAAATAGCATTTATGCCTTGAGAAACCGTGGGAAGACCTGTAACGAAATCCATGGTAATGTGTTCCCACTTCCATTTCTAATCTCAAGTGGTTACAAGGACCCTTAGGCACTTGATGCTCCGCCTTTACACGTTGACAAGTTAAACACCTCGAGATAAACTTCATCTCTCTCTTTCATATTGTTCCACCAAAATGTATGTCAAGATTATGATACATTTTGGTACTCCTGTGATGGATTGCAAATGGTGTGTTGTGTGCCTCCATCATGATTCTATGCTTCAAGTCAGAATCGTTAGGAACACAAAGTCTGGAGTGGACTCGAAGTATTCCTTTTTCATCGATTCTTGCTTTTGGAATAGCACCTTCTTGCACTTTCTTCTTCATACGCATCAGCTCCGGGTCTGTGGCTTGAGAAACTTTAACTTTTTCGATTAAAGTCGGTTCTATGCGTATATTTGACATCATCGCACTCGCTCCTCAAGATATGATCTTCTACTCAACGCGTCGCCTACCACGCTTTGCTTTTCCGGGATGGTATTGAATAGTGTGGTCGTAATCTTTAAACAAATCGAGCCAACGTCGTTGTCTGCATGTTGAGTTCTTTTTGAGTGAAGAAATATTTGAGGCTTTTATGGTCCGAATATATCTCCATTTTCTCCCCATATAGATAGTGCCTCCAGATCTTTAGCGCGAAAACAACTGCTGCCAACTCTAGATCATGAGTAGGATAATTCCTCTCATATTCTTTAAGTTATCGCGAGGCATAGGCTATGACTTTCCCACGTTGCATGAGAACACATCCTAACCCTTTGCCTGAAGCATCACTGTAGATAACAAATCCATTCGAACCAGATGGTATTGTCAAAACAGGTGCTGAAATGAGTCTCCTATTGAGATCTTAGAAACTCTTCTCGCATTCCTCGTTCCATACGAATTTTGTATCTTTACGAGAAACCGAGTTAATCGGAGTAGCGATTCTAGAAAATCCTTCCATAAATCTCCGATAATAACCAAATTTCAAATTTCAAAAGCTACGTGATTTCGGTCACCGCTTTGGTTGCTCCCAACTTTGTATTGCTTCAATCTTCACCGGGTCAATGACACTCCATGTTTTGACACCATGTGCCCAAGGAATGCTACTTCCTCAAGCCGTAACTCGCATTTCTTCACTTGGCATATAGCTTGTTATCACGAAGCCTTTGCAAAGATTAGCTTCAAATGGCGCCATGATCTTCACGGCTTTTGGAATAGATAAGGATGTCATCAATAAAGACAACAACGAACTGATCCAAATATTCCTTGAATACTCGGTTCATCATATCCATGAAAGCAGCAGGAGAATTAGTCAATCCAAAAGACATGACTAAGAATTCATAATGCCCGTATCGAAGTTCGAAGCGCTCTTTGGAATATCCTCGCCTAACCTTCACCGATGATATCCAGAACGAAGATCGATCTTTGAAAAGAATTGTGCTCCTTGCAACTGGTCAAACAGGTCATCAATACGAGGTAACGAATACCTATTCTTGATAGTGACATGGTTTAATTCCCGATAATCGATACAAAGTCGCATACTCCCGTCTTTCTTCTTTACAAATAAAACAGAGCACCCCAAGGAGATGTACTAGGACGAATGAAACCGATGTCCAACAACTCCTGTAGTTGGACCTTTAACTCCTGAAGTTCAATAGGAGCCATTCGATATGGGGTTTTAGAAATGGGCTTTGTACCAGGTTCAAGGTCAATAAAGAATTTAACTTCACGTTCTGGGGTTAGACCGGGAAGTTCTTCAGGAAATACGTCAGGAAAGTTAATAACAACAGGAATATTATTCAAATCTGACGTGTCTTTATTCAAATCCTTAACATGGGCTAAGAAAGCTTGACATCCGTTTTTCAATAAACAAATAGCTTTATGACTTGATATGACAGTGATTGATTTTATTGGTTTAGTTGCTTGAATTGGCACAACAGGTTGATTAGGAATATGAAAACTAACAACCTTATGAAAACAATCAATTTTGGCATGATGAGTAGTTAACCAATCAATCCCTAAAATCACATCAAAAGCAAGTATCTTTAAAGAGATAAGGTCAACGGTAATGTGATGGTGCCAACTTGGATCAAACAAGATTTATAAACAGTGGATGTGATGAAAGTTTCTCCTAACGGAGTTTCCACAGATAGGTCAAAGTCTAATTTCTCCGGAGTCAAGTTTAAACGTTGAGCACAAGCAGGAGAGATAAATGAATGGGTAGCACCGGTATCAAGTAATGTATAAACTTCGCATGAATTTATGATTAGCTTACCCGTGATCACCTCGTTTGGGTTCCTCGCATGTTGACCACATCCGACAAACGCTTCTTCCAAGAACCGCTTGACTTTGACTTTTCCGGGATGACCTTTTGAGTCATCATCCCCATTGGACTTGGTTTCGCTGATGGTAATCTCGAGCGATATGTCCTTCCTTTCCACAGCTTATAACATACCTTAAACTGCTAGGGCGCTTTGGGATATATGTTTTCTTTTCCGTACTTATAGCATATGACCGGTGGTCGTTCTCCTCCCTTGGAACCAGTTGCTGCTGGTGCTGACGTCTTCACATTGTCATTGTTGAATCTCCTCTTTTTAAAATCTCCCCCCGAGTCGCTTTTTCTATTTTCATGACCACGATTACCACCAGAGTGGTTACCGCTTTTGTCTGAATATTTTTCTCCCCGCTGGTTTTCATTATTCCGATCACTGCTGCCACCGGTATGACCCTGGTTACGGTCCCTTGGTTGAATGTATCTCGCTCTAATAATTGAGCCCTGACCGACAACATCCTAATATAAAGAAAATTTATGAGAGATAAGATATTGCTAGAATCTCGGTTTTAAACCTCTCGTAAACATCCTCGTCATTCGTTCCTCATTCTCTACCAAATGAGGTGCAAACCTGGATAACTCTGCGAACTTCGCCTTGTATTGGGACACCGTCATGTTGTTTTATTCTAGTCTAATAAACTCTACCTCCTTCATATGGCGAATACTTTCAGGAAAGTATTTTTCGTTGAAAAGTTTCTGAAACGTTTCCCAAGACATGCGGAGTGCGGCAGGGGGTACGTTTCACAGACTCCCACCAGTAATCTGGCTCGCCATGAAACATAAAGGTGGCGAATGGAACCTTCTGTTCCTCCGTGCATCCCAAGACATCGAATATCTTGGTAATTTTCTTGACCCACGTTTCCGCCATGATCGGATCCGGCTTTCCCTTAAATTCTGGTGGTCCCAACTCTTTGAACTGCTTGGTCGTGACAAGTCGTGCGTTGCTATCATTTCCACCCGTATTCTGTACACGAGTCTCCCTCGTCTGGTTTTGCATGAATTGTAAAAAGCTCCTAAACATCCCGTCGTTCATTGTCTGCTCAGTGGTGTTATTTACAGGAGGAATATTGCCTTCCTATTGCATGTTCCCCTGGGTGGTGATTAAATGTGTTTCCACGGTCTCATTAACTCCACCGTTAATATTCACAGCTGCCATTCTTAAATACTGCCATAAAACAAGGGTTGATTAAACAAATTAACATATCACATATTAACCATATACTTCAACTGACCAACAAATAAGCTTAGGTATGACATACTAGCGAAGGATTACTCGTCTCTCCCCTCCTAGTATTATTCCCCGATCTCCGCCAGAGACCATATCCCTAAGATCTGATACCAACTATGACGCCCCCAAAATAGGTATACAACACCCATTCTGAGTCGTCAAAATACATGGTACAGAAACAACTACAACTTTATTAATACAACATAAAAACTGTGAGTTTAAATACAAATATTGTCATCTAGACAATATCCACACTCAAATAAGTCCTCATTTCAATTATTAATACATTATTTTACAAAAATGGTGAGGACTACTAAAATAACTTCTAGAACCATTATTCTATACCCCGACTAGTACTCGCTACATTCTCGCCTCCTGAGAAGAAAAATGGAACAAAAAGAAAAAGGGTGAGCTCAACTAGCCCAGTAAAGAACATTATGACTAAGATAATACATAACAAATTATCGTTAGTCTTCAACAGGGAAAAATCTAATAGAATACAATAGACAACAAGTTTTAAATCAATATTCGCAGTGGAAATAATAATTCATCAGAAGAGTTAAGTAGAGAATGAAATCTACTATCTTCTATATATGAATATAAAAGTTCATCGTCTATCATTTATCCCTTTAACCTCAATCAATATATATCTGGAATCAAATATTCATCTTTGCACTATAGGCCAAAGATATTCATCAGTTGGTCATGTTCATCTAATCACCTGTTCATCTTTGCACTACAGGCCAAAGATATTCAGTAATATCATCATTTAGGACTGAGGATGATGAAAAATATTTTAAAGAAAACGAATTCAGTGAAACAAAAGAATAATTTTTAAGGATTCGTACTTTAAACAATCCAAGTTCAAAAATACTTCATAAATAACTAGAGTGGAGTAAAATTCAAGAATGAAGACAAAAACATAGATCCAATCAAAGATAGGAACTATAACAAACAATCTTGGACATAGAAAAGAAAATTTAATTTTTCTGTGAATAGTGCCGTATTCGTGAATAGTGTCGTATACGTGAATAAAGGTCGATACGTGAATAAGAATCTTACACCATAAGATAAAATTTTTAAAAAAAACATCATCATACTAACTCGTGAATAGTAACTCATGAATAGTAACCCCGACATGAAAAAGTTCCAAATTTGATAAAAAGTTCCAACCAATATTTTGGCATAATGATATTGAAGAAATAATATCATTTTTTAAAAAAATAATATCTCTTACCTCAGAAAGAATAGTACTTCTGACTAAAATACTGGATATAGTGCTGAAAGAACTTGTACCGTATAGCAATACTCAAAGTACTAAAATACTCACAAAATACGCTTGATATTATAGAGAGAGAAAGAGAGAGAAATCTGTAGTTTCTGGTGTGATTTTTAATTCTAACCTAAGGACCCTATTTATAGGAAAATTCTTAGAACACCAAAGTCAAAAATTTAATATAATAATAATAATATATATATATATATAAATTTTCTACGCCTAATATTTCAAACCAAAGATCGACCACTCAAGTAGCCTACATCACAAAAAAACGCTTTTGTAAATTAAAATATTTAAAACTTTCAAAAATCAATTATTTCAGAACTTTAGAACTTCAATAATTCATAATAAATAGCCCTTTTATCAGAAAATTCGAATCTCGCGAATTTTTATAGGAAATTCAATTCTCTACAATTTTTCGTAAGAAAGTTTTTCCAAATTCCAAATGCGAAATTGACCAAATCCATAAACCAAGCGATTTTACAAAGCTATAATCAAATTTCAATCAAGAAATGGGCCCACAAATATGTTTAACATGTTTTAAACAACTTTTGCAATAAAAATACTCTTCCTCCTCATATACTCATATATCCCACATTCATTGTAAAAAAAATATCATTATTATTATATAATATAATAAAATATTATTTTATCAGAAAAGATAAAATATCAATTTTTAACGATTGTCACTTTAAAAATTTTCTCCATCTATAATCACATAAAATCAATATTTTCCTCATCATATAAATCAATAATTAATTATTCACAAATAATATTACAGAATCACAATATTGGCAACCGTGTAGCTCCTCAGAAAGAGGGGGCTTCGAATAAGGATTTCTCTCCATTTGGCGCAAGAATTAGTGACCAAACCTCCTTAGATGTAACTTTCTAGACATTGCCAATAATGTTTTCTAATAATATTATTCAGATAATATGAATTATTGCTTCGATAATGAAAAATACTATGTAGTGATAATTATTGAAACAACAGTAATATAAAATATCAACGCAGCAATTATTGAATCAATAAAATAAAATACTGAACAAAGAATTCATCGTAATAATTATTGAGGAGTGCCTTTTTACGTAAGAATCAATAATTGGTGCAATGCAATCAGGTGTACTATATAATAACGCCAGATTATCAGTTGTTTTTAACCATCGGGTATTCCAACGCTGTTAATTCAGTAACTACTACACCGCTATTTATAAACAACTTATACTTGTCATTTTTTCATCCAATCGCTTTCCGCTATTGGGCCCACAAAAGATCGCGTCGTCAGCATTTAATATTCTCGACAAAGAAGAATATTCCATGATTAAATCGAATATTCCCCGACAACAATAAATATTTTATAACCACCTGCTTATTTTTTAAAATATATGCGCATTTTACCCATAACTAACCACATTAATAAATTCAACTCTTACTATTTCAAAATAATAAATAGAAGAAATTAAATTTCATTTATTAATAATTTGGAGTCTTACAAGTATGACCCCTGCGCCTCTGACATCTGAGGTTGAGGAGCCGTCAATGTGAGACCCCAGATTTTATGAATAAAGATTTAAATTTTTCGAAATATTTTTTTTAATATTATGGTGTGGATTTGATGTAATGTTATAGTTGTGGGTAATATTTATAAATTTTGCAAAGTAAACAAGTGGTTGTATAATATTTGATTTGTCAGGGAATATTTATTTTATCAGGGAATATTCGTAATGCGGCACAATAATCATTGGTGGACCCCATGGCGGAATTATTGTCAGATTGAGAAAATGACAAAAATATTTTATGAAAATAACTATGGAAGTTTTACCGTTAATACCGTTGAACTACTCTGATAGTAAAAGTACAAAAGAATACGCGGCGTGGTTGCATAGTAGTACACAATATTGATTATTAATGCTTATGTGATAAGTCACCGGTTTTTGTTTTATTGGTATTATTAATGTAATAAAGCGTATACTTTTATAAAGTTATTCCATAAATAGAATATATTATATTTTATTATTCATAGTGTTGCATAGTGCCTCGCATAGTATTTTGCATAGTAAAATCTTTTTTATATAAAAATGTAATACTTTTATAAAGTTATACTGCTTTATTAGACAATAATTAGAATATATTATATTTTTATTATGCATAGTGTTTGCATAGTGCTCGTGATAGTGTTTGCATAGTAAAAAATTTTTATAAATTTATTCGTTTTATTAGATTATAAATATAATATATTATATTTTATTTAAAAGATTTTGCTTTAAATATGGACCGTCAGATTAAAGTAAATCAATCTGGACCGTTCATGAGTTAGTTACTATGCAGTCCATTTTTCTATAAATAGAAGCTCATTCCTTCATTATTTTCTTACGAATTCACTGAAACTCTAGAGAGATAAACTATAGAGAGAAAGAAGAAAGTATTCTGGTACTTCACTACTTATATATCGAAAGACTTTTCTTCTTAAGGTAGGGAATATTATTTGTTGTACTCGTAGGGAGTATTATTTCTTTTGTATTCATGAAGAGAACTTCATTATTCCATTTTTATTATTCTCGTGGAATAACTTTGTAGATACGCTGAGCTACCCTATACTTGGTGGTGACATTCTTCTATTATTCCGCCTTTACTATTCATTGGAATATCCTCGCTCAGGCATTTTACGCTTAACTGATTCCGCCTTTATTATTCTCGTTGGAATATCCTCGTCACATGCATGCGTTTCTACGGGACGATTCCGGCCCTTATTAGTATTCTCGTTGGAATAATCTGCTCATATCTGAGTACCGCATGCATGGTGATTTCGCTTTTATTATATTCTTTATTATTCATTGGAACATCCCAAAGTGCAATTTCACTTTGACACAGTTCCGTTATTATTATTCTGTTGGAATAACTTTGTCTATGCTAAGTAATCGCATGCATGGTGATTTCTTTTGTTATTCCATTCTTTATTATACTCAACTTGATTAAAGTTTTGACTTCTATACTACATGAAATTAGTGAAATATCCTTGATATTTGCGCTTCATCCAAAGATCTTTTCATGGAAATATTCTTCTGAGCATTCTTGAATTTTACTCTACAAAGCAGTATCATGTTGACAATTTGGAAGTTATTGGTTCTGGATAAATTAATTCTTGAACTTGTTTTATTGAATTCTTATATCATTGTCATCATCCTCATGTTTATATTATGTTGAAAGTCATCTGTGGCATGTAGTGCATAGATGGACTTGGTATGATTATGACCAGGGATTATGCGGTGTAATCATGACCGTAATGTTACAAATGATGTGGAAAAAGTCCTCATTGGCCCATAGTGCATTGATGAACAGTTTTTGGTATGATTATGGCTATGGATTCTCTTCGGCCAAAGGTGCAAAGATGAATTGTTTTATGGCATGATCAGGACCGTTGATGAATACACAAATATTCTTGGCCCGTAGTGCATGGATAATTATGGTCGTGATACTAAAGAATATCCTTGGCCGTAGTGCAGGGGTGATTCAATGATGTGGATTATTTATTAAGCTGAGTCCCAACGATAAAAGTGATGAAAAACCTTTTAAATCATAAAAGATAGTAGATTTTATTCTCTACTTGACTCTTTTAATGGATTGCTTGTTCCGCTACAGTTAAACTTGATGTTTGTTATATTGTATCGCTTAAACATTTGCTTTAAGGCTAATGATAATTTATTCAGCATTATCTTAGTCATAATATTTCTTACTGGGCTAGTTGAGCTCACCCTTTCGTTCACTATTCTCTTCAGGAAATGAGAATATAGCTGGGACGAGTCGGGGAACGGAGTGATGGTCCTAGATGGTGCATTAGTAGTCCTCATTATTCTATGAAATAGTGTGATAATAATTGCAATAAGGACTCCTTTTGAGTTTGTATACTCTCTAGTAGACAATATTTGTATTCAAACTCACAGTTTATGTTTTATCGTATTGTATACGACAGTTGTATTTGAATTTTGTACCATGTATCTGGCGACTCAAGATGGGTGATGTATACCTAATTTAGGGGGCGTCACAGTCAACATAAAGCGTCCAAGACGTTCTCATATGTTGTGTTTCGGTGTCCGACCCTATGTCTGGTTATGTGAACGAGCATTCCACAACGAAGTCGGCCAATGCATGTCCTTTGATCGCCGTTCGGGGTAGATATTCCAATGCGAACTGTGTTAACTCCATTGCCCATGCTGCCAGTCTTCCAGAGACCTCTGGTCGGTGTAGTATCTTTTTCAGCGGCTGATCTGTGTATACCACCATCATCCGACCTTGGAAATAATGTCGAAGTTTCCTGCTTGCAATGATCAAAGCGTGGGCGAATTTTTCCAAGTTTGGGTATCGAATTTCTGCGTCTCGAAGTACATAGCTGACATAGTATACTAGGAATGATTTCCCCTTTATCCCGAACTCTAACGCCACCCCATGCCGCCATCGAGCTTCTTTGCCGGACATGTATATATAAAGGTTCCGAGGATCGGCTTCATCGATGAGTGGGTGCTTAAGATAAATATTTTTGATCCTTGAACGCATCTTCGTACTCCGAAGTCCATTGGAAGCTTTTCTCGTTCTTGGGCCCCTTCAAGGTGTCAAAAATGGTAGGCATCTCTCTGCTGATTTGGAGACAAACCTTCAGAGGGCTGCGATCCGACCCGTCAGTCTCTTCACATCCTTGTAAGACTTCGGAGATTTCATATCCATAACCGCCTGAATCTTCTCTGGATTCGCTTCGATTCCCCTTTTGCTGACCTAATACCCTAGGAATTTTCCCGATCCCAATCCAAACGTGCACTTGGTCGGGTTTAACCTCAGCTGTGACGCCCCCAAAATAGGTATACAACACCCATTCTGAGTCGCCAAAATACATGGTATAGAAAGCAAACTACAACTTTGATAATCTGGTATGTCGATATAGAATACTTACAATACAACTGTGAGTTTGAATACAAATATTGTTTCTAGACAATATACACACCCAAATAAGTCCTCATTAATTATTCATACACTATTTTACGTAAATAGTGAGGACAACTAAAACATCTTCCTAGAACCATCACTCCATACCCCGACTTTCGATCCTCGCTATGTTCTCACCTCCCGAGAAGAAAAATGGAACAAAAAGGAAAAGGGTGAGCTCAACTAGCCCAAAGAAGAATATTATGACTAAGATAATATACAACAAATTATCGTTAGTCTTCAACAGGAAAAAATCTAATAGAATACAATAGACAACAAGTTTTAGATCAACAAATGCAATGAAACAACAATCCATTGTAAGAGTCGCGAGAAAGAATTCTCTTGTCTTTCTAAGGTTTAAAAGTCTATCATCAATAGTTTATCCTCGTAATAACAATCAATATACATCTTTAATCATCTTTTGCACTACAGCCAAAGATATTCATTTGTATCACCAATTGGTCATGTTCATCTCAACACTGCTCATCTTTGCACTACACGTGCCAAAGATATTCATCGATTAATCGTTCATCTTTGCACTACTGCCAAAGATATTCATTTATATCACCATTTAGGATCGAGGATGATGAAAACATTTTTAAAGAAACGAATCCAAAGAAACAAAATGACAAGGATTAAGGATTAAGGATTCAGTACTTTGTTTTACCCATGTCCAAAAATACTCCAAAAATAATCATATTGGTGTAAAATTCAAGAATGATCAAAACATGGATACAATCAAAGCTAGTATCCGGGATAGATATTTTGGACAAAAAAAAAATTTTATTTTTCTAATTGAATAGTGTCGTCGTATTCGTGAATAGTGTCGATACGTGAATAATAGTGCCGAGATCGTGAATAGTAACCCCACACAACAAGTTCTAAATTTGATAAAAAAGTTCACCAATACTTGAAGATAATGATATTGAAGAAAAAAATATCATTTAAGAAGAAAATAATACCCTTACCTCAAAATAACCGTATTTCCATCGAATTTCAGATAGTCTTGATGTAAACCCAAGACCAGATAGCAACACTCAAAGTATACTCACAAGAATACGCTTCGATAATTTAGAGAGAGAAAGAGAGAAAACTTAGTTTCGTGTGATTTTCAATTCTAACTTAGCCTCTATTTATAGGAAAATGTTAGAACGCCAAAGAGACTAAAATAATATTATTAATTTTCAAATTTCCTACACATGCCTCCACTAACCAAGCCACCAAATTAGAAGAAATAAAGCATTATGTGTGTTCAACACCTACCAAAAGTGGGTCCCACCCATTAATTTAATAAAATTATTTTATTTTCCGAAACTTCAACAATTCAGAGAAAATAGCTCTGTTATCGGAAAAATTCAAAACTCTCGACTTTCCATGGGAAATTCCATTCTCTACAACTTTACAGAAGAAAGCTTTTCCAAATTCCAAATGTAAATTGACCAAAATCCATAAACAAAGCGATTTTATAGTCTATAATAAATTTTCAATAAGAATTGTGTCCACCAAACAAAACATGTGTTAAACATTTAATGCCACAAAAATATTCTACCTCCTCATATACTCATATATCTCACATTCATTATAAAATATCACCGTTAATATATTATTAAAATAATATATTTAAATGAATTATTTTATCGTAAAAAGATAAAATATTAATTTTCAACAATTGTCACATAATCAATAATTTTAAAAATAATATTACGAATCACAAGATCGACAACTGTGCCGCTCCTCAGAAAGAGGGGCTTTCCAATAAGGATTTCTCCTCATCTTTGGCAATTAAGTGACCAAATCTCTCCTGTAGACAGAACTTTCTAGACATTGCCAATAATGTTATCGATAATATTATTCAAATAATATGAATTATTGATTTGATAATGGAAAATCTTGTAATGACAATTATTGAAACAATAGCAATACAAAATATCAACGCAAAGAATTATTGAATCAATAAAATATAATATCAATAAGAATTCACCGTAATAATTATTGAGTAGTGCCTTCTCACGTAAGGATCAATAATTCAATAATATTGTGCAATACCGTAAAGCTATCTTTGTGCAACCACGCCAGACATCAGATTTTAACCACCGTAAACCCAAATGAAGGTTAACGATAACAATTTACGTCGTTATTTATAAAACTCAATCTTTGTCGTTTTCCTTCATCCAACCGTTTTCCGTTATGGGGCCCACCAATGACTGCGCCGTCGTACGGAGATTCCCGACAAAAAGAATATTCCACGACCAAACGAATATTCTCCGACAATAATGAATATTTTATAACCACTTGCTTATTTTGTAAACTTTGCACATTTCACCCATAACAAAAGAATTATATCAAATTAACCCTTATTAATTTAGAATAATGAATAAAGGAAAATTCAATTTTATTTATAATAAGTTGGGGTCTTACAACCTCCCCTCCTTATGAAATTTCGTCCTCGAAATTGACGTACGTACCTGGTATATCGAAAAGGTGAGGGTACCTCGCTTTCATCTCCGATTCCAACTCCCATGTCATTTCCTCAATTGCATGGTTTCTCCACAAAACCTTAACTTGTGGTATAACCTTCGTGCGTAAGACATGCTCTTTCCTATCCAAAATCTCAACTGGTATCTCCTCGTAGGTTAAATCTTCAGCTATCTCGTCTGGTTCTAATGCAATAATGTGGTTCGGGTCTTTCACATATTTACGAAGCATAGATATGTGGAATACATTGTGAACACGAGACATACTTGGAGGTAACGCGAGTCTATAGGCTACGCTTTCCTATTCGGTCAAGAATCTTAAATGGACCAACAAACCTTGATTGAGCTTTCCTCTTTTCCCAAATCTTGTAACTCCTTTCCATGGAGCAATACGTAATAATACATGATCTCCAATATTAAACTCCACGCCCTTTCTATGAAGATTAGCATAACTCTTTTTGTCGATCTTGTGAAGTTTGAATACGTTGTCGAATCATTTGGATCTTTTCTCAGAGTCATGCGATTAATTACGGTCCCAACAATGTTGCTTCTCCCACCTCGTCCCAAAGATAATCGGAGAACGACATTTTCGTCCCATACAACGCCTCAAATAGAGCCATGCCTATACTTGCTTGATAACCGTTGTTGTAGGAGAATTCCACCAATGGTAGTACTTATCCCAACTTCCTTTGAAATCTAGGACACGTAGTCTTAATAGATCTTCAAGGGTTTGAATAGTCCTCTCGATTGTCCGTCTGCTTTTGAGGATGGTATCTCAATCAATCAGAAATGCGCTATAGCTTTCTCGCAAGCTAACCCAAAATCTTGAAGTGAATCTCGGTCACGATCCGAAACTATGGATACTGGCATGCCATGCAATCATACAATCTCATTCACGTACATACGAGCAAGACGCTCAAGGGATAAGTCTCACAGACGGTAAGAAATGGGCGGACTTGGTTAATCTATCAACAATAACCCAAATTGCATCAACGCCTTGAGAAACTTTGGGAAGACTCAGAACAAAATCCATAGTAATGTGTTCCCATTTCCATTCCTAATCTCAAGTGGTTGCAATGGACCTTTTGGCACTTGATGCTTCGCTTTTACACGCGTTGACAAAGTTAAACATCTTGAGATAAACTCCGCAATCTCTCTCTTCATATTGTTCCACCAAAATGTATGTCGAATATCATGATACATTTTGGTACTCCTGTGATGGATTGCAAACGGGTGTTGTGTGCCTCCATCATGATTTTATGCTTCAGGTCAGAATCGTTAGGAACGCAAAGTCTAGAATTGACTCAAAGTATTCCTTCCTCATCAATTCTTGCTTCCTGAATAGCTCCTTCTTGCACTTTCTTCTTCATACGCATCGCCTGTGTCCGTAGCTTGAGCGCCTTTTAACTTTATCGATTAAAGTCGGTTATACTTGTATATTCGCCATCATTATGTGGGTCCTTGGAGTCTTTAATTCTACCTCCATCCTTTGCAAGTCATACAAGATGGGCCTTTGCGTTGACAATATCGCACTCGTACTTGCATATGATCTTCTACTTAATACGTCAGCTACTACGTTCGCTTTTCTAGGATGATATTGAATAGTGTGATCGTAATCTTTTAATGACTCCACCAACGTCGTTCTTATGTTGAGTTCTTTTTGGGTGAAAAAAATATTTGAGGCTTTTATGATCCGTATAAATCTCTACTTTCTCCCCGTATAAGTAATGTCTCCATATCTTCAACGCAAACACGATCACGCTAACTCCGGATCATGAGTAGGATAATTCCTCTCATATTCTTTGAGTTATCGTGAGGCATAGGCTATGACTTTCCCATGTTGCATGAGAACACATCCTAACCCCTTGCCGTAAGCATCATCATAGATAACAAATCCATCCTGAACCAGATGGTATTGTCGTAACAGTCTTAAAATGAGTCTCCTCTTGAGCTCTTGGAAGCTCTTCTCGCATTCCTCGCCCATAAGAATTTTGCATCCTTCCGAGTCACCGAGTTAACGAGTAGCGATTCGAGAAAATCCTTCCACAAATCTCCGATAATAACCAACTAAGCCCGTAAAGTCACGTGCATTTTGGCCACCGACTTTCGCTGTTCTAACTTTGTATTGCTTCAATCTTCGCCGTCAATGAGATACTCCTTGTTTTGACACCACGTGCCCAAGGAATGCTACTTCTCAAGCCGAACTCGCATTTCTTCACCGCATAAAGCTTGTGTTCACGAAGTCTTTGTAGTACCAAACTTCAAATGGTGCTCATGATCTTCACGGCTTTTGGAATAGATGAGGATGTCATCAATAAAGACAACAACGAACCCGATCCAAATATTCCTTAAATACACGGTTCATCATATCCATGAAAGCGGCGGGAGCATTAGTCAATCCAAAAGACATGACCAAGAATTCATAATGCCCAGACGAGTCCCGAATGCCGCCTTTGGAATATCCTCGCTTTTAATCTTCAAATGATGATATCCAGAACAAAGATCGATCTTTGAAAAGAATTGCGCTCCTTGTAATCGGGTCGAATAGGGTCATCAATGCGAGGTAATGGATACCTATTCTTGATGGTGACATGGTTCAATTCTTGATAGTCAATACAAAAGTCGCATACTCCCGCTCTTTCTTCTTTACGAATAAAACAGAGCACCCCAAGGAGACGTATTTGGGACGAATGAAACCGATGTCTAATAATTCTCAGTAGTTGGACTTTTAACTCCTCAAGTTCAATAGAGCCATTCGATATGGGGTTTTAGAAATGGGCTTTGTACCCGGTTCAAGGTCAATAAAGAATTCAACATCACGCTCGGGGGTAGACCGAAGCTCTTCAGAAATACATCGTGAATTCTCTAACCACGTAAATATTATTCAAATCGACTTGTCTTTATTCAAATCCATAACATGGGCTAAGAAAGCTTGACATTCGCTTTTCAATAAACGAATAGCTTTGTGGCTTGATATGACAAAGGATCGATTTTAGTGGTTTAGTGGTTTGAATTAGTATGACAAAGTTGGTTAGAATATGAAAACTAACAACCTTACGAAAACAATCAATTTTGGCATGATGAGTGGTTAACCAATCAATTCCTAAAATCACATCAAAAGCAAGTATCTTTAAAGAGATAAGATCAACAGTAATGTGATAGTGCCAACTTGGATCATGCAAGATTTATAAATTGTAGATGTAACGAAGGTTTCACCCAACTGAGTTTCAACAGATAAATCAAAATCTAATTTCTCCTGAGTCAAGTTTAAACGTTGAGCACAAGCGGAGAGATAAAAGAATGGGTAGAACTGGTATATCTAGTAAGGTATAAACTTCGCAAGAATTCAAGATTAGCTTACCCGTGATCACCTCGTTTGGGTTCCTCACGTTTTGTCCAAATCCACGACAAACGCTTCTTCTAGAACCGTGATTTCGACTTATCCGGATGTACTTGGAATCACCACTTCATTAACTTGGTTTTGCGATAGTACAATCTCGAGCGATGTGGCCTTCCTTTCCACAAATTGTAACATACCTTGGATTGTTGTGGGCGGTTTAATGATATGTCCCTCCTTCCCGCATTTGTAACATCTAACCGGCGGTCGTTCTCCTCCCCTAGCATTTGTTGTTGGTCTTTGGTGTCATTAGTTGATATCTTCCCCGACATTGTTGAATCTTCTTTCAAAATTTCCACTTGAGTCACCTCTCCTATTATCATGTCCACGATTACCACCGAGTGGTTACCGCTTTTGTCCGTATTCTTTCCTCCTCGCCGGTTATCATCGTTCGATGACTACCCCGATTGTGGTCCCTCTGGTTGAGTATACTCACTATCTCGCTCTAATAATTGAGCCTCGCTGACAACATCCCGAATACGAGAGAAAATTTATGAGAGATAAGGTATCGACGAATCTCGGTTTTAGACCTCTCGAAACATACGCGTCATTCGCTTCTCATTCTCCACCAAATGAGGTGCAAACTTGATAATTCTGCGAACCTTGCCTCTGATCGAGACACCGCATGTTTTTCTCGTTCGAGTCTAATAAACTCTACCTCCTTCATATGATGAATACTTTCTCGAAAGTACTTGTCATTGAATGCAGCTTCAAAATCTTTCCCAAGACATGTTAAGTGCATCCGGTCAGTACGCTTCACGATTCCCACCAAAGAATCTGCTTCACCACGAAACATAAAGGTGGCGAATGGAACCTTCTGTTCCTCCATGCACCCTAAGACATCGAATATCTTGGTAATTTTCTTGACCCACGTTTACGCTTGATCGGATCCGGCTTTCCATGGAAATCTGGTGGTCCCAACTCTTTGAATTGTTCGGGCCGTGACAAACCGCACGCTACTATCATTTCCTCCCGTATTTTGTACACGAGTCTCCTCGTCGATTTTGCATGAAATGCAAAAAGCTTCTAAACATCCCGTCGCTCATCATTTACTCAGCCAAGGCGTTGTTCACGGGAGGAACATTTTCACTTTGTTGCACGCTCTCCTCGTTGGTGAGTACCTGCGGCTCCTCGGCCTCATAAACTCCATTGTTAACGCTTCTCGCAGCCCATTCTTAAATATCGCCATAAAACAAGGGTTAATTAAATAAATTAACATATCACATAATATCCTATATTATGACCGACCAACAAATAAGCTTAGTAGGACACACTAGCGAAGGATTTACTCGCTCTCCCTCCTAGTTCTATTCCCCGATCTCCGCCAGAGATCATATCCCTAAGCTCGATACCAATCATGACGCCCCAAAAATAGGTATACAACACCCATTCTGAGTCGCCAAAATACATGGTATAGAAAGCAAACTACAACTTTGATAATACAGATGTCGTGTAGAATACGCACAATACAACTCTGTGAGTTTGAATACAAATATTGTCTTGTAGACAATATACACACCCAAATAAGTCCTCATTAATTATTCATACACTATTTTACGTAAATAGTGAGGACAATAAAACATCTTCCTAGAACCATCACTCCATACCCGACTCGATCCTCGCTATGTTCTCACCTCCTAAGAAGAAAAATGGAACAAAAGGAAAAGGGTGAGCTCAACTAGCCCAAGAAAGAATATTATGACTAAGATAATATACAAAAAATTATCGTTAGTCTTCAACAGAAAAAATCTAATAGAATACAATAGACAACAAGTTTTAGATCAACAAATGCAATGAAGCAAGAATCCATTAGAAGAGTCACGTAGAGAAAGAATTCTACCGCCTTCTAAGGTTTAAAAGTCCATCATCAATAGTTTATCCTCGTAATAACAATCAATATACATCTTTAATCATCTTTGCACTACAAAGCCAAAGATATTCATTTGTATCACCAAATGGTCATGTTCATCTCAACACTGCTCATCTTTGCACTACAGCCAAAGATATTCATCGATTAATCGTTCATCTTTGCACTACAAAGCAAAGATATTCATTTATATCACCATTTAGGACCGAGGATGATGAAAACATTTTTAAAGAAACGAATCCAAAGTGAAACAAAATGACAAGGATTAAGGATTAATGATTCGTACTTTGTTTTACCCATGTCCAAAAATACTCAAAATAATCATATTGGTGTAAAATTCAAGAATGATCAAAACATGGATACAATCAAAGCTAGTATCCGGGATAGATATTTTGGACAAAAAGAAAATTTTTATTTTTTCATTGAATAGTCTTAGTATATTCGTGAATAAAGTCATATACGTGAATAAGTCTTTGATACGTGAATAGTAACCCCGACACAAAAAAAGTTCCAAATTTGATAAAAAGTTCACCAATACTTGACATAATGATATTGAAGAAAAAATATCATTTAAAAAGAAAATAATACCCTTTACCTCAAAATAACCGTATTTCCATCGAATTTTGTAGATAAGGTCGTGTAAACCCATACCGTATAGCAACACTCAAAGTATACTCACAAGAATATGCTCGATAATTTAGAGAGAGAAAGAGAAAAACTTAGTTTTTGGTGTGATTTTCAATTCTAACTTAGCCCTCCATTTATAGGAAAATGTTAGAACGCCAAAGGAGACTAAAATAATAAAATAATATTATTAATTTTCAAATTTCCTACGCATGCCTCCACCAACCAAGCCACCAAATTAGAAGAAAATAGCAATTTCATGTGTTCAACACCTACCAAAAGTGGGTCCCACCCATTAATTTAATAAAAATCATTTTATTTTCTGAAACTTCAACAATTCGTAGAAAATAGCTCGGTTATTAGAAAAATTCAAAACTCGCGTTTTTTCATGGGAAATTTCATTCTCTACAACTTTACAGAAGAAAGTTTTTCCAAATTCCAAACAGAAATTGACCAAAATTCATAAACGGGCGATTTTATAGTCTATAATAAATTTTCGGTCAAGAATTGTGTCCACCGACACACAAAACATGTGTTAAACATTTAATGCCACAAAAATATTCTACCTCCTCATATACTCATATATCCCACATTCATTATAAAAATATCACCGTTAATATATTATTAAAATAATATATTTAAATGAATTATTTTATCAAAAAAAGATAAAATATTAATTTTCAACAATTGTCACATAATCAATAATTTTAAAAATAATATTACAGAATCACAAGATCGATAACCGTGCCGCTCTCGAGAAGAGGGGCTTTCAATAAGGATTTCTCCTCATCTTGCGCGCAATTAGGTGACCAAACCTCTCCTTGATGTAACTTTCTGACATTGCTAATAATGTTATCTCGATAATATTATTCAAATAATATGAATTATTGATTTGATAATGGAAAATAATCGTAAATGACAATTATTGAAACAACAAAGAATACAAAATATCAACGCAAAGAATTATTGAATCAATAAAATATAATATTGAATAAGAATTCATCAGAATAATTATTGAGTAGTGCCTTCTTACGTAAGGATCAATAATTCAATAATACTGCAATACCGGTAATGCTACTTTGTGCAACCACGCCAGACATCAGATTTTAACCACCGTGTAACCCAACAAAGGTTAATTCAGAATAATTTACGTCGTTATTTATAAAACTCAATCTTTGTCGTTTTCCTTCATCCAACCGTTTTTCGTTATGGGGCCCACCAATGACTGCGCCGTCGTACGGAGATTCCCGACAAAAAGAATATTCCACGACCAAACGAATATTCTCCGACAATAATGAATATTTTATAACCACTTGCTTATTTTGTAAACTTTGCACATTTCACCCATAACAAAAGAATTATATCAAATTAACCCTTATTAATTTAGAATAATGAATAAAGGAAAATTCAATTTTATTTATAATAAGTTGGGGTCTTACATCAGCTTGCGTCTCCTGACTGTCTCGAAGCAGTTCTCTAGATCTTCAAGATGGACACAGACTGACATGCTTTTAACGATCATGTCGTCTACGTAGACCTCCATACTTCTCCCTGGTTGCTTCGTGAACACGAAATTCATCATTCTCTGATAAGTAGCCCTGGCATTCAGTAACCCGAAGGTCATCTTTCGATATACGTATATTGCCCGATGTGTGATAAAACTGGTCTTTAGGATATCTTCCTTGCTTATTGAGATCCCTGAAAAGGCGTCCATGAAGCTTAGCATGCCGTATCCCGAAGTGGCGTCTATCAATTGATCTATGTTGGGCAATGGATAGAAGTCCTTTGGACACGCCCTGTTCAGATCCGTGTAGTCGATGCATAGCCTCCACTTTCCGTTCTGCTTCTGGACCAAGACTACGTTGGACAACTATTCTGGGTAGTCGATTTCGATGATGAATTCGGCTTCCAGGAGTTTGGCAATTTCCTCGTCGATTATCTTTTGTCTCTCTGGGGTGAAAACCCTTCGTTTCTGTATGACTAGCTTTCTGTTTGGGTCTACATGCAATTTGTGCAGGGCCACTGACTCGCTTACCCCCAACATATCACTCGACTCCCACACAAATATATCGGTGTAGACTCGGAGCATATCTATCAGTCTTGTCCGAAATGGTTCTGTTAACCCCGACCCGATTTTGATCACTTTCTCTTTGATTCCCGCTATCAATTCTACATCTTCTGTTTCCTCGGTGGGCAGAGCAAACAGTTTTGTACTACTTTCAGTGAATGACTCTATTTCGGTAGCCATCGTCTGTTTCTTCTTACTGACCCCTACCCCAACCCCTGAAGAGATCAAACTATTCTGATAACACCTTCGGGCAATGTCTAAGTCGCCTTTTACCTCCCCGATCCCGTTCGGTGTCGAAAATTTGATTTTAAAATGGGGAATGGAGGTTACCGCCTGCAGTGCTGCCAAGGTCGGTCTCCTGAGGATCGCGTTGTATGCCGAATCTACCTAAATGACGAAAAACCTGACCTTGATCTCTACCTGATTGGGTGTCGTGCCAAACTTAACTAACAGTTCGATGGTACCCGACACATACACCGGATCTCCACTGAACCCGTACAAAGGTCCTTCGCTGCCCAAATCCATCTTCTTTCCTTGCAGGTCCATCCTCTGGTAGGCGTGAGTGTATAAGATATCGACCGAGGACCCGTTATCTATCATCATTCGCTTCATATCCACGGTCCCGACCTGGGCGGTTATCACCAACGCCCCATCATGTGGTTTTATGAGATCTGTAGGATAGTCTTCTTCCGAGAAAGAGATAGATGTTCCAGGATAGGCCCGATCCTTTCTTGTAGTAGACCCCGTAACCGATAACACTTCCTCTAGATGCTCGCTCTTTTTCTTTCCGGTTACGCGCCCAACTGAACCACCGGAGATGACATCAATTACGCCTCGCCGGGGATTCTGTGGTGGTACGGTCGTCCCCGACCTTGATCTCTCTTTTTTTCTTGGCGCCATACGTTACCTCGACTCCATACATCTTGTACTAACCGTCTGCTTTTGAACATTCTTCTCTATCATTTCCATCAGGTGGGTGCATGCCTCTGTCGAGTGCCCGGTACTCTGATGGTATTCACAAAACTTGTCTCGACCCCTCCTCCCTGGTTTGGTTCGCCTCGAGCAGGGCTCATAAAATGGTTTACTTTTTATCTCATCCAAGATCTTCGCCCGGTCCGTAGTGAGGAGGGTGTAAACTTTGCTGACATTACGATTAGGCAATGGAGGTCGGCTGCTTCCTGATCCTCCTCCGTTGTAAGTTTTCTTACTCGAATTGTCCGAGCGCTGATAACTCGGTTTATCCCGATCCTTCGATTTCTCGTAAGATTGAGAGTGTGGTTTGAAATTACCCATAGCCTCCTCTATCGAGATGAACCCTTCGGCCCGATGGAAGGCTTTGGTCAGGTCTGCAGGTGGGTTGATTACCAAATCCTTCATCAGCTTCTTCGACCTCCCAACATCCAGACCCGTTGTGAAGAATCCCAAAGCTTGTGAGGAGTTCAACTCGGCTACCGATCCCACGGCCTCCCGAAATCTTTTTACATACTGACCCAGGGTTTTGTCCGACTTCTGTCTAACCTGCATGAGGGAAGCTGTTATTTTACCCCGTCTTTTGTTACTCCCGAACCGAGCATGGAACTTTTCCCTAAGGTCATTCCACGAACCGATTGATCTGGTTGCTAAAGTTCCCATCCATTCTCGGGCACTCTTTTTCAGCGTTGTAGCGAACATATGGCATTTGGCTGCATCCGAATGCTCATAATAAGACATCAGGCGATCATATCCATCTGAATGATCGTAAGGGTCCCCTAATCCGTCATACGTATCCATCGGGGGCATCTTCTTTTTTGGATCGGCTGTGACCTAATTTATCTCTAGTGAGAAGGGCGATCCAGGACAACCTGAAGAGGTCCCCATCGGACTCTTAGCTGCTAGTAGTTTCTCCAGTTCTGCGACTCTTCTTGCGAGGGGGTCGACCTCCCCTTTACGAGGGGACGAACGATGTCTGTCCCGCTCGTATTCGGGCAACGCGACCCTCCTCTTTTGATCCGACCTTCCTGGGTGTCCGGATCTTCTGTCATTCGATCGACTCCTCCTTCGACTTCGCCCTTCTCGGGAACGACTCCGTGGTCGGCTCCTTTCTTTTCTAGCCTCGTCCCTTCAGGGTGATCGGGATCGGCTAGGACGTCTGCGCCTCTTCGAGTAGGCTTCCTGTTCTCCGGCCATCTTAGCCATCTGGACCTCGTGTTCTTCCTATTGCAGTCGTAGCGCCAACATGGCATCTTTGTTCTGCTCCATCTTCTTCTTCAGGATGAACTCCCGTTGGTCCTGGCTATCATCTCCTCTTTCTAGCCTCGCGAGGGCCCGAGATTGATTTTCATCTGCCTGAGTCGCTTGATGGGGCGTGTGTTGACTATCGTGGAAAAGCTTTCATCGGAGGGAAGGGGCTGGTATCTCTTGAACCTCCGAAATTTTGGACCCCAGTCGGTCCTTCACCGATCCCCTCACCTGTGTGGTCTGGCGTGACTGTTGGGTTTTTGCCTTTTCTTGGGCAGAGGCATTATTCTCCTTACTCGACATATCCTGCTGCCGGAAAAGTTTGTAGTGATTACAAAAAAGCACTAAGCCCCTCCTTCTAGCGCCAATGTTAACGCCAAGTTTCGTCCGCGCGTCCAATCACAGAATCCACGCACTGAAACCTGCACAATAACAGATCACACAGAAGCTTGACGGCTTGTGCCGCCGGGGGATAGCTCCAGTGTGAGAATAAGTACGGGCCGTTCACAAGGTTTAACAATGGAGGCTTATGTATTTAGTGCTCAAAGATGTATTACCTATTAATTGTAGTTAAGCCTTGTATTTATAGCCATTCTCATCTCCCAAGAGTCCCTCTCCGAGTCGGTATAGGACTCCTAAATATGGCAGCTACCCATATTTGGGTCCAACACAATCTCCGTAAAAGGTGTAAGTAGAATCCCTTTCGAATACTACCTTTGAAGTTACCTTATTAGATATGGCTGGGGTTAGAACCCTTAACCACGTAAACCCCTTATCACTCCCTAACTCGCATATGGGTCGCCTAACCGCCCAGCCCAACCCATCGACATCATAAACACCATTCCTAAGCTTCTACCAAAGGACGCGAAGGGCCTTGACCCCAATTCTCCCTGACCACAACCGGATTCCGGCCTAATGGGCTCGGATACCCGAACCCGAACATCCTCGACATCCTGTATGTCTTTGGCCATATCAGCCCAACCTCATCAATTCCGGCCCAGGCCTACAGCTAACATGATGGTCGGTAAAACACTCCCGAACAGTAAGTATTAAAGGGGTATTTTGTTTTGTTTTGTGTTTATTTTTAAATGTAATAAATTTGTTATTCATTGGAAATTATAAATGGTTAATTTATTAATAATGACTTGATAGAAAAAAAAATAATGAATAATTTTAAAATCGAAATTGTTATTTTATATTATTGTTAGTAGAAAATGACTTTTTTATGAAATATAAAAATTATGAAATATGACATTTTATTGTAATAGACTAGGTATGATCTAATAATTCAACTTCAACAATGCCTTTTATTTCAAGTTAGGTTGTGACATTGTTAATATATTTTAATATTATTTAATGTCGTACTCATTTTATCTAAAATATAAGATTTTTATTGATTTTTTAATAATTAATATAAGCTGCAAGATATATTAAATATAGAAAAGTCTATCAAAGTCTTGGTAAAAAGTCTATAAAAAATATGTCATTTATTTTATATAGTCTTTAAAAATAATTTTAAAAGTCTTTAAAAGTTATTAAAATTTATAAATTATATAAAAATCTATTACTTAAAAAATATATTTAAAAGTGTTTATTGAATACAACATTCGTCACCATCGAGGAGATTAGAGGGGTTAAATGTTTTTTCACCATCGTACGTATAAATCAACTTACGATGGATAATCGAATTTTTTTTCTTACGATCGACTCAATCGTACTCGATTTTACTAACAAAATTAAAAAAACCGTTAAGTCAACCTTTGACTTAACGAAATGTGACGTGCAAATGACTTGTCTTTTTAAAAAAAGTATATATGGCGATTAGTATGATTTATGCGTGGCGGTGATAATGTGGATTTGGAGGAAATTTTTATGAAAAATTGAAAAAAATATTTTAAAGTATAATATAAATTATAAAAATTAGCCAAAAAATAAGAAAATAAATAAATAAATAAAATAATTATTTTTAATAAAAATTTTAAAAAGCGCTTTTTTTATTAAAACGCATTTTTTAATAAAATAATTGTTTTTTATTTTATTAAAAAAATTAAAATGTAGATTTTTTAAATAAAAATAATTATTTTTAATAAAATAAAAAATACAGTTTTTTAATAAAAATAAAAAATGTAGTTTTTTTAATAAAAATAATTAAAAGTCAGTTTTTTTAATAAAAAAATACAATTTTTTAATAAATTTTTTTCTTTTTTTATTAACTGTTAAAAATTTAACAGTTAATTTTTAAAAACTGTTAATTTTACAACTGTTAATTTAACAGTTAATTTTTTAAAACTGTTAATTTAACAGTTAATTTTTAAAACTGTTATTTTTATTTATTTTTTAATTTAACAGTTAATTTAACTATTAATTAATTTTAAAACTGTTAAAAATTTAACAGTTAATTTTTTAAGCTGTAAATTTTTTTTATTAACAAAATTTTTTTTTAATTTAAATAAACTGTTTTAGAGATTAAAAAAATTGTATTTTAAAATCTGTTAATAGTTTAAAGAGTTTTTTTATTATTAAAAAAATGCATTTTATGTCAACCTTGACTTAATTTTTTATTTTTTTATAATAAAATTAATCTGTTAATTTTTTATTATAAAAAAACTGCATTTTTAACAATTATTTTATTAAAAATTCAGTGTTTTGTTGTTTTTTAATAAAAAAAAAAAAAAAAAATTATTAAAAATTTCATTTTTTATTTAAAAAAGTTGCATTTTAACAATTATTTTTATTAAAAATTCAGCGTTTTATTATTTTTTTAAATAAAAAAAAGAAAAAAATTATTAAAAAATTGCATTTTTTAATTAAAAAACTGACTTTTAATTATTTTTATGAAAAAAACTACATTTTTTATTAAAAAAACTGCATTTTTTATTTTTTATTGAAAAAATCTACGTTTTAATTTTTTTAATAAAAATAAAAAACAATTATTTTTATTAAAAAAATGCGTTTTAATTTTTTTAAAAAAAAATTGCTTTTAAAATTTTTATTTAAAATAATTATTTTTATTTATTTATTTATTTATTTATTTTTTTGGCTAATTTTTATAATTTATATTATATTTTAAAATATTTTTTTCTATTTTTTCATAAAAATTTTCCTTGAAATCCGCATTATCATCATTAATGTCAAATATCTTAATCATCACATATATTTTTTTTAAAAAACAAGTCAGCTGACATATCACATTTCTGTTAAGTCAACCTTTGACTTAACGATTTTTTTAATTTTTATTAATAAAATTAAGTACAGTAAATTGAAGTTGACTGTAAAAAAAAAAATTCAATTATCCTGACCAATATTACGATGACCGAAAAAATATTTAACACCCGAGATTAGAGTTGTGAATTTATCGGTTTCCAATTAAAAAGTCAGTACAAGTCACCTCATCAAAATCAAACAAAAGTCAACAGTCAAATCTGTCACCCTCCCTCCTTCCTTCCTTCCTCCCTCTGTCTCTATGTATAAATTCTCCACGATTCCACCATTCTCCTCCTGTCACTGATCATTGATCTTTTAGAGAGAGAAAATGTGTGGAATATTCGCCTACTTGAATTACGATGTCAACAGAGAGCGTCGGTACATTCTCGAAGTTCTATTCAATGGCCTACGGCGTTTGGAGTACAGAGGTTACGATTCCGCCGGAATTTCCATCGATTCTCCCATTTATGCCCATGTTTCTGGCCAGCCAAACTGCCCCCTCGTTTTTCGCCAAGAAGGGAACATCGAATCGCTTGTTAAATCAGTCTATGAAGGTACAATGATCTTGTTCTTCGCTGTTTTTAATAATTCTCCCCGTCTCTCTTTGCAAATAATTTTTTTTGGCGAATGCTCCTAATTAATCGCTATAATTTGTACAAAAAATAGTGGATTATCAAAATGAATGTACTAAAGTTTTGATCTCGTCCACTGATTTTGTTTAAGTTTTATGTTTTTTGATCAATTTTGTTTGTTAAATTATTTCAAATTCTTTGAATTTTAAGATTTGATTTTTGGTTTTGGGTGGAGGTAGTTTAATGTAACATAAAACCGCATTGATGAACTCGAATCCCTCTATTTATGATTTATAGAACCTAAAATTAAGTTTAATGGTTGCTTATTGCAATTTCCTTTCCTTAATTCTATGAGTTTCATGCACAGCATTATTGATCTAACTTATTTAGTATTTCAAGTAGTGAGAGTATGGAATTCTTTTGATACTAGAGGGCTTTAAGGGCATAAATTGATTAGATGTCTAACCCCAAGAGTTTAAATGCTGATTTGGATTGTTAAATTGCAGTCTATTATTGTGGATAAAAATTCCAAAGTCCCAAACTTAAATTCTATGTAGGGTTTAAGTGTGTACACTTGGGCAGGAATCAGAAGGCCGACACATTGTACCAGTGAAATTGGAGGCTTGTTCGGCTTTTCTGAATCTTAGCTATATATGAGTAGATGGTCAATTTTAGTACAAATAAAATATGTGAGGTTAATTATAGTAATAGTAAAGAAATTGTTTTTTAAGTAAATGAACCAAAAAAATAATTTGAAATAAATTTAGAATATAAAAGAAACAGTCATTTTGAAATTTGTTTTAGCATCCACATTAAAATTATGTTTGGATAGAAGTATCTTTTATTATTGGGTGGAGTACATGAAGTAATATAAGAATACGAGTGATCATGTTAGTTGCTACTTTCATGTTTCAACTAGATTTGCACCATCCTTTTAAGTATCTATTTTAAACATTGCGGACACTTGCATGCTGCATGGCCAACCACATTTTTTCTAACTTAATTTTGGAATATTGTATAGAGATTTCATCTACAGATTTAAATTTGGAGGAAGCATTTTCTGTTCATGCTGGAATTGCACACACCCGTTGGGCGACACACGGTGAACCAGCTCCAAGGAATAGCCATCCTCAGTCTTCTGGTAGTGGAAATGACTTCTTGGTTGTTCACAATGGGGTCATCACTAATTATGAGGTTTGCTTAGAATCTTATGGAAAATTTGGATTCATATGATGTATTTATTATGTTCACTATCGATATGATAAATCTACCAGAAGTTGCTTCTATATATATCCATTTTTACTACTATGTAAAGATAGAATTCAATATGAAGATACGTACTTAAGCTACCTAACATGTGTGAGTGTGAGAGGACATTGTAGTTGTTCTTTCTGTAGGCTGACCCTGATAAAGCTCATTGTTGGCCCATGTCTTGACATAAAACCACAAAAAATTCCAGCTAGGTCTTCAACGCTGTGTTAAAGATACTAGAGTAATGGAGCAACTGTAAGGTCATGTTGCTGCTGCCACTGAGCTTTAAGAGCTCTACGGTCTTGTTCTTGACCTAGCTACACTTCATTAAATTGTGGTCATTAGCCTGAAGGGAGGCTTTCGGAGAGAGTTTGTTTGTTTGTTTAATGCTGCCTAGAGGTGGGTGGGATAAAGTTGTTAAAAACCTAAACAATGGAGGTTGACTTAGAGAAAGTACATAATGATCTTGAGAATACCACGATATTTAGTTTGAAGGCAAGGGTTTGCATATGTTTCCTATTTAGAAATAATGCATTGGTTTGGGTAACTAGTGGAAATTCAGAACAAAGGAGCTCTACCAGAAGAATGAACGAAAGAACCTTGATGATACATTTGTATCAAGATAGAAAGCATGAAACTCTATTCAAAAAATGTTTAGTGCATCTACATTGTGCACCTACTAATATGTCACGAGACTCACGACCCACGAGTATTTTTGTTGAAATTAATTGAACTGTTAGGATCTATTATTTTTAGTTAAAAGGTTTGTAAGAGGCACACCATCCGGTGCATAAATTGGGTGTATGTACCATTACTCTTTCATTAATAGGCTTCGTTCATTCACCATATCATTTTCTGACTTTTTTGTGGAGATGCTGACATGTACAAATTGGAGGGGTTCCTGTTATGTGTTTGTAGTTTCTTCCTTCCTTATTTTAGTTGTATGACTTCACTATTTCTAACTTCTAAAGGGTGTAGACTTATGTTCCAATTGTTTTCCACTTTTATTTTTTTGTCAAATAGTTTCCTTTACAAACACGACCTTACTAAAATTCTGCTCATCTGTAATCGTGCAGGTGTTAAAGCAAACACTAGTCCGTCATGGCTTCACCTTTGAATCTGAAACAGATACAGAAGTGATTCCAAAGCTTGCAAAGTTTGTATTTGACAAAGCAAATGAAGAAGGTCGAACTCTAGTCAATTAAAGTTACTAAGATCTTTCTTTGTAGTTGTAATTCTTAAAATATGTGATGAATTAAGGCATCAATGTTGCAATAAGCATACTTAATACATTTTCTTATTTTTTGTGATTCCAAATCATCAAGAAAAGAAATACATTTTCTTGGGGGTGATTCCACAGTTTCTAAGTGATTCCATAATGTTGCCTAAATTTGTGGTTACTAATTTTTATTTATTTATTTTAAGTGACTTTTAACCAAAATGATGTAAGAGACGGCTGTTCATATCCTTTTTTGTGTCTTAGGAGAGAATGCAGTTACATAAATATCCACTCACATATATTTATTTCTTCTTGATGAAATAGGGTTCTGAATATCTGTTTTAGTAATGTTCAAAACAGATGGAAAATTATTTTGAAGATGTTGAACTGGTAGAATATATAATTTTGTCAAATAAATTTCTGTAAAATTGCAACCATTCAAAGCCTTATTGGAAACTTTTTTGGTCTTAGTCTTGTTACTTTTGGTGTCCATCTTGTCTTAGTTGTGCAGCTTGTGCCTTCAGTGGTGCATTATCTGTCTTCGCCGCACAAATCATCACATTCACCATTTTTTGTCCATAGTTTGAAGCACCTCTAGCCTCAGCGACATGAGTTCTTATTTAACATTTTCTCTACATCTTTAGTTCATTTTAAGATTCTGTTGTTTGAAATATTAATTCTTTGAAGCATTTTTTGTGATTAATTGACTATTTTGGGGCTTAACCCTTGCATTTAAGTGCTTTTCTATCTCAAGAATGCATCTAGATTCAGAAATGATAAAAGTTTCCATTTTTATTGTATCTATATTATTGTTCATTCCTGTAAACATGCTAGAATGTTTTCTGGAAAACAGGAGAATCAGAGATAGAAAACATTAAATACTTCTCTTGCTATTTTGCTTTCCTGTAGGAAATTTTTGTTCAAGGAAAAGCAGAAGAGGCAAGAAAAGAACTATAAAAGCTCTAACGAACATTCTCTTTGGTATATATTTATCACACATAAAGTGGTGACTGCTATATAACGTTGGCTTCATGTTCTACTGTTTGTTGCAGGTGATCAGTCTGTCACATTTAGTCAGGTTGTACTTGAAGTTATGAGGCATCTTGAAGGGGCATATGCTCTCATTTTTAAAAGCCATCACTATCCAAATGAGTTGATTGCTTGCAAGCGTGGTAGTCCATTGCTTCTTGGCGTGAAAGTAGGTTACACGTAAAAAAAATTCTCCATATTTAAAGCAAAAATAGAGCTTATTTGAGTACTCTTTATGATTCAATAAGTTGTCAATTGCATGTCTTTATCATTTCTGTTTTAGCCTTAATTTTTTTGGAATTTGTGTCTTCAATACTCTTTTGGCTTGCTGGTTTACATTTTGGCTTCTGTTCACCATGACTTGTACTTGAGATATTCAGCATGCATCTGTTGTGGTTCTTGTCTTTTAATGCTGAAAGTTGAAGTGAGTTAAAAGCCTTTTCACGATAATTAGTTGATTTTAGTGTTTATACTAATTTTTATTATATACTAAGCACAATCACTGCCTATCATTCCAGTTTTTTAGATGCTTAAAAATATAGTATGGAAATTTATTATTACATGATAACCTGGACCTGGACACATTTACAACCACCATTACTCTATTTTGAGACGTACAAATTTGACTCGTTTTCTTCTTATATTTGAGAAATCAATTCTTAATCCCTCTTCCCTAAATTGGCAGCACTTGAAAAGTTTGGAAAACGTCTTTTGTTTAAAAAACGTTTACATCTCAGCTTATAATTGTACTTGTAAAGTAATTAATTCGTTTCCAATCTATATTAATATTCTAATAAGAGTGCAAGGGAATGTCAATAATTGATTGTGCACATCCATTTCGAGACTTCCTAAACTGATAGTTGGACAAACAATATGGAACAGGTAAGATTAAGCTTTTAGTGGTAATAGTTACTTGGCCATCATTTTGAATTGTTAACATGTATAGATATTATCTACGAAGTTTTTACTAAACAAAATGATCTCCATAGTTAAGTTATTAGGACTTCTTTTTGTAACAGTCGTGACGGTGGAATAGAACGCGACTAGCTGTAGTTGGTATTTCCTAATTTGGGTCTTTGAAGAGAAAACAGGAAAAACTTTAAATTGAGCCCATTGTCCAATTTGTTTACTTATTCTCCTATGTTGAGTAACGTTATTTAGGTCCATACATTTTACTTTATTTAAAATTTAAATTTCTTATATTATTTGATATAATGCTAACTGCAAATATATTTTTGATAAATCAGATGAGAATTTCAAAAAAAAAAAATTCTCGTCTCAAAAAAAGGAAAATAGATATCTTTCAAATTTGAAATGATGGTTAATTAGCGAGTTTGATGAGTTTGCAGATAGATTTATGATGCCTTAGATCTTTGATATGATTTGGAATAGATTTTTATCTAGCTTAGGTGAATATAACTATATGAGTTTATTTATTAATTTTATAATGGGTATTTTGATAGTTTCAAGTCTTCTAACCTTCATGTACTCGGACACTCTACCAACCTGTTAACCGTACCCACCTATTATTCTTTGCTTATCACTTGCAGCTTCATCACTTTCCTCTGAATTATGTAGTTATAAGGCAACTTCGTCGACTGGGCTGTTTGAAGCAGTGCGACTGTAAATTTTATCATTCTTCCCTCCTACCTTGTATATTCTCAGGGGTCTTAAAGCTGTTCTTTACGCATATTATTTCCACTTGGGCGCCTCATGGTTAATTATGGTATATTAGTTCTGCCAGGCATTACATGTATATTAGAACACATGTAATTTTTGTTTTGAAGAACTTTGAGCTAAACTCTAGGAGGTAATTTTTTTTGGGATTCTGTAAGGCAGGAACTTTCCCATTTATTGTTTGTATAAGGTTTATGATCAATAGTATTTCAACTGAGTGGGTGATATTAGCAAGACTTAAGAAACTCTATTTGTCCTTATAAGTAAGCACGGTTAGGTAATTCGTCTTTTTTCCCTATTTATCTGTCAGGAACAACCGAACAGGCATACTTCCTTGACTCGTTTCAATTCAAATAGCAGTTGTCATCTAACTAATCAAGCTAGTTAGAAAATTGTGATTAATCTGTAGTTACACAGTGAGATTAGAGGAGATTTAGGTAAAGAATAGAGGGAAATTGATAGAACTTGGAGAAGAAGATTAGAGTTATTGGATGAAGATGGATTAAGCCAATCTTTCAAAAGCTTGAATAGAGATGGATTAAGTCATTCTTTCAACACATTTCAGATTATTTCATGCGATACAACTTCCTGCCTTCTACTTATACTACTACATTTCATCATGCTAAAAGGAAACTTGTAGTAGACTAACTTGCACCTAAAATAACTAACTCAGATGTATGTGATACCTTACTAAATCTTGAAGCCTCTAATTATTTCAGCAAATCCTACACTTCTACTTTTTGCACTGCCCCTTTCTTCAAATATCTTATAAATATATTTTTCTACCATCTTTCTTGCAATACAAACATGCTTTTAGACATACCTTAGGCTTGTTCTGCATTAAATTTGGTGTTGCGTCTGGAACATTTGGAAAGCTCTAGTGTTCCATGGAGTAGGTTACCAGCAGTTGGGTTATGCGAAGTACTGTAGGGAATCGGTTGTTTCAGGGACCACATATGACATATTTACCCTTGGAAGATTATAAAAGAGTGCAAAATAGGCATTACACAGTGGAAAAGATATCTCATAGAGGTGGTGGATAAAAGTTATACCAACCCTTCACCACCCACAAAATAATCCTACTATGGGATAACACAAAATAATCTCAAGGAAAGGACAGGATTAGTTTCCATTGATTTGTCCAATTTTCTCCCCCCCCCCCCTACAAATGAACCCCTGGTGCACAAGCTTTGCATAGGTGCCTTGGTTGAGATATTTTTTAATTCAAAATTGTTTTGAATTCATTTAACTTTAGACAATACAATTATGAAAATTATAAATTGCTTACTAAATACAAGATCTATTGTATTCAAAAGTTAAATGAATCACATCAATTTTAAGTTTGAAAATGTCTCATAATGACTTTGAAAAGTCAAATTTGATCTTATATTTTGGAACGGGGGCAATATGAGGGTTGATGGTTTTTCTTAAATAGAAAATATTCCTTTTTTTGGTTGTCCTGGATTAATTTTTAATTTCCTTGAAAAGGAAAGAGGCAGTTAATGTAGTTCCTTGTGTTTCTTAAGATGATTTCGTATGCGGCTCTGAGAAAATTTTGCAGGCCAGCCTCAATCACCTGGCACAACGTTTTCTTTTCCATGCTTGATCCATATAACTTACAACAGATGAGAAACTGAGCACAAAACCAGTGGTGTTATCAGATGACTCATAGTATACCGTTTCAACATATTATTTCAAAATCGTTGTTTGTTTGTTTGTTTTTGAGTGTTTTATAATGTTCCTCTTGTTGATGTGGTTCCATGTTGACACCATAGTCACTGCTGTCACTACTATATGTCATACTTCTGAGATCAGTGCGATGTTGTATGCTGTGGTTGCTCATGCATTGTGGATCAATTCTTGTGACTTTCTGAGGGGAAATACAAAGAACATTATACCAATTCATGCATGCATATAACATAAAATAAAACCAGCTGTTTTATATCCTCAAGTATATTAACATATTGCACAATTTTTTTTAGCATATGTATAGTCTTGTTCTCTTTGGATGGTTTTGCGAAAGCATGAGCTTACTGTTTGACAAATCACTGTGATAGTGGGATTATCTCTTTTACTTGTATTTTGATTTTATTTTTATGTCCATTTGGTAACTTAATTTGCTTTTATTGCAGGAGTATCCAGGCAATGCTAGCAATGGGACCTCATTTAATGATGCTAAATTTATTTCAACTAATGGGCAACCTAAAGAACTCTTCTTATCCAGTGATGCTCATGCCCTAGTTGAACACACAAAAAAGGTCTTGGTAATTGAGGATGGTGAAGTTGTTCATCTTAAGGTATTTTGTTTCACATCACCTTCTATTAAGTTCTTCTTGCTATTATTTGTATGGAGTTGGTGATTATCTTGTCCTTTTCTGCGTAACTGCGTCCTCTTCATTTGTACATACTTCTCTTTTTTAATTATTTCAGAAATCAAGCTCTTTATACCATAAAATTAGTCCTCAATGTGTTCTTAAAAATGGCTGTATGCAATTATTTAAAATGGTACAGAATGGCTAAAAGATGTGCATCTTAAACGATTTTTTAGCAAGTTCAATAGGTTTGCCAAATGGTACTTTCTACTGTTACAGATTGTTTTCATATTTTAATTTTAGTTTGTTGGTTTATATGAATATCCGTAATTATACGATTTCTATGCTTCTTAAAAAGTGGTATGTTGTGTTTGATAAAAGGATTTCCTGGACTACCCATATCATTAGAGGAGACTTATCCATGTAACAAATGGTTTATGGATGTGATTTGACAGTTTGCATTGATTTGATAGCCTAGATTGACCATTTTATAATCCTCATTCTTGGGCCCAAACTTATCAAAAATATGATTGCTAATCTTCTTAAAAAGAAATATGTTGAGTATTGACAACAGGATTTCCTGGATTCCCATATCCTTAAAGTAGACAGATCCATGTAATAAATGGTTTATGTATGAGATTAGACAGTTTTTATGGGTTTGATGGCCAAGATTGACCATTGGCCGTCCCCATGATTGGGCCCAAACTTGCTTGTCCCACAAAAATAAATATATAATGAGATTGACCATTGGCAGTCTCATACAATCTATAAGGGGAAACTTAGGCCTTGATTTTACAACTAGTGAGCTTAGAAATACCAAACCATTTCATTTATTGCTTTTTTCAAAATTTTCATTTTCAATACACACACACACACACACACACACATATATATATATATATATATATATATATATATATATATATACAATGATTCCTTTTCTTTTAGGATCTCTTTTCGTGCTTAGGTGCTTCAGTTCTAAGTTCATTGTAAACTAATTTCATGGATGGTTTGAGCAACACATTTAAAATTAATAAGCTTAATGGTTTAAATTATTTATTTCCCATAGGCAGTATTTAAATATATGGGCATTTTAAAGAGCTGAAAGGAAACATGTATATTACTCCCTCTGTCCCATAAAAGATGTCTTAAGTACACTTTTCACACTATATTTATATTTAAGAAAAGCAAAAGTGGAGGACAAGAAAATAATTTCCCATTTTACCCATAATGGACCCATGCAAGTACACTAAAGATTCTTTCTTTTTCCTAAAAGTAGTGGACCCTACTTCAGTACTTTTGAGGGTAAAGTCATATATAACATTTTGCATTTGAATTGTGTACTTTAGAGTTTAGACATCTCTTATGGGATAATTTTTTTGGTACTAAAGTCATCTTTTGTGGGACATGGAATGTTTTTTTTTTGAAAAAAAAGTGGTGGAACATATATATTTGTACCTGCCATGGATACGGATGATGAATGATTATATCAAGCAAAAAGATAATAAAATGTTATAATTTTCTTTGCCAGAAGCAAAGTAACATTTCCGCGTAATGTAAATCAATTCCAAATTTCTAATATGATCTTGTATCGAATACTTTCATATGAATGACGTGATATATGACTGCAGACAAGACATAATTTCTTAGATCCTCTAGATGTATTTAAATGCTGAAATTTTTTGGTTCTCACATGTATCCAGTTGATTCTATGATCAAGGTTCTCACGATATTGTGTTTTATTTTCAGTGATCTGTAGTAATGAATATGTAGGGGCTTGTACCTGCGGTAGCTAAGATAGCTTGCCAAATATGGCTCTTATGAGTTTCTGTATAATCAACCTGATTTGTCCTTGTTGTTTTTTTTGCCACCCACAACTCACAAGCATAAATGTTAATTTGTACCATCTTTCTCTGTGCTTCGCATGCACACACACCATGCTTTGTGGTCTCTTACTTTAGTGCTAGCTGTCTTCTTTATAAGTGTTGATTTCTTTCTAAATGATATGATTTGTGTATACCAATTGTTATATATTGTAAATATCAAGACATTTTACATTTAATATTGGTGGCTTCAGGATGGTGGCGTGTCAATCCTCAAGTTTGATCATGGCAAGGGAAAAAACAGTGGTGCTATATCTAGGCCTGCTTCTGTACAACGTGCATTGTCCATTCTTGAGATGGAGGTTGAGCAAATAAATAAAGGCAAATATGAGCATTATATGCAAAAAGAGATTCATGAACAGCCTGAATCTTTGACAACAACAATGCGGGGGAGACTGATACGTGGTGGTTCAAGCAAAGCCAAGACTGTTCTTTTGGGTGGACTGAAGGATCATCTCAAAACTATCAGGAGAAGCAGAAGGATTGTTTTTATCGGTTGCGGCACCAGTTATAATGCTGCTTTAGCTGCAAGGCCTATTCTGGAAGAACTTTCTGGTCGGTGTTCAATAACTGTGTTGTACTGAAGATAATGATGTTTTATCACTTGATTATTACCAGTTTTATGTGTATTGCACAGGTATACCTGTTACAATGGAGATAGCTAGTGATTTATTGGATCGGCAGGGACCAATTTACAGAGAAGATACAATTGCTTTTGTTAGTCAGTCTGGTGAAACTGCTGATACGTTAAATGCATTAGAGTATGCCTTAGAAAATGGTGCATTATGTGTTGGTATTACGAACACTGTTGGTAGTGCGATTGCAAGGAATACGCACTGTGGTGTTCACATAAATGCTGGCTCTGAGATTGGTGTAGCAAGTACGAAGGTAAATAAATTGTTTTCTAAGTCTTCCAGTTGACGTATCTCCAATGGCTTTACAATATCATCATTTTGATCAACAGGCGTATACGAGTCAAATAGTCGCGATGGCTATGTTGGCTTTAGCAATTGGCAGCGACACAATATCTAGTCAAGCAAGAAGAGGGGCTATCATAGATGGTCTATTTGATTTACCTAGTATGTCTTGGTTTTCTGCTCCATTCATCTGTTGTACAAATATTTTTATTTCTTCCTTCACCTAAATGTGGATGTGTACACAAGCCCACGGTATTTTTATAGGTTGCCTGTTCAATATGTGTGTATTTATATATGTGCTCATATTGAATTACTTTGCAGGCAAAGTAAGAGAGGCTCTGAAGCTTGACAACGAGATGAAAGATCTTGCACGGTTACTGATTGCTGAACAGTCGCTTCTTGTGTTTGGTAGAGGGTACAACTATGCAACAGCACTAGAGGGTGCTTTGAAGGTAAAGGAAGTGGCACTTATGCACAGTGAAGGAATACTTGCTGGTGAAATGAAACATGGTCCTCTGGCTTTAGTTGATGAAAACCTCCCAATTGTTGTTATTGCTACCCGAGATTCATGCTTCAGGTTAGTTGTAATTAAGAAAGGTTACTTGATAAGGAAATTATGATGTTTGAGTCTGACATTTTTGGTTTTGGACAGCAAGCAGCAGTCAGTTATTCAACAACTGAATGCTCGCAAAGGTCGATTAATAGTGATGTGTTCGAAAGGAGATGCAGCATCTGTGAATGTTGGTAAATCTTGTCGAGTAATTGAAGTTCCTCTGGTAGAAGATTGTCTGCAGCCAGTAATTAACATAGTCCCACTTCAGGTTGGTTTAGTTGTACCATTTATCATATAATCTGAAGCATCTTTTCCTCATTTAATAAAGTGGCAAAGGTTGTAAATATTAACAGTAAATAGTACTAAATCATAAATATCTTATGTGGAAATACTAATGGCATGCAGTTTAGGAATCTGGATTCTTGATATGCTAGTAATGAACCAAAGATATAGTTGTTGGCAGTGTTGTTAGAATATCTAACTTGATCTTGGTGTGGGGGGACAATATCTATGTACTCTAGCTGGGAGGTTTTTCTTTATTGATTTGGATTTGGGTTAAATTTCCTCATATGTGATCTTGGCTCACATTTGGAGGAGCCAATAAAATAGATGCAGTTCCGGGAACAAATCAAGTTGTTGATAGATTTTAAATTTTTCTATAGAAAACGGAATTTTATTAAACGAATAGAGAGATTTTAAGTATACTAAGGACATGTGATAGACTTCACGGCACGTTTGTGTGAGGTGGTCGTCGCCCGAATCGTTTCTAACAAAGTTGTATGGTGAGTTGCTCACAACACCTTAACCTCTCGCCTATATGTAGACAGTAATCTCGGTATAGTTGCTCGCGTTAGGAATTCTGCGTTGAATGGATACCAACTACACTTTGACCCCTCGCTTATATGTAAGTGGTAATCTTCGTACAATCGACGATTGATGCGGTAAAAGACGCCACACACAACTATGTATTATTGAATGATAGGTTAGGATTGAATCTTACAGAAAACTATGAACAATTTAGGAGTTCTCACAGAACCAAAAGAAGAGAATAACCTCACAAGTATATTAAATAATGAATAATGTGTTCTCAATTACACTAGATGTAACCCTTATTTATACTAGTTACAAAAACCCTAATCCTAATAGGAATTACAAACCAATTTGGAATAAAAATAAGCAATTAAAAACTTATTATGGTAATAAAAACCCTAAAATTGTTGCCATAATTTCACCCTAATAGAAGTCTCTAGAATTGCAATCTAAATAAATCAAAACCCCCCTAGAATCATGCTAAATTACCTAAAATAAAAGGAAACAAAATACAATATAATAGGCCTAATATTTTAGGAAACAATTTTTTCTAATTTCTGAATTGGCTAGCAAATTGTCTTTCCATGTAATATGTAATCCGGGCTGCTAGGAATTTATGTTGACTGGCTGCTTGGAATGAGCTGAATTAAATTAGCCAATTGGGTCAGCCCAATAATGCTTAAAATTGTGCTCCCTTGGTCCAATAATGCTTGGGTCAAACTCATTAATTGATGCATAACTCTTTTATTGAACTTCCTTGAATAACTTTTAGCCCAATTACTTGAAATCATTGCTTGAACCCTTGATGCTCGAATCGATAGATTGATAGATTGACGAAAAATTCTGACCCAGTCAGTCTATCATCAACATGAGACCACTAACTCTATATAAATTGGAAAAAGAGGAGAATACTGAAAAAGAGCATCTTTCCAGTGTTTATAAAGATGAAACTGAGAATGCCTCTGAAGGCATTCATTGTAGAGGCACAAAGTAAAGTAAGAAAATTGACCCTATCTCGCGACAAATCAAACAATAGATCAATGTCCCTGAAAAGCCGAGCACTAGTCTTGTTCTGAATTTCTTAATCAAAACATCTTAGCATCTTTTCTCCTTCTAATGTTTCTGAATTGAGTAAGCAACAAATCCTACATCGAAGCAGGACATTCTCACTCCGCCCCAAATACCTGAAATATAGAGTTCCACAAACCTCAACCAATTGCACAGTGCAAAATGTGAGCGTCTCTCAACATTCTGCTTGCACATAAAATGATAAAAAAAAGTTTGGAGATAAAGCCTTGTGGAGTCTGAGCTATTTATGAAGAATATATATATTCAGCCTTTGTCAAAATAGCGACTAAATAAATGTCTAAACCTTTGTCTTCTACATGACAGAAAGTCAAAAGAAATTGAACCGGAGGACAGAGAACGAGTCAGGAAGGAGAAATAACTCTTTACATGAAAAAGTGCTAGAAGAGTCTAGTCCAAACTCATTTAACAGAAGTTACAGGAGAAGTGGAAATCTATTTTGAATTCTCTAAATTAATCAGACACCAACTCATCCCTAAAACAATCAAAATTCAGAAGTATGTAATCGTGAACAATAAATTCAGAAATGGGATCATGCTAAGTGAATATTCAAAAGATGAGTAAAATCCTGAAAAACTGAACCTGACCCACCCAAATGTCTTCCAAAAAAAATATGAGCACGTCCTAACTTATACATAAACAAGGCCCAAAAGAGAGAAATCTTTGCGGAATAAATTTTCAAGAATTCGAATAAGTAACATAAATCCCATGTTTAGTATCTGACACACTCATATGATACAGAACTTTCTCCTAATGATCCTATGCCAAAGGGAAGTAGGTTCTAAGGGTAATCTCCAAAGCTATTTACCCACCAAGTCAAAATTATTAAGGATCATATTACTCAACTCCAACGGCCGCAATTTCTATTTACTCTTCCTATGTCATTGAAGATGGTTATAATTTCCTTCTCTTTTCGGATTTCACCTATTAATTATTAATCCCTCCTGGTTATGTTTTGTTATTTCAATGCACTGATTTCGGAGGAACTTTTGGAAATAAACTTAGTAGAGGGAGTATTCTGGTGCTGTATCAATCCCTTGTTGACAGTGATAGTAGTTATTTTATTATTTAAATTCATGGTTTTAGACTTCCAGTTCTTGAAATAACTAGATTCAATATCAATTTCGTATTGTAATGAATCTGTATTTTAAGCACATGACTAACTGTTAATTGTTATGCACGTGATGCGTTTTATATATTTTTATTTACCATTAACTTTGATTAATTATATTTCTGAAGCTGGGAAAAGACAAAGAATCAAGTTCTATAGATGCATTAACCTTTGTATATATATGTTCATGTGTCCCCGGTAGTACATTATGTTGTCTAGTAAAACTTCTAGCATGATTAAATGCTCAAAATTTCAGTTTTATTAACATTCTTTCTTTTTTTGTGCAGTTATTGGCCTACCATCTAACTGTTTTACGGGGCTATAATGTCGACCAGCCTCGGAATCTGGCGAAGAGTGTGACAACTGAATGAAAAAGGTTGGTTTATAAGAAAAGTTTGCCTAGCTAATTGGTTTTAAACATGGTGAAAAAAGGAAACTACATCCGAACCCAGATCAGGCCTTTTGCTTAGGTTGCTGGGATCATTCTCTTCTTTGTTATCCCTGCTTGGCCTCTCTGGTACAACTATAGCTGACAGAATGACGCTTATGCATTTTATCTGACTTAATCCTGGTCGAATTGCAGCAGAGACTAACTTGAGATTTGTTCAGTGTAACATGTAGGTGGTTTATTGCATTTGTTCACGTCTCATCGTGTTCTGAATTTCAGCTTATTGGTCCGATTTTGTGGTTGGTTTTTGAGAGACATTTGTTCAGTGTTACATGTAGGTAGTTCATTACATTGTGTTATTTATGGATTCATCTTATTGGTCTTTTTTTGGGTTCTGTTTTTGAGTTTGAAGTTATTATGTTTGATGAGGATATGACAAAATGCTGTGTAAAATACCTTCAAATCTAATCCATAGCTTAAATCGGTATGTTTTCCATTCTTAAAAGACTAATATGTTGGCCTTTCTGAGGGAATCCTATTATTCCTACCACATCCAGGTTTTAGAAACCATATTTATAACTCAGCTATGTTTAGGGGCACCATTTCTGTGTTTCATAATTAGATAATGGTTTTGCCCATCTAGCATTAGGAATCCAGTGTTTCACAAAGTTTACACAAGTTGAACAATATTTGAAGCCGTACACAAAATATTTGTCTTGTGAATAAAAAATTCTACACTGGAAAAAATATTTTTAAAAATTTAAGCAAAATTATCTGAATCATTGTTGGCTGTTGGATACGGTCGAGAATTAAGGCATAACTGTGGGAACTTGCTAACTTGTGAGCCAAATCACCTTCAGATATTTTCAAGCCATTTTTCGTCACAAGGGCCTTGTGTTTCAGCAAAGATTCTTTACTCCCAGTTCGCCCCATTTCTTGACAGTAATTTATCCCAATTTTCATTTGGGGCAATACTACTGGTTCTACTGCAAATACTAACAGCGCGATTAATTCTATTTAGTTCATTGCAGATACTAACAAGGATAATTTTCTACATATCTACTTTATCTTTCTCTTTATCAATAACAAATTGGAAAGTACCTATGCTGCAGCTCATGATGTCTCTTTTGTTCAAGTTGTCATACGTGTGCCTCGCCTCCTAATAGTCTTGGGTGAGTTCTCTTGGCCCTATTGAATCCTAAGGAGACTAGCCCTTAGTATATTTGGTCCGAACAGGCACATTCTACTGTGAGTAGAAAGGTACAGGTTGCACATTCAAGGACTGGTTCACCATCGTCAATGTCCTCACCACAACTGCCACACATAGCCTGCTTTTTATTGGGAGCAAACGTAAGACCGTGTGGGTACATGCTGTCAACTTTAATGGTAGCTCCATACTTGATATTCGAGTAACTGTCATCTGGACGAATGCAGCTTGTGTGACAGGATTGATCGCATTCGCGACAAAAATAGAGCCAGAAGTTTGTGTTTATTTCTTCCTCGCATATCTCACAGTAGAATAGATCCGGATGATTTTTGACAGGAGGATAGGTCAAGGGGATGGGATGTGGGTCCCATCTGTGCGTAACTGTTCCTGGCATAAAGGTATGATTATTATTATTATCTAGATAATAATTGCATTTTTCACATCCACTGCAACAGGAGATTTTAAGTTGATTAAGTGGGTGCTTGTGAGCTTTCATGTTTGATCTTGTTGGGTAGTGAAGCACACCCGATATCAATGTAGAATGTGCAGGTTTCACAATAAAAGAATATCCGGTTGCAACACTTTTTACAGAAATTACACTCGAAGTAATTATAAGGCTCCTGAAATTGACCTCTTTCGAGCTTGTGTTATGGGTAAAAATCTATGGATAAAGAAGTTACATTCTGCACAACTGTAGAATGAACTACTCACGATAGGGGACACGCATTGCATATCATTTGATCTTCCATTCGTTTCACCTCATTAGTATTGTCCCTTTTATGTTCATCCAAAAGTATCAATGGATGATCTTTATGAGCCCAATACGTAATATGCTCTGCTGCTGTGTTTGTATCGTCTGTAAGACTAATCCACATGATCAATTATTGCTTTATTGGATCGAGGAAGGATTCATCAGGCACTGGAAGGTGCAACAACTTAGGCTTATCAGCCCCATCATTCTCATTTTCGATAGAACTGAAACCAAAAGTTTTAGAATGTTATTTACGCGGGCAAATTAATATTCCAAGAAACTAAATAAAAGGGTTTGACCCATTGGTTACCCCTTATGTACCAGGAGGGTGTGGTTCTGAACATTTGGTAGTGAATGAGATGGGTGTGTTTGACCCCATGGTTGCCCGGCCCCCCACCCCTTGTGTACCAAGAGGGTGGGGTTTTGAACATTTCCAGTGGCTGAGATGGGTGTGTGTTTTGTGTTTTTAGATTTTATCAAAAACTAGCAAAAAGAAAATGCCAAGAAAGGAAATGCCAGAAAAGTGAAAACTGAACCTCAAAATCAAGTCTAGTTCCATCTCCGTGGATGTAGCACATTGTATATGCAAAATATCTGCATCAGCGCAATAATAAAGTCACCTACTTGGATTCATCTTCTCAGTGTCTGTTCTGCAATCAGCGCAATAATAAAGGCACCTACTTGGATTCATCTTCTCAGCACAGACACTGCAACCCTGTCGGAAAGTAGGATATCATTCTGGAAGAGAGTAAGCAAGCACCAGAAGACACTACAACAGCAGGATCGGCTTTTATAATGTGGATGAGATCCGAGGGCAAGAGGGTGTTGTGGGTGCATAGGGTACTCAATTTGTTGGGGCAATTCGGCGCAGGTTTTGTGTAGATAGAAGTTATCACAGCTGCTACAAGTATAGACATGGACGCCTAAGATAATTGATTCATTGCACCCATAGCAAGAAACATCCTCTTGAGAATTATTTTCGTTTAGGACTAGTGAATGCTCATGGCTAAAGTGTACAATCTCCACCTCTTTATGAGTGTTTGTTTGTTTTTGTGTGTACCCAATCTATCTAATAAAATACAAATAATTTTGAATTTTCCGTTCACTCAATAAATTATTTGGGTCGTTTATTTGGGTCGTTCAAAGTTTAAAATAAATCTCACCGTCACTAGGGACCCAAATGGGTCCTGTGTCAAGATTAGTATTTCAACCAACCTATGCTAAAAACAGTGGTCAAAACCACAGGGTTGTTAAATTTAGTGGTTCCCTCTATAATTGAGGTTAAAAGCAGTGTGTAGAGAATGGAAATTCTCAAGACCTTGCCAATCTCAACAAATTAAGTCAGTAGCAGCATCTGCATAAGACTAGGTTAGATATTAACTGAAAATTAACCATCATGAAACCAAAGACCTGTAACAGAAGTGCTTCATATTCACCTACAAAGCTGAAAGAGTTCAATCACATGTCACAACTCTCTCTCTCTCTAGAGGAAGCTCATCTTATTTATTTACAGACGCACATATTGCAGAAACAGTTGATACTGAAATACGGATCCCGTTGAAGACTGTGTCCAGCTGCTACTTGGTTTAAATTTTATACTGTAAAAGCAGTGATGGTCGGTCGATGTAAAGAGAGTGGCCTCTGGAGATGATTCATCGATGGTCACTAGATCCGACGTTGCTAGCTTTTGTATAGCTAAAGTTGAGACATAAATCATGTACCAAGCCGAAACAGGGGAGAATTGAAGAGCACCCAAACTTAAGATTATAAAATTATTGTTGAAGTCCATTAAATAAGACATCATATCTACAAAAGTAAAAAGTTCATTGAAGAAGAACAATATTAATCCTGGGTTTACTCTCGTATCTTTTGGATTCCAACCCAACGAGCATAATCCACCCACCTGTCAGAAATGAATGTGTTCTCAATGGTTCATTATGGATTCCAAAAAAATCTATTTGTGTGTGTTTTGTGAAGATGAGAGAGAAGAATGAATTTAGTATAAGAATTCTTACATCAGTGACCCCAAAAATGTGTTGCCTGTGCGGACAGCAAAGCAGATGGCACTTAATATGAGTTTGTGCTGATGTAACAAGGGTTCTAATATCCGCTGTTCAATGACGCCAGCCAGTACTTGGTATCTGTAGAACAAAGAGTGTAGTTCAATGATAAACTTACAAAACTTTAACTCACAAGCAAGCTCCGTCTCAAATGGTTATTCCAATTTTCTATTTTAGACGTCCCTAAAATAAGACTAGTTTGGTAATAAATGTATCAAATCTCATTAGGAGATGCTGCCGAACCATGTTAAATTATTGTCTCCTATGCAATCTTCTTTATATTCTTTGTGGGTTTCTTGTTTATCTACCATTATCATATTGTCTTGTGAACATTGTCCACAAGGTATTTGCTTCCATGTGCACGTTGGGAGGGCATGCTTATACCACATGAACCCTGAGTGATACAGATTTGAGTTCAAGGAACCATATCTTGTGTTGCTTCAAAGCTGTGATCTAGACAGTTGGTAATATTTAGTTCAATCACAACACAGATTTTGGCACTACTCTGAAAAGGTAAAATCATGTATTCGCAAGCCACATATTTTATTTTTGTTTATTTATAATTTTATACTCCCTCTGTTTCAAAGTATAAGATCTAGTGACTTTTTGAAGTCTATTTGAGACATTTTCCAACTAGAAATTGATACATGTTAACTTAATTTTAGCCAATATAATTGATGAATATTGTAACCTACCCAAAGCACTATCAATTATAAGATTTATTATTTCATAATTGTTAATGAATCATATCAACTTTGAATTTTGAATTTGATAATATTTCACATTGACTTTCAAAAGTTTTTATAATTTGGAACGGAAGAGTATAATTAAATTTTAAGGTGTGGGTAGGGTGGGAACGAACATTATTTTGAACTTGAACCGCGACTGGACAATAATGTAGTCTAAAAAACAAGAAGCTGATGGATATATTCTAGATTATATTATCATAAAACTAATTCTCATGCAACAACTATACCTCAGGTTGCTGGAAACTGCCATATAAACACCATATGCAACACTAGTAGATAATATAGGCACATCTTCAGCTTCACCAGCAAAAGATTTATCAATGGTTTTTCGTGCACTAATCAGCGCATTTGTTACTCCTGTACCAACCTGCAAAAGATTTCAATTAGAACATGCACCAGAAGGAAAATATTCACTTATTTCACATCAATTTACATAGCTTCGATACACATCGTATCTAAGTCTTAAACACTTGAAATCTACAACATAAATATGCATACTAAATGTTCTAATCAATTCTAGATGCTCCTCCACTCACTCCAAAGTCCCTAACATGAAAAAAAGAGACACAGGAAGATTAATGTGAGTTCTCCATTATCAGTATTATGGGTTTCCTTTTTCGAGAAGGATATAAGATGTTCAATAATATGAATTGTTCCATACAACACTACAGTGAGCATTCCCTACTGCTGCTGCTGCTGCAGCGTTGCATTGCTGCTCTCTGGTAACTTCAGTCAAATCAAACTGAAGATAGACTTTCTAGAATACCCATAAATAAATTTTAAAAGAATAAGATTGTTTCAGTGACTCGTTGTGTCAGATATAGTAGCAAGACTTGTATAGGCTTATACTTGAAGGGTGGAGTTTTACTGACCAATCAAACACACAGTACATGCATAATGTTTGATCCAAGATGCACAAAATGCCAATGCAAAATTTTGACATTTAGTATCACAAGTCCTCAAAAAAATACAAACAAGGGGTCCACAATGTACAAATACAGACAATACTACTTATGCTCTATGAAACATGGACTTGTGTGCACATATTGGTTGCAGGTATGTGCCTGTTAATATCTTAAAATACATGAACTGGCTTGAAGGGTCCAAACTATGGGTAGTAAGGGCATCTCAATACGCCAGACAAATCTACTACTTTTAAGATAGAATCCCCATTTATGACACGTTATCTAAGAGGTGTCCACCAAAAGTTTTGAAAGAAGTGAGAGAGAGAGTTCATACTTCAAAGTAAAGGTTAAGTGCTTAATGCTCAAAATTAATCACTCCATATGTTCAAAAGGTGGTCTTAAGGGACACCGGAGTTGGAGCAAGGAGATGTTTCATGGATACAATTTTCCTTGAAAATTTAAGTCTACCAACGATCACTATCATGATTATTAGTTCAAATATAGGGTATCAATACAATCTTGAGTAAAGATTTTCTATAGGTTACTTTAATACAATTAGGAACTTGCAAATTCGTATAAATGTAGTTACATGGAAGCTTTCTGTACACTTCATAGGCATAGAATCTCATACAGTCTAAAGCCAAACTTCCTTCACAACAAGGTATGTTAAAACTATGTCAAGTAACCAAGCAAGAAGCATCCATATAACACAAACGTTTGGTATAACCTATGTTACAAGAAGAATCCATATAGCATAAATGTTTGGACAGAAGGGACTACATTAAAAAACAAGAAGACACAGTAAATAATAAAACATACTGAATATCTCTGCAACTTCGATAGCAAGACAAGCAGAAACTCTCATGATAACAGAAAAACTTTTAGGGTAAAAAATAGAACTCTAGAAGTGTAGAAGATAATTTCTAAATGTAAAATCTAGTTGACTTACGAGAGATGCACTGGTTCCAACTGCAAACAGCTTGGCTCCATTTCGCTGCAAGACAGATAAGTTACAAATTTCAGAGATTTGCTAGTAATATAACTATTTCAATGTATCAAGTATGAGACAGAATACCAGTATAGCACCGATTCTTTGTAAAAATGAATAGGAGGTACCAGCCAAAGCAACCTGCAGACAGCATCGAAGAATCTCTTGAAGTGGACTATTTGCAGTTCACATCATTTTGTCTAGAAGGTGTCAACAAACTAACCTGAAATGCATTATCAGGGCAGTTGTAGAAGAACTTAGAAATTTTTCCAGCACTAATGGCAAGAGGTGGTTGGAGAGAAACAGTAGGGGCAGGAAGCCAGACAAGCATGAAATCTGCAATTATCGCCATCACCTAAAATAGAAATTATTAGAGCAACCGCAATCACAATAGTTCGAGTGTGCATTGGCCATTGGCCAAGCCTTAAGTGCTTTTGTGGAGTTTTTAACCCTTGAGTTTACTAGAGAAAGTTTATCAAGAGTTACCACTGATGTTACCCTTGGGTTAATAGTAGTTCATGTATATTAATAATGGGATGACTAGCCATCACCAATTTCTCCCCCACAAAAGTAGACGGATATAGTAAGTTTTTCAGGACAGAGATCTTCTCAGTAGATAGATCTAGTAAGTTTTGCAGAAAGGAGATCTTCTCAGTTAGGTATTTCTACTGTTAAATTATCAATTCCTCTAAAAGCTTAAGATGTTAAACATAGGGCACAACTTGTATATCATACTTTCATAACCCTCTTTTGTTGGTTGCACGTGAGAAACAAAATAATGTACATTATAGTGCACAAACAAAACCGAGTGCAATTGTACTAACTACACAAGGGGGAACAAATTGTAAGCAGAAAGACATGAACCCAAAACCGTGGGTATCAAAGCTCTGTTACATCTTAAAGCATCGAACTCAAAAGTCAAAACCAGTTGGTTACAACTTACAAGTGGAGTAGCCCATCAAGGTTATATATTGAAACTCGAGGCTTAGTGTAACATTCTGGATGTTTAATTAATAAATGAAATTTATAAATGTAAATTTAAATTTCAATAAAACGAACTTGAATTTTATCACGAATTAGAAAGAATTATATCGAAAAATCGATGCACGATAATTAGCGAACGATAACGCGTGCGAATGAAAACGTGTATAAGGGTGTTACATGCGATTAGAATGCTACGGAACTAAGGCGAATGTTAACAAATAAGTTTGGTGAAATTTTCAAATAAACATGGTTAATAATTTTTTTTTGGCAAGTTCCGTTGTAGAACCGTCCCTAGGAGAAAGTAATTGTGGACCACAATGTCACGTGCTCCTAAATTGACCAAGTATGCTGGCAAGTTAAAAAAAATATCTCATCACATGATAAAGAGGCTAAGTCGACAACTAAGAGAATGATAAGGATCAAAGGATATTTTTTATTTTATTATCATTAGAAGGGTAAGGTAGGTTGGCAAGGTGGGACACGACACACCAGCTTGTAGCGGCTCAAACAATTAAAATGGGACATGTTACTATTGATCGACTATGAAAACAAACAAGCAGAGCAGAATTGAATCCAATAATTTCTAAGAATAATATAAATTAGTTAGTAATATTAATAATATTAATATTAATATTATTAATATTTATATTAATAAGAATAATAGTAATATTAGTATTAATATTAATATTTATATAAGTTATTACTATTAGTAATATTAATATTATTAATACTAATATTACAAAATATTAATATTAGTATTAATAAGATTACAAAATATTATTATTAATATTATAAATACTAATATTACAAAATATTAACATTAGTATTAATAATATTACAAAATATTAATATGAATAGTAACATGCCGCTACAACTTATAGCGGATGGGACATGTCCCTTTTTAATCCCATTCTAATTGTCCTAGCCGCTACAAGTTGTTGTGTCATGACTTTTTTTGGTCAACGCTCCCGAGAACCGGTTTGCCATGTATCTTGACCCATATATATATATATATATATATATATATATGGGGACTGATTAATTAACAACGTTGTCAATTTAAGGTTAGACTTACAAGAGATCGCGAATCGTCCATCCGTAGATCAAACGGTTAATAGGGCTCGTCTGTCCAGCTTTAATCTCGCAGACGGGACAAAAGACCAAAATGCCCTTCCTTGTCTCCGTCCGCAGTATTAAACTGCAGACGCTAGGTATGGCCAAATGGCTAACTGGGAAACGACGTCGTTTGTAAATAAGTCTCGTCCGCAGTATTAAACTATTGATGCCAAAATCAATTTTTTTTAAAAAGTTTTTAAGGTTCCAATCAATTCTAACAACTTTTCAAAACATATAGATCAAAGAAGGCAATAATAGATCATATATGAAAAGTTGTTAGAATTGATCGGAGCCTTGAAAACGAACAAAAATTAAATTTGGTATCTGCAGTTTAATACTGCGGACGAAACTTATTTACAAACGGCGTCGTTTCCAATTGGCCATTTGGGACCTAGCATCCACAATTTAATACTGTGGACGGGGACATTTACAAGGAGGGTCATTTTGGTCTTCTGTCATGTCCGTAGTATTAAAATGCGAAATACTGAAAACTAAACTACGAACGGTCTCTCTATTTAACCATTCGATCTTCGGATGGAGGGTAACGATGTGTTGTAAGAATAATCTTAAGTTGACAACGTTAGCTATGGATCGGTCCCCTATATATATATATATATATATATATATATATAGATCGATCAATCCGGAGTCCTACACGATAAAAAAACTTACCTTTTTTTTTTTTTTTTTTTTTTTAAAACTAAAAAAAATTAGTTAATATTTTATGGAACTGAAATTTTTCTATAATACAATGTTTTGGATGTGATTTGGATACCTATACCAAAAAATATATGTACAGTCTGCATAAACTGTACATACATGTTTTGTTATATGTATCCAAATCACACCTAAAACACTGTATTATATAAAAATTCAAGTTCCATAATTTTTTATTTATTTATTTTTAGTTGTTTTAAAAAAAAAAGCAAAAAAAAAAAGGTCCGATTTTGGTCCGGTCCGAGTCCTGGACTGATCAAACCCTCTCTCTCTCTCTCTCTCTCTCTCTCTATATATATATATATATATATATATATATATATATATATATATATATATATATATACATCAAGGATCGAGAGCATTCTCTTAAATAGCATTCCTCCTTAAATAGCACTCTTTTATTAAAACTACGCTGCTTTTGGAGTGGTCATGGGTATTTTTGTAAATAAAAGGAAAACAAGTGGGACCACTTTCTTTTAAGTCACTCCAAAACGACGTAGTTTTAATAAATGAGTGTTATTTAAGGAGGAATGCTATTTAAGAGGAATGCTTTTGATCCTTGCTCTCTCTCTCTCTCTCTCTCTCTCTCTATATATATATATATATATATATATATATATATATATATATATATATATACGTGAGAGAAAATAAGAGGTCACGGCTGAAAAAAAATTGAGAAAATTTCGGAAAAATAGGAAAAATTTAGAAGGAAGCAAGATAAGGAAAAATTAGAAGGAATGTTTGTAGTTATTCTTTTTATTTTTGTACATGTATGATTATGTAATGTTTAAATATGAAATTTATATATCCTCCACAACATAGCTAAAGTAATATATGATGTGTTAAAGTAGCAAAATCATGCATAAGAATGCAAAATTTTAGCAAAAACGGGGAAGAAAACCCTAAAAATAAAAATTGGAAATCCTAGTTTGAGTGTCTGAAATTACAAGGGAGAAAAGTCAAATAAATAAATTTTTAATGTGAAAATGAATATCTAAGAATGTAAGAAAATGTCCAAATTGAAAGAAGTTGAGAAAAATGTAAAACACGCTTTTCCGAGTAAATAAGTTAAATAAAATTGAAAAACTAAGTTATTAAAAAGGAAAAAAATGATAAATTAATATTTTTCACCTTCATGAATAATGATGTAGGTCAATTGCGGAAAAGATCTATTGAATTGGAAAGCAGGCAAGTTCCCTAGTTACGCTAGTCATTTTAGTTGTTCAAGTTTTTTAGCTTGTGTGCAAGTTTCCTAATTATTGCAAATTCTCTAGCTTATGCTAGTCTTCTAAATTGTGCAAGTTACTTGATATATGAGATTTCTTAAATTATATGTTTCCGCACTTATGTGCAATTGTTAACCGTTCTTTGATGAACCGTAATTGTTTCCTTAATTATCATGTAATTCATGAATTGATTTATGTTACGAGTCTATGCCACTTGTTTCCACTAGACATAATTGATGTCATAAATTAAGTTATTGATATTACCTTCAGAAGTGATTAAATCCAATAAGATTTTTCAAAGATAGCAGGACCACTAACAAATTTGACTAGGAAGAATGTGAAATTCTTTTGGACAGAGGAGTGTGAAGAAAGTTTCCAAGAACTGAAAAAGAGATTAAGTACGGCTCCAATATTGTCACTGCCAGATAATACTGGAGGATTTGTGGTCTATAGTGATGCCTCACATCGAGGACTTCACTGAGTTTTGATGTAGCATGGGAAAGTTATTGCTTACGCGTCGCGACAGTTGAAAGATTATGATAAGAAATATCCTACTCATGATCTAAAATTGGCGGTCGTAGTTTTTGCTTTAAAAATCTGAAGGCATTATTTATACGGGGAGAAATGTGAAATTTATCCATACTACAAAAGTTTAAAATATATTTTTATACAGAAAGAATTGAATGAGACAGAGAAGGTGGCTGGAATTGTTAAAGGATTATGATTGCACAATCTTTATCATCCAAGAAAGGCTAATGTTGTGGCAAATGCTTTAAGTAGGAAGAATCAAGAGGAGTTGATGAAGCTGACCATTCAAGAGGAACTAATAAAAGAATTTGACAAGCTAGAGATAGAAATAAAATGTCCAAATGAATCGGACGAACAATTGTATATAATGGAGGTTCGTCCAAATTCGTAGGACAAAATTAAAGAGCTACAAGAGAAAGATAAAGAGGGCTTAAAAGATGAAAAATTCAGAATAGATAAAGATGGAGTTGTGAGATTTGAAGATAGAGTATGGGTACCTTTGATAGCAGAATTGAAAGAAGAAATTTTATAAGAGACCCATTGTTTTAAATATTCGATCCACTCGGAAAGTACAAAGATGTATCAAGACCTTCGTCAATCTTTTTGGTGGCCTAGCATGAAGAGGGAAGTTGCGGAATGGGTGAGTAAATGCCATACTTGTTAAAGAGTAAAGGCTGAACTAACGACCAAGTGGTTTACTTTAACCTTAGAAATTTTGGAGTGGAAGTGGGAGCATATTACTATGAATTTTGTAGTAGGACTCCCAACTACCCAGAAGGGCTACGACGCTATTTGGGTGATAGTGGATCGACTAACCAAATATGCTCATTTCTTGCCAATCAAGATAAAGTTCACCTTAGATCAATTAGCTAAGTTGTATATCAAAGAGATCATTTCTAGGCATGGAGTTCCGATTTCCATCGTATCTGATCGAGACCCGCAGTTCACGTCAAACTTTTGGAGGAGTCTTCAGAATCATTTAGGAACATAGTTGAGGTTGAGAACGGCTTATCATCCTCAAACCAACGGACAGAGCGAGAGAACTATACAAACTCTTGAGGATATGCTGAGGGCATGCGTGATGATCTTCAAAGGAAGCTGGGACGATCACTTGTCGTTGGCGGAGTTCGCCTCCAATAACAACTATCATGCTAGCATCGGAATGCCACTGTACGAAGCCTTATATGAAAGGAAATGTAGAACGCCTTTATGTTGGGATGAAGTCGGGGAACATCAACTGCTCGGACAAAAAATTGTATAGCAGATAGCAGAGACAGTCCGAGTGATTCGAGCCTGACTGAAAGCGACGCAAGACCGACAGAAAAAGTATGCCGATCAACATCGAAAAAGAGAGGGTTTGACGTCTGAAGTTACGTGTTCTTGAAAGTATCTCCCTGGAAGGGAAAAATAAGGTTTGAAAATAAAGGAAAATTGAGCGCTAGATTTATAGGACCTTTTGAAATTTTAAGGAGAGTGGGGGAAGTAGCATATGAGGTTGCATTACCTCCAAGGTTAGAACATATACATAATGTGTTTTATATATCTGTATTACGTCCCTATAAGTCTGACTATAAACATGTTATAGATTATGAACCCATACAGATCAAAAGGATTTGAGCTACGAAGAAGTTACTATGCAGATCGTGGATAGAAAAGAGCAGGTATTGAGGAATAAGGTAATACCTACGGCGAAGGTAATGTGGAGGAACCAACAACAAGAAGAAGCTACCTAGGAACTTGAAGAAAAGATGAAGCAGAATTATCCCTATCTATTTAAATAGATTATAATGGCGATTTCGGGGACGAAATCCCTATAGGGAAGGGGGGGGGGGGGGGAATGAAACATTTGGGACATTAATTAATATAAATGTAAATTTAAATTTCAATAAAATGAACTTGAATTTTATCACAAATTAGAAAGAATTATATCGAAAAATCGATGCACGATAATTAGCGAACGATAAAGCGTGCAAATGAAAACATGTATAAGGGTGTTGCATACAATTAGAATGCTACGGAACTAAGGCGAATGTTAACAAATAAGTTTGGTGAAATTTTCAAATAAACATGGTTAATAAAAAATATTGGCAAGTTCCGTTGTAGAACTGTCCCTAAGAGAAAGTAATTGTGGACCACAATGTCATGTGCTCCTAAATTGACTAAGTATTCTGGCAAGTTTAAAAAAATCATCACATGATAAAGAGGCTAAGTCGGTAACTAAGAGAATGACAAGGATCAAAGGATATTTTTTATTTTATTATCATTAGAAGGAGCAGGAAGGTTGGCAAAGTGCTAAGTTTTATATATATATATATATATATATATATATATATATATATATATATATATATACATACATAAATACACCTTGCTAAGGCCTAAGCCTACTTTCAGGAAAAACAGAAAGCAATAAGAACGTGAGAGAGAGAAATAAGAGAGAGAATGTCTCGGCTAAAAAATGTGAGAAAATTTGGGGAAAGTAGGAAATATTTAGAAGGAAGCAAGATAAGGAAAAATTAGAAGGTATGTTTTTAGTTATTCTTTTTATTTTTGTACATGTTATATGATTATGTAATGTTTATATATGAAATTTATATATCCGTCACAACATAGCTAAAGAAATATATGATGTGTTAAAGTAGCAAAATCATGCATAAGAATGCAAAATTTTAGCAAAAACGGGGAAGAAACCCCAAGAAAATAAAAACTAGAAATCCTAGTTTGAGAGTTTGAAATTACAAGGTAAGGGAGAAAAGTAAAATAAATAAATATTTAATGTGAAAATGAATATCTAAGAATGTAAGAAAATGTCCAAATTGAAGAAGCAGAGAAAAATGTAAAACACGTTTTTCTGAGTAACTAAGTTGAATAAAATTGAAAAACTCAGTTATCAAAAAGGAAAAAAAATGATATATTAATATTTTTGACCTTCATGAATAATGATGTAGGTCAATTGCGAAAAAGATCTATTGAGTTTGAAAATAGTCCACGGAAAGCATATAAGTTCCCTAGTTACGCTAGTCATTTGAGTTGTTCAAGTTTTTTAGCTTGTGTGCAAATTTCCTAATAATTGCAAATTCTTTAAATTATGCAAATTCTCTAGCTTATGCTAGTCTTCTAAATTGTGCAAGTTACTTGATATATGAGATTTCCTGAATTATAAGTTTCCACACTTATGTGCAATTGTTAACCGTTCTTTGATGAACCATAATTGTTTCCTTAATTATCATGCAATTCATGAATTGTTTTATGTTACGAGTTTGTCACTTGTTTCGGTTAGACATAATTGATGTCATAAATTAAGTTATTGATATTACCTTCAGAAGTGTTTAAATTCAATCCAAATTGCTTTGGTGCGGACTCCGAGGCTAAGACCAAGTATAAACAACCCTGATAAAGGGGATACTTATGTCGGGTAACCGACTTGATGCATTAAGCGTAAAAGGATTGTTATGCATAACATGGGGTACAATAGATTGATCACCTAGAGTACCAGTGAGAGTTTTTCAGTCTATGTGATTGTTAAACATTGTGGATAGTTTACAATTTTTTTAATTGTTGAATTTGGTGTGATTTCATCGTCCCTACGACCGCACATTAAGGAATTCTTTTATTTCCTATTTATTCATATGTTTCATAAATTTCTAATAATCAAATTGTTGAAGCTCTTCGATAATTGTCCATTTTGTTCATAATATACCATCCCTTGATTTGATTTATACTTGCTGAGTAAATTAATTGCTCACCCTTGCAAATTACATTTGTAGTTAAAGCAGAATGTCTTGAAGGGTCGAACACTAAGGATAAAGGAAAGGGTAAAGCGGGAGAGGAGAATTAGAGACTAAATAAATAATAATTAATGATGTAATATTTTGGGTTGTTTGTATTTTGATGTGATGTAAGTAAATACTGGATGAATGTATGACTATGTTATGTAAATGATGTACTAAAATATAAAATAGTTTGTATTATGTAGTTAGTTATGTAAGTCTAAAGTAGTACTCGGATTTGGGGGCGTCACACTTAGTGTGTCCGATGTGGAACTTTTGTACGGCTGGTTTATATTTTAGCCACAATCGGTATCAAGTGGCCCATAGCAATTGAGACTTTGGACCTTGCACTTGCCTGCTCTAATACATTTTAACTTACTAACTGAGAGGCTAACCACTCTAAATCATGCTTTCACATTTACTTGATCCTACAATGAGATCTAATTTTTTTTCTTGCATCCCTGAGGCTAAATGGGCACAACATCTCCTTCCAAGTTCTCTTTTTTCGTCTGGACCGCAGCTCTAGGCACCTTCTCTACCTCATCTAAAAGGAGGTGCAAGACTGGTCAATTATTGTCGTATGTGTAGCTGAAATGGTGAACTAACTCGGAGTTTTGGTCATTTGATCTACCCTTTCATATATTCAGAAGGATATGCTATACCAAAAAGTATTTTTCTATTAGGTTTGTTATTGAAGGTAATTGATACAATTCTTTGTTGACTTGATCTTTTACAAGGAAGTTTCAAAGGAAAAGATTGAGATCTCAGAAAGCTAGTTCCCTTTGTCAGTTCACATATTTAAGCAAGATAATACAGCATACCACTCATCTAATCTTGAGGAAGCAGATCATGTTGAATAAATGTATACGAATAGTTTCTTTTTCTTTCAACTTCTCATAGAGTGCCCATTCTTGTTTGGAACCTTCGGAACGTGTTAGACTAGGTGTTGAAGTATGTATGACCCTATCAAACTAAGAATTTCGAGTTAAGTGGTTGTATAACATGGTACCAGATTATTTATTCTGGGAGCTTAATATATATGATTATACTCCCTCCGTCCCAGATAAAAGTCCTTATTGTTATTTTGGGTAGTCCCATTAAATGTCCACTTTCCTTTAATAACCAAACTTTTACACAATTTTTCCTATTATACCCTAAGCATTAAATATCTCATATTTGTCTTATTCTAATTCTCTTTCCATATTCAATAAGTATAATTAGTTATTTGTTGAAAATATTTTAAATTGAAAAGCTAGAAAGTCACTCTCTCACCTACATTGGAAATGATTAATGACATTATTATGGGCACTTTTGTCATTTCATTCCTCTTCTTAATATGTGTGAAAAATTCACCAGGCCATTTATCCTGGGACGGAGGGAGTATGTGCAAGTGTTCGGCATAAATATATAGAACATAGTTCTTTATCTATGCAATTGCCAAAATAACAGACCATTCAGCCAGTACAATGAAGGACACCAGTAATTTACTCGAGCATAATACATTAGTGTGCTCACTTTGTAACAGCTTAAGAATTCAGATAAATAGTAAATTATGATATGGTGCCCCGTTATATTAGTGTTATCTGTTCTTGTTGTTTTCCTAATATAATTACAGTGCACCTCAGTTTTCTCTCCATGTTTGAGCAAGGTGACTCACACATTAGATGCAAGCATTAAATCATGATATGTTCGCCTTTCTAACAACTTAAACTCTTGGAGCAACAAGAAGTTCATTATTTATGTTTTCAATCTACCATCTGCAACTCTTCTTTGTGACCTACAAAAATCACCTGGCCTCTGACTGTAGGCTTGTAACCAACAAGCTGTTAAAATTCATCCAAGCTTTGAAGGGGTATCTTAGTACTGACCTAATTACTCCCTTGACCAGAGGCCCACCAATCATCAAGTCCATAAGAGCAGCTGCATAGAGTTTAGGAATCTTAGCTTTCTTTTTACTCTTGATTCTCATTTCACTAAATTTGGTTCTCTTATTATATTTTGACATCCCGAAGCCCCATATGATTGTGCTTTATAAAGAAAAGCACTAGCTTATTACCTTGCTTAAACAGTACTGAAATTACTCTAGCTCTAATAATCAATATAAATTAAAAATTGATCTTCAGAAGGGAGGAACATAAAAGTTTAAGCATAAAATCCAAGATATAACACTGTAAAATTAGATGGTGAAACCATACCACATCAGCAAAAACAAAATCCAGCTCCTTGACGAAATTTTCTCTTCGCCTTTCATACTCTGCAGCAGTCTAGATGCAACCAGATAGATGACATAAATTCCATTACTGAGTTGCATAAACATAAACTCTAGTAGGTAAAGCAGTGGATGACAATTAACTATTGATTTGCATAAATCTTTGAAGAAAACATTTAAAAAGAAAGCTAAAACATTTCAGTCTAAAGGAATTTATACCTTTAAATCAACATGCAAATATGCAATACTTAGAAATGATTGTTGTTAATATCATATTGTAGGAAAACAATAACTGTACTTTTCACTTAACATGATAACGTACTATCCAAGTGTGCAATAATATAATAACTTTGTCCCAAAATGAGAGTTGAGTTTCTCCTTTTATAAAATAAAAAAATATAATTTATTTTCAAAATCATTGTATCAAATCTCAGTATATTGGTTCTTGATTATATTAACATTAAAACTAATCTTAGAAGTACACTCGGATGGAGAAATGTAAGTAAGTAAATAAATTGATCATCTTTGTTTTGTCTAATTCACGTCAAACAAATAAACCAATACTAACTTTAATCAAATATATCTATACAAATATGTGTGTGTACTATTCCATATACATTTCCGTTCCAAAATTAGAGATACAAATATAAATGACGATTTTTAAGAATAATTTTATGTTACTAAATGTACCCTTACTATTAGTTAAGAATTAGTTGTGGTGTTGATCCGTCACTCTCAAAGTAATAATAAATTAAGAATATCATGTCATTTTATATTTTTAAAATAGAAATGTATCCATATTTCAGAACAACTAAAAACAAATCTCTGATTTTGTATAGGATTGAGTATTTTATTATTTTATTACATCCATTTGAAAATGAGTGTCATTTGTTTTTTTTGGCACATTAAAGCCATTAACTTATTATCCTTTTCACAACTTTTTTCCTAGTTCAAAATTTACTTTTAAAACTTCCTAAAAATATAATAAGAAACAATTTGAATGTGTTCTTAAATCAACCTTACTCGCCCAAAAAGACCAAAATTAAATTAAGAAACTAATAAATATGCCCCAAAATATTATTTCCACTTTCATTTTGGAATAGATGGAGTAACATAAAACTAAATAATTAGATCAAATCACCAAGCAAAAGAGAGAATAAAAATCCTTGTGGACTTTTCATACATAGTAAGAAGAGGAATAAAATGATAAAATTGTCCCTAATAATATATCATTAAATATGGAGAGAGAATTAGAATAAGAAAACTATTAGATATTTAATGCAACGAGGAAAAAATGTGTAAAAATTTAATTATTAAACGAAAGTGGACATTTAACATGGAACTAACAAAATAGTAATAAGGGAACGGAGGGAGTAATATAAAAATAAAGCACAAACCTTGGTGAAGATTCCAACACCACATTCAATTCCAACTTTGGTCAAGAACAGATCATCCGCTAGCAACCGTTCCTTAAACCCACTAAATTGGAGCAACCACCGGAAAACTACTGATTTCTCCAACTCAAAATACTTATACACAATCGATCCCGGTATTCTCCCGGCCTCTATTGCCGCCGCAAGGTCTTTAGGGATGCTTTCCAGTGATCTTCCTACCTCCGCTAATGCCAAAAGCGCCTCCGCCCTATTTCTCTCCCATGCATCTTCTCCCTCATCATTTCCACCACCACCGCCGCTGCCACCCTTTCCGCCGCTACTGCCGTCGGAACTGCCCGAGCTACCACCGTTATCGGCGGCAGCGAATAATTGGAACGACGGGGGTGGAGGGTTGTGGGTGGTACAAATTAGATTGAGTGAAAAGGGGGAGAAAATTGAGGGAAATATAAGTGAAGAAGAGTTGTGGTGATGGCGACGGTGGTGGTGCGATGGTTGTCGGAAAGATATAAAGCGAGTGGATAGGGGGGAACAGGTGGTGGTGATTGCCATGGAAGGTGGTTGGGTTCTCTCTTCTCTCCTGGACAGGACAGAGAGAGGGGTCGGTATTGAATTAGTTTGTGGCCGGTGAATCTTTTGTCTTTGAAGAAGAATTGTTATAGTAGTATTAATGGATTCTTCTAAGTTCCAACTTTTTCCTTAGGACCCTACAAACTAGAAAGCTAAATGTTGATGCGGTGGCCTTTTAAAAAAATAATAATTATTATGAGGTCATTTATGTATAATATTATATAATTTCATTTATTTATATTTTGATATCTCTGCGTAAAGTTTTTTTTATAAGACACTTGGATCTTATAGGCTCCTACAAACTTTTGCGTGTATTGAGGATATATATTTATGGATTAATGAAATAATCACATTTTTTTGCCATCATAAATTTAATAATTTAAAACTCATAATGTAGTAAAATAGAACATATATTATACCAAATGCAAAAAAATTAAAATTTTCATAGTAATCTATAATGTGACAAATTCACCTTGATCGAATCCTATATTTATGGGATGAGTTATATTTGCATCATTTTTATTGAATATGATACTAAATTTTATTTTGATATTTATAGTGATGTACATGTTAGTATATTTTTGGAGACTTGTGTTGATGATTCGTTCGATTTAACATGTACACGTTATGATACAATCCTGATCAAGCTGTCATCAAACGATAATAACCCAATTCAAGTTTTAGTGGTTCATCAAATAATTTTAAATAATTGGGTTGAAGATTATTCAAAAGAGTACAATTCAAGCATTATTGGGCCGATCTAATTGGCCCATTCAATTCAGTCCATGCACGGATTCCTAATTGATTTCAGATCCATGAAAATCATGATAGCCAACAGATTTTACATGCAAGGGAAGTTTAATATTCATATGGGTTGGTTTATTAATAAATTATCAAGTGGGCCGTACCTTTTCAAGTTAGCAGACTTAACATAATGATAATGGGTATATAGATGGTATTGGCTAATCTTGGCAAGCGTGTCATGTTTTACTCCACGATCTAATTCACAAGCTCAGCTTAAGTAGTCACGCGACAACATATTTTATATCCACGCGACAAGAATTTCTTAACACACAGCAATGGAAGGAATTTTTTTTTTAGATTTTTATAATTCTATTGTAATTAGGACTTCTTTTTAATTAGAATTTGTTTTCCAAATTGACTTCTATTTTCTTATAAAAATTAGGGTTATGGTTTATAAATTCCAATTAGGATTTGGATTATTTTGAGTAGTATAAATAGAGGTCCAAGTTGATGTAATCAAATACAATATACATTATTTATTATTATTATTCAATATATTTGTGAGTTTATTCTCTACTTTTGGTTCTTTGAAGAATTCCTAAGAACTAGTAATTCTTAGTTATTTCTTTGAGATTCAATCTGACTTATCATACAACAATTCATAGTTGTGTGTGGCGTCTTCTACCGCATCAATCGTCGATTGTACCGAGATTACCACTCAATATAAGCGAGGGGTCAAGGTGTCGTTGGTGTCCATTCAACGCAGATTTACGACGCATGACAATTGTACCAAAGATTACCGTCTAAAGTATAGACGAGGGGTTAAGATGTTGCAAGCAATTCACCCAACAACTGTGCTAGAAATGATCCGGGCGACGACCACCTCACGCAAGCGTGCCGTGGAGTCTATCATTTGGTATCAAAGCTAAGCCTTTCTAGCGAGTTACTTATCTTTAATTTTCTATCGAAATATATATTGTTTAAAAAAAATTAGAATTTTATTTCCATTGTGCTAACCAAACTTGTAGCACACCATCAAATTCCAACCAAGAGTTCATACCGTTCCATCATCAATTCTGAAACGGAGCTACACTTTATAAATCTACGGCATACAAGATGAGTACAAGACAATTGATCGATGATTTTGTAGTATTCTGATAGTCACACCATCTATATTTTTGTTTCGAGGTAAGTAATTTTTGAATTGATTAGTAAAACTAAGAATTTTGCTAGGAGAATTCAAAAAAAGAACCTATTAGAGAGAATATTTGAGGTAAAAGGCTTAGTGGTGAGATTAATCGAGAGTAAAAGCCAAATTATTGAGAGTATACACGAGTGAACCATTGATTCGAGGGAAACACGTAAGGGAGTGTGTGAGAGAATTTTTTATTTACTAACCTTTGTTTTGAAGCAAACATGTATGGCTACAATTATAAAAGTTCTTATGGGTCTCGAAGGAATACTTTCCAAGGCAATATTGATACAGAGGCATATCTGAGCTAGGAGAGAAAAATGGAGCGAGAATTTGACTGTCATGATTACTCTGAGCGGAGGAAGGTCAGACGGGCAGTTCAAGAGTTCTCCGATCATACAATTATATGGTGGTAGCTTAGAAAACAAAAACATGGGGAACGTCCGTTCGAGACATGGGCAAAATTAAAAACAACAATGAGAAAGCAGTTTGCTCCAGTACAACGTGACAGGGGGGAGGAATATACATCTCAAAGACACATAGAGCAACCTTCAGGGCAATCTATAGTAGATAATAACAGGAGTGTTCGCACACAAGTAAACAAGGAAGATTATTGGATGCAGCTACAATATACTCCTAAGGCACAAAAGAAACAAGATCAGCCAAGGGAGGTGGAAGAAATTATAGAATATGCAGTCCAAGGAGAGTTATTGAGTTCGAGTGTTCAAGATGAAATCCATGATCAAAAGAAAGATGGTGAACATCCGAAAGAAAGTAATCAAGAAGATGAGTTTGTAAAAGGAAATACATGTGGAAAAGATCGACAAAAAGAAATTGTTCAAAAGATTGATAATGTAAAAGAAAAAATTGAAAAGAGTGAGAATGAAAAGAAAAGAGAGATTGAGGAAAAAGAGAGTGAAAAGAGTGAGCTTGAAAATAAACGAGAGAAAAACAAACGAGAGGGTGAGCATAAAAAAGAGAGAAGAAATATGTGACTATGGAAAAGAGAGTGAGTTGAAAAGTGAGTTGTATTTTGAAAAGCCAATGACTGTACATTCGTATAAGACGACGCTTTTAAATACTAACACTAATGATTCTTCATTGTCTAGTTCTGTTTTGTCTCTTGTACAGTTTGTTGATGAAATACCCCGTGCTATCATTCCGTACCGATCAGCTGATAGTATTCCCGAGAAGACGACGGAGTTACCAAGGCGGGTTGGAGAATTGGTGAAAGTGGGTATCGTGAGAGAAGACATGAGTTCATGTGTTGATTATGAGATCATATTACCTAAGGAGGATGGGACAACGAGTTTGTTCGTCGATTTTGAATTGGTAAACAAGTATCGTTATTCTTTTTCTTGTTTGGATAATATGCTTGATAATTACATAGTACTTGTGTTTCATCTACACTTGAAGGTGATCATGTGATGACAATACCTAATCCAATTAGCATGTATGACTGTGATAAATGGGAAATCGTTTTAACATGTGAGTTGTTTAGATGGATAGTTATTTCTGTTAGATTAACTGATGCATCTAGTGTTTTCATGAGTTATTTAAAACATGTTTTGCCTGCTTCCATTGGAATTGTTGTTAGCTATTTTGAGGGTAAAATCGTCTTTATCATAAACTATGGAGGATATTTGATTTATGTTGAGTTAGTTTATGATCATGATATATATTCTAGTTTTCGATGTGTTTACTTGCATGAAATTAATTCTAGATTTTCTTATCCAAATATTGACTTAGGGTTTCATGCTAGTCAATCTTTACTTGAATTGTCGTTAGTTGACAATGGTAGTAATCATGTTGTTTCGTTGGAACAATCTTTATTGCATGATTTACTATCATATGATTTTGATTCAAGAAGTGTTTATCATCAAGATGGTTTAAGAGATGAGTTATTTGCATGTTTAGTTAGTTCACTTGGATTAGCTAAGGCATTGCATACTTCCATGGAATTGTTGAATTATATTTTGCATTCTTTCATGGAAAAATTTGTTATTCTCTATTTTGATGATATTCCGATTTTTGTCAACACTTTGAGAAATTCTTTAGCATGTGTTGAGTTTGTTTGTGATCATCGTCGATATGCTATTAAATTTTCAACTTATGATTGTGACCTTTTTATTCTGTTGGTGCTATTATGTGATTTTGACTGTGTTAATGTTAATGGAAGGAGAAAGGTTGGTTGTGTTTTGCAGATTCGTGATAAGATCACATTCATCGAGGGAATCATAGATTCTACAATTCAATTTGATCAATGAATTGAGAGTCTACAGGGGAGTGTTTTGAATATTATTTTAGTAAACTATGCATTTGATTTTGGTTTATTTATTTTCTTTGTGATTAGACAAAAAAAACTTGTTGATTAATTTTGTTTTGTGTTTAATCCAGGAATTCAAGAGAGTTTGCGTGAGAAACATGGCGAATTTCAAGTATTGATATTTGATCCAGGAGCATTGATCACAAATGTGTTTCTGCGAAGGATCGAGATCTTTAAATTGACTTTTGATCTGGGGATTCGTCATTGGGAGGATCTATCACATGAAGAGTTTTTCATTTTGATATTTGATCCAGGAGGTGTTGGAACTTTTCAAATTCTTGCTTGTGTTGCTGATATTACTTATTCATTTAAATTGCCAGATAAGACTTGTGGTTATATTTTTTTTGTGTTACTAACTTAGTTTTTTTTATGTAGAAGCAATTTTGTGGTTGAATCATTTTCGAGAGGACGATGTGCCAGATTTGAGGACAAATCCTTTTGAAGAGGAGGGGAATGATACAATCCTGATCAAGTTGTCATCAAACGATAATAACCCAATTCAAGTCTTTGTGGTTCATCAAATAATTTTAAATAATTGGGTTGAAGATTATTCAAAAGAGTACAATTCTAGCATTATTGGGCTGATCCAATTGGCCCATTCAATTCAGTCCATGCACGGATTCCTAATTGATTTCAGATCCATAAAAATCATGATAGCCAACAGATTTTACATGCAAGGGAAGTTTAATATTCATATGGGTTGGTTTATTAATAAATTATCAAGTGGGCCGCACCTTTTCACGTTAGCAGACTTAACATAATGATAATGGGCTTATAGATGGTATTGGCTAATCTTAGCAAGCGTGCCATATTTTACTCCACAATCTGATTCACAAGCTCAGCTTAAGTAGTCACGTGACAACATATTTTATATCCATGCGGCAAGAATTTCTTTACACACGGCAATGGAAGGAATTTTTTTTTTAGATTTTTATAATTTTATTGTAATTAGGACTTCTTTTTAATTAGAATTTGTTTTCCAAATTGACTTCTATTTCCTTATAAAAATTAGGGTTATAGTTTATAAATTCCAATTAGGATTTGGATTGTTTTGAGTAGTATAAATAGAGGTCCAAGTTGATGTAATCAAATACAATATACATTATTCATTATTATTATTCAATATATTTGTGAGTTTATTCTCTACTTTTGGTTCTTTGAAGAATTCCTAAGAACTAGTAATTCTTAGTTATTTCTTTGAGATTCAATTTGACTTATCATACAACAATTGTGACGCCCCCAAAATATGTTTACATCACTCATTCTGAGTCGCCAAATACATGGTACAAAATTAAAATACAAATTAATTATACAACTGTCGTGTAAAGTACGACAAAATATAAAGTTGGGAGTTTCAACACGAATATTGTCTTCTAGACAACATCCAAACTTAAATTCAATATTATTACAGTTATTTTCATACTACTTCACAAAATAGTGAGGACTACTAATGCAACCATCTGGACCGTCAATCCATTCTCCGACTAGTCCCAGCTATATTCTCATTTTTTGAAGAGAACAGTGAAAGAAAGGGTGAGCTCAACTAGCCCAGTAAGAAATATTATGACTAAGATAATGCAGAATAAATTATCCTTAGCCTTCATAAGTATAACAACTGATAGAATATAATAGACAACAAGTTTCAGATCAACAACTGCAGCGGAATAAGCAATCCATTAGAAGAGTCAAGTAGAACATGATATCTACTATCTTCTATGATTTAAAAAGTTTATCATCAATTTTATCGCTGAGACTCAGCTTAATAAATAATCCACATCATCGAATCATCCCTGCACTACGGGCCAATGATATTCGTTAGTATCACGACCACAAATTATCTATGCACTACGGGCCAATGATAATCGTGTTTTCATTAACGGTCATGATCATGCCATAAAATAATTCATCTTTGCACCCTTGGTCGAAGAGAATCCATGGCCACAATCAGACCAAAAACTGTCCATCAATGCACTACATGTCAATGATGACTTTTACCACATCATTTATAAAATTACGGTCATGATTATACCGAATAATCTCTGGTCATAATCATACCAAGTTCATCTATGCACTACGGCCAAAGATGACTTTCAACATAATATAAGCATGCGGATGATGACAATGACATAATAATTCAATAAAACAAGTTCAAGGATAAATTTTAAAGATTTATAATTTAATTTATCCAGAATTCAATAATGTTCAAATTGTCAACATGATACTGCTTTGTGGAGTAAAATTCAAGAATAATATTGTACCAAAAATGATTTGGACCGAAAACGAATCAATTTTTATCATGAATAGTATCCCGGGTGAATAGTACTCGGGTGAATAGTACTCCGTGAATAGTAACTTCGGGAATAGTAACTCTGTGAATAGTACCCCGACATGAAAAAGTTAAAACTTATCAAGAATGCTCAGAATAATATTTTCATGAAAAGATACTGGATGAAACGCGAATATCAAGCATATTCTACTAATTTCATGGAGTATAGAAGCCAAAACTTTAACCAAATGAGTATAGAATTCGAAATCTGAAACGAAATAATATTACTTATATACTACAGAGTATGGAAGAAAATATTATTTCAAGCGAATATTAAACAAAAATAACATCCCTTACGAATATTAAACGAAAATAATATTCATTTCAAATATTGAACGAAATAATATTCATACGAATACGAAAAATAATATCTCTTCAGAATATGAAATAAATAATACCTGTAAAACCCCAACTTTTTGAATAAAGATGAATTTTCTATAAATATTATTTTTGAATATTATGGAGTGAAATTGATATAATGTTATAGTTGTGGGTAATATTTATAAATTTTGCAAAATGCATGCAAGTTGTTATATAATATTCGATTGGTGGGAATATTCGCTTTAACAGGGAATATTCGCATACAACGACACAATCATTGGTGGACCCCTAATAACGGAATTATTGTCGGATTGAAAAACGACAAAAATACTTTATGAAAATAACGGCAAAAGTTTTACTGAAGTTAATCGTTGAAACACCCTTGGTTTAAAAAATACACGATGTCTGCATGGTTGCATAGTAGCACTCAGTATTAATTATTGATGCTTACGTGATAAGTCACTCGGTTTTGTTGGTATTATTAATGTAATAATACATAAAATCTTTTTATATAAAATAGAATACTTTTATAAAGTTATTCTATAAATAGAATATATTATATTCTATTATGCATAGTGTTAACGTAATGTCTGCATAGTATTTTGTATAGTAAAATCTTTTTATATAAAACAGAATACTTTTATAAAGTTATCTGTTTTATTAGACAATAATTAGAAAATATTCTATTTTATTATGCATAGTGTTTGCATAGTGCCTGCATAGTGTTTGCATAGTAAAATCTTTTATAAAGTTATTCATTTTATTAGATTATAAATAGAATATATTATATTTTATTTAAAAGATTTTGCTTTAAATATAGACTGTCAGATTAAAGTAAATCAATCTGGACCGTTTCATGAGTTAGTTACTTTGCGATCCATTTTTTATAAATAGAAGCTCATTCCTTCATTATTTTCTTACTTAATTCAATTTGAAACTCTAGAGATAAACTATAGAGAGAAAGAAGAAAGTATTCTGCTACTTCACTACTTATATATCCAGTACTCTTTTTCATAAGATAGGGAATATTATTTGTTGTACTCGTAGGGAGTATTATTTCTTTTGTATTCATGAAGAGAACTTTTGTTATTCCATTCTTTATTATTCTCATTGGAATAACTTTTATACGCTGCGTCTTTACCCTATACTTGGTGACATTCTTCTATTATTCCGTCTTTTTATTATTACATTTGGAATATCCATGCTACATGCATTTTACGTCAAAGTTTGATTCCGTCTTTTATTATTCTATTGGAATATCCTGTACATGCGTTTTACTGCCAAACTCAGTTTCCGTCTTTATTATTATTACATTTGGAATATCCCGTGCATGCGTTTTATGTCAAACTGATTCCGTCCTTATTAGTATTATTCTCGTTGGAATAACTTTGTCTGTCTGAATCGCATGCATGGTGATTTACATTGTTATTACATTCTTTATTATTCATTTGGAACATCACAGCTTGTCGCAATTTCGCTTTGACACGTTCCGTTATTTAGTATTCTATTGGAATAACTTTTACATGCAAGTACCGCATGGATGGTGATTTCTTTTGTTATTCCATTCTTTATTATACTCAGTTGGTTAAAGTTTTGACTTCTATACTCCATGAAATTAGTGGAATATCCTTGATATTTGCGCTTCATCCAGTATCTTTTCATGGAAATATTCTTCTGAGCATTCTTGAATTTTACTCTACAAAGCAGTATCATGTTTGGACATTATTAGTTATTGGATAAATTAATTCTTGAACTTGTTTTATTGAATTCTTATATCATTGTCATCATCCTCATGTTTATATTTTTTGAAAGTCATCTGTAGCCTGTAGTGTATAGATGGACATGGTATGATTATGACCAGAGATTATTCAGTGTAATCATGACCGTAATGTTACAAATGATGTGGTAAAAGTCCTCATTGGCCCGTAGTGCATTGATGGACAGTTGTTGGCATGATCATGACCATTAATGAATACACAAATATTCTTGGCCCGTAGTGCATGGATAATTGTGGTCGTGATACTAAAGTATATCCTTGGCCGTAGTGTAGGGGTGATTCGATGATGTGGATTATATATTAAGCTGAGTCCCAGCGATAAAAGTGATGAAAAACCTTTTAAATCATAAAAGATAGTAGATTTTATTCTCTACTTGACTCTTTTAATGGATTGCTTGTTTCACCTAGCAGATTAAACTTGATGTTTGTTATATTGTATCGGTTTAACACCTTTATTTAAGGCTAATGATAATTTATTACGCATTATCTTAGTCATAATATTTCTTCTTGGTCTAGTTGAGCTCACCCTTTCTTTCACTGTTCTCTTCAGGAAATGAGAACGTAGCTGGGACTAGTCGGGGAACGGAGTGATGGTCCTAGATGGTGCATTAGTAGTCCTCACTATTCTGTGAAACGGTGTGATAATAATTGTAATGAGGACTCCTTTTGAGTTTGTATATTCTCTAGTAGACAATATTTGTATTCAAACTCACAGTTTATGTTTTGTCGTATTATACCACAACGATTGTATTATTAAGTTGTATTTGAATTACATGCCATGTATCCGGCGAGTCAAGATGGGTGATGTATACCTAATTTTGGGGGCGTCACAGTTGGTATCAAAGCTTAAGGATATGATACCTGGCTAAGATGGGAGACTAGAACTAGGAGGGGAGAGACGAGGAATTCCTTCGCTAGTATGACCTACCTAAGTTTATTTGGTATTTAATTGGTCGGTCAAAGTATAGGGGATAATATGTTATATGTTAATTAACCTTTGTTTTGTGGTAGTATCTGAAAATGACATCCGAGAATGTTGAGAATAGCAATGGAGCACAAGAGACCGTTGAGACTCCACATATCAATAATCAGGATAATGTGCATCAGGAAGGCGACAATCCTCATGCAAACAACAACACGGACCAAATGATGAATGATGTATTATTCAGAGGCTTTATGCAATTCATGCAACATCAGGCGAGAGTGGCTCCTGTCCAAAATGTAGGTGGAAACACTGGAAACTCTCGGACGGTCACCGCTAAATAGTTCAAGGAGCTGGGACCACCGGAATTTATTGGAGAGCCAAAACCACTTAAGGCGGAAGCAAGGATAAAGAAGATCACCAAGATATTTGATGTCTTGGGATGCTCCGAGGAGCAAAAGGTTCCCTTCGCCACCTTCATGTTGCATGAAGAGGCAGATTACTGGTGGGAATCTGTAAAACGTACCCAGACTGATGCACTCAAGATATCTTGGGAGAAGTTCTAAGAGCTATTCAACGACAAGTTCTTTCCCGAGAGTATTCGTCACATGAAAGAAGTGGAGTTTATCAAATTGGAACAAAACAATATGACCGTGTCGCAATACGAGGCTAAATTTGCGGAGTTATCCCGGTTTGCATCCCATTTGGTCGATAATGAGGAGCGAATAACGCGAATTTTTTTAAGAGGTTTGAAACCGGAGATACGTCAATATCTTATTTCTCATAAACTATGTTTGTACTCAGATGTTGTAAATAGGGCTCAGTTTTTGGAGCGCGGTAACAAGTCAACGCAACCAAGAAAAAGCAAACCAAGACATGAAAATACCAAAGGTATCGATCATCGAAATGGTGACAACAAACGTGGAGGGAATCAACATGCCAGAAATGGTAACCACTTCGGTGGTAATCATGGCCAAGACAGTAAAAATGGACATTTCAAGAAAAGGAGATTCAACAATGATGGAAGGACGTCAACACCAGCACCCGTTGTTAAGGAAGGAGAACGACCACCTATCATATGCTTCAAATGCGGAGGGGAGGGACACATCGGTCAAACTGCGTGATCTTAGTCTAAAGCATGTTATAATTGTGGAAGAGAAGGTCACTTAAATTGGCGATTTTGTCGTTCACCAGAAGACAAGTTCACCCGGGGATGGAGGCACCAAAGGCCATCTAGAAAGTCAAAGCCGGTGTCTGAGGGAGAGCATTTGTTGTGACCTCCCGAAGCGAGGAACCCGAATGAGGTCATCACGGGTAAGCTTATTATAAACTCTAATGAAGTCTATACCTTATTTGATACCGGTTCTACCCATTCTTTTATTTCTCCTACTTGCGCTCAACAATTAAATTTGACTCCGGAGAAATTAGACTTTGACTTATCTGTAGAAACTCCGTTGGGAGAAACCTTCATTACATTCACTGTTTATAAGTCTTGTTTGGTTCAAATCAGTACCTTCACATTACATGTCGATCTTATTTCATTGAAAATACTTGCATTTGATGTGATTCTAGAGATTGATTGGTTAACTACTCATCATGATAAAATTGATTATTTTCGTAAGTTTGTTAGCTTTCATATTCCTAATAAACCTATTATGCGATTTCAAGCGACCAAACCATTAAAATCAATCACGGTCATCTCAAGCCATAAAACTATTCGTTTATTGAAAAATGGATGTCAAGCTTTCTTAGCCCACGCCACGATCTAAACAAAAATACGCCGGGTTTTGAATGATATTTCTATTGTTAATGAATTTCTGACGATGCCTCAAGAACTTCCCGGCCTACCCCGGCGTGAAATTGAATTTTGTATCGACCTTGAACCCATACAAAACCCATTTCCAAAGCCCCATATCGAATGGCTCTATTGAACTTCGAGGAGTTAAAGACTCAACTGCAGGAATTGTTAGACATTGGCTTTATTCGTCCTAGTACTTCTCCTTGGGGTGCTCCTCGCTCTATTCGTGAAGAAGAAAGATAGGAGTATCGACTTTGCATTGATTATCTGGAGTTAAATCATGTCACCATCAAAATAGGTACCCATTGCCACGTATTGATGACCTGTTTGACCCGATTGCAAGGAGCCAAATTCTTTTCAAAGATTGATCTTCGTTTGGATATCACCAATTGAAGATTAGAACCGATGACATTCCAAAGATCGGCTTTAAACTTCGATGCGGACATTATGAATTCCTAGTCATGTCCTTTGGATTGACTAAAGCTCCTCTTTTTCATGGATATGATGAACCGAGTATTCAAGGAATATTTGGATCACTTTGTGGTCGTCTTTATTGATGACATCCTTATTTATTCCAAAACCCGTGAAGATCATGAGCAACACTTGAGGTTGATACTCCAAAAGCTTCGTGAATACAAGCTTTATGCCAAGTTAAAGAAATACGAGTTCTGGCTTGAGGAAGTATCATTCCTTGGGCACGTGGTATCAAGTCATGGAATATCTGTTGACCCAGCAAAGATTGAAGCTATTCAAAGCTGGGAGCAACCTAAATCAGTGACTGAAGTACATAGCTTTCTCGGATTAGCTGGTTATTATTGGAGATTCGTAGAAGGGTTTTCTCGAATCGTTACTCCACTAACTCAGCTGACTCGGAAAGATACAAAGTTCGGTTGGAGCGAGAAATGTGAGAAGGGTTTTCAAGAACTCAAGAGGAGACTCATTTTAGCACCTGTTCTGACAATACCATCTGGTTCGGAGGGATTTGTCATCTACAGTGATGCTTCGGTCAAAGGGTTAGGATGTGTTCTCATGCAACATGGGAAAGTCATAGCCTATGCCTCACGATAACTCAAAGAATATGAGAGGAATTATCCTACCCATGATCTAGAGTTGGCAGCTGTTGTCTTCGCACTAAAGATTTGGAGGCATTACTTGTATGGGGAGAAAGTGGAGATCTTTACGGATCATAAAAGCCTTAAATATTTCTTCACTCAAAAGGAACTCAACATGAGACAACGACGTTGGCTTGAACTGTTGAAAGATTATGATCATACCATCCAATACCATCCTGGAAAAGTGAACGTGGTAGCTGACGCATTGAGTAGAAGATCATATGCGGGTACGAGTGCAATATTTTCAACGCAAAGGCCCATTTTATATGACTTGCAAAGGATGGAGATAGAGATAAAGACTCCAGGGACCCACGTGATGATGGCGAATATACGAGTAGAACCGACTTTAATTTATAAAATTAAATCACTTTCAAGATTCTGATCCGGATCTGATGCGTATGAGGAAGAAAGTGCAAGAAGGTGCGATCTGAAAGTAAGAATCGATGATGAAGGAATACTTGAGTCAACTCCGCACTTTGTGTTCTAACGATCCCGAGTTAAAGTATAAAATCATGATGGAGCGCACAACACACCGCTTTGCAATCCATCTCGGGAGTACCAAAATGTATCGTGATCTTCGCCATACATTTTGGTGGAGCAATATGAAGAGAGAGATAATATTTGTTTATCTCAAGGTGTCTAACTTGTCAACGAGTCAAGGCGGAGCATCAAGTACCAAAAGGTCCATTGCAACCACTTAAAATTCCATAATGGAAGTGGGAGCACATTACCATGGATTTCGTTACTGGTCTTCCCAAAGTTTCTCAAGGCATAGATGCGATTTGGGTCATTATTGATAGATTGACCAAGTCTGCTCATTTCTTACCGATACGAGAAACTTATACACTTGAACGTCTTGCTCGTATGTACATAAACAAGGTTGTAAGATTGCATGGTATGCCAGTATCCATAGTTTCTGATCGAGACCCAAGATTCACTCCACAATTTTGGGTTAGTTTGCAAAAAGCTATGGGCACGGATTTACGATTTAGTTCGACATATCATCCTCAAACGGACGAACAATCAGAGAGAACTATTCAAACTTTGGAAGATTTATTAAGACTCTATGTCCTTGACTTCAAGGGATGTTGGGACAAGTTCTTACCGTTGGTGGAGTTTTCCTACAACAACAGTTATCAAACAAGCATTGGCATGGCTCCATTCGAGGCGTTGTATGGAAGAAAGTGTCGTTCTCCGGTTATCTTTGGGATGAGGTGGGTGAAGCAACATTGTTGGGACCGGAGTTGGTACGTATGACTACGGAAAAGATTCAAACGATCCGACAACGTATAAAAACCTCACAAGATCGACAAAAGAGTTATGCTGATCTTCATCGAAAGGACGTGGAAATTGATATAGGAGATTATGTGTTATTACGAGTTGCTCCATGGAAAGGAGTTACGAGATTTGAAAAGAGAGGAAAGCTCAATCCTCGATTCATCTACCCATTTTAATCCTCGATCGAGTAGGAATCTGCGTGGCCTATAGACTCGCTTTCACAAGTATGTCTCGTGTTCATAACGCTTTTCACATATCCATGTTACGTAAATATGTGGAAGACCCGAACTACATTATTGAGTGAGAACCGGACGAAATAGCGGAAGATTTGATGTATGAAGAAGTTCCTGTTCAAATCTTGGATTAGAAGGAACATATTCTACGCTTCAAGGTTATACCTCAAGTCAAAGTTTTGTGGAGAAACCACGATGTTGAGGAAATGACTTGGGAGTTAGAATCAAATGAAATCAAGGTATCCTTACCTCTTTGATATACCGTCACGTACCCTAATTTCAAGGGCGAAAATTTCATAAAAAGGGAGGTTGTAAAACCCCAACTTTTGAATAAAGATGAATTTTCTATAAATATTATTTTGAATACTATGGAGTGAAATTGATATAATGTTATAGTTGTGGGTAATATTTATAAATTTTGCAAAGTCACGCAAGTTGTTATATAATATTCGATTGGTTCTGAAATATTCGCTTTTAACAGGGAATATTAAATGCAACGACACAATTATTAGTGGACCCCTTAACGGAATTATTGTCGGATTGTGAAAGCGACAAAAATACTTTATGAAAATAACGGCGGAAGTTTTACTGTTAACCTGTTGAAACACCCGTGTTAAAAGAAAAAGATGTCTGGCGTGGTTGCATAGTAGTACACGGTATTAATTATTGATGCTTACGTGATAAGTCACTTTCATTTTGTTGGTATTATTAATGTAATAATACGAAAAATCTTTTATATAAAATAGAATACTTTTATAAAGTTATTCTATAAATAGAATATATTATATTCTATTATGCATAGTGTTGCATAGTGTTTGAATAGTGTTTTGCATAGTAAAATCTTTTTATATAAAACAGAATACTTTTATAAAGTTATGTGTTTTATTAGACAATAATTAGAATATATTATATTTTATTATGCATAGTATTTGTATAGTGCCTGCATAGTGTTTGCATAGTAAAATCTTTTATAAAGTTATTCGTTTTATTAGATTATAAATAGAATATATTATATTTTATTTAAAATATTTTGCTTTAAATATAGACTGTCAGATTAAAGTAAATCAATCTGGACCGTTCATGAGTTAGTTACTTTGCAGTCCATTTTTTTATAAATAGAACGAATTCATTGAAACTCTAGAGAGATAAACTATAGAGAGAAAGAAGAAAGTATTCTGCTACTTCACTACTTATATATCCAGTACTCTTTTTCATAAGATAGGGAATATTATTTGTTGTACTCGTAGGGAGTATTATTTCTTTTGTATTCATGAAGAGAACTTTTGTTATTCCATTCTTTATTATTCTGTTGGAATAACCTGTATACGCGTGCTACCCTATACTTGGTGACATTCTTCTATTATTCCGTCTTTATTATTCTGTTGGAATATCCTGTCTGTGCATTTTACGTCGAAGCTGATTCCGTCTTTATTATTCTATTGGAATATCCTCGTCATAAATGCTTTTACGTCCGAACTTTGGTTCCGTCTTTATTATTATTACATTGGAATATCCCGTGCATGCGCTTTTATGTCAAACCCGATTACGTCCTTATTAGTATTCTCATTGGAATAACTCGCATACATCGGCATCTACCGCATGCATGGTGATTTCTCGTTGTTATTACATTCTTTATTATTACATTGGAACATCCCGCTTGCAAGCGAATTTCACCGACCGTTCCGTTATTTAGTATTCTATTGAATAACTCCGTCTGCATCAAGTACCGCATGGATGGTGATTTCTTTGTTATTCCATTCTTTATTATACTCGGTTGGTTAAAGTTTTGACTTCTATACTCCATGAAATTAGTGGAATATCCTTGATATTTGCGCTTCATCCAGTATCTTTTCATAGAAATATTCTTCTGAGCATTCTTGAATTTTACTCTACAAAAAGCAAGATCATGTTTGGACATTATTAGTTATTGGATAAATTAATTCTTGAACTTGTTTTATTGAATTCTTATATCATTGTCATCATCCTCATGTTTATATTTTTGAAAGTCATCTCAGCTTTGTGTAGTGTATAGATGGACATGGTATGATTATGACCGAGAGATTATTCAAAGGTAATCATGACCGTAATGTTACAAATGATGTGGTAAAGTCCTCATTGGCCCGTAGTGCATTGATGGATGCTTGTTGGCATGATCATGACCATTAATGAATACACAAATATTCTTGGCCCGTAGTGCATGGATAATTGTGGTCGTGATACTAAAGAATATCCTCGTCAGTAGTGCGTAAGTGATTCGATGATGTGGATTATATATTGTCGAGTCCCAAATATAAAAGTGATAAAAACCTTTTAAATCATAAAAGATAGTAGATTTTATTCTCTACTGACTCTTTTAATGGATTGCTTGTTTATTTGCAGCTTAAACTTGATGTTTGTTATATTGTATCGCTTTAACATCTGTTTAAGGCTAACGATAATTTATTCTCGCATTATCTTAGTCATAATATTTCTTCTTTGGGATAGTTGAGCTCACCTTTTCTCACCGTTCTCTTGAGAAATGAGAACGTAGCTGGGACTAGTCGGGGAACGGAGTGATGGTCCTAGATGGTGCATTAGTAGTCCTCACTATTATGTGAAACGGTGTGATAATAATTGTAATGAGGACTCCTTTTGAGTTTGTATACTCTCTAGTAGACAATATTTGTATTCAAAAATACAGTTTATGTTTTGTCGTATTATACACGACAGTTGTATTATTAAGTTGTATTTGAATTCTGTAACATGTATTTGGCGACTCAAGATGGGTGATGTATACCTAATTTTGGGGGTGTCACAATACCCTTACGAGTATTGAAAGAATATAACTCTTTTCATAAATACGAAAGAAATAATACCCCTTACGAGTATTGAAAATAAATAACTCTCTTCATGAATACGAAGGAAATAATACCCTTACCTTAAAAAGAAGAGTATTCTGACTGGTAGGGCGGGGATATTCTTGAAGAAAACTTTCACTATTTTCTACACTCAAAGCTTCCTAAAACTCGAAAGAAATACGCTCAATATTATAGAAGAAGAATTCTCTAATTCTGGTGTGATTTTCAATTCTAACTAAGCATCCTATTTATAGGAGAATGGAAAGGATATTATTTAAATTTAGAAATCACGGATTGCACAGTATAAATTCGAACGAACTTCACGGGCGAACAACTGAAGAAAATTTTGATTTTACTATTCATTACTGTGCAATAAAATATTCTAAAAAAACAAAAACTTTAAATAAAATATAATATATTCTATTTATAATTTAATAAAACAAAACTTATAATATATATATAACACATTTTCTCCCCCCTTCAATTTTCTTCCCACATGTGGGCCCCACATGTTCCCCTCCCAAAATGTCAACATCACACATGGGCCCCACCATAATATGAATTACTTTCTACCGATTATTTTGGAAAACGAGTAAATGGTGGTCCACAAATAAACAAAATTTACATCAAATACTTCATAAAAATCCTCTCAATATTTTTAACAACATTTATCATCATCATTATAATTCACAATATTTAACAACCAGGTCATTCCTAGAAAAGAGGGGGCTTTCCAATAAAGATTTCTCCTTATTAGCGAGTAATTTGGTGACCAAACCTCTCCTTGACAGAACTTCTAGACATCGTCAATATTGCAAATAATAATATTAATAACTTTGTCGTCTCAATTATTGATTTAATAATATATAAAATATCGACAATAATTGAATCAAATAACGTGAGCTACTATGCAACAATTACTGTAGCAATAATTGAACAAAACTAAGTGACTTCTCACGTAAGCATCAATAATCAATACCGTGTGCTACTATGCAACCACACGTATTACTGTACTTTTACTACCGGATAGTTCAACAGTTTAACGGTAAAACTTTCGCCGTTATTTTTATAAAAAGATATTTTTGCCATTTTCTCATTCCGACAATAATTTCTTTGTGGGGTCCACCAATGATTGTGCCGTTGTACGGATATTCCTCGACAAAAAGAATATTCCCCGACCAATCGAATATTTTATGACAACTTGCATACTTTGCAAAATTTATAAATACTACCCACAACTATAACATTATATCTTAATATCAAAAAAAATATTTCGAGAAAATTAAATCTTTATTCATCAAAAGTCGGGGTCTTACAATCTCCCCTCCTTATGAAATTTTGCCCTCGAAATTTACGTACGTACCTGGTATACCGAAGATGTGAGGATACCTTGTTTAGATTCTAACTCTTGAGGTATAACCTTTGAGCGTAGAATATATTCCTTCTTATCCAAGATTTTAACAGGTACACCTTCATACGTTAAATCATCCATTATCTCGTCCGGTTCTGAATCAATAATGTGGTTCGGGTCGTCCACATATTTACGTAACATCGATACATGAAAAATGTTATGAACACGCGACATATTTAGCGGTAAGACAAGTCTATAGGCCACAGTTCCTACTCGACCGAGGATTTTAAATGGGCCAATTAATTCGAGGGTTGAGATTTCCTCTCTTCGTCAATTCTTGCTTCTAGAATAATGCCATCTTGAACCTTCTTCTTCACATTTATCAGCTCTGAGTCTGTAGCCTAAGCGGATTTAACTTTATTAATTAAAGTTGGTTCTAATCGTATATTTAACATCATCACGTGGGTCTCTAGAGTAAGTTGTAAGAAATGGGTCTTTGTGTTAACAACGTCGCACTCGTAACTGCATACAATCTTCTACTCAACGCGTCAGCTACCACGTTCGCTCTTCTACGATGATATTGAATGGTATGGTCGTAATCTTCAACAGCTCGAGCTAACGTCTTTGGCGCATGTTACGTTCGTTTTGGGTGAAGAAATATTTGAGGGTTTTAGAAATGGGTTTTGTACTGGGGTCAAATTTAAACGTTGAGCGCAAGTAGGAAAAATAAAAGAATGGTAGAACCGATATCGAATAAGGTATAAACTTCGCAAGAGTTTATGATTAACTTACCCATGATAGCTTTGTTCGGGTTCCTCAACAAACGCTCTCACTTAAACTACCGACTTTGACTTGTCTAAGACATTCTTTGGCGTCACCATCCCAGCTGGACTTGACTTCACTACATTAAAAAATCAAGCTAAGTGACCTTCTCTTCCATAATTGAAACACGCTTTGGGTTGCTGCGTACAGTTTGGACGGATGTGTCCCTCCTGTCCACATTTGAAACATACGACCGGTGGTCGTTCTTCTTCCTTGGAAACGGGTGCCGCTGTCTTTCCATCATTATTGAACCTTCTCTTCTTGAAGTTGTTCTCACTTAATTCACCTTTCCTATATCCTAACCATGATTACCACCGAAGTGGTTACCATTTCTGGCATATTGATTCCCTCCACGTTTGTTGTCACCGCTTCGATGACTGCTACCATTGGTATTATCGATTTGCCACCTGCTCTCTCTTGGTTGGGTTGACTCGTTATCGCGCTCCAATAACTGAGCCCTATTTACAACATCTGAATATAAACACAGTTTGTGAGAAATTAGGTATTGACGTATCTCGGGTTTCAAACCTCTTAGAAACATCCGCGTCATTCTCTCCTCGTTATCAACTAAGTGGGACGCAAATCGGGAAAACTCGGCAAACTTAGCTTCGTACTGTGACACGGTCATATTGTTCTGCTCCAGCTTGATGAATTCTACCTCCTTCATGTGACAAATACTTTCGAAAGTACTTGTCGTTGAATGCTTCTTGAACTTCTCCCAAGACATTTTGAGTGCGTCCAGTCAGGTACGCTTTTACGTGATTCCCACCAGTGATCTGCTTCTTCACGCAATATAAAGGTGGCGAGTGGAACCTTTTGCTCCTCTGAGCATTCCAAGACATCAAATATCTTGGTGATCTGCTTTATCCACGTCTCTGCCTTAAGTGGTTTTGTCTCTTCAATAAACTCCGGTGGTCCCAGCTCCTTGAACTGTTTAGCGGTGACCGTCCGAGAGTTGCCAGTGTTTCCACCTGTATTTTGAACAGGAGCCGATCTCGCCTGATGTTAGATGAATTGCATAAAGCCTCTGAATATCCCATCATTCATCATTTGATTGGCGTTATGATTTACCTGAGGATAGTTGTGTTCCTGCACATTATCCTGGTTATTGATCGTCGGTGACTCAACGGTCTCATGTGCTTCATTGCTTATCTCAACATTTTCAGATGCCATTCTCAAGCACTGTCACAAAACAAAGGTTAATTGACATGTCACATATTATCTCTATACTCTGACCGACCAATTAAATACCAAATAAACTTAGGTAGGTCATACTAGTGAAGGAATTCCCTGTTTCTCCCCTCCTAGTTCTAGTCACACATCTCAGCCAGGGATCATATCCCTAAGCTTTGATACCAACTGTGACGCCCCCAAAATAGGTATATATCACACATTCTGAGTCGCCAAATACATGGTACAAAATTCAAATAGAACTTAATTATACAACTATCGTGTAAAGTACGACAAAATATAAGTTGGGAGTTTCAACACGAATATTGTCTTCTAGACAATATCCAAACTCAAATTCAATATTATTACATTTATTTTCACACTACTTCACAAAATAGTGAGGACTACTAATGCAACCATCTGGACCGTCAATCCATTCCCCGACTAGTCCCAGCTATATTCTCATTTTTTGAAGAGAACAGTGAAAGAAAGGGTGAGCTCAACTAGCCCAGTAAGAAATATTATGACTAAGATATTGCAGAATAAATTATCCTTAGCCTTCAACAGTATAATAACTGATAGAATATAATAGACAACAAGTTTTAGATCAACAACTGCAGCGGAATAAACAATCCATTAGAAGAGTCAAGTAGAGCATGATATCTACTATCTTCTATGATTTAAAAAGTTTATCATCAATTTTATCGCTGAGACTTAGCTTAATAAATAATCCACATCATCGAATCATCCCTGCACTATGGGCCAAGGATATTCTTTAGTATCACGGCCACGAATTATCCATGCACTACGGGCCGAAGATAATCATGTTTTCATCAACGGTCATGATCATTTCATAAAACAATTCATCTTTGCACCCTTGGCCGAAGAGAATCCATGGCCACAATCATACCAAAAACTGTCAACCAATGCACTACAGGCCAATGATGACTTTTACCACATCATTTATAACATTACGGTCATGATTATACTGAATAATCTCTTGTCATAATCATACCAAGTCCATCTATGCACTACGGCCAAAGATGACTTTCAACATAATATAAGCATGCGGATGATGACAATGACATAATAATTCAATAAAACAAGTTCAAGGATAAATTTTAAAGATTTATAATTTAATTTATCCAGAATTCAATAACGTTCAAATTGTCAACATGATACTGCTTTGTGGAGTAAAATTCAAGAATAATATTGTACCAAAAATGATTTGGACCGAAAACGAATCAATTTTTATCATGAATAGTACCCCGGGTGAATAATACTCGGGTGAATAGTAACTTCGGGAATAGTAACCCCGTGAATAGTACCTCGACATGAAAAATTTAAAACTTATCAAGAATGCTCAGAATAATATTTCCATGAAAAGATACTGGATGAAACACGAATATCAAGGATATTCTACTAATTTCATGGAGTATAGAAGCCAAAACTTTAACCAAATGAGTATAGAATTCAAAATCTAAAATAAAATAATATTACTTATATACTACAGAGTATGGAGGAAAATATTATTTCAAGCAAATATTGAACAAAAATAACATCCCTTACGAATATTAAACGAAAATAATATTCATTTCGAATATTGAACGAATATAATATTCCTTACGAATATTAAATGAAAATAATATTTCTTGCGAATATTGAACGAAATAATATTCATACGAACACGAAAAATAATATCTCTTCAGAATATGAAATAAATAATACCTCTTACAAGTATTAAAAGAAAATAACTCTCTTCATAAATATGAAAGAAATAATACCCCTTACGAGTATTAAAAGAAAATAACTCTCTTCATGAATACGAAAGAAATAATACCCTTACCTTAAAAAGAAGAGTATTCCGACTGGTAGGGCGGAGATATTCTTGAAGAAAACTTTTACTATTTTCTACACTCAAAGCTTCCTAAAACTCAAAAGAAATACGCTCAATATTATAGAAGAAGAATTCTCTAATTCTGGTGTGATTTTCAATTCTAACTAAGCATTCTATTTATAGGAGAATGGAAATAATACTATTTGAATTTAGAAATCACGGATTGCACAATATAAATTCTATTTAACTTCACAAAGTAACAATCAAGAAAATTTTGATTTTACTATTCATTACTTGCAATAAAATATTCTAATAAAATAAAAACTTTAAATAAAATATAATATATTCTATTTATAATCTTATAAAACAAAACTTATATATATATATATATATATATATATATATATATATACATACATGTGCTAAATATATATATATACACACATTATATATATAATACACTCCACCTTTTTCCACCAATCCATTCCATCATTCCATTTTTTCTCATCCCGTCCATTTTTTCCATGGCATCTTCAACCAACATGTAATATATATATATATATATATATATATATATATATATAACATATTCACACATATTTTTTATTTTTTTTTACTTTCCCACCATTCTCCACTAACCTTTAATTTAATACATATATAATACTAACATTCCCTTCCAAACACATTTTCTCCCCCCTTCAATTTTCTTCCCACATGTGGGCCCCACATGTTCCCCTCCCAAAATGTCAACATCACACATGGGACCCACCATAATATGAATAACTTTCTACCGATTATTTTGAAAAACGGGTAAATGGGGGTCCATAAATAAGCAAAATTTACATCAAATACTTCATAAAAATCTTCTCAATATTTTTAACAACATTTATCATCATCATTATAATTCGCAATATTTAACAATCAGGATTTCTCCCTATTGGCGCACAATAGGTGATAAAACCTCTCATTGACAGAACTTCTAGACATCGTCAATATTATAAATAATAATATTAATAACTTTGTCATCTCAATTATTGATTTAATAATATATAAAATATCGACAATAATTGAATCAAATAACATGAGCTAGTATGCATCAATTACTGTAGCAATAATTGAACAAAACTAAGTGACTTCTCACGTAAGCATCAATAATCAATACCGTGTGCTACTATGCAACCACGTGTATTACTGTACTTTTACTACCGGGTAGTTCAACAGTTTAACGGTAAAACTTTCGCCGTTATTTTTATAAAAATATATTTTTGTCGTTTTCTCATTCCGACAATAATTTCGTTGTGGGGTCCACCAATGATTGTGTCGTCGTACGGATATTCCCCAAAAAAAAGAATATTCCCCGACTAATCGAATATTTTATGACAACTTGCATACTTTGCAAAATTTATAAATACTACCCACAACTATAACATTATATCTTAATATCAAAAAAAAATATTTCGAGAAAATTAAATCTTTATTTATCAAAAGTCGGGGTCTTACAACAATTCATAGTTGTGTGTGGTGTCTTCTACCGCATCAATCGTCGATTGTACCGAGATTACCGCTTTAATATAAGCGAGGGGTCAAGGTGTCGTTAGTGTTCATTCAACGCAGATTTCCGAACGCGAACAATTGTACCATGATTACCATCTAAAGTATATAGACGAGGGGTTAAGGTGTTGCAAGTAATTCACCCAACAACTGTGCTAGAAACGATCTGGGCGACGACCACCTCACGCAAGCGTGTCGTGGAGTCTATCATGTTAGAACCCCTTTGTGTTGACATTTTGTCGCATGTGTTGTGAAATTATATTTTTGTTAGAATACCGTAGAGTATACATGAGCTATAACCACCTGTGGGGGTACCACATATACGACCCCAACTTTATGAATAAAGATGAATTTTCTATAAATATCATTTTTGAATATTAAGGTGTGGATTTGTTATAATGTTATAGTTGTTGGTAATATTTATAAATTTTGCAAAGTAAGCAAGTTGTTATATAATATTCGATTGGTCGGGGAATAGTCGTTTTAATAGGGAATATTCGCATAACTAAGACAATCATCAGTGGACCCCACAATGTAATTATTGTCGGGTTGTAAAATGACAAAATTATCTTTTATAAAAATAACTACGAATTTTTACCGTTAATCTGCTGAAACACCCTTGTTAAAAGTACGAATAATACGCGCTGGTTGCATAAGAAGCACACTACCAAGATTGATTATTGATGCTTACGTGAGAAGTCACTCAGTTTTGTTCAATTATTGCATAGTATCTCACGTTATTTGATTCAATTATTGTCAATATTTATATATTATTAAATCAATAATTGAGACGACAAAGTTATTAATATTATTATTTTCAATATTAACTATGTCTAGAAGTTCTGTCAAGGAGAGGTTTGGTCACCTAATTGAACGCCAATAGGGACAAATCTTTATTGGAAAGCCCCCTCTATCCTGGGAACGACCTGGTCGATTAATATTATGAATTATAATAATTGTGATAAATGTTGTTAAAATTATTAAGATGATTTTTATGAAGTTTTGCTTATTTTATGGACCACCCCCATTTACCCATTTTTCAAAATAATTGGTAGAAATTTCTTAAAAGGTGGGCCCACATGTAGGGCCCACAAAAGAAAAATGGGGGGGGGGAGAATCTGGGTTTCCAAGAGTTATTTGTCCCTTCGGTTTTCTAAGAGTTATTTGTCTCTTCGGTGTTCCAAGAGTTAATTGCCCCTTCGCAAATAATTGTTGTCTCTTCAATATTATCAAGAGTCATTTTGACCATTCGTTAAGACCAAGAGCTACTTTCAGTTCTTCTATAAGTAGAAGCTCATTCCTTCATTATTTCTTACGAATTCACTAAAACTCTAGAGAGAAAAACTATAGAGAGAAAGAAGAAAAGTATTCTGCTACTTCACTACTCCAGTATTCAGTTTTTCTAAGGTAAGGGGTATTATTCTTTCATATTCATGAAGAGAGTTATCTTCTTTCAATACTCGTAAGGGTTGTTAATCCATTCTTTATTATTCTGTTGAAATATCCTATCTGTGCAGATTACGCATGACCTGGTTCTATTCTTTATTATTCTGTTGGAATATCCTGTCTGTGCGGGTTACGTATGACTTAGTTCCATTCTTTATTATTCTGTTGGAATAACCTGTCTGTGTGGGTTACGCACGCCTGGTGAATTCTTCTGTTATTCTATTCTTTATTATTCTGCTGGAATAATCTGTCTACGTGGATTACCGCATGGTGGCAAAAATCCATTTACAGTTTCATATATTCTATTATACTCAGTTGGTTAAAGTTTTGGCTTCTATACTCCCTGAAATTAGTGGAATATCCTTGATATTTGCACTTCATCCAGTATCTTTTCATGGAAATATTTTTTTCTGAGCATTCTTGAATTTTACTCCACAAAACAGTATTATGTTGACAATTTGGACGTTATTGATTTCTGGATAAATTAAATTATAAATCTTTAAAAATTTATCCTTGAACTTGTTTTATTGAATTCTTATATCATTGTCATCATCCTCATGTTTATAATATGTTGAAAGTCATATGTGGCCTGTAGTGCATAGATGGACTTGGTATGATTATGACTAGGGATTATTCGGTATAATCATGACCGTAATGTTACAAATAATGTGGTAAAAATCCTCATTGGTCGTAGTGCATTGATGGACAGTTGTTGGCATGACCATGACCATTGATGAATACATGAATATCCTTGGCCCGTAGTGCTTGGATAATTTATGGTCATGATACTAATGAATATCCTCGTCAGAAAAGTGGGATGATGTGGATTATTTATTGTCGAGTCTCAAATGATAAAAGTGATGAAAAACCTTTTAAATCATAGAAGATAGTAGATTTTATTCTCTACTTGACTCTTCTAATGGATTGCTTGTTCCACTGCAGTTAAACTTGATGTTTGTTATATTTTATCAGTTTAACACTGTTGAAGGCTAATGATAAATTATTCTAATTTTCTTAGTCATAATATTTCATCGGGCTTGTTGAGCTCACCCTTTTGCTTTCATTGTTCTCTTGTGAAATGAGAACATAGCCGGACTAGCTCGGGAAACTAGTGACGGTCATCCGTGATGATAATAGATTAGAGTCATCACTATTCTATAAAATAGTGTGATAATAAATGTAATGAGGACTCCATTGAGTGTGGATATTTTCTAGATGATAATATTTGTATTAAAACTCATAGCATATTTTTTGTCGTATTTTACACGACAGTTGTATAATTAAGTTTTTATTTGTATTTTGTACCAAGTATTTGGCGACTCAAGATGGGTGATGTATACCTATTTTGGGGGCGTCAAAGTTGTTCATCATTTGGTCAATGTTGTTGTTTGCATGAGGATTATCGCCTTCCTGATGCACATTATCCTGATTATTGATCTGTGAAAACTCCGTTGGGAGAAACCTTCATTACATCCACTGTTTATAAGTCTTGTTTGGTTCAAATCGGTACCCTCACATTACTTGTCGATCTTATTTCATTGAAAATACTTGCATTTGATGTGATTCTAAGGATTTATTGGTTAACTACTCATCATACAAAAATTGATTGTTTTCGTAAGGTTGTTAGCTTTCATATTCCTAACCAAACTATTATGCGAATTCAAGCAACCAAACCATTAAAATCAATCACGGTCATCTCAAGTCATAAAGCTATTCGTTTATTGAAAAATGGATGTCAAGCTTTCTTAGCTCATGTCACTTGATTTAAACAAAAATACGCCGCTTTTGAATGATATTTCTATTGTTAATAAATTTCCGACGATTATTCCCCCTAAGAACTTCCCCTGCCTACCCAGGCGTGAAATTGAATTTTGTATCGACCTTGAACCCCAGACAAAACCCATTTCCAAAGCCCCATATCGAATGGCTCCTATTGAACTTCGTGGAGTTAAAAACCCAACTACAAGAATTGTTAGACATCGGTTTCATTCGGCCCCAAGACGTCTCCTCGGGGTGCTCCTGCTCTATTCGTAAAGAAGAAACATGGAAATATGCGACTTTTATATCGACTATCGGAGTCAATCATGTCACCGCAAAAAATAAAACCCATTACCTCGAATTGATGACATGTTTGACCAGTTGCAAGGAGCACAATTCTTTTCAAAGATCGATCTTCGTTCTAGATATCATCAGCTGAAGGTTAAAACTAAGGATATTCCAAAGACTGCCTTCAGAACTCGGTACGGGCATTATGAATTCTTAGTTATGTCTTTTGGATTAACTAATGCTCCTGCTGCCTTCATGGATATGATGAACCGAGTATTCAAGGAATATTTGGATCACTTTGTGGTCGTCTTTATTGATGACATCCTCATATATTCCAAAAGTCATGAAGATCATGAGCAACACTTGAGGCTGATACTCCAAAAGCTTCGTGAAAACAAGCTTTATGCCAAGTTGAAGAAATACTGAATTACGGCGAGGAAGTAGCATTCCTTGGGCACGTAGTATCAAGTCATGGAATATCCGCCGACCGTGCAAAGATTGAAGCTATTCAAAGTCGGGAGCAACTTAAATCAAAGGATCAAGTAACGTAGCTTACCTTGGATTAGTCGGTTATTATTATCTGAGATTCGTGGAAGGGTTTTCTCGAAACGCTACTCCATTAACTTAGCCGACTCGTAAAGATATAAATTCGGTTGGAGCGTGGAATGTTAGAAGAGTTTTCAAGAACTCAAGAGGAGACTCATTTCAAAGACCGCTCGACAATACCATCCGCTCTTGAGGATTTGTCATCTATATAGTGATGCATCGTGCAAAGGGTTAGGATGTGTTCTCATACAACATGGGAAAGTCATAGCCTATGCCTCTCAAGAACTCAAAGAATATGAGAGGAATTATCCTACTCGTGATCTAGAGTTGGCAATTGTTGTCTTCGCACTTAAAATTTGGAGGCATTACTCAGATGGGGAGAAAGTGGAGATCTTTACTGGATCATAAAAGCCTCAAATATTTCTTCACCCAAAAGGAACTCAATATGCAAGAACGACATTGGCTTGAACTATTAAAAGATTATGATCATACCATTCAATACCATCCCGGTAAAGTTTAACGTAGTAGTGGTACGCATCGAAAGAATATCATATGCGGCACGAAAAGCGATATTGTCAACGCCCATTTTATATAACTTGCAAAGGATGGAGATAGAGTTAAAGACTCCAGGGACCAACGTGATGATGGCAAATATATGAGTAGAACCGACTTTAATCGATAAAGTTAAAGTTGCTCAAGCTACAGACCTGGAACTGATGCGTATGAGGAAGAAAGTGCAAGAAGGTGCTATGCCAAAAGCAAGAATTGATGAGGGAGGAATACTTCGAGTCAACTCCAGACTTTGTGTTCATAACGACCCTGATTTAAAGTATAAAATCATGATGGAGGCGCACAACACACCGTTTGCAATCCTTCCTAGGAGTACCAAAATGTATCATAATCTTCGACATACATTTTGGTGGAGCAATATGAAGAGAGAGATAACGGAGTTTATCTCAAGGTGTCTAACTTGTCAACGAGTGAAGGCGGAGCATCAAGTACCAAAAGGTCCATTGCAACCACTTGAAATTCCAGAATGGAAGTGGGAGCACATTACCATGGATTTCGTTACCGGTCTTCCCAAGGTTTCTCAAAGCATAAATGCAATTTGGGTCATTATTGATAGATTGACCAAGTCGGCTCATTTTTTACCTATACGAGAAACTTATACACATGAACGTCTTGCTCAGATGTATATAAATGAGATTGTAAGATCAAGATGGTATGCCAAAGATCCATAGTTTCCGATCGAGACCCAAGATTCACTTCACGATTTTGGGTTAGTTCAGCGAAAGCTATGGGCACGGATTTACGATTAAGCTCGGCATATCATCCTCGGATTTGACGGGCAAATGGAGAGGACTATTCAAACTCTTGAAGATCTATTAAGACTCTGTGTCCTTTACTTCAAGGGAAGTTAGGACAAGGTCTTACTATTGGTGGAGTTTTCCTACAACAACAGTTATCAAGCAAGTATTGGCAAGGCTCCATTCGAGGCGTTGTATGGAAGAAAGTGTCGTTCTCTAATATTGTAACACCCCAGTCCCACATCGAAAGATAGGGGGAAAAATTTGTCTGCATATAAGGAAATAAAGTTACTACCAATAGTACCTTCAAGTCATGACCTTTTTGGAGCCTATGGTGGGCTAGATGACCCAAGAAGATACTATTGGGCCAGTGGTTTGAGGCCTTATTTGGATGGATTTGATTCAATTAGGACTTAGGATTTGACCCAAGATTTATTTCGAACTCGGGATTTGACCCGGGTTATTTCATATGGTAACAAAGTCGACTCTCAAATCTCGTGCCCGTCATCCGACGGGTCACGGAGGTGGGGACACGAAGGTCGGTGGTATTATCCCACAATGGAGAGATGAAGGTCCGGGAGGTGGGGACACGGTTACCAGATTATCCCACAAATGGCTAGAGAGGCAAAGATCTTTGGTAGTAGTGTGATCTGGTTCTGACGGGGATGTCGAATTTAAGTGGGGAGTTTGTAATGACCCAGGTCCCCACATCGAAAGATATGGGGAAAAATTTGTCTGCATATAAGGAAATAAAGTTACTACCAATAGTACCTTTAAGTCATGACCTTTTGGGAGCCTGTGGTGGGCTAGATGACCCAAGAAGATACTATTGGGCCAGTGGTTTGAGGCCTTATTTGGATGGATTTGATTCGATTCGGACTTGGGATTTGACCCAATATTTGTTCCGAACTCGGGATTTGACCTGGGTTGTTTCAAATATGTTGGGATGAGGTGGGTGAAACAACGTTGTTGGGACCGGAGTTGGTATGTATGACTACGGAAAAGATTCAAACGACCCGACAACGTATAAAAACCTCACAAGATCGACAAAAGAGTTATGTTGATCTTCATCGAAAGAACGTAGAATTCGATATTGGAGATCATGTGTTGTTACGTGTTGCTCCATGGAAAGGAGTTACGAGATTTGGAAAAAGAGGAAAGCTCAATACTTGATTCATTGGCCCATTTTTAATCCTCGATCGAGTAGGAACTGTGGCCTATAGACTAGCTTTACCGCCAAGTATCTCTCGTGTTTATAACATTTTTCACATATCTATGTTACGTAAATATGTGAAAGACCCGCACCACATTATTGAGTTAGAACCGGACGACATAGCGGAAGATTTAAGATATGAAGAGGTTCCTGTTAAAATCTTAGATAAAAAGGAGCATATTTTACGCTCCAAGGTTACACCTCAAGTCAAAGTTTTGTGTAGAATCCACGATATTGAGGAAATGGCCTAGGAGTTAGAATCTGAAATGAAATCAATGTATCCTTACCTCTTCGACATACCAGGTACGTACCCTAATTTTGAGGGCGAAATTTCATAAGAAGGGGAGATTGTAAGACCCCAACTTTTATGAATAAAGATGAATTTTCTATAAATATCATTTTTGAATATTAAGGTGTTAATTTGTTATAGTGTTATAGTTGTGGGTAATATTTATAAATTTTGCAAAGTAAGCAAGTTGTTATATAATATTCGATTGGTCGGGGAATATTCGCTTTTAACAGGAATATTCGCATAACTAAGACAATCATTGGTGGACCCCACAATGTAATTATTATTTCGAGTTAGAAAATTATAAAATTATCTTTTATAAAATAAAAGGCGGAAGTTTTACTGTTAACTGTTGAAACACCCTATGTTAAAAAGTACAATAATATACGTGGTTGCATAAGAGCCTACTAGATTGATTATCGATGCTTACGTGAGAAGTCACTTTCGCTTTTGTTCAATTATTGCTACAAGAATTGCTTTGATAAGTATCTCATGTTATTTGATTCAATTATTGTCAAAATTTATATATTATTAAATCAATAATTGAGACGACAAAGTTATTAATATTATTACTTGCAATATTAACGATGTCTAGAAGTTCTGTCAAGGAGAGGTTTGGTCACCTAATTGCGCGCCAATAGGGAGAAATCCTTATTGGAAAGCCCCTTCTTTCCTGGGAACGACCTAGTCGATTAATATTATGAATTATAATAATGGTGATAAATGTTGTTAAAATTATTAAGATGATTTTTATGAAGTTTTGCTTATTTTATGGACCAACCCTATTTACCCATTTTTCAAAATAATCGGTAGAAATTTCTTAAAAGGTGGGCCCACATGTGGGGCCCATAAAAGAAAAATGGGGGGGGGGGAATCTAGATTTCCAAGAGTTATTTGTCCCTTCAGTTTTCCAAGAGTTATTTGTCTCTTCGGTGTTCCAAGAGTTAATTGCCCCTTCGCAAATAGTTGTTGTCTCTTCAATATTACTAGGAGTCATTTTGACCATTCGTTAAGACCAAGAGCTACTTTTAGTTCTTCTATAAATAAAAGCTCATTCCTTCATTATTTTTTACGAATTCACTAAAACTCTAGAGAGAGAAACTATAGAGAGAAAGAAGAAAAGTATTATATTACTTCACTACTCCAGTATTCAGTTTTTCTAAGGTAAGGGGTATTATTCTTTCGTATTCATGAAGAGAGTTATTTTCTTTCAATACTGTAAGGGGTTGTTATTCCATTCTTTATTATTCGTTGGAATAATCATGCATCTTGCAAGGCCTATCGCATGCCCGTGAATTCGTTGTTATTTCATTCTTTATTATTAAGTTGAATATCCCATCCGTGCGATTACGCATGACCGGTTCCATTCTTTATTATTCATTGGAATATCCTCGTGCATAAGGGTTACGCATGACTTAGTTCCATTCTTTATTATTCGTTGAATAACTCGTCTGCATGTGTTACGCATGCATGGTGAATTCTTCATTATTTCATTCTTTATTATTCTCACCGGAATAATCATACGTGATTACCGTGCATAGCGGCAAAAAATTCATTTGCGGTTTCATATATTCTATTATACTCAGTTGGTTAAAGTTTTGACTTCTATACTCCCTGAAATTAGTGGAATATCCTTGATATTTGTGCTTCATCCAGTATCTTTTCATGGAAATATTCTTCTGAGCATTTTTGAATTTTACTCCACAAAACAGTATCATGTTGACAATTTGGACGTTATTGATTTCTGGATAAATTAAATTATAAATCTTTAAAAATTTATCCTTGAACTTATTTTATTGAATTCTTATATCATTGTCATCATCCTCATGTTTATAATATGTTGAAAGTCATCTGTGGCCTATAGTGCATAGATGGACTTGGTATGATTATGACCAGGGATTATTCGGTATAATCATGACCATAATGTTACAAATGATGCGGTAAAAATTCTCATTGGCCGTAGTGCATTGATGGACAGTTGTTGGCATGATCATGATTATTGATGAATACACGAATATCCTTGGCTCGTAGTGCTTGGATAATTTGTGGTCATGATACTAATGAATATCATTGGTCGTAGTGCAGGGATGATGTGGATTATTTATTGTCGAGTCTCAAATGATAAAAGTGATGAAAAACCTTTTAAATCATAGAAGATAATAGATTTTATTCTCTACTTGACTCTTCTAATGGATTGTTTGTTCCGCTGCAGTTAAACTTGATGTTTGTTATATTTTATCAGTTTAACACTGTTGAAGTCTAACGATAAATTATTCTGCATTATCTTAGTCATAATATTTCTTATTGGGCTAGTTGAGCTCACCCTTTTGCTTTCATTATCTTAGTCATAATATTTCTTACTCGTATATTTGATATCACCACGTGGGTCCTTAGAGTCTTTAACTCTATCTTCATCATTTGTAAGTTATACGAAATGAGTTTTTATCTTAACAACATCACACTCGTAAACACATACGATCTTCTACTCAACGCGTCAGCTACCACGTTCGTTATTCCACGATGATATTGAATGGTATAATCGTAATCTTCAACTGCTCGAGCCAACGTCTTTGGCATATAATACCTTCGTTTTGGGTGAAGAAAATATTTGAGGGTTTAACAAAATGGGTTTTGTACTGGGGTCAATACAAAATTTGATTTCACGCTATAGGGGTAGGCTAAGAAGTCTTCAAGAATACGTCAAGAAATTTATTAACAATAGAAATGTCATTCAAAATTGTGACTCTCATCCAAGACTTGGATAACACGTCACATTGATATCTATCAACTTGCCACCGTTATTCACGACGTCCCCTACGGATATTCTAGCTTCGGTGTATTCCAAGACTTGGAAGTCACCAGCGAAAGGCTCGGGGCTCTTTACTTATGGCTTGATATAACAATGATTGACTTTAGTGGTTTGGTTGTTTGAATCTGCATAACAGGTTGGTTATGAAAGCTAACAACCTTACAAAAAGCATGATGAGTAGTTAACCAATCGATTCCTAAAATCACATCAAAGGCAAGTATTTTCAAAGAGATAAGATCAATAGGTAACACGAGGGTATCGATTTGAATCAAATAAGATTTATAAACAGTAGAGGTAACGAAGGTTTCTCCTAACGAAGTTTCAACCGATAAGTCAAAGTCTAATCTCTCCGGAGTCAAATTTAAACGTTGAGCGCAAACAAGAGAGATAAAATAATGGGTAGAACCGGTATCTAATAAGGTATAGACTTCGCAAAAATTTATAATTAACTAACCCGTGCTAACTTCATTCGGGTTACTCGCTTTTTGAGAAGTCATGAAAAACGCTCTTCCTGAAACCACCGACTTTGTTTTATCCGTATCCGCCTTTGGTGCACGACAAAATCGGGCTAGGTGACCTTTTTTCCACAATTATAACATACTTTGGACTGCATCACGCAGTTTGAACTTATATGTCCCTCCCCTCCGCATTTGAAGCATACAATTGGTGGTCGTTCTCCTTCCTTGAAAACGGGTGTTGGTGCTGCTGTCTTTCCATCGTTGTTGAACCTTCTCTTCTTAAAATTTCCACTCCTATTATCTTGGCCATGATTACCACCAAAGTGGTTACCATTCTTGGCATGATAATTTCCCCCACGATGGTTATCATTATTCCGATGGCCGTTGCCACCGTTACAATTATTATCGTGTTATTTGTCGTTGCCTTTTGGCTGTGCTGACTCATTATCGCACTCTAATAACTGAGCCCTATTCACAACATCTGAATACAAACACAATTTGTGAGAAATGAAGTATTGACGTATTTCGGGTTTCAAACCTCTTAGAAATATTCGCGTTATTCGCTCCTCATTATCGACCAAATGGGATGTAAACCGGGATAACTCCGCAAATTTAGCCTCGTACTACGACACGGTCATATTGTTTTACTCCAACTTGATAAACTCTACCTCCTTCATGTGACGAATACTTTCGGGAAAGTACTTGTCGTTGAACATCTCTTGGAACTACTCCCAAGACATCTTGAGTGCGTCAAGCTGGGTACGTTTTATAGATTCTCACCAGTAATCTGCCTCTTCACGCAACATAAAGGTGGAAAAGGGAACCTTTTGCTCCTCGGAGCATCCCAAGACATCAAATATCTTGGTGATCTGCTTTAACCACGTCTCTGCCTTAAGTGGTTCTGGCTTTCCCAAAAACTCCAGCGGTCCCAGCTCCTTGAACTGCTTAGTAGTGACCAGCCGTGGGTTGCCATTATTTCCACCTGCATTTTGAACAAGAGTCTCTCTCGCCTGATGTTGCATAAATTGAATAAAGCCTCTGATCATCCCATCGTTCATCATCTGATCGGTGTTGTTGTTTACCTGAGGATTATTGTCTTCCTGTTGCACATTATCTTGGATATTGATCGTTGGTGACTCAACGGTCTCATGTGCTTCATTGCTGATCTCAACATTTTCAGATGCCATTTTTAAATACTGCCACAAAACAAGAGTTAATTAACATATCACATATTATCCCTATACTTTGACCGACCAATTAAATACCAAATAAACTTATGTAGGTCATACTAGCGAAGGAATTCTCCGTCTCTCCCCTCCTAGTTCTTGTCTCACATCTCAGCCATGGATCATATCCCTAAGCTTTGATACCAACTGTGACGCCCCCAAAACAGGTATACATCACCCATCTTGAGTCGCCAGATACATGGTACATAAATTCAAATACAACTTAATTATACAACAGTCGTGTAAAATACGAAAAAACATAGCTTTGAGTTTAAACAAGAATATTGTCATCTAGACAATATCCACACTCAATGGTGTCCTCATTACAATTATTATCACATTATTCCATAGAATAGTGAGGACTACTAAAGCTATTTATCCTGGACCATCACTCCATTCCCCGACTCGTCCCAACTATATTCTCATTTCCTGAAGAGAGCAATGAAAGAAAGGGTGAGCTTAACTAGCCCAGTAAGAAATATTATGACTAAGATAATGCAGAATAAATTATCCTTAGCCTTCAACAGTATAACAACTGATAGAATACAATAGACAACAAGTTTTAGATCAACAACTGCAGCGGAAATAAGCAATCCATTAGAAGAGTCAAGTAGAGCAAAAAATCTACTATCTTCTATGATTTAAAAAGTTTTTCATCAACTTTATCGCTGAGACTCAGCTTAATAAATAAACCACATCATTGAATCATCCCTGCACCACGGCCAAGGATATTCATATAATCATCAATGGTCATGATTATACCGAATAATCCCTGGTCATAATCATACCAACAAATGTCCATCAATAAACTACAGGCCAATGAGGAATTTTACCACATCATTCGTTACATTACGGTCATGATTATACCGAATAATCCCTGGTCATAATTATACCTAGTCCATTTATGCACGTAAGCCAAAGATGACTTTCATCACAATATAAACATGAGGATGATGACAATGACATAATAATTCAATAAAACAAGTTCAAGGATAAATTTTAAAGATTTATAATTTAATTTATCTAGAAATCAATAATGTCTAAATTGTCAACATGATACTATTTTGTGGAGTAAAATTAAAGAATGCTCAGAAGAATATTTCCATGAAAAGATACTGGATGAAGCGCAAATATCGATATTCTACTAATTTCATGGAGAATAGAAGCCAAAACTTTAACCAACTGAGTATAATATAATATATGAAACTGCAAATAGATTTTTGCCCGCCATGCGGTAATCCACGTAGACAGATCATTTTCATAATTTAATAAGGAATGAATACGAAGGATCATTCACCATGCATCATGATGAGTCCACATAGACAAAAGTTATTCCAACATAATAATAAAGAATGGAACTAGGTCATGTCACGTAATCACATGAGATAGGATATTCCAACAGAATAATAAAGAAGAGAACCAGGTCATGCGTAATCCGCACAGACAGAATATTCCAACAGAATAATAAAAAAATGGAATAACAACATAATTCACCAAGCATGCGATAGACCGCACATACATGTTATTCCAACAGAATAACAAAGAATGGAATAATAGAAGAATTTCACCATGTATATGGTACTTCGCATAGACAAGTTATTCCAACATAATAATAAAGAATGGAATAACAACCCTTACGAGTATTGAAATAAAATAACTCTTTTCATGAATACGAAAAAAATAATACCCCTTACCTCAAAAGAAGACTGGATACTGGAATAGTGAGGTAGCAGACTTCTCTTCTTCTTTCTCTATATAATTTCTCTCTATAATAATTTCTCTATAGCTTTAGTGAATTGGTGAGAAATGAAAGAAGAATGAGCTTCTATTTATAGGAAAATATAGTTTCAATAATTTCACGTTTTGGGACTTGAAATATTACAGTATAATACCTTCCTCTTTTCCTTCATTTTTAATTTAGTCCTGCAAGTATTATCAAACTTGCACCACCTCCCCTAATAGTAAATCATGTGAATTAATAGTAAATAATGTGACTCAATAGTTCTAAACATGCAAAAAAAAATAATTACAGTATAGTATCTTCATCTATACCTCCATTTTTAACTTAGTCATACAAGTATTATCAATCTTGCACCAACTCTCCTAATAGTAAATGAATGTGAATCAATAGTAAACACATGTCAACAAATAGTTATAATCATGTGAATCAATAGCAATTAATTGCTCATTTATCTAGTTAATTACCCGATTGGTCAATATAACCTCTAGACATCAATTATTATCGAAATAACTGTCGATTTTCACTAACACTAATAATTCCAACACAATGGAACTATCAATTTCATCTTTAATCAACACGAACTTATTCATCATTAATATTATAATTCACAATATTTAACAACCAAGTCGCTCCTGTGAAAGAGGGGCTTTCCGATAAGGATTTCTCCTTATCAAGCGCCGCAATTAGGTGACCAAACCTCTCCTCGACAAAACTTCTGTATACATTGTCAATATTGCAAATAATAATATGAATAACTTTGTCGTCTCAATTATTTATTTAATAATATAACATATTATGCAGATGATACTGTGACAATAATTGAATCAATAATATGAGAGATATGATGCAGTAATTATCGAGTGTAATAATAACTAAGTATAACTAAGTGACTTCTCACGTAAGTATCAATAATAAATACCATGTACTACTATGCAACCACGCCATTCATCGTACTTTTACTACTACCGTAGTTCAATGCTTTTTAACAGTAACACTTTCGTAGATTTTTTTATAAATGATAATTTCGTCATTTTCTAACTATGATAATACTTCCGCCAGGGGTCCACCAATGATTGTGCCGTCGTACGAATATTCCATGTTAAAATGAATATTCTCTGACCAATCGAACATTATAACAACTTGCTTACTTTGCAAAATTTATAAATATTACCCACAACTATAACATTATATCAAATCCACACCTTAATATTAAAAAAAATATTTCGAGAAATTTAAATCTTTATTCATAAAATCTGGGCTCTCACAATCTCCCCTCCTTATGAAATTTCTCCCTCGAAATTTACGTCCGTACCTGGTATGTCGAAGAGTGGAGGATACCTTGACTTAATTTCAGATTCTAACTCTTGAGGTATAACCTTTGAGTGTTGAATACGATCCTTCTTATCCAAGATTTTAACACGTATCTCTTCATACGTTAAATCTTCTGCTATCTCTTCTAGTTCTAATTCAATAATGTGGTTCGGGTCGTCCACATATTTACGTAACATCAATACGTGAAAAATGTTATGAACACGCGATATACTTGGCGGTAAAGCGAGTCTATAGGCCACAATTCTTACTTGATCGAGGATTTCAAATGGGCCAATTAAATCAAGGGTTAAGATTACCTCTCTTCATCGACTCTTGCTTCTAGAATAACGCCCTCTTGAACCTTCTTCTTCACATTCATCAGCTCTGAGTATGTAGCTTGCACGGCTTTAACTTTACCGATTAAAGTCGACTCTAACTACTCATATATTTGATATCACCACGTGGGTCCTTAGAGTCTTTAACTCTATCTTCATCATTTGTAACTTATACGAAATGGGTTTTTGTGTTAACAACATCGCACTCGTAAACGCATACGATCTTCTACTCAACGCGTCAGCTACCACGTTCGCTCTTCCACGATGATATTGAATGGTACAATCATAATTGTGAGGGCCCCGAATCTGAGGTCCCGAATCACCGCGGATCCGGTTCGATCATTCTATAACTACTGTTACTATTTGCGGAAGATATAAACATAAATTACTTATACATTAAACTTACACATAATCCCCAAGGTCGAGTAACCTTAACTTAATATACATTACATAACTTGTCTATCACATAACATTATTATCATACAACACTATTACAAATCTACTGCACACGTATACTAAAGCTGGAACTGTCTTTAATCTTTCCTTGTATCCGACGCATTCGTCTTTTAATCTGCAATGTTTTATCATGATATAGCAAGGGTGAGCATGAAAGTTGCCCGGAAAGAAGTTTAAGTTCAATAATATAACGATATATCATGATTGAAAAGAGTCGAATAATAAGTCGCTATAATTCAACAATATAATTGTGAACTAGCAGAACAAATTTATGACCCACAAGTATTATACATGAACAAATATATCTGAACCAACTGGTAATGAAGGTGATCGACCTTTTTTCATACGACTTATACATGCAATATGTATAGAGTACAATTCATGGCAACCAAAGAATGATTAACCATAAGCTTATCCAAATGAAACACTCTTAATAGAGTTAAGTAAAACAAACTTGCTCAATCAGATTGATTACCGCTACGCAATTTATATCGCTTTATCCAAGACCTAATATTAGTAATATAGATCTCCAATATTAGAATAATATCATCACAATATAATACTATTATATATATAGATATACATGTAATATCCTAAACACATAACACATAACCCTATCGATTACCTATAACACACATAATACTCGGTATCAAGTCAAACTATTAGAGTCTGAGTTGAACCCGACACAAATCTGACATCCCGACAGTCTAGTCGGATAATTATCGAGTCTAAGTTCAATTAAACTCTGACTTAACACTTAACAATTAACTCAGATAATTTTAATATAAGTCAAAATATTTTTCATAGACTTATAAAATTTTCAGATAATTATTACCATTTATCACGTATTTTTAATCATTAATAACGTATTTAAATGAATTAAATACCACATAATTCTTTTATCATTAATATTTATTTATTATCAAATATTAATGAAATACATGTCATAATATTATAATATATTTATAATATCATAAAGTATTTTAATACTTTAAAATGACCTTTATATGATTTTTAAACAATTAAATCCATTATCCAATAATTGCTTTTAATATTAAAATATTAATATTTTCATGACAAAATATCAAAAGTTATATTTTATAACTTAAAATATTTTTATATCACTTAAATCATTTTTATATGATTTATAAAATATTTATTCTATTTTTCCTTAATTTATTTAATATATTTATTAAATAAACTAATTACCATTAATATTAATTAATCAATGAATTTCATGACAAAATATTAAAAGTCACTAAAAATAACTTAAAATATTTTATTATACCATAATATTATTTTTCATGATTTTTCATGAATTAAAATCATTTTAAATAATTTATTTAATATTATACTTAAATAAATTAAATATCATTTATATTCCAAAAATATTAAATATTTATGAAATATACTCTAAATAATTAAAAACTATTTTTGAGAATTTAAAATAAATTTTCGGAATTTTCTAAGTATTTTTATTAATTAAAATCTATTTATTTCAATTTATTAATTAATTTCAAAAAATAATAATAATAAACTGTCATTAAAAGGGCCTATATATAGCAGACAATCGTCATTATAGATGTTCTTGAGTCTGTTCTTGGTGTTCTTCAGACCTTCATGTCAGAAACTAAGGTTGCTACTTTGACCATGATTTTATCTAAGTTCCTAATGTATTATGGGCTTCTAATTGAGTTAATCTTGTAGTACTAATGTAGTACTACATCTTTAAACAAGTTTCATAGCCAAAACATATTAAAACATCAAGATCAAAGCTAGCCAAATATCGACATGCATGTTTTGAGTTTCGGGTCGCCAAAAACTCAGCGATCATTAGGTCATTCTAATCAAATTTTAAATCATAGCTTTATAGATTTCTTTTATGTGATCTTAAAGTTCAATAGTGTAATTCCCATGTCAGGGTACGATAATATATTATCATATCAATATATCAACAACAGATGCACAAGATTCAAGCAGGTCAAAGTACGGGTCAGAAGTTGTTCATGAACAAATCTGGGTTTTCCAGATTGTTCTTCAGGCAGTTGATCAACGGTTGTTTGACCGTGATTATTTACGTTTCGGATCGTGACCTGCTTGTTATAAGGACTAGGATATGTAGTGCACATGCCAGGCTACACAGATCAAACAACAACTTGACCAAAACACATGTCAGACGCAAGATCAGAGGCTATCAAAATGCATGTCAGACTTTCTGGGTTCCTGGGTTTGCCCAGATTTCCAGAAGTCGTGCTTGGTCAACGACGTTTGACCACATATATCTTTCGATCTATACATGATCTGGACTTGATTCAAGTTACATTGCAAAGTCCTTACAACACTACAATTACAAACTCTTAAAACACATAAAACATTAACATGAAAGGATCTATAGGCCCTGACATTAGGCTGTCAGGCCTTATTTTTCAACTTTTCCAGATTTCTTAAAATGTTAGATCCGAGCACTTTGATGTTATGGATCTATGATCCAACAACCAAGATCTCTAATTGACACCTTATAACACATATTTAACCAACAAACAACAACATTAACACAAGATCACAAGATTTTCGAAATTTAGGGTTCTTATACCTTCTAGCTTGGATTTTGATTTCTGATCTTTGATCTTGTTCTTGACTTGCTATTAACTGACCAAGACTTTGTTTCTCACCCTCTCTCACACTAAGTTCTCGAATTTTAGAGAGAGAAGTGATTGGAGAAAATGAAAATGTAAGTAGCCCATTTTCTCTCTCTTTAATCTCTTAAATGATATGATTCGATGTATTGGATTGCAATATATGGCTGGTAAATGACACATATCTAGGGCTAGGGCTATTGGTTAGTTCACCAACCCAATATATGGCAATATTTTCAAGTTAAGTCCAATAATGCATAAAAGTGCATTTAAGTCTTTTTGCTTTTAATTTTAATGGTATTTTAGACAATTGGCCAAACTCTTAGGGTTTAGGGTTTGGTTAGGGTTTAAGGTTTGGAAAATTTTAGGGTTTAGGGTTTGAAAAATTTTAGGGTTTGCAATTTAATTTCCTAAAATTTCCAATTTAGGTTTTTAAAATTAGAAAAATTAATATTTTTAAATTAGAATTAGAATTTTGTAATTATATTAAAATTTCTTAATCATACTTTAAATCTTACTAATTAGGATTAGCATTTCCTAATTACCATCGCTAATTAAGCAATTAGGGTCAATATCACGGATTAGGGTTTACAACCCACGAATTAGGGTTTCTAATAGAAAAATAATTTTCCTAAATTAGAAATTAGATTTTATAATTAGATTAGGGTTTTCTAATTACTTATCTTGAAAATTAGAATTAATATATCCTGATTAACATTAAAAGTATTAAATTAACACTTAGATTTTCCCGAATTATAAAATTAGGGTTTCAAATCCCGAAATTAGGATTTTCTAAATTTGAAATTAGGGTTTGCTAATTGATTAAGCTTTACCCTAATTAATATTATAATTAATAGCACTTAAACAATATAATAATCATTTAAGTTCCCAAATTAGGGTTTATATTTCCGAATTAGGGTTTCGGATTCCCAAAACTAAAATTAGGGTTTTCAGAACCGGTTTTAGGGTTTCTTGTTAATCATTAGAGTTTTCTAACCGAACGCTGACGTTCTTAATATATATACTTAGGTTTGTCATGATATCGCTTTATCCGGTCAACCTCGACCATAACCACATCATGCACACATATACACGTAACATATTCACATATTCCTTAATCCTGAATAATTCACCTAAATTCTTCACAGAATTTTGAAATCCTCAAAATTCAATCTTAACAATATCAAACACATACACTAATTTTCTGTCTAGGTTCTAATTTTGAACCTTAAATCAATAAATTAAAATTTTAAAAATATTCTAAATTCTCGGGTTGTCACATTCACCCCTTCTTCTAAAAATTTCGTCCCCGAAATTTACCTTACACCTTACACCATACATACACAACATCACATGCTACCCAATACACCACTCATAAGAGTAAAAATTTTCAAATTTTGCTGAGGGGTTTTACAGACTATTGTTTGTCATTTTCGCAAAGGTTATAGGAAATTCATCCGCAAACCGTCCTGACTTACGGACATAGTGGGTAATTAATCCAATATGTCCTGTACTTATTAAGATTCTTTGGTCGACTGTGTTTCTCTTCACTGCCATAGGCACAAAATTCTACCTCAGTCTTATTGGATTCCGCACCAAAACAATTTGGTTCGGGAAATTTCTATCAATGAACACTTAGAGTTTTCATAAATGTTTGTCTAGTCAATCAATAAAGATAGACTCATACCAATAATTCAATTCAATCGAATTATTTAAGTGTAGACAAACCCCTCATTGGCAAATTAAAATTTTGAAAATATTTCCAGAATGAAGTCATGATGTCGTCTCAGTATTAACGGTCCGCTTTGAGGATCTTGATCATTGTATGACTTTGTCATAACACATCATACAATAGTGGAATAACGATTTTAGATCAAATTTACACTAAGTATTCCCCGTATTTTACAACTCCATCAAATTTTTATCATCTCTGCACTGTGTTACATGGTACATGGTGATAAATAAAATATATTTTGATATTTCAAATCATTTGTGTCTAGCTGAAATAGTAGCATAGACTATACTTTAAACCGTTTCAAAAATGATTACGAGTCTACATTTTTTTTTTCAAAAGCACATAGTGCGTATGTAGCTTGATGTCAACATTTCGAAGTCTAGCATAGCTAGGAGTTTCGAAAAACTTAATTCTTCACTAATAATCATTTGCTTAAAAATCTATTTGTTCCTATTATCCTCAATATTCCATTTACACACAACTATACCTAGTTCGTAAAACCACACTTATGAGTCCATAAATTGCCACAATCATATGAGTTTAAGAACTTTCCTAGTCTGACCTTTGGCGTCCCGTCATTTGAGGGTTCATAAACATTTCATATAACTATGAATCAAGTATGTCACATAAGTATGAGTTTTAAGAACTCGTCTTTAACCTTATATCCTCTACTCTATGACCTATCTATCTCATTATACACATGAGAAAGGAATCACCCTCTTAACATGTATATAGCAAATAAAGACGACATACGAACATCCCAATAATTATCCTAACTCCCTTCCCATACAATTTCATTTAATCAAGTATTCATAATCCTTTCCTGAATTTGTACTAATTCATAGTACAACTGACACAACAATCATTGCTGTAAACTTTCCAATCATGAGATTGATTCTTTTTCCATACTATAAACTTATCCGATCACGGGGTGATCTCATCGTATATATTACGATTCATTTCTATACTATGATCGTATATATCTGAACCAACTGGTAATGAAGGTGATCAGCCTTTCATACCTGACTTATACATACAATATGTACAGAGTACAATTCATGGCAACCAGTAATGATTAACCATAAGCTTATCCGAATGAAACACTCTTAATAGAGTTAAGTAAAACAAACTTGCCTGAACCGTTGATTACCGCTACGCAATTTATATCGCCTTATCCGAAGACCTAATATTAGTAATATAGATCTCTAATATTAGAATAATATCATCACAATATAATACTATTATATATATAGATATACACAAAATATCCTAAACACATAACACATAACCCTATCAGTCTATAACACACATAAGACTCGGTATCAAGTCAAACTATTGCAGTCTGAGTTGAACCCGACACAAATCTGACATCCCGACAGTCTAGTCGGAGTTCAATTAAACTCTGACTTAACACTTAACAATTAACTCAGATAATTTTAATATCAGTCAAAATATTTTTCATAAACTTATACAAATTTTCAGATAATTATTACCATTTATCACGTATTTTTAATCATTAATAACGTATTTAAATGAATTAAATACCACATAATTCTTTTATCATTAATATTTATTTATTATCAAATATTAATGAAATACATGTCATAATATTATAATATATTTATAATATCATAAAGTATTTTTAATACTTTAAAATCACCTTTATATGATTTTTAAACAATTAAATCCATTATTCAATAATTGCTTTTAATATTAAAATATTAATATTTTCATGACAAAATATCAAAAGTTATATTTTATAACTTAAAATATTTTTATATCACTTAAATCATTTTATATGATTTATAAAACATTTATTCTATTTTTCCTTAATTTATTTAATATATTTATTAAATAAACTAATTAACATTAATATTAATTAATTAATGAATTTCATCACAAAATATTAAAAGTCACTAAAAATAACTTAAAATATTTTATTATACCATAATATTATTTTTCATGATTTTTCATGAATTAAAATCATTTTTAAATAATTTATTTAATATTATACTTAAATAAATTAAATACCATTTATATTCCAAAAATATTATATATTTATGAAATATACTTTAAATAATTAAAACTATTTTTCGAATTTAAAATAAATTTTTGGAATTTTCTAAGTATTTTTAATAATTAAAATCTATTTATTTCAATTTATTAATTAATTTCTAGAAAATAATAATAATAAACTGTCGCTAAAGGGCCCTATAGCGACAGACCCGTCGCTATAGGTGTTCTTGAGTCTGTTCTTGGTATTCTTCAGACCTTCATGTCAGAAACTAAGGTTGCTACTTTGACCATGATTTTATCTAAGTTCCTAATGTATTATGGGCTTCTAATTGAGTTAATCTTGTAGTACTACATCTTTAAACAAGTTTCATAGCCAAAACATATTAAAACATCAAGATCAAAGCTAGCCAAATGCCTGACAACGCTGTTCTTGAGTTTCTGGGTTGCCCAGAAACTCAAGTAGTGTTAGGGTCCTTCTAATCAACCTTAAATCATAGATTTATAGATTTCTTTTATGTGATCTTAAAGTTCAATAGTGTAATTCCCATGTCAGGGTACGATAATATATTATCATATCAATATATCAACAACAGATGCACAAGATTCAAGCAGGTCAAAGTACGGGTCAAAGTTGTTCATGAACAAATCTGGGTTTTCCAGATTGTTCTTCAGGCAGTTGATCAACGGTTGTTTGACCGTGATTATTTACGTTTCGGATCGTGACCTACTTGTTATAAGGACTAGGATATGTAGTGCACATGCTAAAGCTACATGATCAGATCAAACAACAACTTGACCAAAACACATATCGACGCAAGATCGTGAGGCTATCAAAATGCATGTCGACTTTCTCGGGTTCCCCGGTTTGCCCAGATTTCCGAAGTCGTGCTTGGTCAACGACGTTTGACCACATATATCTTTCGATCTATACATGATCTGGACTTGATTCAAGTTACAGAGCAAAGTCCTTACAACACTACAATTACAAACTCTTAAAACACATAAAACATTAACATGAAAGGATCTATAGGCCCTGACATTAGGCTGTCAGGCCTTATTTTTCAACTTTTCCAGATTTCTTAAAATGTTAGATCCGAGCACTTTGATGTTATGGATCTATGATCCAACAACCCAGATCTCTAATTGACACCTTATAACACATATTTAACCAACAAACAATAACATTAACACAAGATTACAAGATTTTTGAAATTTAGGGTTCTTATACCTTCTAGCTTGGATTTTGATTTCTGATCTTTGATCTTGTTCTTGACTTGCTATTAACTGACCAAGGCTTTGTTTCTCACCCTCTCTCACACTAAGTTCCCGAATTTTAGAGAGAGAAGTGATTGGAGAAAATGAAAATGTATGTAGCCCATTTTCTCTCTCTTTAATCTCTTAAATGATATGATTCGATGTATTGGATTGCAATATATGGCTGGTAAATGACACATATCTAGGGCTAGGGCTATTGGTTAGTTCACCAACCCAATATATGGCAATATTTTCAAGTTAAGTCCAATAATGCATAAAAGGGCATTTAAGTCTTTTTGCTTTTAATTTTAATGGTATTTTAGACAATTGGCCAAACCCTTAGGGTTTAGGGTTTGGTTAGGGTTTAAGATTTAGAAATTTTAGGGTTTAGGGTTTGAAAAATTTTAGGGTTTGCAATTTAATTTCCTAAAATTTCCAATTTAGGTTTTCAAAAATAGAAAATTAATATTTTTAAATTAGAATTAGAATTTTGTAATTATATTAAAATTTCTTAATCATACTTTAAATCTTACTAATTAGGATTAACATTTCCTAATTACCATCGCTAATTAAGCAATTAGGGTCAATATCACGGATTAGGGTTTACAACCCACGAATTAGGGTTTCTAATAGAAAAATAATTTTCCTAAATTAGAAATTAGATTTTATAATTAGATTAGGGTTTTCTAATTACTTATCTTGAAAATTAGAATTAATATATCCTACTTAACATTAAAAGTATTAAATTAACACTTAGGTTTTCCCGAATTATAAAATTAGGGTTTCAAATCCCTAAATTAGGATTTTCTAAATTTGAAATTAGGGTTTGCTAATTAATTAAGCTTTACCCTAATTAATATTATAATTAATAGCACTTAAATAATATAATAATCATTTAAGTTCCCAGATTAGGGTTTATATTTCTGAATTAGGGTTTGATTCCTAAATCAATTAGGTTTCGTAACCTGGTTTTAGGGTTTTTTGTTAATCATTAGGGTTTTCTAACCGAACGCTGACGTTCTTAATATATACTTAGGGTTTGTCACAGATATCGTTTATCTGGTCAACCCTTGACCCTTAATCACATCATGCACACATATACACAGAACATATTCACATATTCCTTAATCCTGAATAATTCACCTAAATCCTTCACAGAATTTTGAATTCCTCAAAATTCAATCTTAACAATATCAAACGCATACACTAATTTTCTGTCTATGTTCTAATTTTGAACCTTAAATCAATAAATTAAAATTTTAAAAATATTCTAAATTCTCGGGTTGTCACAGTAATCTTCAACAGCTCGAGCCAACGTCTTTGGCGCATAATACGTTCATTTTGGGTGACGAAAATATTTGAGGGTTTAAGAAATGGGTGTTGTACTGGGGTCAATACAAAATTTGATTTCACGCTATAGGGGTAGGCTAAGAAGTCTTCGAGAATACGTCAGGAAATTTATTAACAATAGAAATGTCATTCAAAACTGTGACTCTCATCCAAGACTTTGATAACACGTCACATTGATATCTATCAACTTGCCACAGTTATTCACGACGTCCCCTACGGATATTCTAGTTTCGGTGTATTCCAAGACTTGGAAGTCACCAGTGAAAGGCTCGGGGCTCTTTACTTATGGCTTGATATAACAATGATTGACTTTAGTGGTTTGGTTGCTTGAATTCACATAACAGGTTGGTTAGGAATATGAAAGCTAACAACCTTACGAAAAACATGATGAGTAGTTAACCAATTGATTCCTAAAATCACATCAAAGGCAAGTATTTTCAAAGAGATAAGATCGATAGGTATCATGAGGGTATCGATTTGAATCAAATAAGATTTATAAACAGTAGAGGTAACGAAGATTTCTCCTAACGAAGTTTCAACCAATAAGTCAAAGTCTAATCTCTCCAGAGTCAAATTTAAACGTTGAGCGCAAGCATGAGAGATAAAATAATGGGTAGAACCGGTATCTAATAAGGTATAGACTTCGCAAGAATTTATAATTAACTAACCCGTGCTAACTTCGTTCGGGTTACTCGCTTTTTGAGAAGTCACAAAAAATGCTCTTCTTAAAACCACCGACTTTGTTTTGTCCGTATCCGCCTTTGGTGGTATAGTCCCAGCTGGACTTGACTTTGGTGCACGATAAAATCATGCTAGGTGACCTTCGTTTCCACAATTGTAACATGCTTTGGACTGCATCACACAGTTTGGACTTATATGTCCCTCCCCTCCGTATTTGAAGCATACAATTGGTGGTCGTTCTCCTTCCTTGAAAATGGGTAATGGTGCTGCTGTCTTTCCATCGTTGTTGAACCTTCTTTTCTTGAAATTTCTACTCCTATTATCTAGGCCATGATTACCACCGAAGTGATTACCATTCTTGGCATGATAATTTCCCCCACGATGGTTATCATTATTCCGATGGTCGTTGCCATCGGTACGATTATTATCATGTTGTTTGTCGTTGCCTTTTGGCTGTGCTGACTCATTATCGCGCTCTAATAACTGAGCCCTATTCACAACATCTGAATACAAACATAATTTGTGAGAAATGAGGTATTGACGTATTTCGGATTTCAAACCTCTTAGAAACATTCGCGTCATTCGCTCCTCATTATCGACCAAATAGGATGCAAAAAGGGATAACTCCGCAAATCCACCTCCTTCATGTGACGAATATTTTAAGGAAAGTACTTGTCGTTGAACATCTCTTGGAACTTCTCCCAAGACATCTTGAGTGCGTCAGGCTGGGTACGTTTTACAGATTCCCACCAGTAATCTACCTCTTTACGCAACATAAACGTGGCAAAGGGAACCTTTTGATCCTCGGAGTATCCCAAGACATCAAATATCTTGGTGATCTTCTTTAACCACATCTTTGCCTTAAGTGATTCTGGCTTTCCCAAAAACTCTGGCGGTCCCAGCTCCTTGAACTGCTTAGCAGTGACCAGCCGTGGGTTGCCATTATTTCCACCTGCATTTTGAACAAGAGTCTCTCTCGCCTGATGTTGCATGAATTGCATAAAGCCTCTGATCATCCCATCATTCATCATCTGATCGGTGTTGTTGTTTACCTGAGGATTATTGTCTTCCTGTTGCACATTATCATGGGTATTGATCGTTGGTGACTCAACGGTCTCATGTGCTTCATTGCTGATCTCAACATTTTCTTATGCCATTTTCAAATACTGCCACAAAACAAGGGTTAATTAACATATCACATATTATCCCTATACTCTGACCGACCAATTAAATACCAAATAAACTTAGGTAGGTCATACTAGCGAAGGAATTCCCCGTCTCTCCCCTCCCAGTTCTTGTCTCACATCTCAGCCATGGATCATATCCCTAAGTTTTGATACCAACTGTGACGCCCCCAAAATAGGTATACATCACCCATCTTGAGTCGCCAGATACGTGGTACATAAATTCAAATACAACTTAATTATACAACAGTCGTGTAAAATACGAAAAAACATAGAATAGTGAGGACTACTAAAGTCATTTATCCCGGACCATCACTCCATTCCCCACTCGTCCCCAAATATATTCTCATTTCAAGAGAAACAATGAAAGAATGGGTGAGCTCAACTAGCCCAAGAAGAAATATTATGACTAAGATAATGCGAAATAAATTATCCTTAGCCTTCAACAAGATATAACAACCGATAGAATACAATAGACAACAAGTTTTAGATCAACAACTGCAGCGGAAATAAGCAATCCATTAGAAGAGTCAAGTAGAGCATAAAATCTACTATCTTCTATGATTTAAAAAGTTTTCATCAACTTTATCGCTGAGACTCAGCTTAATAAATAAACCACATCATCGAATCATCCTGCACTACGGCGAGGATATTCATGTAATCATCAATGGTCATGATTATACCGAATAATCCTCGGTCATAATTGTTAGTTCGATGAAGCACAATAGATCTGAAGGGGGGGTTGAGCAGATCCTTTTTATTTCAAATACTTTTCTCTTTCTATTTTGTATTGCTATTACATTAGCAGATGACAAACATAAGAATCTTTTCAAGCATAGTGGAATAAGTAAAAGATCCCCTTCATTGATATATTCATAATCAAACATACATTGTTCGTAAAGTTAGTTTGGTTGTAAGCAGTTAAAACATACATAGCAATTATTGAAGTTATAGTACATAATGTAAGTGACATAATGTAAAGACACAAAGCGTTTTAAGTGGTTCAGAGACTCAAGCTCCTAATCCACTCTTCTGCTTTCAACTAGCAGGATTTCCACTCAGGAAGGGCAGCACCCTGAATCACTAAGATTCCTTCAAGGCCAGCAGCCTTGGAACTTCAGTTCACTAAGAACTCTTTAAGGCCAGCAGCCTTGGGACTTCTCTAGTTCCCTAGGAACTCTTCAAGCCCAAAGAAGCTTGGAACTTTGTTTAGTCCCTCCTACAAGGACCCTCGAATACAGCTTCATTTAGTCCCTTCGGATAAGGACCCCTCAGGCCCTGGCTTCTGTTGAGTTGTTTGTTTGTTTGTTGGAGTTGGTGCTGAGCTACTAAGATGTCTTCATGCTCTGAACATCTTCAGTACTTAACAGCTTGGCGTGATCATCCTTGAAATGCAGTTAAGTGTTGCATGATGCTCAGCTTCTTTAGTTACTCAACCACTTAGGATGATCCCTTGATGACTTCCTTGAAGATATTTCCTCTTGATACATGATGGCTACACATGATAGGTTTTCAAGATGATTGTAAGTTCTTCTGCTAGGTACTTAGAAACTTTCTCATGCTTGCCACCATGATGATGTTTGCGATCTCCCTTCTTGATACTTGATGTCTTCTCATGATTGACTTGCTAAGATGACTGTGAGCTCTTCTCTATTGTACTTAGAGTCTTCTCATGATGGACACCAAGATGACATGATGCTCTTCTTTCTCTCGGCAGTTCAGAACACTCTTCTTGTAGTAGAACTCTCATTTATACATAGTAGAACTCTCACTTATACTTCTTCCTTTGCATGTATCTGAGTGTTCTTGGTGGATCGTAGAGTGAGCCTTCAGACTCACTATTTTACGTGGTTTATAACAGTCCACCTTCTCTCCAAACTCGACAACTCCAGCAACCCTAGACCTTTGAAGCTCTTCCTGATTTATACTCCTTCCCAATCCTTCCGTTGGAAAGTAGCCATTGAAGGCTATTCAAATATCTTCACAGATCTCAAGTTGACAGAGGTAGACTGCTGATGTGACATGTCATACATTATCTGACATTGAAGTCTACTGTTTCACCTACCCATCAGAGATGTCACTTTAATGTCTTAGGCAGGTTGAAGACTTTATTTCCTCCTTCTGATTTCTCGATCAGAGGTTGTCCTTTTGCATCGATGCTCTCAATAAGCACTTGTTCGAATATTACCCTTCAGATTGAACCGTTGCCAATGCTTCAGTCTTCAGCTATTCGAACTCTACGATTCTGATGCATGTCTTCGAGGACCTGATCGTAGTGTCTTGTTGAGTGTTGCTCATTGACTGGTAGAGTTAACACTACAATCTTGAAGAGTGTTGATTGGATCTCCAATGTAGAACACCTCTTCCTTCTATTGTGCAGTGCTTCAACACTTCATTTACTTCGATTTGCTTCTCAAAGACCGATGGCCTAACTCCTTGCTCCGTCCCTCCTGAATAGCAAGACACTTGATTTGTGGCGCGTCCAGCTCGCTTTCTCCTTGTGATCTCCCGTTCACTTATCATCAATGAACTGACCCTACGCTTAATCACTTTAGCCTTGTTCTTCAGAGACTAACCAGTATCTTGGTTCACTTTCCATCAGTTCTTTCTTTGTTTGGCAAACACTACGATCTCGGTTGCTTCCAAGATCGTTTTCTTCTGTTCACTTGATAGCTGTTGCACTTGCTGACTTTCCTTAGTCAGTTAATGAAGTCTTCTTCTAATCTCCTTGTGGAAGACTTCATCTCGAATGGCTTCACAACTCAATCTTGATGCTGATTGGGTTAGTGCTTAGATCTTCTGTTTAGCTTGTATGCCACTCGTTGAGTACTCTCTGGTTCCCTTCAGGTGGGATGTATCTTTGCAGTGCCAACCAGAGGCTTTGTTCCTTTGGATATTCTGGGATTGCTCATTAGTTGAGAATCGTATTTGCTCTACGATTCTGCCTTGGCATTGTGAGCACATTCTGTTGAGGTTGTAGTTCTGCACTCTACGATTCAGCTTCGGCTGTGCAGACACTACGACTTCAGGATCAAATCTTGACACTATACGATTTTTGTCTTTGTGCTCGATGTCTTCATTTGATATAGCTCGACTACGATTTCTGCATGTAATCAATAGACTCTACGAACTCAGAGTGTAGTCTACGATCCTTGACATGGCTTCGACATCAGTAGACTCTACGACCTCGAGTGTAGTCTACGATCCTTGACTTGGCTTCGGCATCGGTAGACTCTACGACTCCGAGTGTAGTCTACGTTTCTGACTTGTCTTCGGCAAATGTTCAGTCGGCTCATAGGCAGGTTGTCTCTACGATTCTGAACATGATTCCTCAGCAGACTTCGGTCCTGAAGAAGTTCTACTCGACACACTATGATCCTTCCTCGTCTCTCCTAGCAGTCTACGATCTCCGAGATCTACTATCTTGCAGACTACGATTCTTCCTCGACAGCTCTCGAGTTCTTCTTGACTCTCCTGGAAGACTACGATTTCTGGTGCAGTGCTCGACAATCAGACAGGCCTATCTATTACATCATATGATTAACCTAACATTCTTGATCTTTCTATATTTATAGTTCTTGTACATCATTTCTTTATAAGGACTTTACAAAGCTATTTTGCTTATGTAGGATCAACCTAATATACTTGATCAATTCATTCTAAGTCCTTGTACACATGTTTCTATTATTGATGGCTTAACTTCTTTATTCTGGCCCCTTCTGAATAACAAGACACTTCAGATTTGTGGCGTGTCCAGCTTGCTTTCTCCTTGTGATCTCCCGTTCACTTATCATCAATGGACTGACCCAATGCTTAATCACTTTATCCTTGTTCTTCAGAAGTTATCCAGTATCTCTGTATGCACTTCATCAGTTCTTTCTTTGTTTGGCAAACACTACAATCCTGGTAGCTTCCAAGATCGTTGTCTTCGTCATGCGCTTGATACCATCGCACTTGGCGACTTTCCTTAGTCACATCTTTGAAGTCTTCTTCTGATCTCCTTGTGGAAGACTTCATCTCAAATGGCTTCACAACTCAATCTTGATGCTAATTGGGTTGGTGCTTAGATCTTCTATTAGCTTGCATGCCATTCGTTGAGTGCTCTCTAGTTTCCTTCAGGATGAGATGTATCTTTGCAGTGATAACCAGAGGCTTAATTCCTTTGGATATTCTGGGAGTGCTCATTTGTTGAGAATCATATTTGCTCTACAATTCTGCCTTGGCATTGTGAGCACATTCTGTTGAGGTTGTAGTTCTGCACTCTACGATTCAGCTTCGGCTGTGCAGACACTACGACTTCGGGATCAGATCTTGACACTCTACGATTTTTGTCTTTGTGCTAGATGTCTTCATCTGATATAGCTCGACTATGATTTCTGCATGTAATCAATAGACTCTACGAACTCAGAGTGTAGTCTACGATCCTTGACTTGGCTTCAAAGATCGAGAGACTCTACGACTCGAGTGTAGTCTACGTTTAACTTGGCTTCTAAGCGGATGTTCTGGTCGGCCAGAAGGCGTTTGTCTCTACGATTATGAACATGACTTCCTCAGCAGACTTTGGCTCTAAGAAAGTTCTACTCGATACACTATGATCCTTTATCGTTTCTCCTGGCAGTCTATGAACTCCGATATCTACTATCTTCCAGACTACGATTCTGTCTCGACAGCTCTCGAGTTTTCCTTGACTCTCCTGGCAGACTCCGATTTCTGGTGTAGTGCTCGACGATCAGACAAGCCTATCTATTACATCATAAGATCAACCTAACATGCTTAATCTTTCTATGTTTATAGTCCTTGTACATCATTTCTTTTTAAGGACTTTACAAAGTTTTTTTTTTGCTTATGTAGGATCAACCTAACATACTTGATCAATTCATTCTAAGTCCTTGTACATATTATTTCTATTATATATCAAAGAACTTTCTGACTTTTCTTAATGCAAGCATACTTGCATATTCATTCATATATATATATATATATATATATATATATATATATATATATATATATATATATATCATAATCAAATCATATGTAAATAGGAATATCATTCATATGTTTATTCCTGACAATAATCATACCAACAACTGTCCATCAATAAACTACAGGCCAATGAGGACTTTTACCACATCATTCGTTACATTACGGTCATGATTATACCGAATAATCCCTGGTCATAATCATACCAAGTCCATCTATGCACGTAAGCCAAAGATGACTTTCATCACAATATAAACATGAGGATGATGACAATTACATAATAATTCAATAAAACAAGTTCAAGGATAAATTTTAAAGATTTATAATTTAATTTATCCAGAAATCAATAACGTCCAAATTGTCAACATGATACTGTTTTGTGGAGTAAAATTAAAGAATGCTCAGAAGAATATTTCCATGAAAAGATCTTTGGATGAAGCGCTTAAATATCCGGGATATTCTACTAATTTCATGGAGTATGAAGTCAAAAACTTTAACCAATTGAGTATACTATAATATATGAAATCATGAAATGGATTTTTTCCTTATGCAGTAATCCACGTAGACGATCATTTCCATAATTTAATAAGGAATTAATACGAAAGATCATTCACCATGCATGCGAGAGTCCACATGTATGTGTTATTCCAACATAATAATAAAGAATGGAACCGGTCATGCGAATCGATGCATGAGGATATTCAAATGTAATAATAAAGAAAGGAACCAGGTCATGCGTAATCCGCACATACAGAATATTCCAACAAAATAATAAAAAAATGGAATAACAACAGAATTAACCAGCGTGCGATATGAAATATATATAAGTTATTCCAACGTAACAATGTAAGAATTTCACCATATATGCGGTAGATTGATGTATGAGCAGAGTTATTCAACATAATAATAAAGAATGGAATAACAACCTTTACGAGTATTGAAAGAAAATAACTCTTTTCATGAATACGAAAAAAATAATACCTCTTACCTCAAAAGAAGACTGGATACTGGAATAGTGAGGTAGCAGACTTCTCTTCTTCTTTCTCTCTATAATTTCTCTCTATAATAATTTCTCTATAGCTTTAGTGAATTGGTGAGAAATGAAGAAAGAATGAGCTTCTATTTATAGGAAAATATAGTTTTGATAATTGCATGTTTTGGGGCTTGAAATAATACAGTATAATACCTTCTTCTTTTCCTTTATTTTTAATTTAGTCCTGCAAGTATTATCAAACTTTCACCACCTCCCCTAATAGTAAATCATGTGAATTAATAGTAAATCATGTGACTCAATAGTTCTAAACATGTGAAAAAAATAATTACAGTATAGTACATTCATCTATACCTCCATTTTTAACTTAGTCATGCAAGTATTATCAATCTTGCACCAACTCCCCTAATAGTAAATGAATGTGAATCAATAGTACACACATGTGAACAAATAGTTATAATCATGTGAATCAATAGCAATTAATTGCTCATTTATTCGGTTAATTACCCGATTGGTCAATATAACCTCCAGACATCAATTATTATCGAAATAAATGTCGATTTTCACTAACACTAATAATTCCAACACAATGGAACTATCAATTTCATCTTTAATCAACACGAACTTATTCATCATTAATATTATAATTCATAATATTTAACAACCAAGTCGTTCCCAGGAAAAAGAAGGCTTTCTGATAAGGATTTCTCCTTATTGGCGCGCAATTAGGTGACCAAACCTCTCCTTAACAAAACTTCTAGACATTGTCAATATTGCAAATAATAATATGAATAACTTTGTCGTCTCAATTATTTATTTAATAATATAACATATTATGCAGATGATACTGTGACAATAATTGAATCAATAATATGAGAGATATGATGTAATAATTACTGTAGCAATAATTGAGTATAACTAAGTGACTTCTCACGTAAGTATCAATAATCAATACCGCAGTGCTACTATGCAACCACAGCCAGACATCGTTTCTTTTTACTAATCGGATAGTTCAACGCTTTTAACTGGAAACACTTTCGCCGTTATTTTTATAAAATGATAATTCTGTCATTTTCTAACTATGACAATACTTCCATTGTGGGGTCCACCAATGATTGTGCCGTCGTACGAATATTCCCTGTTAAAACGAATATTCTCTGACCAATCGAATATTATAACAACTTGCTTACTTTGCAAAATTTATAAATATTACCCACAACTATAACATTATATCAAATAATTATACAACTGTCGTGTAAAATACGATAAAATATAAGCTGTGAGTTTTAATACAACATTGTCTTCTAGACAGTATTCAAACTCAAAATAAGTCATCAATACATTTATTATCACACTATTTCATAGAATAGTGAGGACTACTAATGCTATCATCTGAACTGTCACTCCGTTCCCCGACTAGTCCCCGCTACGTTCTCATTTCCTGAAGAGAACAATGAAAGAAAAAGGGTGAGCTCAACTAGCTCAGTAAGAAATATTATGACTAAGATAACGCAGAATAAATTATCACTAGTTTTCAACAGTGTTAAACTGATAAAATATAACAACATCAAGTTTAACTGCAGCGGAACAAGCAATCCATTAGAAGAGTCAAGTAGAGAATAAAATATACAATCTTCTATGATTTAATTAAAATGTTTTTCATCACTTTTATCGCTGAGACTCAGCTTAATAAATAATCCACATCATCCCTACACTACGGCCAAGGATATTCATTAGTATCACGACCACAAATTATTCATGCACTACGGGCCAAGGATATTCGTGTATTCATCAATGGTCATGATCATGCCAACAACTGTCCATCAATGCACTATGGCCAATGAGGATTTTTACCACATCATTTGTAACATTACGGTCATGATTATACCGATTAATCCCTAGTCATAATCATACCATGTCCATCTATGCACTACAGGCCACGGATGACTTTCAACATAATATAAACATGAGGATGATGACAATGATATAAGAATTCAATAAAAACAAGTTCAAGAATTAATTTATCCAGGAACCAATAACGTCCAAATTGTCAACATGATACTTCTTTGTGGAGTAAAATTCAAGAATGCTCAGAAGAATATTTCCATGAAAAGATACTGGATGAAGTGCAAATATCAAGGATATTCCACTAATTTTATGGAGTATAGAAGTCAAAGCTTTAACCAACTGAGTATAAGAGAATATATGAAACTGCAAATGGATCATTCACCATGCATGTGATAATCCACATAAACAGGTTATTCCAACAGAATAATAAAGAATGGAATAACAGAAGAAATCACCATGCATGCGATAGACCGCACAAACAGGTTATTCCAACAAAATAATAAAGAATGAAACCAGGACATGCGTAATCCGCACAGACAGGATATTCTAACAGAATAATAAAGAACGGAACCAAGTCATGCGTAAACCGCACAGACAGGATGTTCCAACAGAATAACAAAGAACGGAACCAGGTCATGCGTAAACGCACAGACAGGATGTTCCAACAGAATAATAAAGAATAAAATAACAGAAGAATTTCACCATGTATGCGGTACTTCGCATAGACAGGTTATTTCAACATAATGATAAAGAATGGAATAACAGAATTTCTCTTCATGAAGATGAAAGAAATAATACCCCTTACGAGTACAACAAGTAATATCCCTTACCGTAAAAGAAGAGTATTCCGACTGGAAGGGCGAGGATATTCTTGAAGAAAACTTATACTATTTTTCTACGCTCAAAGCTTATGAAAACTCTAAAGAAATACGCTCAAGATTATAGAAGAAGAATTCTCTGAATTTCTGGTGCGATTTTTAATTCTAACTAAGCATCCTATTTATAGAAGAATGGAAAGGATACTATGATGCACTATGCAATAAAATATAATATATTCTATTTATAATCAAATAAAACAGAATAATAGAAATAACTTTATAAAAGTATTCTGTTTTATATAAAAAGATTTTACTATGCAAAATACTATACATAATAGAATATAATATATTCTATTTATAGTCTAATAAAACAGATAACTTTATAAAAGTATTTTATTTTATATAAAAAGTTTTTCTGTTTTATTACATTAATAATACTAATAAAACAAAATTTATCATCATTATTATAATTCACAATATTAATCGACTGTGTCGTTCCTGTGAAAGAGGGGGGCTTTCCAATAAGGATTTCTCCTGGCGCATGATTAGGTGACTAAACCTCTCCTTGATGAACTTCTGAACATCGATAATATTGCAAATAATAATAATAATAACTTTGTCATCTCAATTATTGATTTAATAATATATAAAATATTGACAATAATTGAATCAAATAACGTGAGATATTATGTGAGACCCCAGATTTTATGAATAAATATTTAATTTTCTCGAAATAATTTTTTTAATATTATGGTGTGGATTTGATATAATGTTATAGTTGTGGATAGTATTTATAAATTTTGCAAAGTAAGCAAGTGGTTATATAATATTCGATTGGTCGGGGAATATTCGTTTTAACAGAGAATATTGTACAAGGGCACAATCATTGGTGGACCCCAAAACGGAAGTATTGTCCGTAGTTAGAAAAACGACAAATTTATCTTTTATAAAAATAACTACGGAGGTGTTACCGTTAAAACTGTTGAACTACCCTAGTAGTAAAAAAATACGATAATATGCGTGGTTGCATAGTAGCAGCACGGTATTGATTATTGATGCTTTACGTGAGAAGTCACTCGGTTATACTCAATTATTGCTACAATGATTTGCTGATCATATCTCTCATATTATTGATTCAATTATTGTTACAAGATCATCTCGCATAATATGTTATATTATTAAATCAATAATTGAGACTGCAAAAGTTATTCATATTATTATTTTCAATATTGATATGTCTAGAAGTTCATCGATGAACGAGAGGTTTGGTCACCTAATCAGGCGCTTAATAAGGAGAAATCCTTATCGGAAAGCCCGCTCTTTCCTGAGAACGACCTGGTTGTTAAATATTGTGAATTATAATATTATGATGAATAAGTTCGTGTTGATTAAAGATGAAATTGATAGTTTCATTGTGTTGGAATTATTAGTGTTAGTGGAAATCGATATTTATTTCGATAATAATTGATGTCTGGAGGTTATATTGTTCAATCGGGTATTCGGGGCACTTTTCGTGTCGGAGTTTCACGAGTTACTATTCACGAATTACTATTCACGAGATACTATTCACCCGTAAGATATATTTCTTTTCGGTCCAAATCATTTTTGGGTACAATATTATTCCATGAGGATATGTGTTAATTTTTCAGACCGTTGGTTGAAGATATAATAGTAAATCAATATGGATCGTTGGTTTAAAGTTTTAATAGTAAATTAGTATGGACTGTTGCTTTAAGTTTTAATAGTAAACCAATATGGACCGTCCGTTTAAAAGTAAATCAATCTGAACCGCTTCATGAATTAGTTACTTATTCATCCATTCTCCTATAAATAAAGCTCCTTCCTTCATTATTTCTTACGAATTCACTGAAACTCTAGATAGAGAAACTATAGAGAGAAAGAAGAAAAGTATTCTACTACTTCACTACTCCAATATCCAGTTTCTTCTAAGGTATGAGATATTATTTGTTGTACTCGTAAGGGGTATTCTTTCTTTCTTATTCGTGAAGAGAACTTCAGTTATTCCATTCTTTATTATTATGTTGAATAACTTTGTTTATGCTGGTACCGCATACATGGTGAAATTCTTCTCATTATTCCATTCTTTATTATTCTCGTTGGAATAATATGTCCGTATGATCTATCGTATGCCTGGTGAATTCTGCTGTTGTTATTCCATTCTTATTATTCTCGTTTGAATAACTCGCTTATGCAATCGCACCGCGTACATGGTGAAATTCTTCTAATATTCCGTTCTTTATTATTCGCTTTAATATCATGTATGTCAATTCTGTGGGACTGGTTCTATTATTTATTATTACATTTAATATCCTATTCACATGCGTTTATGGGACTGGTTCCCATTATTTATTATTCGCGCTTGAATAACACATGCATGCAGTCTATCGCATGCATGGTGAATCCTTCATTATTCCATTCTTTATTATTCTCATTGGAATAACACGTTTATGTGGATTACCACATGCATGGTGAATGATCCTTCGTATTTATTCCTTATTAAATTGTGAAAATAATCATTCCTACGTGGATTACCGCATGGCGGTGAAAATCCATTTACAGTTTCATATATTCTATTATATTCATTGGTTAAAGTTTTGGCTTCTATACTCCATGAAATTAGTTGAATATCCTTGATATTTGCGTTTCATCCAAAGATCTTTTCATGGAAATATTCTTCCGAGCATTCTTGAATTTTCTTTGCATAAAGCAGCGATATCATGTTGACGATTTGGGCGTTATCGAGTTCGGGATAAATTAACTTATAAATCTTTAAAATTTATTCTTGAACTTGTTTTATTGAATTGTCATCATCCTCACGCTTATATTATGTTGAAAGTCATCTTTGGCTTACGTGCATAGATGGACTTGGTATGATTATGATCGTGGATTATTCGGTATAATCATGGCCGTAATGTGACGAATGATGTGGTAAAAGTCCTCATTGGCTTTTGTAGTTCATTGGTAGAGCGGTTGTTAGTATGATTATGACCAGGATTATTCTAGATAATCACGACCATTGATGATTACATGAATATCATTGGTCGTGGAAATGTAGATGATTCGATTTTATTTATTAAAATTTGAGTCTCAAATGATAAAAGTGATGAAAAACCTTTTAAATCATAGAAGATAGTAGATTTTATTCTCTACTTTGAGTCTTTTTAATAGATTGCTTGTTCATTGCAGCTTAAACTTGATGTTTATTATATTTTATCGGTTTAACATCATTTGAAGACTAATGATAATTTATTCTGCATTATCTTAGTCATAATATTTCTTCTTGGGCTAGTTAAGCTCACCTTTTCTTTCACCGTTTTCTTCTTGAAATGAGAACGTGGTAGGGGCTAATGGGGAACAGAGTGATGATCCTAGATGGTGCATTAATAGTCCTCACTATTCTGTGAAATAGTGTGATAATAAATATAATAAGGACTCCATTAAGTGTGGATATTGTCTAGATGACAATATTTGTATTAAAACTCACAGCCTATGTTTTGTCGTATTTTACACGACTGTGTGCTACTATGCAACCATGCGTATTACTGTACTTTTAACACCGAGTGTTTCAACAGTTAACGGTAAAACTTCCGCCGTTATTTTCATAAAGTATTTTTGTCGTTTTCTTAATTCGACAATAATTTCGTTGTGGGGTCCACCAAAGATTGTGCCGTTCTACGAATATTCCCTGTTTAAACGAATATTCCCCGACCAATCGAATATTATATAACAACTTGTGTACTTTGCAAAATTTATAAATATTATCCACAACTATAACATTATATCAAATTCATTCCATAATATTCAAAAATGATATTTATAGAAAAATCATCTTTATTCATAAAAGTTGGGGTCTTACATATATGAACATGAAAAAAAGACTGAACAAAATAAGTCAATAGCTACATTGTTAAATCATACATTTATTATATTTATATATAAGGGTAATATAGTAATAATATAATTCAAAAATAAAAACAAGAAAAAATTATAATCCTCCCCTCTCCCCTCTCCCCTCTCCTCTCCTCTCCTCTCCTCTCCTCTTTATTCTATCCAAACTCACAAACTCATCCTAAAAGCATCTCCTAAAGACCTTTTTAAGGAGTCAATGATCGAGTCCCATGACCGGTATTAATGAAATTTCATCCAAAATTTCATCCAAATTTTAATCACTAAAATGATAACCTTACATAACTTTGTTACTTCATGTGCACCACAAAGGGGTAATAAAGTGAATGTCCAAAAAATAAGTGGCAATAGTAGAAAGTGAATTGCCTAAATCAATTTCTCTTAATTTTTTTTTTTTTTTTTTTTTTATTTTGTGGGGGATAATAAATCATAAATTGTTCGGAATTTACAGTAGACACTGTATGCTGATAGTCTTATCATCATTCATTTATATAGATAGAGACAGAAAAAAATTGGAAACCTGAAAACATACACCACAACAATGGCTTCCTCTGCTACGCCCTCTACTCTCACGCTATCCTACGCCGTTTGCCAAGAACTCAATTCTTCTTCTCACTCCTTCAAACCCAAACCTCTCTTCTTTGCCTTCCCCAAGACTTTCTCTTTCCACACCTTGGTTTTACAGAGTAGAGAGAGAAAATCAGGCAATTGGGTCGATGTTTCTTCTTCACCCAACAAATATGTTGTTGCGGCTGTGGCGGCTGAAACTGAGGTAGCTGAAGAAGCTGTGGAAGAGCAAAATGGGGTGGTGGATAGTGCTCTTGGTTCTACTCCTGCCACAAAACCCAAGAAAGGGAAAGCTGCATTGCTTCTCAAGAGAGACAGGGTATGGGTAATCTGTTTTTGTTTTACTGTTTTTTTTTGTTTCGTGAATTTTAGATGTATAAAGTTGATTTTTTTAATGGGTTTTGCTGGAAATTTGGATTCATTTACTATTTATGGAATTTTAGGATCACGAATATTGTAATTGTTTCCTTATGCTGATTGTTTAGACGGTTTCACTTAAACTCTTTTATCTTGATTGTGATTTCAGAATTTTAATAGCTGATGATGTTAATGTTGATGTTGTAATCTGAATTGTGAAGTTTCACATTACTTGAACAGGATGGAGAATATACCTTTATTTTGTTCTGTTTCTCCCAAAGGCTTAGGGTTGATTTATTCTAATCGAGTTTAGTATTTTTCCTTCACCCCTCCCTGAAATCCAGGTCTTTGAATTGGAATTGGAGACATTTAAACTTTCATCAGATTTTGTTCGATTCAAGGTTTTAATCATAGTTGAGAAATAATTCTCTCAAATACTGTGTTGCAGGTTTAAAATCGCAGAAGTGTAGTTTTAGGCTTTGTGTAGGTGTGTATGTGTGATGTTCTAGCATAGCTTTTATCTTTTGATTTTTATATTGAAATATTTATGCTTTCAGTTTACCTTCTTCTTTGTTATGGTTTTTCTTTCCGTTCATTACACATTTCGAGGAGTGGGATGAGATTTCAGGTCATCCAGTAGCATTGGATGGGTGTCATGTGCTCATTTAGCTTAGAAGCCACATGTCTAATCTGAACCTCCTCATCCTCTTTTCTTATATGGTGTGTGTTTTTTTTATATATTTGTTCATTTGTTAAAAGTGGTTTTTCTTTTCTCTGCATTCGTGAAGTTATTCATAAGTTGGTACACTCGATTGTCTTTTGCCTGTCTTTTGGGATGATCAGACTAGGTCTAAAAGATTCTTGGAAATTCAAAAATTGAGGGAAAATAAGAAAGAATATGACTTAAAAACAGCAATATCATTGCTCAAGGAGATGGCAAAAACAAAGTTCGTCGAGACTGCAGAAGCTCATTTCCGGCTTAACATTGACCCGAAATATAACGATCAACAGCTGAGAGCAACTGTAAGGCTTTTAAGCTTTTTGTTCTTTATAAGAAACGTATCTTGTTAGCTTGTTCATGCTACTATTAATTTCTCTAACTATCTGATTGATTTACTGCAGGTAAATTTGCCCAAGGGAACTGGACAGACTGTGAAAGTGGCTGTTCTCACTCAAGGTAGTTACTGTTCTTAAGTTCTAGTAATTTACTAGCTTTTGATGGATAGTGAGGACTTTTTTGTTTTATTCAGTTCAAATGACATTGTTATGCTGGTAGGAAAATAAAGTTAAGCTTGTATGGAGTATGAGAAAAAGTAGATAATAACCAAAACTATGCTTACCTTTTATGTTGAAGGACCCGTGATCATGAATCCAATAAATCTCCTTAGTAAGAAAGAATATGTTGGGGGTATAGGTAAAAATGCTCATAAAAAAATTACAGTGGTGTACACTTTATAGATAACAAGTCTCCTACAAGGTCAGTAGGTAACTGATTTGCTGCTAATATGAGTTTATGGGTATACTTAGCTCTAATACTACGATGTAAATTGACATGATTCCAGATAGAAAAATTACAATAATTTTAGTTTGACTGATTGTTTTGACTGTTGAAAGAGATGGTTGTATGCATAAGTGAATACCGTACCAGTTGATCTCAGTGACCATGTACTTAATATGTTGTTTCTGTTTTTGTTTAATATTTTTTTTATTTAAAAAGTTTAATTTAATGGTTGAGAGAATACCAAGAATCTTATATGTGCTTAGTACTTTGGTAGGGATTCACCAAGAAAATTACTTTCGAGTACAATAACGTGAAATCTGCTGGATTGAGTGGAGACCACAAATTCCAAAGATAATATTTTGTGTTTCCTTTTTAGTGTTAACACTTGAAATTCAATATCTCAAAAATGAAATCCAAACAGTCTGTGTTTTCTTTTTTGCATTCTTTATAGTTGTCGGAGGACTTGTACTTTTGTACTCTTGTAATGTAGTTTCTTCCTCTCTATTAATGGATTTCACTATAAGAAATGAGAAAAGTGAAAAAACAATAGACAAAAGAAAAGGAACACGACTAAGGAAGTTATCGGAAATTCACCTAGAATCCTTTCAGAATTTTTTTTATTTTGTTTAAACTTGTAAAATCTACTGCTAATTTGCGGGTATAAAACTTTTTAACATTGACTTCTAAACTAAGCTAACCATCTTCAAAGCCTCGTGAAGGGTTTATATAGTAAACCTAAGCCCATAACGTGTTCCATTTTTAGTACTATGGAAAGTGATCTACTTTCTCACAACTTTGGGGGACACCCTCCTATGAGTTATGAAGCTGAAATAGTTCGATAGCAGATAAAGGGTCTTGTTGGTGGCTGATAAACACCGTTATTTTGTTATCTAAAAGTTGAGGAAAACGGTGTTTTAAGTTTTACAATATCATAAGTAATAAATTGGGATTTGTAAGAAGAAAGGTTTGGGGACTACAAGCACGGTATAAATACATGCTTCTCACTTGGGGCTTGATGCGGTACGGAAGAAATTTTTTAATAAGTTTATTATTAATTTTATATTGTTATTTAGAGATAAATATTGTATTATTAATGTAATTATTTTAGTAGGATATTTAGGAGAGTTTTAATTATGGTAGTAGATTTTAATTAGAAGTTTTAATTATACTAGTAGATTTTAATTAGAAGATTATTTTCTTTTTAAATTAGGGTTTTTACTTGGTCTCCATGTATTATGTTTTCTATTTAAGTATTGTAATATTTCATTATTTTTGGAGATTATGAATATCAACTTATTTGAGATTAAAGATTTGTGCTTTTGTGTTTTTTTTTATCGATTCCCTGTGAGGATAGGTACCTTATTCATTCTTCTCACCTTGTCCTGCATCATAATAGTATCAAGAGCCAAAATTCCTGATATCTTTTGATTTAACCCAATTTCTTCCTATCCCAGTTTTATTGGCCTCAATCAAATTGTCAAAGTTCGCTAGAGAATGAATAACAATTTTCCGAGACAAAAGCACAATCTGCATTAAGAATTGTCGTCACTGTAGTCTTCATCTATCCTGTGGAAAAAAAAGGAAAATGATATTTTCACATGTCAAAATGATATTTTCACACGACTCTCACATGAAGGTAGAATCCACTCACTATTCCTGTAAGAGGAATCATGTGGAAATATCAATTTTTTATATAAAAATATCAGTTCCCAAAAAAATATCAATTATGCTGCCAAATTATAGTTTAGTACCCACAGGTTTCTGAAATTCTCAACTCAGCACCCAAAGTTTCTAAAATTTTCAATTCAACCCCTTAAGTTTCTAAAATATTTAATCTAGCCCCCAAAGTTTTTAAATTTTTCAATTTAACCCCCAAAGTTTCTAAAATTTTCAATTCAACCCCTCTACATATATACAACGTCTTCCAGGTTTAACAATCTAGACTTTCTTTGGGCTAAGATAAAGCAACTTGAGCATCAAACTTTTTTTATATATGAGCAACTTAAAAGGTCTTGTTTCCCGTATAGTGTTGAGTATTGGAAATTATGCAATGAACTTGCACTTTTTAAAACAATTCTGGCAAATTTAAAGACACATTATGAGTACATAACCACATGCTATGTTCGTCTATATTTTGTTCAATCGCAAAAAAAATGTTCATCCTAATCGTATTTGTTCAACTAAAACGACACATTCACAAGAGGAGACCCGCAAAGTAAATTTTTACAAGACAATTGATGAATGTCTCACAATACTTAAACGTATCAATGACCAAGAAATTAGTGAGGATAAAGAAGAGCAAGTACTCTCACATATTGGTGCTTGTGAGAAACATGAAACGTAAGTTAAATGTGTTGAACAACTTGCAAATTCAGTGAGGAAATTGAAGCTAAGTTTGACCCCATGACCCATATGCGCAAAATCAAGGAAGATAAAGTTGAGATCAGCCATATTGATTTTCTCTTTCCGGTTGATACATTCAAATCCCAAACTATTTCATATTTTTATATTATGTCATTATTATTCTCGAAAATTGTGTTCATGATATTGAAACATCGGATGCACATGTTTTGTTGAAAGTAATCTCTCGGATTATGGTTTATTATTATTCGATATTTCAAAACTCGAGGACGAGTTTTTTTCAAAAGCGAGGAGAATGATGGACAGTCGTACGAAAGAAGAAATTCAATAAGTTTTTTATTAATTTTGTATTGTTATTTAGAGATAAATATTGGATTATTAATGTAATTATTCTACTAGGATATTCTATGAGAGTTTTAATTATGGTAATAGATTTTAATTAGAAATTTTAATTATAGTAGTAGATTTAAGATTGTTTCCTTCTTAAATTAGGGTTTTTACTTGGTACCTAAGTATTGAGTTTTCTATTCAAGTATTGTAATATTTTGGGAGATTATGAATATGAATTGATTTGAGATTAAGGTTTTGTGCTATTGTGTGTTTCTTTACCGATTCTTTACGGGGATAGGTACCATATTCCTTATTCTCACCTTGTCCTACATCAGGCCTTAATAGCCTCCTTTGCACCCAAAAAAAAACATACATGCTTCTCCAAGATGATTATCTGCATGTGAATATACATTATACTCGATCGTTGCAACTTCTGCCAAACAGTAGCTCGGTTTAGAGCCAAGGGTGCATATGCAGAAATAGTGGGTTCAAATGCCATAATACAGTGTGGAGCAACATGTAATTGTATTGGTGCTTGATATGGAGATGTACTTTATATACTAAATACGTAGTAAAAAGATGGGGTCCAAGTCGAGGTGGCAGCATCTTAGGCTCAGTGATACAAACCATAATACTATGGCTACACTTTTGCAAGCAATCAAATTAACATCTCCCGGGTTTCTCTTTTGAGAGTGGCTGAAATTTTAAATAGCTTTCTATCTAGTTTTAACGGAGGTTCACCTGATTATACCTGAAGCAAAGAGTGACAAATTCTTAAGGATGAAGAAGTCAGATTGATGAGCCTAAATTATGCGAGTCTACTTCACCAATGATTAAGAAAGTGTTTAACATGGAAAGAGAAATACATGGTATTGTCAATTTGAGATGGACCACTCTGCTACCATGGGTTGGCACCAAGGTAAATGTTTATTTTTCAGCTATGGCATTGGCCTATATATGGGTTGTATTCCTCTCTGTTGTGAGTTTTTTTATATCTTTTTGGGTTTTATTAGGATTTCCTTTAATCGTTGATTTAAAGTCGTGCTTAGGGTAATGGCAATATCTGGTTCTGTTATAAGACAAGATCTATGTAACTTTCATGCCTGGGATGTTCTTTGTGTCCATCAATGTACCATAACATCTTGCAGCATTGAATTGTCCACTATATCAAAGCAGTTACATTAAAACAAAATTGCACATAATCTGTTTCGGTGTTAAGATTGGTTCAATAAAGATTAACTGCTAGTGAGAGTGATAAAATCGGGTAGATAGAATAGAATCAATTGAGCCAAGCTTACAGCCTCATAAAAAAAGAGACGTGATTGGAGTTAGAGCTCATCAATCATAAAAATCTCATAATAGTAAATAGCAAAAGTGCAAAAGTAAAGATATAATGCCATATTCTAATTGCCTGGAACATAGATAATCATGTAGGGTCAAAACAGTGACTTAATGTGCAAGATATTTAGATTTACTTTGTGATTGTCTCTAAAGATGCTGTTTCTGTTGGCAAATCTTGAGGTGTAGGGATAAAGACTTAAATTGTGTTGAGTTGCGTTTAGGCAATTTGATCGAAAATAGGACTAAGCATTTCGTAATGATAGTTTTGGGTAACCAAGTTACTTATTTGCTTGAATTTTAGAGGTTGGCTCAATTTCCGGCCTATTTTTTCTCTGTTATCTACATTTAATTAAATTATGAGAAAACCTTCAGTTAAATCTGTTTGTGTATCATGCAAACATTTTATTTTTGGTTTGATAAGTATATCATGTGAACATTCACCAACATACTTTATAGTGAATGAGACACCTCATTAAAGAAGCTACAAATCAGCAATGCCAGCAAAAAAAGGAAGCTCCTCTGAGATTTCAATCAATATTATCTTTTCTGCTTTTACTTTTTTTTCTTCTGTAATTATGGGGACGATTCTTGTCAGGGCATTAAATTGGATTATGGTAACTTGTGGAAGTGGGATTTATTTGCGTAATGGAATTTGTATGCATTTTGTTGTTGTTGTTGGTGGTGGTGGTATTAAAGATGTTGACGATGATTATAACTTAAACCGCTATTCATTCATATAAAAATGGTATGCTCATGTAATCTCATTCCTTTATTTTAAGATATCTGTCTGTTATGTTTGGATGACAAACATATTCCCTTTGGCTAAAGCTGTGCTCATTTTTTCAATTGAAAGTTATGCGTTTGTGTTCTTGCTATGCACCAGTTTCCAGCTTCTTTGTTGTGCGTCATACTATGTCATGCTTGAGTGTTTCCAATAGCCTCTTGAAACTGACCGCTGTATGGTTTCCGTTTATACTTGTGCACTGCCTTAGTAAAATTGCAAGCTTGTTGGACTCATTATTTTGTACTCAAATTTCTACAGGTGAAAAGTTCGATGAAGCTAAAAATGCCGGAGCTGATTTGGTTGGTGGAGAAGACTTGATACAACAGATTAAAGAAGGATTCATGGAATTTGATAAATTGATTGCTACACCAGATATGATGCCCAAGGTGTTACTTGCTTATCTTGTTATTATAATTGTACAGATGTCTCGTGCTTTATATATTTACTACGAACTTTTGGATGTCTAGGATAATCGGATTCTCATGCAAACCCTGTGCTTAGGATTATCTTGTAAACAAGAAAACCAAAACTTTAGGAGGGTTATGTATAGTAGACAATTAAATTTAGGGAGAATGGTCCTGGACAAAAAAAATGATAGCATCTCGAAACTCATGGATACAATGTTGTACCAAATGTAAAAAATTACAACTGTATGATGAGGCACAATCTGCCAAGCAGGATCACCGACATCTTTTCTTTTCTTCTGTTTTTTTGTCTGGAACTGCTAAACTCCCACAGACCCTTAAACTGAAGTAAAAAATGCATTATCCTGTTGATGATTTGTCACACTAATGTAGTTGTATAAATGGTCAGATGGACATTCAGCTTTCTGATTGTTTTAAGGATATTGAAATGTTAGTTGTGAATTATTGATAATTGTTAGGAATGATATACATACGTCTGACTTCTCCACCAGTATATAAATATTTGAATAACACAATACCCTCGTTTTTCTTTTCTTTTCTTTTCTTTTTGTTTGTGGATTGTTTTTATTTGCAATATTTTTCTGGTGTTATTTACATAGAGGATATAGCCTTATATTTTTGTAGTCGTGAAGGATTTTGATTTCTCGCATAAAACTAATTTAGAGGTTCACTATTATCAACTTTTTTACTCTCCTCTCTCCCATTTTCCTGTGCTTGCTAAAGCTCTTCTCTTTCTTGATATCTTTATTTAGGAAGCAATCTAGATTAAAACTGTTGTCACCGGCTCTTTTTAAGTTCTAAAATCTGAGTTTGTAATAGGACAATATTATTTTTTTTAGACATGCTGGCGTCTTACGTCTTCGAATGTTATTTCTTATCAACTAATGCGACATGTTCCGTTGCAGTATGCTATTGATCCAAAATAAAACGGTGATTGTTATGCAAATGTTGTGAAAAGTCATTTTGGTCTCTTGCCACCATCATCTTTTACTCTGGTTAAATAAGAATTCATATGCACAACTAAAACCAGCAATTATTTATATTTTACTATATCCCTTTCACTTCTCACACACATCGGCACATTTTAATTTTCGTTTTGGTTGATATGGTTTTCCATCTCCTTGCTTTTGGTTGTCCAGAAGTGGATGGGTTTGATTTGGGATTGCCAAATGTTTATGTTTGTCTGATTTGAATGTGAGGTTTCTTTATGCTGGCTGGAATAGATGTTTATGCGCTGGACTCATGTATTGATATTCATCTTAAATGCATCAGGTTGCCAGCCTAGGTAAGATTCTAGGACCTCGAGGACTCATGCCGAATCCAAAGGCTGGTACTGTTACTACCAATATACCTCAGGTATGATTCAATTGTTTACTGTTTGTGTAGTACTCAGTATGGATTTCTCAATTTTTAGACGTCCGATACAAGGAATTCTTATAGTTTCAATTTCTACAGCACAGTTGCTTCTTTTAGTTTCATTTCTACAAAATAGTTACTTTCTAGTAGTTGTTTCATTATCTAGCAACACTCACAACCTTGGTATCAAGGATATGAATAGAAGGATAGAAATGGCAATGATCATGATTATTTTAATATTGAAAATCTAAACATGTTGTTGAACTTTGCTCACTCCCAATTATGAGTCAATCCTTCACTAACATGCATTTCCGAATATAGTACAAGATAAACAGTATCATATATGCTGCAGGCTATAGACGAATTCAAGAAGGGAAAAGTTGAATACAGAGCAGATAAAACAGGAATTGTTCACTTGCCTTTCGGAAAGGCTAATTTTTCGGAGGAAGACCTCCTTGTAAACTTGCTTGCTGCACTGGTATACTCTCTCACTCTACTGTCATGTTGCACCCACCCTCGCACACCAATTTATTGTCTAGACACTATCTTTTATTTTGTGTAATTATTTGATCGTGTAGAAATCAGTAGAAGCAAACAAGCCATCTGGTGCAAAAGGAGTTTACTGGAAAAGTGCACACATATGCTCATCGATGGGGCCTTCCATACGGTTAAATTTAAGAGAGATGCTTGATTTCAAGCTTCCATCTAACGTTTAGAGATGTAAGTACACGTAAATTATATCCTCTGCTGTAAAATTAGCTTCTTGGGCTTCCCTCTTGGAGATTCTAATTCTTAGTGAAAAGTAGCACAGCAGGATGAAGAAATAGGGAGGAGAGCCTGTGAGCTTTTTTGGGGTCAAATAGTTACTGGAACTCCCTTGTATGCCAATTCAGCAGAATCTTGTATCGCTAACATATTTACTGTTATAGAAATTATTTTAATTTATTGTTTCGTAAAGTTGGAATTTTAGATGTTTAAACTTTATGTTAAGATTGCATTGGTTGATGATTGTTTTCTTTAGGATTAACTGTCATTAATTTTTCCGAAGAACAATAAATTGTATGCAAGTAATTTTTAACCTTTTACCAAGGATAGATATTATGGACCAGGTTATCTGGATGCTAGTTTGGTAGCTATAGAAAGAGTTAGGTGCATCAGATACATGACCTGGACTTTGTCTTCGTTAGACTGCTGCTGCTGCTATAGAATACATGTACAGAATTGGAGAATTTCATGTATCTAACAACCAACTAGGGGTGAGCATCTATTTGTGGTTGGTGTGGTGCGGTTTTGAATCGTGCGGTTTGGTTTTATTTGGTGCGGTTTCGGTTCCAAAATCAATTAAAATAATAAACCCGTAAAATAGTTAGCAAAATCATTCACGTAAACGTATTATGCAGTGAACACAATTATGGAGATAATTCAACAAAATAGATCCAGGCATCAACAATTATATGGTTAATTAATATTCCCTCCGTTCTTAAAAAATTGTCGTTTTAGAAGAAAAAATTTGTTTCAAAATGTTTGTCGTTTACAACTTTCAAGGAGAATAAATTATTTACTTTCCTATATTACCCTTACTTTCTCTCATTCTCCCAAGAAATTATCTCCCTTGTATTAATAGTTTTTAACTTTCCATAAAGGGGTAGTGATGAAATTTTAAACAAATTTTACTTGGTAAATGATACTTTTTTAATCCATGTGCAAAAACCTTAAACGACAATCTTTTAGGAACGGAAGTAGTACTATGTTATCACATTTGATTTAGGAAATATCAAGTCACACTTGATTTGCAAACATAATTGATATTATTTATTCTTCATTCAACCCTGCAATGTCTTCTAAAATAAAATGAGGAGAATATTTTATAGTAGATAAATTATATATACTTGTAGCAAATTTGAGAAAACATGATGATTATTTGATGCGGTTTCAGTTTTATGCGTGCAGTTTTGACTAGTAACCAAATCGAAACCGTAAATTTGGTTATTCAACCCACCTAAAACCGCCACATACGTCGGAACCGGTGATGCGATTTTAATTGGTGCGATTTATGCGGTTTTTGATACGATTTCGATTCCAATTTGATTACTTGCTCAGCCCTACAACCAACACTGGTATATCTACCATTCATAAACTAAAAGTAGACATGTCAATTTTTCCCGAATCCAACGGAACTCACCCGATCCCAACCCTAATGGGACCCAAATTTGGTCCCAATTTACCCTCCCCTCCCGACCTGATTATTATACACAATTATTTTCAAAATTAACCCTTTTTATGTATTATTATGTACTTATTTTTATTTCATTAAAAATTCATAACATTTTTTATACAATGTGTTATTAGTAGAAATATTACATGTTATTTAATTTAAATATAGTTGTAAAAAATTAATATTAAAAAATCGAAGAATTTAATCTGGAAAAATTCGAATCGGGGCGGATATCTCAAGACTATTAATTCTAGGATTATAATCTCGGAATTATAATTATAATCTAAAGACAATTAAGCCATTTTACTTGATTATGTATACACTCACCCCACCCACCCCACCCCACCCCCCCCACCCCCCACCCCACCCAAAAAATAATAATATTTACTGATTATGTATGCACCCCACTCGCCCATTCTCCACCCTCACCCTCACCCTCACCCTCACCCTCCACCCTTTTCAAAAAAATAATATTCAGTGATTATATACACCAACCCCCACCCCCACCCACCCTCAACCCTCCTCCCCCCTCTCAAAAAAAATATTTAGTCTTTGTACTAGTAAGTTTTAAGTTTCCAGTAATAATAACAAAAATTACATGATATTATGATCATTTTAAAAGAAGGTTGAGGTTAATTTTGTTTAGCAATTTTTAATCCCAAATGGTTGGGATTATAATATCAGGTAGAATATGGTATTAAATAATCTCACATCTTAATTAAGCTATTTTATAATCACAATACTAATAGTCTCAAGACTAATAGTCCCAAACTCAAATTTAAAAACAAACAAGACACTTGAAATTAATAGTCATATCCCAAGTGTAATCCTTGAAAACGAACATAGCCCTAGGCTATGTTTGTTTGCAAGGATTATAATCCCGATATTATAATCCATGAGATTATAATCTCAAGACTATTAATCCTAGGATTATATTCCCGAGATTATAATTACTCCCTCGGTTCCTATATAACTGACTCTTTAGAGAAAAAAACTGATTTCTAAATAATTAACGTTTTCATATTTCTAGGAGGTTTTTTCTCTTATTTTTCTAGATTACCCTTAAAACATCTCATCTTTCCAAGTGCAAGACTCCTATTTAATTTCAACATTGACCCACCATTAATTATAAAAAAACAAAAACAGAAAAACGGCAATTTAGACTTTACCTTGACCCACCATTACTTTCCTTAAAAAGTGGACTTTGGCCTCTAACGTCAGTTATATAGGAACCGAGGGAGTATAATCGTAGACTATTAAGTCATTTTATAATCTCTAGACTAATAGTCATAAGTCTAAATTTGAAAACAAACAAGACACTAGAAATTAATAGTCATATCCCAAGTATAATTTTTGCAAACAAACATAGCTCTAGAGTATTAATTATTTAAGTAGATAAAAAAGAAATCCTCAAACCCTTAATGACATGTGACTATAGGGGTGGGCAAATAAATTGATTTTTTTGGTTTTTGGGCGAACCGGACTGATCCGAACCGATCGGTTCGGTATAAATATAAAGTGGTATGGTTCGGTACAAAAAAACGGGTATATACCAGTTTTTCGGCACCGATTTCGGTTCGGCGCTTTTATGGTTAGGTATAAACCAAATCGAATCGGTATATACCGATTTTATTTTTTTTTATTAATAATTTATTAATAATAATAATAATAAAATATTGATTATAGTAATAATAAAAAAAATAAAAATAAAAAAAATAATAATAATATAATAAAAATAAAAATAATAAGTATATTAATTTTTAGTAAAAATCCAAGATGTGAGCCGATAAATTTTATATAAGATAATCATTCCAATCCCAGACGTAGATTCAAATTTGAGTAATTTTGGTGCTTGGGATTCATTTCTAATTAAAATCGATTCTAGGCCGGTTTTACCTTGCCCACCCTAGGTGACTAGATTGCATTGATTCCATAATCTAGTATAAATTTAATCAATAAATTTTCGTGTAAAAACAAGTACTACAAATGCCGCTTGAAAGTCCAATAGTAGTCTAGAAGGGGGGTTGAATAGATTACTAACGTTTTAAAATTTTTATCTTTGGCCTTTTTGAATTTTTAGTAAATTAATTTGTAATGTCAGAAATTAATACACAGGTTAGTAAAGATTCAATCACGCAATGCACAAATATTTGTCTGATTCACAACATACAGCTAGGGTATGTTGATACGTCCAGTCTCATGCTCCTCTCCAAGACTTGAGATCCTATTACTCTCAGTAATAAAAGCTCCTTAAATAGGTGGGAAAACATTTACAAAGTTTTAAAGATTAACTTACAACTATCCACAACTAACTTATCTTGGACAGCGAACTCCCAGCTCCTTCCTCAAGCTTAGTTGTACATTTTCTTTGAATTCAGTTCTATTCTAGATCTGGTCTTGAAACAACAAAATTTTCCTCACCTCACAAGTGCACTAGCTAGAGACCCAACTCCCAGCTGACATCTCTAAGACTCTGGTCTTGGTCAAAGAATTTCTTGTCTTTCTTGCAGATACATAAAATAAACTAACTCTACCCTTTTTTCTTTTATAAATGATTTGAGAGAAATATGATTCTTAAATAAGCAGATACAATTTAGTACAGATATAAAAGTTCAACTTACTTTTATATTTTGTGCTTCTTAATTAAGCAAATAAGAGTTCAGGTCAAATGGTGCTTCTGAGTAAGCAGATAAAAGTTTAATTCAGATTTATAAAGATCTTACTTTTCTTTATAAATAAAGAGTGTTTTTCTATATTAAACAGATTTAGAAAAGATCTTTTTCTTTATATAAATAAAGAATGTGTTTCTATAATAAACAAATCAAACTTTGAGTTCAAATAACTTATAAAATATAACAAGTATTTTATAAATAAATAATGTTGTGTGCAAAATACTTGTAATGACAATTATCAAATATAACAATTTGATCAATTAAATAGGTAAAAATAGAGGTACACAACCGTGTAACTTTTAAAGTTACACGGTTTACGATCGTAGAATGATTTCACTCTACGATTGTAGAGTAGTCACTCCACGATTTGTGAATTCACTCTACGATCGTGGACTACTCTACGATCGTAGAGTGAATTCACTCTACTATCTAGGAACTACTCTACGATCGTAGACCGTGTAATTTTAAAAGTTACATGGATGTGTACCCCCAGATTCCCCATTAAACAATACTTGATATAACAAATAAATTTGTTTCACTCAAGTATATATATTATATTATATTTTATCTATGTTGTGAAAATTTAGCCACTTAGGATTTCAAAGACCGTTCAGATAATATTTATTGTAAAGATATCTCCAAATATCGATATCTAAGTACTGACCAAATTTGCTTTCACAATATGATATTTATATAAATATTTTCAATATATCACTTAGAACTTCAAACATTGTTCGAATAATATTCGTGTTAAAGAATATTTTCAAATATCGGTATCTAAAACTAATCTATTTTATAATATTTATATAAATAAATTATATCAATAAAGGATCACTTAGAACTTCAAACACCGCTCGGATACTATTCGTGTTACAGAATATTTCCAATTATCAGTATCTAAACTGATCTTTTAATTGATAAGAATAGATAAAATATAGATATATATAAATGTGTATAACAATTTATATTTGTATATCTATAACAATTTATGAGATAAAATAAATAAAGTAATTCAATAACTTATCTCAAATACTTGACCAATTGTTATCTTCTTCAAAAGATTAGAACTATGAGTAGAAGATAGAGAGAGCCTTTTCATAGAGAAATTATGTATGCAAGGAGACAAAGCTTTTTCTTTTTTTTTTTTGTGAATTGGTAAAGAAAAATGAAATGAAAAATTTACTATTTATAGGAGATTTTTGAGCCAAGAGTAAACATGTAATTTAGAAAATTATTTTGAATTTAATGGCTCGAATTTATTTGATAAATTCAAAGGTTCTGATAACTTTTTACAGCACACGGTATATATACCACACACACACGTATATATATATATATATATATATATATATATATATATATATATATATATATATATATATATTATACACAACACACACACGTGTATATATATACATATATAATTTGCATATATTTAAAACCTATATTATATATAGAATTCTCCATCCACAAGAATAGGTTGTTGGGAGTAACCTTTAGCTGCATTGGCCACAACTGTAGCGAACTTATAAAAAAAATAAGTAACAAGTCGCTACACAGTTGTGTAGCTACTGGCCAAAAGGGGTTGCTCCCCAAGAACCATTCTTTGTGGATGAATCTCATTATATATACAGATATATATATATATATATATATATATATAGAATCCTGTCTGTAAGGGCTCCTTTACTTTGTTAAAATACGGATTATTTTTTTTTTTTTTTTTTTAAAATAACTAAAAAAAGTTTAATATTTATGGAACTGAATTTTTTAATAATACAAATGTTTTGGATGTGATTTGAATACGTTATAAAAAAGCAGTCCATGCATACGATGTGTAGACTGTACCACCATTTTTTGTATAGGTATTCAAATCACGCCCAAAACATTATATTATGGAAAAATATCAGTTCCATAAAATATTAAATATTTTTTTTAGTTGTTTAAAAAAAAAAGTCCGCATTTTAACAAAGTAAGGGATCCCTCATCTGATCGGTTCTATATATATATAAATAATTTTATTTTTGCCTTCTTTGTGGAAATACTTCAATATAATCATTTTGGAATAAAATTATTTTAAGAATGAATAGAAAATCTCCTTGACTTAGGAAATGTTACTTTATAAATAAATTTTACCAACACTTAATATTTAAATTATCAAGGTTAATTAAAATAAATTCAAATTTTAGGATGAATTTTTTTTTTGAACAATAGTAAATTAAAATATTTAAAACAATTTTAAATAAAAACCTATGAAGAGGATTCTACCCATATAAGAAAAATCCTATTACTTAAGTATTGTAATCATCAAAATAAACATAAAGATTTGAAGACCTATCTATCACCGCTGACTGGAAGTCACTAAATTTTGATATTCGGTAATATGACAACTAAAAAAAAGATTGTAACACCAATAAAATTATTGATATTTTGTATTTTTCAGTAGCGACTCGGAACAATAAAAATAAGACCCAAACCCACCCTTAAATCCAATGGCAGAGGCAGTACATTACGCAGAATTTAATAGGGTTAGAACCATAACACTGGTTATACTGGAAAAGATTCTACATGACAAAATGGTAATACTACACAATTTTCATGGCATGGAGGAAGAAATAATTGGTGGTTCAACAGCGTCCGACTCCAAGGGCCCCTATGTTTGTTTGTAAGAATTATAATCTATGAAATTATAATCTCAATACTATTAATTTTAGGATTATAATCCGGAGAATATAATTATAATGTCAAGACTATTAAGTCATTTTATAATCCAAGACTAATAGTCTCAAGTCTAAATTTGAAAACAAACAAGACACTTGAAATTAATAATCATATCTCAAGTATAATCTTTGCAAACAAACATAACCCGGATTATAATCCCGAGATTATAATTATAATGTCAAAACTATTAAGTCATTTTATAATCAAAGATTAATAGTCTCAAGTTTAAATTTAAAAACAAACAAAACACTTGAAATTTATAATCATATCCCAAGTATAATCTTTGCAAACAAACATAGCCCGGATTATAATCCCAAGATTATAATTATAACGTCAAAACTATTAAGTCATTTTATAATCCAAGACTAATAGTCCAAAATCTAAATTTGAAAACAAATAAGACACTTAGGATTAATAATTATATCTCAAGTATAATCTTTGCAAACAAACATAACCCTGGATATAACAGACGCAAAGATAGATTCAGCTTCATCCACAAGAACAACGAGAGAAGGTGAGCAGGAATCTAAAATTGTTTTTTTAAAACAAAAGAGCACAGAATCTAAGACATACAATGCCTGAAAATATAAGAAAGTAATATATACTCCATATCATAACTACTTCCAAAACGAGCAAAATACTGGAGAAATAAACTTGACCTGTCATAATGTGATTATAATCTTCCATCAAAAAACAAGTCCTGTTAATAAAGAACAAAAGGACATTAAATAATTTTACAGCTTTTTCACAATGGACAATGCAGCAAACTCTTGCTTGATAATGCCAGATGCCTGTCTTTAATTGTTTAAACAAAAACTACCAAGTCCTAGCTTGATGCCACCTTCCTCTGCAGGAAATTCTTTAGCAGCGACTTTCTCCCAACGAATTCGTGACAGAGAACCAGGATCCTCCGTCGCTCCATGCTGAAGTGGCAAGAAATGTAACCAGTGAGAACTATTCAAAAGTACAAAATCCTCTAAAGAATGTTACTTTTGAGTTTTATTGCTGTTATGAAAAAATAATAATAATAATAAAAATGACAAAATGATGGTATTTTGTCCATCTTCACGATAAAACATACAACATTATTCAGTCATTTTGGTAAAAATATATAACCTTTTGAAGGCTGCTCAATCCATGGCCCATTCATTACATTTAAGACACTACATGCCTCGCTGTATTCCAGATCTGACAGCAACTTTGGTGTAAGCAAGAAGCACCTAAACATTTCAGAAACAGCTTCTGAGCCAATCTTTACATAGTGGAGCTAAGAAAAAAAAAAGATTTTATTTTTCTAATAAAATGCAGAAACTATTATATTAATTGTGCAATAAGGGGGATGTGATTATTAAGCATGCTCCGTTACATCAGCTACAAAATTTCGGATCATTTTTTTATTCATGAGATGAGTCTGGATGCTGCACTACATTCCCTTGCTATCAAAACCATGAATCCACTCAACTTTGCAATTTTATTAACCTCAGAGTTTAATATAGACCAAGTAAATTTATTCAACAACCATTTGATTCTACTTCTTCTAGACCAAAATTGAATCAAACTTTACCTTTTGCCACTAAATAACAATTTGTTCCATCATCAAAAGCCAAGCAAATCGTTTACGATATGCAGACATACATTTCACATGTTTCAAAAATATTTTAATAGAAAAATAACAATATATAAACAAACAGAAGTGATATTCGCGTTCCAATTTTCAACATTTGTGCACCATCCCACTTTTAGAGTAGGAAAAATGACATATTGCTTGCCATAAAGAGATTTGGGAACATGCTTATTACCAATACAAATTTGAATCCTACTACTTCACTGACTTTACCGCACTACAGTACACAGTAGATCATAGGAATGATCAGAATAAATAGCCGGTGCAGTAATAATGAAGTGAAGGTACAACAAGAAAATTCAGAAACATGAAAAGCAATGAACATGGTTACTAAAAACTCAAGACAAAATTTTAAAATGCTTCAGCATTTTCTAGGGTGAAATTTATTAGAAAACTTGCTAGAAACACCAATATTGAGAGAATTAAGGACTAGTGGCATACTAGCTCCTCAAAAGCCACAAACACCAATAATTTCAACTACGGACTAGTGAAATAGACTCCTCAATATTAATTTCCTCCTTCCCATATTATTTGTCCAACTCCTTCCCATTTTTGTCCAACTTTTCATTTCAAAATGTCCTATTCTATTATTCTTTTTTAACCCTTAATATCACATTATAATACAAAGGAGATAATGTAAAAGGTGGGACAATATCGATATACACATGATACAAACATGGTGACTGGTGTAATAATATTCTTCCTAAATGTGTTACTCAACTTGGGTAGTTAATTCTGGACAGAGAGGGTATCATTAAAGACTGAAATATCAAGATATTTACCAAACTAGTAGACAAAAAGTTATTGTTATCATAGAGAAAACCAGTTACTTGCCAAAGTAACCAATCCCCAGAAGCATGAACTGCTGCAACGAAACGATTTTCCAAAAAACCCATGTAGTCTACTTGAATAAAAATTTCAAATCATTTAAGAAAATATCAAAAATTGAGTACTATCAAGCAACCTTGCCAAATAGTGAGACGCTAATGAATTTCGTTGTGATAGATAACTAAATACGTAAAACATGGTGAGATCACCAATCTAATATGGTATAAGAAGTAAAATAACAGGAACAAAAGACCAAGGAAAGAAAGAAGAATGCACCAAAATGTAGTTCAGCAGGATGATTGTCATGCCCATTTGAAGAGCAGAAGGGGAATCAAAGAATAACTATAAAAGGATGTAGCAAAAGCTGGGTAATAAGCCAGACATAATGTAGCAGTAAATAATATATACAGAATTACAGTATCAGATGATATATCAATATCAAGTAATTAAAGCATTCTTGTACCAGTGAGATGATGCCAATCAGTTTTTTTTTTTGGGTGGGGTATTACAATTACATGAAAACTTGAGTCCATATAGGGTTCACACAAAATGATGACATAGTCCATAGGTAGTTTAAAAGCTTTTTTCTGTTTTGCAAAATTCAGAAATAAGTTATTCTTACTTTGGTATTAGCTCAACTTCCTTCAAAACATGTAAAGTTTCAAGGAAGCAATCGTTTTAATATCTTGTCTCACATTGCAAATATTCAGAAATATATTATTCCTAATGATGACCATACAATTGTTTTGAGTTAGAAGCTTGATATCTTTGTATACTAGACTCAAGCTTAATAAATTAACAAGGTATGTATCAAAAACATGAAAAGTTTTCTTATCAACATTTCTTAACTAGTACCACCTTGAGCTCTTCTGAAGATCATCATTGTTACTAGGTTTTCCTCGGGCTCTTGTCATATTCATAATTCATTCTCTTAATACATCATTGAATAACTTGAGAATAACAAAATATATCTAGTTTATAATGACTTGGGTCAACTCTTCTCATTGCCAATTGGTTTTGAGTTAGAGAGCTTGATATCTTTGTATACTAGACTTTGAGCCCATTTTATAAATCTAACAATCATAATACTACTACATGTTTTATTTAGAAAAATCGTTACATTATCTTGTAAAATAAATAAATAAAATTATAATCAGATTGTAGTTTCACTCGAATTTTTCAGATTATATTTTCAATAACTAGCTTTTCTACTGCTCTCTATGATATTCCATCACTATTGTAGATTCTGTCTTAGGAAACAATGGACTTGAGAGTTGAGCCTCAAAGCAACCATATAACACCTGATCCTTTGGCATGTGGCACTGGTATTTGATGGTTACTATAAACATTAAATCAAACATTTAACTTCTTAAAAGATTGAAAACTAGGTTTAATCTCAAGTCAAATTCTTACTGTGGTGTATTTTGTTGGCTAGCAGCTCTAACCAATTGCTGGAACATCTTTCTTTCGTTCACAGGGTCCATTCCTACAGCATCAAAATATTGAGTTATATCTTTTGATAAAAGCAAATAACATCGCAGAAGAATTCGGCAATCGTCATGAATACTAACCCTGATTAATCTCATCAACCACTCTGAACGGGCAGTGCGTGAGATCTTGTAGAGAAACAAGGTAAAGAATGGTCGAAACAGAGCGCTCCTGAAAAGAGGATTTAGAGGTCAATTAAGAAATACTGAAATACCAGACATAAATGTGAAACATCATGAAGAATAGGAATTCAGTATACTATTATACCCCTCCAGATTGGTGGTGGGCACTTAGAACTTGAAGTTGTCCAGCTTGCCTGATCATAGTCCAAAACAAAATAAAAATGGGGAACTGAAAGTTCTTTTTTGAAAAAAATAAGTAGTCTTTCTGCTAATTTAGACAGAACCAGAAGACATAATGCAAATATCATATACATATTTGTGCAAATGACAATATGTAATTCCCCCGACTATAATGAATCAAAACTCGCAACTCAATCCAGATTTTTGTAATAAAAACAGGCATCCGTATATCCTAATTTTAATTAATATCTAGACATAATTAAAACCACCCAAAAAAGGTCTAAAAAATATAGCCATTTATATATTCTTTTCTTTTTTGGATCGTCACATCACTGCTTTTATCCATTTGACTCATCAAACCAGAAACCAAAAGAGGATGACAATAATAATACTATATTATTACTCCATTTGCACCACAAAAGAGTACCATTTGTTAATTTTCCGTTACACATTTATTTCACCTTGATTTTTCTGTTGCGCCGCTATTTCTCCTTGATTTCTCCGTTGCACTATTATTTTTTTCCATTACGGCGAAATTTCACCTATATGCAAATTTACATTGATAGTGATTGAAATTACAATCTATTACTTGTTGGATCGGTGAGTAAGGAAACCAAACCGATACACCAAGATTTTGGCAACATACTTTGAACAATGCCTACTAGTTAATGACTTGCTGCTATCTTCTTATGATATTAATAATACATTAACATTACTATTATTTACTATATTATTTATTATTGCATGGTAGCCAAATTATTACACTAAATTGGGATGAAATATTATATTTATGTTACTAATGTTATTTCGTAATTTTTATCACTTTATTTTAGGTTTCAATGTATACAAATTTATTTATGGTTAATGTATTTTGAGGTAATATATATATATATATATATATATATATATATAGACTCCGCGTTTTTCTTAAAATATAAATATATATTTTTTATTATAAATTTTACATAATACAATGTTTTGGGTGAACAACTCACACCCAAAAATCGTATTATGTAAAAATTCAGTTCCATAAAGGCATTTCAAGAAAATGCGGGAGTCCAAATAGGAACGCCCTATATATATATATATATATATATATATATATATATATATATATATACTTATAAATTACACTGTGAACAATTTGTCGCGTGCCTAGTAGGCGAAAGTGCCAAGCGCCGCCTCGCCTTAACTCCTTGACAACTATGTTGCATATATGTTATAGAGTTGTCATTTTAATTTATTTATACAATCCTTATACTGATTTTATTTTAATATTTTTTAAGTCGTTCCTTGCATTTAAAACATGCTCACTTTTCAGTTAAGCTAGTGTGGTCCAATTTTAGGCATTTTCCCTATACAAGTTGAGGAATCTCACCAAATAAAATACAGCTTTACCCTTTTTCACAAAAAAAATATTCTTCACATACCAAAACAGATATACTCAATGAAACTAAAGAATGTACACATTTTCTATTACCTGAACTTTACTTTTATAAGTATCCCATAATTTTCATAGTCCATGTCATGCTCATCTGGAAGAGAAACATGGATTAATGAGAAGTGATGAACATGTTAAAAAATCTTTCTATAAAGGAATAAGTATAAATACCCAATAAAACTTCTCCAGCAACAGCCATCTCCTTAAAATTCCGACTGAATGTCTCGTTTATTTGACCCACGAGGTTTCTTAATGTTGGAAGCCAACTTTCCTACAAGCATGCCACAACTGGAGCATTTTAGATGGAGTGAATCAAATTACATTTGTACAAGAAACTTCAAAGCAATTATTTTTCATTTCTTTTTTGACTCCTTTCTCTTCTACACATACAAGAGCATGACAAATATAAGATGAAGAATTAGTGGGAGCAGAAAATATAAAGACATGTCATATTAGTAGTATAAGAGAAGCAACTGAATTTCTCAACCTTTAAAGAATTTATTTCATCAACACATTTACTCAGTTCCTCTTCAACTGAATCCTGTTTGCTTTTAAGGGATTCTATCTGCAAAGCAACAAAATGTTGGATGAATGAAACATCATCAGAAAATGCTGCAGCTAAAATAGAACATGGCTGAATTTACTTTTCTCTGACGGCTTTCATATTCTTCCAAAATATTGTGGTTAAGAAAAAGAATAGAATTGGCTTGAGAAATGGTATCTTGAATAGCAGCCTCCAATTCCTCAATGGTACCAGGCATCTGCACACTCATGGATGACAAATATTAAAGAACTGCTGAAATGTAAGACGTGGAACAACTTCCCACTGAAAAGCAATGGGCAGAACTCAGCAGTATACGTGTAATAAAATAAATAACCACTGCTTGAATAAAATTCCTGAAACTTTGGAAAAATTAAAGACTTGACTTTTAAGCTGGTGGTAATTAAAGTTTTACAATTTACACAAATTCCACATAAAGGATAAAGTGTGTGGATTATAGTCCGTATAGACTTATAAATAAGAAAACAAGATTACCCTGTTTTTTTGCTACTAAATTAATACAGAAGAAAGATATGAAAGTATCTAACACACATGCTTCTGGCAAATAATGAAGTGGATTTCATACATACTTGCCAAAGTTAACCTGTGTTTATGTGTTACTGGGTTAGAATTAGATTAGGGCTTGACTGTGTCAAGCCTTTATAAGAATGTGATGTTATTGAGGCAAACCAGTTTCATGACAGCAAAAACTTTTTCGTAGTACCAGAACATATATTCAACTACTAATACTTACCGAAAAATAATATCCAATGATTAATTAAACAACTAAGACTTCTAAGGTGGCACCCAACGATATAGGAAATATATTCACCAATCCTCATCCTTGTGCATTCAGAAAAGAAAATCCAAGTACTTAGATGTCGGGAAATCTATGAATATAGCTTTACCATTCGAAAGAAAGGAGCTAATGGATTGCTTTCTTTATCAACCGTGAATCCTTCGACTATGAATCCATAGAAGATTTACTATCAGCTCATATGTCAATTATGACCTCATTGTTGTTAAAGGCACAAAATGGCAGTTGCCTAGGCAGTGCACCTTTGGGGCCTTCACTTGGGCTAAGGCGAGGCACACCGCTTTTGAGCCTAGACCTGAGGTAAAGTTAAGGTGTCTTATAATTGAAGTCTTCTAAGACAAGGCTCTAGATAATATATTTTTTTTCACCTTCTTTCCTTTATTGTTTTTAGCATTTTTTATTCACCTTCTTTTCTTCCCTTTTTCTTCATCTCTGATCTTTTCTCTTTTTTTCTCCCTTTTGTTTCTTTCTTTGTTTTCTTTTTCATCATTTTTTGTTCTCTCTTTGTTTTTTCTTACCCTATTTTTCTTCTTCCCTTGTTGTCTCCAGCCCCCCCCTCTTTTTCTCTTAATCCCACTCTTCTTTTTCTTCCCCTGTTTATCTTCTTCTTCTGTCCAGTCATCTGGTGTTTACTTCATATAGATGCATATTAGTGTGGAGTTAAGGCTCTCATTTTCCAATCCTTGCTACATCAGTACAGCTCATCATCTCAACTCATACCTCATTTCACTTGCAGAAGTCAAAATGCTGATAATATAACAAACCTCAATGAATTGCTCTTTAAGTTCTGGAGAAATCACAGCAACTGATTCTGCGTGCTTCTTGGCAGCTAGTAATTGTTGTCGATAATCCTCCACCTCATTCTTACCTAATAAGTAAGCAAAGTTGAAAGTAGTCAAGAACGTGTGAAAAGGAGCACATAATATCACATGTAAAGATATTACAGTATTAACCCATCCATCCTATAGTATTTTACTCCAATCTATTGTAGTACTGGTTTATATGGAATCATACCAACAAAGAGTCGAATATGTTATAGGAATCGTCAATTTTATAATGTTTATATAAAAGCCTTACCCTGGTTTAATAATTGGTCTTTCCCAATTCTGATTTGAAAATTGAAAGTCCCTTAATATTTGTCCACAATCAGTTCTGTAAACCCTTCCCAAAAAAGCGTGTTTATCCCATTCTAATTTTTGCATTCCTTTATTACCCTCATTATTAAATAATAAAAACATAGACATCTTTAAAGGATAAATAAAGTGTGTATACATGTAAAATATTCTTAAACTGCGTGTTTTCAACTTTTGACAAATAAATTTGGAGTAAAGGGTATAATGCAAGAAGTCACAACAAAGAGGTGGAAGAGAATATAACACTCCCTCCGTTCAACAAAAGAGTCTCATTTATAAATGAACTCTTTTGTGGAACAGAGAGAGTATTATTATATAAAGAGATGATATCAATATAAAGGACATTAATGAGGTCTATAAAATTATATTCAAAGATAGCATCAGTGTAACTCTAGTTACAAATAAAGCACAAGTTTCTTTTTCCTTTGTTTTCATTTTTTTCATTGATAACTAAAAAGTTCACTATAAAGAGCATTAAATGAGATGTCATTCCAGTAAACATGGAGTATGCGAAAAGCATAGCCAATAGCCAAATGACCCAATTAATGGGATTCAATGCCTAGACAACTAAAATACATCTCAAGCAAGGGAAGGTTTCTTCTGTAAAAAAATATAGAAGACTCAAACACAAAGATTTAATATGAAAAATTGCATGTCCCTCCTCAATTATCTACAATTCCCCTCCCTCCATATAAACAACACACCACAAACAAATGGGGAACCAAAGCCCAATACTTCCTAATGTTCATGGGTACTCTAGCTCCCCTCTGTGCATCCAACAAGGCCCGGACAGATCTTGATATCACACCACCACTCCAAACAACAGGAAATTTAACGCACAGATCTCTAGCGACCATATTGAGTAACAACAAATAGTCTGTTGATTCCAACTCCATCTTTCACATATAACTCCCAGTGTTCTAAAAGTTTCCGGCTAGATCCGCTTAATCTTCGCATACGCCTTAGGCGGGTCCTCTACGGCCTATTTGTTTGGGCGCCTAGGCCTACCTATGTAGAATCAAATATCCACCGCATTGATTTAATAAAGGCTTTAAAATTCTAAAATACTTGAAATGAATTTGTTAAACCTTAAAGACTATTTTTTGGCAAAAAAACACATTTACCCCCTGTGGTCGTCGACTAGTAAGCATTGAGCCACTGTACTTTAAAAAAATGCAATTAGCCCACTGTGCTTTTTAAAAATTCTTAATCAGGCTATTCCGTCCAATTTTGCTCACGGACGTTTAGAAATTAGACCAATTTTCCTATGTGGCTTTTGAAAAAAAAAAACAAGTCATTTTCTACGTGGCTTAAAATTAAAATTGCTATTTGAAAGCAAGAGCATTCTTCTCACTCCTGATACACGTATAGACATTATTAATAAGGAAACCTTACAAAACCCTAATACAGAAATTGAATAATCAAAAGCTTCGAACCTAAGCAGTAAGAACGACACCACCGGCTTCCTTGATCTTCTTCTCCGCTGTCTTGGACACGAGCTTGGCCTTCACAATGATTTGATTGGCTGAGAACTTGGCAAAACCCCCTTACCAAGAACCTTTATCCATGCTGGGTGACGTCAATCACGGGGGCATTTTGGGCATCGGCCTTCTCTTTGGCCTCCTGAGGAAGAAGCGACCAAAGTTTGTCGATGTTGACGATGGGGCAGTAGAACTTGTTACAGAGCTTATGGAAATACCTCATTCCCACTTTGCCGAAATAACCTGGATGTTACTTGTCGAACAAGATCCGGTGGTGGTGCATTCCTCCGGGATGTTTCCGATGCTTGTCGATACGGCCATGATCAGCGCTCACGTGGCCTCTTTTCTTCCTATTCTTCTAAAACCTTGTCATCATGCGATTTTCTCTCAGCGGATGAGATGTAAAATAAAATGAGAGCTAAGGTTTTGTTGGGATCGGAGAGGAGGGAGTCGATCGAGGAGTCTATTGCTTAGCAATAGGGTTTTTGATTTGGGAATTTTAAGAGGAAGAAGAAACACGCGACTGATTTTCACTCTTGTTTTGATTTTGATTTTGTTCTGGTTTTTTTTTTTAATGTTTAGTTATTAATAGGTTTTACTCCCTCCGTCCCATAGTTATAGGCTGATTTTCCATTTTGAGATGTCCCAATATATAGGCTACTTACTATTTATAAAATTTAGTTGGTTCATTATTTTACTTTTATGCCCTTATAATAAATATTCAATCATTACTCTCTTTTTTTGAAAAAACAACATTCAATGTCATTATTTTTATCACCACATTTAATGTTGTATTCTATTTGGTTAAAGTTCTATGATTATGGACTTTAATGGCCAGTACACGTCAATCAATGAAGTTGAGAGTTCCAATGTGATAAGTAAAGAGTAATTAACTTATTCATTAATTCCATATTAAGGGGTATATGTGAAAAATTATATTAAAAATTACCACTTAAACTAATTTTCTTAAACTATGTGCCAAAAGAAATCAGCCTATAACTATGGGACGGATGGAGTAATATTTTTAATATTATGTTTCTTTTATGTTTAAGTCTAAATTTAATAATTTTATTGTATTAATATTAATATTAATTTTCAAAATAAAAATAATAATTAAAAGAAAGGAAAAGAAAAAATTATTAAAAAATAAATTAAAATATTTATTTTAATTTTATTATTATTTTAATCATATTTTTGCTACATAATTAATGATTTTATTTTATTTTATTTTTTTGTGTTGCCACATAAGAAAATAATGTTTTTTTTATTCTTATTACAATGCCGCGTCTGAAAATATTTGACGTCCGTCTAAGAAATTGGATGGAATGGCCTGAATTTTCATTTTTAAAAAGCACAGTGGTTCAATTGCATATTTTTAAAGTTCAGCGGTCAATTGCTTATAAGTCGACGACCACAGGGGGTAAAGGTGCTTTTTGCCATTGTTTTTTTTGGTAATTTTTCATGTAAAATTATTAAAAAAATACATATACTATGGGGTTGTTTATTATAACAAGTACATACAATAAAAAATAAATAAATAAGAGCCTAATCCACCTAGGGAAACACATAGGCACCACTTAGGCGGCATAGGCGCTAAGCACCCCCTTCTACCACCTAGGTCTGGCTAGCTATTTTTAGGACACTAATAACACCTATTCACCACATGCTTGCACCAATGCCATAAAGACTCCCGAGTCCAAATAGCTACCAAAGAAGTCGTCCACGACTTAAATGCCACCTTCCTCAATACCCCGCACACCAAATGCTCCTCCATGAAAAACAATCACCTTGTGAGTAACATAATACAAACTCACTAAGAACTACAAATTCGGTTCAGAAACCAAGCGCACCAGATCTTCTCAATGGAAAATGACCCACCAAGGATAAATGGAGACGATAGGCAATCTGCCTCCTCTAACTCCGATCATGGAAAAGCGTCCTACACTGGATGCCACAATATTTGAACATCCACACATCGCATAGTCCGCAAGCCTTCATCTTGGTCAAATTTGAAAATGGCTACAAGTGTCCCCCTCCTACCCGTAAGTGCCTCCAAAATCAAATTCTCCAACCATTTCTAGGAAGGAAATGTGTCTCCCAAACTCCTCTCCCCCATCCATATTTCACTTCCACAAGCCCATCTTAGTAATCCAAATCCATCCACCCTGCTATATTCCAAATCTGCATACCATCATGCTCATTCATAGAGGATCCTCTTCAATATGCCAAAGCCATTTCCCTTGAAGCGTTTTATTGTAAGAAAAAACCCAAAATCCCTCACTCACTGCTCCCTACTTCAAGAGCGCACAAACTTGTTCCTAACACAATTAGTTTATATTTTCCTCCTTCATTTCCTTTCCACAAAAAATCCATTTAGGTTTCTCCAATTTCTTTCTAATTGATGCCTGAATAGGTAGTAGGAAGGCTTGAAAGAGAGCTTTTAATTAATACACCAATGGTCCATTTGGAAATATAATTTTCCAATAGTAACTTCATGGATCATTAAGTGGTGTACCAATAATGCCATCTTTCTAATATTTGGAACAGAGCTCAATACAATAGCAAGTGCTTAAGCTACCCGATAGTATAATCAAGAAGTTGGTTCTACACTTCTATGAAAGGCATCTTCAAATCACTGAGTTTATAGTTAGTAATATATCTATACGTAAGATTATATATATAAAAAAAATATATATATATATATATATATATATTTACATAGTAATGAGTTTACCATGGGCCAGTCTACTGTACACGCCGCCAGTAGGCCCAAAGTCCGAGGAGGGCCCAAATTTATAAAAAATTATGAATGTGTATAAAAAAAAAAAATTAATTATAAAATATAATATAAAACAAATTAATAAATATGGAGAATCAAAATAGACTCTTAGCCACAAAAAGAAGGAAAAACCCTTCGACCCACTCAGTTCATAACGCAACTCAAGCAATTTTTTTTTCGATGATTCTCCTATTCTCCAACAAAGTTGGAAAATAAATCATCCACCAGTTAGATCAGTGCCTTTTTTTGAAGGTAATTTTTTTTAAAGATACATATAGAATCTAGATATATAAATTTTGTAAATTGTAATATATATTTTTGTTAACTTTTTCTTATTTATTATTTAATTCAACAGAAAACTTGGCTAGGATTCTTGTTCTTCGTTTTTAATGCAATGTTTACAATTCGTGATACTCTTTTTCTTTCGTTTGGGGTTTTGTCCCATTAGATTTTCTCCAAACAAATTTTTTAACGAGACCCCAAAGTGTTCTTACTTATCTTTTGTAAATTCTTATAATTTTAATAAAATTAATTAGTTGATAATTTATTTATTATTTTGTTTAATTTGTATAAAGGGGCACACTTAAACTCGATAGGTAATGAGAGAGCTTATGCCTCGTCAAACACATATTGATCAGATCAAACTCATCAAAGAAATTTCCTTTATTCTCTCAGAATTATTAGACGTTATCTTTCTTCTGTTTTTTCCTTCTATTTTGGAAAGAACTTATACTCCCTTTCCTTGTCCTATCCCCTCGCCATGTAGATGTCATTGGCAGTAATTGTCAATGCTCAATACCCAATTGACATGTCATCACTGTTCAACCATTTAGGCCCCGTTGCCCAGCGCTTAGGCCCCTCAGTATTCCTCACCTGAGGCCCAATGACAAAAAAAAATTTCTCCCGAAAAATTAGACTGGTCTAAAGCGAGAATTTTTTTTATTTTAATAACTACCCAAACCAGATCTTGATATATTATTTTTCTAATGATTTACCATATTCATAATACAAGTTGTAGCATATCAAATCATAATAAGAAGTGAACGATATCAAGTCAAAATGAATAATTTTATTATAGTTGTAATTTTTTGAACTTGTACCAACTTCAAATTATATAAATGATGATACATTTGTAATATTTAGTTTAATTCAATATAATTCTTAAATTTATGTTTAGTTTCTTAAGTTTTAATATTGAATTAAATTCTTGAAATTTTAAATTTTATTATTTAATAGCAATCTTGTTTATAAATAAAACTAATACGTTAAAAATGTTTGAACTTTGAACAATTGCATGTTTGTGTTTGAACTTTGACATTAACAAAATGGATGTGTTTGAACTTTAAGAAAAGACATTTATTATCTTTATTATAGATTGTTTTGCTTTATATTATTATTTTGTTTGGATAAATGTAAGATAAAATATTAAAATTAACTTTTAAAAAAAATCCCGCCCAGGACCCCTAGGAGCTAGGTCCCCTAATCCGTCACTTTAAGCGCCTTTTTAGAACATTGCATGTCATCATACATTATTCTGATTTACAAAGTCTTTTTACCATTTTCTATCTAGAATTCAAATAAAATGATTAAAAGTTAATGGCCTTTTATTAGAAAAAAATTGATTCGATGGTGGAAGCTTTAACTACTTGCCATAAACCTAATAATTGGTAGTGTTCTAAAATCCCCGCTTTACGCTAGGCCCCCCTCATGCCCCCTAGGTGCTTAGCCATTCTCTCAGCGCCTCGCCTGGGTGTTAGCCCCCGACACCTTACCCTAGGCCCAAGTAAAAAAAAATTCTCTAGAAAATTAGGCAGGTCTGGCGTGGGATGCACAAAGGCCCGAGGCCCAATCGCCTCGATCTCGGCTCAAGTCAAAGTCCCACCTGGCCAAGGCCTCGGCCCGAAAGCTTGAAAGGCCGCTTTTTTTAGACAAAAATCTGGTCCGCCTCGGCCTGCAAAAGCTCTAGCTGGCCTCAGCCTTCCTAGGCCTCGCATGAGGCCTGGCCTGGCCTGAGACCTTACATGATTTTTTATCCAATTATTTGTAATTTTTGAACTTTAAATTTATAATTATTCATCAATAAAGTATAAAATTTTACTTATTCATTATTGTAATTTATAAATTATAATACATTAGTTTTAATTAATACATCAATAAAATTTAAAATTTTAATTATTCATTCTTAATTTCTTGTTGATACATTTAATTAATATACATCTTCAATGAATATAACTAGTTAGTATATTTAATATTAATAATAAGTTAGTTACTTAGTTGATTAAATATTAATAATAAGTTAATTTATTGTAAATATTAAAGTACTAATATTTAACAATAAAATTTTTATTAATATTCTTTGTTACTTTAATGTTAAATATTAACATTAATTAATACATCAATAAACTAATTTTTAATATTAAATATTAATAATGAGGTAGTTTCTTGTAAATACTCATGTTCTTCATTAATTTGGATATGCTAAATTCTTGGGGATTTATGATTTTAGTTATTTTTAGGTATTAATTATGTTGTACCAATTTAAATAAAATTCCATACGAGAATTAGAAAATTAATCGGAATTAATACTTGAGATATAACCATGTAAGAGTTTAATGATCATAAATGAAAAGATATGTGTTTAAACTTTACAAAATATATATTCAACCGATCCTAAGACGTATTATAAGAAAATAAAATCGAAACTAACTTTATATTCAAAAAAATAAAGTTTAATCTACAAGATTTAAGTAATCTACAATATTAATATTTTACAAAATTAATTAATTTATATTTTAATATTTAATATGTAACATTAAAAAAGGAACCAGATGTACCAAGGCCTTGGGCTCGGCCGGCTCGGGCTGTGAGCTTCAGCCAGAGCCACTGCCCAATGACTGCAAGCCCGGCCCACCTGAGGCCAAAGTCAACTACCGGCCTCGGCTGGCACAAAGCCCAAGGCAGCGGGTGCCCAGCGAACTGTAGCCAGCCAGGCTGTTGTGCGTATACTATCTAAAGTGAGAGAGAGTTTTTTATTTTATTTTAATAACTACCCAAATAAAATCTTGATATATTTATTTATCTAATAATTTACCATATTCATAATACAGATTGTACCATATCAAATCACAACAAGAAGTGAACAATATCAAGTCAAAATGGATAATTTTATTATAGTTGTAATTTTTTGAACTTGTACAACTTTAAATTATATAAATGATGATACATTTGTAATATTTAATTTAATTCAATATAATTCTTAAATTTATGTTTAGTTTTTTAAGTTTTAATATTGAATTAAATTCTCTAAATTTTAAATTTTATTATTTAATAGCAATCTTGTTTATAAATAAAATTAATACGTTAAAAATATGTTTAAACTTTGAACAATTACATGTTTGTGTTTGAATTTTAACATTAGCAATATGCCTTTATTATTATCTTTATTATAGATTGTTTTGCTTTATATTATTGTTTTGTTTGGATAAATGTTAGATAAACTATTAAAATTAACTAAAAAAAAATCCGCTTAAAATAAAAACATCCCATGTCCTGATTTCTGCCTTTTCCCATTTCTATCTAGAATTCAGTCAATTTTTAGAACATTGATAATTGGTTCTTCATAAAATTATCCAACACTATATTATCAAATTAATAGTACTTATTATCATCTGAGTTAGCACTGCAGCACAAGATTAAACTAATACTGCAATATATTAGTAGGAAAAACCAAAAATTCAACCAAAAAACCATACAGTATTCGAAGTGTTGAGATGCTTGTACAGTAAACTTCTCTTGCTGCTTTACACTGACTTCCAGTTCTCTAATCTGAACAAAGCAAGGGACCAAATTTAAGAATGAAATCAGAGTTTTAAATATAGTAATATATACAATATCAACGAGCATAATACCAAGCTAACAGATGTAAAAGACAACCAAAATATTAATATAGTTCAACTGGCTAGTGTAATGGAGGATAACTATGAGTACATGAAACAACACATCTTAAGCAGGTGACTCAAATCCACTTGGAGCACATTTGAATTGGTTTTTTAGAATCAGAATGTTGCTCTTTAGAATTATAAAAAAAAGATCAGATGTTTGGATCAATGTCCTCAAAGGCATCAAAGTCCTCATGGATGGTTGTGCTGCTGCTGGGCTTTACTTTTCTTGCTTGTCACCACCTCTTCCAGGATCAAAACCAACCTCGATCAGCTTAAGAGCATAGTACTCCCATGTCCCAAGTACTTCCACAATATTTTGGCCAGTTCCTTTCGTTCTGTTTCCTTCATAACCATGATGAGATTGTGCTTGGCAGTATCCTCGTAATTGAATTCAGCTTCCTCATGTTGCACTTGAACAAAAAAGAAGTATCATCCTAGCCTTGCTTTTCATAATGCCCCTAACCATAGATAATTTCCTCGTCATAGATAGGGGGCCATCATACATGAGTCCATCATAGACCTACACATGTGGTGAGTCTTGTGACATCCAAAGTAGTTGAGCAATGGTCAAATGGTTTTCAAGAAGGATTTTCGGTTGTATTGGGCTCTCCTTGCAAACTCACCCCCTCATCTCCTTGGTAGAACTCAAGGAGCGTCCTCTCAGATAAAAAAAATAGACACAGACCCTAAGGGATTTAACAAACTAACTCCCAATATAGCATCCCAATTTTCCAGATGAATGATCCACATACTAGTGCTGAAGTTTCTTCCTTCCATTTGCCAACTGAAATAGGGACACCAAGAGGAACTTATGAGCTGATCACCATAGGTCTCAGTCACTATAATTTGAATGGCTTGATCTATAAAATGAAGCTAAGGATAATGTTTAGGATGTAATCAAGTAGAATAGTGTAAATTACATCAAACAAATGATGGAATCAAGGATTTGGTTATGAACGTTTGCAACCCAGAATACAGAGCATCAGCAAATCAATTTCTGCTGAGATTAGATCATGTTTCAGTGTTGTTTCCTTGCTGTTTGTGTTCGACTCTATTGTATGAACAAAGGTCAGTATGTTTGAAGGCTTAAGGATAATGTTTGTATGGATTTGGGGTTGAGTCTTGTTGCAGAACAGAGTATGAAAATAGAGGCAGAAGATGAAGTCTGGACCAGAATTAGGCTCTGTTACCAAATTTTATGCTTAATCCTAGTTAGCTTGATCAAAACAAAGCCAAGAGAGCAAATAACAACTAAGGATTAAGAACGAATTTGAAGAAAGCTTTGCGATAAAGATAGCTTGGATAGACAACAATGCTAGGCCATGTTCTATCAAAAAATTCACATGGAATTACACCATCTATGACTCCCTATTCGTACTAGATTTAGGATACAAGCTAAAATGCTCTACTATAAACCCTGCTAAATGAACCTAACTACCACTCATTCCATGTGATTCTACCTCTAGTAGAATATTCTTAACCAACTACTTAGTCTCCAACTTAATTAATTCACCTAATGGCACTTGGCCTCACAGAGACCACCAATCAAAACAGAAACAAAAGTGAATACACATCCTTAATGAAGGACTCTGCCATATAACTATGAATATTAGCAATCGCTACTGCCAGATAGCCTCCATCACAAAAGCCTATGGGAGTTCAAAAATAATACCTTATTGGCAAATGAGTAGAAAGTTAGGCATCACTAAAAAATTCCCACCAAAGACCCCAAAGCCATTGAAACCTGCACAACTCCACAGGATACCATCCTTCTTTTTTCCGTTTTTTATAATAGATAATTTTGGACCCAACAAGAAATCGTCATCCTTCGAATAGCCCCAAACCTCTCTCCCAATAAATTGACCAAGATGAAGGGCAAACTTAGCTCTCACCAAAGAAGCAGATCAACGAACATTCTAAACTTGTTGCCACAAGTCACTGAAGAAAGAGATGCGCATGAGATTTCAAGCTTCAGTTGCACATCACAGAGTATTGAGTATCACTCAAAATTCAGGTAGCTCGCCGAGTAGCCGGTCAATATCTAAATAATCGAGTCAAAACATCAGCGCATTTAAATTCTCAAAGCCGAGTCGAGTTTTATCTAATCGAGCAGAAGTACCTTGCGAGTAGCTCAGCTCATTCGCAGGCTTACTTGAAAAGAAAGACAATTATGTTCCTCCACATAATGCTTACTGACTGACGAATTAAACTGAGAGAAGCTTCATTTAAATATCCTTAACTGAAATTCATAGCATGAATGATATTTAAGGATGAATGGTTTCCACAAAGAGGTTTGTCCAGCACACATTTATACAAAAAGAAGGAAACTAATCGGTATGTCAAACGAGAGGTTATATGAATAAAGTGGACTTCTACTCGCACCAATACTTGTAGTAATAATAGGTGCTATAAATTTATCAAAATTGATTGAAAAAACACTACAGAATTGTTATGGGGCCTCTGCCAAGGAAAAGATATGTCACTAAGCGTGAGTAGCACATACTGTGCCAACAATAATGCAAACATAATACCTTAGAATCAAGCTCAATCGATACCATATTTTGTTCAGTAAAACTTCTTCGATGAGAAATTGCCTCGATAAGCAAGTTCTGCCAAAATAAAAGTATATGAAGAGTGAGAAGACGATAATACTAAAACTAAAACCAATCCAAATATTTGACAAAGGTGTATACACTATACAGCTAAAAATCAACAGTTACTGCGTAAAAATCTCCACCTTAATATCAATAACACACTGAAATCGCTGAACGTTCATGTTTGCCACAGAATTTATGAGGTTTGCCATGACAGAATCCAAGTCTTCCTCTGTTTCCATTGATTTTAATTTTGATCTTCTTTGATCTTGAATAACAGAAAATTCATTTGTTAAAGAAACACAAAGCTCCAGTAAAAGGGTTTCAATACAACCTGACCATGTAAAAACTAACCAATCAGGCATCTATAAGATACTTACTGACACGATTGTCAAGCTCACGACGTTTCTTTTTCTCATGTTGTGCAATGTTAAGAATATCCTCCTACAAAGCATGATTAGAAAACTAGTGATGTTAGAAAGATATACATTCACAATAAGGGATATCTTTGCTCAACAACTAAAATAAAAGGTATTTTCAGTCAGTTGGCTTACACGTTGTCTATGAAGTTGAGCTGCTTCATCCTCAAAGTGTCTTTGCTCGCTCTGAAGCAATTTCAAACTACTATCTAAAACAGAAATTTCTTCTTCCAGCTTGTTTTTCTTAGATCTCAGATTCTCAAGCTCTCCAACATCCACATCTGTAGAAAAGCAATAGTATGATAGTATGAGACAAAAAGACTCGTAAGATAATGAACTTTTTAGCAAAGATTTACAGGTACAAACTGCATAAAAGAAGACGCGAGTGATTCACTGATTCCACAATTGCTGAAACATGACCACCATATCTAGATTTAGACCAGCGATAGTGATTTTCTGGGGTCCAAAGATCCATAATTCCCAGTCTCTGAACCTCATTGGCTTTCTCATCAGTTTCCTTGGAGCCAATATACTAGAGAACGCTCACAGATATTAGACGGATAAAAATTAATATATATATATATATATGCTCTCAGAGAAAATTTACTTTCAGAAAGTACATTTGACTATTTGATGTCCAAAGTTCCATCAAATATACACAAAAGACAAATTGACAAATGTAAATTCTGAATCATACAGAATTTTCCAGCCCAAATTGGCCAATCAAAACATCTTTGACAGCATGTGGAGCATCAAAAACTTGGTCAAGCCTGGAATATATCCCTATAGCATGCATCTGCTGAAAATAAAACATGAAAACAATTAATAATAAATTAAATAAAGTTATTAAATTCCTTGATGCATATTCGATATCACAAAGGTACATGCCTCCTCAGATACTTGAAAGGGCTCTTCATAATGACCTTCATCACCAACATGATTTATAACCACAATATCAAATGGCATCAGGCTTTTGACCAAGAGGTCCCGATCACCCGAATCTTGAGTTATAAAGGCCTGCAGAAGATTTTAAAAATAATAATGATGATAGTAAATCAATCCCTGATCAATCACAGGGAATTTCATACAACCTGTCAAAATAATTAATTTCATTCATAACATATATTACACTCCAAAAACGTGATAAGTTTAACCATATTTCTAAACATATATTCTAACATAGTTCAACTTCATAAGACTAATAACAACCCTTTTTTTTCTTTCAGAGTGCTGGAAAAAAAAATTAAAAAACAGGAACTCCGGTTGATCTTATTACAAAGAATGCAAAAATCATATCAAAGCTTGAATAGTGATTAGTAAAGCAAAAAAAACGCTAATGCTAGAAACAAGAATGTCATTAATAATGTATACTTATTTCACCAAAGTTATTATAACATCATAAAAATTGTCCAAACTAAAAACATACATCTGGCATGATCTATGTCTCATACATGAACGTCATAATAATTCAATATTATCTCTTCCAGAGTTTCAGGGTAGAAATTTATAACCAATAACAAATCCTAAATCTTATGGACTACGAAGCCATTGGAAATTGTATGATTGATTCTCAATCAAAGATTAATGAGATATGCTATTACTGACTGTAAAATCAAATTTTCAAATCTCTAAACAAAATTAAAATATAGCGATACTTTTAAGGCATGGAAAATATTACCATTTCAAGTAGGATCCGTTCATAAGCAAAGTATATATTTTCTTGAAACTATTCTTTACAGTCCAAAAGTATTTAACATTTTCGTTTTAATAATTCTACTACATTGATCTACGATTATATTTAAGTGCCCCCTTTGTCCCAAATTGAGTGACATGTTTTCCTCTTTGGATAACCAAAAATGCCTGTCATCTTTGTGAAACCAACAAAACTTTAATAGACAAGGACTGTTTTGCACAATATATTGTGCTTGAACATTAGTATAGAAGTGGTATCAAAGGAAAATTACACATTATTATAGGAGCTGACATGAAAGGGAAAAAGTCGGCACGAGGGAAAATCATAAACTATATGTCATGTTTTCTGTTCTTTTTTTGATAAGAAACTATTTACATTATACCATGACACTCAATCTAAGAACCCAAACTCTCAATTGTATTTGATGTAAGATAGCTTCAGGTAATTAACTAATTACATATCCGAACAAGTTGTATTAGGTGGGCTCATTTGATGAGAGATCCTAGGGATATGGTGTAACACATAGTCCCACATCGTACATGTGGGATAGTTTGCTATGTGTATAACATCATGCTACTAATCATAACCTTTTGGGTGAGCCTGCGGTGAGATGAGATGAACCAAGAAAATATTATTGAGACAGTGTATTTGGTATTATTTAACCCAGGTTGTCACATATGGTATCAGAGCTAAGTCACTTAGGTTTGGCCATCCGATCAGGTAGTCGAAGGTGCAGACACGAAAGTGACTAGTATTATTCCATAATGCACAGAGCTAGAAGTGGGGATATAAAGGCCACTGGTATTATCCCACAATGGCTAAAGAGACAAATATTTGGGTTGCGTGTGGCTATGTGTTAGACTTGACAGGGACGTTAGGTATTTAAGTAGGGGAGTTTGTGCATCTAAGGCTTTCTATTGGATATTTTGGATTTTGCGATACTTGTATTGAAAATCTAAGACTTTCTATAAGGATCAAGTAAAATTTCAATACTATTTCATCTACTAAGATAAGTTTTCTATTTGGAAAAAACTTAAACCACCTAATTAATTTATTAACTATCAAGAATAATAAAATATAGATTGAATAATTGTATGTTCATCATGTTGTTTTGAGGAGATGACATCTATTGTTTACTCAATCTCATGCTTTGTATCCTCAACTTCAATTTTATCTTCATGTAAACATTTCTCTATATCCTAAATTTCATTTTTTTACTCATCAATTGTGGCTTTTGGTTTCACTTGCTCTTTTGGCCTTTGTTCAATTACCACTGCACACAAAAGCCTAAGTACTTCCTTTAGACTTTAGTATCGTTATCAAAGTCATCAAGATGGTCAATCCAGGTAGACAAAAAAAGATGTGTGCAACAGTCAACTATTGGATGGTACACCAAAAGGTTAGATGAATAAAATAACATCTTAAAAGGAACTAAACATGCTTCTGTAACACATTGAAGTGTTGTTAAGCTAATGGACTTTCATATGGATAAGGATGGGGTTCGGGCATGAGCTTAAAGCTTTAGTGCAACTGTGCAAGTGAAGAAACAATAATGATATCAACTCTTCTTCAATAATAATTTTATATACTCTTTACTTGATACAGAGAAAAGTACAAAAAGAAGTGTCACTCTTTGAATTATTCTCTTTTAGTACCTTTAGAATTTTCGAGAACAATATTTTGTTAATCAATGAAGCTAAAAAAATGTAGGGAGATTTTTTTAAATAAAAAAATGAACAAAACTGATGAACAATATCAATTTTTCTTTTTCTATTATTTTTCTTTGATGAGCAGGGACTTTTCTTTCTACCTTTATTGTTCTTTGACGAGTCGACTAATAATGATGACTGAATCCAAAAAGAAAAAAGGGAACAGTACTGATTCTTAAAAAAAATCCTACGAACGGTATTCCACAATGAAATAGTGTCTTGGCTGGCGGCTCAGCCTAGCTGATTCTTCAATTTTGAATGACCAAGTTTAGCTCAGATACCAAACTGATGTAGGACAGTTTTAAGTTGTATCTAGGCTGCCAACAGACTGTTTTAGGGTGGGTTAAGTTTGGAAAGCTTCTATGGTTTTGGTTTATTGGTTTAATGGTATAGGAGAAGGGGCATAGTATTTCGGGCAGGATTAGGGTATAAAGATTCAGTTATAAGAGAGTAGAACAAGAGAGCACAGATACGAGAGGAGAGGAAGAAGAGTGTTTCGGCCTTTCAAGGGATTCAAAATGCCTTGAGGCCACGATGACAAAAACAAAAGCACACAGCTTTATTTTCAAATGACTCAACTCTAGTCATTATCTTGAGGATTACAACTCTTCTGTAATAAACTTTAGACTCTGAGACCAAGTAAAGTTGGAGGGACCAAGTAAAATTCTAATATTCCGCCCTAGGAGTAGCATAAAAAGTGGGATTAGCATAGTATAATATTAAGATATGTATTCCATTAAGAAAATAACTAACAACCTAAACAATTTATAACAAGAAAGTAGATACGAAAAATACTTCAAAAACCTAATTAACCTAGACACCTAATATTCATATAGGCACCATGAGTATGACAGTGCACCCATGTACAAAAAGAGCTACAAGAAAGCAGGATAACATTTGCTCCAATCACAAAACTACCTCATCTTCAAAAGGCTAATCGGGTTTAAAATCAGCAGAAGCAACCAACGATCCCGAAAAAGCATAATTACATAATTAATTAGCCATTATCAAAGGAAAAACGTTTATGGTTGACGTGCGTTACTTGTCAGTTTTTCATGAGAAATCCTAATTTTCTTGAATATGCAACTCATCGATTTGTTAATGAGTATTATGACAAAGAAGGTAAACAAGGGTTGGGTAGGGTAAAACATAACCATACTCAAAGTTACGTAGCTCGAGATCTTAGATTGCATGCAAACCAAAAAACCAAATTTTGTCTTCCTTCTTTTCAAGTAGAGGTGCATTAGAAATAAGTAAACCAAACATTATCATTATTAACACAAAGGAGCAGCTATAAGGACATTTGAATTCTACAACAATTAACCCAAGTTTTTACCATTGATTGCATCAATCAGTAGCTCTTAGAATCAAACAAAGAGATGGGAAAAAATACATGCACAAAGTTTGATTCATGGGAATACCTTCCATACGTAATAAGGGACTTGACCTTCTAAGTAATCGGCATGAACTCTATCTTTGACGTTAACCTGAGTTTACAGTACAAAGAAGAAATTATTTGGTGAAGTGAAAATGTTAATTTAGTACTCCCTCTGTCCTGAAAAATTTACAAAGAAATTAGTTTTATTATTTTCCCGGACAGAGGAGGATTAATCATCTAAATCTGTCTACCTCAACTAATACAGGACCGTACACATCCTTGTTGAACTCATGGCGATGATCATTCACCCATTTAAAAGCCTCGAATATCTTTTCAGCACCAGAATTCCGTAATGCATGTAAACGTTTATTGTTTGTATTCTCCATATTCCTCAACCTGTAAAGGTTTTGTCCAATGTTTTGGTGAGACAAACTTTATTACTTTTCCTTTAGATAGGTAAATGATTTCAATAAAAGCGTCAAAAGAGTGGTGAACCCACGCACAGTATACAAAGCACATGATATAATTTCTTTTTAAAAAAGGCACTCCTATACCCCAAGAAAAAAAAAATCACACCCTATACGAGGAGCCACCTAAAAACAAATTACATCGTCTCTAAAACAAATTCTCCCGAGTCCCAAAAATGCACAATGGAGACATGATGGACATCATATATCAAAAGAAAAGGATCAAAACAAGAAAACAAATATGATAAATCGGCTTTGCTTTTCCTTCCAAATCTCGGTTGTTCCATTTCTTCCAAATTGTCCACCAAACACTGAGGGGCACCAAATCCCACCTCCTTCTCCACTCCTTCCTCACCCTCACCCCACGCCAAGACACAGTATTACTCTTAGAAAGGCATGTGAACAATATTATTGACCTACTTCCATCCCTTTACCTGTCAATACACCGGTTCAAACTTCCTTTATTTTGACCTATGAGTTTTTCCTTTTCTGCTTTCTGATATCTTATGTCAGCAGCTTTTGCTTCCAGCTCCAAAATCTGAGCACCCAATCTTTCCTAGAAAAATACTTTAAGTTTAGAAACAAGAGTAAAAAGTTAAGTTGAATCCAACAAACATCTTTAATAAAATATAAAAAAAATAAGTTTCATCATTTTAGATTATTTCGAGAATCTTCACAAGTACGAAATAGCAGTGACTCATTCATTTTTTGAAAGTCTTAGATCAGTGAGAAAGTGCATATATCATTATCTAACTGAAAAATAGAACTATATATCCTTAGACAACAAATAGCCATAATTAGTAGAATATGGCAGCCAGTAAGAGATAATCATTCCCCCTCAATTAATGGCCCCTAACAAGTTCACCCCGTTACCTAACAACATAAAAAAGGTCTGACCATACTTAAATCTTTTTTATTTAAATAATTGAATGCCCCTCATATGTCCCCGCCAAGTTCATCTGCAATGAACAGGCATTGCCAGACAAAGCAATTCACACTAGAAGGTACCGTATAACTTACAATTTCATCCTTGGGTGGTTCATATTGAGGCAGGTTAGCAAGTTCCAGTTCAGCAGCAGCAACATCTTCTTTAGCTTTGGAGATTCTTGCTTTGCGAGATTGTTCTTGCCTCCTCAATTCTTCCATTTCCTTAAATTTTCCCCGCACTTGCACACTCTACAAGTTTGTAATCAGAAATTAGAAGCATCATATACATATCCTCCAATCATATAAAACAAACTCAGAAACACAAAATTAAATTAAATTAGATCCACATACCAAACCGTTCTCCTTCTCCACCAGTTGCATGCGTTTCTTGGCATTGCCATCTAAGAGACCTCTTATTTTCCTAAATTTAGCTTCTTGTGTGGCTTTCTCTTTCCTTTGATTCCTATAACCAATTCATCTTCAAATGTCAAATAGAATAAATAAGCCAAAATAACCTTGAAAAATGAGCAAGAGGATGTTTAAATTAGGAATGAACAATTGTAACTAGGGTCTTTTAACAAATCTCTGAAAAGTTTGGAGCAGGATATAATTGCCTTGCCCTCATTACAGTTCTTACCAAAATAATAATTCCAAAAAGTATCCCATGCTCTTGTTTAAATTAATATTACCATCCCCACAAACCAACTAATATTCTCAAATTTAAACAAAGTAACATGGATATCCTTGTTTGACCAATCCAAAGCACAATAATGAAGGCACTTACTCATATGCAGAAACAATTAAAAAAAATACATCTACAGCCAACTAAAACAAGTTCCATACTCGATAGGTGCTCGATGTTCATTTAAAGCTTTAGCAGCTTCATCAAGCTTCTTCTTAGCATCCTTCTCCTTCTCTTTAGCTTCTATATATTCCGCCTTCTTCATATCATACTTCAGCCAGGGTAATTTCTTCTTCATAGAATCGACCTACAAATAATAGGTAAAGTCAGACAGTGTTGCCTTTGGTGAGATTAACAGTTAAGAAATCTGGAAGGCAAACCTTCGCTAAGAGTTCTTCCCTCTGACGAACACGCTCAACATCTCTTTCTTGTTCAGCATTAAGTGACTTCAGTTGATCCAAAGTTTCTCTATTTTGCTTAACTGCCTAACATAGAATGAAAAAGTCTTTAAAATAAGTAAATGTATGAGTAAATAAGTACGTAACAATCATCCAAAGAATAATGAAAATAAGAACTCACTCGTTCAAGGTTCCCCAGGTCGTGACTTTTACTAACAAGAGCACGATGTTGGACAGGTAGTCGTGGATCACCAACAGCCTTTTCAGTCTCTTCTAAAAGTTGAACTGGAGTCAACTTAGCAAACTCACAGACCCTGTCTTGTGGCAAAAACTATTGTCCCCACAACAGTCATATATAAAAAAGAAAAGTTGTTGATTAATTGACAAAAAGGAAATGAACATTTGCAGAAGAAAAACAAAAAACAAAAGACATTAGATAGAAGGAATTATTCTACATTGAAGATGCTAACGACTGGTAAAAGGGTGATATGAAAAATATGCAAGAAAGGCATACTCAAATACTGTAATGCAGTAATCCTACAAGTGAACTGACCACTTAACTAGACATAGACTGAAACAAGCAAGATCATGAAAGCAAGGAAAATCAGTTAACTCGTACTCTTTTGGTTTGGAACTTTTTTCATACTATCAAGAGATCAACAGAAAAGAATTTGCCAACCATATTACACTTCTTGAACAGCTTCTAAATTATGCAGAAGATTCTAAATTTAAAAGAGAATTAATACAGAAACAGCTCTGATTTCTGAATCCTTGTTTCAGAAGATATTCTAAAATACTACTTCGTCCAACCAAAATTAAGTACTCTGCTCTAAAACGAAGAATGTAGCACATATTTTAAGACGTGCAGAGAACACATTTAGAAGTTATATTTTTGTCATTTCTTATTTAAAATTGCACTTCAAATGCTAAAAGATAACTACTACTCCCTCCGTTCCAAAATATATGATCAATATTGACTTTTTAAAGTCAATGTATGTAAGATACTTTCAAATTCAAAATTGATGTGATTTATTTAACTTCTAAAAACCACAAGTCATGTAATCATTAGCAATGTTCGAAAAAAATAAAAGTTGTACGAAGCGCTTTTCTCTGGACGAGGCGTAAGCCTCGATTTGAAAACATATGTTATTGATAAATATTGAATATATATACAAATTTTGTGGTGATAAATAATTTAGAGAAAAAGATTCAGTTATCAACACTCGACTCTGTCGAGTTATCAACACAAGAAATGTTTTTTTTTTGCTCTAGGGACTTAAGTGCAGGAAATATAAAGAAAAAAGGGCTGAACTGAAACTTCAGGGGCTAAATGAAAGAAAATAAAACTATAGGGGCAAATATGTTAAATTTTAGGGGCTATTTTAAAATTTAAGAAAACTTTTAGGATTAAACTGGAAATGTATAAAGACTATGGAGTACCTAACTGTAATTATCCATACATAAGATATTTAGTCAAACGATTTCCTTTTTCAAAAACAGAGAAACGGAAGGAAGACAACTTCACAGAGACGGAAAAGAAAAAATTATAAAGCTGCAAGAGGAAGCGGCAACAGCAAGAGGCGGCGCAAGGGATTGATTTATTTCTACTTCTTCTCCTCTCTTTTTTTTGGAACAGAAAAGAGTGGGCTGATACGCCTTGAGGCGGAAGCCTCGAGCAAATAAGGCGCAAGCTTCTGAATTTTCAGTTGAGGCATCAGCCTCGCCACAACCATCTCTCGCCTCGCCTCGAGGAGGCGTGCGCCTCGAGGCGTGCACCTCAAGAGCTATTTCGAACCATGATCATTAGTACTTTTTACATAATTTATGATTTTCATAATTTTCCTGCGAATAACTAAATGAAATCATATCGATTTTGAATTTGAAAATATCTCAAAATTGACTTTAAAAGCTCGAACTTGATCCTATATTTTGGAACGGAGGGAGTATTTTTTTCAGATTATATTAATGTATTGCCTTAAAATGTATTGTCTAAACATCTTAAAGTCCTGCTGAAATCACGGTTTTTTAAAATGATATTCTATTTGGAAAACATAAGCAGTAAAAGATATTGTAATTTTGAAATATTTAAAAAGTAAAAAGAACACCTAATTCATAGTTGTTATCCTCAACTTGAATTTTCATTTTTCTATTTTTGGGGTATTAACAAAGTACTGGTTACCTTTCTGTCACTGGACACAATATTAATTATGACTTAACTTATCAAAAAAATATTAGTAGTTAATGAATCAGAACATTACAAGCTCCTCATTCTTTGATTTGAAATCAATTCAAAAAACGAAAGAAAAATCTGCAATGGTCAAGTTGCAGTTTTTGTTATTGCACCGTTTGTAAGAGACCCCATTTTAAGCCTTCGATCTCATTTGTTGAGTTTTTAGGATACTTCTCTCTGGATCACATATGTATCTATCTTTTGTGTTTCCCAATTCTCCATCAAAAAAATTGTGGGTTTGTTACCATCATGAGAATAAAGCACACAGTTCCTTTAGCACAGATTTCTATACTTACTATCCTATGCCTTTGCTTACGTGGCTTTACATGGGTTGTGCATCCATTCTTGACACTTTGCAATATCTTTTACATACAGGAAAATAAACACAAGGCATGACACAGTTATTTTATGTTTCCTTATAATGCAACTTTGATTAGAAACTAAAGAACACATGTATCGAGAAATACATGTACGCATTGAAAGAAAGATATGTATTAACATTACAAAACATAACCATAATACACATAAGCCAGTAGCTTATCATTCAGACAAATATCCAACAACTCACCTGAGTTAGATTGTTGACTTGAATGTTAAATTTTTGAACTATTTCAGTTACATCTTTCTTCGGTACCACTCTACCTGAAACAAAATAACATGTATACAATAAACTCCTCAAGTGAACGCATACTTTATATTATTAACTTTATTCATACGCACACTTCTTATCGACAGGTGATTAGCACAGAGGTATATAGATATTAGACAGGGTTGCCATGAGGTGGGAATGAGAGAGAGAAGTGGTAAAAGTTTAAGTCATAAATTAATTTTTGACAGGACGTTTAACACACAAGCAGCATATGAACATTAATTTAATATGCTAGTGATTTTGGAGGTGCTAGTCTTTTCAAGAAGACCTCGATGAATCCATACAAACAGATAGCCTTGCTCAATGAGAGATATCGTTAGTGGTAAACCATTCTCCATACATCCGTGGAGTGAAATCTAGTGACTCCACCAACAATAAGGAATATTTTCCAGTGATTAGGTATGTTACCATTAAATAGCCACTCAGACTTGTTACGTGTGTCTATTTTGCGCGTTATGGTAATTTTCTCCTCCTTAGTATTCCCTCTCAAAGAAATCTTAATATAGCCAGATTCTTCTCCACGCTTCACAAATGCTCCAATAGTTGAAGCCCTTCCAAGAAGCTGCATATATACAAAATCTCACCTGAAAATAGTTTAAATTTTTTTAAATATATTTTAATAAAGTTTCTTCTCACTCACCTGTGGCTCACCACCAAGACCAAGCGCAATGGCACATACTAAAGAGCTCTTACCGGACCCATTGGGTCCAACGACAAGGTTTAAACGTGATGCTGGTTTGCATTTCAAATCATTGAAGGTCATAAAGTTATGGATCTCAATCTCAACTATATTCCCCGGCAAATAATCATCTTCTCCCCTAAAGAAGATAAAATCGTAAACATGAATAATAGAAATAAGCACATTCATATAAAGAGCAAAACCAATAAAGATTTGAATTTAAATTATCTTGCAATCAGGAATACCCAACTCTCACCATGTAGAACGAAAAACTTAAATTAGGACAGAAAAGTAAAGCATTGAAAACTTGTAAATTTTTTTATGTGTTGTTTGTGAGTTTATAAAATAAAAGAAAGGAAAATTTAAGTTTTAGATTTAAATTACTACTTTACCCTTTTATTAAGTTTTGTTTGTCTTTGTAAATAAAGGAATATATGGATTATAAAAAGAAAATTGATAAGTATAGCGATTGTAAATTATTCACTTATATCATTTTCTTTATGTCCAAATCCATCCACTTTTGGACAAAAAAATTTGCAAGAAAGCTGGCAAGTTTTTTGTCCTTTTCTTTTCTTTTGTATCTGTTTAAAAAATATTAAACAAGAAAATTGGATATAAAACTTACATTTTCCATCCTTTTTCTTTTCTTTTCAGTCCATTTTAAAATTCATAAACACAGTGTGAGAACAAAATGCCTCAACCAAGCATACATATACTATTACATAATCTAGTTTGAGACTCTTAACGAAATTTCTATTCAAATACGAAATTAATATTCAATTTTCTTCTTCAGTTTCTCAATAACAAACAGGGGAAAGTTAAAAGTGGATTCAAAAAGCAGTGTTATACTACTAAAAACAGTGTACCCTGCTCGGTTTTCATTTTGCACCATGGTTAGATCAAATGATAGAACAATATAACCAGAAAATTCTATATCACATTCACTAAATATTTAATTGATTAGAATCAGGAAAAACAAACCACTAAATTGAATCAGCCAAAACTAAAGTTCCATTCTAAACCTTAAAATTAATACTCCTATTAAAACAAAAACAATACAAGACATCAAGAGGCCAAAGCAAAACCAAACAGAGAATAATGAAATTCTACTTGAATTCTTGAAAAGATTCTTAAAAAGCATATTTTTAACAAAAAAAGAAATTCAGGTGCTTTCAAAAAATCATTGATTAGCCACCAGGTACTTAATTAACAAGAAAACCACTGAAATAATTAAGCCTAGTCGGAGTACCATTTTAGTCCAACCAAAATGTGAGAGTCTACCCTACCCACAATAAGAAGTCAGTACTAGCTTCAGAAGATTAAAAAAAAGGTAAGTTTTCCCTAGTTTCCCTCCTGACCCCCATAGGCCCTAGAATTGAAATATATTCCTAAATTTACTAAAATTATAATAGTGTAGGTTCTCATAAAAATTGAAAATATTGAAAAAACGAACAAAACTTTAATATTTCAACTACAGAATTCATAATAAAATTAGTGAAACAGTGACTAGAAAATCCATCTATTCCTAATCCCCAAAGAAAAATAAAACAAAACAAAAACGATCCATTTATATAGCCAAAAGACACAAATTTGAACAGTAACGAAAATGCAAATCAGATAATCGCAAACATAATGCAGCAACTCGTGAGAAAGAACATGAACCTGCTGAGTTTGGGGCGTTTTGCGGAGCGTTGAGACATTGAAGAAACCCTATCTAGGCTAATACTGTTGTTCGGGAAACTCAATGAAACCCTAGGTATGCGATCGGTACATGAAATCTGAAATCAAGAGTTAGGGTTTCTCTGTGCAGAGCGAAAGATGTTGATTTGATCGTGGAGGGAGAAGATTGGACAGGGAGGGGTTTGCTAGTACTACTACCTGCTGGTGCGGAAGTGAAATTGGCGCCAAAAGACTGAAAAGTGCGATATTAATCAGAAAAAAATAAGAGTCAATTTGGTAACATGCAATTAGGCCGTTAAATCTTCTAATAAAAAAATTTAGGATCAACTAAACACGTAAACTTAGATATTTACTCCTATCAAATTTTAATTTCTAAATAATAGAGAGAGAGAGAGAGAGGTTGTGTTTAATAAATTTGGGAATTAATATTTAAATGATTATAATGTCTTAATAAAATAGATCATCTGAATGGTTATGAGGTCTGAATTTAAAAAATTATTTGATAACAAAAAAGTAAGTTGTCTCTTAATGACACTATTTTACCATTTTAAAGGGTAAAATTTTATTTAATAATTTTAAATATTCAATTTAATAAAAATGAGTGCATAATATTGTTGAATATATTTATATAAAAAAAATTATTAAAAAAATTTCATTAAGAGGTACCTCTTAATTATTAAGATTTCATTTTGTCTTCTTGATTAAGAAGCATTCGGAGGTAACAAATAACAAAACAAATGAAGATCATGCCTCTTAGCGAATAAAGAGGCGAAATCCATTAAGAGGCAATCGGATGTAAACAAACAAGACCAGTCAAAGTCCGATTCAAAATGAACTCTGGATTTTAGTACCGTCCGGACCTTTTTGTTTTTTACTTTTTTTTAAACAACTAAAAATATATATATATTTTATGGAACTGGAATTTTTCCACAATACAATGTTTTGGATGTGATTTGGATACATATAATAAAATATGTCAGACACATATAACAAAACATGTCTGTATAGACTGTACATATATATTTTGTTATATGTATCCAAAGCACACCAAAAATATTGTATTATGAAAAAAATTCAGTTTCATAAAATATTAAACTTTTTTAAAAAATTGTTTTAAAAAAAAAGCAAAAATAAAATAGAAAATAGAGTCCGTATTTTAGTCAAGTCCGAGAGTCCGAACCTGATCCGCTGTGTATATATATATTTAATTATCTTTTTTTAATATAATACATTTTAATTATAGTCTTATTTGTAATTAAGACTATCTTATGTATTCAATTAAGATTTTCAAATATTTTAAAAGTTTGGTTATATTCAATCAAGATATTTAAATAGTTTATAAAAGTTTACTGGTATTCAATTATAACTTTTTAATGTATTTAAAAGTTATGTGGTATTGAATTAAGATTTTTATAAAGTCTATAAAAATATTTTGGTATTCAAAAAGTTATAGATTTTTTAGATTTATATCAAATGGTAGAGTTTTACAAACTTTAGAATAAGAATTATAATTATCAACCCATATCCAAAGTCTGATCCCATCTCTAAAGACTTCTAAATATTAAACACAAATGTGAAAATTCGGATTGCCAATAATAGTAGTAAAACAATAATATGTTACTATGGATAGTAAAGCAATCAATATAAGCATTTTGTCTTATATATATATATATATATATATATATATATATATATATATATATATATATATATATATATATATATATATATATATATACCGTCCAATTTTAAGTTCACCTTTATCTAGCTCACCTTGCTCACCCCCTTTAGCATGATTTTATCGGGCGACGATTCGGTCTGTCATTATATATAATCGCTGTCGTCTTAACTTTTAACGACGGACAACATATAATGACAATCGAACATATAGCGACGACCGATAAATCGTCATAAAAAGGGGTGAGTAAGGTGAACTAGATAATGGGTAAGATTAAGATCCGGACCGTGTGTGTGTATATATATATATATATATATATATACAGCAAGGATCAAGAGCATTCATCTTAAATAGCATTCCTCCTTAAATAGCACTCCTTTATTAAAACTACGTCGTTTTGGAGTGGCCGCGGGTGACATTTTTATAAATAAAAGGAAAATAAGTGGGACAACTATCTTTTAAGTCACTCCAAAACGACGTAGTTTTAATAAATGAGTGTTATATATATATATATATATATATATATATATATATATATATAGTAGTAAAACAATCAATATGGTATTGAATCACACGCTCACACAAGAGTGTGGATTTTATGGCCATGCTGAGGAAAAAAAATGATCAGAAGCCATGTAATAAATATATTATAATATATATGTATTCTAATGCTTAGATAAAATAATATTGTCAGAACTTAAAATTTTTGTATAATGTGTTTTATGAAAGTTGTTATCATAAGCAGTGGATTATTATTTATAATATATGCACTAAAAAATATAATAAATAATTTAACTGTGTAGCAAAATTTTAATGTTAAATCTAATAATCTTTCAATTTTATGTATTAGAAATATACAAAAATCTATCACAATCTTGATAAAAAGTTTATAAAAGTATGTTACTTATTTAATGGAGTCTATAAAAGTCATTTTAAAAAAGTCTTTAAAGTCTTTAAAAGTCATTAAAATCCACAATTTCTTCAAAAGTTTGTTACTTAAAAAAAGTCTTTAAAAATCTTAATTGAATACACCCCCCTAAATGGTTTCCCTTTTTATAACTTTGTTCATTTTAATATATTTTATTTTTTATATTAAAAAATCAAAGAAATCGGCAGCATTGTTATCCAAAATTAGTATAGACAATTTACACACAAATATATGTGGTCAACAAGTAATAAAGTGATGAGTGGAGTGTCGATCTCACGAGAAATATGCTAATAATATTAAGCCAAGTACTATATAACTTTGTATCAATTCAATCTTATTTAAACAATTGATTAAAGGTTATAAATTATTTATTAAAACAAAATTACTAACAAGGATTAAAATTCAAATTTAAAAGTTAAGATTACAATTTCCCCAATGTTTTGTCTAAATATTATTAAATTGATTATTTATAATTGCCAACAGAAAATCACTAATAGTTTATATAATCATTTTCTAAATAATTATATAGCATATCTATTATTATTAATTTCACTATATTCTTATGAGAAATAATAATAATAAATTCATTAAGTATCGTCTTTCACACGTTGATTGCGATCTACATGTATATTCGTATCCCGTCTACAAATTAGCATTAATTCTGAATAAGAATTATTAATCACAAGTTATCATATTCATATCTAAACCTATAATCTATCGTCCAATTTCAAATAGGTTATCACAATATTCGCTAGCTAGACAATCATTCATGAAACACAAAACATGATAAACGATTTATATAATCAATATAAACCAAGAACGAGAATAAATTAATTTAAACTAAAGATTGGGTTCAATTGCAATCTCAATTGGAAATTTAGTTCATAACGTAGTTGGGAATCATCATCAATAAACCAAAGAACATCCTAATATTACAAAAATTAAACATTACAAAAAAATATGTCATCGACGACGGACCCATTCTCGACGGGCATTACGCCGTCGATACTAACCTCAATGGTGACGGCACTGCCGTCGTTCAAGATACCCGTCGGCAATGATCTCCTAAACCTCAGCCGCGCCAAGTTTCCATTTCGCGCGCGAGGTAAAAGTAAGGGTCGACGGCAAAAAAAACATTGGCGACGACTAGTGTCGTCGAGAATGACTCAATATCGACGGACACTGCCGTCGAGAATGATGTTTTATTTAACCCCCAAATTTCAGTTACTGATCTTCGTCTCCTTTCTTTATTTCTCCCATTCTCTGTTCCTTCCCACTATTTCTATCGCCGTCGCCCATGATCAACCTCGTTGTCGCCATCTCCATCTCTATCGCCGTCAATCGGCGTCCATCCCCCTCACTATCCGGCGAAGCTCTTCCACCGTTTGGCCTTCCCCTTTCTTTCTTCCCCTTACTGGCCACTGTTCTCTCCCACGATCTCTTTCCTGGCCACTGTTCTTTCTGGTTCTCCCCAGGTATGCTTTCAATGAGTAAGTTAATTAAATTTACATCTTATTAGGCTTTAATTTATAAGTTACAATGTTGTTAGGTTAGGGTTTAATTTATGTTTTATCTAATTTGTGTTTTTATTCGAGAATAATTTATTCTTTTTGAATTTTATTCGGGAATAATCCTACATAGGTATTTGGATGGTATCTATTATGTTAATTTTAGTTTGTTCTTGTGGTCTTTACAGTTATGGATACAATAATTTTCCTGAGCCCTAGCTTGTGTATACTTGAATTTCTTTTCAGACATATTATGCATTTCTAAGTGAATTTTGTTAGGAATAAGCATGTGAATGATATTCGTATTTATATATTATTTGATTATGATATATATGAATGAATATGCAAGTATGCTTGCATTAAGAAAAGATGTAAAGTCCTTTGATAGATAATAGGAACATATGCACAAGGACTTAGAATAAATTGATCAAATATGTTAGGTTGATCCTACATAAGCAAAACAGCTTTGTAAAGTCCTTAAAAAGAAATGATGTACAAGGACTATAAATATAAAAAAATCAAGCTTGTTAGGTTGATCTTATAATGTAATAGATAGGTATGTCTGATCATCAAGCAATGCATCAGAAATCTTAGTCTACTAGGAGAGTCAAGGAAAACTCGAGAGCTATCAAGGCAGAATCGTAGTCTGCAAGATAGTAGATCTCGGAGCTCGTAGACTGCCAAGAGAGACGAAGAAGGATTGTAGTGTGTCGAGAAGAACTTCCTCGGAGCCGTAGTCTGGTGAGGAAGTCATGTTCAGAATAGTAGAGACAGCCTGTCTAAGAGCCGACCGAGCATCTGCCGAAGCCAAGTCAAGAATCATAGACCACACTCGGAGTCGTAGAGTCTATTGATCATATCAGAGGCAGAGATCGTAGTCGAGCAAGATCAGATGAAGACAACGAGCATAAAGATAGAAATCGTAGAGTGTCAAGATCTAATCTTGGAGTCATAGTGTCTGCACAACTAAAGCTAAATCGTAGAGTGCAGAGCTAAGGCTTCAACAGAGGTGCTCACAACGCCAAGGCAGAATCGTAGAGTAAACACGATTCTCAACAAATGAGCACTCCCAGAATATCCAAAGTATGAAGCTCTGGTCTGAGCTGCAAAGATACATCCCACCTGAAGGAAACCAGAGAGCACTCAACGAATGACATGTAATCTAACAGAAGATCCAAGCACCAACCCAATCAACATCTTGATTGAGTTGTGAAGCCATTCATGATGAAGTCTTCCACAAGCTGATCAGATTAAGACTTCAGTCAAAGTAACTGACTAAGGAAAGTCAGCAAGTGCAGTAGTTGTCAAGTGAACAGAAGACAACGATCTTAGAAGTAACCAGGATCGTAGTGTTTGCCAAACAAAGCAGGAACTGATGAAGTGTACACATAGATACTGGTCAGCTTATGAAGAACAAGGCTAAAGTGATTAAGCATTGGGTCAGTCCATTGATGATAATTGAACGGGAGATCATAAGGAGAAAGCGAGCTGGGCATGCCACAAATTCGATGTGTCTTGCTATTCAGAAGAGACCAGAACAAGGAGTCAAGCTATCAGTTCCTAAGATCAGTCGAAGCAAACAGAAGAGTTGAAGCACTGCACAAGAGAAGGAAGATGTGTTCTACATTAAAGATTCAATGAACACTCCTAAGGATCGTAGTGTTGTCTCAACCTGTCAATGAGCAACATTCAACAAGACACTACGATCGGGTCCAAGAACATCTGCATTAAAATTGTAGAGTTTGGTCATCTGAAGATTGAAGCATTGGCAACGGTTCAGTCTGAAGACTGATATTCGAACAGTGTTGTGTAAGAGCATCGATGCAAAAGGACAACTCCTGATGTTCTGATCGGGAAATCAGAAAGGAGAAATAAAGATGATTACCTGCCCGAGACATCAAAGTGACATCTCTAACGGGGTAGGTGAAATAGTAGACTGCAGTGTCAGAAAGTCATAAAGGAATTGTCATGTCACATCTGCAGTCTACATCAAATAACTCGAGATATGCGAAGCAATTCAAATAGCTCCCAACGACTACATTCCAACGGGAAGGTTGTGAAGGAGTATAAATTAACAAGAGCTTCAAAGATCAAGTGTTGCCGAGTTTTAGAATCGTTGAGTTGTTGGAATGCTATATTGTTGACTCTACGAGTTCCACCAGAGCTTTACAAAACAAGTCTCAGTGATAGTGAGACTACGAAGGTGGAAGTGAAGCAGATTTGAAGAAGGACTCAAACAGACTAAAGTTTCACTCAACAAAGATGAGAATGCCACTGAAGATGGCATCTAAGCTGAGAAACGAGAAGGATAAGAAGATAGCATTCAAAAAAGTGGCAAAGCACAAAGAAGATCCAGATAACCACTCTATGAATCACCATGAACCAAAAGCTGAAACAGAACAAGTGCAGAACCATGTCTGCAAACCAGTCAAGAAGGGTTCAGGGAATGCTAAATGTCAGACAAAGTCTACCAAAAGCTCAAACACTTAGCAAACCTAAATGGTGATGGTACACATCTGACATCGGATGAAGATGAACATAACAGAATGAAGATCAGCTGCACCAGAAGAGATGTGGTCCAGACTCGAAGCAGAATGCAAATAGTACCACGCCAAGCTGCTAAGTAAAGAAGATGGTCAAGCTTAAAGAGCCAGGGCCTGAGGGGTCCTTGTTCAGAGGGAATAAATGAAGTTCCAAGCCTGCTGGACTTGAAGAGTTCCTAGGGAACTAGAGGAGTTCTTAGGGAACTAGAGGAGTTCCAAGCCTGCTGGGCTTGAAGAGTTCTTAGTGAATCTGAGTTCCAAGGTCACGGCCTCAAGGAATCTTAGTGATTCTGTGGTGCCGCCCTTCCTTAGGTGGAAATCCTGCTAGTTAAAGCAGAAGAGTGGATTATGAGCTTGAGTCTCTGAGCCACTTAAAATCCCTTGTGTCTTTTACTTACTGTCATTTATATTATGTACCTAACTGCTATAAATGATGTGTACGTATTAACTGCTTACAACTAAACTAACTCTACAAACAATGTATGTATGTTCATGATTATATCAATGAAAGGGATCTTTTACTTATTCCGCTGTGCTAAAAAGATTCTTATGTTTGTCATATACTAAGTCATTAGCAATACAAAATAAACGAGAAAAGTATTTGAAATTAAAAGGATCTATTCAACCCCCCTTCTAGATCTATTGTGTGCCTACTGGGAACTAACAATTGGTATCAAAGCAGATTATCATGTTATATTCAAAAGATAATCACTTTGAGTCTGATCTTAGGCACAAATATTGTTCTAAACTTAGTTTAGTAGTAAGTCACTTGTAAATACAGATGAGCTCACACGTTGGAAATATTGTGTATAGGTAAATGTGTATATACACCTGAAGCTTCTCAGATTGGTCCATGTTCTTAAATGTCATGACAACAAGACCAATCCTTGACTACAGTCAATCTTGTAGTCCGAAGACCGAATAAGGATCAACAACCGTTCAAGCATCCATCAACCTGAAAGATAAAAAGGCCATATATGCTAAGAAGTACTTATCCAAATAAGAAAGAAGAATTTCTCAAATCTGTATTTGGCCAACCAGCAGCTGGATGTGAACCTTGAGGTCTCAAGGTTGTCAAAGAACTAAAGATGCCAAGATTCTCTTAGCTTACATCTTCAAGACTATGACTGATTGATCGAAGGACAACTGGAGCAACAAGTTGTCAGGAGTGAATGAAAAATTATGCACATCAATGCCTAATCTCATAATATCAAGATAAATTACTGTCAAGAAACTGACAATGGAAAGGTACGGTTCCTCATCAAAATAAATGTGTACATCATATTGCATCACCTAATGCACTATATGTTAGAGTTTATGCCCTAGAGGCCAATTATTTGATATAATTGCTTAACATTTTGATATTATATTTGATTGAATAAATATATGATTTTATTATGGTTTTATTTACTGTGTAATATAATTGTTAACATAATAAAATTTCTTAGAATAGTGATACAAATTATATAGTTTCAAGTATGTGACTTGAACATGAGATTATATATTACCATTAGTATCGTTGTTCTTAAATGTCCTTAATCGAGTATCATTGTTGATGGGACAACAATGATGCATGGAGACTAAGATGTGGGATCGATGATGACCAAATCTCATTGGTCATAAATATATGAGATATTAAGTCAATGCATAGGTACATGTTAGAGAACGATGTCTTTGGATGGACCCACCATGAGAATTCTATATGGAGCATTATGCTAAGTGTCGTTAAGCAATTCTCATAGTGACAATGATGTAATGGTCCTCCGACCACGAAATCGCTATATTACTACACGAGAATTTATGTACTTTGATATCATCAAATGTCACCTTTAATAGGTGGACTATAAAGGTGATTATTGGGTTCATCATTAATCGTGTGAGAAATATGAGTGATCTAGATGGAATTTAACCATCCTATATATTATGGGTGATATCCATAGGCCTCTTGATTGAGTAGGACTATGAAATGCATGGCCATGCTCAAATAGTGATTTGTTTCATATAGTACTACTCATTGATCAAGAAAACTTCGAGATTAAAGTATGAAGAGTATGACACATTCCACGACTTTGAGTTTAATCTAGGATATTAAGGTTAAAAGGATTAAATTACATTGAAACATTGGTCACGAAAAGGTTGCATCGAATCATCGATCTTATTATTACTTGGGTAGCGATGATGCATTACTAGATGCCAGCTTTCAACGTTTATAATTTTATAATATGATTTTAAAATTATTGCCAACGTAATAATAACCTATAAGTCACACACATAGAACGTTATTTAAAAAGGGAATTAATTTAAATTTTAAGGATTTAAATATATTAATATGATTAATAGTATTTAAATCACTTAATTTAAATTAAAAGGATAATTTGTATATATGTATATTAATTAAGTAAGACTTAATTAAGAGATATATATATATAAATTCGGATTTTATAAAATTAGGTTTTGATTTGATTAATTCCTTTTAACTACTATATATATGATATATAGCGCACTACTTAGGGTAAGATATCATAATTGAAAAACCCTAATGCTTCTTAGAGAGACTAGAGAAAAACAGCTTTGTAAAATCCATTCCTTTTGGTGGCTAGTACCGTGAAGTCCTTCTTATTGCAGAATCGTTCGACGGTTGGCATGCGGCTGCTCGTAAGTCTTAGATCAGTAGAGGCGCAATCATCGGTTTGTATTGCGTTGGAGATTCGAGGCCTTGATCGATTTCGTGATTCTCGCTTTTTGTTTATATCTGGTATAATCTCTAAACCTCTGAATTAATTGATTTTCGCATGGATCCTGTTTTAGGGTTTCGGAAATTGCTTTAAAATTTTAATTTCCGCTGTGCGTTTCTGTGCCGAAGCCCAACACTATAACATTATTCTATCAAGAGACCATACTCTACCTAAAAAGGGGAAGAGAGAAAGTACATTGAGGTTAGAAAATCAAATGCTAATAAACTTTCTCTCCATCCAAGTTTTAGGTTGAAGATTACATCTTGAAAGAAGTCTAAAATAGGTCATAAGCATATCAAGATTTAATTTATCTTAAGTGGAGTAATCTTTGCTGATAGGCTAGTATGTATGTACAAACTTATGTTCTAGGTTTTTAATAACACATAGAGTATGGTCAATTCTACAAGAGTATTTTGAAGATTCGTATAAACTGATCACCTCCATGAATTAACCATATACAAATAAGTGATAGAGTTGATTCTCACTCTGTGAACAGTTAAACTCTGTGAATATAACCAAGTAAATGATGAAACCATTAGAGAGAAAGAGTGTTTTAATGGTTAATCTTACATGCACTCATCATCATGTATCTTAAAATATAATATCTAAAGTGGATACATGCATGAATATGATTGTTGGTGATCAATATGATGATAATTCAAACATATAAGGAACAAGGATTTTGAAAACTAACATGGCAGGACCCATTTAACTATGGATACCAAAAATAGAAACATCCTTGTCATTCGTTCCTCATTCTCTACTAAATGAGGTGCAAACCTCGATAACTCAGCAAACTTCGCCTCGTACCGGGACACCGTCATATTGTTTTGTTCCAGTTTGATAAACTCTACTTCTTTCATATGACGAATACTTTCAGGAAAGTACTTGTCATTGAACAATTTCTGAAATGTTTCCCAAGACATGTTGAGTGCAGCAGGCTGGGTACGCTTCACAAACACCCACGAGTAGTCTGTCTCACCGCGGAACATAAAGGTGGCGAATGGAACCTTCTATTCCTTCGTGCATCCCAAGACATTAAATATCTTGATAATTTGCTTGACCCATGTTTCCGCCTTGATCGGATCCGACTTTCTAATAAATTCTGGTGGTCCCAACTCCTTGAACTGCTTGGTTGTGACAGACCGCACATTGGTATCACTTCCACTCGTATTTTGTACACGAGTCTCCCTCGTCTGATTTTGCATGAACTGCAAAAAGCTCCTAAACATTCCATCATTCATCGTTTGCTCGGTAGTGATGTTTACAGGAGGAATGTTGCCTTCCTATTGCACGTTCTCCTGGTTTGTAACTAGAGGTTGTTCCACAGTCTCATACACTCCATTGTTAACGTTCTCAGCAGCCATTCTTAAATATTGCCATAAAACAAGGGTTAATTAAACAAATTAACATATCACATAATATCCCTATATTATGACTGACCAACAAATAAGCTTAGATAGGACACACTAGCGAAGGATTTACTCATCTCTCCCTTCCTAGTTCTATTCCCCGATCTCCGCCAGAGACCATATCCCTAAGCTTTGATACCAACTGTGATGCCCCCAAAATAGGTATACAACACCCATTCTGAGTCGCCAAATACATGGTACATAAAGCAAACTATAACTTCAATAATACAATTGTCGTGCAAAATACGACAACACATACTGTGAGTTTAAATACAAATATTGTCTTCTAGACAATATCGACACTCAAATAAGTCTTCATTACAATTATTCAAACACTATTTTACAGAAATAGTGAGGATTGCTAAAACATCTTTCTAGAACCATCACTCCATATCCCGACTAGATCCTGCTATGTTTTTACCTCCTGAGAAGAAAAATGGAACAAAAAGGAAAAGGGTGAGCTCAACTAGCCCAGTAAAGAATATTATGACTAAGATAATATACAACAAATTATCATTAGTTTTCAACAGGGAAAAATCTGATAAAATATAATAGACAACAAATTTTAGATCAACAACTGCAGCGAAAACAACAATCCATTAGAAAAGTCAAGTAGAGAATGAGTTCTACTATCTTCTAAGATTTGAAAGTCCATCATCAATATTTTATCCCTGTAACAACAATCAATATACATCTTTAATCAATATTCATCTTTGCACTATAGGCCAAAGATATTCATTTGTATCACCAATTTAGTCATGTTCATCTCAACACTGCTCATTTTTTTGCACTACGGGCCAAAGATATTCATCGATTAATCATTCATCTTTGCACTACAGCCAAAGATATTCAAGAATATCATCATTTAGACGGAGGATGATGAAAATATTTTAAATAAAACGAATCCAAAGACGAAGGACAAATAGTAGGGATTAAGTATAACAATTTATCCAAGATCAATAATACTCCATAATAACTAATTTTGAAGCAAAATTCAAGAATAAAGATCAAAACATGGATACAATCAAAGATAGTAACCATAATAGACATCTTGGATAAAAAGAAGAAAATTCATTTTTCTATGAATAAAGGTCGATATCGTGAATAATGGACGTATACGTGAATAGTAACCCCAACACAAAAAGTTCCAAATTTGATAAAAAGTTCAAACCAATATTTCGGCATAATGATATTGAAGAAAATAATATCATTTAAGAAGAAAATAACATCCCTTACCTCAAAATAACCGTACTTCTGACTGAATTTCGGATATAGTCTTGATAAAACTTGTCTTGAATAAACTCTCAAAAGTATCTAAATACTCACAAAAATACGCTCGATAATCTAGAGAGAAAGAAAACTTGTTTCTGGTGTGATTTTCAATTCTAACCTAAGCGTCTATTTATAGGAAAATGCTAGAACCCCATAGGAGACTAAAATAATAAAATATATTATTTCTTTCTTTTTTTTCTCTTACGCAACCTAAGTTGCCAACAAAGACCAACCACCTTTGAACCAAAAATCAGCAGCCCACATGTTTTCAAATAAGAGTGGGTCCCACCCATAATTTAATAAAAATCATTTTATTTTCTGAAACTTCAGTAATTCATAGAAAATAGTCCGTTTATCAAAAAATTCGAATTTTATGTCCATTTCACACGAAATCGAATTCTCTACAACTTTGTAGCTTTGAGTTTTTCCAAATTTCAAACATAAAATATCCGAAATCCACAAACGGATGATTTTTAATACCTCCACACCGACAAAATACTGATAAAACACCTCAGCTGTGAGACCCCGAATTTTATGAAATAAAAGTATTCAAATTTTTTTTCTTTCTATTTTGGTAAATAGCACGGTATTGATTATTGATGCTTATGTGATAAGTCACTCAATTTTGTTTTATTGGTATTATTAATGTAATAAAACAGAAAAGCTTTTTTGATATAAAATAGAATACTTTTATAAAGTTATTCTATTCTATTGTGCATAGTATTTTGTATAGTAAAATCTTTTTATATAAAACAGAATACTTTTATAAAGTTATCTGTTTTATTAGACAATAATTAGAATATATTATATTTTATTATGCATAGTGTTTGCATAGTGCCTGCATAATGTTTGCATAGTAAAATCTTTTATAAAGTTATTCGTTTTATTAGATTATAAATAGAATATATTATATTTTATTTAAAAGATTTTGCTTTAAATATGGACCGTCAGATTAAAGTAAATCAATCTGGCCAGACCGCTCATGAGTTAGTTACTATCTTGAGTCCATTTTTCTATAAATAGAAGCTCATTTCTTCATTATTTATTACTTAATTCACTTTGAAACTCTAGAGAGTTCTTCTTCTATAATCTTGGCGTATTTCTTTAGAGTTTAAGAAAGCTTTGAGTGTAGTGCAAGTTTTCTTCAGATATATTCCCGCCTTCTACCGAAATTGGAATACTTTTCTTTTAAGATAATAAGAGTATTCACGGGTCGAAATGGGGATAACAGGAGAATAGAATAAAGCGATGGTCTCTAAATTTGGAGGATGTCCTTAAACAAGATGTCGAAAAGTGTGTTGTATTCTATACAACATTTAGTAGTTATATTTGGTGAATCAAATAGGGTGAGGTGAACCCAACTTTGGAAGGGTGTTTTGCCACTATCATACAAGATGTCTAATGACATATAACCTCGTGTTATCATAAGACAGGGTTGTGCGCATCCACTTGCTGAGTATATTTACGGGCACTACCTATATGATCTTGGAGTTGATTTAAAATATAATATTCACTTGGAGACAGTGGAGATAGTTATATGTCAAGAGAAGACTCACCATTGGAAAGAAGATGATAGTAATCTTCTCGTTTTTTTTGGGGTCTATTGGGTCAACCAAGGATAATTCTGTGGCCATATGATATCTATTATAACCTGAGCATTTATGACCTCCCATATGCACGAAGGTTTCTTGAGCACTTCCCAAAGATTTTAGTTTCTAAAACAGTCTTTGACTATACTTTTATGTAAAGTACCATTGTAAGGTTGTGGTCGAGGCACCATGAGAGTTACATACATTTGTATTAAAACTCACGATTAATCGTGGTCGTATTCTATCTGACAACTCAACATTATTGTATAAATGAAGTTGTATTTAAATTTTGTACCATGTATCTGGCGACTAAGAATAGGTGACGTATACCTAATTTTGGGGGTGTCACATCAGCATTAATTCCTTCATTTTTATCCACATAAAAATAAATATATCCATCATTTATATCCACATAAAATTAATATTTCTTTATCATATAAATCAATAATTAATTATTCACAAATAATATTATAGAATCACAATTATGACAACCAAGCCGTTCCCAGGAAAGAGGGGGCTTTCCAATAAGAATTTCTCCTTACTAGCGCGCAATTAGGTGACCAAACCTCTCCTTGACAGAACTTTCTAGACATTGCCAATAATGCTATCTAATAATATTATTCAAATAATATGAATTATTGATCTGATAATGGGAAATCTTGTAAAGATTATTATTGAAACAACAATAATATAAAATATCAACGCAAAGAATTATTGAATCAATAAAATAAAATATTGAATAATAATTATCGTAACAATTATTGAGTAGTGCCTTCTTACGTAAGAATCAATAATTCAAAAATATCATGCATCCACGCGACATCACGTATTTTAACCACCGGGTATTCCAACAAAGGTTAACGGTAACAACTTCGTAGATTATTTATAAAAACTCAAACTTGTCGTTTTCTTCATCGATGCTTATTCTTACATTATGGGGCCCAAATGAAATGATCTGCCATTGCATTTAATATTCCCCGACAATAAGAATATTTCACGACCAAACGAATATTCCTCGACAACAATGATTATTTTATAACCACTTGCTTATTTTGCAAAATTTGCACATTTTACCCACAACCAAAACATTATATCAATTTAACACCTTATTATTCACAATAATAATTAGAGGAAATTCTATTTTATTTATAATAAGTTAGGGTCTTACAGAACGTCTCAAAACATGCTACTGATAACTTTGTCAACCACCCAACTAAAAATCATGGAGCGCCTATGATCAACTATCTGATCGTAGTGCAAGAGCAGGAGGACACCACGATTACATCCAAATGCAAATGTCTAAAGTTGGTAGATCAACTCCCTAGCAGAAAAGGTCAATTGAGATATCAGTGTTAACCACTTCTAAAGTTTTTCAACTGGAAAGCGCCTCAAGGACAAACCTGACCCTTAGTTCACTCTAAGAGGTTGGCCGTTCCTAAGCTACCTTAACCCAGATGGAATGCTTAGTCAAGTTCATCTCAAGGACTAAGACAAACAACGTTCATAGAGCACATTCTGAAGAGAACTCGAAGATCATAGTATAACCTTGACGATCGTAGAGTAGGCTCGACGATCACATTCTTCTCAGAGGATACGCTAGCTCATAGGGAGCTCAGAAGAACTAGACACATGCCCAACTATTCAGATAATGTGGAGATAAGTTCGAATACAGTTTGGAAATATGCCCTGCAGACTGTTGGTCGAAAAACTGATCACTAAACACGCGCAAGTATACGCAGTCTAACAAGTAATACAGTGATAAGGAGAGTGTCGTACCCACGAGGAACTATCACTAATATTTACCAAATACCGACTTTGTATCGTTTAAGTCTTATTCGAACAGCAGACTAATAGGGTTATGGTTAATCTAGTCATATCTAACTATCAAAGCAAGTAAATGGATAACGAATGGTAATCGAAGGTGCTTCAAGCTAAGGTCATAACTTCACCCCACACATGCATTCTGTCGAACACCTGGCGTGCTATGCTTCATCAAACTTCCTACCCTTCTCTCTGTGGTCTTAATGGTCACGACAGTTAGTCGACCGAGAACACACAAGTGCTCATACACATATGTCGAGGTATGCATAAACATATCCTCTCTAGATCCATCTGATAGGGAATAGAACAGACAAGAACATCCAAGCTAGGTGATAATCCTACACATGTCTATGCGAATTAACCTAACAAGGATTTAAGCCTAAGTTCTCAATTAGATCTTACGTGGCGCACATATATATGTCTATTCTATGCACAACTTATGCAATCGAAACAAATCGACAAATCATAATCACATGCTATATATTAAGGTGTAAATCTATAATCCTTCTTTCAATATCATATAGATTACCAAAATCATCACTAATGTCTTAGCGAGAATCATTAAGCATTAATATATTAAACCAAACCATATGGTGCCAACCAAAGAGATAAGATAGTCAATTTAAATAACAAAGGGTTCCATTATAACCTTATAGCCAATACTTAGTTCATAGCTATTGAACAAAATATAAGTAGCAATAAAGACAACATTTATGGATTACAAAATTAGAGGAAATAAATGGATAAGAATAAACTCTATCGAGGCTTTTCAGTCTCCAAGCATTTCGCTCCTATCAAGCTTTCCAATCCGTGTAGCTCACTGCTCTTATTGCTCCAAGGAAATCCTAGACTTCTCCCTAATCTATATTTACAGACATTATCTAAGAGATAGAGAGAGAAATTACAAAAGAGGAGATAGAGCTATTCTATTCTAACCTAAGCTATCCGATTATTTTTTATGCAGAGGCTAACTTTTATATATATATATATATATATATATATATCAGTATATCTCATTTTCTAGGTCAAGCCCAGCTCTTCTCCTGCTCTGCAAACCTTGGGATATCATGCAATGCAGTAGTAATAATATATTTAAAAAGTGGTATTTGTGGCACCACATCAAGATCATAAACACCGGAGGTCGCGCTGCAGCGTGAGTCCAAGAAGGAACTGTATACCGCTGCGAGTGCCAAGATGACTGACAGTGGGACAGAGGTGGCATTTGCTGGCAGCGAGATTAAGAGACATGGCATTGGCGCCAGGTAAGCGCCAATGTATGAAAAATTGCCCATTTTCCCCGAAATTGGAAAAGACCTATTAAGCCTTGCAATATATCGGTTACGCAAAATAATACTATAATCATATAAAAACTATATAAAATCTACGAAGATCAGGCAACTATTTAAGCCGTAAAGTATCCGATTCGCGAGTATAAATCCCACTCATCAAATACCCCCAAACTTAAGTCTTTGATTGTCCTCGAGCAAACTATCTAACACAAAAATAACAATAGTAAAACACACGCGAAGGAAATATTAAACTGTATATTAGCATCATGGCTTCAAAGCTCAATCATAGCTACTCCCAGAGAACATGGAAAACATAGATATGAGTAAGGGTTCAATCAATTTCAAGCATAAGACTGTGTTCGATCCATTCTATGTATGTGTGTGGAGGCCAACCATCCTAATTAATCATAGCTCAAATAAGTTCGCACAGTCTATTGTTAATACCAATATGCACACTCTGTAACTTAAACATTCAATAATCATTAAGAATAAGACGAAAGTGCAGCAAAGGATCAAAAGACTCTAGCATGAAGACAGTAAAATCTGACTCGGAGAGTCCTTAATTACCGTAGGCTATTCAGAACTACCCATTAATGAGCTTTTGATCACTGACTCCCAAGCCAGATGGCTTTAGGGCACTAGGTGTAGAACACCCCTATGAATCTAATAACTCGAGCAACAAAGGCCACGTAATCAACATAAGCCAAATTAGACTTTACGAAATTCGAAGATTATTAGGCGAGTGCATTTTATGCTCCATCTCAACATCGGCCCTGCGTTTATGGGTGAGTATGTTTCACGCTCCATCTCGACCCACCACAAGACTTTCGATATTTAATCTTCTTTTCTTTTTATTCTTCTTATTATTATTTTTATATGTCAACATGCCAGAATCCAAGATCCAAAACTGTATATGCGTTTAAATCTTTTATTACCTTGTAAAAATGAAAGTTTATAAAAGTTAACATACTCTCAAACCAATAAACACGCGAACTAAATTCGAAAAAATAACTAGTAAACAGTTGGTCGATGCTTGCTAAGAAGGACAGATCAATAACAGTCTAAACTTATCGATTGAATAAACCCCTAGCTCATACATGCTTGACATGACTCTAAGAGATAGACATAATCACTTGGCGCTTGTCATTAGCCACAATAAAAAATTAATGATAAATAAACCACCCTTGCATAATAGCAGCTCAAAATAGGGTAATAAATCCATTCACATGGCACAAGTATACAAATCTGTATAAGCCCCAAAAAGATGGCTATAAACCAAACATACATGTTGATAATACTTCAAGCATTCATAAATAATAACCAAAAACTGTTCATGGCATCCATAATAATAATCCCAAAACATAATACCGCAGTTCAAAACGACTGCACTATAATACCGATAAAAACATAATCAAAATACTAAAAATTACAACTTATCATAGTAGTAGACAGAAATAAAATAGATAATGAACCAAGACACCCCCAAACTTAAGGTGATCAATGCTCTCATTGCTAAACATATATCAATCTATACAAGAGGGCTTCCCTGAAGTCTGGTCACTCGGCAGCAACATCGTCCTCATCAGCTTCGGCGGGTGGTGATGGTGGAGGGTATGGTGGAAAGATAGGAGGCTCTAGGAACTGGAATGGCGTGAACTCAGTTTCCTCACCACTATACACAGTGTTTATGCTCTGCATTGTGTTGACCAACTCAACTCGACATCATGCATCATTGTGTCCTACCTCTGCAGAAATCTTTGCGATGTGCCTCTCTTGCCTCCTGAGCATTGGCGTCCCCAGTTCCCGATGTAGCAGGGTGAGGGATGCCATGATCTCTTCTAGTAGTCCTTATGAAGCTGAGCCTACGTCTGGTGGCTTCGGGTGCTCGACCTCTTCTGTAGGAGGTGGCTTAGTAGGTGGCCCGTACCCTTCACCTATGACATGTGAAGCCTCCTCGTCCCATACATTAAAGCGCGAGATGATCTGATGGTCGATGAATGAGACCGCACAGACAGGTTATTCCAACAGAATAATAAATAACGGAACCAGGTCATGCGTAAACGCACAGACAGGATATTCCAACAGAATAATAAATAATGGAACCAGGTCATGCGTAAATTGTGACACCCCCAAATCCTGGTACTTCATTTCCTTAAGATTTGGTGTTCACTTAATCAAAATTTATTTTTAACTACCCAATCATAATAAAATTGAATAATAAAAACCTGTCCATACAGGATTAAACTTAAATAAAAATATCCCAGGTTATCTAACCTTTAGTTACAAACATTCAAATGCGAAAATTAAAAAAACTTCATTACAATCTTTAAACCAAAGTCTGATAATAAAACTATTACAAGTCTTCAATATTTGGTCGTCTTTCCTTTTCTCTTACTGGTGCTAGGTACGTCACCCTTTTCAGCTTTAGCTGTAAGAAATTTTACAGGCAAGAGTGAGCAAACAAGGCTCACTTGGAATAACAACAAGTAATTCTTTAAACTTTTACATCAATTGCCAAAACTAGGCTCAATAGAACTGAACAATGTGTTCTATTAACTTTCTAAAAATTATGACATTCACTGAGGGTCTAATGACCACGAATCATGTCAACAGTTATAAGTAATCTTTCAACTTTAACTTTAACAGTCATAAGACTATAAGGACTCCACGTACTTAGGGGGATCAACCTTTTGTACAATGTATTGTGCACAACCATTTCAACGCTAAGCGTAAACCTCTATTAAAAGAGTTGTTCATCTCAGTATTTAGAATACAAGTCCGCACCAAAGTAAGTTTGGTTTGGATACATTACAGGGTAATTTAGAATTCAACGGTAATCAACTAAGGATTAGTTGATTACAACAGAAATAACTGTATGCTATGGAATAATCATAACTGAATTGGTATTTGTAATTAACATCATGCTTTAGGAATAATCTAATAGCATAAACATTGAATAATCATATCATAATTTGCTTTGAACAATATTAGGTCAAAGTTATTGAGAATTGAATACTAAGCATGCATAGTGAATAGTAATTTGAACGATAAAGTTGTTCAACACTAGAATATATAAAGCGACTCGCATGCTAAATAATAAGTTACATATTAGAGAAACTGGCTCAATATTAAACTATAAGATTTGGGATACGTATATCGTTATGAGCAACTAGATACAATAACTTATTCAATAATAGGCAATCTAGCTCTACGAAAGTGTAGAGGTAGCAACTTACAACAATTGTAATTGAATTTGAAAATAATAACGTACTAATGAAATTAAACTCGCACAATGAAGTTTTGAGTTAGAGAACTTGCCTTTAGCACAAGCTAAACCTTACAACTTGAATCAATACCCTATACGTATTTCATCATGACATAATTAGTCATTACCAACATTTTATATGTATATAAACAAATATATACATCATGTAGGTCAAATCACCCATTCACATAATCAAATTATGTTAATACTAGTTAACACTTGATAACATGCTCATGCATAGTTTAATACTACTGAAATCATCATTTAGCATTCATATTATTAACACATAACCTTTATTTTCAAAATTTGTGCAATAAACTAAAACTGCTGTAACCTTACGCTAACTTTCATGGTTTTGGCTTTTTTACAGATTTACATTGTGGTTGGTATTATGCTGGCCACATTGAAGTAAGGCCTATTTACATGAAGATCACAAAGCCGATTGATATTTGCGCGATGTGTACCGTACACAAGAACATAAAACTTGTCTCTTCATTGGTAGCAAGGCTGGCTGCCAGAGTCCGAAACTTCGGCGACCAAGCTCGGCAACAACATGAACAAAAGCCAAATTGGCCTACAAGCTCCAATCTAATAGACTAATTAACATGTAATTCATATAGAGACTTCATGTAAACATATTGTGAAGACTTCTAACATGATTCTACACATAAAATAACATAAACATCGAATTTACAACACCCAATTTCAATATTTTGGCAAAAACTCCATTTTTGATATTTTTAATGGAAATCAACACTGTGATTTTGTTTTCAATTAAAAAAGTAAATTCAAAACACCATAGTTATGATTATATATACTTTATCAAATTCAATAATCAATTTATCAATTTAACAACTAATTAAACCTTAATTTCTATTTTAAACTAAGCCATATTCATATATATTTTTTATATGAACTCACTGTGATATACTTTTCTTCACAATTTACATACATACATAAAGAAATTGATTATAATCATACATAATCTAAAAAAAAAATAGTTTTACAAGAACAATCATCATCTAAAGCTATATACACAAGAAATTCATCATCCATAATTATTTATAGAGAACTTTTTGGAGAAGAAAACTAAACTTTAAAAATAAAATACAAGGATTAATATCCTACCTTTGATTAAGAAGATGATACTCTAGAGTTTAGAAGAAAATAGTTATGATCACAATCTTCTTTTCCCCAATTCTTTTCTCAATTTCTCTAAATTCTCTCAATTTTTCTCTCTGTATTCTTCTTCTTCTCTTTTCTTCAACTGAGTCTTCTTCCTAACTCTAGTCTAACTAACGTAGGAAAAATATAACGTATAAGATATAATATATATTAAATATATAATATAACTCTAGCTATAAATTATATAAGTTATGTAAGTTTTAAAAATCAAAAGCCATAAGGCTTGTTTGGTTAAGCTAATAAAAATAACTCATTAACCCTTACACCTTGTTTGGCAAATCTAACTAAAACAAATGGATTAATCCTTATACCTTGTTTGATAAAACACTATTAGATTAAAGACTTAATATGCATTAAGACTTGTTTGGCCAAAACTAAATTAAAGTCCTTTAATTTATTTTAATAACTCCTTTATAGCAAGGTTATTAGTCACACTTCTACTTAATTAATTAATCAATTAAAATATTAGTCTATGAAATTACTTTAACACATAATTTAATATCGCATAACTATAATTTCTTTTACAATTGTAATTTTATTCGACCAACTAATATTTTAAATTACAAATTCCCATTTAGAATATTATAATTTATTTAAATCACTATAAGCTCTCTAGCTTACTTATTAAATTAAATTGTTATATAATCTCATAACAATTAATTTTCTTAGCTCCTTAATAATTTATTCATCAAATAATTAACTAAACCACATCAACTCAAATTTCCATTAAATACTTATATAATTCAATAAATATTTAATATTGCAAATAAATATTTAATATTTAATTATTTATTTAACAAAAATTTAACTAAACCACATCAACTCAAATTGAACAATTATTTATTCAACAATAAACATATCCATTAAATACTTATATAAATCAATAAATATTTAATATTACACTTTAAAATTCTAGAATGTTACATCATTCTCTCCTTACAGGATTACATCCTCGAATCACAACTCAAACAAATCATTCGTTACATTCTTCTATACTTACAAAAGATTACGTCCCCGAGAATCGAAGACACGGATTAAACAAATAACTCGTGGTACTCTTTTCAACATTTTCTCTTGAGTTCCCACGTAGCTTCTTCAAATATTGTGGTTCCTCCATATCACCTTCACGTAAGGTATCACTTTATTCTGAGCACACTTGCTTTCTCGTCAACTATCTGGATAGGAACCTCTTCATAAGACAAATCTTTCTCGAACTGCAACGGTTCGTACTCGATCACATGTTTGTAATCGGGTTTATATGGTCGTAACACCGAAATATGAAAAATATTATGAATATAGATTAATTTCGAGGACGAAATTTCATAAGAAGGGGTTATTGTAAGACCCCAACTTTTATGAATATAGATTAATTTTCTCTAAATATCATTTTTGAATATTATGGTGTGGATTTGATATAACGTTATAGTTGTGGGTAATATTTATAAATTTTGCAAAGTAAGTAAGTTGTTATAAAATATTCGTTTGGTCGGGGAATATTCTTTTTGTCGGGGAATATTCGTACGACGACACAATCATTGGTGGACCCCATAACAGAATTATTGTCGAAGTTAGAAAACGACAAATTATCTTTTAATAAAAATAACGACGGAAGTTTTACCGTTAACTGTTGAAATACCCGGTAATAAAGGTACAGTATTACGCGTGGTTGCATAGTAGCACACAATATTGATTATTGATGCTTACGTGAGAAGTCACTCAGTTATACTCAATTATTGCTACAGTAATTGCTACATCATATCTCTTATATTATTGATTCATTTATTGTCACAATATCATCTGTATAATATGTTATATTATTAAATCAATAATTGAGACGACAAGTTATAATATGATTAATAATTGTTGAAAGATTAAATATGTGTTGATTAAAAATAAAATGATTTGTGGTAATATTTATTCAATCCTTGATGTATATAAAGAGTCTATTATGAGACGTTTGTGGTAAGTTTGGTTATTCTATGGGGGCCCATATGTCATCATTTAAGAGTCTCTTTCGCCAATAGTAATTACCTTTACCAGACGTCAAATCACTTGCCATTTCATATTACAGGCGTCGAACCAATTATCGTTTCACATTACAGGCGTCGAACCAATTGTCGTTTCATATTACAGGCGTCGAACCAATTGTCATTTCACATTACAAGCGTCAAAACAATTGTCGTTTCACATTACAAGCGTCGAACCAATTGTCGTTTCACATTACAGGCGTCGAACCAATTGTCGTTTCACATTACAAAAGGCCAAACCACTTGGTGTTTCACATTACAAAGTCAAACCACTTGGTGTTTCACATTACTGAGGCGTCAAACCACTTTTCTTTTCACATCACCAAATCAAGCCGCTTGCCTTTTTACATTGCAAGTGCTAAGCTAAAATCTTCTATAAATAGAGGCCTAGTTCTTCATTATTTTCACGAAATTCATTCAAGCTATAGAGAGAAAGTATAGAGAATAAGAGAGAAAGAAGAAGAGTATTCTTACTTACACTACTGCAAAGATTCAATCTCCTACTAAAGTAAGGGGTGTTATTTCTTTTGTATTCATGAAGAGAACTTCATTATTCCATTCTTTATTATTATGTTGGAATAACTTTGCCTATGCAAGCAATCGCATACATGGTGAAATTCTTTTATTATTACATTGGAACATCCTCGCTCATGCATCTTTGTCATGCATAACCTTTGGTTCCATTATTTATTATTCTGTTGGAATATCCTGTCTGTGCATTTACGCATGACCTGGTTCCATTATTTATTATTCTGTTGTTATAACATGTCTGTGCGGTCTATCGCATGCTTGGTGAATTCTTTTGTTATTCCATTCTTTATTATACTCAGTTGGTTAAAGTTTTGGCTTTTATACTTTATGAAATTAGTGGAATATCCTTGATATTTGCGCTTCATCCAATATATTTTCATGGAAATATTCTTTTGAGTATTCTTGAATTTTACTCTACAAAGCAGTATCATGTTTGTGACAACCCGAGAATTTTGAATATTTTTAAATTTTTTATTAATTAATTTAGGGTTCAAAATTAGAACCTGTATGCAGAAAATAAGTGTATCGTTTGATATTTTTAAGATGGAATTTTGAGGATTTCAAAATTACATTGAGATTTAAGTGAATTATTCAGATTAAGGGAATAGCGTTTATGTTACGTGTATATGTGTATAAGATGTGTGGTTAAGGGTTGACCAGATAAAAGATATCTGTAACAAACCTTAAGTATATATTAAGAACGTCAACGTTCGGTTAGAAAGCCCTAACAAATTATAAGAAACCCTAGAAACCGGTTCTGAAACCCTAATTTTCGTGTCGGGAATCCGAAACCCTAATTCGGAAATTTAAAACCCTAATCTGGGAACTTAAAGGATAATTATAATTCTTAAGTGATATTAATCTTAATTAGGGTAAAGCTTAATTATTTAGTATACCCTAATTTCAAATTTAGAAAACCCTAACTTCGGGATTTGAAACCCTAATTTATAATTAGAGAAAACGAAAGTGTTAATTTAATACTTTTAATGTTAATTAGGAAATATTAATCCTAATTTTAAAGTTATTAGTAATTAGAAAACCCTAATCTAATTACGAAAATTTAATTTCTAAATTAGAAAATTTATTTTTCTATTAGAAACCCTAATTAGCGGTTTATAAACCCTAATGACCACTTTGACCCTAATTACTAAATTAGCGATTTTAATTAGGAAATGTTAATCCTAATTAGCAAGATTTAAATTATGATTTAGAAATGTTAATATAATTAGAAAATCCTAATTATAATTTAGAAATATTAATTTTCTATTTTTAAAACCGAAATTCGGAAATCTTAGAAATTAAATTGCAAATAAAGGGTTAAACCCTAAATTTTCCAAACCCTAAACCCTAACCAAACCTTAAATGCTAAGGGTTTGGCCAATTGACAAGAATGCCATTAAATTTAAAAATGAAAAGACTAAAATGCCCTTTAGTGCATTGTTAGATGTTGCTTGCAATCTTGCCAATATATGGAGTGGTTGAGCAACCTAGATCAGCCATGTGACTTAATTAATAACCAATCAGCCGAAATTTTGCAAGATCATAGCAACAAGTCATCAAAATAAATAGATTAAGAGAGAGAAAGTGGCTACTTTATTTTTCATTTCTCCCAAGTCCCTTCTCTCTCTAACTTTCGAAATCTAGAGTGAGAGAGAGTTAAATGTTGAGCCATGATCAAGTATTAGCAAGCCAAGAACAAGATCAAAGATCAGAAATCAAAAATCAAGTTAGAAAGAGGTATGAACCTTAAATTTCGAAAATCAGTGATCTTATGTTATAAGTTGTAATTTGTTGGCTAGATATGTGTATTAGGGTGTCTATAAGTGATCTGGGTTGATAGATCATGGATCTATAACACTTAGATGCACGAATCAAGCATTTTTAGAAATCTGGAAAAATGGAAAAAAAATGGCCTGACAGTCGAATGTCAGGCCCTCTAAATCTGTGTGTGTTTTCTGTTTAGTGTGTTTTATGTTTTAGATTTGTTCTATGCCATGTAGTCTTTAGTCTGGATCTTGAATCAGGTTCATATCAGGTTTATATTTCAAGTTATAAGTGGTCAAAGTTAGTTGACTGACCATGACCAAGCAGTTTCTGGAAAACCCAGAAGCCCAGTTTAGGTCTGACAAGGTTTTCCATGCTTCTGATCTTGCTACTGACAGGTGCTTTGGCCATGTTTGTGTATTGGACTTATATTCTGGTATAAGGACTACACGATTAAGCTTTCAGATCACTCAGAATAACAGTATATTCAAAGATATACCTGGTCAAATCAGCGTTGACCGAGTGGCCAGATGAAGATTCTGGAAAACCCAGAATCTTCAAGAACAAAATTTCTGACAGTAGTTTGACCAACCTTTATTTCTTATACATGTTGTTGTTAAACCGACCTGTTGATATATTATTGTAGCCTGACATCTCCTCTACAAGACTGAACCACTAGATCACATAAATCGAACCCAGAAAGCTAAGATTTAAAGCTTCAAAATAGAAGCCTCGACTATTCTTCAATTTCTGGAAAACCCAGAAATTGAAGAACAGGTCTGACATAAAGTTGTGTAGCTTAGATCTTACAATTTAGTGATGTTATGGCTATGAGACTTGTTCGTGATTATAGTGTTACACTTATACTATAATCATAACCCCTTACCAAAACCAGAAACGAATTAAAATGAGAATTATTGTTTCATTGAACCACCTACCTTGTCCAATCGACTTGAAGATCTGGGCATTTCAAGAACACACCAAGAACACCTATAGCGGCCAGATCCAGTCATTATAGGCCCTTTTACTAGCGACAGTTTAATTAAGAAATTAATTATTAATTTAGAAAATGATTTATTTTAATTAATAAATCGAAATAAATAGATTTTAATTATTAAAAATACTAAATAAATTTGAAAAATTATTTTAAATTCTAAAAAATAGTTTTAATTATTTAGAGTATATTTCATAAATATTTATTATTTTTGGAATATAAATGGTATTTAATTTATTTAATTATAATATTAAATAAATTATTTAAAATGATTTAAATACATGAAAATCATGAAAAATAATATTATGGTATAATAAAATATTTTAAGTTATTATCATTGACTTTTAATATTTTATAATGAATTTCATTAATTAATCAATATTAATGATACTTAGTTTATTTAATAACTATATTAAATAAATTATGTAAAAATAGAATAAATAATTTAAAAATCATATAAAAATGATTTAAGTGATATAAAAATATTTTAAGTTATAAAATATAACTTTTGATATTTTGTCATGAAAATATTAATATTTTAATATTAATAGTAATTACTTAGGATAATGAATTTAAGTGTTTAAAAATCATATTTAAATGATTTTAAGGTATTAAAATACTTTATGATATTATAAATATATTATAATATTATGATATGTATTTCATTAATATTTGATAATAAATAAATATTAATGATAAAGGAATTATGTGGTATTTCATTTATTTAAATACGTTTTTAATGATTGAAAATTCAAGATAAATAGTAGTAATTATTTAAAAATTATTACGAGACTTTGAAAAATATTTCGACTGTTATTAAAATTATCTGAGATAATTGTTAAGTGTTTATGAAGAGTTTAATTGAACTTAAACTCGTGAATGGTCCGACTAGACCGTCGGGATGTCAGTTTTGTGTCGGGTTCAACTCAGACTGCAATAGTTTGACTTGATACCGAATTCTATGTGTGTTGTAGACTGATAGGGTTATGTGTTATGTGTTATGTGTTTAAGTTATTCTATGTATATATATATTATAGTGTCCCGAATACCCAATTGAATAATATATACTCCAGACATCAATTATACTAACACAAATAAGTCCAACACAATGGAACTATAAAATTCATTTTTAATCAACACGAACTTATTCATCATTAATATTATAATTCACAATATTTAACAACCAGGTTGTTCCCGGGAAAGAGGGGCTTTCCGATAAGGATTTCTCCTTATTGGTGCCATGATTAGGTGACCAAACCTCTCCTCGATGTAACTTCTAGACATTGTCGATATTACAAATAATAATATGAATAACTTTGCCGTCTCAATTATTGATTTAATAATATATCATATAATGCGATGATAATCTTGTAACAATAATTGAATCAATAATATGAAATATGATGCAACAATTCTTTGTAGCAATAATTGAGTATAACGAGTGACTTCTCACGTAAGCATCAATAATCAATCTGGTGTCTTCTTTGTGCAACTACGCCAGATATTCTTTGTACTTTTACTACCGGGTAGTTCAACGGTTTTAACGATAACACCTTCGTAGTTATTTTCATAAAGTATTTTTGCCGTTTTCTCAATCCGACAATAATTCCGTTGTGGGGTCCACCAATGATTGTGCCGCTGTACGAATATTCCCTGTTAAAACGAATATTCCCCAACCAATCGAATATTATATAATAACTTGCGTACTTTGCAAAATTTATAAATATTACCCACAACTATAACATTATATCAAATCAATACCATAATATTCAAAAATATAATTCGAGAAAATTATTCTTTATTCATAAAAGTTGGGGTCTTACACCAAACCTCTCCTTGACAGAACTTTCTAGACATTGCCAATAGTGTTATCTAATAATATTATTCCAAATAATATGAATTATTGATCTGATAATGGAGATGATGTGCAGTGACAATTATTGAGCAACAATAATATAAAATATCAACGCAGCAATTATTGAATCAATAAAATAAAATATTGAACAGTAATTACTGTAACAATTATTGAGTAGTGTCTTTTTACGTAAGGATTAATAATTCAACAATCTTGTGCAATCTTTGTGTGCTATTTCGCTAATGCCACACGCGTATTCTTGTATTTTAACCACGAGGGTATTCAACGTTGTTAATTGTTAACAACTTCTGTTTGTTATTTATAAAACTCAATTTTGTCGTTATCTTCATCCGATGAGTTATTACATTATGGGGGCGCACAAATGGTACGTCTTGAGTCGTGCGAATATTCCCGACGTAGAAGAATATTCCACGACCAAACGAATATTTCCCGACATCAATGAATATTTTATAACCACTTGCTTATTTTGAAAATTTTATATATATCACCCTTAACTTTAACTTTTTATCAATTTAACCATTTACTAAATAGAAAAATTGAATAATTTTATTTTATAAAATTCGGGGTCTTACAATCTCCTCTCCTTATAAAATTTCGTCCTCGAAATTTACGTACCTGGTATTTCAAAGAGTTTAGAATACCTTTCTTTCATCTCAAATTCCATCTTCACTATCCTCATAACTTAAGTAAGAAAATTCAGCTTAGGTAGGACACACACTAGTGAAGGATGCTACTCGTCTCTCCCTTCCTAGTTCTAATCCCGGATCTCCGCCAGAGATCATATCCCTAAGCTCTGATACCAAATGTGACAACCCCAAAATAGGTCCATTTCACCCAACCTATTCTGAGTCGCCAAATACATGGTACATAAAACAACTACAACTTTATTACAACAATTGTCGTACAAAATACAACAACACATATGCTGTGAGTTTGGATACAAATATATACCAACTGTGACTCGTGTCCCAACCGTAATGTGAAAAATGTCCCATCAGTGGACAACACCTCACAGTGATACCTACATAAATGTATAGTCAAAAACTGTTTTAGAAATTAGAATCTTTGGGAAGTGCTCAAGGAAACCATCGTACATGGGAGGCCATGCTTCCAGGTTATGATAGATATCATATGTCCACAGAATTATCCTTGGTTGACCTAATAGACCCCAAAGAAAAACAAGAAGATTACTATCATATTCTTTCCAATGGTGAGTCTTCTCTTGCCATATCATTATCTCCACTGTCTCTAATAATGAATTATACTTCAAACAAACGCCAAGATTATATAGGTAGTGCTCGTAAATATACTCAGCAAGTGTATGTGCACAACCCTGTCTTATAATGACACGAGGTTATATGACATTAGACATCTTGTATGATAGTGACAAAACACCCTTCCAACGTTGGGTTCGCCTCACCCTATTGGATTCATCAAATATAACTACTAAATGATGACCACCGTTCTATTCCCTCATTACCCCTCGGCTGACCCAAATTACACTCGTATTACACGAAAAGGAATTGTGAAGCAAAAAGGGTGAGCACAACTAGCCCAGTAAAGAATATCATGACTAAAGATAAATAAATTATCAATAGCTTTCAACAGTAATAAATCAGAGATTTAGAACATATGGTAGATGATAAAATATTTCAACCATAGTTGCAGCGGAACGAGCAATCCATTAGAAAAGTCAAATGGACCATAAAGTCTATTATCTTCTCCATGTTAAAAGTCCACCAACAATGTTTTATCCCTGTAATATAAATCAACAGTTCCTGTCCACATTCATGTGAATAACTCATAATCATATTTGTGGTTCTAAATTCCTCTTCTCATCCAGGACAAAGATAATTTTCATCACTTGTCTTTACCTGAATCATCAAAGATCATGGTTATACCAAATCACAGTTCCTGTTCATAATCATACTAATAAATTCATCTTTGCACTACGGGCCAAAGATATTCATCAACAAGTCATCTTTGCACTACGAGCCAAAGATATTCAAAAACATGTCATCTTTGCACTACAAGCCAAAGATATTCAACAACAGATCATCTTTGCACTACATGCCAAAGATATTCAAAAATAGGTCATCTTTGCACTACGGGCCAAAGATATTCAAAAACAGGCCATCTTTACACTACGGGCCAAAGATATTCATATCTCAAAGAAATACATAATCATTTCAAAATCTATATAAACCATAATTATAACCATGTTGATAAATTCACCTTTGCACTTAAGCTAAAAATATTCAATTGTAAATTCAATGGTCATGATCATACCAGTCAACGATTCAACTTTGCACTACTGGCTGAAGAGAACCCATAGTCATGATCATACCAACAATCTACCCATCTTTACACTCAAGTCAAAGAGAAATTTCATCATCAGGGTTATAAAAATGTTATATATGATAATAAAAACAATATAATCAAAACATGGATTTAATTTCAAGAGTAAGATTCATAAATCAACTATAATTTGGACAGAAAAAGAAACCAATTTTGTCGTGAATAGTACCCGTGAACAGTAACTCATGAATAGTAACTCGTGAATAGTAACTCATGAATAGTACTCCGTATTCATACATAGTACCGTATACGTAAATAATGTCATATATGTAAATAGTGCCATATACATGAATAATGCCGTATACGTGAATAGTGCTGTATACGTAAATAGTAACCCCGACTCAAAAAGATAGAAATTTCACAATAAGATCCATACCAATATGTCAGTATAATGATATTGAAAGAATAACATCATTATGAAGAATATAACATCCCTTACTATCCCTTACCTCAAAAGAGCAGTATTTCTGACTAGATATCGATATGACGCTGAAGGAAACTTGCACTGATGAATAGCAACTCACCAAGTATCTAAATAATCACAAAATACGCTCGATAATCTAGAGAGAAAAAGAGAGAAAATTTATGAATTCTGGTGTGATTTTCAATTCTAACTTAGCCCTCTATTTATAGGAAAATGTTAGCACACCGAAGCAGACTTGACCTGCTACCTGATGGCTTTACCTGCTACTATTGCCACCCACCACATCTGAAATAAAATTCAGCACATTTCTTCACCAACCACAAGTGGGGCCCACCAATTCTAGAATTTTCCACCAAAATTATTTATAAACCTAATTTCCGAATCAGTCACCTCTTAAAATTCATAACAAATTATACGTTCATTTTTAACGGTTCAAAATATGTGAACATATACTCAACTTATATATGCATAACATATCCAAAAATCACAACGATCCAACGGTCGGATCAAAATTATAACTCACACAATAAAGTTGTAAGAACACTGATTTGATCTTTGAATACCTCCAATCCGACAAAATACTGATAAAATACCTCAACATTAATTCCTTCATTTATAACTACATAAAGAAATCCATCATTTATATCCACATCAAATAAATATTTCATTATCATATAAATCAATAATTAATTATTCACAAATAATATTACAGAATCACAATAATGAAAACCAGGCAGTTCCCAGGAAAGAGGGGGCTTTTCGATAAGGATTTCTCCTTACTGGCGCGCAATTAGGTGACCAAATGTGACGCCCCCAAAATTAGGTATACATCACCCATCTTGAGTCGCCAAATACATGGTACAGAATTCAAATACAACTTAATAATACAACTGTCATGTACAATACGACAAAACATAAACTGTGAGTTTGAATACAAATATTGTCTACTAGAGATTATACAAACTCAAAAGGTCCCTCATTACAATTATTATCACACTATTTCACGAATAGTGAGGACTACTAATGCACCATCTAGGACCATCACTCGTTCCCCGACTAGTCCCATTTCGTTCTCATTTCTGAAAGAGAACGGTGAAAGAACATCGATTATAACATTACGGTAATGATTACACCGAATAATCCCTAATCATAATCATACCAAGTCCATCTATGCACTTTCTGAATACAGATGACTTTCAACAAAATATAAACATAAGGATGATGACAATGATATAAAATTCAATAAAACAAGTTCAAGAATTAATTTATCTAGGGCCGATAACGTCCAAATTGTCAACATGATCTTTGTTTTGTAGAGTAAAATTCAAGAATGCTCGAAGAATATTTCCATGAAAAGATCTTTGGATGAAGCGCAAATATCAAGGATATTCCACAAATTTCATGGAGTATAGAAGTCAAAGTTTTAACCAACCGAGTATAATAAAGAATGGAATAACAAAAGAAATCACCATGCATGCGATAGATCGCATGACGAGCGAGTTATTCCAATGAATAATAAATAACGGAACTAGGTCGGTAAAAAACGCATGCATGGATATTCCAACGAGAATAATAAAGGATGGAACCGGTCCCAAGCATAAACGCTGCATATGATGGATATTCCGGCGGAATAATAAAAAGAACGAAAATAAGGTCCCAAGAACGCACAAAACGAGGATATTCCGGCGAATAATAAAGAATGGAATATTAGAAGAATGTCACCATGTATAGGGTAGCCAGCATTATCTGAGTTATTCAACGAATAATAAATAATGGAATAATAGAAGTTCTCTTCATGAGTACAACAAATAACATCCCTACAGTAAAAGAAACCGAATATAAGAGTAGGGAAGTAGCGAGAATACTTTTCTATAGGTTCTCTTGTAATTCTCTCTCTAGAGTTTGGGTGAATTTGTAAGAAATAATGAAGGAATGAGCTTCTATTTATAGGAAAATGGAATGAATAATAACTAATTCATGAACGGTCCGAGATTGATTTACTATTAAACCAGACGGTCCATATTGGTTTACTATTAAAACTTAAAACAAAGGTCCATCTTGATTTACTATTAAAACTTTAAACCAAATGATCCATATTGATTTACTATTATAACTTCAACCAATGATGCGAAAAAATTAGCACATCTCCTCATGGAATAATATTGTACCCAAATACCGAATGCACAATATTAGAGTGAATAATATAAGGGTGAATAAGAACTCATGAATAGTAATTAAATGAATAGTAACTCATGAATAAGTAACTCCGACATGAAAAGTGTCCCGAATACCCAATTGAACAATATATCCTCCAGACATCAATTATACTAACACAAATAAGTCCAACACAATGGAACTATAAAATTCATCTTTAATCAACACGAACTTATTCATCATTAATATTATAATTCACAATATTTAACAACCAGGTTGTTCCCAGGAAAGAGAGGGCTTTCCGATAAGGATTTCTCCTTATTGGCACGCTATTAGGTGACCAAACCTCTCCTTGACAGAACTTCTAGACATTGTCAATATTGCAAATAATAATATGAATAACTTTGCTTAAATCTCAATTATTGATTTAATAATATATCATATAATGCGATGATGATCTTTGTAACAATAATTAAATCAATAATATGAGAAATATGATGCGTGAATTCTTTAAAGCAATAATTGAGTATAACCGAGTGACTTCTCACGTAAAGCATCAATAATCAATACCGGTGTCTAATTTTGTGCTTGACTACGCCATATTCTTCGTACTTTTACTACTTAGGGTAGTTCAACAGCTTTTAACGGTAACACCTCCGCCATTATTTTTATAAAGTATTTTTATCGTTTTCTCAATCTGACAATAATTCCATTGTGGGGTCCACCAATGATTGTGCCGCTGTACGAATATTCTCTGTTAAAACGAATATTCCTCGACCAATCGAATATTATATAACAACTTGCGTACTTTGTAAAATTTATAAATATTACCCACAACTATAACATTATATCAAATCAATACCATAATATTCAAAAATATAATTCGAGAAAATTATTCTTTATTTATAAAAGTTGGGGTCTTACAACCTCCCCTTCTTATGAAATTTCGTCCTCGAAATTAGAATTACATACACGTATGTCGAAGAGATGAGGATACCTTGACTTCATCTCAGATTCTAATTCTCAAGTCATTTCCTCCACATCGTGGTTTCTCCACAAAACTTTGACTTGAGGTATAACCTTGGAGCGTAGAACATGATCCTTCTTATCCAAGATTTTAACAGGTAACTCTTCATACGTTAAATCTTCCTCTATCTCGTCTGGTTCTAACTCAATAATGTGGTTCGGGTCTTCACATATTTACGTAACATGGATATGTGAAAAACGCGTTATGAACACGAGACTTACTTGGCGGTAAAGCGCGAGTCTATAGCCACACGATTCCCACTTTCATCAAGAATTAAAATGGGCCAATGAACCGAGGATTGAGCTTTCCTCTCTTTCCAAATCTCGTAACTCCTTTCCATAGAGCAACACGTAACAACACATGATCTCCAATATCGAATTCTACGTCCTTTCGATGAAGATCAACATAACTCTTTTGTCGATCTTGTGAAGTTTTTATACGTTGTCGGATCGTTTGAATCTTTTCTATAGTCATACGTACCAACTCCGGTCCCAACAACGTTGCTTCACCCACCTCATCCCAACATACTGGAGAATGACACTTTCTTCCATACAACGCCTCAAATGGAGCCATGCCAATACTTGCTTGATAACTATTGTTGTAGGAAAACTCCACCAATGGTAAGAATTTGTCCCAACTTCCCTTGAAGTCAAGGACACAGAGTCTTAATAGATCTTCAAGAGTTTGAATAGTCCTCTTCGACTATCCGTCCGTCTGAGGATGATATGCCGAGCTAAATTGTAAGTCTGTGCCCATAGCTTTTTGCAAACTAACCCAAAATCGTGAAGTGAATCTTGGGTCTCGATCAGAAACTATGGATACCGGCATACCATGCAGTCTTACAATCTCGTTTATATACATACGAGCAAGACGTTTAAGTGTATAAGTTTCTCGTATCGGTAAGAAATGAGCAGACTTGGTCAATCTATCAACAATGACCTAAATCGCATCTATGCCTTGAGAAACCTTAGGAAGACCGGTAACAAAATCCATGGTAATGTGCTCCCACTTCCATTCTAGAATTTGAAGTGGTTACAATGGACCTTTTGGTACTTGATGCTCCGCCTTGACTCGTTGACAAGTTAAATACCTTGAGATAAACTTCGCTATCTCTCTCTTCATATTGCTCCACCAAAATGTATGTCGAAGATCATGATACATTTTGGTACTCCCATGATGGATTACAAATGGTGTGTTGTGTGTCTCCATTATGATTTTATACTTTAAATCAGGGTCGTTAGGAACACAAAGTCTGGAGTTGACTCGAAGTATTCCTTCTTCATCGATTCTTGCTTCCGGCATTGCACCTTCTTGCATTTTCTTCCTCATATGCATCAGCTCCGGGTCTGTAGCTTGAGAAACTTTAACTTTATCAATTAAAGTCGGTTCTACTCGTATATTTGCCATCATCACATGGGTCCCTGGAGTTTTTAACTCTATCTCCATCCTTTGCAAGTCACACAAAATGGGCCTTTGCATTGACAATATCGCACTCGTACTTGCATATGATCTTCTACTCAATGCGTCAGCTACCACGTTCGCTTTTCCAGGATGGTATTGGATGGTATGATCATAATCTTTTAACGGTTCAAGCCAACGTCATTGTCTCATGTTGAGTTCCTTTTGAGTGAAGAAATATTTGAGGATTTTATGATCCGTAAAGATCTCCACTTTCTCCCCATACAAATAATGCCTCCAAATTTTAAGTGCGAAGACAACAGCTGCTAACTCTAGATCATGAGTAGGATAATTCCTCTCATATTCTTTGAGTTGTCTTGAGGCATAGGCTATGACTTTCCCATGTTGCATGAGAACACATCCCAACCCTTTGCCCGAAGCGTTACTGTAGATGACAAATCCCTCCGAGCCAGATGGTATTGTCAAAACAAGTGCTGAAATGAGTCTCCTCTTGAGTTCTTGAAAACTCTTCTCACATTCTTCGCTCCAATCGAACTTTGTATCTTTTCGAGTCAGCTGAGTTAATGGAGTAGCGATTCGAGAAAATCCTTCCACGAATCTCCGATAATAAGCAGCTAAACCGAGAAAGCTATGTACTTTGGTCACTAATATAGGTTGCTCCCAGCTTTGAATAGCTTCAATCTTTACCGGGTCAACAGATATTCCATGACTTGATACTACGTGCCCAAGGAATGCTACTTCCTCAAGCCAGAACTCGCATTTCTTCAACTTGGCATAAAGCTTGTTTTCACGAAGCTTTTAGAGTGTCAGCCTCAAGTGTTGCTCATGATCTTCACGGCTTTTGGAATAAATAAGGATGTCATCAATAAAGACGACCACAAAGTGATCCAAATATTCCTTGAATACTCGGTTCATAATATCCATGAAGGCAGTAGGAGCATTAGTCAATCCAAAGGACATGATTAGAAATTCATAATGCCCGTACCGAGTTCTGAAAGCCGTCTTTGGAATGTCATCGGTTCTAATATTTAATTGGTGATATCTGGAACGAAGATCAATCTTTGAAAAGAATTTGGCTCTTTGCAACTGGTCAAACAGGTCATCAATACGTGGCAATGGGTACCTATTTTTGATGGTGACATGATTCAACTCTAGATAATCAATACAAAGTCGCATACTCCCATCTTTCTTCTTCACGAATAGAATATGAGCACCCCAAGGAGACGTACTAGGACGAATGAAACCAATGTCTAACAATTCCTGCAATTGGGTCTTTAACTCCTGAAGTTCAATAGGAGCCATTCGATATGGGGCTTTGGAAATGGGTTTTTGTACCAGGTTCAAGGTCGATACAAAATTCAATTTCACGCTCTGGGGGTAGGCCAGGAAGTTCTTTAGGGAATACGTCAGGAAATTTATTAACAATAGAAATATCATTCAAAACTGACGTTTTTTTGTTTAGATCCGTGACATGAGCTAAGAAAGCTTGACATCCATTTTTCAATAAACGAATAGCTTTATGGCTTGAAATGACCGTGATTGATTTTAATGGTTTGGTCACTTGAATTTGCATAATAGGTTGATTAGGAATATGAAAACTAACAACCTTACAAAAACAATCAATTTTTGCATGATGAGTATTTAACCATTCAATCCCTAGAATTACGTCAAACACAAGTATTTTTAAAGAAATAAGATCGACAGGTAATGTGCGGTTACCAATTTGAACCAAACAAGACTTATAACCAGTGGATGTAATGAAGGTTTCTCCCAACAGAGTTTCCACAGATAAGTTAAAGTCTAATTTCTCCGGAGTCAAATTTAATCGTTGAGCGCATGTAGGAGAAATAAAAGAATGGGTAGAACCGGTATCAAATAAAGTATAGACTTCGCTAGAGTTTATGATAAGCTTACCCGTGATGATCTCATTCGGGTTCCTTGCTTTCTGGGAGGTCACAACAAACTCTCTTCCTTGCACTACCGACTTTGACTTTTTTGGGACGGCCTTTGGTGCCTCCATCCTAGCTGAACTTGTCTTCGGTGAACGACAAAATCGGGCTAAGTGACCTTCTCTTCCATAATTATAACATGCTTTGGACTGACATCGCGCTTGATTTGGTGATGTGTCCTCCCCTCCGCATTTGAAGTATATGATAAGTGGTCGTTCTCCTTCCTTAACAACGGGTGCTGGTGCTGACGTCCTTCCATCATTGTTGAATCTCCTCTTCTTGAAATGTACATTCTTATTATTTTAGCCCTGATTACCACCGAAGTGGTTACCATTTCTAGCTTGTTGATTCCCTCCACGCTTGTTGTCACCGCTTCGATGACTGCTTTTATTGGTATTATCATTTTGCCGGCTGCTCTCTTTTCGTTGCGTTGACTCGTTATCGCGCTCCACTAACTGAGCCCTATTTACAACATCTGAATACAAACACAGTTTATGAGAAATAAGATGTTGACGTATCTCCGGCTTCAAACCTCTTAAAAACATCTGTGTCATTGTCTCTTCATTATCCACCAAGTGGGACGCAAACCGGGACAACTCGACAAACTTGGCTTCATCTTTGCGACACGGTCATATTATTTTGCTCCAACTTGATGAATTCTACCTCTTTTATATGATGAATACTTTCGAAAGTACTTGTCGTTGAATAGTTCTTGGAACTTTTCCCAAGACATCTTCGGTCTGGCGGGAGTTGAGTATGCTTTACCGATTCCCACCAAATCTCGCCTCTGCAGCATGACATAAAAGGCGACAAAAGGAACCTTTTGCTCTGGAGACATCCCAAGACATCAAATATCTTGGTGATTTGCTTTATCCATGCTTCCGCCTTAAGTGGTTTTGGCTCTCCAATAAACTCCGGTGGTCCCAAACCTTGAACTATTTAGCGGTGACCATCAGAGAGTTTCCGATGTTTCCACCTATATTTTGGATAGGAGCCGCTCTCGCTTCATTGTTGCATGAATTGCATAAAGCCTCTGAACATTTGATCATTCATCATTTGGTCGTTGTTGTTGTTTTTGCGTGAGGATTGTTGCCTTCCTGATGCACATTATCCTCGATTATTGATATGTGGTGAATCAACGATGCTTTGTGCTCCATTGCTATTCTCAACATTCTCGGATGTCATTTTCAGAATCATCGCCACAAAACAAAAGGTTAATTAACATGTCGCATATTATTCCTATATTCTGACCGACCAATTAAATACAAAAAAACTTATGTAGGTCATACTAGCGAAGGAATTCTCCGTCTCTCCCTCCTAGTTCTATTCTCACATCTTAGCAGGATCATATCCTAAGCTCGATACTGTTGTGATGCCCCCAAAATTAGGTATATATCACCCATCTTGAGTCGCCAAATATATAGTGCAATTCAAATACAACTTAATAATACAACCGTGCAGTATACAATACGACAAAACATAAACTATGAGTTTGAATACAAATATTGTCTACTAGAGATTATACAAACTCAAAAGGAGTCCTCATTACAATTATTATCACACTATTTCACGAGAATAGTGAGGGACTACTAATGCACCATCTAGGACCATCACTCTGTTCCCCACTAGTCCCAATTCGTTCTCATTTCACAGAGAAGAAATAGTGAAAGAAAGGGTGAGCTCAACTAGCCCGATGAAATATTATGACTAAGATAATGCAGAATAATTTATCGTTAGCCTTCAACAATGTTAAACTGATAAAATATAATAAATATCAAGCCAAAGATATTCAAAAACATGTCATCTTTGCACTACAAGCCAAAGATATTTAGAAGCTTTATGCAATTCATGCAACATTAGGCGAGAGCGGCTCCGGTCCAAAATGCAGGTGGAAACACTGGCAACTCTCGGACGGTCACCGCTAAACAGTTCAAGGAGCTGGGACCACTGGAGTTTATTGGAGAGCCAAAACCACTTAAGGCGGAGACGTGGATAAAGTAGATCACCAAGATATTTGATGTCTTGGGATGCTCCGAGGAGCAAAAGGTTCCTTTTGCCACCTTTATGTTGCGAGGAGAGGCAGATTACTGGTGGGAATCGTTAAAGCGTACTCAACTTGCCACACTGAAGATGACTTGGGAGAAGTTCCAAGAATTGTTCAATGACAAGTACTTTCCCGAAAGTATTCGTCACATTAAAGAGGTAGAGTTCATCAAGCTGGAGCAAAATAACATGACCGTGTCGCAGTACGAAGCCAAGTTTGCCGAATTGTCCCGGTTTGCGTCCCATTTGGTTGATAATAAGGAGAGAATGACGCGAATATTTCTAAGAGGTTTGAAACCCGGGATACGTCAATATCTTATCTCTCATAAACTGTGTTTGTATTCAGATGTTGTAAATAGGGCTCAGTTATTGGAGCGCGATAATGAGTTAACCGAACAAAGAGAGAGTAGCCGACAAGTCGATAATACCAGTGGCAGTAGTCATCGAAGCGGTGACAACAAACGTGAAGGAAATCAACATGCCAGAAATGGTAACCACTTCGGTGGTAATCATGGCCAAGATAATAGAAGTAGAAATTTCAAGAAGAGGAGATTTAATAATGATGGAAAGACGTCAGCACCAACACCTATTGTTAAAGAAGGAGAACGACCACCGGTCATATGTTTCAAATATAGACAGAAGGGACACATTGTGACACCCCCAAATCCGGGTGCTTGATTCCACGAGTTTGGTGTTCATCTATCAAATATCATCATCTATCTATCCCCATAATAAATGCAAACCATGCAATAGATAGAAATAAAATCTTCCCCTTAAGGGTTACAACATCCGAATAATAATACAATCCCAGGTTAAACTAACCTTAAACATCTGTGCGGAAACATAAACAATAAGTCTTAAACAACATCATTAACTCAAGTCTTAAGCATAAATACATCATCTAATAAAAATAACAAGTCTTTATCACTTGTTAACCTTTCCCTTGCCTTTACTAGTGGAAGGTTCTTCGGTTCTATCGTTCTTAACTGCAATGTTATTATTAAGCAAGAGTGAACATGATTTACCACAAGTATAACAATAAAATAACAGTAATAATAACATGCGAGTGAATCAAAGACATCTGAATAAAAGCTCAACTTTTGAATCAAGAATAAATAACAAGAATCAAAAAGATTTAGAGGTCATAAGACCTTGAACTATGTCCTAGGTTATCAAGGGTTATACTTGAAACCTTTAACAATCATAAGACTATGGACCTTCTACTTTCGTACTTAGGGGATCGACCCTTAGTACCATCATTATGCACAATATCTTAACGCTAGCATAAGTAAATCCCTTTGCAGGGTTGTTCATCTCAGTTTGACATTCGAGTCCGCACCAAAGGAAGTTTGGTTTGGATAATTCAATAAGGGTTCTAAAATTTAGAATGTTCATCAACTATGGACTAGTTGAATCAATAAGGATTCGCTAGTCTAACAAGGTTCAACAATAATGATATTCAAATTGAATAATAATCTCAAGAAGTATACAATAGAACGATTATTGTATAACAAAATCATACTTTGAAAAGATAATCAATCTTTATTATAATAATTTGAACTTGAATAATAGTAATGATAATTTACTCGAGGTAAATAATAAACTTGAACAATAATGACAAATAGGGTTAGGAAACTTGCCTCGTGCGTAGATTACACTTTAACTAAGCACGTTCTTTGAATTTAATCCTACATACCATTCACATTCACAATACTAGTTAATTATAACTTAACTAATCATCATAAACTCATTCTTTTGCCTAATTCGAATATTGACTATACTTAGTCAAATTACCACTTTGTCACATAATTTACACATCATGAATAACAAGCTAGTTATGTATTCAATAATTCAATCCACATGCAATTATGTTATTTAAATGTTAAACAACTATTTTACATCTCATTATACTTCTAACATATGTCCATGTTCATTACATTAAGTTGCTTTCACATTGCTAGACTTAATCAATTTAAAAATCTCATTTTTGAACTTTCTGGAGAGTGGTATTGACTGCATATTCATCATACATACACTAGTCTTCACGTCTGGCTGTAGCGATGGTATGACTGCTTGACTGACTCTTATGACTCATGATATATATGGCGCTGCATGTGCGGGAAATAAGCGGTGGCCGGCAAGCTGTCCATGTTGCGCACTGCATACTGAAAATGACATTTCGCGAAAAATCGCAGAACATTCCAATTTCTTCCAATTTCTTATTTTCTACTCGAAATTAGACATACCCATATGATGTAATTCATGCATAAACATAACCCAACATTTATATAACGACTTTAACCAATGTAAACACTTAATTACAGAATTTAAGCATGCAATTTCACTGACTTTGATGTTCTTGAAGGTTTTGAAAATAAAATTGTCATTATGGATTCGTTATAACACCGAATCCGTTTATTTAAACTTTGGTCTCTTCGTATCAACATGCATAACAACATACAAGTGTAAAATTTAGGGATAATATACGATCAACACATGAAATATCACGTATAAGGCCATATGGCCAAAACCCAAACTTTGTAATTTATGAAAAACATATACGATATGTGTTTTCATAAAATTGATGATATAGTTTACATAATATATATAATTAAATACGATGTGATGCGCTATAACACATACAAAACCCATAATCGTTACTCCTATCCCAATTACAGAGGCTTTACAGTATGAATGAAAGCCATTTTCATAAAACTCAAATAACGTAAAAATAGAATTTGGGAAGGAGGAGATTACCCTGTAGAGTATAATTTAGTAGGCTTAGATTCCTCACTCTCGATTCTCTTTCACAGACTTACAATTTCTCTCTGATAAACTCTCTCTAATTTTCTCTCTGTGATGTTTTATCAGACTTAGTAAAATAATGAAGAAGAGAAAAGAGAATAAGCATTATAAGAATCGATGATCGCACTTTCTATAATTGGATTACCCATCATGGGTTAACTGCCCATAAATCCCCCTAAGGCCATGTTTGGCTAACAAGAATAGATTTCAAAACTATTTAATTAAATAAAGCTTTATCATATAGTTTAATTAATGTCACACACCTTCATAAAATAATTCAATATTTTATTTAATTTACTTTAAATAAAATATATTAAATTCTCATAAATTCACACGATCACATAATTAAATTTCTCATTAATAAATAATGTCAAATTATTAACTATCTAATTAATAATTAAATTAATTAAAATACATTAGGCTTATTTAGTATTTCTTTTAATACAATAAGCTCACATAATTACATATAGCGAATAAAAATTCTCCACATTAATTTAATAAATGTAACACATATAATTAAATTAATCTACCACAATTGCATCAATTAATTATTTAATCTAATAATTAAATCATCGAAAATATTTATTTACTTCAATAAATATTAAAATTAAATTACAAAAATCTAGTTCGTCACATCTTTCCCCCCTTAAAAGGATTCTGTCCCCAGAATCACGACTCAATAAATTCAACCCGTTACATTCTCCCCCCCTTTCAAAGATTCTGTCCCCAGAATCGCTTACACATAATTAAGTAAATATCTGAGGGTAATTCTTCATCATATTCTCTTCGAGTTCCCACGTAGCTTCTTCAGCGTTGTGGTTCCTCCAAATTACCTTAACAGAAGGTATTACTTTATTTCTCAGAACTTGTTCTTTTCTGTCAACAATTTGAACATGAATTTCTTCGTAAGATAAGTCTTTTTCAAAATGTAGGGGTTCGTATTCAATTACATGCTTGTAATCGGGTTTGTAGGGTCGTAAAACAAAAACATGGAAGACGTTATAGACATTCTCGAGTGCTGGAGGTAGGGCTACCTCGTATGCAACTTCTTCGATTCTTCTCAGTACTTCAAATGGTCCCATGAATCTTGGGCTCAATTTCCCTTTCTTTCTAAACCTGATCTTTCCCTTCTAAGGAGATACCTTTAAGAAAACATAACTACTTGATTCAAATTCGATATTTTTACGATGTGGATCAGCGTATTTCTTCTGTCGATCTTGAGCTGCTACCAGTCGTGCTCGGATCACTTTGACTATTTCTTCTGTCTGTTGTACCAATTACAGCCTAGCAATTGCCTTTCACCAACTTCATCCCGATGGCGGAGTTACGCACTTTCTGCAATATAACGCTTCATAAAGGCGGCATGCCATACTAAGCGTGGTAATTGTTGTTGTGGCCGAACTCTCTACTAACGATAGGTGAGCATCCCAATTTCCTTTAAAGTCCATCACACGAGCTCTTAACATATCTTCTAATGTCGAATCGTTCTTTCGCTCATCCAATGCTGTTTGAGGGTGGTATCTTTGTGTACTCATTCGCAATTGCGTACCCATGCATTCTGAAGACGTTTTCGAAATTCCATGTAAAGCGGATCTCTATCGAAAACAATTGACACCGAACTCGTGCCTCGAAACAATTTCTTTTACATATAGCCTCGGTGATCTAAGTTGAATCGATTTTGATCGGAAGGAAGTATGCGGATTTAAATCGATTGGTCAACGATAACCCATACCGCGTCGTAGCCTTTCTAAGTCATCAGAAGGCCAACCACGAAGTCCATTGTAATATGTTCCCATTTCCATTCTGGGATCTCCAACGGTTGTAGTAATCCACTTGGTCTCTGATGTTCTGCTTTTACTTTCTGACAGGTCAGACACTTGGCAACACATTCTGCAACATCAAGTTTCAAATTCGGCCACCAGAAATGCTGTCGAAGATCATGGTACATCTTGGTACTACCAGGGTGAATCTAATATCGTGAACTATGAGCCTCGCTCAAAATTTCTTCCTTAATCTCTTGTACTGGCGGAACCCAAATTCTACTTTCAAATCTCAGTATTCCTTCCTTATCTATCTTAAATCTCGATTCAGTTCCTTCAGATATCTTCCTTGTCACCTTTTTACATTCTGCGTCCTGAAGTTGAGCCTCCTTTACCTTATCCAAGTAGGTTTGTGCAGTTGCATAAAAATAACTTCTCATCAATCTCGATGGGATACTTCACTTCCAACTCCGGTTTCTCCATTTACGCAATTAGCTCCTCTGAGCGATCAACATCATCAATTTCTCACGACCCTTTCTACTTAAAGGCGTCGACGATGACCACATTGCTTTACGGATGGTATAAAATCTCACAATCGTAATCCTTAATTAATTCCAACCATCTTCTTTGACGCATATTCAAATCCTTCTGTGTAAAAATATATTTCAGACTCTTGTGGTCCGTATATATTTCATACTTCTCCCCGTAGAGATAGTGCCTCCAAATTTTCAAAGCAAAAACAACTACAGCTAACTCCAAGTCATGGGTCGGATACCCCTTCTCGTAATCCTTTAATTGTCGTGATGCATACGCAATGACTTTGCCGTTTGCATCGACCTGCACAACCTAAGTCCTTTATCGACACATCACTATAAACAATAAAATTTCTGTATCATCGTCCTAAGAGATAACACGGTAGTACTCAACCTCTTCTTCAATTCTTGAAAACTTTCCTCACACTTATTCGTCCAAACAATTTCCACGCTTTTGAGTTAAATTCGTTAATGGAGTTGCGATCTTGGAAAAATCTTGAATGAATCTTCTATAATACCACCAATCCAAGAAAACTTCAGACTTCGATGGCGTCCTCGGTGATCCCGATTGATCACGGCCCGACTTTGGATGGATCTCTGAAATTCTGCTTTTATCGATCACGTGCCCAAGAAATTGTACTATTTCAATCCAAAATTCGTATTTTGAAAACTTGGCATACAACTTTTCCCTTCTCAATACTTCCAATGTTAATCTCAAATGCTCTTCATGTTCTTCCTTGGTTTTTGAATAGACCAAAATATCATCTATAAATACCTCTATGAACTTGTCCAAAAATGGCTTGAACATACCATTCATTACTCCCATAAATGCTGCAGGAGCATTCGTAAGATCAAATGACATTACTAAAAATTTGTAGTGACCATATCGCGTTACGAATCACGTCTTTGGTACATCTTACGCCTCACCTTGATTTGATGATAACCACTTCTCTCGAGTCTATCTTGGAAAAGTATCTCGCTCCCTTCAATTGATCAAATAGGTCGTCGATCCTCGGTAATGGATATCTCTTCTTAATCGTGACCTTATTCGAGTTCTCTATAGTCGATGCGAGAGCCGCATCGATCCGTCCTTCTTTTTCACAAATAACACCCGCGCTCCCCACGGCGATACGCTTGGTTGAATGTACTTCTTGTCTAACAATTCTTGTAGTTGTATCATTAGTTCTTTCATCTCTACTGGTGCCATTCGGTATGGTGCCTTCGATATTGGAGCAGTTTCGGGCGCCAAATCGATCACGAAATCTACTTCTCTATCTGGTGGAAGTCTTGGCAAATCGTCTGGAAATACATCGACGAAGTCCCTCACAATCGGTATTTCTTCTACCTTCGGATTCTCTTTTTGACTATCGACTATGTAAGCTAAGTATTCTACACAGCCTTGTCTTAACAACTTCCTGGCCTGCATCATCGTCAGACAACTCACTTGTCTAGGTGACTTGCTACCATAAAATACAACCTTTGACGGAGTCATAAGGTTATCACGCTTTTTGGCAATCAATTCTGACCCGTAATTGAATAACCATCCATTCCCAAAATAACGTCAAATTCCCCAAGTCGAATAGGGATAAGATCTACGTACATGATATTACCTTTAATATCCACTCTACAGTTCTTATGCACGTACTTAACAGGATTATTTCTCTATTACATAATTTCTATGTTCATGGGGTAATCCAATTCATCCTTAGGCAAATCTAAATTCTTGGCAAAGTCATCGGATATAAAGGAACAAGTAGCACCCGAATCAAATAAAACATAAGCATTAATTTTATTGATCGGAATGATACCTGACACCACATCACGGGATTGAACTGCATCTTGCACCGTCATGTTGAAAGTCCAGGCGGTCGGTCGGTTTGTTGCGGTTGGTCCGGTGATAGTTAAGGCATTTCCACTGTTGTTTCCCTGGTTTCCTCCTGACCCTGACCCTCTCGATCCCTTCTTGGGACAGTCTCTTGCCAGATGGTCCTTCGAACCATAAGTGAAACAAGCACCCTTCTTTGGGTTTGGACAGTTTGGTGCTATGTGGCCTTCCTGACCACAATTATAGCACACTCGTTTTCCTTTCATACAAACTTCCAGATGGAATTTCCCGCTGGTTGGGCATGCTTCGATTCTTTTCTTCTGACTACCTTGCTGATTCCCCGATGAGTTGTCATTCCATCTTTTCTTCTGATTAAAATTTCCACCTCCTGTGCCACTTCCACTAACCTTGTTATTTCCTTCACCTTAACTCTTCTTCTTCTTCTGATCTTGATTGTACTTGGTCACCGCATCGCTTCCACCTTCAGCGAGGATGGCCTTTTCTAGTATTCCAACAAACGTGTTTAGCTGAAACATTGATACCTTGCTGTACACCCAAGGCTTTAGTCCTTGCTCAAACCGTCTCGCCTTCCTCTCATCCGTGTGAACTTGATACGGGGCGAACCTCGCTAACTCGTTGAATTTTGCCGCATAATCAGGTACGCTCATATTTCCCTGCTTCAATTCCAGAAATTGAACCTCCATCTGGTTCTGCGAGCTAGTTGGGAAGTACATCTCGAAAAATATTTCTTTAAATCTCTCCCAAGTAATTACACCTTCACCTCCTCGCACTTTGTTTGCTTGCCAACAATAGCTAGCCTCAGACTTCAGCATAAACATTGCAAAAGCGGTCTTCTGGTCTTCTCTAACCCTAGCAACGTCAAAAACCTTCTCCATTTCCATAACCCACGTTTGAGCCTCGATCGGGTTCATGGAACCTTTAAATTCTGGCGGTCCCACCGCCTTGAAATCTTTAAACGTAGTATTTGGTGGAGCTTGAGGTTGATTATTCATTGCTCCAGTCAGTAAGTTAACCAACTGCTGCACGGGATTAGCATTGGCATTATTGTTGTTATTTGTTGACTCTTCCTAAGTTGGTTGACGTGGTTGTCTTCTTCTAGGCGGCATATTTTTGTTAAGAATAATATATGCTTATTAAATCTCTATTAAATTCTCTAAATAGTTAAGACTTAACTCAACAATTTAATATAATCATTTAACACATCATCTCAAACAACTTAATATATTTAATTCAAACTAAAAGTGTTACATCAAACGATAGCATAACTGCTATTTACATCCACCATCCTGAGATAAAGAATCCACATGATTTAAATATTAAAATATTTCTTCGTTCATAAACATATCGGAATTTACATATAAAAACTAACTAAGTCTTTCACATAAATAAACAGATTATATCACTGCCCGTCAAGGTGCCGAATAGCCTTGCCACGCTCCTCTTCCATGATACGAGACATCGTCATACGATCAAGCATGTACGATGGAAGTCCTTCGAACTGGATGGGGTACCTCAAAACTCGATCCTGGACCTCATCCATTGCATGATTAAGTGTAGAGTATGTCTCTCCAAGCTTTGCCTTCTTTGCTCGACCATCCTCTTCTGCAAGATCATCACGACGTGACTCTCTTACCCAGCCCTTCTCTGTTATGGCAAGCCTCTCTGAACTCTCTTTCAGATCCTTCTTCAACTTTTCTATCTCTGCGGTCTTATCTTCGGTTTGACCTTTCTCATGGACTAAATCCCATTCTACATTTCCCAGTCGTGAGTGAAGAGTCGAAATCTCCCTCTCCTTACGCTTTCTAGTGTCTCTGCGAATAATAGCTCGCTCAGTCAGATCCTGCACCTCATCTCGTAACTCCACGTTACGATCGTATAATGTGTCGTACATCTCAGCATCGATGGAATGCTGCGGAAACTCCTCATCTTCCTCTTCCTCGTCAAATTCCTCTTCAGGATCCTCCTCAGGATCTGTCTCAGGTTCATGCTCCTGACCAACCACGGTGATCGATGGAGATGACTCCCTCTGTACCAACTGTTCCCTAACGACATGAATGTCCCTGGGCTCCTCCTATGTAGGTACTGTAGTTACTCGGGGTTCCTCCTCCCCTGCTCGACTAGTTCCTCCAACGTCAGACATCCTGACAACAAAATTTTGAGTTTTAGTTACTAAGCCGTACTAGTGAGCACATAATTTCACATATAAGCACATAAAGTCTTTTATTATCTTTAATGAATTACAAAAATTCATTTCCTAGAACTCGATAAGAGTTTTCCATCACTATGTTCTTTCTATAAGGCTACTACCTAAGGTTGTTCCCCCACCTAAGGTTCATAACCTACAGCTTTGATACCAACTTGTGACACCCCCAAATCCGGGTACTTCGATTCCACGGGATTTGGTGTTCACTGTATAAATATCATCTATCTATCTACCCATAATAAATGCAAACCATGCAATAGATAGAAATAAAATCTTCCCCTTAAAGGTCACAACATCCGAATAATAATACAATCCCAGGTTAAACTAACCTTAAACATCTGTGCGGAAACATAAACAATAAGTTTTAAACAACATCATTAACTCAAGTCGTAAGCATAAATACATCATCTAATAAAAATAACAAGTCTTCATCACTTGTTAACCTTGCCCTTGCCTTTACTAGTGGAAGGTTAAATCCGGTTCTTTTAGTTCTTAAGCGCAATGTTATTATTAAGCAAGAGTGACCATGATTGCCCACAAGTATAACAATAAAATAACAGTAATAATAACATGCGAGTGAATCAAAGACATCTGAATAAAAGCTCAACTTTTGAATCAAGAATAAATGACAAGAATCAAAAGATTTCTGAGGGTCATAAGACCTTGAACTATGTCCTAGGTTATCAAGGGTTATACTTGAAACCTTTAACAGTCATAAGACTATGGACCTTCTACTCGTACTTAGGGGGATCAGCCATTAGTACCATACTGTGCACAATATCTTAACGCTAATGCATAAGTAAATCCCTTTGCAGGGTTGTTCATCTCAGTTTGACATTCAAGTCCGCACCAAAGGAAGTTTGGTTTGGATAATTCAATAAGGGTTCTGAAATTTAGAACGTTCATCAACTATGGACTAGTTGAATCAATAAGGATTCGCTAGTCTAACAAGGTTCAACAATAATGATATTCAAATTGAATAATAATCTCAAGAAGTATACAATAAAACGATTATTGTATAACAAAATCATACTTTGAAAAGATAATCAATCTTTAATATAATAATTTGAACTTGAATAATAGTAATGATAATTTACTCGAGGTAAATAATAAACTTGAACAATAATGACAAGTAGGGTTAGGAAACTTGCCTCGTGCGTAGATTACACTTTAACTAAGCACGTTCTTTGAATTTAATCCTACATACCATTCACATTCACAATACCAGTTAATTATAACTTAACTAATCATCATAAACTCATTCTTTTGCCTAATTCAAATATTAACTATACTTAGTCAAATTACCACTTTGTCACATAATTTACACATCATGAATAACAAGCTAATTATGTATTCAATAATTCAATCCACATGCAATTATGTTATTTACATGTTAAACAACTATTTTACATCTCATTATACTTCTAACATATGTCCATGTTCATTACATAAAGTTGCTTTCACATTGCTAGACTTAATCAATTTAAAAATCTCATTTACGAACTTTACGGAGAGTGGTATTGTGGGCTACTTTATTACCTGGTCTTCGTATTTGCTTACGATATAACTATGACCGGACTCTTGGACTGCGGTCTTGGTATCATTGTCGATGACTTGAGACATACGTATTTATGCACCCCGCTGGAAGCTATGATATGGGAAATAGGCGGTGTAAAGGCCGATGGCTGTGCCGGCGTACAGACACTGAAAATGGCATTTCGCGAAAAATCGCAGAACATGCCAATTTCTTCCAATTTCTTATTTTCTACTCGAAATTAGACATACCCATATGATGTAATTCATGCATAAACATAACCCAACATTTATATAACGACTTTAACCAATGTAAACACTTAATTACAGAATTTAAGCATGCAATTTCACTGACTTTGATGTTCTTGAAGGTTTTGAAAATAAAATTGTCATTATGGATTCGTTATAACACCGAATCCGTTTATTTAAACTTTGGTCTCTTCGTATCAACATGCATAACAACATACAAGTGTAAAATTTAGGGATAATATACGATCAACACATGAAATATCACGTATAAGGCCATATGGCCAAAACCCAAACTTTGTAATTTATGAAAAACATATACGATATGTGTTTTCATAAAATTGATGATATGGTTTACATAATATATATAATTAAATACGATGTGATGTGCTATAACACATACAAAACCCATAATCGTTACTCCTATCCCAATTACAGAGGCTTTACAGTATGAATGAAAGCCATTTTCATAAAACTCAAATAACGTAAAAATAGAATTTGGGAAGGAGGAGATTACCCTGTAGAGTATAATTTAGTAGGCTTAGATTCCTCACTCTCAATTCTCTTTCACAGACTTACAATTTCTCTCTGACAAGCTCTCTCTGGTTTTCTCTTTGTGATGTTTTATCAGACTTAGTAAAATAATGAAGAAGAGAAAAGAGAATACGCATTATAAGAATCGACTGACGCGCACTATGATCAGTTACCCATCATGGGTTAACTGCCCATAACTCCCCCTAAGGCCATGTTTGGCTAGCAAGAATAGATTTCAAAACCATTTAATTAAATAAAGTTTTATCATATAGTTTAATTAATGTCACACTCCTTCATAAAATAATTCAATATTTTATTTAATTTACTTTAAATAAAATATAGTAAATTCTCATAAATTCACATAGTCACATAATTAAATTTCTCATTAATAAATAATGTCAAATTATTAACTCTCTAATTAATAATTAAATTAATTAAAATACATTAGGCTTATTTAGTATTTCTTTTAGTACAATAAGCTCACATAATTACATATATCAAATAAAATTCTCCACATTAATTTAATAAATGTAACACATATATTTAAATTAATCTACCACAATTGCATCAATTAATTATTTAATCTAATAATTAAATCATTGAAAATATTTATTTACTTCAATAAATATTAAAATTAAATTACAAAAATCTCGTTCGTCACACACATCAATCCAAACTGTACGCAGCAGTCAAAAACATGTTACAATTGTGGAAAAGAAGGTCACCTAGCCCGATTTTGTCGGGCACCAAAGTCAAGTCCAGCTGGGATGGAGGCATCAAAAGCAGTTCTAGACAAGACAAAACCAGTAGTTCAAGGGAGAGCGTTTGTCGTAACCTCCCAAAAAGCGAGGAATTCGAACGAGGCGATCACGGGTAAGCTAATCATAAACTCTAGCAATGTCTATACCTTATTTGATACCAGTTCTACCCATTCTTTTATTTCTCCTACTTGCGCTCAACGTTTAAATTTGACTCCGGAGAAATTAGTCTTTGACTTATCTGTTGAAACTCCATTGGGGGAAACCTTTATTACATCCACGGTTTATAAGTCTTGTTTGATTCAAATCGGCAACCGCACGTTACCTATCTATCTTATCTCTTTGAAAATACTTGCATTCGATGTGATTTTAGGGATTGATTGGTTAACCATTTATCATACTAAAATTGACTGTTTTCGTAATGTTGTTAGCTTTCATATTCCTAACCAACCTATTATACGAATTCAAGCAACCAAACCATTAAAGTCAATCACCGGCATCTCAAGCCATAAAGCTATTCGTTTATTGAAAAAGCGGATGTCAAGCTTTCTTAGCTCATATCACAGATTTAAACAAAAATACGTCGGTCTTGAATGATATTTCTATTGTTAATAAATTTCTGATGTATTCCTCAAGAACTTCCCCGCCTACCCCTGAGGCGTGAAATCGAGTTTTTATTGACCTTGAACCTAAAGTAAAACTCATTTCCAAAGCCCCATATCGAATGGCTCTATTGAACTTCGTGAGTTAAAACCCAACTACATGAATTGTTAGACATCGGTTTCATTACGTCCTAATCGTCTCCTTGGGGTACTCTGCTCTATTCGTGAAGAAGAAAGATGGAAGTATCGCGACTTTGTATTGAATATCGGGAGTTAAATCATGTCACCATCAAGAATGGGTATCCGTTACCTCGCATTGATGACCTGTTCGACCAGTTGCAAGGAGCACAATTCTTTTCAAAGATTGATCTTCGTTCAGTATATCATCACCAAGACTAAAATCGAAGATATTAGAAGACGCCTTGAAACTTCGATGCGGGCATTATGAATTTTTAGTCATGTCTTTTGGATTGACTAATGCTCCTGCTGCTTTCATGGATATGATGAATCGAGTATTCAAGGAATATTTGGATCAGTTTGTTGTTGTCTTTATTGATGATATCCTTATCTATTCCAAAAGCCGTGAAGATCACGAGCACCATTTAAAGCTGATACTTGAAAGGCTTCGTGAAAATAAGCTATATGCCAAGCTGAAGAAATGCGAGTTCTGGCTTGAGAAAGTAGCATTCCTTGGGCACGTGGTGTCAAAATATGGAGTATCTGTTGACCCATCAAAGATTGAAGCAATACAAAGCTGGGAGCAACCTAAATCAGTGACCGAAATACGTAGCTTTCTCGGCTTAGCTGGTTATTATCGGAGATTCGTAGAAGGGTTTTCTCGAATCGCTACTCCATTAACTCAGCTGACTTGAAAAGATACAAAATTCGGTTGGACCGAGGAATGTGAGAAGAGTTTTCAAGAACTCAAGAGGAGACTCATTTCGGCACCTGTTCTGGCAATACCATCTGGATCGGAAGGATTTGTCATCTACAGTGATGCTTCAGGCAAGGGTTTAGGATGTGTTCTCATGCAACACGGGAAAGTCATAGCCTATGCCTCACGACAACTCAAAGAATATGAGAGAAATTATCCTACTCATGATCTAGAGTTAGCAGCTGTCGTTTTCGCACTTAAAATCTGGAGGCATTACCTGTATGGGGAGAATGTGGAGATCTTTACGGATCATAAAAGCCTCAAATATTTCTTCACCCAAAAGGAACTCAATATGCGTCAACGACGTTGGCTTGAACTGTTGAAAAATTATGATCATACCATTCAATACCATCCTGGAAAAGTGAACGTGGTAACTGACGCATTGAGTAGAAGATCATATGCGTGTACGAGTGCGATATTGTCAACGCAAAGGCCCATTTTGTATGACTTGCAAAGGATGGAAATAGAGATAAAGACTCCAGGGACCCATGTGATGATGACAAATATACGAGTAGAACCGACTTTAATCGATAAAGTTAAAGCTGCTCAATCTACGACACTGGAGGTGATCGCGAAGAAGAAAAAGTGCAAGAAGGTGCTATTCCGGAAGCAAGAATCGATGAAGAAGGAATACTTAGAGTCAACTCCAGACTTTGTGTTCCTAACGACTCTAATTTAAAGTATAAGATCATGATGGAGGCGCACAACACACCGTTTGCAATCCATCCTGGGAGTTCCAAAATGTATCGTGATCTTTGACATACATTTTGGTGGAGCAATACGAAAAGAGAGATAGCGGAGTTTATCTCAAGGTGTTTAACTTGTCAACGAGTCAAGGCGGAGCAGCAAGTGCCAAAAGGTCCATTGCAACCACTTGAAATTCCAGAATGGAAGTGGGAGCACATTACCATGGATTTTATTACTGGTCTTCCAAAGGTTTCTCAAGGAATTGAAGCGATTTGGGTCATTGTTGATAGATTGACCAAATCTGCTCATTTCTTACCTATACAAGAAACTTATACACTTGAACGTCTTGCTCGTATTTACATAAATGAGATTGTAAGACTGCATGGTATGCCAGTATCCATAGTTTCTAATCGAGACCCAAGATTCACTTCACGATTTTGGGTTAGTTTAAGCTATGGGCACGGATTTACGATTTAGTTCGGCATATCATCCTCAAACGGACGGACAATCAAAGAGGACTATTCAAACTCTTGAGGATCTATTAAGACTCTATGTCCTTGACTTCAAAGGAAGTTGGGACAAGTTCTTGCCATTAGTGGAATTCTCCTACAACAACAGTTATCAAGCAAGTATCGGCATGGCTCCATTCGAGGCGTTGTATGGACGCAAGTGTCGTTTTCTAGTATGCTGGGATGAGTTGGGTGAAGCAACGTTGTTGGGACCAGAATTAGTACGTATGACTACGAAAAAGATTCAAATGATCCGCCAACGTATAAAAACCTCACAAGATCGACAAAAGAGTTATGCTGATCTTCATCGAAAGGACGTGGAATTCAACGTTGGAGAACATGTGTTGTTAAGTGTGGCTCCATGGAAAGGAGTTACAAGATTAGGAAAGAGAGAAAAGCTCAATCCTCGATTCATTGGCCCATTTGAAATCCTTGACCGAGTAGGAACTGTAGCCTATAGACTCGCTTTACCGCCAAGTATGTCTCGTGTTCATAACGTTTTTCACATATCCATGTTACGTAAATATGTGGAGAACCCGAACCACATTATTGAGTTAGAACCGGACGAAATAGCGAAAGATTTAACGTATGAAGAGGTTCCTATTCAAATCTTGGATAAGAAGGAACATATTCTACGCTCCAAGGTTATACCTCAAGTCAAAGTTTTGTGGAGAAACCACGATGTTGAGGAAATGACTTGGGAGTTAGAATCTGAAATGAAATCAAGGTATCCTCACCTCTTCGTCATACCAGATATGTATCCTAATTTCGAGGACGAAATTTCATAAGAAGGGGAGGTTGTAAGACCCCAACTTTTATGAATATAGATTAATTTTCTCTAAATATCATTTTTGAATATTATGGTGTGGATTTGATATAATGTTATAGTTGTGGGTAATATTTATAAATTTTGCAAAGTAAGCAAGTTGTTATAAAATATTCGTTTGGTCGGAGAATATTCTTTTTGTCGGGGAATATTCGTACGACGACACAATTATTGGTGGACCCCATAACAGAATTATTGCCGGAGTTAGAAAACGAATAAATTATCTTTTTATAAAAATAACGGCGGAAGTTTTACCGTTAACTGTTGAAATACCCAGTAATAAAGGTACAATATTACGCGTGGTTGCATAGTAGCACACAATATTGATTATTGATGCTTACGTGAGAAGTCACTCAGTTATACTCAATTATTACTACAGTAATTGCTGCATCATATCTCTTATATTACTGATTCAATTATTGTCACAGTATCATCTGTATAATATGTTATATTATTAAATCAATAATTGAGACGACAAGTTATAATATGATTAATAATTGTTGAAAGATTAAATATGTGTTGATTAAAAATAAAATAATTTGTGGTAATATTTATTCAATCCTTGATGTATATAAATAGTCTATTATGAGACGTTTGTGGTAAGTTTGGTTATTCTATGGGGGCCCATATGTCATCATCTAAGAGTCTCTTTCGCCAATAGTAATTACCTTTACCAGACGTCAAACCACTTGCCATTTCATATTACAGGCGTCGAACCAATTGTCGTTTCACATTCTGGTGTCCGAACCAATTACTGCTTTCATATTTGAAAGTCCAAACCAATTGTCGTTTCACATTACAGGCGTCGAACCAATTGTCGTTTCACATTACAAGCGTCCAACCAATTGTCGTTTCAGATTAGAGGCGTCGAACCAATTGTCGTTTCACATTATAGGCATCAAACCACTTGGTGTTTCACATTACAGGCATCAAACCACTTGGTGTTTCACATTACAAGCGTCAAACCACTTTTCTTTTCACATCACCAGTCGTTAAGCCGCTACCCTTTTCACATTGCAAGTGCTAAGCTAGAAATCATCTATGAATAGAGGCCTAGTTCTTCATTATTTTTCATGAATTCATTCAAGCTATAGAGAGAGAAAGTATAGAGAGAATAAGAGAGAAAGAAGAAGAGTATTCTGTTACTACACTACTGCAGTATTCAATCTCCTACTAAAGTAAGGGGTGTTATTTCTTTTGTATTCATGAAGAGAACTTACATTATTCCATTCTTTATTATTATGTTGGAATAACTTTTGTCTATCAAGTAATCGCATACATGGTGAAATTCTTCTATTATTCCATTCTTTATTATTACATTGGAACATCCTATATCATCTTTGTCACGCATAACTTTGGTTTTATTATTTATCATTTTGTTAGAATATCCTCATGCATGCTTTCGCGTGACTGGTTCCATTATTTATTATTACATTGGAATAACTTTGCATGCGGTCTATCGCATGCACAGTGAATTCTTTTGTTATTCCATTCTTTATTATACTCAGTTGGTTAAAGTTTTGGTTTTTATAATCCATGAAATTAGTGGAATATCCTTGATATTTGCGCTTCATCCAATATATTTTTATGGAAATATTCTTCTGAGCATTCTTGAATTTTACTCTACAAAGCAGTATCATGTTGACAATTTAGACGTTATTGGTTCCTGGATAAATTAATTCTTGAACTTGTTTTATTGAATTATTATGTCATTGTCATCATCCTCATGTTTATATTATGTTGAAAGTCATACATGGCTGTGGTGCATAGATGGACTTGGTATGATTATGACCATGGATTATTGATATAATCATGGCCAGTAAAGTTACAAATGATGTGGTAAAAATCCTCATTGGCCGTAGTGCATTGATGGGCGATTGTTGGCATGATCATGACCATTGATGAAAACACGAATATCCTTGGCTTTAGTGCATGGATAATTTGTGGTTGTGATACTTAATGAATATCCTTGGTAGTAGTGCGGGGATGATGTGGATTATTTATTAAAATTTGAGTCTCGGCGATAAAAGTGATGAAAAACCTTTTAAATCATAGAAGATAGTAGATTTTATTCTCTACTTGACTCTTTTAATGGATTGCTTGTTCATTGCGAGTTAAACTTGATGTTTGTTATATTGTATCGGTTTAACAACGTTGAAGGCTAACGATAATTTATTTTACATTATCTTAGTCATAATATTTCTTCTTGGGCTAGTTGAGCTCACCCTTTTGCTTTCATTGTTCTCTTGAGGAAATGAGAGCGTGGCGAGAGACTAGTCGAGTGCGGTGACGGTCGAGGATGATAGCATTAGTAGTCATCACTATTCTATGAAATAGTGTGATAATAAATGTATTGAGGACTTATTTTGAGTTTGATTACTGTCTAGAAGACAATATTTGTATTAAAACTCACAGCTTATGTTGTATATTTAAGATTGTATTTGTATTCTGTACCATGTATTTGGCGACTAAGAATAGGTGATGTAGACCTATTTTGGGGGCGTCATAAATATTCCCTGCTAAAATGAATATTCCCCGACCAATTGAATATTATATAACAACTTGCGTATTTTGCAAAAATTATAAATATTACCCATAACTATAACATTATATCAAATTCATTCCATAATATTCAAAAATGATAATTATAGAAAAATCATCTTTATTCATAAAAGTTGGGGCTTACAACTACAATCTTAAATATACAACAAGAGCTGTGAGTTTTAATATAAATATTGTCTACTAGACAATATCCACTCTCAGAATAAGTCCTCATTACAATTATTATCACACTATTTCATAGAATAGTGAAGACTACTAAGGCTATCATCTGGACCGTCACTCCGTTCCCCGACTAGTCCTTGCTACGTTCTCATTTCCTGAAGAGAACAATGAAAACAAAAGGGTGAGCTCAACTAGCCCAGCTAGAAATATTATGACTAAGATAATGCAGAATAAATTATCATTAGCCTTCAACAATGTTAAACTGATAAAATATAACAAACATCAAAGTTTAACTGCAGCGGAACAAACAATCCATTAAAAGAGTCAAGTAGAGAATAAAATCTACTATCTTTTATGATTTAAAAAGGTTTTTCATCACTTTTATCGCTGAGACTCAGCTTAATAAATAATCCACATCATCCCTGCACTACGGCCAATGATATTCAATAGTATCACAACCACAAATTATCCATGCACTACGGGCCAAGAATATTCGTGTATTCATCAATGATCATGATCATGCCAACAACTGTCCATCAATGTACTACGGGCCAATGAGGACTTTTACCACATCATTTGTAACATTACAGTCATGATTATACCGATTAATCCCTGGTCATAATCATACCAAGTCCATCTATGCACTACATGCCACAAATGACTTTCAACAGAATATAAACACGAGGATGATGACAATGATATAAGAATTCAATAAAACAAGTTTAAGAATTAATTTATCCAGGAACTAATAACGTCCAAATTGTCAACATGATACTTCTTTGTAGAGTAAAATTCAATAATGCTCAGAAGAATATTTCTATGAAAAGATACTGGATGAAGCACAAATATCAAGGATATTCCACTAATTTCATGGAGTACGAAGTCAAAACTTTAACCAACTAAGTATAATAAAGAATGGAATAACAAAAGAAATCACCGAGTGCATGCGATAGACGCGCATGCATGTGTTATTCCAACGAAATAATAAATAACTAACCAGTCATGCGTAAACGCATATACATGATATTCCAACAGAATAATAAATAATGGAACCATGTCATGCGTAAATGCACAGACAGGATATTCCAACTAAATAATAAATAACGAATTGTGTCATGCGTAACGCATTGCACGTGATGTTCCAATGTAATAATAAAGAATGGAATAGAAGAATTTCACCATGTATGCGGTACTTCGCATAGACAGGTTATTCCAACATAATAATAAAGAATGGAATAACAGAAGTTCTCTTCATGAATACAAAAGAAATAATACCCATTACCTTAGAAGAAACTGGATATATAAGTAGTGAAGTAGCAGAATACTTTTCTTCTTTCTCTCTATAGTTTCTCTCTCTAGAGTATCAGTGAATTCATAAGAAATAATGAAGGAATGAACTTCTATTTATAGGAGAATGGACTGAATAATAACTAATTCATGAACGTTCCAGATTGATTTACTTTTAAACGGACGGTCCATATTGATTTACTATGCAGTATTAATAAAATATTATAATAAAATAAAATCTTTTAAATAAAAATATATTATATATATATATATATATATTATATATCTATATAACATGTGCCTAACTTTATATTCACGGGATACACCCGTGATTCCCTCCTCCCCTATTTTCAATATTCCACCAACTTTGTAGAATGCTGACAAATGGTCTCCACCCATTTCAATACTCCACCAAAAATCTATATATCTATATATTATATATATTCACATGCAATACATTATACCCACACATTTATAATATACATATAAATATATAACACACCTTATATATATATATATATATAAGTATAACAACCTTCCACCCATGGTATTTCCCCCACCACCCATTTCCCACTTCATTTCATATTTCAACATATATGGGCCCCACATGTGGGCCCCACCTTTTGAATAACTTTCTACCGATTATTTTGAAAAATAGATAAATGGGGGTCCAAATAATACGCCAATATTTACAACAAATACTTCATAAAAATCTCCTCAATATTTTTAACAACATTTATCATCATTATTATAATTCACAATATTTAACAACCAGGTCGTTCCCAGGAAAGAGGGGGCTTTCCAATAAGGACTTCTCCCTATTGGCGCGCAATTAGGTGACCAAACCTTTCATTGACAGAACTTCTAGACATTGTCAATATTGCAAATAATAATATTAATAACTCTGTCATCTCAATTATTGATTTAATAATATATAAAATATCGACAATAATTGAATCAAATAATGTGAGATACTATGCAACAATTCTTTGTAGTAATAATTGAACAAAACCGAGTGACTTCTCACGTAAGCATCAATAATCAATACCGTATGTGCTACTATGCTATGCAACCACGCGTATTCATCGCATTTTTAACAAGGTGTGTTTCAACAGTTAACGATAAAACTTCCGCCATTATTTTCAGAAAAAGATATTTTTATCGTTTTCTCAATCCGACAATAATTCCATTATGGGGTCCACCAATGATTGTGCCGTCATACGAATATTCCCTGCTAAAACAAATATTCCCCGACCAATCGAATATTATATAACAACTTGCGTATTTTGAAAAATTTATAAATATTACCCACAACTATAACATTATATCAAATTCATTCCATAATATTCAAAAATGATAATCATAGAAAAATCATCTTTATTCATAATATTCATTCCATTATTTATTATTCTGTTGGAACATCTTGTCTGTGCGTTTACGCATGACCTGGTTCCGTTATTTATTATTCAGTTGGAATATCATGTCTGTGCATTTACGCATGACCTGGTTCCATTATTTATTATTCTGTTGGAATATCCTGCATGCGTGCGTTCTGCACGACTGAATTCCGTTATTTATTATTCTGTTAGAATAACCTGTTTGTGCGGTCTATCACATGCCTGATGATTTCTTGTATCGTTTCGATGCCTCTTCGTTAACAAATTTGGTGTTGTCCTATGCCGTTGGTGCTGCGGGCGAGGAACCGCCAACGCTCAGTCGTTGCCACTTTGAAGCCATGTTAGATTCAATAATTGGTTTGTCAAAAATAGAAGACTGAAGCACACACTCCCCCAAACTTAGTCCAGATAATCCCCAGTGAAATTTCAATGTCAAAACAACCCAAAGAAAATAATCTCTAGTTCAAGCAACTTATCAAACACCTTATGTGCGCTTTTAAAACCAAACTAGATAGCCCTTTGCTTGTGAATGCTCTAACCAGATTTTCGTCAGTGGAAATCACCCAAACAAATAAGAAGAAAAACACAATCCCAACAATTCGATCAAAATAGGTTACTGATTGATTGATATCCAAAAAATACCTTGAAGGAATAAACCCTAGTTTGATTCTGATCTCCTCTTAAATTCACGCCACTTGAGGTTAGTCTGATTCTGTAGTGAATGATGTCGTGAATGAGGGGTTGTGCTATGTAGAGGGTGGGGGTTTTGTGGAGAAGAGGGGTTGTTGGGTTGCTTGTGCTGCCGAGAGATGTCGAGAGACAAGAGAAGTAATGGGCACAACTGCTGGCTCCCTTGCGTTTTTAAAAACAAAATCTTGCTACCGGCGTTGCGGCGTGGGCATTCCTTTGTTGCTTGGCGCCGCGGCACGAGGTAGCAATATGTTGGGCTTGCAATTGGCTGCTGCATGCGAGAGCTAGGCATTTTTACATGTACTAGCTGCTAAAAAGTCAGTGATGGCAAGACTCTTTGGTGGTGATGCGGCGTGACATATCCTTTGTATCTTGGCACTGCGGCGCGAGGTGTAAAATGGGGATAGGAGACGCAGTGATTTGCATGCGAGATCTAGTGTATCTCTGCTGGTGACTGCGCACTCATTATATATGATTTTTTCTGCACAAACCAAGCCATGGATAAGATAGTATACTATAAAGGGAAAGATACAATATTAAAAACCACCTAACCACTATATATACAATACCACATACAAAATAACATGCTGCCTCTTTCCTATAGTCACAAAAACATGCATATGAGATACGACATTGCAGTATAATTAAATTGGCAGCGACGTTAATAAACTAAAAGGAAAAGACACATAGTAAACTAGACATAAGTAAAGAAAAAAAAAGAAAATTGATACTGAGATGGGGTTGCCTCCCCACCAAACGCTTGTTTTAAAGTCGTCGGCTTGACAATTTCGTTGCCGTTCAGTCCGGCTCATAAGCGAAAATGACCATTTCATGCCGCCTATTTGTCAATTCCTTTAAATTTATGACAGACATGAATGATTGGTCATCCCCCTTTTCTTCACCCATCGGCACGAAGAATCTTTCACCACTGAAATTATCCACTAATTCGCCTTTTTCATCAATCTGAAAGACTTCTTTGTGCGCTAGTGGGCCCTCCAGGGTTTCCGCAATCGTGAGCGTTGTTTCTAATTGTTGATTAGTCTTGACAGTACAACCACCGTTGATCCTCTCTTCTCCTATTTTAGCCTCCACAGGTTGGTCAATTTGCACCTTGACATTTCCCTCATTAACCTTGAGAGAATCACCGCCTTTTCCTTACTTATCCACCGTGCAATGCTCTACTGCTTCATTGTTGAGATCAATTATGACTGGTAGATTGCCTTGCGGTGGATTTGTGATGGCATTGAAGAGTCGTCCCAATTGACTTTCGAGACTCTGCAATGCGGCGTCTTGGCTCGCCATTCGAACCTCATTTCTCTCTATAAAGTTGGTGAGGAGCTCTTCAAGCCTTTTCTCTTCTTCTTGTGTTGAGTATGCAGAAAAGCTCTCATTGGGTTGAGATGTCACCTTATAGTGTGGCGGAGACTAATTTTCAAATTAATGCGGATATAAATAATTCGGATCATGATACTGCTCTTGACTGTAGTCCTAAGAGTTTGGATAACCCTGGCAGTTTGGATGAGAATAACTCGGTTCAATGTCAGCTCGTTCCTGACAGTAGGCAGTCTGAGTGGATTGTCACTCAAGGTTGTCAGAAAACCTCAAGAGATTTGCAATTTGAACTTGTAATTGCTCGAGTCCTTCTTCCGAGTTTGGTTGTGTTGTCCTCTCATAAGGCCATTGATAACACTGATCGTCTATAACCTGTAAACTTAAAAACAAAAAATAAGATCAAACAAATATAAGAATATATATATATATATATATATATATATATATATATATATATATATATATATGTTCAACTTAAGACTAAATTGATTTAAATCAATATTGGACAATATTAGAATAATAGTTCCCCATCAACGACGCCAAAAACTTGTTGGTCGGAAAACCGATCACTAAACACGCGCAAGTATACGCGGTCTAACAAGTAATACAGTGATAAGGAGAGTGTCATACCCACGAGGAACTATCACTAATATTTACCAAATACTGACTTTGTATCGCTTAAGTCTTATTCGAACAACAGACTAATAGGGTTGTGGTTAATCTAGTCATATCTAACTATCAAAGCAAGTAAATGGATAACGAATGGTAATCGAAGGTGCTACAAGCTAAGGTCATAACTTCACCCTACAGATGCATTCTGTCGAACACCTGGCGTGCTATGCTTTATCAAACTTCCTACCTTTCTCTCTTTAGTCTTAATGGTCACGACAGTTTGTCGACCGAGAACACATAAGTGCTCATACACCTCTGTCGAGGTATGCATAAACATATCCTCTCTATATCCACCTGATAGGGAATAAAACATACAAGAACATCCAAGCTAGGTGATAATCCTACACATGTCTATGCGAATTAACCTAACGAGGATTTAAGCTTAAGTTCTCAATTAGGTCACGCGTGGTGCACATATATATGTCTATTCTACGCACAACTTATGCAATCGAAACAAATCGATAAATCATAATCACTTGCCAATATATTAAGGTGTAAATCTATAATCCTTCTTTCGATATCATATAGATTACCAAAATCATCACTAATATCTTAGCCAAAATCATTAAGCATGAATATATTAAACCAAACCATATGGTGCCAACCAAAGAGATAATGTGCACCCCAAAATAGGTATACATCACCCATCTTCAGTCGCCAAATACATGGTACAAAATTCAAATACAACTTAATTATACAACAGTCGTGTAAAATACGACAAAACATAATCTAAGAGTTTTAATAAGAATATTGTCATCTAGACAATATTCACACTCAATGGAGTCCTCATTATATTTATTATCACACTATTTTATAGAATAGTGAGGACTACTAAAACAACCATCTGGACCATCAATCCGTTCCCCGACTCGTCCCAGCTATATTCTCATTTCCTGAAGAGAACAGTGAAAGAAAGGGTGAGCTCAACTAGCCCAGTAAGAAATATTATGACTAAGATAATGCAAAATAATTTATCGTTAGCCTTCAACAATGTTAAACTGATAAAATATAACAAACATTAAGTTTAACTGCAGCGGAACAAGCAATCCATTAGAAGAGTCAAGTAGAGAATAAAATCTACTATCTTCTATGATTTAAAAGTTTTTTCATCACTTTTATCATTTGAGACTCAAATTTTAATAAATAAACCACATCATCCACCTTTCTACTACCAATGATATTCATTAGTATCATGACCACAAATTATCCATGCACTACGGGCCAAGGATATTCGTGTATTCATCAATGGTCATGATCATGCCAACAACTGTCCATCAATGCACTACGACCAATGAGGACTTTTACCACATCATTTGTAACATTACGGTCATGATTATACCGAATAATCCCTGGTCATAATCACACCAAGTCCATTTATGCACTATAAGACACATATGACTTTGAACATATTATAAACATGAGGATGATGACAATGATATAAGAATTCAATAAAACAAGTTCAAGGATAAATTTTTAAAGATTTATAATTTAATTTATCCAGAAATCAATAACGTCCAAATTGTCAACATGATACTGTTTTGTGGAGTAAAATTCAAGAATTCTCAGAAGAATATTTCCATGAAAAGATACTGGATGAAGCGCAAATATCCAGGATATTCTACTAATTTTATGGAGTATAAAAGCCAAAACTATAACCAACTGAGTATAATAGAATATATGAAACGCATAATGGATTTTTGCCCGCCATGCGGTAATCCACGTGATGCATCATTTCCACAATTTAATAAGGAATGAATACGAAGGATCATTTACCATGCATGCGGTAATCCACATAGACATGTTATTCTAATGTAATAAAGAATGGAACCAGTCATGCGTAATCACGATGATGGATATTCCAATGAATAATAAAGAATGGATCCGGTCATGCATAATCCATGCATGACGGGGATATTCCAACAGAATAATAAAGAATAAAATAACAACAGAATTCACCAGGCATGCGATAGACCGCACAGACAGGTTATTCCAACAGAATAATAAAGAATAGAATAATAGAAGAATTTCACAATGTATGCGGTACTTCGCATAGACAGGTTATTCCAACATAATAATAAAGAATGGAATAACAACCCTTACGAGTATTGAGAGAAAATAACCCTCTTCATGAATACGAAAGAATAATACCCCTTACCAGTGAAGAAGACTGAATACTGGAATAGTGAGGTAGCAGACTTCTCTTCTTCTTTTTCTCTATAATTTTTCTCTATAATAATTGCTCTATATCTTTAGTGAATTGGTGAGAAATGAATGAAGAATAAGCTTTTATTTATAAGAAAATATAGTTTTGATAATTGCACGTTTTGGGGCTCAAAATATTATAGTATAATACCTTCCTCTTTTTCTTCATTTTGAATTTAGTACTGCAAGTATTTTCAAACTTGCACCACCTCCCCTAATAGTAAATAATGTGAATTAATAGTTCATTCATGTGACTTAATAGTATAATCATGTGAAAAAACTAATTACAGTATAGTACCTTCATCTATACCTCTATTTTTAATTTATTCATGCAAGTATTATCAATCTTGCACCACCTCCCCTAATAGTACATGAATGTGAATCAATAGTACACATATGTGAACAAATAGTTATAAGCATATGAAATAATAGCAATTAATTGCTCATTTATCCAATTAATTTCCCGATTGGTCAATATAACCTCCAGACATCAATTATTATCGAAATAAATGTCGATTTCCACTAACACTAATAATCCCAACACAATGAAACTATTAATTGCATCTTTAATCAACACAACTTATTCATCATTAATATTATAAATCACAATATTTAACAACCAGGTCGTTCCCAGGAAAGAGGGGGTTTTCCGATAAGGATTTCTCCTTATTGGCGCGTAATTAGGTGACCAAACCTCTCTTTGACAGAACTTCTAGACATTGTCAATATTGCAAATAATAATATGAATAATTTTGTCGTCTCAATTATTGATTTAATAATAATAATTATTATGCAGATGATATTGTGATAATAATTGAATCAATAATATGAGAGATATGATGCATCAATTACTATAGCAATAATTGAGTATAACTGAGTGACTTCTCACGTAAGCATCAATAATCAATACCGTAGTTGTTATGCAACCACGCCAGACATTCTTACTTTTACTACTACCGGGTAGTTCAATAGTTTAACGGTAAAACTTTCGTAGTTATTTTTATAAAAGATAATTACATGGTTTTCTAACTACGACAATACTTCCGTTATGGGGTCCACCAATGATTGTGCCGTCGTACGAATATTCCCCGTTAAAACGAATATTTCCCGACCAATCGAATATTATATAACCACTTGCAAAATTTGAAAATATTACCCACAACTATAACATTATATCAAAGCCACACTATAATATTCAAAAATATATTTCGAGAAAATTATTCTTTATTGATAAAAGTTGGGGTCTTACAACCTCCATTTCTTATAAAATTTTGTCCTCGAAATTAGGGTGCGTACCTGGTATGTCGAAGAGGTGAGGATACCTTGATTTCAATTCAGATTCTAACTCCAAGGTCATTTCCTCAACATCGTGGTTTCTCCACAAAACTTTGACTTGAGGTATAACTTTAGAGCGTAGAATATGATCCTTCTTATCCAAGATTTTAATATGTAACTCTTCATACATTAAATCTTCCTCTATCTCGTCTGGTTCTAATTCAATAATGTGGTTCGGGTCTTTCACATATTTACGTAACATAGATATGTGAAAAACGTTATGAACACGAGACATACTTGGGGGTAAACTGAGTCTATAGGCCACAGTTCCTACTCGATCGAGGATTATAAATGGGCCAATGAATCGAGGATTGAGCTTTCCTCTCTTTCCAAATATCGTAACTCCTTTCCATGGAGCAACATGTAACAACATATGATCTCCAATATTGAATTTCACGTCCTTTCGATGAAGATCAGCATAACTCTTTTGTCGATCTTGTGAGGTTTTTATACGTTGTCGGATCGTTTAAATATTTTTCGTAGTCATACGTATGAAATCCGGTCCCAACAATGTTGCTTCACCCACCTCATCCCAGCATAATAGAGAACGACACTTTCTTCCATACAACGCCTCAAATGGAGCCATGCCAATACTTGCTTGATAACTATTGTTGTAGGAAAACTCCACCAATGGTAAGAACTTATCCCAACTTCCCTTGAAGTCAAGGACACAGAGTCTGAATAAATCTTCAAGATTTTGAATAGTCCTTTTCGACTGCCCGTCCGTTTAAGGATGATATGCCGAACTAAATCGTAAATCCGTGCCCATAGCTTTTTGCAAATTAGCCCAAAATCTTGAAGTGAATCTCGGGTCTCAATCAGAAACTATGGATACTGGCATACCATGCAATCTTACAATCTAGTTTATGTGCATACGAGCAAGACGTTCAAGTGTATAAGTTTCTCATATAGGTAAGAAATGAGCAAACTTGATCAATCTATCAACAATGACCCAAATCGCATCTATGCCTTGAGAAACCTTGGGAAGACCAGTAACGAAATCCATGGTAATGTGCTCCCACTTCCATTCTGGAATTTCAAGTGGTTGCAATGGATCTTTTGGCACTTGATGCTCCGCCTTGACTCGTTGACAAGTTAGACACCTTGAGATAAACCCCGCTATCTCTCTCTTCATATTGCTCCACCAAAATGTATGTCAAAGATCACGATACATTTTGGTACTCCCAGGATGGATTGCAAACGGTGTGTTGTGCGTTTCCATCATGATTTTATACTTTAAGTCAGAATCGTTAGGAACAAAAAGTCTAGAGTTGACTCGAAGTATTCCTTCTTAATCGATTCTTGCTTCTGAAATAGCATCTTCTTGCACTTTCTTCCTCATACGCGTCAGCTCTAGGTCTGTAGCTTGAGCAGCTTTAACTTTATCTATTAAAGTCGGTTCTACTCGGATATTCACCATCATCACATGGGTCCCTGGAGTCTTTAACTCTATGTCCATCCTTTGTAAGTCATATAAAATGGGCCCTTGCGTTGACAATAATGCACTCGTACCAGCATATGATCTTCTACTCAATGCATTAGCTACTACGTTCGCTTTTCCAGGATGGTATTGAATGGTATTATCGTAATCTTTCAATAGCTCAAGCCATCGTCGTTGCCACATGTTGAGTTCCTTTTGAGTGAAAAAATATTTGAGGCTTTTATGATCCGTATAGATCTCCACCTTGTAATAACCCGATATTTTGCATATAAATAAATAAGAAATTTTGCATATAATTTTTTTTTTATTTTAAGATGGGAATATGTGCCAAGTAATGTGTATGTATATATGTGATAAATAAAATTTATTTATTACATGAATAATTTCAAATAATTTTATTTTAGAAATATTGATCATTATAACGTATATACTTATAATAATTAATATTATAGTAGCAATGTTCTTATTATTTATTTTCTATGAAAATATGATTTTATATTATTTAAATAATATATGAAATGATTATTGGAAGTATAATAATAAATATTTTATTATATGAATTTGTTCAGAATATTTAAGTTAATTATTTTAGCTTAATTATTGATGTTGTATATGAAAGATAAATCAGATATGGAATCCAAACCCTAAATTTGGGTATTGATCAAGGGATGAGAATAATAATATAATATTAATTATATTTTAATTTTTCAGCGCTATAAATATGTATTGTAAATGTGGAGACTGATAATGGTTATTCAATTGTGGTAAATTAGGGCATGACCATCATATCGTGTTATTAAACCCTAATTGTTAAACTCGGTTATGAGTTCGAGACTGTGTAGTAATGGTGTTATATGAATTTTACTGTGTATTATATAATTTTGTAATTATTAGAAACCCTAATTATTATTTGAAAACCCTAATTTGCTAAAATTAGAAACCCTAATTACTGTTTTAGTAAATTATAATGATAATTAGGAAACCCTAATGATGTTAAGGAACCCTAATTATTTAAACCCTAATTTTCTATTAAAAACCCAAATTTCTATTAAAACCCTAATTTAATTTGTGTGTTTAAAATTAAAATTTTATTACACTTTAATTTTTAATTGTCCAAATCCTAGAAATTATTTGGGAAACTTTAAGATGTAAAATCTAGTGATTAAACCCTAGATTCAATAACATTGGACAAGAATACCCTTGAAATTTAATATAATTACCAAAATACCCTTTTGTCCCATTAGTTGAATTATTGCTAGCAAATCTTATCCAATCTTGTAGCCACCCTACCCTAGACCTACCTACAAGCTACATCACCAGCACATTATCAGCCACTAGCATACAAGTTCATTGCATACATGATTTGCATAATTTAAGAGAGAGAAAGTGATCATTTTTGGCCTAATTTGTTCACAAATACCTAGCCATTCTATCCCAAGCTCAAACCCACGAAATTCCCTTGTTAGATCAGTCCATGATCAAGCCCCACGATTACCAGTAGCAGATCAGAAGAACAAAATTAGAATCAAAGCTTAGAAAAGGTACAATAACCCTAGCCTCAAATCTGTCCAAAATTTATGTGTTAGATGTTAATTTTGAATGTTAGAATATGTTGGTTGTAGTCCATTTTGATGATCTGGGTTGGTAGTTTACAGATCCATAACATCTAAGTCTTCTAATTGATGATTTTTCAAAATCTGGAAAATTTGTTTTTGGGTCTGACAACCGAATGTCAGATCATCTACATCTTAGTGTGTTTATTTATTTGATGTTTTAAGTGTTGATTATTGTAGTATGATATGAGATCTTTACTCTGAAAGTTGAATCAAGCTCATAACATGAATAGATTGTCAGATATGGTTGGTCAAAGGTCGTTGACCGACCATGACCAAACCATTTCTGGGCAACCCAGAAGGTCATTTCCAGAGTCTGACAACGTTTTCAATTGCTTTGATTTGACATGTTTTGTACGATTAGTTGGTGTTGTTGTAAGTAGATTGTTGTATGTTGTATAAACTTTAGATCTATGCCTCTAGATTCCTTATTATATCAACAAAATCTTTGTAGTAGATGGTCAAAGTAGACCATCCGGTAACATTTTCCATTTTCTGGAATTTTCAAAAATTGTATGAACGAGTTTTCTGACATAGTTTGACCGGCGTGTATCTGCTTTATTTGTTGATGTTATGACAAGGTTATGTGATAGATCTGTAGTCGTAGGTGTTGTCTACAAGCTGGAATTGATAGATCGCAAAAACATTTCATGTATTGCAAGTTATGAGGATCGTAAGTTGCCTACTCGGACTGTTCTTCATTTCTGGAAACCCAGAAATGAAGAACAGCTTCTGACAAGGTTTTCTGCAGCCTAGATCTTTTTGGTTTCTTATGTTTTGGCCATGTTTCTTGTTGGATAATGTAGTGTTGAATTTGAACTACATGATCTAATGTTTAGCTGTTCCAGAAAAATTATAAGTTAAGAATTATTGTTGGTCAAACATGCCTACACGGTAACAAGCTTGAAGGTTCTGGATTTGGCCAAGAATACGAAGATCACCTACATACGACGATTACGCATCGCTATAGGTGATCTTTAGCTTACGATTTGAATAAAAATTATATTTTTCTTAAATAATTAGTATTAATTAGTTTTTAATTATTAAAAATACAAAATAAATTATTAAAAATTATTTTAAATTCTAAAAATTAGTTTTTAATTATTTTAAGTATATTTTATAAATATTTAATATTTTTGAAATATTATTAGTATTTAATTTATTTAATTATAATATTAAATAAATACGATATAAAATGATTTTTATATTTGAAAAATCATTTAAAATTATGTTATGATATAAGAAAATATTTTAAGTTATTTTTAATGACTTTTAATATTTTGTGATAAATTTCATTAATAAATTAATATTAATGATAATTAAGTTATTTACTAAATGAATTAAATAAATTAATTAAAATGATTTAATTATATTAAAAATCATTTTACATAATAATAAGGTATTTAAAAAATATTTAAAGTTATAAAATATAACTTTCAATATTTAAAGATAAATTTTATTAATTAATTATTATTAATGATATTAAAGTTATTTAATAATTATATTAAATAATTTAGTTTAAAAATGATTTTAATATTATAATAATCATTTTAAATGAAAATAAAGTGTTTAAAGATATTTGAAGTTATAAAATATAACTTTTAATATTTAAAGGATAATTTCATTAATAATTATTAATGATATTAAATTTATTTAATAATAAATAGTTTAAAATGATTTTATTAATTTCAAAATCATTTAAAAGGAAATAAATGAATTAAAAACATTTTAAGTTATAACTAATTACTTTTAATATTTTGATAAATAATAAATTAATATTCTAATAATAATGGTAATTATTTAAAATGATTTTTAAATGTTTTAAAAATCATTTAAGGGTAATATTAATACTTTAAAAATATTTTGAGTTATTATAAATAACTTTAATATTTTGGCAATTGTTTCATTAATAGTTTAATATTAATGATAATAGAATTAGTTAATATTTAAATCATTTAATAATGATTTTAGTGTTTGAAAATTCATGATAAAGTATAATAATTATTTAAAATTTATTATAAGGCTATGAAAAATAATATGACTGATATTTAAAATATCTAAACGACTATTGAACTGCAGGATAGTCTTAGACTCGATATTTACCCGATAAAGCTGTCGGTACACCGAAATATTTTAGAAATTGATCTAGACTTGGATAAATTGACTAGATATGTGTCTGTTTATGATCCAATGACTGTTAAACATATGTGACAATGTGATTAGGTTATGTGTTGACTGCAATTAGCAGTACTATGTGTTACGATATATTATTCTAATTGAATGAATGATCTTATTACTGATAGGTCGCTGTATAAAAGATTAATCTAAGTTGCGTTATTGTAAGCAGCAGCTCAGGAAAGTATCTAAACCTTATGCACTACTTTTATTTTGTGCAAACAAGTATATCATGTTATGCAAGTTTCCTAAACTTACTCCAATTATTATTGAGCAAGTATCTGATCTATTATTTACATTGTGCAAGTATCCTACTTTTGCATTTACTTTATGCAATGGACATGAGTAAGAAAGTTTCAGAATTATATTATTATTGTGCCAGATTATTAACTCTATTATTATTGATTATGTATCCAATCTTTGTATTTATACAAGTTCTTACATTATCCGATCATTGTATTATTGTATAATTCAGATATTTATTCTGTTCGTTAATTCGTATATAAGGTTAGACAAGTGTCCCAACTTGGATAACCATTGTATTTAATCATATGTTGATACATAGTTATTGATTTCAAGTATGTATACGTTGACTTAAAAGCCGTCTAAGCTATTTGATTCAGCTAGACATAAAAATATAGTTGAACAAGATAGAACATTATTGTATCCAACTAGATTGTTTTGGTTTGGATTCCCGACTAAGTATGAACATCCCGAACATGGAAAAACTTTTGTGCACCTAAGGTGGATAGAGTGAACGATAATATCGTTCTTGCATGTAGTATTGATCAATACAGGGCATAACGGGCTGATCACCTCCCGTGCCCGTAAGTTATAACGGTTTACAGATGAAGTTCTGTTTAACCTTTTCGAAAATAGAAAATAATGTTCATAGTATGTTGACTGATCTCCAGTTATAGTCTATACGTAGTTTCAAAGATTACATATGGAAGTGATATGTTGTTATTATTGGTTCAGCTTACTTTACAACTGTTGATTCGTTGTAGAAGTGTCTTTCAAAGAAAATATTTATTTTTTTTAGCTAATATATATTGTTGTTATTACTTGCTGGGCAATCTAATGCTGATTCTTTCTTTAAATTTAAATGTTTTCAGTTAAGTATGATCAACCAGAAGGTTCAGGCAAGAACAAGGGGAAAGAAAAGCTGTTCGAATGAGATTTATAATATTCTGTGTAATAGTTAAAGTTTATTAAGACAATGATACTTATTATCTATGATGTAATGAATGTTTAAAGGTCTCGTACCTGGGAGTAAACTTTGATGCATATGTAAATTAAGTTTGAATTTTATATTATTATTAGTATTTTTAGCTTATAGTAATGGTATCGTGAAGCACCGAGTTCGGGTTTCAAGTACCCGGATTTGGGGGCGTCACACACCTTCTCTCCAGACAGGTAATGCCTCCAAATCTTAAGCGCAAAAACGACAGCTGCTAACTCTAGATCATGAGTAGGATAATTCCTTTCATATTCTTTGAGTTGTCGTGAGGCATAGGCTATGACTTTCCCATGTTGCATGAGAACACATCCTAACCCTTTGCCTGAAGCATCACTGTAGATGATAAATCCCTCCGAGCCAGATGGTATTGTCAGAACATGTGCTGAAATAAGCCTCCTCTTGAGTTCTTGAAAACTCTTCTCACATTCCTTGCTCCAACCGAATTTTGTATCTTTTCGAGTCAGCTGAGTTAATGGAGTAGTGATTCGAGAAAACCCTTCTACGAATCTCCGATAATAACCAGCTAAGTCGAGAAAACTACGTACTTCAGTCACTGACTTAGGTTGCTCCCAGCTTTGAATTGCTTCAATCTTTGTCGGGTCAACAGATATTCCATGATTTGATATCACGTGCCCAAGGAATGCTACTTCCTCAATCTAGAACTTGCATTTCTTCAACTGGCATATAACTTGTTTTCACGAAGCTTTTGGAGTATCAGCCTCAAGTGTTGCTCATGATCTTCATGACTTTTGGAGTAAATGAGGATGTCATCAATAAAGACGACCACAAAGTGATCCAAATATTCCTTGAATACTCGGTTCATCATATCCGTGAAAGCGGCGGGGAGCATTAGTCAATCCAAAAGACATGACTAGGAATTCATAATGCCAATCTGGAGTTCAAAAGCGATCTTTGGAATGTCATCGCTTTTAATCTTCAACTGATGATATCTGGAACGAAGATCAATCTTTGAAAATAATTTGGCTCCTTGTAACTGGTCAAACAGGTCATCAATGCGAGGCAACAGATACCTATTTTTGATGGTGACATGATTCAACTCCCGATAATCAATACAAAGTCGCATACTTCCATCTTTCTTCTTCACGAATAGAACAAAAGCACCCCAATGAGACGTACTAGGACGAATGAAACCGATGTCTAACAATTCTTATAGTTGGGTTTTTAACTTCTAAAGTTCAATAGAAGCCATTTGATATGGGGCATTGGAAATGGGTTTTGTACCGGGTTCAAGGTCGATACCAAACTCGATTTCACGCTCCGGAGGTAGGCCAGGAAGTTCTTTGAGGAATTCGTCTGGGAATTTATTAACAATAGAAATATCATTCAAATCTGACGTATTTTTGTTTAAATCTGTGACATGAACTAATAAAGCTTGACATCCGTTTTTTAATAAACGAATAACTTTATGACTTGAGATGACCGTGATTGATTTTAATTGTTTGGTCGGTTGAATTCACATAATAGGTTGATTAGGAATATGAAAACTAACAGCTTTACGAAAACAATCAATTTTAGCATGATGAGTAGTTAACCAATCAATCCCTAGATTCATGTCAAATGCAAGTATATTTAAGGAAATAAGATCGACAGGTAATGTGAGGGTACCGATTTGAACCAAATAAGACTTATAAACAGTGGATGTAATGAAGGTTTCTCCCAACAGAGTTTCAAGAGATAAGTCAAAGTCTAATTTCTCTGGTCAAATTTAAACGTTGAGCGCAAGTAGGAGAAATAAAAGAATGGGTAGAACCGGTATCAAATAAGGTATATACTTCGCTAGAGTTGATGATTAGCTTACCTGTGATGAACTTGTTTGGGTTTCTTGCTTTTTGGGAGGTCACAACAAACAGTCTCCCTTGAACTACTGGTTTTGACTTATCTGGGACGGCATTTGGTGTCACCGTTCCAACTGGACTTGGCTTCCCTGTACGACAAAATCTAGCTAGGTGACATTCTCTTCCACAATTGTAACACGTTTTGGACTGCTGCGCACAGTTTGGACTGATATGTCCCTCCCCTCCGCATTTGAAGCATATAATAGGTGGTCGTTCTCCTTCCTTAACCACGGGTGCTGATGCTGACGTTTTCCATCATTGTTGAATCTCCTCTTCTTGAAATATCCATTCTTATTGTCTTGGCGATTACCACCGAAGTGATTACCATTTATGGCATGTTGATTCCCTCCACGTTTGTTGTCACCGCTTTTGTAATACTCAATAAAAAAAAGAGATAAAAGCTAAATATAATTAGATAATAGAAGTGTAACTAATAAGTATTTGTACATATCTAAAACCTATAAGGATAAGAAAAGTCATTCAAATTTAATAAACTTTTAATTTTAAAAAGGACTCTTTTACCTAGTAACCTATTTTGCAAAGGAATTACATATATTTATATAACTAGAGAGAAAGAAGAACGTAAAAATTTATTTGACTTTGGAGTACTGCAGAACAGAGAAGAAGACAAGAAAAAAAATTAAAAAGGTAAATTTTGGTGTGTGTGTGTCAATATATATATATATATTATATGTTATGAATCATGGCAGCTTGTTTGTGATTGTGTGAATCAATATTATATATATATATATATATATATACACACACACACACACACACACACACATACACTTATGAATCATGGCTACGGTTATATACTAATAAGTATAACATAATAATTCTAAACTAATAACATAAAATATTTGTTTTAATTTTAAAGTTATAGTTTCAATATTGAATATTTAAGTAATTATAATTTAGGAAAATCTTTATAATTTCAGGTATATTAACTAAATATAAATTGAGTTAAAAATAAATAAATTATGAAATAAAAAAAATATGTTTGAGCTATGATATTTTATCCTAATGATTTCGTTTTGTTCTAAATTTATATTTAGGATTTGTTCGGCTAATATTTTCGTATTTGTAATATCGAAGTAAGTGGCTTTATGAACTATTTAGTGTTTTTAAAATTATCGTTACTTTTAAGTACGTCTTATTAATTATTCGGATGCCTAAATGTATAGTTTCAAATTTCATTATGTTTTATTTAAGGCTTCCATTTAAATTAAAATGCTATGTTTGTTTATTCAAAATTCGGATCAAGTATTTATTTTTGAACTGTGAATGAGATTATATGATTTTGAACTGTGAAAAAGTATCGTTTATATTATCGATAATATTGAGAAAAGTTTTTGAAATCCTCAGTCTGACTATGTATAGAACCCGTTATTGATTACGTTCAATTCCGGAGCTAATATAGGACCTACTAAGGCGCACACCTTTTAGATGCCCTTCGGGGAGCGTGCATTTTTATAGATACCTTAGTAGGGTGCGTATCATAACGTTATCGAATTTTTGGGCCGTGTTATAGGGCTATTGTAACCTTAGTCGCTAAGGCTGTGGATTAAAAGAGATATGATATACATTGAAATCATTTTTGAATTGTTTTAGTTTTGAAAGCTTTTGTACTATTGTTATTGAACAAAAAGTTATTTCGAAAAAGTATTTTGCAAATTGTACTTGATTCGGCTAGATAGAGAGGATTGCTACTTGCTGGGCTTCATCGCTCACCCCCTTACAGATTTTTGCAGGTCCCATCGTTGAAAGCTGAGCCTTTATTTGATACGCTTGGAATAACTGGAGTTTAGTTTTAGATGTTTTCTTTTGTTGATAAATTTTGGTAAAACTCTTAGTTTCGAGGAGCTGCGTCTCCATTATTTGAATGTGGTATTTATTAGTATTTCATTTGGATTGATTTAAAATATATTTATTGTTGGGTTAAAAGTTAAGATTATTGTTAAGTTATTTTTTTGGGCTGCGCGTTATTGATATTGTTTCCTTGCAGGCCTATGGGCTTGCAGAATGTAGCACTTCGGGCCTTTATCGGGTTCGGGGTGTTACAGAGGTGGTATCAAAGCAGTGGCCCCTCGTAATGTGTTAGGTTGAAATACCTACATATTTTCTGGGCATTGATTTTGGGAGTTAGCTGTGGGTAAGAGTATTGACTAAATTTAATGATTTTAAAATTAAATAGAGAATAAGATAAGAAATCTATGTTTTGTTTGACGTTTGGTACTCGAGGCTAATTGGGTATTTTATTTTATTCGTTATTAGTTTTGTATAGTGTTGTTGAGTGGGGATTTCTTTTTGTAGGAAAATGCACTTTAGAAGAAGCAACCCTACTAACACTAATTTTGGTGCTAATGGTCCGACTCAAATTGGCTACTACTTTAGCTTTCAGCCTAGTCTTGAAACCAACAACACAGACAACGTGGCATAGTAATGAATTTCAGCGATTGAATCACTTGATATTTGAAGGGGCTACTGGACCTTCCATAGTTGAGGAGTGGATTCAAGAAATGGAGAAGGCGTTTGATTTGCTAGGGAGTAGTGAGGCTAATAAGGTGATGTTAGCAGTTTACTAGCTTCAGGGTGGGCCGTATGATTGGTTGCTTATGGAGAAAAGAAAGCATGAAGGGAATCCTGAACCCTACACATGGACCATGTTCAAAGATGCATTTACTAACAAATACTTTCCTAGAATAATTCGGGCACAAAAGGAGAGAGAATTTATTAGGCTCGAACAAGGGAGCAAGACAGTTGCTCAATATGAAGCCGAATTCGCGAAGCTTGCCAAGTATGCACCGACCTTGGTGGCAGATGAGGCGACGAAAGCGTGAAGGTTGGAGGATGGATTACGGGCCGATATAAGACATGGTGTGGCGTCTTTTGAGCTGCCCACATATGATGCGGTGCTCAATAAGGCGTTAGTGATCGAGAAGGGCTTAGCGGAAATGGAGAAAGGGAAGAACAATAAGAGGGACGAACCATCCGGTGAAAAGTCCAGCCATGGAGGACCTACAAAGAAGTTGAATACGCAAACCATTAAGTTTAGAGGAAACCAATGGAATCAAGAGAACAAATTGAAGTGTTCGAGGTGTGGTAGAAACCACCTAGATAAGGAATGTCGTTGGAATACAGGAGCGTGTTTTCATTATGGAGATTTCGGTCATAGGATTGCACAATGCCCCAAGAACCTTCCACCGAAAAGAGATGAAAAAGAGGAAGAAATAACATTGGCAAGCCTAGGACCAAATCGAGGACGTGTGTTTCAGCTTTCAGGCAACCAAAATTAAGGTATGAAACTCTTTTATAAATTGCATTTAGTAATTAGATAATGAATTTCTTGATTGTGTGATATTCGTGTTTTCTTTGGAATTGTAATTTGGGAATTTGGAGGACCAAATTCTTTTAAGGTGGGTAGAATGTAATACTCGATAAAAAAAAGATAAAAGATAAAAGCTAAATATAATTAGATAATAGAAGTGTAAATAATAAATATTTATACATATCTAAAATCTATAAGGATAAGAAAAGTCATTCAAATTTAATAAACTTTTAATTTTAAAAAGGACTCTTTTACCTAGTAACCTATTTTACAAAGGAATTACATATATTTAAATAACTAGAGTGAAAGAAGAACGTAATAAAAATTTATTTGGCTTTGAGTCTTTATGAATAAAAGAAGAAGAAAAAGAAGAAAATTTAAAAAATATAAATTTTGGTGTGTGGGTGTGTATGTATATATATATATATATATATATATATATATATATATATATATATATATATTGTACTATACACTTATAAATCATGGCTATAAGTTATATACTAATAAGTATAATGAGAATAATTCTAAACTAATAACATAAAATATTTGTTTTAATTTAAAAGTTATAGTTTCAATATTGAATATTTAAGTAATTATAATTTAGGAAAATCTTTATAATTTCAGGTATATTAACTAAATATAAATTGAGTTAAAAATAAATAAATTATGAAATAAAAAATATGTTTGAGGTAGGATATTTTATCCTAATGATTTCTTTTTGTTCTAAATTTATATTTAGGATTTATTCGGCTAATATTTTCGTATTCGTAATATCGAAGTAAGTGGCTTTCTAAACTATTTAGTGTTTTTAAGATTATCGCTACTTTTAAGTATGTCTTATTAATTATTCGGATGCCTAAATGTACAGTTTCAAATTTCGTTATGTTTTATTTAAGGCTTCCATTTAAATTAAAATGCTATGTTTTTTTATTCAAAATTCGGATAAAGTATTTATTTTCGAACTGTGAATGAGATTATATGATTTTGAACTGTGAAAAAGTATCGTTTATATTATCGATAATATTGAGAAAAGTTTTTGAAATCCTCAGTCTGACTATGTATAGAACCCGTTATTGATTACGTTTAGTTCCGGAGCTAATATAGGACCTACTAAGGCGCACACCTTTTAGATGCCCTTCGGGGAACGTGCATTTTTATAGATACCTTAGTAGGGGCGTATCATAACGTTATCGAATTTTTGGGCCGTGTTACAGGGCTATTGTAACCTTAGTCGCTAAGGCTGTGGATTAAAAGAGATATGATATACATTAAAATCATTTTTGAATTGTTTTAGTTTTGAAAGCTTTTGTACTATTGTTATTGAACAAAAAGTTATTTCGAAAAAGTATTTTGTAAATTGTACTTGATTCGGCTAGATAGAGAGGATTGCTACTTGCTGGGCTTCATCGTTCACCCCCTTACAGATTTTTGCAGGTCCCATCGTTGAAAGCTGAGCCTTTATTTGATACGCTTGGAATAGCTGGAGTTTAGTTTTAGATGTTTTCTTTTGTTGATGAATTTTGATAAAACTCTCAGTTTCGAGGAGCAGCGTCTCCATTATTTGAATGTGGTATTTATTAGTATTTCATTTGGATTGATTTAAAATATATTTATTGTTGGGTTTTAAGTTAAGATTGTTGTTAAGTTATTTTTTTTGGGCTGCGTGTTATTGATATTGTTACTTTGCGGGCCTATGGGCTTGCGACATGTAGCACTTCGGGCTTATATTGGGTTCGGGGTGTTACTGGCTCTGATACCATATGAAAAAACCTTGGTCAAATCCCGAGTCCGAAAAAAATCTCGGGTCAAATCCCATGTCCGAATCGAATCAAATCCATCAAAATAAGGGCTCAAAATACTGGCCCAATAGTATCTTCTTGGGTCATCTTAGCCTACTACAGGCTCCCAAAAGGTCATGACTTGAAGGTACTATTGGTAGTAACTTATTTCCTTATATGCAAACAAATTTTTCCCCTATCTATGTGGACCTGGGTGTTATTCTGACTGACGATGGTATGTACCCCGGTATTATCATTTTGCTTTACTACTTTCTCTTGGTTGAGTTGACTCGTTATCGCGCTCCAATAACTGAGCCCTATTTGCAACATCTGAATACAAACACAGTATATGAGAAATTAGATATTGACGTATCTCGGGTTTCAAACCTCTTAGAAACATCCTCGTCATTATCTCCTCATTGTCAACCAAGTGAGACGCAAATCGGGACAACTCGGCAAACTTAGCTTCATACTGCGACACAGTCATATTGTTCTGCTCCAACTTGATGAACTCTACCTCTTTTATATGATGAATACTTTCGGGAAAGTACTTGTCGTTGAATAGTTTTTGGAACTTCTCCCAAGACATTTTCAGTGCGGCAGGTTGAGTACGCTTTACCGATTCCCACCAGTAATCTGCCTCTCCTCGCAACATAAAGGTGGAAAAGGGAACCTTTTGCTCCTCGGAGCATCCCAAGACATCAAATATCTTGGTGATCTGCTTTATCCACGTCTCCGCCTTAAGTGGTTTTGGCTCTCCAATAAATTCCGGTGGTCCCAGCTCCTTGAACTATTTAGCGGTGACCGTCCGATAGTTGCCAGTGTTTCCACCTGCATTTTGGACAGGAGTCTCTCTTACCTGATGTTGTACTAATTGCAGAAAGCTCCTAAATATTCCGTCGTTCGCCATTTGGTCGGTGTTGTTGTTTACCTGAGGATCTCAACATTCTCGGATGTCATTTTCAAATACTGCCACAAAACAAGGGTTAATTGACATGTCACATATTATCCCTATACTCTGACCGACCAATTACATACCAAATAAACTTAGGTAGGACTTAATAGCGAAGGAATTCCCCGTCTCTCCCCTCATAATTCTTTTCTCACATCTCAGCCAGGGATCATATTCCTAAGCTTTGATACCAACTGTGACGCCCCCAAAATAGGTATACATCACCCATCTTGAGTCACCAAATACATGGTACAAAATTCAAATACAACTTAATTATACAACAGCCGTGTAAAATACGACAAAACATAATCTAAGAGTTTTAATAATAATATTGTCATCTAGACAATATCTACACTCAATGGAGTCCTCATTACATTTATTGTCACTCTATTTTATAGAATAGTGAGGACTACTAAAACAACCATCTGGACCGGCTCAATCTGCTTCCAGACTCGTCCTCGCTATATTCTCATTTCCTGAAGAGAACAGTGAAAGAAAGGGTGAGCTCAACTAGCCCAGTAAGAATTATTATGACTAAGATAATGCAGGATAATTTATCGTTAGCCTTCAACAGTGTTAAACTGATAAAATATAACAAACATCAAGTTTAACTACAGCGGAACAAGCAATTCATTAGAAGAGTCAAGTAGAGAATAAAATCTACTAACTTCTATGATTTAAAAGGTTTTTCATCACTTTTTATCACTGCGACTCAGCTTAATAAATAAACCACATCATCCCTGCACTACGGCCAATGATATTCATTAGTATCACAACCACAAATTATCCATGCACTACGGGCTAAAGATATTGGTGTATTCATTAATGGTCATGATCATGCTAACAACTGTCCATCAATGCACTAAGGCCAATGAGGACTTTTACCACATCATTTGTAACATTACTATTACATGATTATCTTTGAATAATCCTCAGTCATAATCACACCAAGTCCATCTATTCACTCTGAGCCACGATGACTTTTCAACATATTATAAACATGAGGATGATGACAATGATATAAGAATTCAATAAAATAAGTTAAAAGGATAAATTTTTAAAGATTTATAATTTAATTTATCCAGAAATCAATAACGTCCAAATTGTCAACATGATACTGTTTTGTGGAGTAAAATTCAAGAATGCTCAGAAGAATATTTACATGAAAAGATACTGGATGAAGCGCAAATATCCAGGATATTCTACTAATTTCATGGAGTATAGAAGCCGAAACTTTAACCAACTGAGTATAATAGAATATATGAAACTGCAAATTGATTTTTGCCCGCCATGCGGTAATCCACGTAGACATATCATTTCCACAATTTAATAAGGAATGAATACGAAGGATCATTCACGATGCATGCGGTAATTGAAAATAATCCCTATTAAAACGAATATTCCCTGACCAATCGAATATTATATAACCACTTGCTTATTTTGCAAAATTTGAAAATATTACCCACAACTATAACATTATATCAAATCCACACCATAATATTCAAAAATATATTTCGAGAAAATTATTCTTTATTCATAAAAGTTGGGGTCTTACAGATAAGACAGTCAATTTAAATAACAAAGGGTTCCATTATAACCTTAGAGCCAATACTTAGTTCATAGCTATTGAACAAAATATAAGTAGCAATAAAGACAACATTTATGGAATACAAAATCAGAGGAAATAAATGGATAAGAATAAACTCTGTCGAGGCTCTTCAGTCTCCAAGCATTTCGCTCCTATCAAGCTTTCCAATTCGTGTAGCTCACTACTCTTGTTGCTCCAAAGAAATCCCAGACTTCTCCCTAATCTACCTAATCTATATTTACAGACATTATCTAAGAGATAGAGATAGAAATTACAAAAGAGGTGAGAGAGCTATTCTATTCTAACCTAAGCTATCTGATTGTTTTTTATGAAGAGGCTAACTTTTATATATATATATATATATATTAATATATCTCTTTTTCTAGGTCAAACCTAGCTCTTCTCTGTCTGGGCATCGGGGGTCACACTGCGGCGCGGGTAATAGGGCTAAGGGTGGCGTACCAAGACTTTCATATCGATATCATAAACACTACTGAGGTCGTGTACTGCACGTGAGTCCAATAAGGAACAATGATGGCTGCACTTCAAGATGACGTCCAGTTTGGATAGGGGTGGCCATTGCGGCTGAGATTACAGCATGGCATTGGCGCCACGACGCCAGTGTATGGAAATGACCCATTTCCCCCTGAAAGCTGAAAAAGACCTATTAAGCCCTGCAATACATGGGTTACACAAAATAATACTATAATCATATAAAAACTATATAAAATCTACAAAGATCATGCAACTATTTAAGCCGTAAAGTATCCGATTTGCGGGTATAAATCCCACTCATCACAGACTCACCTCAGAAGCTCAATGCCCAAACTATCATGAGGTACATCAGTGGTTAAGCCATGCAATTTCAAGATGAGGACTAGTGTCAAAACATCCACTGAAGCATCTCTCAAAAGAAGATCGTTGAGTCGACAAAGAAAAATGTAGAGTCCATAGATACCTCACCAAACTACTCTATGTACTGAAAAAGGTCAACAATCAATCCACGTTAGTAACGCCAATTTTCTTAAAAGGAACATCAAACTGAAAAGTTTATGGGGAGTTACAGTTTCTTACTGGGCATCGTGCATCCAATGACTGGCTGACACATCATAGCTTATGCAGAGTCAGAAAGAACTATTATAAAGATAAATTCAAAATCTTTTAACAGTTATCAGAAGTTATCGAACCTCTCTCCCTCTCTTTTTTAAACCCTAGAATCCTCTTCAAAGCCCGAATCCATTAAACCTCTAGATTCGCCCAAATCGCATTCAACTATCTCTCATAAGAAATTTGAAACTAAATACCCATCTATTTCGAACCCTCAAAATGGAAGAATACGTGTTATAACCAGAATCCAACTCGGCTTCAAGAAGTTCGAAAGATCAGAAAGGAAGTTCAGAGATATACTTGAGCTTATAAAGAATGCTGGGTTTTCTGAATGCTTGGAAGTTGACACTCCAGTCTATACAGAGCTAGTGAAGCAATTCTACTCCAATGCATCAATAGATTCTGGGCTTCTGTCCACAAAGGTCAAAGGAGCAAGTCTGAAGATAAGGGCATCAGACATCAACCAATGCCTAGGGTTTCCCAACCAAGGTATGATAAACCTCGATGAGGTTGACATTGAAGAAGGCAAGAGGTTAATGTGTTACAAGATGAACGTAAATATGAAAGATATGAAGAAGAAGGAGTTTCCTGAAGAGTTTGAATTTTTGGCCAAGATTACAGGAAAATGCATCTTGTGCAAGGACACTGCACATGATACTGTGAGTGATCTACAACTGAGAGTCATGACTGCAATCGTCATGAAGCAGCAGATGAACTTTGGAGCCCTTCTAATTGATTGGAAAAGGCAGAGATAAAGAAGTCTACAGATAAACCACTCACAAAGGTTTTTCATGGAAGACTCTTGAGCATTATACTGAAGAAGAAATTGAAAAGCAAAATAAATGATGATGAGGGAGAACCACTGAATGTCCACAAAGTGATGTCCCCACAGCTGTTTGAGAACTAGAAGAAAAATCTTAAGGAAAACAAGAGGCTAATAACTTGTGGCAGCAATAGCAAGGTCTCTGCAAAGAAGAGGAAGGCGAAGGAGGTGGAAAGCTCTCAATTTGATGACCCTATACCGGTAGTAGCCACACCAACAAAAAAAAAAAAGTCTAAAAATTAGGTATACATCACCCATCTTGGGTGCGTCGGATACATGGTACAAAATTCAAATACAACTTACTAATAAATACAAGCTGTGAGTGTACAATCGACAAAACATAAAGCTGTGAGTTTGAATACAATTATTGTCTACTAGAGATTATACAAACTCAAAAGGAGTCCTCATTACAATTATTAACACACTATTTCACGAATAGTGAGGACTACTAATGCTATCCTCTGGACCAGTCACTCACAGTTCCCAATGACTAGTCCTGCTATGTTCTCATTTCACAGAAGAAACGGTGAAAGAAAGGTGTGAGCTCAACTAGCCCGATGAAATATTATGACTAAGATAATGCGAGAATAAATTATCGTTAGCCTTGACGTGTTAAGCGATAAAATATAACAACATCAAGTTTAAGCTGCGGTGGAACAAGCAATCCATTAAAAAGAGTCAAGTAGAGAATAAAATCTACTATCTTTTATGATTTAAAAGGTTTTCATGACTTTTATCGTTTGGGACTCGACAATAAATAATCCACATCATCGAATCACCCACACACTTTCTGGCGAGAGATATTCTTTAGTATCCGACCACAAATTATCCATGCACTTCTGACCCGAGGACATTCGTGTATTCATTAATGGTCATGATCATGCCAACAAGCTGTCCATCAATGCACTACGGACCAATGATAACTTTTACCACATCATTTGTAACATTACGGTCATGATTACAAGAATAATCCTGGTCATAATCATACCAAGTCCATCTATACTCTTCTGAACCACGGATGACTTTCAACATAATATATAAACATGAGGATGATGACAATGATATAAAATTCAATAAAACAAGTTCAAAATTAATTTATCCGAGGAACTAATAATGTCCAAATTATCGACATGATCTTTGCTTTGTAGAGTAAAATTCAAGAATGATCGGAAGAATATTTCCATGAAAAGATCTTTGGATGAAGCGCAAATATCAAGGATATTCTACTAATTTCATGGAGTATAGAAGTCAAAACTTTAACCAATTTGAGTATAATAAAGAATGGAATAACAAAAGAAATCACCATGCATGCGGTACTTGGCATAGCGAGTTATTCAACGAGAATAATAATAATGGAACGGTCGGGAAAAATTTGCCGCGGGATGTTCAATGAATAATAATAAAAAAAGCGGAACCGGTCGGTGTAAAACACCACAGACGAGGATGTTCCAACGAGAATAATAATAAAAAAAGGAACCGGTCAGGTGTAAACCACCTGAGATGGATGTTCCAGCGAATAATAGAAGAATGTCACCAGTATATAGGGTAAACCGTATCTGAGTTATTCCAACAGAATAATAAGCAATGGAATAACAACAGTTCTCTTCATGAATAAGAAAGAATAACACCCCTTACATTAGTAGTAGATTGAATCTTTGCGATGGTGTAGTAACAGAATACTCTTCTTCTTTCTCTCTTATTCTCTCTATACTTTCTCTCTCTCTATAAGCTTGAATGAATTAAGTGAAAAATAATGAAGCACTAGGCCTCTATTTATAGAAGATTTCTACTTGAAATTAAAAGCACTTGAAATGTGAAAAGGCAAGTGGCTTGTTGCGGTTTGTGATGTGAAAAAAAAAGTGGTTTGGCCTTTGTAATGTGAAGCGACAATTGGTTTGGCGCTTTAATATATGAAGCGACAAGTGGTTTGGCGTCTGGTAAAAGGTAATTACTATTGGTGAAGGTAATTACTATTGATGAAAGGTAATTACTATTGATGAAGGTAATTACTATTGATGAAGAGACTCTTAGATGATGACATATGGGCCCCCCATAAAATAACCAAACTTACCACAAAGCGTCTCATAATAGACTCTTTATATACATCAAGGATTGAATAAATATTACCACAAATCATTTTATTTTTAATCAACACATATTTAATCTTTCAACAATTATTAATCATTTATAACTTGTCGTCTCAATTATTGATTTAATAATATAACATATTATCTGAGATGATCTTGTGACAATAATTGAATCAATAATATAAGAGATATGATCGACGACAATTCTTTGTAGCAATAATTGAGTATAGTGAGTGACTTCTCACGTAAGCATCGATAATCAATCTGGTGTGCTACTTATCTGACCACAGCGTATTCTTTGTACTTTTACTCTTAAGGTAGTTCAGCGGTTTTAACGGTAACACCTCATAGTTATTTTCATAAAAAAATATTTTTATCGTTTTCTCGATCAAACAATAATTTAGTTAATGGGGTCCACCAATGATTGTCTTGGTCGTCGTCGAATATTCCCAAACAAAAAAGAATATTCCCAGACCAAGCGAATATTTTATAACAACTTGCTTACTTTTGCAAAATTTATAAATATTACCCACAACTATAACATTATATCAAATTTACTCCATAATATTCAAAAATAATATTTATAGAAAATTCATCTTTATTTATAAAAGTTGGGGTCTTACAACCTCCCTTCTTATGAAATTTAAGCCCTCGAAATTAGAATGCGTACACGGTATGTCGAAGAGGTAAGGATACCTTGATTTCATTTGATTCTAACTCCCAGTCATTTCCTCAACATCGTGGTTTCTCCACAAAACTTTGACTTGAGGTATAACCTTGGGCGTAGAGAATATGTTCCTTCTTATCAAGATTTGAGCAGGAACCTCTTCATACGTCAAATCTTCGCTATTTCATCAGGTTCTAACTTCGATAATGTGGTTGGGGTCTTTCACATATTTACGTAACATGGATATGTGAAAAATGTTATGAACCTGAGACATACTTGGCGGTAAAAGAGTCTATAGGCCCACGAGTTCCTACTCGATCGAGGATTAAAAATGGGCCGATGAATCGAGGATTGAGTTTTCCTCTCTTTCCAAATCTAAGTAACTCCTTTCCATGGAGCAACCGCGCAACAACACATGATCTCTATATCGAATTCCACGTCCTTTCGATGAAGATCGGCATAACTCTTTTATCGATCTTGTGAGGTTTTTATCGTTGTCGGATCGTTTGAATCTTTTAAAGTAGTCATACGTACCAACTCGGTCCCAACAACGTTGCTTCACCCACCTCATCCCGACATCTTTGGAGAACGACACTTTCTTCCATACTGGCGCTTGAATGGAGCCATGCCAATACTTGCTTGATAAGCTGTTGTTGTAGGAAAACTCCACCAATGGTAAGAACTTGTCCCAACTTCCCTTGAAATCAAGGACCACGAGTCTTAATAGATCTTCAAGAGTTTGAATAGTCCTCTCCATTGTCCGTCCGTGCGAGGATGATATCTTAGAAACTAATCGTGAAATCTGTGCCCATAGCTTTTTGCAAACTAACCCAAAATCGTGAAGTGAATCTTGGGTCTCGATCGAAAACTATGGATCTTAGGCATACCATGCGATCTTACAATCTCGTTTATGTACATCTGAGCAAGGCGTTCAAGTGTATAAGTTTCTCGTATCGGTAAAAATGAAGCGGACTTGGTCAATCTATCAACAATGACCCAAATCGCATCTATGCCTTGAGAAACCTTAGGAAGGCCGTGTAACAAAATCCATGGTAATGTGCTCCCACTTCCATTACGGAATTTCAAGTGGTTGCAATGGACCTTTTGGTACTTGATGCTCCTTTTTAACTTTCGTTGACAAGTTAGACACCTTGAGATAAACAACGCTATCTCTCTCTTCATATTGCTCCACCAAAATGTATGGCGAATATCATGATACATTTTGGTACTCCCGAGATGGATTACAAGCGGTGTGTTGTGCGCCTCCATCATGATTTTTTATACTTTAAATCGAATTCGTTAGGAACACAAAAATGCTGGAGTTGACTCAAAGTATTCCTTCTTCATCGATTCTTGCTTCGGCGTAGCACCTTCTTGCACTTTCTTCCTCATCGCGTCGACTCCAGTGCACGTAACTTGCGACTTTAACTTTATCGATTAAAATCGGTTCTACTCGTATATTATATCATCATCACATGGGTCCTGGGTCTTTAACTCTATCTCCATCCTTTGCAAGTCACACAAAAATGGGCCTTTGCGTTGACAATATCGCTTTTCGTGCTTGCATATGATCTTCTACTCGATCGTCGTCGGCTACCACGTTAAACTTTTCGAGGATGGTATTGGATGGTATGATCATAATCTTTCAATAGTTCAAGCCAGCGTCGTTGTCGCATGTTGAGTTCCTTTTGAGTAAAAAGAAATATTTGAGGCTTTTATGATCCGTAAAGATCTCCACCTTCTCCCCATACAAGTAATGCCTCCAAATCTTTAGTGCGAAAAGACAACATTTGCTTGACTCTAGATCATGAGTAGGATAATTCCTCTCATATTCTTTGAGTTGTCTTGAGGCATAAACTATGACTTTTCCATGTTGCATGAGAACACATCCCAACCCTTTGCCCGAAGCATCACTTGTAGATGACAAATCCCTCAAGGCAGATGGTATTGTCGAGCAGTCTCTTTGAAATGAGTCTCCTCTTGAGTTCTTGAAAACTCTTCTCACATTCTTCGCTCAATAGAACTTTGTATCTTTCAAGTCGGTTTGAGTCGATGGAGTAGCGATTAGAAAAAATCCTTCCACGAATCTCAGATAATAACCAATTAAGCAAGAAAAAGCTACGTACTTGATCAGCGATTTAGGTTGCTCCCGACTTTGAATTGCTTGATCTTTCTTTGGGTCAGCGGATATTCCATGACTTGATACTACGTGCCCAAGGAATGCTACTTCCTCGAGCGAAATTCGCATTTCTTCAACTTGGCATAAAGCTTGTATTCACGAAGCTTTTGGAGTGTCGACCTCAAGTGTTGCTCATGATCTTCACGGCTTTTGGAATAAATAAGGATGTCATCAATAAAGCGACCACAAAGTGATCCAAATATTCCTTGAATACTCGGTTCATCATATCCATGAAAGCGGCGGCGGGGAGCATTAGTCGATCAAAGGACATGACTAGGAATTCATAATGCCGTCTGCAGGAGTTACGGCCGTCTTTGGAATGTCATCGGTTCTAATCTTCAATTGGTGATATCGGAACGAAGATCAATCTTTGAAAAGAATTTGGCTCCTTGCAACTGGTCAAATAGGTCATCAATACGTGGCAATGGATACCTATTTTTGATGGTGACATGATTGACTCCAGATAATCAATACAAAATCGCATACTCCCATCTTTCTTCTTCACGAATAGAAACAGGAGCACCCCAAGGAGAAGTACTAGGGCGAATAAAGCCAATGTCTAACAATTCCTGCGGTTGGGTCTTTAACTCTTGAAGTTCAATAGGAGCCATTCGATATGGGGCTTTGGAAATGGGTTTTATCTTTGGGTTCAAGTCGATACAAAATTCAATTTCACGCTTTCGAGGTAGGCGAGGAAGTTCTTGAGGAATCGTCGGAAATTTATTAACAATAGAAATATCGTTCAAAAGCGGCGTATTTTTTGTTTAAATCTGTGACATGAGCTAAGAAAGCTTGACATCCATTTTTCAATAAGCGAATAGCTTTATGGCTTGAGATGGCCGTGATTGATTTTAATGGTTTGGTCGCTTGAATTAGCATAATAGGTTGATTAGGAATATGAAAGCTAACAACCTTACGAAAACAATCAATTTTTGCATGATGAGTAGTTAACCATCAATCCTAGAATCACGTCAAATGCAAGTATTTTCAATGAAATAAGATCTACGGTAATGTGAGAAGTACGATTTGAACCAAACAAGACTTATAAGCGATTGGATGTAATGAAGGTTTCTCCCAGCGGAGTTTCCACAGATAAGTCAAAGTCTAATTTCTCGGTCAAATTTAATCGATGGCGCAAGTAGGAGAAATAAAAGAATGGGTAGAACCGTTATCAAATAAAGTATAGATTTAGTTAGAGTTTATGATAAGCTTACCGTGATGACCTCATTCGGGTTCCTTGCTTTTTGGAGGTCACAACAAAGCGCTCTCCCTTGCACTCTACTGGTTTTGACTTTTACGGGATGACCTTTGGTGCCTCCATCCTAGGTTGAATTTGTCTTGATGAGCGACAAAATCGGGCTAAGTGACCTTCTCTTCCACAATTATAACATGCTTTGGGCCACATCATGCGATTTGGTGATGTGCCCCTCCCTCGCATTTTGAAACATATGATGGTGGTGGATTCTCCTTCCTTCCTTAACGACGAGTCTTTGGTCTTGACGTCTTTCCATCATTGTTGAATCTCCTCTTCTTGAAATGTCCATTCTTATTGTTTTGGCCACGATTACCACCAAGTGGTTACCATTTACGGCTTTATTGATTCCCTCCACGCTTGTTGTCACCTGCTTGATGGCTGCTCTCCATTGGTATTATCATTTTGTTGGTTGCTCTCTTTTTTTAGTTGCGTTGACTTCGTTATCGCGCTCCACTAAGCGAGCCCTATTTACAACATCTGAATATAAACCACGGTTTATGAGAAATAAGATGTTGGCGTATCTCGACTTTCAAACCTCTTAAAAACATCCGTGTCATTCTCTCTTCATTATCCACCAAGTGGGGCCTTGAAGCCAGGATAACTCATAAATTTAGCCTCGTATTGCGACACGGTCATATTGTTTTGTTCGACTTGATAAACTCCACCTCCTTCATGTGAGCGAATACTTTTGGGAAAGTATTTGTCGTTGAAACAACTCTTGGAACTTCTCCCAAGACATCTTGATCTGGGCGAGTTTGAGTCGTTTTTCTGGAATTCCCACCGATGTCTGCCTCTCTCCGCGCAACATAAAAGCGGCAAAGGGAACCTTTTGCTCCTCGGAGCATCCCAAGACATCAAATATCTTGGTGATCTGCTTTATCCATGCTTCCATACCATAAGTGGTTTTGGCTCTCCCTTAAACTCCCGGTGGTCCCGGCTCCTTGAAGCTGTTTAGCGGTGACCTTTGAGAGTTTCGATGTTTCCACACTGCATTTTGGGCGAGGCCGCTCTACTTTCTTTGTTGCATGAATTACATAAAGCCCTGAACATTTGATCATTCATCATTTGGTCGGTGTTGTTGTTTGCATGAGGATTATCGCCTTCTGATGCACATTATCCACGATTATTGATATGTGGTGAATCAATCGCGGTGCTTTGTGCTCCATTGCTATTCTCAACATTCTCGGATGTCATTTTAGAATCTTGCCACAAAACAAAGGTTAATTGACATGTAACATATTATCCCTAAATTACGTGAGCCAATTAAATACCATATAAACTTAGGTAGGTCATACTAGCGAAAAAATTCCCGTCTCTCCCCTCTAGTACTATTCTCACATCTTAGCGGGGATCATATCCTAAGCTTTGATACCACCTGTGGCGCCCCCAAAATTAGGTATACATCACCCATCTTGGGTGCGTCGGATACATGGTACAAAATTCAAATACAACTTACTAATACAAGCATATAGGTATACAATACGACAAAACATAAGCTGTGAGTTTGAATACAATTATTGTCTACTAGAGATTATACAAACTCAAAAGGAGTCCTCATTACAATTATTAACACACTATTTCACGAATAGTGAGGACTACTAATGCTATCCTCGGACCGTCACTCCAGTTCCCAGACTAGTCCTGCTATGTTCTCATTTCACGAAGAAACGGTGAAAAAGAAAGGTGAGCTCAACTAGCCCGATGAAATATTATGACTAAGATAATGCGAGAATAAATTATCGTTAGCCTTCAACGATGTTAAGCGATAAAATATAACAACATCAAGTTTAAGCTGCGGTGAACAAACAATCCATTAAAAAGAGTCAGTAGAGAATAAAATCTACTATCTTTTATGATTTAAAGGTTTTTCATGACTTTTATCGGCTGGGACTCGACAATAAATAATCCACATCATCGAATCACCCATTGCTTTTCTGACGAGGATATTCTTTAGTATCCGACCACAAATTATCCATACACTTTCTGACCCGAGGACATTCGTGTATTCATTAATGGTCATGATCATGCCAACAAGCATCCATCAATACTTCTACGGACCAATGATAACTTTTACCACATCATTTGTAACATTACGGTCATGATTACACGAATAATCCACAGTCATAATCATACCAAGTCCATCATACTACTGAATACGAGATGACTTTCAACATAATATAAACATGAGGATGATGACAATGATATAAGAATTCAATAAAACAAGTTCAAAATTAATTTATCCGGGGAACTAATAATGTCCAAATTATCGACATGATCTTTGCTTTGTAGAGTAAAATTCAAGAATGATCGAAAGAATATTTCCATGAAAAGATCTTTGGATGAAGCGCAAATATCGAGGATATTCTACTAATTTCATGGAGTATAGAAGTCAAAACTTTAACCAATTGAGTATAATAAAGAATGGAATAACAAAAGAAATCACCATGCATGCGGTACTTGCGCATAGGCGAGTTATTCAACGAAATAATAATAACGGAACCGGTCGGCAAAATTTTGCATAAGCGGGGATGTTCCAACGAAATAATAAAAATTTGAACCGGTCGGTGTAAAACACAGAGCAGAGATGTTCCAACGAAATAATAATAAAAAAGCGGAACCGGTCGGTTGTAAAACACACTGAGACGGGGATGTTCCAACAGAATAATAGAAGAATGTCACCAAGTATAGGAATAATAAAGAATGCATATAGTATGAGTTATTCAATTCGAGAATAATAAGCAATGGAATAACAACGATTCTCTTCATGAATAAGAAAGAATAACACCCTTACATTAGTAGTAGATTGAATCTGCGATAGTGTAATAACAGAATACTCTTCTTCTTTCTCTCTTATTCTCTCTATACTTTCTCTCTCTATAAGCTTGAATGAATTAAGTGAAAATAATGAAGCACTAGGCCTCTATTTATAGAAGATTTCTAGCTTAGCACTTGAAATGTGAAAAGGCAAGTGGCTTGACGGTAGTGATGATGTGAAAAGAAAAGTGGTTTGGCCTTTTGTAATGTGAAACGACAATTGGTTCGGCCTTTTGTAATATGAAAGCGGCAAGTGGTTTGGCGTCTGGTAAAGGTAATTACTATTGGCGAAGGTAATTACTATTGATGAAGGTAATTACTATTGATGAAGAATTACTATTTAATTACTATTGATGAAGGTAATTACTATTATTGAATGAAGAGACTCTTAGATGATGACATATGGGCCCCCATAAAATAACCAAACTTACCACAAGCGTCTCATAATAGACTCTTTATATACATCAAGGATTGAATAAATATTACCACAAATCATTTTATTTTTAATCAACACATATTTAATCTTTCAACAATTATTAATCATTTATAACTTGTAAATCTCAATTATTGATTTAATAATATAACATATTATCTGAGATGATCTTGTGACAATAATTGAATCAATAATATAAGAGATATGATCGTGACAATTCTTTGTAGCAATAATTGAGTATAGGTGAGTGACTTCTCACGTAAGCATCGATAATCAATCTGGTGTCTTCTTATGCAACCACAGCGTATTCTTTGTACTTTTACTACTTAGGGTAGTTCAACGGTTTTAATGGTAACACCTCCATGATTATTTTCATAAAAAAGTATTTTTGTCGTTTTCTCAATCCGGCAATAATTCCGTTGTGAGGTCCACCAATGATTGTGCCGTCGTACGAATATTCCCCGACAAAAAGAATATTCCCCGACCAAACGAATATTTTATAACAACTTGCTTACTTTGCAAAATTTATAAATATTACCCACAACTATAACATTATATCAAATTTACTCCATAATATTCAAAAATAATATTTATAGAAAATTCATCTTTATTTATAAAAGTTGGGGTCTTACAATGGAAGTCCTTGATGAACCACAAGATGCACCACCAGAAAGATGGGTAAGTTATAGAAACGAACAACTCAAAGTTGTAAGGATGACTACAGACGATGTGTTTAACAACTGGAACAACATGAAGTTAGACCGAACTACAATTCTGTACAATCCTGATGACCTTCTGATTAGATGGTTCTTCCCATGGATGCCCCGGTTAAAGCATATCTTTGAAAAGGATGAAAGTTACTTATTTGGTGTTACTCACGATTTCTAACTCGGAGGTTGGTGTCACGAGAACTTTCCAGGGTAAAGATGATGTTTGCAACCAAGATGATCAAAGTCCAATCTCACTTCAAAGTCTACCGACATGCTGGTAACCACTACATCCCTACGATTATAGAGTGGGTTCTGATGGCAAAAGGATTATGCCCATGCTGATGAATGTAGAGTCCCTTCACTCTACCACTAAAGATGATCAAGTTCAGAATGAGAAGCTTCCCTCTACCCAAACACAATTGTCTGATATTTCTTCATCCTCCAACAGTAATGGGCACTCAATGATTTATCAAATTCTCACTGCTTTCGAAAACCTGTCCAAGAATAAAAATCGTGGAGTCCATTCTAGTGCTCAACAAAAGGATGCCCAACCAAATGACCAAACTCCTACGGAGCAGGAGTTAGCGAAGAATTCTGATGAATTGGTTGAGAAGATATCTATCATCATTGAAGAGTCAAAGATGTTGACAGAAGCAGGAGACAATGCAGTTCAAGGCAGACTTCAAGCCACTATGTCTGATATATCTCTCAAAATCAAAGAGATATCAAATCTATCTAAAGGCTATAAATGATCATAAGGCAGAAGCTCTACGAGCACAGAAGGCAAATGAAGAGCAAATCCTATCCCTCTCTGACAAGATTGACAATCTGAATCAGTCTCTCTCCCTATAAATTGAGCTAAGCCAACAAGAACTCAAAATTGAGGCTGGTAACTCATCTTACCTGATGGAGCAACTTATGTCAAGCATGGAGGAGCTTTCACAAGTGATTAATGACAAAAAGGGGGAGAAAAAGAGACATGGAAAGAAGCACTCAAAGAGGAGCAAGGAGAAAAGAAGACAAGAAGGCCAAAAAGAAGGCAAATAAGAAGATAGCAGCAACAGAAGCAGAATCATCATCTGAAGGGAGTCAAAGGATGATGATCCTATGAATACAGAGGTTGAGGGGGAACTAGAAAAAGAAGAAGAGCATGAATCTGAAGGGGAGCAGAGAAAAGAAAATAAAGTCTCCGTCCCAGGGGGATCAGGAGCAAAAAGATCAAGCAGATAAGTAACTGATCAACAGACATCCTGGAAACACATATAGAGCCAAAAGGTATATCTCTATCTAGTTAGGAATGTTCTGGATCCAGGATGTAAAGTGTCATAATTTATGTAACTTCATATTATTATCAATGACATTCATGATTATCTGTTTTAGAAATACAGCTGCTCACTGTATATAAGATTCATTCATCTCATTCATATGCTATAATTATTTTTATCATAATCAAATAGGGGGAGATTGTTAGGAATAAGCATGTGAATGATATTTCTATTTATATATAATTTGATTATGATATGTATGAATGAATATGCAAGTATGCTTGCATTAAGAAAAGCTATAAAATTCTTTGATAGATAATAGGAACATATGTACAAGGACTTAGAATGAATTGATCAAATATGTTAGATTGATCCTACATAAGCAAAATAGCTTTGTAAAGTCCTTAAAAGGAAATGATGTACAAGGACTATAAATATAGAAAGATCAAGCTTGTTAGGTTAATCTTATAATGTAATAGATAGGCATGTCTGATTGTCGAGTACTGCATCAGAAATCGTAGTCTGCCAAGAGAGTCAAGGAAAACCAGATTTTTTTTAAATGTAAGTTATAAATATTTATTGATTTATATAAATATTTATTGGATGTGTTTATTATTGAATAAGTAATTGTTTAAATTGATTAAGTTGATTTAGTTAATTATTTATTTGCTAAATAATTAATGTGATTAGTTAATTATTTATTTGTTAAATAGTTAATGTGTTATGTGGATTGAGTTATGTGATTAAGTAATTTATTTAATAAATTGTTATTTCATAAAGAGTGACAAATAACTATGTTATAAAGAGTAATTAAAATAAATTAAAGTAATTTTAATTTAGTTTTACCCAAACAAAGCTTAAGGATATAAACTATTTTATTTTAAAGGGATTTGCCAAACAAAGCCCTATGGCTTTTGGATTTTTGAAAATTAAATTGTTTATAAAATAAACTAAATAATATATATATATATATATATATATATATATATATTTATAAATGGTACGTTATCTATTTTTATAACTGATGTTATTATTGATTAGACTTATTATGGCCATGTCCGTTTTTTGTTACGCGTATTGGATATCAGTTGAGTTACGTGGTTAGTGGTCTAAATTATTACAGAGAAAAGAAAGAAGGGCTAGAGAGAGTTTTGAGAAAAAGATAGAAGTTCAGAGTTTGAGAGAGAACGTGATTTTCAAAGCAAGTCCGTTACCAAAGATTTGTAAGCAAGCAAAAAGGTGGGTTTCTCTAACCTTAATTTATGTACATATATATATTGTGGTTTCATGATGCCTAATGTCTCTGTGTTCTTCAACTTTACGGTGTATAAGATTTTTACAAAACTCTCTGTAAAACTATGTTTGTATAATTGGTTAGAGAAGCATGTATGTGTATAGTTGCAATTGTTATCACTAGCATGTGTATCTCTCTCTCTCTCTCTATATATATATATATATATATATATATATATATATATATATATATATATATATGACTGTATGCTAATTATAGGCTAAAGGAAGAAATTGATTTGTTCAGTGAAGTATATATATATGAATATATGTTTTGTAGAAATATCAAAAGTTATGTATGCTAACTGAGGAATTGAACTATACATGTTAATTTGTTATATGTTGGTATACTTGTATTTCAAAGGAATCAAATTTGGTTGATAACAGTGAAAATTTCGTTCACTATACTTTAGATATCAACAATGGAGTTTTGAGTTTTAACCAAATATTATTTTAGTGATTTAAGTCTTTTAAATTTGTTGTTCAATTGTTGGAAATTGGTATATGGATAATTGTTAGCAATTATGTGTAGTTTATATTAGTTATACATGTTGTTTGGGGCTTAATTATTGTTACAAATTTAAGACAATAGCTTTGGCTCTGCTTCTTCGCTTTTGGTTTTAGGAGTTTCGGCGCTTGACATCAAAATTCACGCCCAAATACTAAATTTCATAAATACCAAAAATAAACCGAAGTCATACCAAATACCGAATTTGCACCACATACGCTTGTCTCGCGCCCAAATACCGAAAAAAGTGGTATGGGACTGACGATTTGACCTCCTGTAGTAAAAAAATCTACCATAACTTTCTCATCTGAACTTCCGCTTAATGTAGAGATTGAATTAAATAATTGACTTAGCGCCAGAACCTGCACCGATATCAAGGCCCGTCTGAGAATGGCTCCAGAGAAATGAAGGAACCGATGGTGCAACCGCAAGAACCTATTGGACAAGAAGTATATTCAACCAAGTGTATCACCGTGGGGAGCACCGATATTATTTGTGAAGAAGAAGGATGGATCAATGCGTCTTTGCATTGATTATAGGGAGTTAAACAAGGTCACTATTAAGAATAGGTATCCGTTTACCTAGAATAGATGACTGGTTTGTCAATTGAAGGGTGCTAAATATTTCTCAAAAATAGATTTGAGAAGTGGGTATCACCAATTGAAGGTAAGAAAGGAGGATATACTAGAATAAACATTCGGAACTCCTAAGATTTTAACCATTACGAAGTTTACGGTGATGTCTTTTGGTTTAACAAATGCCCCTGCCGCATTCATGGATTTGATGAACAGGGTATTTAAACCATTCTTAGACAAGTTCGTAGTAGTGTTTATCGACGACATTCTGGTGTATTCCAAAACTCAAGAAGAACACGTGGAACATTTACGTCTGACATTGGAGACACTAAGAAAGGAAAAGTTGTACGCAAAATTCTCTAAGTGTGAATTTTGGCTCGATCGTGTACAATTTTTGGGTCATGTGATTGACAAAGATGGGATTTCAGTAGATCCATCGAAAGTGGAAGCTGTAATCAATTGGGAACAACCAAGGACACCTTCGGAGGTGAGAAGTTTCTTGGGGCCGTAGCCATTATTATAGAAGATTTATACAAGATTTTTCCAAGATAGCCACTCCGCTTAACAAATTTGACACTAAAGTCGTGAAATTCGTTTATGCGGAGAAGTGTGAAGAGAACTTCCAAGATTTGAAGAAGAAGCTAAGTATGGCACCGTGTTAACCTGTAGGATAATCTGAAAAATTTTTGTGGTATATAGTGATGCCTCACACAAAGGATTGGGATGTGTTCTTATGCAAAAGCAAAAGTTATTGCCTATCCATCAAGACAACCAAGGATTATGAGAAAGGTTATCCACTCATGATTTAGAATTAGGTCACAGTGGTATTTGCTCTCAAGATATGAAGACACTATCTCGTATGGAGAGAAATGTGAGATCTACACACACCACAAAAAGTCTCAAGTATATTTTCACCGTAAAAGATCTGAATATCGTTAGAGAAGTGTGGATGTAATTGATAAAAGATTATGATTGTGAGATCTTTTATCATCCGAGAACCAAAGCGAATGTAGTTGGAATATGCTTTAAGCAGAAAGGTCGGGAGAAATTGATGCCGATAACAACTCAGGAGGAGCTCATTTCAGCAATGACAAAGTTAGAATTGGAAATCAAATTTCCACAGGAATCCGATGAACGACTATTTCAGTTAGAAGCAGGTCCAACTTTACTGGACAAGGTGAAGAACGCTCAGTTACAAGATGAAGACTATGGAAAGATAAAAGAGAATATGGGTGATGGTAGCGATACAAAATACAAGGTCGATACCAAAGGATTACTATGGTACGAGGGAAGAATCTGGGTTCCAACAACACCAGAACTGAAAGACAAAATCTTGATCGAAGCTCATAGCTCAAGATATTCGATTCATCCAGGAAGCACGAAGATGTATCAAGATTTATGCCGACATTTTTGGTGGCTGGATATGAAAAGGGATGTTGCAGAATGCGTGGCTAAATGTTTGACATGTCAAAGAGTAAAAGCCGAACATCAAAGACCCAGCAGATTACTTCAAACGTTGGAAATACCGGAATGGAAGTGGGAACACATCACGATGGATTTTGTGGTGGGTCTTCAAACTACTTAGAGAGGATGCGATGCAATTTTGGTGATAGTGGACAGACTGACGAAATCAGCGCACTTTTTACCAATAAAGATTAGGTTCAATCTTTATCAGTTGGCAAGATTGTACATCAAAGAGGTCGTTTCGAGACATGGAGTGCCAGTGTCAATTGTGTCCGATAGAGACCCGCGATTCACTTCAAATTTTTGGAAGAGACTACAAGATTGCATGGGAACTCAATTACGAATGATTACGACTTATCATCCATAAACAGATGGCCAAAGCGAACGAACGATCCAGACATTGGAAGATATGCTGAGAGCATGCGTCATGGATTTCAAAGGAAGCTGGGAAGAACAATTACCGGTTGGTGGAATTCGCCCACAATAATAGTTATCACGAGCATCGGCATCGCCGCTTCTGAAGCGTTCTAAAAGTTTTTTTAATGTAAAATTTATAAATATTTATTGATTTATATAAATATTTATTGGATGTAATGTTTATTATTTTGAATAAGTAATTTTTAAATTGATTGAGAGAAAGATTGATTTAGTTAATTATTTATTTACCTTTTGTAAATAATTAATGTGATTGAGTTAATTATTTATTTGTTAAATAGTTAATGTGTTATATTACGGATTGAGTTATGTGATTAAGTAATTTATTTAATAAATTGTTATTTCATAAAAGAGTGACAAATAACTATGTTATAAATAGTTAATTAAAATAAATTAAAGTAATTTTAATTTAGTTTTACCCAAATAAATTGTTTTTAAGGATATAAACTATTTTATTTTAAAATAAATTAAAGTAATTTGCCCAAACAAAGTTTAAGGATATAAACTATTTTATTTTAAAGCTTTTGGATTTTGAAATTTAAATTGTTTATAAAATAAACTAAATAATATATATATATATATATATATATATATATATTTATAAATGGTACATTATATATTTTTATAAGCGATGTTATTATTGATTAGGCTTATTATGGCCATGTCTAGTTTTATATTCTGGCGTATTGGATATCGATTGAGTTAGCGTGGTTAGTAGTCTAAATTATTCTTGAGAAAAGAAAGAAGGGCTAGAGAGAGTTTTGAGAAAAGATAGAAGTTCGGAGTTTGAGAGAGAAACGTGATTTTCAAAGCAAGTCCATTAACAAAGATTAAGTAAGCAAGCAAAAAAAGGTGGGTTTCTCTAACCTTAATTTATGAACATATATATATATGTGGTTTCATGATGCCTAATGTCTATATGTTCTTCAACTTTACGATGTATAAGATTTTTACAAAACTCTCTTAAAACTATGTTTGTATAATTGGTTAGAAAGCATGTATGTGTATAGTTGCAATTGTTATCACTAGAAGCATGTATATCTCTCTCTCTCTCTCTCTCTATATATATATATATATATATATATATATATATATATATATATATATATATATATATATATATATTGTATGCTAATTATAGGCTAAAGGAAGAAATTGATTTGTTCGTTGAAGTATATATATATGAATATATGTTTTGTAGAAATATCAAAAGTTATGTATGCTAAGCGAGGAATTGAACTATACATGTTAATTTGTTATATGTTGGTATACTTGTATTTCAAAGGAATCAAATTTGGTTGATAACGGTGAAAATTTAGTTCAATTGTGCTTTAGATATCAACAATGGAGTTTTGAGTTTTAACCAAATATTATTTTAGTGATTTAAGTCTTTTAAATTTGTTGTTCAATTGTTGGAAATTGGTATATGGATAATTGTTAGCAATTATGTGTAGTTTATATTAGTTATACATGTTGTTTGGGGCAAATTGTTGTTACAGTAGCTTTGGCTCTGTTCTTCGTTTTGGTTCTGTGAGTTTCAACGCCCCAACGTCAAAATTCTCGCCCAAAAATTTAGCCAGCGCCAAATTTGGCATTCTTAAAAAATAGGCAGAAGTTCGCGCCAAATTAGGCCAATTTAAGGTGCCTTACTCTATCTACTAGCCCATTGGAAAAAGTGGTGCAGGACGGACAATTTTGACCTCTATAGTAAAAGCAACCCATAACATTTCTCATCTGAACTCCGATTGAGTTGATTCAAGATGATCCGGAACGAGGATGAATATACCTACAACTTTCAGGCTTTAAGTTGTTTAATTTGAGGTCTGTAACAGTAGTCAAAATGGCCATCTTTAGGACTATTGTGTATTTGGAGCCAATCGGAGGGCGTCGGGATGCACGAATGCAAGTGCAACCCTTTGGATATTAGTATAACTTAATGATAATATGTTGGACATGTAATAGGATGTTGTATCAAGTTGTTAATGTGCATGTGGTGCAATGACATGATCACTTAAGTAGTTGTAATAAAGCTAAAAAGTAATGTTCATGAAAAGATGTGATGTTGTTTAAACTTAAACTTAGTTAGTAGCTATACTAAGAGTAATAAAGTAACTAATAAAGGTAATGTTAGTGTAACTAATGTGTATTGTCAATACATATGGTATGTGTAGGACTTAGGGTGAACGTGAATAGTAATTGTTTAACCTACATGCGAAGCAAGTTCTCTAACTTCTACTTTTATAATTGTGCAAGTTTCTAAATCTATCTTTTTTACATTAAGCAAGTTCTCTAACTCTACTTTTATAATTGTGCAAGTTTCTAAACCTATCTTTTTACATTAAGCAAGTTCTTTAACTCCATACTCTCGTTGAGTTAGTTTGTTGTGTTTAAGCAAGTTTTCTAATTATAAAGCTTACGTTATGCAAATTTCATATGCTATACTTTATTGAGTAAAGTATTTCCATCAAACAACTTCATTGTATCCAGATTATTCATGATGATACAAGTTTCCCATCTCCACACTTTCGTTGAGATAGTTATTATGATTATGCAAGTTTTCTTAACTCTAAACTTGTTATATTAGCATCTGAAGTACCTTTAGTTTATCGTTCAAGTTATTATTTGTTGTGCATGCTTGATATTAAATTCTAAGATGTAACCTTAGCTTAATGTTATTCAAAGCAAGGTATGATGTGTTATTCAATAGTTATGCTATTAGATTATCCCTAAAGCATGAACTTAGAGCGAAATATTTATTCGATTATGATTATTCAATAACATAGTGTTATTATCTTTCATTCAACTAATCCTTAGTTGATGTCCGTTGAATTCAAATTACCTTGAAGTGTATCCAAACCAAACTATCTTTGGGGCGGACTTGTACTCAAAATCTTTGAGATGAACAACCCTATTTATAGGGGTTACGCTTAGTTTTGTACTTTGCCTTTGAAATGTTTGTATACAATACATGTACTGAAGGGTTGATCCCCTAAGTACCTTAAAGTCATTATGGTCGTATGACCGTTGTAAAAGTTTAAGTTGAAAGATTACTTATAATCTGTGGACAAGGTTAAGTGGTCATTAGACCCTCGATGAATGTTAAGATGTTAATAGGACTTATTATTTAGTTCTATTGAGCCCTGAATGGGCAAGGAATGTTTAAGATGTTAATAGAACCTATTGTTCAGTTCTATTGAGCCCCTGAATGGGCAGAGAATGTAAAAGTTATTCATTGTTATTTAAAGTGAGCCTTGTTTGCTCACTCTTGCCTGTAAAATCCTTACAGCTAAAGATGGAAAGGGTGACGTACCTAGCACCAGTAAAGGAAAGGGAAAGATGAACAAGTACTGAAGACTTGTAATAGTTTTGATAGTTTTATTATCAGACTTTGGTTTAAAGAATGTAATGAAGTTTATTTAAATTTTCCGCATGAATGATTGTTTGTAAAGGTTAGATAACCTGGGAGATTTTATTTTATGTAATTCCTGTATGGGTAGGTTTATTATTCAATTTTATTTATGATTGGGTAGTTATAAATGAATGTTTTGATTACGTGAACACCAAATCTTGAGGTAATAAAGTACCGAGATTTGGGGGTGTCACAAGTTGGTATCAAAGCTTTAGGTTATGAACCTTAGGTGGGGGAAAAAGCCTTAGGAAGTAACCTTTGAAAAGATAGTGGAGATAACTCTTATCGAGTTTTAAGGAAGAAGTAATAAAACACTTATGTGCTTATGTGTTTATAACTTATGTGCTCACGAGTGTCGAGTAGAATGATTAATAAGTAAAACTTTAAAATTTTGTTGTCAGGATGACTAATATCGGAGAATCCAGTCAGGCTAGGGAGGAGGAACCTCAAATGCCTATAGAGGAGGAGCCTCGCGACATTCGAGTTGTTTGGGAACAACTCATCGCCACGCGAGTCGGCCAGTTGGTCACGATGGTTGAAGATGAGGATGATGATGTGGAGAGCGGATGAAGAGGATCTCGTGGAGTTGCCACGGAGGATGAAGATAACGAGGGCGAGGAAGAAGAGACTCCACTAACCTCGATGGTTCTTTCGTATGTATGATGAAGTCTACGACCGTAACGTGGAACTTCGGACACATTTGAGGAGTTCGCGGGAGATAGTAGGTGAACAATGATCGCAATGACATATAGAAGGGCAGACGACATCCGGGATCGAGATAAACGTCTAACTAATCTTTGAAGAGAAGTCTGCAGACTAAGGAGAGAAGGAACAATGATCGAGATGGTCGTGGGCCCAGAAGAAAAGTTTGAATGAAGAAGCTACCAAGAGGCGAGAAATTTGAGCAGCACTGAGGAAGCTTATCAACGAACCGGAAGAAGCGATAAAGGGCCTTAAGCAAAGAGGATGAAGATGGAAGAGTTGAATAAAGTATTCAATACCGTGATCAATCGAGCTCAAGATCGAGTCATGGGTTATCCAATTCAGTTCGAGACTCTGCCATCATACGTGTTAGATCGCCGAACCATGTTCCGTGTTATGGAAAAAGAGCGTCAAAAGGCTTCTGAGTATCTTAATAGATCATCGTAGGAAATCTGTCTATTTTGCAAGTAATAAGTGTTAAATAATGTGTAAATCCCTAGTGTTAAGTAACCATGGGATATGAGAATGATGATGTTGTCCTATAACTTTTGTAGTTCAGGAAAGGAATGTAAATAGCAGTGATGCTATTGTTTTTATGTTTTCGAAGAGATGATGAATAAATAAAAGATATTATTTTATTCAAAAGTGTTATGTGGTTATTTCTTTTATGGAGGCAAGTTAATACTTAAAGAAGTTGGGTAATAGTCTAATAGATGTTTTTTTAAATGAAAATGCCTCCCAGAGCGTGAACCACCCCGTCGGAGAACCAATCGCGAGAACTAACAATAACGATGTTGAGGATAATTCAGTCCAACAACTAGTGACATTACTAACGAGGCGTTGCGAATTAACCTCAAAACTAAGGCACAACGTTTAAGGAGTTTAAAAGCGGTCGGACCACACGAATTACGTGGGTCAACGAATCCGGTCGAGCCACGCACTGGATTATGGAGTTTGAGAAGATATTTGAAGTCGCTAGGGTAGTGGATGAATGAAGACTACTTTTGCAACATTTATGTTGAAAGTAGAAGCTAGTTATTGGTGGCAAAAGCCAATAAAACCGGAAGGACCGGGGAGTGATGACTTGGGATAGGTTTAAGGAGTTATTCTTGAGACCTACTTCCCGAGAGAGTTGAAGAAGTCGATTAGAGGTTCAATTTTTGGGCTGAAGGCGAGGAGAGATGACGGTGTCTGAGTATGCCGTGAAATTCAATGAATTGGCGAGGTTTGCGCCATATCAAGTCAAACCTGAGAGACGGCATAAGGCAAAGAGGTTGACGAGAGGACTGAAGCCACAGATGTCTGATGAGGTTTCCTGTTCTAGTTGAAGATGTTTGCAGCAGTGATGGAGAAGGCTGTACTCGCTGAAGGTGGAGGCGAGGCAGTGACAAAATTCAATCAAGAGCAGAATAAGAAGAGGAATGAGGTGGAAGTGAAGAATGGTAGCGGAGGCAATGGAAATGGCGAAGAACAACAACAACTTGAAGAGGAAGTGGAGCAGAAATGGGGAAGTCTTTGAAACCAAATAGAGTAACCAACAATTTAGGAAGTTTGAAGCATGTCTTTACATGCGGGAGGTTTCATAAGGGTGTGTGCTTGATGGGGAAGCGTGCATGTTTCAAGCTGTGGCGGGAGGGTCACATCGCCTCAAATTGCACCCAACCCAAGAAGAATGTCTGTTTACATGTGGATCCAAGGATCATTTTGCTCGTGAATGCCCTCGAAGAAGGTCGAGAAAAAGTAAGTAAGTAAGGGAGGCGTGGTGGAGGTACTTGGGCCATTCTTTGGACCTCTGACATCAAACAAACCCACAACCGGAACTTTCAACATGATGCAAGATCTTTGTGCAATCAAAAGATGTGGTGTCGGTATTATCCCAATCAACGATATTAATGCTTATGTATTATTTGATTAAAATGCTACTTGTTCGTTTATATCGATGAATTTGCTAAGAGGTTAGAATTTCCTAGAGAAGAACTGAATTTCCCTTTGAACATAGAAATTGCGAATAGGGAGGTGATTCATGTTAGGTTTGTATACAAGAACTATAGAGTGAACATTAAAGGGAATATCATGATGGTAGTCCGATTAGACTCGGGAAATTTGATGTAATTTTGGGAATGGATTGGCTGTTCAAATATGGAGCAGTAATTAATTATCACAAGAAGTGTGTAAACCTTATGACTCAAAATCAAAGGTAGTTTTCCATGGTAACAAATCGCCAGAGACAAATGAAATGTCTAACGATTATGCGAGCCAAGAAGTTGTTGAGTCAAGGTGTGTGTGGGTTATTTACCTTACATAGTTGATACTCGGAAGAAGAAGGTGTAAACCGGAGGAGATACTAGTGGTTAGAGAATTAAGTAGATGTATTTCCGAAGATTTGCCGGAGACTTCACCGACGAGAGATTGAGTTCGTAATTGACTTAGCGCCAGGAACTGCACCGATATCGAAGGCCCCGTACAGAATGGATCCGGTAGAAATGAAGGAACTGATGGTGCAACTGCAAGAATTGCTGGACAAGAAGTATATACAACCAAGCGTATCACCGTGGGGAGCGCCAGTATTATTTGTGAAGAAGAAGGACGGATCAATGCATCTTTGCATTGATTATAGGGAGTTAAACAAGGTCACTATTAAGAATAGGTATCCGTTACCTAGAATAGATGACTTGTTTGATCAGTTGAAGGGTGCTAAATATTTCTCGAAAATAGATTTGAGAAGTGGGTATCACTAATTGAAGGTAAGAAAGGAGGATATACCTAGAACAACATTCGAAACCCTATGGACATTACGAGTTTACGGTGATGTCTTTTAGTTTAACAAATGCCTACTTGGCGTTCATGGATTTGATGAACAGGTATTTAAACCATTCTTAGACAAGTTCAGTAGTAGTGTTTATCGACGACATTCTCGTGTATTCCAAAACTCAAGAAGAACATGTGGAACATTTACGTGCGACATTGGAGACACTAAGAAAGGAAAAGTTGTACGCATAAAATTCTCTAAGTGTGAATTTTGGCTCGATCGTGTACAATTTTTGGGTCATGTGATTGACAACAAAGATGGGATTTCAATTAGATCCATCGAAAGCTTTCTTGAATCAATTGGGAACAACCAAGGACACCTTCAGGTTTGAAGAAGTTGGGGACCGGCCACTTATTATAGAAGATTTATACAAGATTTTTCCAAGATAGCCACTCTCAAGATATGGAGACACCATCTGTATGGAGAGAAATGTGAGATTTACACAGACCACAAAAGTCAGAAGTATATTTTCACTCAGAAAGATCTGAACATGCGTCAGAGAAGGTGGATGGAATTGATAAAAGATTATGATTGTGAGATCTTTTATCATCCGAGCAAAGCGAATGTAGTTCTGCAGATGCTTTAAGCGGGAAAGGTCGGGAGAAATTGATCTTTGATAACAACTCGGAAGAGCTCATTTCAAAGAATGACAAAGTTAGAATCGGAAATCAAATTTCCACAGAATCTGATGAAACGACTATTTCGGTTAGAAGCGAGGTCCAACTTTCTTTGGACAAGGTGAAGAACGCCTTCGATTACAAGATGAAGAATGTGGAAAGATAAAAGAGAATATGAGTGATGGTAGCGATCTGAAATACAAGGTCGATACCAAAGGATTACTATCGTCTTGAGGGAAGAATCTGGGTTCCAGCAACACCAGAACTGAAAGACAAAATCTTGATCGAAGCTCATAGCTCAAGATATTCGATTCATCCAGGAAGCACGAAGATGTATCAAGATTTACGCCGACATTTTTGGTGCCCGAATATGAAAAGGGATGTTGCAGAATGCGTGGCTAAATGTTTGACATGTCAAAGAGTAAAAGCCGAACATCAAAGACCCAGCGATTACTTCAACCGTTGGAAATACCGGAATGGAAGTGGGAACACATCACGATGGATTTTGTGGTGGGTCTTCCAACTACTCAGAGAGGATGCGATGCAATTTGGGTGATAGTGGATAGACTGACGAAATCATCGCACCTTTTATCAATAAAGATTAGGTTCAATCTTGATCAGTTGGCAAGATTGTACATCAAAGAGATCGTTTCGAGACATGGAGTGCCAGTGTCAATTGTGTCCGATAGAGACCCGCAATTCACTTCAAATTTTTGGAAGAGACTACAAGATTGCATTGGAACTCAATTGCGAATGAGTACAGCTTATCATCCACAAACAGATGGCCAAAGCGAACGAACGATCCAGACATTGGAAGATATGCTGAGAGCATGCGTCATGGATTTCAAAGGAAGCTGGGAAGAACAATTACCGTTGGTGGAATTCACCTACAATAATAGTTATCACGCGAGCATCGGCATGCCGCCTTACGAAGCGTTATACGGCAGAAAGTGCAGAACTCCACTATGCTGGGATGAAGTTGGTGAACGTCAACTACTAGGACCAGAATTAGTGCAACAATCTGCTGAGGTTATCAAACTCATCAGGACAAGATTGGTAGCAGCTCAAGACCGAAACCGAAGAAGAAGTATCTTTGATCAACACACAGCAAGATCGTGCATTTGACGTAGGAAGCTATGTATTCCTAAAAGTTTCTCCTTGGAAGGGGAAAATTCGTTTCGGTAAGAAGGGAAAACTAAGCCCGAGGTTTATTGGACCCTTTGAAGTGCTGCGAAAAGTTGGAGAGGTATCTTACGAGGTAGCTCTACTTCTAGAGTTGGAAAACATTCATAATGTTTTTCATATTTCGGTGTTACGACCATATAAACCCGATTATAATCACGTGATCGAGTACGAACCGTTGCAGTTTGAGAAAGATTTGTCTTATGAAGAGGTTCCTATCCAGATAGTCGATAGGAAAGAACAAGTGCTCAGGAATAAAGTGATACCTTCTGTGAAGGTGATATGGAGAAACCATAATGCTAAAGAAGCAACGTGGGAACTCGAAGAGAAAATGATGAAAGAGTACCCTGAGTTATTTGTTTAATCTGTGTCTTCGATTCTAGGGACAGAATCTTTATAAGTAGGGAAGAATGTAATGAATGTGTTGTTTGAGTTGTGATTCTGGGGACAGAATACTTATAAGAGGGGAATGATGTAACATTCCAGATTTTTTTTAAATGTAAGTTATAAATATTTATTAATTTATATAAATATTTATTGGATGTGTTTATTATTGAATAAGTAATTTTTTAAATTGATTGAGTTGATTTAGTTAATTATTTATTTGCTAAATAATTAATGTGATTAGTTAATTATTTATTTGTTAAATAGTTAATGTGTTATGTGGATTGAGTTATGTGATTAAGTAATTTATTTAATAAATTGTTATTTCATAAAGAGTGACAAATAACTATGTTATAAAGAGTTATTAAAATAAATTAAAGTAATTTTAATTTAGTTTTACCCAAACAAAGTTTAAGGATATAAACTATTTTATTTTAAAGGGATTTTCCAAACAAAGCCCTATGACTTTTGGATTTTTGAAAATTAAATTGTTTATAAAATAAACTAAATAATAATATATATATATATATATATATATTTATAAATGGTACGTTATATATTTTTATAACTGATGTTATTATTGATTAGGCTTATTATGGCCATGTCCGTTTTATGTTACGCGTATTGGATATCAGTTGAGTTACGTGGTTAGTAGTCTAAATTATTACTGAGAAAAGAAAGAAGGGCTAGAGAGAGTTTTGAGAAAAAGATAGAAGTTCAGAGTTTGAGAGAGAACGTGATTTTCAAAGCAAGTCCGTTAACAAAGATTCGTAAATAAGCAAAAAGGTGGGTTTCTCTAACCTTAATTTATGTACATATATATATTGTGGTTTCATGATGCCTAATATCTCTGTGTTCTTCAACTTTACGGTGTATAAGATTTTACAAAACTCTTTGTAAAACTATGTTTGTATAATTGGTTGAAGAATGTATGTTGTATCAAGCATGCAAATTGTTATCACTAGCATGTGTGTATATATATATATGGTCACTATATTTAATTATAGGCTAAAGGAAGAAATTGATTTGTTAAATTGAAGTATATATATACGAATATATGTTTTGTAGAAATATCAAAAGTTATGTATGCTAAACCGAGGAATTGACTATACATGTTAATTTGTTATATGTTGGTATACTTGTATTTCAAAGGAATCAAATTTGGTTGATAACAAAGTGAAAATTTCGTTCACTTTGTACTTCAGATATCAACAATGGAGTTTTGAGTTTTAACCAAATATTATTTTAGTGATTTAAGTCTTTTAAATTTGTTGTTCAATTGTTGGAAATTGGTATATGGATAATTGTTAGCAATTATGTGTAGTTTATATTAGTTATACATGTTGTTTGGGGCGAATTGTTGTTACAAATTTAAGACAGTAGCTTTGGTTCTGTTCTTCGTTTTGGTTCTATGAATTTAGACGCCTGATGCCATATTTCACTACTTCAAATTTAAATTTCAATTTCAAAAAAAAAAACAGCCATAAGTTCACGCCCCAATGCTGGAATTCGCGCCTCGCTGACATCGCTCTCCCTTCTTAAATTTGGAAAAGTGGTCCGGGACGGACATTTTTGACTTCCTGTAGTAAAACTGCCATAACTTTCTCATACGAACTCTGATTGGGTTGATTCAAGATGATCCGGAACGAGGACAAATATACCTACAACTTTCATGCTTTAAGTTTTTTAATTGGAGGTCTGTAACAGTAGGCAAAATGGCCATGTTTAGGACTGTTGTGTATTTGAAGCCAATCGGAGGGCGTCAGGATGCACGAATGCAAGTGCAACCCTTTGGGTATTAGTATAACTTAATGATAACATGTTGGACATGTAATAGGATGTTGTATCAAGTTGTTAATGTGCATATGGTGCAATGACATGATCACTTAAGTAGTTGTAATAAAGCTAAAAAGTAATGTTCATGAAAAGATGTGATGTTGTTTAAACTTAAACTTAGTTAGTAGCTATACTAAGAGTAATAAAGTAACTAATAAAGGTAATGTTAGTGTAACTAATGTGTATTGTCAATACATATGGTATGTGTAGGACTTAGGGTGAACATGAATAGTAATTGTTTAACCTACGCACGAGGCAAGTTCTCTAACTCTACTTTTATAATTGTGCAAGTTTCTAAATCTATCTTTTTACATTAAGCAAGTTCTCTAACTCTACTTTTATAATTGTGCAAGTTTCTAAACCTATCTTTTTACATTAAGCAAGTTCTTTAACTCCATACTCTCGTTGAGTTAGTTTGTTGTGTTTAAGCAAGTTTTCTAATTATAAAGCTTCGTTATGCAAATTTCATATGCTATACTTTATTGAGTAAAGTATTTCCATCAAGCAACTTCATTGTATCCAGTTATTCATGATGATACAAGTTTCCCATCTCCACACTTTTGTTGAGATAGTTATTATGATTATGCAAGTTTTCTTAACTCTAAACTTGTTATATTAGCATGCAAGTACCTTTAGTTTATCGTTCAAGTTATTATTTGTTGTGCATGCTTGATATTAAATTCTAAGATGTAACCTTAGCTTAATGTTATTCAAAGCAAGGTATGATGTGTTATTCAATAGTTATGCTATTAGATTATTCCTAAACCATGAACTTAGAACAAAATATTTATTCAGTTATGATTATTCAATGACATAGTGTTATTATCTTTCATTCAACTAATCCTTAGTTGATGTCCGTTGAATTCAAATTACCTTGAAGTGTATCCAAACCAAACTATCTTTGAAAGGCGGACTTGTACTCAAAATCTTGAGATGAACAACCCTATTTATAGGGGTTACACTTAGTTTTGTACTTTTACTTGAAATGTTTGTATACAATACATGTAATGAAGGGTTGATCCCCCTAAGTACCTTAAAGTCATTATGGTCGTATGACTGTAAAAGTTTAAGTTGAAAGATTACTTATAACTGTGGACAAGGTTCGTGGTCATTAGACCCTCAGTGAATGTTAAGATGTTAATAGGACTTATTATTTAGTTCTATTGAGCCCCTGAATGGGTAAGGAATGTTTAAGATGTTAACAGAACCTATTGTTCAGTTCTATTGAGCCCCTGAATGGGCAGAGAATGTAAAAGTTATTCATTGTTATTTAAAGTGAGCCTTGTTTGCTCACTCTTGCCTGTAAAATCCTTACAGCTAAAGATGGAAAGGGTGACGTACCTAGCACCAATAAAGGAAAGGGAAAGATGAACAAGTACTGAAGACTTGTAATAGTTTTGATAGTTTTATTATCAGACTTTGGTTTAAAGAATGTAATGAAGTTTATTTAAATTTTCCGCATGAATGATTGTTTGTAAAGGTTAGATAACCTGGGAGATTTTATTTTATGTAATTCCTGTATGGGCAGGTTTATTATTCAATTTTATTTATGATTGGGTAGTTATATATGAATGTTTTGATTACGTGAACACCAAATCTTGAGGTAATGAAGTACCGAGATTTGGGGGTGTCACAAAACTTGAGAGCTATTAAGGCAGAATTGTAGTCTACAAGGGAGTAGATCTCGGAGCTCGTAGACTTCCAGGAGAGACGAGGAAGGATCGTAGTGTGTCGAGAAGAATTTCCTCGGAGCCGTAGTTTGGTGAGGAAGTCATGTTCAGAATAGTAGAGACAGCCTATCTAAGAGCCGACCGAGCATCTGCCAAAGCCAAGTCAAGAATCGTAGACCACACTCGAAGTCGTAGAGTCTATTGATCATATTAGAGGCAGAAATCGTAGTCGAGCAAGATCAGATGAAGACAACAAGCAGAAAGATAGAAATCATAGAGTGTCAAGATCTGATCTCAGAGTCGTAGTGTCTGCACAACCAAAGCTAAATCGTAGAGTGCAGAACTAAGGCTTCAACAGAGGTGCTCACAATGCCAAGGCAGAATCGTAGAGTAAACACGATTCTCAACAAATAAGCACTCCCAGAATATCCAAAGTATGAAGCCTCTGGTCTGAGCTGCAAAGATACATCCCACCTGAAGGAAACCAGAGAACACTGAACGAATGACATGCAAGCTAACAGAAGATCCAAGCACCAACCCAATCAACATCCTGATTGAGTTGTGAAATCATTCATGATGAAGTCTTCCACAATCTGATCAGATTAAGACTTAAGTCAAAGTAACTGACTAAGGAAAGTCAGCAAGTGCAGTAGTTGTCAAGTGAATAGAAGACAACAATCTTGGAAGTAACCAGGATCGTAGTGTTTGCCAAACAAAGTAGGAACTGATGAAGTGTACACAGAGATACTGGTCTGTTTATGAAGAACAAGGCTAAAGTGATTAAGCATTGGGTCAGTCCATTGATGATAAGTGAACCGGAGATCACAAGGAGAAAGCGAGCTGGGCATGCCACAAATCTGATGTGTCTTGCTATTCAGAAGAGACCAGAACAAGGATTCAAGCTATCAGTTCCTAAGATCAGTCGAAGCAAACAAAAGAGTTGAATCATTGCACAAGAGAAGGAAGATGTGTTCTACATTGAAGATCCAATGAACACTCCTAAGGATTGTAGTATTGTCTCAACATGTCAATGAACAACATTCAATAATACACTATGATTAGGTCCAAGATTATCTGCATCAAATCGTAGAGTTCGATCATCTAAAGATTGAAGCATTGGCAACGGTTCAATCTAAAGACTGATAATCGAACAGTGTTGTGTGAGAGCATCGATGCAAAAGGACAACTCCTGATGTTCTGATCGGGAAATCAGAAAGGAGAAATAAAGATGTCTACCTGCCCGAGACATCAAAGTGACATCTCTGACGGGGTAGGTGAAACAGTAGACTAAAGTGTCAGAAAGTCATAAAGGAGCTGTCATGTCACATTTACAGTCTACATCAAATAACTTGAGATCTGCGAAGCAATTCAAATAGCTCCCAACGGCTACATTCCAATGGGAAGGTTGTGAAGGAGTATAAATCAACAAGAGCTTCAAAGATCAAGTGTTGCCGAGTTGCATAATCATTGAGTTGTTGGAATTCTATATTGTTGACTCTACGAGTTCTACCAGAGCTTTACAGAACAAGTCTCAATGACAGTGAGACTACGAAGGTGGAAGTGAAGCAGATTTGAAGAAGGACTCAAACAAACTAAAGCTTCACTTAATAAAGATGAAAATGCCACTGAAGATGGCAGCTAAGCTGAGAAACGAGAAGGACAAGAAGATAACATTCAGAAAAGTGGTAAAGAATAAAGAAGATCTAGAGAGCCACTCTACGAATCACCATGAACCAAAAGCTGAAATAGAACAAGTGCAAAACCATGTCTGTAAACCAGTCAAGAAGGGTTCAGGGAATGCTAAGTGTCAGATGAAGTCTACTAAAAGCTCAAACACTTAACAAACCTAAATGGTGATGGTGCATAACTGACATTGGATGAAGATGAGCAGAATAGAATGAAGATCAGCTGCACCAGAAGAGATGTGGTCCAGACTCGAAGCAGAATACAAAGAGGACCACGCCAAGCTACTAAGTAAAGAAGATGGTCAAGCTTAAAGACATCTTAGCAGCAAGGCACCACCAACAACAACAATAATGAGAACAAAAACTAGTAGCCAGGGCCTGAGGGGTCCTTGTCCAGAGGGATAAAATGAAGTTCCAACCCTGCTGGGCTTGAAGAGTTCCTAGGGAACTAGAGGAGTTTCAAGCTTGCTGGACTTGAAGAGTTCTTACGGAACTGGAGTTCCAAGGCTGCTGGCCTTGAAGGAATCTTAGTGATTCAGGGTGCTGCCCTTCCTTAGTGGAAATCCTGCTAGTTAAAATAAAAGAGTGGATTAGGAGCTTGAGTCTCTGAACCACTTAAAATCCCTTTTGTCTTTTACTTACTGTCATTTACATTATGTACCTAACTGCTATAAATGTTGTGTATGTATTAACTGCTTACAACTAAACTAACTCTACGAATAATGTATGTATGTTCATGATTATATCATTGAAGGGGATCTTTTACTTATTCTGTTGTGCTAAAAAGATTCTTATGTTTGTCATATGCTAAGTTATTAGCAATACAAAATAAACGAGAAAAATATTTGAAATTAAAAGGATCTATTCAACCCCCCTTCTAGATCTATTGTGTGCCTACTGGGAACTAACAAATTTAATCCTATCTAGCTAGCTAGTCATGTAAGCCAACTGGTACATACAAAGCAAGACTGAGCTGATAGATTATTGGGCTTGATTTGATGATTGGTCACAACTTGGTTGGTAAAATACTCCATTTGTCATCAAAGTGGAATACTACTACTACTTCCTCTGTTTCAAATTAAAAAGGGTATTTTATATCCATATGCTAGTTTTATATTCCATTTGAATATACTTTTACTTCTTTGATTTATGTTGTCTACTAAGCTTCTTAATGTGTAATGTGCAGAGATATTACCATTTTGAGGACGAGCAGGAAACCCATGGCATGACTGTTCTTCACAAATACTTGGAGATGAATTAACATATGTGGGTCTACGACTAGAAGAAGAAGGCCTAGACGAAGATGGCTGATGGACATACACTTAAAGATGTCCGGCCAGATTTCATCTCTGCTGCGGTGTGGGACCAGATGTGCATCATTTGGGATGACGAGGCCTTCAAGAAGATGTCGGCACAACGTAAAGCTGCCCGATAGCAGATTCGTCTCCCACACTGCACGTGGTCTTAGTCATAAAACCTCTACCGGGAAAGACTTGAGGTGAGTCTAAAGCATGCACCCTCTCGCTTGGAGTTTTGGTGGCACGCCCACCAAAAGAAAGGTGAATGTGGTTATATCTCACCCGAGACAGAACACATTGCTGTAAGTTATTTAATTCTCTTATTTAGTATGTATTTAAAATTCGGATATTCTTTTGTATTATTTCATTTTATACTTTGCGTATCATCTACTAATGTATTTTTTTTCAACGACGATTCGAGGACCTTGCAGTGGCCCGTAGCAGCCAGAGACACTCCAGTAGATGATTCTACACATGCGGACTAAGAGATGGAAGACTGGCTATAGGCTACAGGGGTGCCGAAGAAGGGTAGAGTTGTGGGCATTCCCCATGTCTCAACTTACACCCTAGTCTCTGCTGTGAGATCTTGGCGGTGCCCACCCACTAGAGGTAATGGTGCGAGTGGATCGGGAGTCGGCCCTTCATTATCCGATGATTTCTTCCGGCGGATCATAGAGGGGTGCATGGCGAAGCAAGTTGTGCAAATCAGTGCACCATCACGCGAAATGGATCTACCAAATTGCTCAGAGGTTGTCCATGGCTCTATAGATCCTAAAGCTGCCGCTAACGACCTCGTGGGTGTACTTTGAGAGGAGGCCATCCGCGTATATGCGGTTGTCTTGGACAACATCTTTCCACCACATATTCGACAGGTAAAAACAATTAAAGATGTATTTCCTTATTTAACTTATGTTATTTGTAATTGTATTGCTTAGATAAACTTAAGATAAAATCCTAACTTCCATTATGAAAACCCTGAACTCCATTATTAACATAAACTTACTAAACTGCAATAAAATAATACTAAAACCCTTAAGAATAAGCAAAATAATTCAGTTAGGCAAAACTTAGGCAAAAAGTCGAAAAAGATGCCAAAACCCGCCTCAGCCGTCAAAACACCATGCAAACACATACATAGAACTGCGTAGGTATTAGGCACGTATTACAACTTATGGAACTCGATTCCGACATACGGAGGCCGAGTTATAGGCCCGTAGACAAAACTTGTCAACACTTAGGCAAAAAGTCGAAAAAGAGGCAAAAACTAGCATCGACCATCGAAACGCCACGCAAACAAATACATAGCACTGTGTAGGTATTAGGCACACGTTACAACTTACTGGACTCAATTCCGACATACGAAGGCCGAGTTATCAGCCCGTAGGCAAAACTTGTCAACATTTAGGCAAAAAGTCGAAAAAGTGGCCAAAACCCGTCTCAGTCGTCGAAACACCGCGCAAACACGTATATAGTACCACGTAGGTGTTAAGCACGCGCTATAACTTACATGACTCGATTCTGACATACGGAGGCTGAGTTTGTGAGAGCCCCAAATCCGGGTCCTAAATCACCACGGATCCGATACAATAATTCTATCACTATTGCAGAAGATATAAACATAAATTGTTTATACACTAAACTTTTCACACTATTCCCCAAGGTCGAGTAACCTTAACTTATACACAATTCATAAACTATCTAACATATAATGTTATTATTATACTATACTATTACATTTATCTGCACACATAATCCCAAGCTAAAGTTGGCTTTGACCTTTCCTGTATCCGACGTATTCATCTTAATCTGCAATGTTAATCATGATATAGCAAGGGTGAGCAATAGGTTTGCCCATTAGGTTTAAGTTTAATAAATTAAAGATATATCATGATAGAAAGAATTGAACAAAAGTTGGCTATAATTCAACAATATAGTTGTGAATTAGCATGAACAAATTTTTTCATAACTGAACGAACATTGAACATGAACATATATATATCTGGACCGAATAGTAATGAAGGTGATCAACCTTTCATACTTGATGAATACATGCAGTATGCACATAGTGCGATTTAATAATTCTTAGACATGACAATCAAAAATGATTAACCACAAGTATAATTGAATAATACAACTCGAGGTCGAGTTAAGAAAAACTTGCCTGATCCGTTGATTATCATTACGCAATTTAATAGCTTTGTCTGAACATAATATATAAATATCGATATACAAATTAGAATAATATCATCACAATATTTAAAATAACCTAAACACATTATCACATAATTATACCCGTCTATAACACACATAAGACTTAACCTCAAGTCAAACTTTTACAGTCTGAGTCGAGTTCAGTACAACACTGACATCCCGACGGCCTAGTCGGACTATTATCGAGTTTAAGTTTAATTAAACTCTGCCTAAACACTTAACAATTATCTTAGATAATTTTATTATCAGTCAAAATAAGTTTTCATAAGCTCGTAATAATTTTCAGATAATTATTATCATTTATCATGAATTTTGAATCATTAATATTATATTTATATAACTTAAAATACTTTAATCTCATATATTATAAGTTTTTCTTGAACATATAAGTCAAATACAAATCCAAAGAATTCTAGATTTGGAATCCAAAGAAGTAGATTCAAAATCCAAAGATTCTAGATGGTCAATCCGAAGAAACCAAATCGCATCCAAAGAAACCGGATATCAAATCCAAGAATTAGATTGCAATCCAATGTCGGATTCAACATATTTTCAATTCAAGAACTATTTATCAATCCAAAGAAGTCGGATTCATCAGATTTTTCAATCCAGCAAGCTGGATTCCATATCCTTTTCACAAAAATACCAAATCAGTTTATTATTTTTCTATCCTTTGTCCAAACACATATACATATATATCATACACAAAAAGTATTTTCCCATAATTTTCCAACTTCCTTTAGTATTTTTCAAAAATCATTTTTAGTGTGTAGCTTAAGAAATTAGCCCTATCATGCTCAACTCCAAAAATTCCCATCTCTTTACAAAATCTTATACGTGTTAACGTGAGCCTCCAGTTTAAATTTTGTGGCCATCGAAGTTATAGAACTCTGGTTATAGCGATTTTCGTCGGAAATTCCTAAAAATTGAAATGGTCATAACTTGGTCATTTTAGGTCAGAATGAGTTCATTTTTGGAAACGAGGTGCTTAATACCATATATTTTCATGTCCCAAAATGCCGGAATTTATTTTACAAATTAAGTGGCCAAATATGCCTTTTTAAATTTCTCAAGCGCGAGCTTTTTTTTGTCATTACGCAGTTTTTTCGTGCTTTGTTAAAAATAGTCCATACGGAAATCTACAACTCCTTTTTCAGTGATTCTACTTGGATAAGTTAGAAAATGCATAGATCTAACTCTAGGACTTGACCACACTCAAAGAATCGAAATATAATAGGAGATATGGTCATTTGAATTTCATGTTTCGTTTTCTCGAAAATTTGATTTTCAACCATTTGTGGTTTCTAGGAAAACTTCTATGTTCTCACATAATAACTAACATAACTCATCATAATACCTACTAATAGTTCATATACCCATGAATCTACCATAATACATGATCTATTTCATCAAACAAGCATCAAACATAAGATTAAACACAATCAAGGCTAAGAAAAATTAGGTTCTCTACATTTTGAAAAACCTAGTTTCCATTTCATACTTTAGATCTAACTTCTAACACACAAGATAGATAGATCCATACATAAAACACTCTAAATCATGTAGATATAAGATTTTTGAGTTTTGAAACCTTAGATCTTTATTCCATCTAAATAACTTAAATAAAAGGATAACTTAGGTTTGGTTTTATACCTTTGATTTCTTGACATATCTTTTTCTTCCAAACTATGTGATGGATCTTGGATGGGATGGAAGATCAAAATCTTCTCTCCTTCTCCTCTCTTGAGTCACCCAAAATATGATAGCTCTCTCTCTCTCTATTTGATTTGATTTTGGTTAATTAACTTGAAAGTAATAGGATGAGAGAGAAATGAAATGGTTTTATAGTTAGTAAAAAAATGTGTAGATATATTTTGTATATCTCATTGATCTCCCATCAACTCTCTCTGCCTTCTCTTTCTCAATCATTATAAGATTGCTTGCAAAATTTAGCTTAATGTGTTGGTTAAATAAAGATTGGACACCTAAGGAGATTTGGTAGAGTTGGTAACCAAATGTTGAAAAATCCAATAAGTCACATGCTAATTTTCTACAAATGGCTTGATACTCCTCCCAAATTCCTCTTTTTCTCTCTCACTAACCACTAAATAAATATGTGGAAGATTTTTTGAACAAGGTGGCTTCATAAATAATTTGACACATGGCTAAGTTGTGAAATATCTTTACAAATTGTGGCTTAAATGATTACATGCCATCCTCTCTTTCTCCTCTTCCATATCCTACTACCCCCAATTTATTAGCAAGTTTGGTTTTGTTTTATGTAATATCTATTATACAAAATGTCTAAAAGTACCCTCTCCAGTATTGGGCTACAAATTTAATTCTTTGGGCCATTATAATTGATGTTTTGAGCTTCCCATAAATAATCTTTTGGACTTTAAATTTAATTTTTGGGCCATGAAATTTACATAGCCCAATACTTTTAATATTATCATTCCCTAATTATTTAATTAGGGTTTTCATTCACTTCAATTATAATTTAAATCCTTACTTACATGCCCTTAATTTCTTAACCCAATTAGACTTGCTATAATTAAGTTATAAAATCAATTAATTGAGATGTATAAAAAAAATCTCTTGAAATTAGTATATATTTTATATATATTAATATTCTCCCATATCATAACCTTTAAGTTATTCAATTTTTCATTCCTAATATATAATTAGATTACCTTAGTTTCTTTTATTTATTTATATAATAAACAAATAAAAACAATCACATAATATTCATATTCATTACTCACATAACTTTTAACCCTTGGGTTTTATACTTAGCATTAGGGTTCCCAAATTAGGTTTCAAATAAATCGTAAGAATTTTCTAACCGAACGCCGACGTTTTAAATATATATAGGGCTTGGACAATTGATAAAGTTTATCTAGTCAATCCTTGACCCTTAACCACATAACCATAATATATATCATATACATAACATATACACTTATACCTTTAATCCTGAATAATTCACCAAAAGATTTTAAACCTACCAAAATCCTTCATAAAATTTTTGAAATTCCTTTCTTCACAAAATCTCAAATCCATTCACTTATTTTATGTCTAGGTCTATTATTCAACCTTTAATCCATCATTTAAGATTTAATTAATTTCCTAAATTCTCGGGTTGTCACATTCACCCCTTCTTCTAAAAATTTCATCCCCGAAATTTACCTTACACCTTACACCTTGAACCATTCACCATTCATTCTCATCATCAAATGTTACCCAATACATTCCTCACAAGAGTTAAAATTTTAAAATTGTGCTGAGGAGATATATAAACTATTGTCTGTCATTTTCGCAAAGGTTTTATGGAAATTCATCAGCAAACCGTCATAACTTACGGACATAGTGGGTAATTAGCCCGGTATGCCCTGCACTTATTAAGTACTGCTGGTCGAATCTATTTCGTCATTGCCATAGGCACAAAATTTTCACCTCAGTCTTATTTAATTCTGCACCAAAACAATTTGGTTCGAGAAAATTTTCAAAGAACGCTTAGAATTTTCATAAACGTTGGTCTAGTCGGATCAAATAGCTTAAACTCATATCAATAATCAACTTTAATTGAATTACGAATGTGTGTAGCCAAAACCCCGTTGGCAGATTAAAATTTTGAAATTAGTTTAAAAATGATGCCATGATGCCGCATCAGATTAATTAACCCGCTTTGAGGATGCCATCATCGAATGACTTTGTCATAACACATCATACAATAGTGGAATAATGATTTTAGATCAAATTCACACTAAGTATTCCTCAGATTTATAACTCCATCAACTTTTATCATCTCTCGCACTGTGTAACATGGTACATATAAGTGATAAATAAAAATATATTTTGATATTTCAAATCATTATCGCTTAATCAAAATAAGTAGCATAGACTATACTTTAAACCGCTCAAAATTCATTTCAAATTTGTTTTATCATCTCAATAGTAACGATGTGTTTCAGAGTCTCAAGTCCACGATACACAATGGTCACCAAGAGTGGAAATTAAATTTTATTTTCAAAAGGCACATAGTGCGTATTTAGCTTGATGTCAAAAATTTTGAAATCTAACATAGCTAGGAGATTTGGAAAACTTATGTCTTCACTAATGATCAGTTGCTTAGTAATCTATCTATTCCTATTATCCTCAATATACATAACTATTCTCAGTTCGTCAAATCACACTCATGAGTTCAGGAACTTTCCACAATCATATGAGTTTAAGAACTTGTCCTAGTCAGACCTTTGGCGTCCATTCGCTGAGGGGTTCATAAACATTTCATATAATCATGAGTCACGAACGTATCATAAGTATGAGTTTTAAGAACTCATACTTAACATGATATTCTCTACCTATAACCTATCTATCTGTTATACAATTGAGAAAAGAATCACCTTCTCAACAGGTATATAGCAAATAGTGCGACACATACATTTCAAGGATTATCAGTGCCAGAAACTAAGTGGTTGTTACACCAAATATAATTCAGCTCCCATACGAAGAATCATATAACTTAGCTGCTGACATGAGTCCTCAATTGAAATCCCCACTTAATTCTAACTCCCTTCTCAATACGAATTTCATTCAATCCGTATTCATAATCCTTTCCTGAATCTGTACCAATTCATAGTACAACTGACACACAACATTCTTTCCATAAACTTTTCAATCATTCACTTGATCTTTCTGCCACCTTATCAGATCATGGAGTGATCTCATCGTATATATTACGATTCATTTCTATACTATGATCGTTTTGTTTTACGATCTCCTATCTCTATACTTTTTGTCTTTTAGACTTTATCTATTCACACTACTATTCACCTTTATTATCAGAGTTAGGGAACTCTGTATCTTATAACTTGTCGAGATTCGTCTTTGAATCTTACCGATCCACTAACTCTATTTGAGTTAGTACTTATCCTAATCACTATGGTTATTAGTCTCAGGTAACCCTACCTAAGGTTCATAACCTACAGCTTTGATACCAACTGTGAGAGTCCCAAATCTGAGTCCCAAATCACCACGGATCCGGTACAATCATTCTATCACTATTGCGGAAGATATAAACATAAATTATTTATACATTAAACTTTTTACACTATTCTCCAAGGTCGAGTAACCTTAACTTATGTATAATTCATAAACTATCTAACATATAATGTTATTATCATACTATACTATTACATTTATAGTCGCACATATATATCCCAAGTCGAACTTGGCTTTATCCTTTCCTCAGTATTCTCGACGTATTCATCTTAATCTGCAATGTTAATCATGATATAGAAAGGGTGAGCAATAGGTTTGCCCAACAAGTTTAAGTTTAATAAATTAAGGATATATCATGATTGAAAGAATTGAATAATAAGTTGGCTATAATTCAACAATATAGTTGTAAATTAACATGAACAAATTTTTATAAATCGAATCTAACATTGAACATGAACATATATATATCTGGACTGAATGGTAATGAAGGTGATCAGCCTTTCATACCTGATGAATATATGTAGTATGCACATCGTGCGATTTAATAATTCTTAGACATGGAAATCAGAAATGATTAACCACAAGTATAATTGAATAATACAACTCGAGGTCGAGTTAAGAAAAACTTGTCTGATCCGTTGATTATCGTTACACAATTTAATAAGCTTTGTCTGAACCTAATATATAAATAATATCGATATACAAATTAGAATCATATCATCACAATATTTAAAATAACCTAAACACATTATCACATAATCCTATCCTTCTATAACACATATAAGACTTAACCTCAAGTCAAACATTTACAGTCTGAGTCGAGTTCGGTACAACTCCGACATCCCGACGGCCTAGTCGGACTATTATCGAGTTTAAGTTTAATTAAACTCTGCCTAAACACTTAACAATTATCTTAGATAATTTTATTATCAGTCAAAATAATTTTTCATAAGCTCGTAATAATTTTCAGATAATTATTATCATTTATCATGAATTTTCAATCATTAATATTATATTTATATGATTTAAAATACTTTAATCTCATATATTATAAGTTTTTCTTGAACATATAAGTCAAATACCAATCCAGCAACCCATATTTGTAATCCAGCAAGCTGTATTCAAAATCCAGTATCTAGATGGCCAATCCAGCAAACCAAACTGCAATCCAGCAAACTGGATTGCAATCCAGCAAGCTGGATTCAACATATTTTCAATTCAGTAAACTGTTTTTCAATCCAGCAAGCTAAATTCATCAGATTTTTCAATCCAGCAAGCTGGATTCCATATCCTTTTCACGAAAACACCAAATCAGTTTATTATTTTTCTATCCTTTGTCCAAACACATATACATATATATCATACACAAAAAGTATTTTTGCATAATTTTCCAACTTCCTTTAGTATTTTTCAAATATCATTTTTAGTGTGTAGCTTAAGAAATTAGCCCTATCATGCTCAACTCCAGAAATTTCCATCTCTTGACACAATCTTATATGTGTTAACGTGAGCCTCCAGTTTAAATTTTGTGGCCATCGGAGTTATAGAACTCTGGTTATAGCGATTTTCGTCGGAAATTCCTAAAATTGAAATGGTCATAACTTGGTCATTTTAAGTTGGAATGAGCTCATTTTTAGACAGGAGGTACTTAATACCATATATTTTCATGTCCCAAAAGGTCAGAATTTATTTCATAAATTAAGTGGCCAAAAATGCCCTTTTAAATTTCTGGGCAGTAGCTTTTTGTCATTTCGCAGTTTTTTGTGATTTGTTAAAAATAGTCCATACGGAAATTTACAACTCCTTTTTCAGTGATTCCACTTGGATAAGTTAGAAAATGCATAGATCTAACTCTAGGACTTGACCACACTCAAAGAATCGAAATATAATAGGAGATATGGTCATTTGAATTTCATGTTTCGTTTTCTCGAAAATTTGATTTTCAACCATTTGTGGTTTCTAGGAAAACTTCTATGTTCTCACATAATAACCAACATAACTCATCATAATACCTATTAATAGTTCATATACCCATGAATCTACCATAATACATGATCTATTTCATCAAACAAGCATCAAACATAAGATTCAACACAATCAAGGCTAAGAAAAATTAGGTTCTCTACATTTTGAAAAACCTAGTTTCCATTTCATACTTTAGATCTAACTTCTAACACACAAGATGGATAGATCCACACATAAAACACTCTAAAAAAATAAATCATGTAGATCTAACATATAATGTTATTATTATACTATACTATTACATTTATCTGCACACATAATCCTAAGCTGAACATGGCTTTGACCTTTCCTGTATCCGACGTATTCATCTTAATCTGCAATGTTAATCATGATATAGAAAGGGTGAGAAATAGGTTTGCCCAGCAAGTTTAAGTTTAATAAATTAAAGATATATCATGATAGAAAGAATTGAACAAAAGTTGGCTATAATTCAACAATATAGTTGTGAATTAGCATGAACAAATTTTTTCATAACTGAACGAACATTGAACATGAACATATATATATCTGGACCGAATGGTAATGAAGGTGATCAGCCTTTCATACTTGATGAATACATGCAGTATGCACATAGTGCGATTTAATAATTCTTAGACATGACAATCAAAAATGATTAACCACAAGTATAATTGAATAATACAACTCGAGGTCGAGTTAAGAAAAACTTGCCTGATCCGTTGATTATCATTACACAATTTAATAGCTTTGTCTGAACATAATATATAAATATCGATATACAAATTAGAATAATATCATCACAATATTTAAAATAACCTAAACACATTATCACATAATCCTACCCGTCTATAACACACATAAGACTTAACCTCAAGTCAAACTTTTACAATACCGAGTCGAAGTTCAAGATAACTCGACATCCCGACTACCAATGGGACTATTATCGAGTTTAAGTTTAATTAAACTCTGCCTAAACACTTAACAATTATCTTAGATAATTTTATTATCAGTCAAAATAAGTTTTCATAAGCTCGTAATAATTTTCAGATAATTATTATCATTTATCATGAATTTTGAATCATTAATATTATATTTATATAACTTAAAATACTTTAATCTCATATATTATAAGTTTTTCTTGAACATATAAGTCAAATACCAATCCAGCAACCTAGATTTGGAATCCAGCAAGCTAGATTCAAAATCCAGTATCTAGATGGTCAATCCGTTAAACCAAACTGCAATCCAGCAAACTGGATATCAAATCCAGTAACTAGATTGCAATCCAACAAGCTGGATTCAACATATTTTCAATTCAAGAACTATTTATCAATCCAAAGAAGTCGGATTCATCGATTTTTCAATCCAAAGAAGTCGATTCCATATCCTTTTCACAAAAATACCAAATCAGTTTATTATTTTTCTATCCTTTGTCCAAACACATATACATATATATCATACACAAAAAGTATTTTCCCATAATTTTCCAACTTCCTTTAGTATTTTTCAAAAATCATTTTTAGTGTGTAGCTTAAGAAATTAGCCCTATCATGCTCAACTCCAAAAATTCCCATCTCTTGACACAATCTTAAACGTGTTAACGTGAGCCTCCAGTTTAAATTTTGTGGCCATCGGAGTTATAGAACTCTGGTTATAGCGATTTTCGTCGGAAATTCCTAAAAATTGAAATGGTCATAACTTGGTCATTTTAGGTCAGAATGAGTTCATTTTTGGAAACGAGGTAGTTAATACCATATATTTTCATGTCCCAAAATGCCGGAATTTATTTTACAAATTAAGTGGCCAAAAATGCCCTTTTAAATTTCTGGGCAGTAGCTTTTTGTCATTACGCAGTTTTTTCGTGCTTTGTTAAAAATAGTCCATACGGAAATCTACAACTCCTTTTTCAGTGATTCCACTTGGATAAGTTAGAAAACTCATAGATCTAACTCTAGAACTTGACCACTCTCAAAAATTCGAAATATAATAGGAGATATGGTCATTTGAATTTCTTGTTTTGTTTTCTCGAAAATCTGAATTTCAACCCTTTGTGGTTTCTAAGAAAACTTCTATGTTCTCACATAATAACCAACATAACTCATCATAATACCTACTAATACTTCATATACTCATGAATCTACCATAATACATGATCTATTTCATCAAACAAGCATCAAACACAAGATTAAACACAATCAAGGCTAAGAAAAATTAGGTTCTCTACATTTTGAAAAACCTAGTGTGACGCCCCCAAAATTAGGTATACTTCACCCATTCTGAGTCGCCATATACATGGTACAAAATTCAAATAAAACTTCATTTATATTAATCGTTGAGTCGTCAGATAGAATACGACCACGGTTAACTATGAGTTTTAATACAAATATATGTAACTCTCATGGTACCTCGACCACAACCTTACAATGATACTTTACATAAAAGTATAGTCAAAAACTATTTTAGAAATTAAAATCTTTGGGAAGTGCTCAAGGAAACCTTCGTACATGGGAGGCCATGCATTTAGGTTATGATAGATATCATATGTCCACGTAATTATCCTTGTTGACCCAAAAGTCCCCTAAAAGAAAAACAAGAAGATTACTATCATCTTCTTTCCAATGGTGAGTCTTCTCATGACATATAAATATCTCCGTTGTCTCCAAGTGAAAATTATATTTCACAAAAAACCCCAAGATCATATAGGTAGTGCTCGTAGATATATTCAGCAAGTGGATGTGCACAACCATGTCTTATGAGAACACGAGGTTGTATGTCATTAGACATCTTGTATGATAGTGGAAAAACACCCTTCCAAAGTTGGGTTCACCTCACCCTATTTGATTCACTAAATATAACTACTAAAAGTTGTATAGAATACAACACACTTTTCTCATCTTTTAGGAGAACCTCCACACTAGAGACCGCCGTTCTATTCCCCTCATATTCCCTCGAATTCGACAACACTCTTACTAAAACACTCTTATTACCTCGAAAGGAATTGTGGAAGCGTAAAGGGTGAGCACAACTAGCCCAAGAAAGAATATCATGACTAAAGATAATTAAATTATCAATAGCTTTCATCAATAATAAATCGTAGATTTAGAACATATGGTAGATGATAAAAATTTTCAACCATAGTCAGCAGCAGAATCTAGCAATCCATTAGAAGAGTCAAATAGACCATAAGGTCTATTATCTTCTATGTTAAAAGTCCACCAATAATGTTTTATCCTCGTAACATCAATCAACAATTCCCGTCCACGATCATGTGAATAACTCATAATCACAATTGTGATTCGAAATTCTCTTCGCATTCAGGACGAAGATAATTTTCATCACCGTCTTCACCAAACATCAAAAATCATGGTTATACCAAATCACAATTCTTGCTCAGAATCATTAAATCATCTTTGCACTATGGCCAAAGATATTCATTATTATCACATCCATGAATTAATATTTCATTCGCGACACTCAAATTTCAATAAATAATCCACATCATTGAATCATCCACCGCACTACGTGCCAAGGATATTCTTTAGTATCACGACCACGAATTATCCATGCACTACTGGGCAAAGATAATCATGTTTTCATCAACGGGTCCCCGATCATGCCATAAAACAATTCATCTTTGCACCTTTGGTCAAGAGAATCCATAGCCATAATCATACCAAAAACATCCATCAATGCACTACGGGCCAATGAGGACTTTTTCATTAAGATCACAACCACAAATTATCCATGCACTACGGGCCAAAGATAATCGTGTTTTATCAATGGTCCCGATCATGCTATAAAATAATTCATCTTTGCACCCTTGGTCAAGAGAATCCAACGCCATAATCATACCAAAATTGTCCATCAATGCACTACGGCCAATGATGACTTTTTCCACATCATTTGCAACATTACTACCATGATTATACCGAATAATCCTCGGTCATAATCATACCAAGTCCATCTATGCACTACAGAATACAAATGACTTTCAACATAATATAAATATGAGGATGATGACAATATTATAAGCATTAATCAAACTAAATCAAGGATAAATATTAAAGACTTTTAATTTATCCGGACATTATCAATCACTTAATAAAATCATAATCTAATACCGTTAATACTATAACAATATTTTAATCACTTCTTAAACTTATAAACAATTACATTTAATTGTTTACACTTTTTTAAATAATGCATTTAATCATTCAAAATGTCATACTCATAAGATTTCATCACCAATAATCAAATTACTCATCAAAATCAGATTTACCTTATATAGGATTTCCAAGCCACAAAATCCTATTTACCAATTCTTCAACTCCACATAACATATTTAACTTCGTATGTTCAGTAGCTAAACTATTTTCATGAAAAATACCAAATCACCCCTAAAATTTATTCTTTTTAAGGGATTTAGCATAATATAGTCCCGTATTGACCATATATTTTTCTTGACATTTTTAAAATTCATTTACTATTTTTCAAAAATCAATTTCTAATTAATTCCTTAAGAAATTAGCTACCTCATCGGAGTTATAGAACTCCGGTTATAGCGTTTTTCGTCGAAAAAACCTAAATATTGAAATGGTCATAACTTGCTCATTTTAAGTCGGAATGAGCTCATTTTTGGACAGGAGGTACTTTGTACCATATACTTTCATGTCCCAAAAGACTAGAATTTTTCTCACAAATTAAGTGGCCGAAATAGCCCTTTTAAAATCGTGGCAGCAGCCTTTTTCATATTTTACAGTTTTTCGTACTTTGCTAAAATCACTCTACGCGAAAATCTACAACACCTTTTCCAGTGATTTCACTTGGATAAGTTACAAAACTCATAGACCTAACTCTAGAACTTGACCACACTTAAAAATTCGAAATATAATAGGAGATATGGTCAATTGAATTTCATGTTCCATTTTCACCAAAATCTGATTTTTTTCAACCTTTTGTGATTTCTAAGAAACATCCATGTTTTCACATAATAACCAACATAACTCATCATAACACTTACTAATACCACATATACCTATGATTTTCATTAGTCCAATGCTTTTATTATGACTTTCGTCATAATCCACATAAACAGATCATTTCCACAATTTAACAAGGAATGAAATACAAAGGATCGTTCACCATGCATGTGGTAATCCACATAGACAGGTTATTCCAACAAAATAATAAAGAATGGAATAACATAAGGATTCTATTGCATGCGATAAAGACCGCATGCATGTGTTATTCCCAATGAATAATAAATACTTTTAACCAGTCCCACAGAAAATGCATGCATGTGATATTCCAAATAGAATAAGAAAGACGAAACCAGTCCCACGTAAAATGCATGCAGTACGTGATATTCCAAAGAATAGTAAAGATTTTAACCAGTCCCACAGAAAACACATGTGACAAGATATTCCAATAGAATAATAAAGAATGGAATAACAACATAAATCACCATGCATGCGATAGATCAAGATGCATGTGTTATTCCAATGTAATAATTAATGGAATAACAGAAGTTCTCTTCATGAATACAAAAGAAATAATACCCCTTACGAGTACAACAAATAATATCCCTTACCTTATAAAGAAGAGTACTCCGACGGTAGGGCGAGGATATACTCGAATAAAACTTGCACTATGCTCAAAACTTTCTTAAACTCTAAAGAAATACGCCAAGATTATAGAAGAAGAACTCTCTATAGTTTCTCTCTCTAGAGTTTCAAAGAATTAAGTAAGAAATAATGAAGGAATGAGCTTCTATTTATAGAAAAATAGATCGCATAAGAACTAACTCATGAAAGCGGTCCAGATTGATTTACTTTAACTGATGGTCCATAATTAAAGCAAAATCTTTTAAATAAAATATAATATATTCTATTTATAATCTAATAAAACGAATAACTTTATAAAAGATTTTACTATGCAAACACTATGCTGAATAATTATATAAACACTATGCATAATAAAATATAATATATTCTAATTATTGTCTAATAAAATGTATAACTTTATAAAAGTATTCGCTTTTATATAAAAGATTTTACTATTAGCTTAATAAAACGAATAACTTTATAAAAGTATTCTGTTTTATATAAAAAGTTTTTGTTTTATTACATTAATAATACCAATAAAACAATACTGAGTGACTTATCACATAAGCATCAATAATCAATACCGTGTGCTACTATACAACCACGCATATTACTGTACTTTAACACCGGGTGTTTCAACGATTAACGATAAAAATTCATGAAGTATTTTCATAAAAATATTTTTGTCGTTTTCTCAATCCGACAATAATTTCGTTGTGGGGTCCACCAATGATTGTACCGTCGTACGAATATTCCCCGACAAAAAGAATATTCCCCGACTAATCGAATATTCCCCGACACAACGAATATTTTATATTAACTTGCTTACTTTGAATTTTTTTTTTCACATATTACCCTTAACTTTAAACTTTTATTAATTTTACTATTTACCAAAATAGAAAAATTGAATACTTTTATTTCATAAAATTCGGGGTCTCACACCTAGTTTCCATTTCATACTTTAGATCCAACTTCTAACACATAAGATGGATAGATCCATACATAAAACACTCTAAATCATATAGATATAAGATTTTTGAGTTTTGAAACCTTAGATCTTTATTCCATCTAAATAACTTAAATAAAAGGATAACTTAGGTTTGGTTTTATACCTTTGATTTCTTGACATATCTTTTTCATCCAAACTATGTGATGGATCTTGGATGGGATGGAAGATCAAAATCTTCCCTCCTTCTCCTCTCTTGGAGCTGCCGAAATATGATAGCTCTCTCTCTATTTGATTTTGGTTAGCTAACTTGGAAGTAATAGGATGAGAGAGAAATGAAATTGTTTTTGTGGTGTAGAAAAAAAATGTGTAGATATATTTTGTATATCTCACATTGATCTCCCATCAACTGTCTCTTGCCTTCTCTTTCTCAATTATTATAAGATTGCTTGCATTTTAGCTTAATGTGTTGGTTAAATAAAAATTGGACACCTAAGGAGATTTGGTAGGAGTTGGTAACCAAATGTTGAAAAATCCAATAAGTCACATGCTAATTCTCTACAAAATGGCCGGATACTCCTCCCATATTCCTTGCTCTTTCTCTCTCTCACTAACCACTAAATAAATATGAGAAAGATTTTTGAACAAGGTGGCTTCATAAATAATTTGACACATGGCTAAGTTGTGAAATATCTTTACAAATTGTGGCTTAAATGATTACATGCCATCCTCTCTTTTCTCCTCTTCCATATCCGGCCAAGTGGCCAATTTATTAGCAAGTTTGGTTTTTGTTTTATGTAATATCTATTATACAAAATGTCTAAAGTACCCTCTCCCGTATTGGGCTACAAATTTAATTCTTTGGGCCATTATAATTGATGTTTTGAGCTTCCCATAAATAATCTTTTGGACTTTAAATTTAATTTTTTGGGCCATGAAATTTACATAGCCCAATACTTTTAATATTATCATTCCCTAATTATTTAATTAGGGTTTTCATGTACACAATTATAATTTAAATCCTTACTTACATGCCCAAAATTTCATAACTCAATTAGACTTGCTATAATTAAGTTATAAAATTAATTAACTGAGATGTATATATAAAATAAATCTCTTAGAATTAATATATATTTTATATACTAATATTCTCCCGTATCATAACCTTTAAGTTATTCAATTTTTCATTCAAAATATATAATTAGATTACATTAGTTTTTTTTATTTGTTTATATAATAAACAAATAAAAACAACACATTATATTCATATTCATTACTCACATAACTTTTAACCCTTAGGGTTTTATATTTAGCATTAGGGTTCCCAAATTAGGGTTTCATATAAATCGTAAGAATTTTCTAACTGAACGTTGACGTTTTAAATATAATAGGGTTTGGACACTGATAAAATTTATCCGTCAATCATCACCCTTAACCACATAATCATATACATATACAATCATATACACAATTCATATACACTTATACCTTTAATCCTGAATAATTCACCAAAAGATTTTAAACCTACCAAAATCCTTCATAGAATTTTGAAATCCTTAAAATTTCTTCACAGAAATATCAAATCCATACACTTATTTTTTGTCTAGGTCTATTATTCAACCTTTAATCCATTATTTAAGATTTAATTAATTTCCTAAATTCTCGGGTTGTCACAGAGTTATCAGCCCGTAGGCAAAACTTGCCAGCACTTAGGCAAAAAGTTGAAAAAGAGGCCAAATCCCGCCTCAACCGTCGTAACGCCACATTAACACATACATAGCACCGCGTATGTATTAAGCACGCGTTACCACTTACAGGACTCGATTTGGACATACGGAGGTCGAGTTATCATCCCGTAGGCAAAACTTGCTAATACTTAGGCAAAAAGTCGAAAAAGAGGCCAAAACCCGCCTCGACCATCGTAATGACACAAAAATACATACATAGCACCATGTAGGTATTAGGCACGCGTTACAACTTACCGAACTCAATTCTGACATACGAAGGCCGAGTTATCAGCCCGTAGGCAAAACTTACCAACACTTAGGTAAAAAGTCGAAAAAGAGGCCAAAATCTGCCTCGACCGTCAAAGTACCACACAAACACATACATAGAACCGCGTAGATATTAGGCACGTGTTATAACTTACGTGACTCGATTTTGACATACAGAGGCCGAGTTATCAGCCTGTTGGCAAAACTTGTCAACACTTAGGTAAAAAGTCAAAAAGAGGCCAAATCCCACCTCGATCGTCGTAATGCCACGCAAACACATACATAGCACCGCGTAGGTATTAGGCACACGTTACAACTTACGGGACTCGATTACGACATATGGAGGTCGAGTTATCAGCCCGTAAGCAAAACTTGTCAATACTTAGGCAAAAAGTCTAAAAAGAGGCCAAAACTCACCTCGACCGTCGTAACACCACACAAACACATACATAGCACTGCGTAGGTATTAGGCATGCATTAAAACGTATGGGACTCCATTGCGACATACAGACGCCGAGTTATCAGCCTGTAGGCAAAACTTGCCAACACTTAGGTAAAAAGTTAAAAAGAGGCCAAAACCTACCTCGGCCGTCGAAACACCACACAAACACATATATTGCACCGCATAGGTATTAGGCATACATTACAACTTATGGGACTCGATTCCGACATACGGAGGCCGAGTTATTTGCCCGTATGCAAAACTTGCTTACATTTAGGCAAAAAATAAAAAAGAGGCCAAAACCTGCCTCATCCGTCAAAACGCCATGCAAACACATACATAGGACCGCATAGGTATTAGGCACGCGTTACAACTTACGGGACTTGATTTTGACATACGGAGGCCGAGTTATCAGCCCGTAGGTAAAACTTGCCAACACTTAGGTAAAAAGTCAAAAAAGAGGCCAAAACCCGCATTGGCCTTCAAAACGCCGCGCAAACACATACATTGCACCGTGTAGGTATTATGCACGCATTACAACTTAAGGGACTCGATTCCTAGATATGGAAGCCGAGTTATCAGTCTGTAGGCAAAACTTGCCAACATTTAAGCAAAAAGTCAAAAAAGAGGCCAAAACCCGCCTCGGCCATCGAAACGCCACACAAACACATACATAGCACCGCATAGGTATTAGGCACGCGTTACAACTTACGAGACTCAATTCTGACATACAGAGGCTGAGTTATCTGCCCGTAGGCAAAACTTGCCAACATTTAGGCAAAAAGTCAAAAAAGAGGCCAAAACCCGTCTCGACCGTCGAAACGCCACACAAACACATACATAGCACCGCGTAGGTATTAAGCACGCGTTACAACTTACGGGACTCGATTCCGACATACGGAGGCGGAGTTATCAGCCCGTAAACAAAACTCATCAATACTTGAAGAACACAAACAAAACTAATTTAAATATGCTCTATTTTCGACTTCATTATTAATATTTTTATTTTGTAGGGTCTTGTTGATGAGACTCGTGTGGGTGGAGGCTGCGGCACAGGCGATTCCCGTGGTGGAGATGGTGATGACCGCCGGGCTGATAAGACTATGGGGGGTGGGACCGGGAGGCAGACCGAAGGTGGGACCGTAGGTGGGACCGACTGTGGGACCAACGACAATGATGATACTGAAATTTCTGATCTTGGGTTTTAGTACCCATTATGTTTATATTTTAACTTTCATGTATGTATTTATACAGCTTGTGAATTGTACAGACTAGAGTTTAGTATCTAGCTAGGTTGATGGTATATGTATCTAACCATATTGATTGTTTATGATTACATTTTGTATCTACATCGTACGACTTTTATTTATAAGTCATTACGTTGTTTACATATTTGACGGTTGATAGCAAAAGCTATGATTGTTATTGATATGCGTTCGTGAAGAATTATTTGTTTTTCTTTAGTTTATAATAGGTACAATTATGTATATGTAAATGAACATGGGAATTTTGCAATTTTTCAATGTTTTTAAATCACTGTCATTGGCGACAAGGTGGGGGGTCATTTAGCGTCAGCATGGTCATTTCAAGAATGACCATTTTATTAAAATTTTAAAATGTTTATTACTGACGATTTGTTCGTCGCTAGTGTCGTCGCTAATGACACATTGCCGACTGACAGCCATCGGCTATGACCTCGTCGGGAATGATACACTTGCCGACGGTGAGCGACGAGAACCTGGGGCAATGACCTATACGGTGACGGGAAGGGCGACGGACCATGCTATCGCCAATGACCTCATTGCCGACGGGAATAGGGTCATTGGCGACGACATGGCCCGTCGGCAATATAATGACCTTTTTTGTAGTGAAAGGTAAAGATAAGAGATAAAAATATGTGTCATGCAGCCTCTCGATCTCCATGCTTAGCCTCAAACTTGCTCTCTTTCATGCTCTTCGAAAATCTGATGAAAAACCCTAAAATTGGATGTGTTATGTTTATTTATTTATGTTTGACATTTATTTATTAATAAGAGTATATCATTCATTAAATGATCATTTAGTTTGTTTATATAAATCTCCATATTATATATATATATATATATATATATATATATATATATGATTTATATATATAAATAAATGTTATATGTAATATATAAATAAAGAAATAATGGTTTATAACCTCGAATGTTTTGGAGATAGGATTTGTTTATATAAATCTCCATATATATATATATATATATATATATTATGGTTTATGTGTACAAATAAATATTATATGTATTATATAAATAAAGAAATAATGGTTTGTAACCTAGGATGATTTGGAGATGTTATCCTATAAGTTGTGATACTTTAATAGAGATGATTTTGTTAAATAAATTATATCGGAACGTGCTATTGCATAGAATAAAAATAAAATCAATAATCAAAATATTAAGTATTTACATGAATTGAGAGAAGTCATATTGTATGTATCATGCTTCCGCTGCGCTTAAGGGTGAAAGTCTTTAATTGTCTCTCTCAATCTTAGGATGAATGTATATGTGTGTATAAAATTCTTGAGACGACAATTGGGACCAAACCCTAACTATTTTATTTATAGAATAGCTAAGGGTCAAAATCGTCCATCAAGATTATGAAACCCTACGGCCCATTATGCCAAATGCTATTAGGAATATAATTTATAGGCCACATAATTAATTACCAAACTTATAAATAAAGTGATTAAGTTAATACAATATGTAAGCCCAATAATACATAAATAGTAGAGGCCACATAAGGAATAAAATATTCCAATATTCTCCCACTTGGCCGAAATACTATTTATATACAAAATATAACGCTTACAATCATTAATTTGGCCAAGTATTAAGTTAATGTCTACATCCTGTTCAAATAAAAACACCAATGCGAATTAATATAATCTTTGTGTCATCATTAACACAAGATCCCCATTAGTTACACAATTAGTACTTTTATTAGAACAAAGATTAACATTAAGCATAACATGTATGAATAGAGTTTACATAAGTTGCAATAGATTAAACTCATTCATATGGTCCAAAACATAACCGTACAGTTTGCTCACAAGTTCTCAAGTGTGCACAATAAAGAGAATAACAAACCATAAACATAATGTGAAGCTCAAAACAACGAGCTCAAAAAATTATTGTCTTACATAAAAATAACTCACTAATTAAGACTACCAGTTAAACCTATGCCGGTAACATGCTCTAAAAAGAGCTTGGGTAGTAAGTCTTTCGTAAGTGGATCCGCTAACATATCATGCGTACTAATATACTTAATGACAACGCTTTGATCTTCAACTCTTTCCCTGACAAATAAGTACTTAGTGTCGAGGTATAGTCCAACACCACTCGAACTAGTGTTGTTGGAAAAACTAACAGTAGAATCATTATCACAAAATAATTTCAATGGCCTCAAAATGGAATCTACAATCTTAAGTCCTGAAATAAGATTCCTCAGCAATACGGCGTGACAAGTAGCATGATAACCAGCCATATATTCTGCCATCATCGTGGAAGTGGTAGTTAACTCCTACTAATGACTTCTCCATAAAATAGGGCCTCTTGAAAGCATAAAACTGTACTCTGATGTAGATTTCTTTTCATCTTTACACTTAGCAAAATCAGAATTAGAATAACCAACAACTTTAATGTTATCTATTTTTTTGAATGTAAGCATAAAATCCTTAGTACCATGTAAGTAGCGTAAAACTTTTTTGGCTGCCTTCCAGTGATCCAAACCTGGATTTGACTGATAACATCCAAGCATTCCGGTTACATACGTTATATCTGAACGTGTACAAACTTGAGCGTACATAAGACTCCCAACCACAGAAGCATAGGGAATAAGATTCATTTGATCACATTCAAGTTAATTCTTAGTGCATTGATATGAGCCAGATTTGTCACCCTTAATAATAGGTGCAACAGGAGGGGAGCAATTTTGCATGTTATATTTGTTAAGAACTTTGTCAATATAAGCTCTTTGGGACAATCCTAATATCCCGCGAGACCTATCTCGATGAATTTCAATACCTATAACATAAGAGGCTTCACCGAGATCCTTCATATCAAAATTTCCAGAAAGAAAACGTTTGGTCTCATACAACATGTCTAAGTTATAACGTGCAAGTAATATATCATCAACATAGAAAACAAGAATAACAAATTTACTCCCACTGACCTTCAAGTATATGCATTGATCCACTTTTGTTTTCTTAAAATCAAAATTACTCATTACCTCGTGAAACTTATGATACCATTATCGAGAAGCCTGTTTTAACCCATATATGGACTTCTTAAGTCTACATACCATATATTCCTTGCCTTTAACAAAATAATATTCTGGTTGTGTCATATAGACATTCTCATGCAAGTTACCATTAAGGAATGCAGTTTTAACATCCATTTGATGTAACTCTAAATCATAATTAGCTACTAAACCCATGACTATTCTAAATGAATCTTTCCTGGATACTGGAGAGAAAGTTTCATTATAATTCACACATTCATTTTGAGTGAAACCCTTAGTAACCAATCGAGCTTTATACATTTCAACGTTCCCTTTAGGATCTAATTTGGTCTTATAGACCCACTGTGACGCCCCCAAAATAGGTATACAACACCCATTCTGAGTCGTCAAAATACATGGAACAAATACAACTACAACTTTATTAATACAACATAAAAACTGTGAGTTTAAATACAAATATTGTCATCTAGACAATATCCACACTCAAATAAGTCCTCATTACAATTATTGATACATTATTTTACAAAAATGGTGAGGACTACTAAAACAACTTTCTAGAACCTTCATTCCATACCCCGACTAGTACTCGCTACATTCTTGCCTCCTGAGAAGAAAAATGGAATAAAAAGGAAAAGGGTGAGCTCAACTAGCCCAGTAAAGAATATTATGACTAAGATAACATATAACAAATTATCGTTAGTCTTCAACAGGGAAAAATCTGATAAAATATAATAAACAACAAGTTTCAGATCAATATTCGCAGCGAAAACAATAATTCATAGAAGAGTTACGTAGAGAATGAAATCTACTATTATCTATGAATTTAAAAGTCCATCATCAATATTTTATCCCTGTAACATGAATCAATATATATCTGGAATCAAATATTCATCTTTGCACTACAGGCCAAAGATATTCACCAGTTGGTCATGTTCATCTAAACACATGTTCATCTTTACACTACAGGCCAAAGATATTCATCAGAAATTATTAATCTTTGCACTACAGGCCAAAGATATTCAATTATATCATCATTTAGGACTGAGGATGATGAAAAATATTTTAAAGAAAACGAATCCAATGAAACAAAAGAATAAATATTAAGGATTCATATTTCAGCTATTCCATGTCCAAAAATACCTCATAAATAATCATAATGGAGTAAAATTCAAGAATGATCAAAACATGGATACAATCAAAGCTAGTATCCATAATAGATATTTTGACTTAAAAATTTAAAAATTAATTTTTCTGTGAATAAGTGTCGATTCGTGACGTGAATAATAACCCCATACACCAAAAGATAAGAATTTCACAAGAAAAATATTACCAATATACCAAATAATGATATTGAAAGAATAATATCATTTTAAAAAAAATAATATCCTTACCTCAAAAGACAAGATTTCTAATTGAAACACCGATATAGGCTATGACTTGAACTTGCACCGATATAGCAACACTCAAAGTATTAAAATACTCACAAGAATACGCCAATATATCGAGAGAGAAAGAGAGAAAAACTTCAGCTTCGTGTGATTTTTAATTCTAACCTAAGCACCCTATTTATAGAAAAATGCTTAGAAACACCAAAGCGTAAAATTTAATATAATAATATATTTCAAAATTAAATATTCAAGCCCACCTCAAGACCATCTCAAATTCACCACCAATATAGCCCACCATAATGCCAAAAACATTTTTTTTTTAAAAAAATATTTAAAACTTCAAAAATTAATTATTTCTAACTTTGAAACTTCAATAATTCATAATAAATAGCCTTTTTATCGTAAAAATTCAAACCTCATGTCTTTTCCATAGGAAATTCCATTATCTACAACTTTGCGTAAGAAAGTTTTTCCAAATTCCAAATAGAAATTGACCAAATCCATAAACGGCATTTTTACATGTTATAATCAAATTTCAAATAAGAAATGGGGTCCACCGACACACAAAAACATGTTTTAATCATTTAATGCAACAAAAATACTCTTCCTCCTCATATACTCATATATCCCACATTCATTGTAAAAATATCACCATTATTATATTATAATAATATAATAAAATATTATTTTATTTATCGTAAAAGATAAAATATCAATTTTTCAACAATTGTCACTTTAAAAAATTTTCTCCATCTATATCCACATAAAATGAATATTTTCCTCATCATATAAATCAATAATTAATTATTCACAAATAATATTACAGAATCACAATACTGGCAACCAGGCCGTTCCTAGGAAAGAGGGGGCTTTCCAATAAGGATTTCTCCTTACTGGCGCGTAATTAGGTGACCAAACCTCTCCTTAGACAGAACTTTCTAGACATTGCCAATAATGTTATCTAATAATATTATTCAAATAATATGAATTATTGCTCCGATAATGGAAAATATTGTGTAGTGATAATTATTGAAACAACAATAATATAAAATATCAACGTAGCAATTATTGAATCAATAAAATAAAATATCGAATAAAGAATTATCGTAATAATTATCGAGTAAAGGTCTTCACGTAAGAATCAATAATTGGTGCAATACCGTGCTATCGCAAGCAACAACGCCAGACATCGTGTTTTAACCATCGGGTATTCCAACAAGATAATCTGTAATAACTACGCCGCTTATTTATAAACAACTTATACTTGTCGCTTTTCTTCATCCAATCGCTTTCATTATGGGGCCCACATAAGGTCATGCTACCGTCGCATTTAATATTCCCCGACAGTAAGAATATTCCACGACCAAACGAATATTCTCCGATAAAAATGAATATTTTATAACCACTTGCTTATTTAAAATATTTGCGCATTTTACCCATAACTAACCACATTAATCAAATCAACCCTTACTATTTCAAAATAATAAATAGAGGAAATTAAATTTCATTTATTAATAATTTGGGGTCTTACAACCTCCCCTCCTTATGAAATTTCATCCTCGAAATTGACGACGTGATACTCGTGTTTCAAAAAGATGAGGATACCTCGCTTTCATTTCCGCTTTCCAACTCCCGTGTCATTTCCTCAATAACATGGTTTCTCCACAAAACTTTAACTTGTGGTATGACCTTTGTGCGTAGGGACATGCTCCTTCCTATCCAAGATCTTGACAGTACCTCTTCATACGTTAAGTCTTGCTATATCTCATCCGGCTCTAACTCAATAACGTGGTTCGGGTCTTTCACATATTTACGAAGCACTGATATATGAAAAACATTATGAACACGAGACATACTTGGAGGTAACGCGAGTCTATAGGCCACATTTCCTACTCGATCAAGAATCTGAAATGGACCAATAAATCGTGGATCGAGCTTTCCTCTCTTCCCAAATCTTGTAACTCCTTTCCATGGAGCAACACGCAATAATACATGATCCCCAATACTAAAATTCCACGCCCTTTTCGATGAAGATCCACATAACTCTTTTGTCGATCCTGTGCCATTTGTATACGCTTGTCGAATCATTTGGATCTTTTCCATAGTCATATCGCACCAACTCGGTCCCAACAATGTTGCTTCCCCACCTCATCCCAACATATTGAGAGCGACACTTTCGTCCATATAATGCTTCAAATGGAGCCACACCTATACTTGCTTGATAACTGTTGTTGTAGGAGAATTCCACCAATGGTAGGTACTTATCCCAACTCCCTTTGAAATCTAGGACACAAAGTCTTAATAGATCTTCAAGAGTTTGAATAGTCCTCTCTGATTGCTCGTCCGTTTGAGGATGGTATGCCGAATTGAATCAGAAATCTGCGCTCATAGCTTTTTGCAAACTAACCCAAAATCTTGAAGTGAATCTTGGGTCACGATCCAAAACTATGGATACTTGCATGCCATGCAACCTCACAATCTCATTCACGCATATACTAGCAAGACGCTCAAGGAATAAGTCTCAGATTTCCGCAAGAAATGAGCGTACTTGGTTAATCTATCAACAATAACCCAAATAACATTTATGCCTTGAGAAACCGTGGGAAGACCCATAATGAAAATCCATGGTAATGTGTTCTTACTTCCATTTCGTAATCTCAAGTGGTTGTAATGGACCCTTAGGCACTTAATGCTCCGCCTTTTACACGCTGACAAGTTAAACACATCGAGATAAACTTTGCAATCTCTCTCTTCATATTATTCCACCAAAATGTATGTCAAGATCACGATACATTTTGGTACTTCCAGATGGATTGCAAATGGTGTATTGTGTGCCTCCATCATGATCTTGTACTTCAAATCGTAATCGTTAGAAACACAAAGTCCGGAGTGGACTCAAGTATTCCTTCTTCATCGATTCTCGCTTCGAATAACACCTTCTTGCACTTTCTTCTTCATACGCATCACGCCCGGTTCTGGGCTTTGAGCAACTTTAACTTTATCGATTAAAGTTGGTTCTATGCGATACTTGACATCATCGCACTCGCTCCTCGCATATGATCTTCTACTCAATCGCACAAAATGGGCCTTCCTGTTGACTACCACGCTTGTTCTCTTTTCTTCACTCATGGTATTGAATAGTGTGGTCGTAATCTTTCATAAGCTTTCAATAAATTTCAAGCCAACGTCGTTGCCGCATGTTGAGTTCTTTTTGGGTGAAGAAATATTTGAGGCTTTTATGGTCTGAATATATCTCCACTTTCTCCCCATATAGATAGTGCCTCCAGATCTTTAGCGCGAAAACGACTGCTGCCAACTCTAGATCATGAGTAGGATAATTCCTCTCATATTCTTTAAGTTGTCGCGAGGCATAGGCTATGACTTTCCCACGTTGCATGAGAACACATCCTAACCCTTTGCCCGAAGCATCGTCAGAGATAACAAATCCATCCGAACCAGATGGTATTGTCAAAATAGTGCCAAATGAGTCTCCTCTAAGCTCTTGGAAACTCTTCTCGATTCCTCGCCCATATTTAATTTGATATCTTTCCGAGTCACCGAGTTAATCGGGTAGCGATTCGAGAAAATCCTTCCACGAATCTCCGATAATAACCAAATAATCCCGTAAAGCTACGTACTTTGGCCACCGCTTTGGTTGCTCCCAACTTTGTATTGCTTCAATCTTCGCCGGTCAATGATACTCCATGTTTTGACACCACGCGCCCAAGGAATGCTACTTCCTCAAGCCGTAACTCGCATTTTTTCAACTTAGCATAAACTTGTTTTCACGCAAGCCTTTGGAGTACCAAATTTCAAATGGTGCTCATGATCTTCACGGCTTTTGAAATATATGAGGATGTCATCAATAAAGACAACAACGAATCGATCCAAATAATCCTTGAATACTCAATTCATCATATCCATAAAAGTCATAGAGCATTAGTCAATCCAAAAGACATGACTAAGAATTCATAATGCCTGCATCGAAGTTCTCAAGGCGCCTTTTCGAATATCCTCGCTTTAACCTTTAAAAATGATATCCGTAATGAAGATCGATCTTTGAAAAGAATTGTGCTCCTTGTAATCGGGTCAAACAGTCATCAATACGAGGTAGCGGATACCTATTCTTGATAGTGACATGGTTTAATTCCCGTAATCGATACAAAGTCGCATACTCCCGCTTTCTTCTTTTTACAAATAAAATAGAGCACCCCAATGAGAGATGTACTAGATGAATACAACCGATGTCCAATAACTCCTCAGAGTTGGACCTTTAACTCCTCAAGTTCAATAGAGCCATTCGATATGGGGTTTTAGAAATGGGCTTTGTACCAGTTCAAGATCAATAAAGAATTCAACTTCACGCTCCGGGGTAGACCGAAGTTCTTCAGAAATACGCCGTGAAAGTCAATAACAACAGAATATTATTCAAATATGACGTGTCTTTATTCAAATCCATAACATGGGCTAAGAAAGCTTGACATCCGCTTTTTAATAAAAACGAATAGCTTTATGGCTTGATATAACAAAGGATTGATTTTAATGGCTTAGTTGCTTGAATTTGCACAACAAAGTTGGTTAGGAATATGAAAACTAACAACCTTACGAAAATAATCAATTTTGGCATGATGAGTAGTTAACCAATCAATCCCTAAAATCACATCAAAAGCAAGTATCTTTAAAGAGATAAGGTCAATGTAATGTGTGATGGTGCCAACTTGATCAAACAAGATTTATAAACAATGGATGTGATGAAAGTTTCTCCTAATCTGAGTCTCCACAGATAAATCAAAGTCTAATTTCTCCTGAGTCAAGTTTAAACGCTGAGCACAAGCAGAGAGATAAATGAATGGGTAGCACCTTAGATCTAGTAAGGTATAAACTTCATATGAATTTATGATTAACTTACCCGTGATCACCTCGTTTGGGTTCCTCAGATGTTGACCAATACGACAAACGCTCTTTCAAGAACCGCTGACTTTGACTTTTTTGGGATACAACCTTTTGAGTCACCATCCCCATCGGACTTGGTTTCTCTACAAAGATAATCTCGAGCGATATATGTCCTTCCTTTCCACAATTATAGCATACTTTGAACTGCTGTGGACAATTTGGGCTTATATATGTCCCTCTTTTCCACATTTATAGATACGACCGGTGGTCGCTTCCTCCCTTAAAACCAGCTTGTCACCGGTGTCGACGCCTTCTTCACAAAGGTCATTGTTGAATCTCCTTTTTTAAATCTCCCCCCAACTCGCTTCTTTTCTATTTTCATGGCCACGATTACCACCAGAGTGGTTGCCGCTTTTGTCCGTATTTTTCTTTCTCCGTCGGGTTATCGTTGTTCGATGATCGCCGCCACCCAGATGATCCTCGGTTGTGGTCCCTCGGTTGACCGTATTCAAGTATCTCGCCTAATAATTGAGCCCTGCTGACAACATCCGAATAGAGAGAAAATTTAGAAAATGAGATATCGACGTATGCCGGTTTTCAAACCTCTCGTAAACATCCGCGGTCATACGCTCCTCATTCTCCACCAAATGAAGTGCAAACTTGACAACTCGCAAACTTCGCCTCAGATCGGGACACCGCCATGTTATTCTGCTTCCAATCTAATAAACTCTACTCCTTCATATATGACGAATACTTTCGTGAAAGTACTTATCATTGAATAGCTTCAAATGTCTCCCAAGACATGCCGAAAAGTGGCCGGATGGGTACGCTTACGAGATTCCCACCAAAGAGTCGCCTCATTACTTTTAACATAAAGGTGGCGAATGGAACCTTCGTTCTCCGCATCCCAAGACATCGAATATCTTGGTAATTTGTTTAACCCACGCCTCGCTTTAATCGGATCCGCGCTTCCAATAAATTCGTGGTCCCAACTCTTTGAACTGCTTGGTTGTGACAAACCGTGAATTGCTATATCATTTCTCCTCAGTATTTTGAACACGAGTCTCCTCATCCGATTTTTTTGCATGAACCGCAAAAAGCTTCTAAACATCCCATCGCTCATCATCTCGCCAAAGGTGTTTGTTCACAGAGAACATTGCCAAACTGCTGCACGCTCTCCTCATTGGTGAGCACATGTGTCTCCACGGTCTCATTTACTCCACTATTAACATTCTCAGTTGACATTCTCAAATACTGCCATAAAACAAGGGTTAATTTAACAAATTAACATATCACATAATATCCCTATATTATGACCGACCAACAAATAAGCTTAGGTAGGACACACTAGCGAAGGATTTACTCGTCTCTCCCCTCCTAGTTCTATTCCCCGATCTCCGCCAAAGATCATATCCCTAAGCTCTGATACCAACTTTGATGCCCCCAAAATAGGTATACAACACCCATTCTGAGTCAAATACATGGTACAGATACAACTACAACTATATTAATACAACATAAAAACTGTGAGTTTAAATACAAATATTGTCATCTAGACAATATCCACACTCAAATAAGTCATCATTACAATTATTGATACATTATTTTACAAAAATAGTGAGGACTACTAAAACAACTTTCTAGAACCTTCATTCCATACCCCGACTAGTACTCGCTACATTCTCGCCTCCCGAGAAGAAAAAAATGGAACAAAAGGAAAAGGGTGAGCTCAACTAGCCCAAAGAAAAGAATATTATGACTAAGATAATATATAACAAATTATCGTTAGTCTTCAACAGGAAAAATCTATAAAATATAATAGATAACAAGTTTCGAATCAATATTCGCAATGAAATAATAATTCATAGAAGAGTTACGTAGAGAATGAAATCTACTATTATCTATGAATTTAAAAGTCCATCATCAATATTTTATCCTCGTAAACATCAATCAATATATATCTCGAATCAAATATTCATCTTTGCACTACAAAGCCAAAGATATTCACCACTGGGTCATGTTCATCTAAACACTTGCTCATCTTTGCACTACGGGCCAAAGATATTCATCGAAATCATTCATCTTTGCACTACAAAGCCAAAGATATTCAATTATATCATCATTTAGGACCGAGGATGATGAAAAATATTTTAAAGAAAACAAATCCAAAGGAAACAAAAGAATAAATATTAAGGATTCTTATTTCAAATATTCCATGTCCAAAAATACCTCATAAATAATCATAGTGGAGTAAAATTCAAGAATGATCAAAACATGGATACAATCAAAGCTAGTATCCATAATAGATATTTTGGACAAAAAATAAAAAATTAATTTTTCTGTGAATAAGGTCGATTCGTGAATAAAGTGAATAGTGAATAATAGTCGACACGTGAATAGTAAACCCGACACTAAAAGACAAGAATTTCACAAGAAAAATATTCCAATATACCAAAGATAATGATATTGAAAGAATAATATCATTTAAAAAAAATATAATATCCCTTACCTCAGAAAGAAGACAATACTTCTAGTTAAAATACCTCGATATAGGCTATGAACTTGAACTTGCACCAGATAACAACACTCAAAGTATTAAAATACTCACAAGAATACGCTCAATATATCGAGAGAGAAAGAGAGAGAAAACTTCAGCTTCGTGTGATTTTCAATTCTAACCTAAGCACCCTATTTATAGAAAAATGCTTAGAACACCAAAATAAAAATTTAATATAATATTAATATATATAAATTAACATTTCAAGCCCACCTCAAGACCATCCAATTCAAAACATCACCACCATAGCCCACCCCACCATAATGCCTAAAAAAAAAATGTTTTTCTTAACAAAAATATTTAAAACTTCCAAAATTTAATTATTTCTAACTTCAATAATTCAATAATTCATAATAAATAGCCCTTTTGTCAAAAAAAAAAAAAATCAAACCTCATATCTGCTTCCATAGGAAATTTCATTATCTACAACTTTGCGTAAGAAAGTTTTTCCAAATTCCAAATGTAAATTGACCAAAATCCACAAACGGACGATTTTACATGCTATAATCAAATTTCAAAAAAAATGGGGTCCACCGACAAACAAAAAACATGTTTTAATCATATTTAATGCAACAAAATACTCTTCCTCCTCATATACTCATATATCCCACATGTAATAACCGTGAATTTTAAGTCACCATGTATGTATGTATGTACATTTTTTTTAAACTTTGTGTTATATATGGATACATACATTTATGGATTTCATTAAAATGAAAGCCTTGTGACCTAATTATACATTAGGTAAGGATATTAAATAACCTAAGGGTTATGGTAATACCTAAAAAGTTAGTATTTTATATGTATACTAACTTAAGTGGGTAAACTTAGTATTTCAAGTGACTAATAATTTTAAACCTAATTTTGTAAATCTAATTAGGTTATGAGATAAAATCATATGTATAAGTAATTAAACTTCATATGATTGGAGATGAAAGCCCTAAATTATCAAATTGGGTAACATTATTAAAATTGTTGGACTATGTTTTTATCTAGCCCAAATCAATTAAAAGAAAAGCCCAAGGAAAATAAAATGTAATCCAATACTTAGCCCACTTGATTGGGGGTATTCTAGACATTTGATTAATCAAAATTTGGCATTTAAAATAAAAGCTAAATGGTGGATATTATGAGGATCCTAAGTGGAATAATTAATCTAGCTTGTCCATTAGTAGACATGATTAAACATAAGGACAATGTTGTAAGGCTCCCATCGGTCGCCACTCCATTATGCACATTTAATCATGTTTAGCCTAAGGTAAGTAATAATACAAAGTGTTTTACCTAATGGGCAACAAAATGATTGTGGGAGAATTAATAATGAATTGCCCATTACATTTTGAATGCACATCTCATTCTTCCAACACTTCATTCAGATTCCAACATTTCATTTTCTCTCCATCTTCTTCATCTTCTTCTTCTATCTCTTGCTCCCAAGCTAGCCAACTTCAAAGAGAGAAAAGAAAGAGAGAATTTCGCCATAGGAAGAAGAATTATAGGAGTTCTAGTGGTTTATGCCCCTAAGTTTATTAGTTACTTTGGAAAATCAAGGAAGGTAGCCACTAAGTCAAGGTATAATGTACCTTCATCTTCTTCTCTTACCTTGTTTTGATAGCTTGAGTTTTGATGGGGTTATAGACACAACTACTCAAGATACACTAGTTATACATACCATCATGCATGGAACTAAGTATCTTGAGTGTTGGATCTAAGGCTTAGAGGAAGAAAAAATGAGCATATGTTCTCCAAGGGTGAAAACTCTTGTTTTTCTCCCACTAAATCTTGTGTAACTCAAGTTCTACAACTTGGAATTATGATCCGTCAAGGGGGGGTGCTAGATACATGAGTTATCTAGTAAACCCAAGTGGTAGATCACAAATCTAGTAAGTTTTGAAACCTTTGAGATTTTTTTTTTACAAAAACAAATTAACTTTATATGCTAAAGCTTTGAAATCCTAAATCAGCTACTGACTTGTTTTTCATGAGGCTGTTTCGGTCAGTTCCTTGTCTTGTAAAAAATCTGGAAAAATATTACAGAGGTACCTTATGAAGTTATCTACGCCAGAGGAAAAAGAACGGACACGCTTCGAAAGTTATATATTGTGCGTAATGACTATTTCCGTAGAAGGACTCCATAAATATTATCCTACGAATATCTCACTGTATACACTGAAAATTCCAAAATTTTTACAGTAGCTTCATATATGTTAAGAGAGCATACCCTGAAAATTTCAGATTTTTCTGAGTAAAACTCAATTTATGAAAAATAGAGCAAGATCCGAGTGTTTTGGACACTTTAAAAATAGTAAATCATTTTCTAAAATTCTAGAAAAATTAGAGGATCATTGTTGGTTCATATTCTGTTAAAATCCAGAAGCTGAGAATTTTTGGAATCAGTTTGCTATTTTTCCTAAAAATGATTAGGTTATGAATAAAAGGAAATAAATAGTTAAATGATGCCTTTAATGAGAAAAAAAATATGATTTTTATGCTTGAATGCTCATAATATATTATATCATGACTATCTTAGGGCATTTTGGTAATTTATAATAATAAATATTACTTATGACCTTTTATGGATATTAAATAAGAGGTTATTAAAGGATGAACAATTAGAATAAATTATTTATTAATTTAATAAATCATCGAATATTATTATAATACTAATAATATTATAATATGATGTTGTTATGTAAATAAAAATATTAGATTAGAGTATTATTATTAAATAATAATATTCGAATTAAATAAAATATTATTAAATGATTAATAATATTAGTAAGTGAATAAAATATTATTAAATGATTAATAATATTAGTAAGTGAATAAAATATTATTAAATGATTAATAATATTAGTAAGGGATAAAATATTATTAAATGATTAATAATATTAGTAAGTGAATAAAATGTTGGTAATGATTTAAAGTATTATTAGTGAACCAATAATACTAGAAGGTGAATTAATATTATCTAAGTTAATAATATTATGTGAATTAAAGGTAGTCGTTAATTAATAATAACACTATCTAGGCATGATAATGTTTATAAGAACTTATTGTAATGTATGATATCTATGTGATTACATAACTGATGTTATGCATCGACTAATTGAAAGACTAATTATAGGTCTCTCAAAGGAAGATAATTTAACTACATAAAGGATAGAAATTTATTTCAGAGTCAGAACTCACGATCGAGGCAAGTTTCCTAACTCAACTTGAGTTATTATTTTCAAAGCATGTTAGTGAATAATTATTGATGATTATTCACGCCTTTATTGATTATTGAAATTGCACTTTGTGCAATCGAATTCGCTTCACCGCCATCGAATCGCGGAATTAAATTAAAGTTCTTTATTTATGAACTGCTTATGGATAGATCTATGCTAATTGTATCGCCTAGATCAAGTATGTCTAAATTTGTTAAATCAAATGGGTTTTAAATAACTCGTTTTATTAATTGATATGGTAAGAACTCTCGATCGAGAAATGGACAAATTTGATTAAGGCATGATATCAATGTCTGATTATTAAGTGTTTATGCATAAATCACGGTATGAAAGGTCGATCCCTCAATACCAAAACTTATTAAAAGGTCCAGCTTTAAATCATCGAGCACCTCGGCAAATGTTCATGGTTATTCAAAACCACTCACCTATGTTATTCAATTATCGAATATTCAATTGTTGATTATTAATTCATGTTCCTCCACAATCTTATATTATTGTTGAACATCAAGGCAATATTTCTTTCTAAGTCATGATATATATCCTTTGTCTTTATAAACTTGTGAAGCAAATTAGTTGCTTACTCTTTTGCTATATCATGACCTCTATTTTCAAATTAAGTCCAAGGATCTAACGCGAAGGACAAGGGCAAGGGCAAGATCCAGTGAGTAATTTTAGAATGAATGTTAAATTAGTTATTATCTAATGGAATTTCTTAAGTAAACTATTTGTATTATAAATGGTGTATTTAAAGTTAAGGTTATGAGAGACCTTGGGACCATATTATGAGACCTTATTATAATGAACAATGTATGTTTATTATTTCAAAATAGTTATAGAATGCTTATGATGATGATAGATCGTGAGCACCTAATCTGGAGGTTGAGAACCCGGATTTGGGGGCGCCACAAAGTTGGTATCAAAGTCAGAGGTTATAAACATTAGAATGCGAAACCTAGGTTATAACCTTAGTAGAAAACTCTTATAGAGTATGTTAGAGATGGATTATGGAAATTCATCAAGTTTAGGTTGTACTTAATAAAATATTATTTCATTTCATCAATGAATATATTTTATCAGGTACCGACGCTGACTTTATGGTGTTTGTAGGATGTCCGACGAGCGCCAAGGTAGTTACTCACTGAAAGCAGAACCCATCGAGCATGAGGTCACCCAAGATGTCCTCATGGTCCTCCTAGGGGGACTTGTTGAGGAGAATCACCAATTAGAAGGCAGAGGGAGGAATTAGAAGTAGAAAACCACACCTCCAATTCCCATCAAGAACAATACAAGGATGAGGCTCATCAAGCCCATGGAGAAAGTCAAATGTAAGGAAAAATTGGATGAGTCCCAACTGTAAGTCGAGATGCCGAGGGTACAAATAGAGAATGAAAAGGCAAAGTTTGAGAGTCGAGCATAAAGCATTTGGAGATGCAGCCGAAGTTTGATGTAGAAATTGCCGATAAGATGCGGTGGAAAGAGGCACTCCATGAGCTCTGATGAGCCGGGGGGCAATTAAAGATCGAATCACAGCCATAAAGGTCGAGTAGAAACTTTAGGACCGCCCTCGATGCAACAGATGAGGGCCAAATGCCAGCAGGGGGCTAGGAGGGCACACTATGAGATAGAGAGCCTAGTCGATCCGCTCGACGAGAGTCCCGCAGAGTTGCTTCCCTCAGAGAGCCTGTGGCAGTGACTGGCAGGCCACCACCAGGGTGATGATGTGATGGCCCAGCTTGTAAATAGATGCATTAGTACCTTTCTTGTCAGTGTAATAAGGTTTTATGTTGATGTAAACCTCAACAGTGTGAGGTAGTAAATGGTTAGGTACTTTCCTAATCAGTGTTTGTAGGGGAGGTATCATTATGAGTTAATCCCATCTTTTGTGTTAAAATGGGATAGTAGCATTTATAAAATATACCGTATTAATCATGTAAGTCATCAAGATTGGTGTATGAATATAAATGCAAGATATTATGATATGTGTTGGAAGATTTTAAATAGTAAATTTTCTATTTAATGTTATGTGAATCCAAAGAGATCGATTTGGAAAATGTTCTTTAAAAACAAACTTAACCCACTAAGGTGGGAGAAAGACTTCCAAATCTCTAGAATTTAAAACTCTCACATAATGATCATCCGATTGTTTAAATAAATAAATAGTTACATGCTAAGTAATCATATGATAATAAATCCGAGTAACGTGTTAGAATTTTGTTTCACTAGATAATGGCGCCGCAGACGTGGACCGAGGAACCAAGAGATCAAGAGTCGCTTAATAATGTAATGGATCTCAACAAAACCCAATGCAAGATTTTATCAACATGATGGTCAAGCCATGAGGAATCAAGCTCAACTCGCAGGAAATCAAAGCACCACCCAACTAGTCAACTTTAAAGACTTCAAGGCAAGAGGGACCGCCGGAGTTCAGAGGAACAAAGCAGACCTCGATAGAGAAGCCCAAATGTGGGTAAAGGAGATTGAGAAGGCCTTCGTTATTGCTAGAGTAGCGTAAGAACAAGACCATTTTTGCTACCTACTTAATGAAGGGTGAGGCTAACTATTGGTGGATGCCAACCGTAACAAAGCCGGAATCGAATCGCGACTTGGGAAGCATTCAAGAAGTTGTTCTTCGAGAACTACTTCCCGAGAGCGCTCAAGCAAGAATGGAGATCAAGTTCTTGAACTAAAATAGAGAATATGTCAAGATCGTGTAGTATGTCATAAATTTAATGAATCGGCGATTCGCCCCACATCGTGGACACAGAGGTGAGGAAAGCGAGAAGGTTTGAAAATGACTAAAGCCGTGGATTTATAGTAAGGTAGCGGTTTTACAAATCCCATCATTCTCAACTCATGGAAAAAGCTCTTATAGCGGAAGGAGGAAGCGAAGCTGGCCTCAAGATACAATCTGAGAGAAGAATAAGAAGAAATCGTAGGTGGGAATCAAAATGTTAAGCAGAAGCATGAGCAACAATAAGAAGCGGAAATGGAGCAAAGGGGGGGTAGTAATCGAGATGCAAAGCAAGGAAGTGTGCAACAAAAGAAGCTCTGTGTGGGGAACTGGGAAAGGGTCACTTGGGGAGTGCTTGAAAGGAAAAACGATATGTTATACATGTGGGCAAGAAGGGCATACCTCACCCAATTGTACTAAGGTGAAGAAAGGAGGTTGCTTTAATTGTGGTGAAGTGGGACATCGGATCAAGGATTGCCCAAGAAGAAAAAAGCACTGATGGCGGAAATGGCAACAGGGGCAATAACACTAAGACAACCAAAGGGAGGACCAAATTTCAAACAAACAAGTTTACAAAGACGGACATTCAATATGACGGCAAGATGCCGTGGCATCCAGGAGGTGGTGTCGTATAATTTCGATCAATGATATAAATGCCTATGTGTTATTCGATTCGGAGCTTCATGTTCTTTTTTTATCCGATGAATTTGCTCAAAGATTAAGTTTACCTCATGAACTATTAGAACACCCTATGAATGTAGAAGTAGCAAACAAAGAAATTATCCCCGTAGACTACATCTATAGGAACCGCTAGCTAATGTAAGAGGGTTTAAGCTTAACGTGGATTTGATACCGATTCGCCTTGAGAGTTTGATGTAATCCTTGGGATGGATTGGTTATCAAGTCATGGAGCGGCCATCGATCGTAAGAAAAAGTGCGATACCTAAAGACCAATAAGTCAAAGGTGGTATTTCATGGCAAAGAATCGCCAAGACAATCTTGTTGTTCTCGACGATGATGCAAGCAAGGAAGTTGCTTAGAAGGGTTGTATAGGTTATTTGGCTCACGCCAGGATACCCGCAGAATCGAGGGTGAACCGGGTCAAATACCTATTGTAAGGGAATTCGCTGACGCTTTCCCGTAAGAGATTCCGGATTGCCACCGTGACAGAGAGATAGAGTTTGTTATCGATTTGGCGCCAGGACATCACCGTATCCAAAGCGCCAGATCGTATGGGCTCCCGTAGAAATGAAGGAACTGATGGTTCAACTACAAGAGTTGTTAGATAAGGGATACATTCACCAAGCGATCACCATGGGGAGCACCACCTTATTCAGAAGAAGAAGGATGGATGGGTCATTAAGACTTTGATCGACTACCGAGAGTTGAACAAGGTCACCATTAAGAATAAATACCCGCTGCCCAGATCGACGATTTGTTTGATCAACAAGGGGGGCAAAATACTTTTCAAAAATCGACTTGAGGACCGGTTATCACCAACCAAGGTGAGACATGAGGATGTTCCAAAGACGGCATTCGTAACTCCTGTAGATGGACACTTTGAGTTTCGTAATGTCTTTTGGGTTAACTAATGCACCAAAGAAAGATTCATGGATTTGATGAACAGAGTGTTTAAGCAAAGATTTGGATAAGTTTGTTGTCGTGTTCATCGATTTACATTCTCGTATATTCAGAGACAGAGGAAGATCACGCCAACATCTAAGGAAAGTGTTGAGACGCTAAGAGGGAGAAGTTGTATGCAAAGTTCTCCAAGTGTGAATTTTGGTCATGAGAGAGCGCTTTTTTTAGGTCACGTTATCGACAAAGATGGTGTTTCTAGAGATCCAAAGAAAAGTAGAAGCTGCTTATCAATCGGGAAATGCCAAAGACACCGATGTAAATTAGGAGTTTCTTGGGATTAGCAGGATACTATCAAGATTCATCCAAGATTTTTCAAAGGTAGCATCGCCATCGACCAACCTTACTAGAAAGACAAAGAAGTTCGCTTGACGGAAAAATGTGAACAGAAGTTTCATGGAATTGAAGAAGAGGCTCACCAAGCACCGTGTGGGCTTTAACCGGACAACACGGAGGATTTGTAGTATATAAAGATGCGCCACACAAGGGTCTTGGCTGTGTAATCGATGCAAAGATGGCAAGGTCATCACAGACGCTTTCACGCCGCCTAAAGGACTATGAGAAGGGTTATCCGACTCATGACCGGAGTTAGCAAAGCAGAGAGTTTTTGCCTTGAAAATTTGGAGGCACTATTTGTATGGAGAGAAGTGTGAGATATATACGATCATAAGAGTCTAAAGTATATCTTCACGCAGTATGAGCTAAATATGAGGCAATACCGATGGCTAGAATTGATCAAGGATTATGATTGTGAGATTCTCGCACCATCCGTGCAAAGCAAATGTAGTGGCCGATGCCTTGAGCGTAAAAGGCAGAGAGAAGTTATCAAGTTAACCATTCAAGAGGAATTGGTGAAGGATTTCAACGACTCGACTTAGAGGTTAAGTATCCGATGGAGATCAATGAGAAATTATTTATCGCGGCAAATGAGCCCTACTTTATTAGATAAGGTTAAAGAGGCTCAAGAGAAGGACGAAGATCATGACAAAGATCAAGAAGCTAAGCAATCAAGGGGATGAATTGAAATACAAGATTGATGGCACCGGATTGCTAAGATTTGAAGGACGAATTTGGGTACCAAGTATCACCGTAAATAAGAGAGAAGATTCTGCAAGAAGCACACAATACGAGGTACTCGATACACCCAGAAGCACAAAGATGTATCAAGACTTACGCCAACACTTTTGGTGGCCAAACATGAAGAGAGAGGTTGCGAAATGTGTCACAGATGTCTAACTTGTCGAGAGTCAAGGCGCAGCATCAACGACCGAGTGGATTATTACAAATTTTTAGAGATTCCAGAGTGGAAATGGGAGCACATCACGATGGATTTTGTGGTGGGACTTCCAACAACGCAAAAGGGACACGACGCCATATGGGTGATCGAGATCGCCTTACGAAGTCGGCCACTTTTTGCCGATCAAGATCGTATAGTCCGGACCAAATGCAGCCAAATTATATATCAAGGAAATTATCTCGAGACATGGCGCACTAATATCTATTGTGTCTGGATAGGGATCCGCGATTCACGCCAAACTTCCGGAAGAGTCTTCAGAAAGAATGGGGACGCAGCCACGGATGAGATGAGTACCGCGATCATCCGCAGTAATCGATGGGCAAAGCGAGAGAACGATTCAAACACTTGAAGACATGCTCGAGCTTGTGTGATGGACTTCAAGGGTAGTTGGGAGGATCATCTTCCATCGGTAGAGTTCGTGATACAACAATAATAGCTACCACGCCAAAGATCGAATGCCGCCGCATTTAAGCAATCGTATGGAAGGAAATGTAACGCCGCCTTATGCCGGGACGAAGGGTGAACGCCGAATCGCTGGGACCGTAATCGTGCAAAGCAGATCAGAGAGACCATTAAGGTGATTAGAGCCCGACCGGTAGCAAACCAAGATCGCCGTAAGAAGTATGCAGACTTACATCGCCGTAAGCTTAGATTTTGAGGTGGGAAGCTATGCATTTTTGAAAGTATCTCCTTGGAAAGGAAAGATAAGGTTTGAAAAGAAAGGTAAATCGAGTCCGAGATTTATCGACCTTTTGAGATCCTCAAGAAGATAGGCGGCGTGGCGACGAGGTAGCTCTACCTCCTAAAAGAAATATATTCATAATGTATTTCATGTGTCGCTACACGCACCATATAAGCCTCGACATAAGTAATGTGATATCGCATTTGAGCCAATTCAGTCGAAAAAGATTTGTCGACGAGGAAATTCCAATCAAGTTTTAGATAGAAAGGAAATGTAAATTGCGTAAATAAGGTTATACATTCTCGTAAAAGTTCTTCGAGGAACCACAATGTCAAGAAGCTACGGGGAACTTGAAGAAAGGATAAGAGAAAATTACCCACACTTTTTTGAGTAACCTTATATGTAATTCCTGGACTAAATTTTATAAGGGGGGGAGGATGTAATAACCGTGAATTTTAAGTCACCATGTATGTATGTACATTTTTTTTAAACTTTGTGTTATATATGGATACATACATTTATGGATTTCATTAAAAATGAAAGCCTTGTGACCTAATTATACATTAGGTAAGGATATTAAATAACCTAAGGGTTATGGTAAATACCTAAAAAGTTAGTATTTTATATGTATACTAACTTAAGTGGGTAAACTTAGTATTTCAAGTGACTAATAATTTTAAACCTAATTTTGTAAATCTAATTAGGTTATGAGATAAAATCATATGTATAAGTAATTAAACTTCATATGATTGGAGATGAAAGCCCTAAATTATCAAATTGGGTAACATTATTAAAATTGTTGGACTATGTTTTTATCTAGCCCAAATCAATTAAAAGAAAAGCCCAAGGAAAATAAAATGTAATCCAATACTTAGCCCACTTGATTGGGGGTATTCTAGACATTTGATTAATCAAAATTTGGCATTTAAAATAAAAGCTAAATGGTGGATATTATGAGGATCCTAAGTGGAATAATTAATCTAGCTTGTCCATTAGTAGACATGATTAAACATAAGGACAATGTCAGAAGGCTCCCATTGGTCGCCACTCCATTATGCACATTTAATCATGTTTAGCCTAAGGTAAGTAATAATACAAAGTGTTTTACCTAATGGGCAACAAAATGATTGTGGGAGAATTAATAATGAATTGCCCATTACATTTTGAATGCACATCTCATTCTTCCAACACTTCATTCAGATTCCAACATTTCATTTTCTCTCCATCTTCTTCATCTTCTTCTTCTATCTCTTGCTCCCAAGCTAGCCAACTTCAAAGAGAGAAAAGAAAGAGAGAATTTCGCCATAGGAAGAAGAATTATAGGAGTTCTAGTGGTTTATGCCCCCTAAGTTTATTAGTTACTTTGGAAAATCAAGGAAGGTAGCCACTAAGTCAAGGTATAATGTACCTTCATCTTCTTCTCTTACCTTGTTTTGATAGCTTGAGTTTTGATGGGGTTATAGACAACTACTCAAGATACACTAGTTATACATACCATCATGCATGGAACTAAGTATCTTGAGTGTTGGATCTAAGGCTTAGAGGAAGAAAATGAGCATATGTTCTCCAAGGGTGAAAACTCTTGTTTTTCTCCCACTAAATCTTGTGTAACTCAAGTTCTACAACTTGGAATTATGATCCGTCAAGGGGGGGTGCTAGATACATGAGTTATCTAGTAAACCCAAGTGGTAGATCACAAATCTAGTAAGTTTTGAAACCTTTGAGATTTTTTTTTACAAAAAGTCCACTTTATATGCTAAAGCTTTGAAATCCTAAATCAGCTACTGACTTGTTTTTCATGAGGCTGTTTCGGTCAGTTCCTTGTCTTGTAAAAATCTGGAAAAATATTACAGAGGTACCTTTATGAAGTTATCTACGCCAGAGAAAAAGAACGGACACGCTTTTGAAAGTTATATATTGTGCGTAATGACTATTTCCGTAAAAGGACTCCATAAATATTATCCTACGAATATCTCACTGTGTATACACTGGAAAATTCCAAAATTTTTACAGTAGCTTCATATATGTTAAGAGAGCATACCCTGAAAATTTCAGATTTTTCTGAGTAAAACTCAATTTATGAAAAATAGAGCAAGATCCGAGTGTTTTGGACACTTTAAAAATAGTAAATCATTTTCTAAAATTCTAGAAAAATTAGAGGATCATTGTTGGTTCATATTCTGTTAAAATCCAGAAGCTGAGAATTTTTGAAATCAGTTTGCTATTTTTCCTAAAAATGATTAGGTTGTGAATAAAAGGAAATAAATAGTTAAATGATGCCTTTAATGAGAAAAAAATATGATTTTTATGCTTGAATGCTCATAATATATTATATCATGACTATCTTAGGGCATTTTGGTAATTTATAATAATAAATATTACTTATGACCTTTTATGGATATTAAATAAGAGGTTATTAAAGGATGAACAATTAGAATAAATTATTTATTAATTTAATAAATCATCGAATATTATTATAATACTAATAATATTATAATATGATGTTGTTATGTAAATAAAAATATTAGATTAGAGTATTATTATTAAATAATAATATTCGAATTAAATAAAATATTATTAAATGATTAATAATATTAGTAAGTGAATAAAATATTATTAAATGATTAATAATATTAGTAGTGAATAAAATATTATTAAATGATTAATAATATTAGTAAGGGATAAAATATTATTAAATGATTAATAATATTAGTAAGTGAATAAAATGTTGGTAATGATTTAAAGTATTATTAGTGAACCAATAATACTAGAAGGTGAATTAATATTATCTAAGTTAATAATATTATGTGAATTAAAGGTAGTCGTTAATTAATAATAACACTATCTAGGCATGATAATGTTTATAAGAACTTATTGTAATGTATGATATCTATGTGATTACATAATCTGATGTTATGCATCGACTAATTGAAAGACTAATTATAGGTCTCTCAAAGGAAGATAATTTAACTACATAAAGGATAGAAATTTATTTCAGAAATCAGAACTCACGATCGAGGCAAGTTTCCTAACTCAACTTGAGTTATTATTTTCAAAGCATGTTAGTGAATAATTATTGATGATTATTCACGCCTTTATTGATTATTGAAATTGCACTTTGGCAATCGAATTCGCTCTACCGCCATCGAATCGTGAATTAAATTAAAGTTCTTTATTTATGAACTGCTTATGGATAGATCTATGCTAATTGTATCACCTAGATCAAGTATGTCTAAATTTGTTAAATCAAATGGGTTTTAAATAACTGTTTTATTAATTGATATGGTAAGAACTCTCGATCGAGAAATGGACAAATTTGATTAAGGCATGATATCAATGTCGATTATTAAGTGTTTATGCATAAATCACGGGTATGAAAGGTCGATCCCTCAATACCAAAACTTATTAAAAGGTCCAGCTTTAAATCATCGAGCACCTCGGCAAATGTTCATGGTTATTCAAAACCACTCACCTATGTTATTCAATTATCGAATATTCAATTGTTGATTATTAATTCATGTTCCTCCACAATCTTATATTATTGTTGAACATCAAGGCAATATTTCTTTCTAAGTCATGATATATATCCTTTGTCTTTATAAACTTGTGAAGCAAATTAGTTGCTTACTCTTGCTATATCATGACCTCTATTTTCAAATTAAGTCCAAGGATCTAACGCGAAGGACAAGGGCAAGGGCAAGATCCAGAGTAATTTTAGAATGAATGTTAAATTAGTTATTATCTAATGGAATTTCTTAAGTAAACTATTTGTATTATAAATGGTGTATTTAAAGTTAAGGTTATGGAGACCTTGGGACCATATTATGAGACCTTATTATAATGAACAATGTATGTTTATTATTTCAAAATAGTTATAGAATGCTTATGATGATGATAGGATCGTGAGCACCTAATCTGAGGTTAGAGAACCCGGATTTGGGGATTCTCCGATAAAATGAATATTTTATAACCACCGCTTATTTAAAATATTTAGCATTTTACCCATAACTAACCACATTAATCAAATCAACCCTTACTATTTCAAAATAATAAATAGAGGAATTAAATTTCATTTATTAATAATTTGGGGTCTTACACCCACTTGCAACCAACAGGTTTAAAACCTTTTGGTAATTCTTCAAGATCCCAAACGTTATTAAGCTCCATTGATTTCAACTCATCATTCATGGCTTCAAGCCAATGAGTTGATTGAGCACTCGTAATGGCCTCTTTATAGGAGATATGATCATTAATCTTACTTGAATCATATTCAATCTCATTAAGATAGGTTATAAAATCATCAAAATTAATAGGCTTTCTAGGTCTTTCGGACCTAGGTAAAGGCTGCACAATTTTAGGAATATGATTTTCAATAATGTAGGGTTCAACATTAGGTGGTAGCTCAGCTATCTCAAGGGCATCATTCGCCTCAATAGGAGGTTGTTGTGCCTCACCCTCTTGAATTATAGGATTAGAAACATAAATCATATTTTCTTCAAGATCAATTTTCTAGGCTCACCACTCCTACTTAAATCACCATTCTCTAAAAACTCTACGTGCCTAGTCTCAACAATTCTAGTGGTATGAGAGGAACAGTAAAATTGAAAACCCTTAGATCTATCAGGATATCCAATGAAATGGTTACTAATGGTTTTACAGTCAAGTTTCTTTATTTGTGGATTAAAAATCTTAGCCTCGGCTGGACAGCCCCACACCCGTAAGTATTTTAAACTAGATTTCCTACCTGTCCAAATTTCATAAGGAGTGTTAGGGACAGATTTGCTAGGAACCCAATTTAAAATATGAACAATTGTCTTTAATGCCTCAGTCCATAAAAACACAGGTAAGCTAGAATTGCATAACATACTATGTACCATATCCATAAAGGGTACGATTTTGCCTCTCAACTACACCATTCTGCTGCGGTGTACCATGCATTGTATACTGAGTGATGATTTCGTTTTCTTGACAAAATAAGGCAAATGGGGCAGGACTATGACCCGTATCAGAGTGTTTACCATAATACTCTCCGCCTCTATTTGATCTCACTACTTTAATTTTTTGGTCAAGTTGATTTTCAACTTCAGCCTTGAAAATTTTAAATATATTTAGTGATTCAGATTTTTCATTAATCAGGTAGACATAAGTATAACGAGAATAGTCATCAATAAACGTAATGAAAGATTTGTGTCCACCAATTCCTGGAGAAAATGGTCCACATATATCAGTGTGAATCACCTCAAGAAGTGCACTACTTCTAGTTGCTCCTTTCTTAATAACTTTTACAAATTTTCCTTTATACATTCAATACAATGGTCAAGATCAGAAAAATCTAGGTAATGAAGAATTCCATCCTTTATAAGACGTTGCATTCTGTCTTTTGAAATATGGCCTAAGCGTTGATGCCACAGTTTTGAAGAATTCTCATTATCTAGTTTTATCTTATTTCCACTTTTAGAGGTATTTTTTGTCACATTCATTGTTAACAAGGATTCAGTAAAGACATTATCCAAATTTATCTTATAGAGATTTTTCTCTAAAGAGCTAGAACCAATAACATAAGAGTAATAATAAATAATTATTTTATTATTCCCAAACTTAAACAAAAATCCATCAACGTCAAGTTTAGATACATAAATTAAATTCCGTGTCATACTAGGAACATAAAGAGTATCACATAAATACAAGGTGAAACCACTCTCCAAAAATAAAGGAAGAGTTCATACAGCTTCAACTTGTATAGACTCTCTATTGCCAACTTTAATGGTTCTTTCCCCCTTTTAGAGTATTTTCTTTGAAAGGAATCCCTGTAATGAATTAGTAATGTGAACCATAACACCAATGTCAAGCCACCATATATTAGAAGGAACATCAATTAGAAAGGATTCATAAGTTACATAATTGAAGGACAATATACCTTTCTTTTTAAGCCATTCTCTAAATTGAGGGCATTCTTTCTGAATATGTCCTTGCTTCTTACAGAAGTGACATTTAGGACATGCCTCAGAGTTGTTACCTGAATAATTTACCTTATTTATTTTGGTAGAAATTTGCATATCCTTATTCTTAAAACCTTTGCCATTTTTATGAGCCTTCTTCTTATGAGATCTAGTGGTAGTCAAATGAGATCTTAAGCCTTTCTTCTTCTTGGACGCACATGGCAATTAACTCACTCATATTCCATTTTTTTTTGCGTGTTATAATTGATCTTAAATGGATCAAACTGTGCAAGAAGAGAAGTCATAAAGAAGTGAACAAGAAAACCCTCAGAAATTGCCATGTACATACCCTTTAATTTAAAGGCCATGTCGTTCATCATCATAATGTGCTCGCGCACTCCACTAACCCCATCATACCTGTTAGTGAGCATTTTCAAAATAAGGGTACTTGCATAAGTTTTAGAAGAACCTTTAAATTGTTTCTCGACTAAGTACTCTTTATGTGACGCCCCCAAAATAGGTTTACACAACCCATTCCGAGTCATCAAATACATGGTACAGAAAACAACTACAACTACATTATTACAATTATCGTGCAAAATACGACAACACATATACTGTGAGTTTAAATACAAATATTGTCATCTAGACAATATCCACACTCAAATAAGTTCTCATTACAATTATTGATACACTATTTTACAAAATAGTGAGGACTGCTAAAACAACTGTCTGGACCCATCACTCTACACCCCGACTAGTTCTCGTTATATTCTCGTCTCCTAAGAAGAAAAATGGAACAAAGGAAAAGAGTGAGCTCAACTAGTACAGTAAAGAATATTATGACTAAGATAATGAACAACAAATTATCGTTAGCCTTCAATAAATCAAAAAAAATATAATGGACAACAAGTTTTAGATCAATATTCGTAGCGGAAATAACAATCATTAGAAGAGTTAAGTAGAGAATAAAATCTACTATCTTCTATGATTTAAAAGTCCATCATCAATATTTTATCCCTGTAACATCAATCAATATACATCTTGAACCAAATATTCGTATTTGCACTACGAGCCAAAGATATTCATTTATATCAGCAGTTAGTCATGTTCATCTCAACACCTGTCCATCTTTGCACTACGGACCAAAGATATTCATCAGGTAATAATTCAGCTTTGCACTACATGCCAAAGATTATGGATTCGTACTTTAAATAATCCAAGTTCAAAAATACTCCATAATAAACCATAGTGGAGTAAAATTCAAAACTGAAGATCAAAACATAGATACAATCAAAGATAGTAACCATAACAGACATCTTGGACAAAAAAGAGAAAAATTCATTTTTCTGTGAATAGTGTCGTATTCGTGAATAATGTCATATACGTGAATAGTAACCCCGACACAAAAAGGTAGAAATTACACAAGAAAAATCATACTTCGTGAATAATATTGTGAATAGTACCGTATTTGTGAATAGTGTCATATACGTGAATAGTGCCGTATACGTGAATAGTAATCTCGACATGAAAAAGTGAAATTTTCATAATAAAATTCATACCAATATTTTGACATAATGATATTGAAAGAAATAACATCATTTACGAAGAAAATAACATCCCTTACCTCAAAAGAACAGTACTTCTGACAGAAATATCGGATATAATGCCAAAAAAAACTTGCACTAAATAACAACTCTCAAAGTATCTCAATACTCACAAAAATACGTTCGATAATATAGAGAGAGAAAACTTATGATTCTGGTGTGATTTTCAATTCTAACTAAGCACCCTATTTATAGGAAAATGCCAAAATATCAAAGCAGACTAAATTAATAAAATAATATTTTATCAAAATTTTCAAACACGCCACTTTTGAAACCAATTTCAGGACACTTCCGTGGGCCCCACCAAATTTAGAAATTCCACACCAACCAAAAGTGGGGCCCACCATATTTTTAATAAAAATATTTATTTTCGAAACTTCAATAATTCATAATAAATAACCCTTTTCTCAAAAAATACAAATTTTATGTCTATTCCATAGGAAATTTAATTCTTTACAACCTTGTAGAAGAAATGTTTTCCAAATTCCAATCAGAAAATGTTCGAAATCCACATACGGATAATTTTAAGACCTTCATTCAGACAAAATACTAATAAAATACCTCAACATTAATTCCTTCATTTATATCCACATAAAAAATAAATGTTTCCTTATCATATAAATTAATAATTAATTATTCACAAATAATATTACAGAATCATAATATGACAACCAGGTCGTTCCCAGGAAAGAGGGGGTTTCCGATAAGGTTTTCTCCTTATTGGCGCGCAATTAGGTGACCAAACCCCTTTCCTAGACATAACTTCCTTAGATATTGCCAATAATTCTATCTAATAATATTATTCAAATAATATGAATTATTGATCTGATAATGAGAAATACTGTGCAGTGACAATTATTGAAACAACAATAATATAAAATATCAATGTAGCAATTATTGAATCAATAAAATAAAATATTGAACAATAATTATCAGAACAATTATTGAGTAAAGCCTTCTTACGTAAGAATTAATAATTCAAAATATTGTGTAATACCGCAGTGTCTTCAAGAACCACGCCAGACATTCTTGTATTTTAACCAATTTGTATTCCAACAAAGTTAATTGATAAATAACTACGCCATTATTTATAAAACTCAAACTTGACATTTTCTTCATTCGACCGTTTTTCAGTTATGGGGCCCTGAATAAATGGTCATACCATCGCATTTAATATTCCCGACAACAAGAATATTCCACAACCAAACGAATATTCCCAGACAACAATGAATATTTTATAACCACTTGCTTATTTTGCAAATGTTACACATTTCACCCATAACCAAAGCATTATATCAAATTAACACCTTATTATTCAAACTAATAATTAGATGAAATTCAATTTTATTTATAAAAAGTTGGGGTCTTACAACCTCCCCTCCTTATGAAATTTTGTCTTCGAAATTGACGTACGTACCTGGTGTTTCGAAAAGGTAAGGATACCTCGTTTTAATTTTGATTCCAACTCCTAGGTCATTTCCTCAATAGCATGATTCCTCCACAAAACTTTGACTTGAGGTATAACCTTTGTGCGTAGGACATGCTCTTTTCTATCCAAGATCTTGATATGTACCTCCTCGTACGTTAAATCTTCAGCTATCTCGTCTAATTATAACTCAATAATGTGGTTTAGGTCTTTCACATATTTACGAAGCATAGATATGTGAAAACCATTATGAACACGAGACATGCTTGGAGGTAATGCGAGTCTATATGCCACATTTCCTATTCAGTCAAGAATCTCAAATGGACCAACAAATCGTGGATTGAGCTTTCCTCTCTTCCCAAATCTTGTAACTCCCTTCCATGGAGCAATACTTAACAATACATGATCGCCAATATTAAATTCCATATCCTTACGATGAAGATCCGCATAACTCTTTTGTCGATCCTGTACCGTTTGTAAACGTTGTCAGATCATTTGGATTTTCTCTGTAGTCATACGTACTAACTCTGGTCCCAACAACATTGCTTCTCCCACCTCATCCCAACATACTAGAGAGCGACACTTTCTGTGACGCCCCCAAAATAGGTATACATCACCCATTATGAGTCGCCAAATACATGGTAAAGAAACAAATAGAACTTCAGTAATATAATTGTCGTGCAAAATACGACAACACATATACTGTGAGTTTGAATACAACTATTGTCTAATAGAGAGTATACAAACTCAAAAAGAGTCCTCATTACAATTATTGATACACTATTTTAGAAAATAGTGAGGACTACTAATACAACTATCCTGAACCATCACTCCATACCTCGGCTAGTTCCTGCTATGTTCTCACCTCCTGAGAAGAAAAATGAAACAAAAAGGAAAAGGGTGAGCTCAACTAGCCCAGTATAGAATATTATGACTAAGATAATATACAACAATTTATCATTAGTCTTCAACAGGGAAAAATCTGATAAAATATAATAGACAACAAGTTTTAGATCAACAAGCTCACGTGGAACAACAATCCATTAAAAAAGTCAAGTAGAAAAGAATTCTACTATCTTCTAAGATTTAAAAGTCCATCATCAATATTTTATCCCTGTAACATCAATTAATATACATCTTGAATCAAATATTCATCTTTGCACTACAAGCCAAAGATATTCATTTGTATCACCAGGTTGGTCATGTTCATCTCAACACTGTTCATCTTTGCACTACGGGCCAAAGATATTCATTAGGTAATCATTCATCTTTGCACTACAGGCCAAAGATATTCATCAGTTAATCATTCATCTTTGCACTACATGTGACGCCCCCAAAATAGGTATACATCACCTATCTTGAGTCGTCAAATACATGGTACAAAATTCAAATACAACTTAATTATACAACAGTCGTGTAGAATACGACAAAACATAATCTAAGAGTTTTAATAAGAATATTGTCATCTAGACAATATCCACACTCAATGGAGTCCTCATTACATTTATTATCACATTATTTTATAGAATAGTGAGGACTACTAAAATAACCATCCTGGACCGGCTAATCCGCTCCCCGACTAAGTCAAATTTATATTCCCATTTCCTGAAGAGAACAGTGAAAGAAAGGGTGAGCTCAACTAGCCCAGCAAGAAATATTATGACTAAGATAATGCAGAATAATTTATCGTTAGCCTTCAATAGGGTTAAACTGATAAAATATAACAAACATCAAGTTTAACTGCAGCGGAACAAGCAATCCATTAGAAGAGTCAAGTAGAGAATAAAATTTACTATCTTCTATGATTTAAAAGGTTTTTCATCACTTTTATCGTTGAGACTCAGCTTAATAAATAAACCACATCATCCCTGCACTACGGCTAAGGATATTCATTAGTATCACAACCACAAATTATCCATGCACTACGGGCCAAGGATATTCGTGTATTCATCAATGGTCATGATCATGCCAACAACTGTCCATCAATACACTACGGCCAATGAGGATTTTTACCACATCATTTGTAACATTACGGTCATTATTATACCGAATAATCCCTGGTCATAATCATATAAAGTCCATCTATGCAGTACAGGCCACAGATGACTTTCAACATATTATAAACATGAGGATGATGACAATGATATAAGAATTCAATAAAACAAGTTCAAGGATAAATTTTTAAAGATTTATAATTTAATTTATCCAGAAATCAATAACGTCCAAATTGTCAACATGATACTGTTTTATGGAGAAAATTCAAGAATGCCTAGAAGAATATTTTCATGAAAGGATACTGGATGAAGTGCAAATATCAAGGATATTCCACTAATTTAATGGAGTATAGAAGCTAAAACTTTAACCAACTGAGTATAATAGAATATATGAAATCGCAAATAGATTTTTGCCGCCATGCGGTAATCCACGTAGACAGATTATTCCAACAGAATAATAAAGAATGGAATAACAAAAGAATTCACCAAGCATGCGTAATCCGCACAGACAGGTTATTCCAACAGAATAATAAAGAATGAAACCAAGTCATGCGTAACTCGCACAGACAGGATGTTCCAACAAAATAATAACGAATGGAACCAGGTCATGTGTAATCCGCACAGACAGGATGTTCCAACAGAATAATAAAGAATGGAACCAAGTCATGCGTAATCGCATGCATGTGACGCTCCAATGTAATAATAAAGAATGGAATAACAATGAATTCACCGGCATGCGATGATCAAGCATAAAGCAAAGTTATTCTAATGTAATAATAAAGAATGGAATAACAACCTTACGAGTATTGAAAGAAAATAACTCTCTTCATGAATACGAAAGAATAATACCCCTTACCTTAAAAAAGAAGAGTATTCCAATCCGGTAGGGCGAGGATATTCTTGAAGAAAACTTATACTTGCTTTTCTACGATCAAAGCTTCTTAAAACTCTAAAGAAATACGCTCAAGATTATAAAAAAGAATTCTCTCGAATTTACGTGTAATTTTCAATTCTAACTAAACATCCTATTTATAGGAGAATGGAAAGGATAATATATTGTACAATGCAATAAAATATAATATATTCTATTTATAATCAAATAAAACAAAACTTTATAAAAATTATTCTGTTTTATATAAAAAGTTTTCTGTTTTATTACATTTATAATAATAATAAAACAAAATTTATTACCATTATTATAATTCACAATATTAATCGACCAGGTCGTTCTTAGGAAAGAGGGGGCTTTCCAATAAGGATTTCTCCCTATTGGCACGCAATTAGGCGACCAAACCTCTCCTTGACAGAACTTCTAGACATCGTTAATATTGCAAATAATAATATTAATAACTTTATCGTCTCAATTATTGATTTAATAATATATAAATATTGACAATAATTGAATCAAATAACGTGATATACTATGCAGCAATTACTGTAGTAATAATTGAACAAAACTGAGTGACTTCTCACGTAAGTATCAATAATCAATATCGTGTGTTACTATGCAACCATGCGTATTACTGTACTAACATCGGGTGTTTCAACAGTTAACGGTAAAACTAATATAAAAAGATAATTTTGTCGTTTTCTAACTCCGACAATAATTCTGTTGTGGGGTCCACCAATGATTGTGCCGTTGTACGAATATTCCCTGTTAAAACGAATATTTCCCGACAAATCGAATATTATATAACAACTTGCTTACTTTGCAAAATTTATAAATATTACCCACAACTATAACATTATAACAAATTCACACCTTAATATTCAAAAATGATATTTATAGAAAATTCATCTTTATTCATAAAAGTTGGGGTCTTACAACCTCCCCTTCTTATGAAATTTCACCCTCAAAATTAGTGTACGTACTTGGAGTGTCTAAGAGGTAAAAATACATTGATTTCATCTCAGATTCTAACTCCCAGGTCATTTCCTCAACATCATGGTTCCTCCACAAAACTTTGACTTGAGGTATAACCTTGGTGCGTAGAACATGTTCCTTCTTATCCAAGATTTTAACAGGAACCTCTTCATAAGTTAAATCTTCCGCTATTTCGTCCAGTTCTAACTCAATAATGTGGTGCGGGTCTTTCACATATTTACGTAACATAGATATGTGAAAAACGTTATGAACACGAGATATACTTGGCGGTAAAGCGAGTTTATAGGCCACAGTTCCTACTCAATCGAGGATTAAAAATGGGCCAATGAATCGAGGATTGAGCTTTCCTCTCTTTCCAAATCTCGTAACTCCTTTCCATGGAGCAACACGTAACAACACATGATCTCCAATATCGAATTCTACGTGCTTTCGATGAAGATCGACATAACTCTTTTGTCGATCTTGTGAGGTTTTTATATGTTATCGGATCGTTTGAATCTTTTTCGTAGTCATACGTACCAACTCCGGTCCCAACAACATTGCTTCACCCACCTCATCCCAGTAGACTGGAGAACGACACTTTCTTCTATATAATGCCTTGAATGGAGCCATGCCAATACTTGGTTGATAACTGTTGTTGTAGGAAAACTCCACCAATGGTAAGAACTTGTCCCAACTTCCCTTGAAGTCAAGGACATAGAGTCTTAATAGATCTTCAAGAGTTTGAATAGTCCTCTCTGACTGCCCGTCCGTTTGAGGATGATATGCCGAGCTAAATCGTAAATCCGTCCCCATAGCTTTTTGCAAACTAACCCAAAATCTTGAAGTGAATCTTGGGTCTCGATCAGAAACTATGGATACTGGCATACCATGCAATCTTACAATCTCGTTTATGTACATAAGAGCAAGACTATTCAAGTGTATAAGTTTCTCGTATTGGTAAGAAATGAGTAGACTTGGTCAATCTATCAACAATGACCCAAATTACATCTATGCCTTGAGAAACCTTAGGAAGACCGGTAACGAAATCCATGGTAATGTGCTCCCACTTCCATTTTGGAATTTCAAGTGGTTGAAATGGACATTTTGGTACTTGATGCTCCACCTTGACTCGTTGACAAGTTAGACACCTTGAGATAAACTTCGCGATCTCTCTCTTCATATTGCTCCACCAAAATGTATGTCGAAGATCATGATACGTTTTGGTACTCCTAGGATGGATTACAAACGGTGTGTTGTGCGCCTCCGTCATGATTTTATACTTTAAGTCAGAATCGTTAGGAACATAAAGTCTAGAGTTGACTCAAAATATTCCTTCTTCATCGATTCTTGCTTCCGAAATAGCACCTTCTTGCACTTTCTTCCTCATATGCATCAGCTCCAGGTCTGTAGTTTGAGCAGCTTTAACTTTATCGATTAAAGTCTATTCTACTCGTATATTCGCCATCATCACATGGGTCTCTGGAGTCTTTAACTCTATCTCTATCCTTTGCAAGTCACACAAAATGGGCCTTTCCGTTGACAATATCGCACTCGTACCCGCATATGATCTTCTACTCAATGTGTCAGCTATCATGTTCACTTTTCCAGGATGGTATTGAATGGTATGATCATAATCTTTTAACAGTTCAAGACAACGTCATTGCCGCATGTTGAGTTCCTTTTGGGTGAAGAAATATTTGAGGCTTTTATGATCCGTAAAGATCTCCACTTTCTCCCCATACAAGTAATGCCCCCAAATTTTAAGTGCGAAGATAACAGCTGCCAACTCTAGATCATGAGTAGGATAATTCCTCTCATATTCTTTGAGTTGCCGCGAGGCATAGGCTATGACTTTTCCATGTTGCATGAGAACACATCCTAACCCTTTGCCCGATGCATCACTGTAGATGACAAATCCCTCCGAACCAGATGGTATTGTCAGAACAGGTGTTGAAATGAGTCTCCTCTTGAGTTCTTGAAAACTCTTCTCACATTCCACGCTCTAACCAAATTTAATATCTTTTCGAGTCAGCTGAGTTAATGGAGTAGCGATTCGAGAAAACCCTTCCACGAATCTCCGATAATAACCAGCTAAGCCGAGAAAGCTACGTACTTCGGTCACTGATTTAGGTTGCTCCCAGCTTTGAATAGCTTCAATCTTTGCCAGGTCAACAGATATTCCATGACTTGATAAGTGCCCAAGAAATGCTACTTCCTCAAGCCAGAACTCATATTTCTTCAACTTGACATAAAGCTTGTTTTCACGAAGCTTTTGGAGTATCAGCCTCAAGTGTTGTTCATGATCTTCACGGCTTTTGGAATATATGAGGACGTTATCAATAAAGACGACCACAAAGTGATCCAAATATTCCTTGAATACTCAGTTCATCATATCCATGAAGGCAGCAGGAGCATTAGTCAATCCAAAAGATATGACTAAAAATTCATAATGCCCGTACCGAGTTCTGAAGGCAGTCTTTAGAATATCCTCAGTTTTAACCTTCAACTGATGATATCCAGAACGAAGATCGATCTTTGAAAAGAATTGTGCTCCTTGCAACAGGTCAAACAGGTCATCAATGCGAGGTAACAGATACCTATTCTTGATGGTGACATGGTTCAATTCCCTGTAGTCAATATAAAGTCGCATACTCCCATATTTCTTCTTCACGAATAGAACAGAGCACCCCAAGGAGACGACTTGGGACGAATGAAACCAATGTCTAACAATTCTGCAATTGGGTCTTGACCTCCTCGAAGTTCAATAGAGCTATTCGATATGGGGCTTTGGAAATTGGTTTTGTACTTAGGGTTCAAGGTCGATGCAAAATTCAATTTCACGCCTAGGTAGGCCAGAAGTTCTTCGTGGAATACGTCAGAAATTTATTAACAATAGAAATATCATTCAAATCGACGATTTTTGTTTAAATCATGATATGGGCTAAGAAAGCTTGACATCCATTTTTCAATAAACGAATAGCTTTTATGGCTTGAGATGACAAAGTGATTGATTTTAATGGTTTGGTTGCTTGAATTCGCATAATAGGTTGGTTAGGAATATGAAAGCTAACAACCTTACGAAAATAATCAATTTTTGCATGATGAGTAGTTAACCAATCAATCCCTAGAATCACATCAAATGCAAGTATTTTCAATGAAATAAGATCGACAGGTAATGTGAGGGTACCGATTTGAACCAAACAAGACTTATAAACAGTGGATGTAATGAAGGTTTCTCCCAACGGAGTTTCCACAGATAAGTCAAAGTCTAATTTCTCTGGAGTCAAATTTAATTGTTGAGCGCAAGTAGGAGAAATAAAAGAATGGGTAGAATCGGTATCAAATAAGGTATAGACTTCGCTAAAGTTTATGATAAGCTTTTTCATGATGACCTCGTTCAGGTTCCTTACTTTCTGGGATGTCACAACAAACGCTCTCCCTTGAACTACTAGTTTTAATTTGTTTAGGATGGTATTTTGTGTCACCGTTCCAACTGGACTTGTGTTCGGTGCACGACAAAATCGGGCTAGGTGACCTTCTCTTCCACAATTATAACACGCTTTGGATGGCATCGCTAGCTTTGGATTGATATGTCCCTCCCTCCGCATTTGAAGCATATGATAGGTGGTCGCTTCTCCTTCCTTAACAACGGGTCTTTGGTGATGACGCTCTTTCCATCATTGTTGAATCTCCTCTTCTTGAAATGTCCACTTTTATTGTCTTGGCCATGATTACCACCGGTGGTTACCATTTCGCATGTTGATTCCTCCACGCTTGTTGTCACCGCTTCATGATCGCTACCACTAGTATTATCATTTTGTTTACCGCTTTTCTCTTGGTTGGGTTGACTCGTTATCACGCTCCAATAATCGAGCCCTATTTACAACATCCTAATACAAACACGCTTTATGAGAAATAGATATTGACGTATCTCGGTTTCAAACCTCTTAGAAACATCCACGTTATTCTTTCCTCATTATCAACCAAGTGAGACACAAACCGGACAACTCGGCAAACTTAGCTTCGTCTTTGCGACACGGTCATATTGTTCGCGCTCCAACTTGATGAACTCTACCTCTTTCATGTGACGAATACTTTCGGGAAAGTACTTGTCATTGAATAGTTCTTGGAACTTCTCCCAAGACATCTTTAGTCGCGGCGGTTTGAGTACGCTTTCTGGAATTCCCACCAGTAATTTGCCTCTCCTCGCAACATAAAGGTGGTAAAGGGAACCTTTTTCTCCTCGGAGCATCCCAAGACATCAAATATCTTGGTGATCTGCTTTATCCATGTCTCCGCCTTAAGTGGTTTTGGCTCTTCAATAAACTCCGGTGGTCCCAGCTCCTTGAACTGTTTAGTGGTGACCGTCCGAGAGTTGCCAGTGTTTCCACCTGCATTTTGGACATGAGTCTCTCTTGCCTGATGTTGTACGAATTGCAGAAAGCTCCTAAACATTTCGTCGTTCGCTATTTGGTCGGTGCTGTTGTTCACCTGAGGATTATTGCGTTCCTGATGCACATTATCCTAGGTGTTGATCTGTGGTGACTTAACGGCCTCCTGTCCTACATTGTTATTCTCAACATTCTCGGATGTCATTTTCAAATACTGCCACAAAACAAGGGTTAATTGACATGCAACATATTATCATTATACTCTGACCGACGAATTAAATACCAAATAAACTTAGGTAGGTCATACTAGCGAAGGAATTCCCTATCTCTCCCCTCCTAGTTCTTGTGTCACATCTCAACCACGGATCATATCCCTAAGCTTTGATACCAACTGCGACGCCCCCAAAATAGGTATACATCACCCATCTTGAGTCGCCAAATACATGGTACAAAATTGAAATACAACTTAATTATACAACGATTATGTAAAAATACGACAAAACATAATCTAAGAGTTTTAATAAGAATATTGTCATCTGACAATATCCACACTCAATGGAGTCCTCATTACATTTATTGTCACACTATTTTATAGAATAGTGAGGACTACTAAAATAACCATCTGGACCGTCAATCTGCTCCCAGACTCGTCCCCAAATATATATTCTCATTTCAAGAGAATAAGTGAAAAAAAGGGTGAACTCAACTAGCCCAAAGAAGAAATATTATGACTAAGATAATGCGAATAATTTATTGTCACCTTCAACAAAGGTTAAACTGATAAAATATAACAAACATCAAGTTTAACTGCAGCGGAATAAGCAATCCATTAGAAGAGTCAAGTAGAGAATAAAATCTACTATCTTCTATGATTTAAAAGGTTTTTCATCACATTTACCGCTGAGACTCAACTTAATAAATAAACCACATCATCCCTGCACTACGGCCAAGGATATTCATTAGTATCATGACCACAAATTATCCATGCACTACGGGCCAAGGATATTCGTGTATTCATCAATGGTCATGATTATGCCAATAACTGTCCATCAATGCACTACGGCCAATGAGGATTTTTACCACATCATTTGTAACATTACGATCATGATTATACCGAATAATCCCTGGTCATAATCATACCAAGTCCATCTATGCACTACATGCCACAGATGACTTTCAACATATTATAAACATGAGGATGATGACAATGATATAAGAATTCAATAAAACAAGTTCAAGGATAAATTTTTAAAGATTTATAATTTAATTTATCCAGAAATCAATAACGTCCAAATTGTCAACATGATACTGTTTTGTGGAGAAAAATTCAAGAATGCTCAGAAGAATATTTCCATGAAAAGATACTGGATGAAGCGCAAATATCAAGGATATTCCACTAATTTCATGGAGTATAGAAGCCAAAACTTTAACCAACTGAGTATAATAGAATATATGAAACCGTAAATGGATTTTTGCCGCCATGCGGTAATCTACGTAGACAAATTATTCCAACAGAATAATAAAGAATGGAATAATGTAATAATTCACCAAAGCGTATGTAATCCGCATGCATGTGTTATTCTAATAGAATAATAAAGAATGGAACTGGTCACGCGTAACTCTGCATGAGCATAAGATATTCCAATAGAATAATAACGAATAGAACCAGGTCATGCGTAATCCGCACAAATAGGATGTTCCAACATAATAATAAAGAATGGAACCAAAATCATGCGTAATCGCACATGCATGTGATGCTCCAAATGTAATAATAAAGAATGGAATAACAACAGAATTCATCAGGCATACGATAGACCGCACACACAGGTTATTCTAATAGAATAATAAAGAATGTAATAACAACCCTTACGAGTATTGAAAGAAAATAACTCTCTTCAAGAATATGAAAGAATAATACCCCTTACCTTAAAAAGAAGAGTATTCCGACTAGTAGGGCGAGGATATTCTTGAAGAAAACTTATACTGTTTTCTACTCTCAAAGCTTCTTAAAACTCTAAAGAAATACGTTCAAGATTATAGAAGAAGAATTCTTTGAATTTTTGGTGTGATTTTCAATTCTAACTAAGCATCCTATTTATAGGAGAATGGAAAGGATACTATGTTATACTATGCAATAAAATATAATATATTCTATTTATAATCAAATAAAACAAAACTTTATAAAAAGTATTCTCATTTTATATAAAAAAGTTTTCTCTGTTTTATTACATTTATAATAATAATAAAACAAAATTTATCACCATTATTATAATTCACAATATTAATCGACCGATCGCTTTCAAGAAAGAGGGGCTTTCCAATAAGGATTTCTCCCTATTAGGCGCATGAATTAGGTGACCAAACCTCTCATCGATGTAACTTCTAGACATCGTTAATATTGTAAATAATAATATTAATAACTTTGTCGTCTCAATTATTGATTTAATAATATATAAATATTGACAATAATTGAATCAAATAACGTGAGATAATATGCAGCAATTACTATAACAATAATTGAACAAAACTGAGTGACTTCTCACGTAAGCATCAATAATCAATACCATGTGCTACTATGAAACCACGCCAGATTCGCATTTTTAACACCGGGTGTTTCAACAGTTAACGGTAAAACTTCCGTCGTTATTTTTATAAAAAGATAATTTTGTCATTTTCTAACTCCGACAATAATTCTATTGTGGGGTCCACCAATGATTGTGCCGTTGTACGAATATTCCCTGTTAAAACGAATATTCCCCGAGCAATCGAATAATATATAACAAGTTGCTTAATTTGCAAAATTTATAAATATTACCCACAACTATAACATTATAACAAATTCACACCTTAATATTCAAAAATGATATTTATAGAAAATTCATCTTTATTCATAAAAATTGGGGTCTTACACTACAGGCCAAAGATATTCAGTAATATCATCATTTAGGACTGAGGATGATGAAAAATATCTTAAAGAAAACGAATCCAGTGAGATAAAAGATCAAAGAATAGGGATTTGTACTTTAGTTTATCCAAGTTCAAAAATACCTTATAATAATCAATTGTGGAGCAAAATTCAAGAATAAAGATCAAAACATGGATACAATCAAAGATAGTAACCATAATAGACAACTTGGACAAAGAAAATAAAATTTCATTTTTTTTGTGAATAGTGCCGTATTCGTGAATAGTGTCGTATACGTAAATAGTAACCCCAACACAAAAAGGTAGAAATTCCACAATAAAATCCATACCAATATTTCGGTATAATGATATTGAAAGAATAACATCATTATGAAGAAAATAACATCTCTTACCTCAAAATAACAGTACTTCTGATCGGAATATCGATATAAGGCTGAAGGAAACTTGCACTGATGAATAGCAACTCACAAAGTATCTAAATACTCACAAAATATGCTCGATAATATAGAGAGAGAAAGAGAAAAAACTTGTTTCTGGTGTGATTTTCAATTCTAACTAAGCACCCTATTTATAGGAAAATGCTTAGAACGCCATAACAGACTAACCTGCTACCTAATGGCTTTGCCTGCTACTATTCAAGCCCACCACTTTTGAAAATAAATTCCAGCACATTTCATTACTCACCAACCAAAAGTGGGGCCCACTATATTTTAATAAAAACATTTATTTTTGAAACTTCAATAATTCATAATAAATAGCCATTTTATCAAAAAAATTCGAATCTCATGTCTATTCCATAGGAAATTAAATTCTCTACAACTATGTAAGTTTAAGTTTTTCCAAATTCCAAACGAAAAATGATCGAAATCCACATACGGACGATTTTCAAAACTTCCATTCCGATAAAATACTAATAAAACACCTCAGCATTAATTCCTTCATTTATAACCATAATAAATATATCCATCATTTATATTCACATAAAATAAATATTTTCTTATCATATAAATCAGTAATTAATTATTCACAAATAATATCACAGAATCACAATTATGATAACTGTGTCGCTCCTCGTGGAAGAGGGGCTTTCCGATAAGGATTTCTCCTTATTATGCGTATAATTAGGTGACCAAACCCCTTTCCTAGATGTAACTTCCTTAGACATTCCCAATAATGCTATCTAATAATATTATTCAAATAATATGAATTATTGATCCGATAATGGGAAATCGTGTGCGGTGACAATTATTGAAACAACAATAATATAAAATATCAACGTAGCAATTATTGAATCGACATAATAAAATATTGAATAAGAATTCTCGTAATAATTATTGAGTAGTGCCTTCTTCACGTAAGAATCAATAATTCAAAAATATTGTGCAATACTGTAATCTTTCTTATGCAATCACGCCAGACATCAGATTTTAACCACCGGGTATTCCAACAAGGTGTTACTCTGTAATAACTACTGTAGTTATTTATAAAAACTCAAACTTGTCATTTTCTTCATCTGACCATTTTCTGTTATGGGGCCCACAAATGGTCATTTGCGTCGCGTTTAATATTCCCCGACATCAAGAATATTCCACGACCAAACGAATATTCCCCAACAACAATGAATATTTTATAACCACTTGCTTATTTTGTAAAATTTGCACATTTCACCCATAACCAAAACATTATATCAATTTAACACCTTATTATTCACAATAATAAATAGAGGAAATTCGATTTTATTTGTAATAAGTTGGGGTCTTACAACCTCCCATCCTTATGAAATTTCATCCTCGAAATTGACGTACGTACCTGGTGTTTCAAAAAGGTGAGGATACCTCGCTTTCATTTCTGATTCAAACTCCTAGCTCATTTCTTCAATATCATAGTTTCTCCACAAAACCTTAACTTATGGTATAACCTTCGTGCGTAAGACATGCTATTTCCTATACAAGATCTTAACAGGTACCTCTTCGTACGTTACATCTTCGACTATCTCGTCTGGTTCTAAGTCAATAATGTGGTTCGGGTCTTTCACATATTTATGAAGCATAGATATGTGAAAAACATTATGAACACGAGACATGCTTCGAGGTAATGCGAGTCTATAGGCCACATTTCCTATTCGGTCAAGAATCTCAAATGGACCAACAAATCGTGGATTGAGCTTTCCTCTCTTCCCAAATCTTGTAACTCCCTTCCATGGAGCAATACATAACAAAACATAATCTCCAATATTAAATTCCACGTCCTTTCGATGAAGATCCGCATAACTCTTTTATCGATCTTGTGCCGTTTGTATACGTTGTCGAATCGTTTGGATCTTCTCTGTAGTTATTCGTACCAAATCTGGTCCCAACAACGTTACTTCTCCCACCTCATCCCAGCATACTGGAGAGCGACACTTTCGTTCATACAATGCTTTAAATGGAGCCACACCTATACTTGCCTAATAACTGTTGTTGTAGGAGAATTCCACCAATGGTAGGTACTTATCCCAACTCCCTTTGAAATCTAGGACACAGAGTCTTAATAGATCTTCAAGAGTTTGAATAGTCCTCTCTCGATTGTCCGTCTGCTTTGAGGATGGTATCGCCGCCAATCAATCGTAAATCCGTGTCCATAGCTTTCTGCAAGCGAACCCAAAATCGTGAAGTGAATCTTGGGTAACGATCTGAAACTATGGATACTGGCATACCATACAATCTCACAATCTCATTCACGTACATACGAGCAAGACGTTCAAGGGAATAAGTCTCCGTATAGGCAAGAAATGGGCAAACTTGGTTAATCTATCAACAATTATCCAAATTGCATCTATGCCTTGAGAAACCTTGGGAAGACCCGTAACGAAATCCATAGTAATGTGTTCCCACTTCCATTTTGGAATCTCAAGTGGTTGCAATGGACCCTTCGACACTTGATGCTCCGCCTTTACACATTGACAGGTTAAACACCTCGAGATAAACTCTGTGATCTCTCTCTTCATATTACTCCACCAAAATGTATGTCGAAGATCATGATACATTTTGGTACTCCCAGGATGGATTGCAAACGGTGTGTTGTGTGCTTCCATCATGATTCTATGCTTCAACTCAAAATCTTTAGGAACACAAAGTCTAGAGTTGACTCGAAGTATTCCTTCTTCATCGATTCTTGCTTCTGGAATATCACATTCTTGCACTTTCTTCTTCTTACGCATCAGCTCTAGGTCCATAGCTTGAGCAGCTTTAACTTTATCGATTAAAGTCGGTTCTACTCGTATGCTTGATATCATCACGTGGGTACTTGGAGCCTTTACCTTTATCTCCATCCTTTGCAAGTCATACAAAATGGACCTTTGCGTTAACAACATTGCACTCGTACCCGCGTATGATCTTCTACTCAATGTGTCAGCTACCGCGTTTGCTTTTCCAGGATGATATTGAATGATATTGTCATAATCTTTCAATAACTCGAGCCAACGTCGTTGCCGTATATACAGTTCCTTTTGGGTGAAGAAATATTTGAGGCTCTTATGATCTGTAGAGATCTCCACTTTCTCCCCATACAGGTAGTGTCTCCAGATCTTCAACGCGAACGATCACGCTAACTCCAAATCATGAGTAGGATAATTCCTCTCATATTCTTTGAGTTGTCGCGAGGCATAGGCTATGACTTTCCCATGTTGCATGAGAACACATCCTAACCCTTTGCCTGAAGCATCGTTGTAGATAACAAATCCATCCGAACTAGATGGTATTGTCAGAACAGGTGCCGAAATGAGTCTCCTCTTGAGTTCTTGAAAACTCTTCTCATAATCCTCGCTCCAACCGAATTTTGTATCTTTACGAGTCAGCTGATTAACGGAGTAGCGATTCGAGAAAATCCTTCCACGAATCTCCGATAGTAACCAGTTAAGCCCGTAAGTTACGTGCTTTATCATCGACTTTGTTTGCTTCCCAACTTTGTATGGCTTCAATCTTTGCCGGGTCGACAGATACTCCATGTTTTGACACCACGTGCCCAAGGAATTCTACTTCTTCAAGCCAAAACTCGCATTTCTTCAGCTTGGCATATAGCTTGTTATCACGAAGCAGTTGCAGTACCATCTTCAAATGGTGCTCACGATCTTCACGGCTTTTGGAATAGATGAGGATGTCATCAATAAAGACAATAACGAACTGATCCAAATAATTTTTGAACACACGGTTCATCATATCCATAAAAGCAGAAGGAGCATTAGTCAATCCAAAAGACATGACTAAGAATTCATAATGCCCGTACCGAGTTCTAAAGGCAGTCTTTGGAATATCCTCAGTTTTAATCTTCAGCTGATGATATCCAGAACGAAGATTGATCTTTGAAAAGAATTGTGCTCCTTGCAACTGGTCAAACAGGTCGTCAATGCGAGGTAACGGATACCTATTCTTGATAGTGACATGGTTCAATTCTCGGTAGTCAATACAAAGTCACATACTCTCGTCTTTCTTCTTTACGAATAACACAGGAGCACCCCAAGGAGATGTACTAGGACGAATGAAACCGATGTCCAACAACTCCTGAAGGTGGACCTTTAACTCTTGAAGTTCAATAAAAGCCATTCGATATGGGGTTTTAGAAATGGGCTTTGTACCAGGTTCAAGGTCAATAAAGAATTCAACTTCACGTTCTGGGGGTAGACCGGGAAGTTCTTCAGGAAATACGTCAGGAAAGTCACTAACAATAGAAATATTATTCAAATCTGACGTGTTTTTGTTCAAGTCCGTGACATGGGCTAAGAAAGCTTGACATTTGTTTTTCAATAAACGAATAGCTTTATGTCTTGATATGACAGTGATTGACTTTAGTGGTTTTGTTGATTGAATTCGCATAACAGGGTGGTTAGGAATATGAAAACTAACAACCTTACGAAAATAATCAATTTTAGCATGATGAGTGGTTATCCAATCAATCCCTAAAATCACATCAAATGCAAGTATTTTCAACGAAATAAGATCGGCAGGTAATGTTATGGTTCCAAATTGAATCAAGCAAGATTTATAAATAGTAGATGTAATGAAAGTTTCTCTTAACGGAGTCTCAACAGATAAGTCAAGGTCTAATTTCTCCGGAGTCAAGTTCAAACGTTGAGCAAAAGTAGAAGAGATAAAAGAATGGGTAGAACCGGTATCTAGTAAGGTATAAACTTCGCAAAAATTTATGATTAACTAACCCGTGATAACTTCGTTCGGTTCCTCGCTTTTTGGAAAGTTATTAAAGACGCACTCACTTGAACCACCGATTTTGACTTGTTTGGGACAGCCTTTGGTGTCATCATTATCGCTAGAATTGACTTTCGCTATAGGTCATATTCCACCCTCAACTGCTTCGTCGTACTCCTGTTTTATAATCTGAATCATTAATCTTCGATCCATATCGAATTGGGGTTGATCGCAATGTACAGGATAATTCAAAACTCGATGTTAAGTTCTCTCAATTGCTGTCCAAAAAGAGAAATACATATCATCTATTTTAGCCTTCTTAGATCGAAAATCTCTTTCCACAATATCAACGCGTCGTGCGGCTTTTACCCATGCATCACTTATTCTCACTCGTCTAGTTGTTTCTTCTTTCACTTCGATTCGACTTTATCATCTTATACTCGCCAAGAGTGCTTCATTCAAGCATCACATACCAGGTAACACAAGCTTGAATCGTTGCATCCTTTTTGTAAAATCCCAAATTTTATGAATAAAGATTTAATTTTCTCGAAATATTTTTTCAAAATTATGGTGTGAATTTGAGATAATGTTATAGTTGTGGGTAATATTTATAAATTTTGAAAAATATGCAAGTTGTTGTATAATATTCGATTGGTCAGGGAATATTCTTTTTGTCGGGGAATATCCATACGACGGAACAATCCACTACAAGAAAATCGATATACCGATTTAATCGTAACGTCGCTATAGATAAAAAGATCCGTCGCTATAGAAGTCATCAAAACCTATAACGACTTCGCCTTTTTTGGTTATAATGATGGCCCCGACCGTCGCTAGAAAACTCTACAAAACGCTTGAAGGTTTTTACCGACTATTTAGTGATATACCGACTACCGACCGTCGCTATAGAAGATTTGGTCAGAGCTATCGCGACGGCCACCGACCGTCGCCATAGGTGAGATTTGGTCAGTGAGCTATCATGATGGTCGCCACCGCTCGCTATATAGTGAGATTTGGTCAGGAGCTACCGCGACGGCCGTGGCCGCCGCTATAGGCAAGATTTGGTCAGAGATATCGCGACTTGGCCGTGGGCAGCCGCTATAGGTGTTATGTCGCCAAAAATTTTAGTTTTAGCAACTGGCCATGACCGGCCGCTATATCTTCCCCAAATTTTTAAAGAACATGTTGTTTCTATACAATAATTTTTATTTATTTTTACCGTTAAGAAACATAACTACATTCAACCATCCAATCAATATAACATTTACAACTAAAAGAATAAAACAAATAAAGTCTATTAATCTAAATATACATAACCATCCAAAATATCATTACTTATGTATCAAAAACAAAGACATAACCAACAAAGACATTTAACATATTTTTAGTATCACATCTAACAAATTTTCATCAAAAATAGTGTTACATATAACAAATTTCCAAAGAAGACGCGTAACATATATCTCTAAAGAAGACGTGACATGTCACAGTCCTCTATAGGATTATTTGATCCGCTAATATCACCATTATCTCCTTCGTATCGATCCTACAAATTAATTATCAAGTGAACTTGTTAATCCATAAAACATAATGATAGCCCCAAAAATTTAAGTATAAGTGAAGTGAGAGAGCAACACCGATTGTTGGATCGAGCATTTGAACTGATGAATTCTTCATAAATTCTATCATAATTGATAATAGTTCATCCACTTTCCTCAGCAAAGATCATCTCCTTTTTCCCGCACCTTTTCAACTCAGCTTTCAATTCTTGATTCTCACGTTGTACCTCATTATTTGTGTCACGAGGCCCCCAAGTGTTTGTAGTCAGGGCACCAACTCCACCTTTGTCAAGTCTACCATGTCGCCTCGTCCAAGAACTTGTGCAAGTATATCATTCCGTCTCCGATTACTACTTTCACCAAATGATTCCTCGAGTCTTCTTTAACTCAATAATTTTTTCCCGTGAAAATATATAAGGCAAATTATACACAACTTAAATATACAAGGCAACTTAAATATACAAGGCAATTCAACATAACTTAAAGAAGAGTAGCAAATAATAGTAGTAATTTCATATGTTATTCTATTATTATTTTTAATCTTGTTCAAAGTAACTTACAAGATATTCTATTCCACTTACTTAAATGTTCCTTCTTTCTATATTGGTTACCTATTTAGACATTGTTCTTGAGATACCATCTTGTATTTAGCTTCCTAGTATTGAAAATTAAAATAATTACACTACAACAATGAGTATTGAATTTTAAAGAGAGAGATTGATTTTTCATCATCGCCACATTTCCCTTTGCTTTTCCTCATCGGTCAGACACCCCTATATGCAAACAACAAACATATAACTTGAAAAATTAAAATAATTACACTAATACAAACTAGAAGAGAAGTAACACTATATTAGTTAGAGTTTCAAGAAGTGAAATGAAAATTAGTTAGAGTTTCAAGATTTTTCACCAGCCTACTAGATAAGCTTTTACTAAATCGTAATATGTTCTACTACAAGAATCGTGAAAAGGTCATTTAGATAAGATTTCAACATCACCGCCTATTACCGTAAACACTAAACATGTATCGATGTCGAAATAAGAATTGAAAATGATCTTAACAGTAAAGAATTATCTTAATATGATGATGACCAAATGAATAAGATGGGAAGATAAAAGCTAATCGACACCCAAAAGAGATAAAGTGACCATCCAACACAATGAGCATCTAGAATCCAATCAAAACAAGCAAGAATTTGAAATAAAGGCTAATATATTCAAAATCAAAGACGAACATAAACGAGAATAAGGAATCAAACCCGAAAACCAAAAGATCAAAGAGAAACCAAAAATGAAGAACAAAATCAATTAATTACCAAAGATATGAGACTTCATGTAAATAATGCTACAATTTTTACCATAATTATACAAAAATCGATAATACACCTCCAAACAATCATATTCACGATAAAATCCCAAGCTTAAAAAAATTCGACAGCTCAAATTGTAAATCTATAAAATATCCAACTTTCTTTTGGTGATATCTCAAATTTTGACACCCACAAATGTATCATCGACAATTAAGCAAACCAAAAAAACCCGAAAGAAAATTAATCAGATCAATTATAAAGACAATAAAGAGAACTAAAAAGTTACCAAATTGAACCAAAAACCTACCAGACTACAAGGTACAAGACAAGTATGTGGCTTTTGTTGCAAAAGCAGCTTCTCTTACACTTAAAATATAAAAACCCAACAAGAAAGATCGACCTTTCCTGACTCTCTTTCTCTCTCTCTCTCTGTGATGGAGGTGAGGTGTTGGTCTTAGAAGTTCTCCGCTTTCTTTTTTGTAGGAACATCGACAAAAATAATAATAATAAAATAAAAAATATTACAAAGATGATAAAAAGTGCAGAGAGAGAGAGAGAGAGAGGCAAACTATTTATGTAGAATCATTCAATTTAATTTATTCATTCGTCTGTGTTTTTATAAAATGAAATGGTCTCTATTTATGCTTACTAATTTATTTTGTTGATCTTTTTTGGGAATTTGATACTCTAGTTTAGTGACCCATTTATTAATGAACAAATTAAAGGTCTATGCTTCTAGGAACATATAAAAGTAGGAAGTTTTTCTTGGTGCCTCCATAATGTGACTTAAGTATATTCTTGTAGGATCACAAGATTTAGAATCAAAAGGCCAGTTTAAATTCATGTAAATGAATGCTCTAAAACAAACTCACACACACATACAGGGATAAAGAGTTAAAAAAAACCCATTGTTTGAGGATTGATAAATACGTACCACATTTGAGGATGCTCCTGTAAAATTGAAGTTATCACTTTGAGTGTGGACCAGATATACATATCTCGCCGATCAATCTCTTTTTTATTTATTTGGTACTACAAATAAAACAAAAAATAGTTCATAATTCAAGAAATACTCTATTTATAAAAGTCTAATACATGATTAACGATAAAAAATATTGAAATAACATCAAATATTACCAATTCATGCTTCTTTTTTGGAATTGATTTAGTGCCCAATGTATGACCTACCAATAATTTTTTCCGATTTTCACAATTTTTGTTGTTATATCCTCGATTGTATGTATTTATAAATTAATAATAATATATAACAATAAGTAAGAATTGATAATACATAAATTAGAATAAACACAACCTATGCATCATCAATAGCCAATAATCAACCAACGCAAATTTCATTGATTAGGATTTACTCGATCATTGTTGATAGATTCGCCATCGATTCGGCACTACCACCAGCACAAAATTATTACTCTTTAAGTTAGACTTCCAATCTCTCCACCTATTGTTCATGATAGTCACCGCTTTTCTCTTAGCATTGGGGTGATCTCAGTGGTAAATCGCTTCTACAACAAACAAATTTACACATATATTAGTTTGTTTCAATGTGCTTAATGTCAAATTCTATAAAATGGTATGATTAATAACCTCAATTTCATCCCAAGCCCTCATCATGTTAGCCTCTCATCATATTGGACCATGTTGAGTACTTATTGGAAAAATTCTCCATCATGAAGCAAGACACCCGAGAAAAGTGGTTAACTTATCGGCCTCTCCCCAACAGTCGACCATTTGCATCATAAATTACTTTCTTGGGTGCATCGATATTTGACCATAATTTTGCTCCCATCGTTGGTCCACGCCTCTCTCTTAGGTCGAGAACCTAAAAGAGAGAAAGAATCAAGATATATGAACTAAACAAAACTAAAATATAACATGAGGAACAACTTTCAAATGGTATACATAGACAATATAGGACTCTATGTCGACTCACAACTTCGGGCCTCAACATTTGACCATAAGTACAAATTCATATTTAGGCACAAGAGACAAAGAGTCAAGAGGGGAAAGGAAAGGTTGTTCATTTATACTTGAACATATACCCATTCATCCAAAGAAGTTGAATCAACCACACATCATGAAAAAGAAAAAGAAGTGTAAAAGTTGTCATTCAAGTGAAGAAAATGAAGTGTGTAAAAGTTGCCTTCGTGACAATGCAAGTATAAGTGTAGATATATGCATGTTACCTTCAACATTCTCATGAATACTTTCCTCCTCTACATGTGGTTCATCTAATGGATCTCATTATCATTAATTTCTGGGCCATTGGAATAGTTAGCACGAGATCTAGACGTTCTATTAGAAGCCATTAAAGTAACCTGAGAAACAAAAATATGAATGTGACACTCGTAAGCATGTGATAAATGTGACACTCATTACTTTTAGACACAACACCTGTAAACTGTGAATAAACTGTGAGTGAATATACCTTGTAAACTCACCTGTGAATAAACTGTGAATAAACTATGAATTTACTTCATGTGATATGAATGTGTTTTGCACCTGTGAGTGAATTTACCTTGTAAATCGCCCAAATCCACCTTCACCGATCTTAGTTGTAGGTCAAAGTTATTGCTAGCAGCCTTTGATTTGTCTTAAACTAAAATAACTCGCTTGTAATTCTATTACTCCTCGCAGCCTGTAATAAGGATGTGTCGAGAAATTGCTCAAACCGCAGAGTCAAGACATAATATTTTTTCAAAATCAAGACATAAACAACAAAAGTTCTTAGTTTCGTTTTTTTACATTCAAATGATCCGCATATCAGAAGAAGACGAGTTCATCTCGCAGACAATTAATTTTTTCATTTGATAATTGGAGCGCCTCTGCTGGGTTGGTATATGTTGTTTACTATTTATAAATTTGCAAAATTTGAGTGTAATAATTAGACAAGTGTTGTCCTTAGGGAAAAACATTTGGTTATTGTCCCGAAAAAGCTTTTTGTTACATTTGTTATTGTCCTTAGGGAAAAACATTTGGTTTTCAAATCTACTTACATTGAAATGTTGACAAAGAAGTGTGTTTAAAACACTAATAAGATGATGTAGAAAACAAAGTAAAAGATATACTACATCTTTTGATATTTGCTAGATATTTGCTAATAGTCTAGATATTTGCTAATAAAGACAAGGAGCACCAAGATATAATATCAAAAACGGATCTATCAAAGTGTAACGCTTTCTTTTTGGAGAAAATGGACAAAGTGTAAAAAAAGATCTATCAATTGTGATGTTTATCCTCTCATTCTTCATCATCTTCATTTTCCTCACTATCACCCTCCTCTTCATCTTCGGACCTCATCTTCTCCTTCATCTTCGCTCTTCGCCTTTCCTTTCGCTCCATTCTCATCTTCATTTTCATCAACAATATGTTCAATCATTCGCCTTTTGAAACGAGATGTATCAATTTGAGATCCTAGTTTTCGCCATTTTCTCGGGTTTTTTTCGGCCCATTTTCAACTAATTCAAAGATCAACGCTATTCCTAACCCAATTTATGTTTTCAATATCAACTTCAAGAATCGGAGTGATGAATTCTTCATTGGTATTGGGTAACTCGTCACTATCGTAATCTACTTCAAAGATCTTCACATAAATCTCTCTCTTTTGTTATTCAGATAACCACACGCCAATTGTTATCCCTTTGATCATCAACATAAAATATTTGTTGAACCCGAGCAGCATTACAAAGGGCTCATCAACTGAACCAAACTTTTGGTGATTTACAAGCGTGAAAGCCATAGTCACCGGCCAATTCCTCTCTATCACGTGCTAAACCACATACCACTTACATTTGAATAGAACAACTTTGCCAGATCCATAATAATCTAATTCAACAACATCTTCCAAAATACCAAAGTATTCAACTACATCTTCCTTAGGATTTCGATCTCTAGCAGATGAATATCCACGAGTAGTTGCTACCACATATACCCCACTATTCTGCGTTCTCCTCTTACTCTCACAACTTGTCGAATGGAATCGATACCCATTTACCAAATAACCATCTCCTCTCCCGCCTATCAAATTTGGGCTAAATGCAAGAGCTTGAACTTCCTTTCAAGCATCATTATTCATAGTTGCCATCTACAAAATGGTAGCGATATAAGCAAATTCCATCCATTTATTATTAATAACCATTACAAAATTTTGCATAAAATTACGCTCAAATAATGTAGTACTTACATAATTCTTAAACCATTCAGAAATTCCTTTTCTTAGCATTGTCAATTTCCTCAAGGCCGGCTTTTTGCTTACGCTTTCCACGTCGCAACATATATGAATCTTGCCAAATACTACAAACAAATAAACAAACAAATTTTTTTTGTCATAGCTAGTCAAGCAACATAAGTTATTAATATTTCAACAATAAATGTCATTCTTTATTTACTCACCTTAGATACGACTCAACCTCTCAGACAATTAAATAAAGACATACAAAAGTGCACTCTTGATATCATCGCTACATAGAGTACAAACTTTTGGGACATTAAGAAATCGACCTATGTTTCTAAATACGATAAATCTCTTTCCTTGTTCATATCCAAATTTTCATTTCTTCCAACTCGCTTCCATGCAAAGATTGTTTTGACTCAAATATCTTGAGCAAAATGTAACACATTCTTCAAAGAATATACCCTTCAACAATCGAATTTTCCGGATGACTTCTATTATGAATATACCCTTTTAACTTGCCCATGTATCTTTCAAAAGCCCACATTTGTCGATATTTAACATTTCCACTATCTTCGCTTTCTTCAAAGAAGGTGGACACACAAATGTACCATTATATCAAAGAAAGCAGGAGGAAACACCATCTCAAGCTTGCAAAAAGTATTAACGGAATTTTTTGTTCAACTGCTCATAATCTTCCGATGTGTTATAGTTGGAACATAATTCTCTCAAGTAGTTACAAAGTTCAATTATTGTTGAGCGTATATGTCTCAGGCAAGTCGGTACATCGATTGCTATTGGAAGTAATTGTTGCATTAAAATACGGCAATGTGACTTTTAAGACCTCGAGATCTTGCCCCTTCAAATTGATGCAACGTGAAATATTTGAAGCATATCCATCGTGTACCTTAACATTTTTCAACACTTGCAAGAAATCATGTCTTTCTTTCTTAGACATTAAGTAGCTTGCAAATGCAAAAAAAAAAGGTACTTTGAATCGCTTGCTTGCACGGGTATTGATGGAGCTCTCTTCTTATACCCATTTTCATCAAGTCCAATCGTGTTTTTAAATTATCTTTTGACTTTCCTTGCACACTCAACAATGTCCCAATCAAAGCTATCACAAATGTTTTTGGCAATGTGCATTCCATCTAGATTGTGGCGCAACAAAAGTATCCGCCAATATGGCAATTCAAAGAAAATAGATTTCTTCCTCCAATTATGTTTCGAGTCATGGGAATGGTCTTCGTATAGTGGGTGTCTTTCCAAAAGTGACATTAATGGCATTAACTTGTTCAAGAATATCAAACTCGATGGCACCACCAATCGAGCTTCACTATGGTCACATTCTCCGCTAAATCTTCGTGTATCAAACCTATAACTATGACCCGACTCTAGAAAAACAACGATGCCCGATATAACATTCCTTACTTTGCAATCTACAAGAACGAGTGTTCATTTGACATGATGGACAAGCCAACTTACCTTTAGTACTCCAACCGCATAACATATAGCAAGAGTCGGAAAATCACTAATTGTCCACAACAAAGGTCGCACGATTTGGAACTTTGTACCGTTAGATGCATCATACGCTTCAACCCCATTACTCCATAAGATCTTTCAACTCCTCAATTAAAGGTTGCATATACACGCCAATATCATTACATGGAGAGTTTTGACCGTATTAACAACGGCATGATAAAATACTCCCCGCTTCATACACATCCATGGTGGTAAGTTATATACAACAATTGTCACCGCCATATACTATACTTCATGACCCATGGGTAAAGGGACTCATGCCATCAAGGGACAAATCCGAGTCTTACATTTCGATGTTCTTGAGAGAATGTAGGGTACATTGTATCCAAATGCTTCCAAGTCAGCAGAGTCACCGGATGACGATTCACTCCATCTTTCCGTCGCTTTACATGATGCCACGCCATGTATTTTGCGCTTCTACGCATATAAATAGCCTCTCGCAATCTCGTAAATTAACGCTAAATAACGAATTGCTTCACAACTACTTTGCTCCTCTTAGTTTTTGTATCTATTTGTGTCTTCTCCGATAAACCATCTCTTGGCCCCGCTTCCATCTCGATGATTTGCAAACCGCATAAGACTCTAATTTTTCATTCTCCTCCAAAAGAGCATACAATCATTCTCGCATGCATCAATCTTCTCATAACCAAACCCTAAATTTCCAACCATTTTCTTCATTTCATAAAAATTATCGTGCAAGTTTGCAAATGATGGAAATGATGACTTGAACTTACTTGAGCAATCCATCAAAGGACACATCACCCATTTGCTAACATTTTTATGATTGAAAAGCCATACAACGAATGAAAGGATCGCCTCATTTTCACATCCAGATATAAAGGTTGATTGGCCTCCTATACATGTACTTTTGGTATTTTGAAGCTTCAAATTACCTAATCTACACCGTAATCCCTAAATATATCATTTATCATCTCGTGCATACGATGATCATCTTCGATTGTGATGGTTCGTCATGAATATCATCATCATGCTCACATCCCCGATAATCTCATCTTCCCCGATGCACCCAATTCATGTAGCCAAACATAAATCCATCACAAATCAAATGTTCACGAATAGTTGTTCAAATCTGCATCTTCCATTCACGCAATTTTTACATGGACAAGGAATTCTTCCAAAGACTATGCCCACTTTTTCAAAAACCAAAGTTCGTAAATCTTTCATAGGCCCGCAAGATATTCTCTAGAATATCTTGGTAATTCCATCCACCCCTTTATCCATGATATTGTGTCCCTAATTCAAAATGAACCACATGAATGATATCACAGATAGAATTATCATAATTAATTATGATAATTAATTATCATAATTAAGTACCTTGAATGCCAACCAAACTCCCAATTCACTCAAATAAAACAAAAAAGGTCGAGATAATTTAAATATTAATTATCATAATTAACTAATTTCAAATAAATAAGCAGTAATAATTAAGGGTGACTACACCAAAACATTACATTCAAGGTCTCAATGTTGACATGGAAGTTCTTTTTAATTATAAGCCTCAAATATTCCTACAAATTAATCAGCAGTACGCTTGTCCCGCCTCGTTTAACATCATGTTGGATTCCTTCTAGTCCAATTAATAGAAGGAAGGAAAATACTTCCTTCCACAAGGGTTACGCTTTTGATCCATCTTATCCTCCTCATTTGACCCAAGACCACCACCACAATCCGAGCTCTCGAACTACCCCCATCGCCCATTTGAACAAATGTCACACGAGAACGGACCACAATTCCATCCCCGGAGGTCGCCAAACTTCGTGAGGGTCCCCATAAGAACCGGTTATATTAATTCTCCTTTTATTCTTACTAAAACCCCGAGAACACATGGGATTATATATCGTAACACATGTCGACTAATTCGCCAAGGGATACGGGTTTGAAAGAGGTGAGATGATAAGAAGACGTTAGATGCTTTTTTTTTTGTAATGCAAAGATATTTAACCGCTTTCACTTCGTTAATCTCTTTGTTTATGATTGTCATTTGCTCGCTTGGCTTGATTTGGCTTAATAATTTAGGGGTCGACATTGGTAATTATTTTAGACAAAATAGATTGGCAAAAGCCATCCCCATAACTCTCAAGCAGAGGCCATATGCCAATCAAGTCTACCACACTACTACTACAATACACAAAATCATTTTAGAAAATACATACAAAGCTAAAACTCGATACATTAGCTATGAAAACACGGTACAACATACCACTCAAAACAAGTTAATGGAAAGGCATGGTCCACAAGTTTAATAATTAATGATTCGTAAAAATGACATGTTACACTTCCCATTTTTGTACCCTAGATCGCCATCACCTAGAACGATATACAAGACTATACAAACCAATTTTTGAGGGGAAGGCCACACAAATAAGTTTTAAAATCCAAGTTAATCTTAATTATAATATCAATTACTATAAGATAAAGAAAATATTACTTAAAGCATGTCAGTAAGTTTCCAATATTGATATTAATACTATAAGGAAAAAATTATCAAAAAGTCACATGTCTCACTACCAAGATACTCTACAATTGCAAATTAGCAGAGAAAACAATAGTCAAGAGCAGGTGACTAAGATAAAATACTCAAAGTTAAAGTTGTTCCCTTTATTATATTCAAAAATCATACATAGCTTCAAACTTTATAACCAAACAATCAAGGAAATGAAACGAATGCACCAAGATATAATATCACCGTAAGTACCAAAGAAATAAAAAATATCATCGAAATAAGACTGTAAGTGCACAAGGTATAAACCAATATAAAACTCCACTTACCTAAAAATGCTAGTCTAATCAAGTTCAATTTCTCAAATACTCACACACAAATAAATCAAGATCCGCTACTAATCTTCCTTTTGAAAACTTATCTAAGACTCCGATGATACCAAGTCAAAATTTAGGGCTTGTTAGATGGAGGAGAGAAATAGAGGAAATCATAACTTAGGGTTAAATATAAATCGAACTCAAATTACCTCGCTCAAATAGTTTCAATATGCAAGAATGCATTCAAGTCGGACTTTGAGAGATAGAGTGAGATGAGATGCAAGAGATTTGGGCGACTAATGTTGATTTGGGCGACTAATGTCGATTTGTGATGAGATGGGTGACTTTGAGAGATGGAGTGCCGAGAGATGCAAAGGATTTAGATGGACCGACTAAGATGCTAATGTTGATTTGGGTGAGAATTGTCCGGTATTGATTTGGGGAAAATATGGGAGGGATGTGTGCGCCAAACCGAATTAACAAGCCCTAATAATTCCAAAACGGAAATCTCCCTTATGACTCTCGTTAAAAACCAAAATGAAGTCCTATACCGACGCCAATTTGTGACCCTCGAATGATTCCTTCAAAGAGCTATACCGATTATCATTCAAAGGATCGTCGCTATATAAACCCTATAAATGAGGGTTCCGTCTCGACTCGTCGCTATAGCTCGTCGCTATATGTCAAATTTCAACGGAATTATTGTTTGATTGAAAAATGCTACAACTTCAATAATACAATTGTCGTGTAAAATACGACAACACATACTGTGAGTTTAAATAGAAATATTGTCTTCTAGACAATATTCACACTCAAATAAGTCCTCATTACAATTATTCAAACACTATTTACGTAAATAGTGAGGATCATAAAACATCTTTCTAGAACCATCACTCCATACCCCTCGACTCAGATCCTCAAGTATGTTCTCACCTCCCGAGAAGAAAATGGAACAAAAAGGAAAAATGGTGAGCTCAACTAGCCCAGTAAAGAATATTATGACTAAGATAATATACAACAAATTATCATTAGTCTTCAACATGGAAAAATCTAATAAAATATAATAGACAACAAGTTTTAGATCAACAACTGCAGCGAAAACAACAATCCATTAGAAGAGTCACGTATAGAATGAATTCTACTATCTTCTAAGATTTAAAAGTCCATCATCAATATTTTATCCCTGTAACATCAATCAATATACATATTTACTTAAATATTCATCTTTGCACTACAGGCCAAAGATATTCATTTGTATCACCAGTCGGTCATGTTCATCTCAACACCTGTTCATCTTTGCACTACGGGCCAAAGATATTCATCAGATAATAATTCATCTTTGCACTACAGGCCAAATATATTCATCCATTACCACTTATTAAGGACTGAGGATGATGAAAAACATTTTAGAGAACGAATCCAAAGGAGACGGTAAGGACAAATATTAGGGATTCGTGATTTTGCTTTATCCAAAGTCAATAATACTCTATAATAGCCAATTGTGAAGTAGAATTCAAAAATAAAGATCAAAACATGGATACAATCAAAGATAGTAACCATAAAAGACATCTTGGACAAAAAGGAAAATTTTCATTTTTTGGTGAATAGTGTCGTGATCGTGAATAATGTCGATATCGTGAATAAAGGTCGATACGTGAATAGTAATCCCAACACAAAAAGTTCCAAATTTGATAAAAAGTTCAGACCAATATTTCGGCATAATGATATTGAAAGAAATAATATCATTTACGAAGAAAATAATATCCCTTACCTCAAAATAACTAAGATTTCCGATCTAATATCTGGATATAAAGTTCGAAAGAAGCTTGTAAATCAACATTAACTCTCAAAGTATCTAAATACTCACAAAAATACGCTCGACAATATAGAGAGAAAGAAAACTTATTTCTGGTGTGATTTTCAATTCTAACCTAAGCGTCTATTTATAGGAAAATGCTAGAACGCCATAGGAGACTAAAATAATAAAATATTATTATTTTAAACAAATTTCTATGCACACCTTGGAAAACAAATTCAAGCATGCCAAATTTGAAAATTCCCAGCAGCCCACACATTTTTAACAAAAGTGGGTCCCACCCAATTTTAATAAAAATCATTTTATTTTTCAAAACTTCAGTAATTCATAGAAAATAGCCCGTTTATCAAAAAAATACGAATTTTATGTCCATTCCACACGAAATCGAATTCTCTACAACTTTGTAGCTTTGATTTTTTCCAAATTCCAAACAAAAAATATCCGAAATCCACAAACGGATGATTTTTAATACCTCTATTCTAAAAAAATACTGATAAAACACCTCAGCATTAACTCCTTCATTTATAACCACATAAAATAAATACATTCATCATTTATATCCACATCAAATAAATATTTCCTTATCATATAAATTAATAATTAATTATTCACAAATAATATTACATAATCACAATTGTGACAACCAGGCCGTTCCCAGGAAAGAGGGGGCTTTCCAATAAGGATTTTTCCTTACTGGCGCGCAATTAGGTGACCAAACCTCTCCTTGATAGAGCTTTTTAGACATTGTCAATAATGCTATCTAATAATATTATTCAAATAATATGAATTATTGATCTGATAATGGGAAATACTGTGCAGTGACAATTATTGAAACAATAATAATATAAAATATCAACGCAACAATTATTGAATCAATAAAATAAAATATTGAACAGTAATTAATGTAACAATTATTGAGTAGTGCATTCTTACGTAAGAATCAATAATTCAACAATACTGCGTAACATCTTTGTGCATCTGCTAAGCATCCACGCGTATTATCAGATTTTAACCACCGAGTATTTCAACAGTGTTAACGGTAACCATTACGCCGTTATTTATAAAATCTCAAACTTGTCATTTTCTTCATCCGACAGTTATCCGTTATGGGGCCCACAAATGGTCGCACCTGTCGCATTTAATATTCCACGACAGAAAGAATATTCCACGACCAAACGAATATTCCCCGATAAAATGAATATTTTATAACCACTTGCTTATTTTGCAAAATTTTCACATTTTAGCCATAACTAAAGTATTATATCAAATTAATACCTTATTATTCACAATAATAAATAGAGAAAATTTGATTTTATTCATTAAAAAGTTGGGGTTTTACAACCTTCCCTTCTTATGAAATTTTGTTCTCGAAATTGATGTACGTACCTGGTGTTTCGAAAAGGTGATGGTACCTTGCTTTCATTTCCGATTCCAACTCCCAGGTCATTTCCTCAATAGCATGGTTCCTCCACAAAACCTTCACTTGTGGTATAACCTTGGTGCGTAGGACATGCTCTTTCCTATCCAAGATCTTAACAGGTACCTCTTCGTACGTTAAATCTTCGGCTATCTCGTCTGGTTCTAACGCAATAATATGGTTCGGGTCTTTTACATATTTACAAAGCATATATATGTGAAACACATTATGAACACGAGACATACTTGGAGGTAATGCGAGTCTATAGGCCACATTTCCTATTCGATCAAGAATCTCAAATGGACCAACAAATCGTGGATTGAGCTTTTCTCTCTTCCCAAATCTTGTAACTCCCTTCTATGGAGCAATACGTAACAGTACATGATCTCCAATATTAAATTCCATGTCCTTTCGATGAAGATCAGCATAACTCTTTTGTCGATCTTGTGAGGTTTGAATACGTTGTCGAATCATTTGGATCTTTTCTGTAGTCATGAGTACTAATTCTGGTCCCAACAACGTTGCTTCTCCCACCTTGTCCCAGCTTACTTGCTTGATAACTGTTGTTGTAGGAGAATTCCACCAGTGGAAAGTACTTATCCCAACTTCCTTTGAAATCTAGGACACAGAGTCTTAATAGATTTTCAAGAGTTTAAATAGTCCTTTCCGATTGCCCGTCCGTTTGAGGATGGTATGCTGAACTAAATCGTTAATCCGTGCCCATAGCTTTCTGCAAGCTAACACAAAATCTTAAAGTGAATCTTGGGTCACGATCCGAAACTATGGATACTGGAATGCCATGCAATCTCACAATCTCATTCACGTACATACAAGAAAGATGTTCAAGGGAATAAGTCTCACGTATCGGCAAGAAATGAGCAGACTTGGTTAATCTATCAACAATAACCCAAATCGCATTTATGCCTTGAGAAACTTTGGGAAGACCTGTAACGAAATCCATGGTAATGTGTTCCCACTTCCATTTCGGAATCTCAAGTGGTTGCAATGGACCCTTTGGCACTTGATGCTCCGCCTTTACACGTTGACATGTTAAACATCTCAAGATAAACTCCGCGATCTCTCTCTTCATATTGTTCCACCAAAATGTATGTCGAAGATCATGATACATTTTGGTACTCCCAGGATAGATTGCAAACGGGGTGTTGTGTGCCTCCATCATGATTCTATGCTTCAAGTCAGAATCATTAGGAACACAAAGTCTAGAGTTGACTCGAAGTATTTCTTCTTCATCGATTCTAGCTTCTGGAACATCACCTTCTTGCACTTTCTTCTTCATACGCATCAGCCCCAGGTCCGTAGCTTGAGCATCTTTAACTTTATCGATTAAAGTCGGTTCTACTCGTATATTCGCCATCATCACGTGAGTCCCTAGAGTCTTTAACTCAATCTCCATCCTTTGTAAGTCGTACAAAATGGGTCTTTGTGTTAACAACATCGCACTCGTACTCGCATACGATCTTCTACTCAATGCGTCAGCTACTACATTTGCTTTTCCAGGATGATATTGAATAGTGTGATCGTAATCTTTCAACAACTCCAGCCAACGTCGTTGCCACATATTGAGTTCTTTTTGGGTGAAGAAATATTTGAGGCTTTTATGATCCGTATAGATCTCCACTTTCTCCTCATACAGGTAGTGTCTCCAGATTTTCAACGCGAAAACGACTGCTGCCAACTCTAGATCATGAGTAGGATAATTCCTCTCATATTTTTTGAGTTTTTGTGAGGCATAGGCTATGACTTTCCCATGTTGCATGAGAACACATCCTAACCCTTTGCCTGAAGCATCGTTGTATATAACAAATCCATCCGAACTAGATGGTATTGCCAGAACAGGTACCGAAATGAGTCTCCTCTTGAGCTCTTAGAAACTCTTCTCGCATTCCTCGCTCCATACAAATTTGTATCCTTCCGAGTCAACTGAGTTAACAGAGTAGCGATTCGAGAAAATCCTTCCACGAATCTCCGATAATAACCAGCTAAGCCCAGAAAGCTACGCATTTTGGTCACCGACTTCGGTTGCTCCCAACTTTGTATTGCTTCAATCTTCGCCGGGTCAATAGATACTCCATGTTTTGACACCACGTGCCCAAGGAATGCTACTTCCTCAAGCCAGAACTCGCAATTCTTCAGCTTGGCATATAGCTTGTTTTCATAAAGCCTTTCAAGTATCAGCTTCAAATGGTGCTCGTGATCTTCACGGCTTTTGAAATAGATGAGGATATCATCATTAAAGACAACAATGAACTGATCCAAATATTCCTTGAATACACGGTTCATCATATCCATGAAAGCAGCAGGAGCATTAATCAATCCAAAGATATGACTAAGAATTCATAATGCCCGTACCGAGTTCTGCAGGCAGTCTTTGGAATATCCTCAGTTTTAATTTTCAGCTGATGATATCCAAAACGAAGGTCGATCTTTGAAAAGAATTGTGCTCCTTGAAACTGGTCAAATAGGTTATCAATGCGAGGTAGCGGATACCTATTCTTGATGGGGACATGGTTCAATTCTCGGTAGTCAATACAAAGTCGCATACTCATGTCTTTCTTCTTTACGAATAAAATAGGAGCACCCCAAGGAGATGTACTAGGACGAATGAAACCAATGTCTAACAATTCTTGTAGTTGGACTTTTAACTCTTGAAGTTCAATAGGAGACATTCGATATGGGGTTTTAGAAATGGGTTTTGTACCCGGTTCAAGGTCATTAAAGAATTCAACATCATGTTTTGGGGGTAGACCGGGAAGTTCTTCAGGAAATACATCAGGAAATTCACTAACAATAAAAATATTATTCAAATCTGACTTGTCTTTGTTCAAATCCATAACATGGGCTAAGAAAGCTTGACATCCGCTTTTCAATAAACGAATAGCTTTATGGCTTGATATAATAGTGACTGATTTTAGTAGTTTAGTTACTTGAATTCGCATAACAGGTTGGTTAGGAATATGAAAACTAACAACTGTCGACGTCGGGATTTTTAGATGTCCCTTTCCGTTACTTGTTCTTTGGTGTTCTCATTTTAGGTGAGATTTGTTTGAAAAAACTAGTGGAAAAGGTCCGACATGTATAATGTCGACGATGGACCGTTAAGAGTTGCCATTGGTTTTTAAATGGTTGTACCAACACAACCGAGAAAAGGTTTGCACATTGACCCGGATGTGACATCGCTAAACGGCCTTGGTGAAACCGAGATTCATTATGGTCCCAACTTTGTTATGCGGAGGGAAGGTGTTAGCACTTCTCCGACATCCGTGTTACTACTACGGACCGCCTCTTTTCAAGAAACTATTATCCTAATGTGTGTGTGTGGGTCAATGTGATGTTATTTGGAAGTAGTCAAAGGGCCTCGTTCGCACTAATATACATGTGTTTGAATTTATGTAAAAATTCAATTTTAAGCAAGATATGGCAGTGATGTTTTATAAAAGAGGTTTTTCAAACCCTGATGCTAAATAGTAATTGAGACCTTTTACACTCCCATTTTATTAAATGTTCAGCTTGATTGATTTTATTTTACGAATGCGAGGCATCCGTACGAAAATAATGTACAAAATAATGTCGACTTCCTCATGGGTATGGAAACCATCTGAGGAAATTTAGACACCGCAGAATAATTTACAAGTCGCCATAGCTGAAAATGTCCATCACGGAACCGAATCTAGATCCAATAGTCAATCTGTGATCACATGATTCCTAAAGCGCAAGAAACTCGCAATTTGTATGAAAGCGTAAGCGGTATATATATAAAAAGTCAGAATATATATATATATACGACATAATCACCAACCCACGAAAGCACCTCCATGGGGATCGAAAATGTAAATAAAGTTGTAAAGTTGCCAATACCACGAGAGAAAACTCCAAAGGGACAAAACGTAAATAAAGTCAGAATATAACAACCGCCATGAAGGAACTCCAAAGTGGATAAAATGTAAATAAAGTCAGACAAAGCGATCAATCGCCACGAAGGAAATTCCAGCAGATTTAAACGTAAATAAAGTCAGAAGCGATCAACCACCACGTAAGTAAACTCTGTGGGGATTTAAATATATATATATATATATATATATATATATATATATATATATATATATATATATATATAAAAAGCGATAAACGCATTCTGATGTAAAATTCAGCTCATCGAATGTAGTTCGACAACAGATTAGATATATATAAGTATATATATATATATAAGCGAATAAACGCATTTGGATGTAAAATTCAAAGCTCATCGAATAGAGTTCTACAACAGCTTCATATATATATATATATATATATATATATATATATATATATATATATAAACTAATAAATGCAATTTATGTAAAATCTGTGCTCATCGTAATGTAGTCCCACACACGGCTAATATATATATATATATATATATATATATATATATATATATATATATATATATATATATATATATATATATATATATATATATATAGTAATAACGCACTGCATCAAGTTCAGGCTCATTGAACAAAGTTCTATTACATTTCATATATATATATATATATATATATATATATAAAAGCAAATAAATGCTCTGCAATCAAGTTCAGGCTCAATCGAGGCATAACTCGATAATGTTAGTCCGTATATATTGTAAGACCCCGAATTTTATGAAATAAAAGTATTCAATTTTTCTTATAATTACTATTCAGTAAATGGTTAAATTGATAAAAAGCAAAGTTAAGGGTGGTATATGAATTTTTTTTTCAAAATAAGCAAGTGGTTATAAAATATTCATTGTTGTCTTGGGAATATTCGCTTAGTCGTGGAATATTCTTTCGCTTGGGAATATTCGTATTTACGGCCAAGCTAATGCATTTGTGGACCCCATAATGTAATAACCGTCGGATGAAGAAAACGACAAATTTGAATTTTTATAAATAACGGCAGAAGTTGTTACCAAGTAACACCGCTGGAATACCGGTGGTTAAAATAAAGTAATACGCCAGAGCGTGGTTAAGAAGATACACTGTATTGTATAAGATTTTTTTCAATTATTGATTCTTACGTGAGAAGGCACTACTTTACTCAATAATTGTTGTAGTAATTACTGTTCAATATTTTATTTTATTGAATCAATAATTGATACGTTGATATTTTATATTATTGTTGTTTCAATAATTGTCATTTACACAAAGATTCCATTATCGATCAATAATTCATATTATTTGAATAATATTATTAGATAGCATTATTGGCAATGTCTAGAAAGTTCTCACAAGGAGAGGTTTGGTCACCTAATCAAGGCCAAGAAGGAGAAAATCCTTATCGAAAAGCCCCCTCTTTTCTAGGAATGACCTGGTTGTCATAATTGTGATTCTGTAATATTATTTGTGAATAATTAATTATTGATTTATATGATAAAGAAATATTTATTTTATGTGGATATAATTGAAGGAATTAATGTTGAGGTGTTTTTGTCGGAATGGATGTATTAAAAATTAAATCACTGTTCTTGAGATATATTGCACTGAGTTATAATTTTTAATCAATAGCTAGATCGTTGTGATTTTTGGATATGTTATACATATATAAGTTGAGTATATGTCCACAAATTTTGAACCGTTAAAATTAACGATAATTTGTTATGAATTTTAAGAGGTGACCGATTCGTAAATTAGGTTTATAAATAATTTTGGTGGAAAATTCTAGAAATGGGTGGGCCCCACTTTTGGTTGTTGGGAAAGATGGTTGATTTTTGGTGGGTGGAATAGTAGCAGGTAAAGCCATCAGGTAGCAAGTCAAGTCTGCCTTCAAGGCATAACATTTTCCTATAAATAGAGGGCTAAGTTAGAATTGAAAATCACACCAGAATTCATAAGTTTTCTCTTTTTCTCTCTAAATTATCGAGTGTATTTTGTGAGTATTTAGATACTTGGTGAGTTGCTATTCATCGCTGCAAGTTTCCTTCAAATATATCCGATATCCAAATAGAAGTAATCGCTTTTTTTGAGATAAGGGATAGTAAGTGGATTTTAAGGGTTGTTATGTTTTTTAGTTTTGTAATTTTTTTGACCTTTAAAAATTATAAAAAAATTTGAAATGATAATTTGATGAGTTTTCTAGATTGTGTCCAAAAATGGCGATTTTTGGATGTATAGATTATGAGTTATGAATTTTATGAAAAAAGACTATTTTAAAAGTAAACTCTTATAACTCTTTGTGGTTAACTCCAAAATTGGTGAAATTTTTATTGGGAGTACATGTATATGATAGAAGTATACTCTAAAAATTTTGGAATTTTTGGATAAAAGTACAATTTTTGATAAATATCTAAATATTCGGCTGTTTTGGCCATATGAAAAATAGTAAATGATTTTTAAAAATTCTGAGAAAAATATATGTTCAATATGGGACTATATTCTACTAAATCTCAGAAAAGAAATTTGTTTGTACTAATTTGGTATTTTTCATGAAAATGGACTAGTTATGAGTAAATGAATTAAATATGTTATATGAAGTAAGAAAATTGGAAAATAGGATTTTATGGCTTGAGAATCCTATATGAGGTATATGCAGATTTTTGATGAGGGTTTTGGTTATTGGTGATGAAATCTTATGAGTTTGGAATTTTAGGATGGTTAAATGCATTATTTAGTAAAGTGTAAACAGTTAAAATAAATTGTTTATAAGTTTAAGAAATGTTATTTCAATATCATTATACCGAAATATTGGTATGGATTTTATTGTGGAATTTTTACCTTTTTGTGTCGGGTTTACTATTCATGAGTTACTATTCACGAGTTACTATTCATGACAAAATTGGTTTCTTTTTCTAACCAAATTATAGTTGAGTTATGAATATTACTCTTGAGATTAAATCTATATGTTGATTATATTATTTTTATTATCATATATAACATTTTTATAACCCTAATGATGATATTAATTTCTCTTTGACTTGAGTGTAAAGATGGGTAGATTGTTGGTATGATCATGACTATGGGTTCTCTTTGGCCAGTAGTGCAAAGTTGAATTGTTGACTGGTATGATCATAACCATTAAATTTATAGTTGAATATCTTTAGCTTAAGTGCAAAGGTGAAATGATCAACATGGTTATAATTATTGTTTATATAAATTCTGAAATGACTATATATTTCTTTGAGATATTAATATATTTGGCCTGTAGTGCAAATATGAATTGTTGATGAATATATTTGGCCTGTAGTGCAAATATGAACTGTTGAGGAATATCTTTGGCTTGTAGTGCAAAGATGAATTGTTGATGAATATCTTTGGCCCGTAGTGCAAAGATTACCTGTTGTTGAATATCTTTGGCCTGTAGTGCAAAGATGGTCTGTTTATGAATATCTTTGGCCGTAGTGCAAAGATGAAATTATTAGTATGATTATAAACAGGAATTGTGATTTGGTATAACCATGATCTTTGATGTTTCAGGTAAAGACATGTGATGAAAATTATCTTCGTCCTGGATGCGAAGAGGAATTTAGAATTACAATTATGATTATGAGTTATTCATATAATTGTGGAAATGAACTGTTGATTAATGTTACAGGGATAAAACATTGTTGGTGGACTTTTAATGTGGAGAAGATAATAGACTTTATGGTCTATTTGACTCTTCTAATGGATTGCTCGTTCCGCTGCAACTATGGTTGAAATTTTTTATCATCTACCATATGTTCTAAATCTCTGATTTATTACTGTTGAATGCTATTGATAATTTATTTATCTTTAGTCATGATATTCTTTACTAAGCTAGTTGTGCTCACCCTTCTGTTTCAAAATTCCTTTCAGGTAATACGAGTGTAGCTGGGTCGAGCGGGGGTAACAGGGGAATAGAACGGTGGTCATCATTTAGTAGTTATATTTGATGAATCCAATAGGGTGAGGCGAACCCAACGTTGGAAGGGTGTTTTGCCACTATCATACAAGATGTCTAATGTCATACAACCTCGTGTCATTATAAGACAGGGTTGTGCACATCCACTTGCTGAGTGTATCTACGAGCACTACCTATATAATCTTGGTGTTTGGTTGAAGTAAAATTCTCAATTAGAGACAGTGGAGATAATGATATGTCAAGAGAAGACTCACCATTGGAGAGAATATGATAGTAATCTTCTCGCTTTTCTTTGGGGGTCTATTAACAACCAAGGATAATTCCGTGGACATATGATATCTATAATAACCTGGAAGCATGGCCTCCCATGTACGAAGGTTTCCTTGAGCACTTCCTAAATATTCTAATTTCTAAAATAGTTTTTGACTATACCTTTATGTAGGTATCATCGTGAGGTGTCATCCACCGATGGGACATTTGTCACATTACTATTGGGACACGAGTTCACAGCTTAGTATATATTTGTATCCAAACTCACAGCATATGTGTTGTTGTAATAAAGTTGTAGTTATTTTCTGTACTATGTATTTGGCGACTCAGAATAGGTTGGGTGAAATGGACCTACTTTGAGGTTGTCACATATATAAATATATATATGTATATATATATAATCTATATATATATATATATACAAATCGAATGAAAACCACTTTGACCAAAGTCCCGCAAATGCTGCATAACACGACTCTCAACGTGAAGAAGGGTGTGTGTAGAGATGAAGAGAAAGGCTTTAAAGTGTGTAAGAAGGCTTACAGTTGATTGCCAAAGAAGACTTCTATATCTTTAAAGTGGGTAAACACAGGCTTTTGTAGGTACAAAAGAGGCTATATGTGAGCTCACAGGTGTTTAAAATGAGAAAGTACACTGTATGGGGTGAGTGCATAGCAAATTAGGCAGGGCTTCCTCGCCGTTTTCTCTTGCAAAATGGCCACCCCAAGCCCTCTATTTATAGAGGATGGAGCCACAGGTGAGCCACAGGTGTACCAGAGGCAACCCGGGTGGGCTCGGGTTTCTCGGGTTGGGTTGTCTCGTAGTACGTGCACTCGGGCACTATAATGTCCGCTCAAACTTTCAGAAGTGCAATCTGGGCATCCTATTGAGGTATACAGGACATATTTTGGACCGCCGTTGTCGAGAGTTGTACAATGTCATAGGATTGGAGTTTGTACGAAGTCATTGAAGATGGGACGATGCCCTCCGATCTTCAAGCTTCAAATTCTATCCGTTACCCCGCACAATAGTCACTCGGGATTGGTTAGTCTTGTGGAACATCGTTGTGTAGAGATGTTGAGACGACGTGGTGTGGCATCGTGTTGGCTAGATGACGATGTAGCCCCTCACCGGTGTTATCACCGGTTTGGGCTGATAAAGCAGACGTTGCTCAGAACTTCGCTGAGATTGGACTGCTGCATTTGTTGAAGGTCCTCATTGTCATCTTTGAGGTGTGCCTGTCCTCCTGGTGTTATCGCCGGGTTGGTACAGTGTATCTCATTGTGAGCGTCGAGATTGAAGCTAGTCGCATTTAAAACAAGCATTTCTGGGGTTATCGCCGAAACTGCATTCCTAGGGGTTATCACCAAGGTTGGTGGCTATTCCCATGGTTGGGACTGAGACTGGATACCTCGGGGTTATCTCCAAGATTAATCGATCTTCTCCGGTGTGTGTTCCGGTATTGGATCTGCACGCCTCGGGGTTATTTTCGAGGTTGGAATTATTACTCCCAAAGGTGTGTTCGGGTTGATCTTTGAACTTCCAAAGAGTATCCCAGATGGATATGGATCGTCTTTCAGGGTTCCCTCTTAAAAGATGAATCTGTCCTCTTGCAATGTTAGTGACAGTAGTACATAAAATTTCGAGTGTCTACAGATGCCCCTCTTTATCATACTCATGCATGGCGATGCATGGGTAGGATAAAGAATCCTAGACACTTGAAATGCAACAAGACAAACATGGTACTATGTGTAGCAACATGATGCAAATGTATGATGCATGTGTACGGGGTTGTAGCCCAACATGCAAGGGATGATTGCTGGCTCCCTATTGCTTCAACTGGGGATAGGCAATGCTGACCATATTTGATGTGTAATCTGAATATGTTAGGAGGTTGATGTTGGAGTTATCACTAAATTCCTGTGTCTTTGATAATGACTTGATCCTGAAGATGTACCTCTTATGTGTAAGAGATCTGTGGAGATAAAGCTTGGTCTGTTTGAGGATGTGTATAACATATTCCATCATCAATCCTCCTTGATAACATTAACCTTTCTTGGTTGGTATCGCCAGGACATGTCAAGATTCTGTCGGATTTACTGCCAACAACAAATGTTGTCAGGGTTGCCTGACCTTCGTTGACGTGTAATTCACCGACATGTGAATCAATGGCTGAAAAATCTTGTGGGATATACTGTCAAGGTTGCTTGACCTTCGCTAACATGTGAATCAACGGCTGATACTCTGTAGGTAGATTGTCAAGGTTGCTTGACCTCCGCTGACGTGTGAATCCACGGAATGTTGCGTTGTGACCCCCGCCGGGGATCTGCTGGGGAATATAAGTAATCGAGCATATAATCCTCGAATAGCTCTAGAGCTCTGATAGGATTAATCGCTATCGGCTGGGATAACATCAAGGCTGCTTGACCTTCGTTGATATGTGTGTCAACGGATGAGCATGCGCTCTAACCCCCTGCCGGGGCTTCACGTTGTAACCATCACTGATGTGTGTAGCAGCGGCTGGTCATCGGATGGTTTCTGATGCTCTGTTGGGTTTGCTTCCAACGGTTATCATGATGTCAAGGCTGCTTGACCTTCACTGATTTGTGTGTCAATGGATGAGCATGCGTTGTAACCCCCGCCGGGGACCTACGTTGTAACCCTCGTCAGGGACTCACGTTTTAACCCCCGTCAGGGACTCACGTTGTAACCCCTGTCGGGGACTCACGTTGTAACCCCCATCGGGGACTCACGTTGTAACCCCCGTCGGGGACCTACGTTGTAACCCCCATCGGGGACTCACGTTAAACCCGTCGGGACTCACGCCAGAACCCCGTCGAGACTCATTTAGGTAACGACTAGAGTTGGCGGTGTCGAACTGCATAAGGTATTGCCGGATGTGATTTGTAACAAATGAGATCATTGGCGTGGTATACCTCGTGTTCGAAAGTGACTACCAATGAGCGATATACAGACTCAAAGTTTCATCTGAGAAGACCAGATCAGATCTTTTTTTTGCTCAATCGCGTGGCATTTTTATTCCCGATTTGACCTTTCTAGTCCATAAGAACTCCTTTACAACTCGAATTGGACCGAGCCGGAGGGGTGGGGCCCACATAGGGGTGTCGCAGGTACACCTGCTACAGCTGCAGATGAGCCTGCGGCCGACCGTGGATGATAAAATCCAGCAGGTTGGTCTCACAAGTTATTTTTAACTTGTCGCGCAAAGAGAAATCTGTGAGCCTCCTTCAGATCTGCTGAGTTCGGGCTATTTTCTGCAAATTTTGTCACCGTACAAGTGTTCTACACTATCCTGGTAACGTATGCATGTATTTTTTCCAATTTTTATCCGTTTGATTCTGAGTTATAGCATGAAATGCATCTAAACACATAGTAGTGATTATGTATGCACAAATGACTTGCTAAAAAATATTCAACATAGTAAATGTTAGTATTAAACCATGCTTTGAACATAATGATGTGAAAAATTTAACTTTTGAGATAATCAAATCGGCACCTTTTTCTCGCTATTTTTGTCCTATTTGAGGTCCAATGAGCAAAAGGTAGAAAGGCAAATTACTCCTGATATTGAGGTTAACCTTATGCATGATGATTTTGATTTTTAATGCATATATTATGTATATGACTTTGGGGCAGGTGTGCTACTAAATGGCCACCTAGTCATGTCTATGTGCATGTGGATAGTCCTATTTTCAAAGGGGACTATGGCAATTTTTTTTCAAAATGTAGGCATTGGGTAGTCATGCATTTTAACTCTATTGTATGTTAAAGTAAATGCATGCATGCATATAGTCATAAAATGCATTCTAGAAAGCTCTAGGTAAGGAAATACCACACCCTTTCTGAGGTGATTTGGAGACTTATTGTCCAGATATTATGGATCCGGATCAGCCGAACAGTTCCTGTAGGACCACTTCTGGTATACGGAGGAGGGCTTCTGAAGTGCCTCAACCCAGTTCTGTCAGACAGCCTCGTCGATTGGTGGAGGTCATGATTCGTCCAGTCCGGGCAGACGTGCCAGGCGTTGAGGACGTGGATAAGGATATTACGATTGAGGATCCCGCTCCTGCTGCACATGTCCCTCATAGGGAGCTCCCGAGTATTCAGGTGGCAAACCCAGAGCTGCTGGGTGATTTGAGCAGACATCCCTCGATGTATTTGCATGCTAACGAGGTATGGCATTAGACTTTGATCTTCCTTCTTTCCTATTGATGAGAAGCAAAGGGTTTTGATGTTGATCTGTATTTCATGCAGTCCCCGGGTTTTACATGACCTCGAGGGAATCGGTTTAGCATTCACCCATGTACCAGCGCGCTTCATCCCGACTATAGAGTGGTAGTGCATGATCGGGGATTCGGGGCATTCTTCTCCATCCTTCCCCGCCGTTGTCCCTCGGGTTACTCTCGTGGCATTGCTCGAGCGATGGTTTCATCGACTCACCACTCCATCTCTTTGGATTGCGAGGTGATGATGACGCCGATGGATTGGCGATTTATCACAGGTATGGAGTTTGGAGGGGAGCTAGTGCCTTGCATAGCGAATATTACCCCTATTGCCATCAAATCCTTGTTAGGAGTTTCGGCGGAGGCGCTCAAGGGCAGGACTGTCTGTTCAGGTCCTTTGAGCGTAGATACTATGAGCGGGATTTTAAGTGAGCCCATGCTTGATGATGTCAGAATCAGGGATCGCATTCTGCGGAGATTGTTCCTTTTGATCATTAGAGGCTGCTTCATAGCAGATAACTCTTCCATGGTATCTTTCGCTTTGATCAGTGCCACACGTCATGTGGATCGTATTGGAGAGTATGATTGGGATTCCTACACCTTTGCCTATTTTCTCCAGGGTATGCGTATGCGCTCACAGGGTTTGACCGAGGCTTGGCTAGGATTCTACCCATTTCTGCTGGTGAGTATTTCTCTTGTCATTTCCCATTTATAGGTTAAGAGTGTTTATCGATAGCATATGTTTTGCCATCAGTGTTGGTAGTTTTGGGCCTATGAGAGGCTCATGCTTAAGGCCCGTTAGTGTGTTAGGTTTAGATACCTATCCACGAGGACGACGATGGCATCATTCCATTTTGCCGGAGGTCCCTCAGAATGAGAGGGTTTCACTCACTACCGTATGCAGCTGGAGTTGTTGACAGCTGACACCATCACATGGATTCCCTATTCAAGGGAACACTTGACCATCGGCTTTGAGGATGGATACCCGACTGGAGTCGAGTACATGATTTCCACCAGGAGAGTTCCTCTCTTCACAGATGGAGGCTGGGAGCTCTATTTAGGAGAGCGTGCTATTAGGAGCACCACAGGGGAGATTCGTATGCCGATCTTGCCTCCCCGCCAGTGTCATTGGCTCAGATCGCAGCCACCCATCACCGACATCCCATTGTTGGGGTCGACGGTTTTGCATTATCGAGGGTCCATGTACTCGTGAGACGCTCCAGCAGGTTCCTCAGACTATCGGAGCCCAAATTCGCGCTACACACGCTTATGGGGGATATGGTTCTAGATCCGTGATGATGACGGATTGATAGCTTATGTCCCAGATCCGACTCATATGACATGATTGATAGTTTGACCCTAGAGTTGACCAGCACACATATTTATCCAAAGATTTGGGCAGAGATCCCAGAGAGGCGGCTTCATTTGATCCTTCCACTCAAAGCGCCGCCCTCTCGATGACCCATTCGGTTTTGCCGGCAGATCCTCCTTTTATATAGGCCCCGACATCCCCGCTGATAGAGATCCAATAACTCAGAGGAGTTACATCAGTGGATAGGATTGATGATGTGACATCGACACCATTGTCTTCTTTCTCGATGTGTATTCTCATTATATCTTTTGATAGGCCTCTCTTAGATATCGGGTGGTCGCCCCATTCTCGCTATATCTTTTGATAGGCCTCTGTTAGTAGTAGGGCATCTGTGCCCCATTTCCTTGTATTTGTAGTTATACAGAGATGATGTATTAGATGATGATATACTTAGGAATGTATGCATAGTTTTTTTTATTCCCTATATCATATTGCCATCCATTATCTGCTATGCATGTATCATGTTATGCATATGTATGTATGTCCAGAGATATTCAGCATTGACCCCTGGATGGTCTTATGACACGGCCCGCATAGATGTCTTCTTCGACAGTTAGCCGTATAGATCATACCCCACCATCATTGGTGGCATTGGGTATGCGATCGTGGTATGATAAAGATGTCACCACCAAATGTGGTGATCAGAGATCATTTGTCGCAAAGATACCATGACCTTATTGATGTTTCAGTGTTCCCGCAGGTTTGTGGATGGGATGCTAGAGCATCGGGTACCGGATAGGCAGTCTTCCGATTCGGGACCCATGAGTCGACTCCTACTCGAGGAGTATGCACGATTGATGATGCCGCCATTAGACAAACCTCAAGGCATATATGGCTTTGGGAGACATGAGTAGATTTGCTCATGACTCTCACCGATTGCGGCGCAGAGTAGTGGTATGATGAGATGACATCCGCCACGTGATATCCCAAATATTTTCTCGTATGACGATTTGGCTCGAGGATAGCTATTCACGATATTCCGGGATTTCACCGCACCGAGGATCATCAAGGCGCTTGAGCTGTGGTTGATGTATCGTTTGTTATGCGTCATCGTCAGATATGTCTATGCCACGATACATGGATGAGATAGACATAGGTGTCATCATGGCCGTGAGAGCTCTCGTGAGGGTCGCACCATTATACCTATGATCATAGCAGAGACCTCAAGCACAAGATCCCATCACGCACTTATCCGACAGAGTGTTCACGGTAGTAGTTCTACCATGCAGATATGTGTGGTTTATGTCACACTTGAGACCGATTGGCACTCTTAGACGGCATAGGTATTAGTTCACCCATGATGTAGCCATGTCATACTCCTTTCATCCATCGGAGTGTATAGATGCTCTGTCTTGGTCCGCATTTTTGGCAGATATTAGAGATCCATTCAGCATATTGTTGTGTTCGAGGCTTAGCTCACCATACAGCTTTATTACTCATGCTCCGGGCATGGACTACCTCCCTCTGGCTAGTTTGAGAGGCGTGACTACTTACCACCCACTGGCCGTGATGTCGTAGTTTGACCAGTTTCAGGATTTTCATCCTTTCGAGGGGGCGATAGGTCAGTGTTCAGCTTCTCGATATCTCTCAGCAGAGGACCGATCCCGTGTATATGCTTGTTGGGATCATCGGAGATAGCCGCTTTTTCCGTGAGCCATCCGGTTGTTCTCAGAGAGTATTCCGCATGGATGGAGACAGAGATTTTATCTACCGCAGCAAAGATCTCATGATCGGATAAATGAGTCGATGATGTAGAGCCCATGGAGGACATCGATTCCTACATCGAGGAGGAGCCCATCATTGGGTTGCCAAAGATTTCTCTCCGGATTCTCCCAAAGACCAAGATCACAGGATTCAAAGACTCAAAGACAAGATTTTGAGCAGTAGTCTTCATCCGATGACCTTTGAGAGAGATCAGCTCGATCTATGATGTCGATCGCCCTTGATGGGAGAGACGCAACTCTATTAGAGAGAGACGAGGCATTAGCTCGCAGAGATATCATCATTGTTGAGCGGATGAGGCCAGATCACCCGTAGAGACAGCAGTGATAGTTGAGCGGATAGTGCTATATCCGCCCGGATGTAGCCATCACAGATAGTATCATAAAGTGAGGTCCCTTACCACCGCATGATCGCAGAGATGAGCGCATATATTGATGATCATATGGTCACCATGCAGATGGTCGCAGATCTGTTGGGTCGTGTGGATATTCTCTCATACAGAGACCACAACTTTACCTCCTTCTTCCGAGAGGGATGCTATGTTGGGCTTGTTAGCTCGCATACACCCGACTTTGTAGATGAGATTTGTATTTTCCTCGCATGCACTAGCTTAGCCATTTTGTCATGTATAGCTTATATTGTATATATCAAACAACATTATATATATATGATAGGGAAATATATTTTTGATCACTTCCCTTTAGATATGCTTTGCTACTTGCTTGATATTTTGCCTCACCGCTTCAGTGGCTTGTGATCTTGATGTATTCTCAATTCCTCCCGGTGGATGGACATCGAGTTGTCTCTCGATAGTTCGTAATGGATCATCGATCTTTATGTATCCCTACCATCTTTGGTGTCTTGGGACCGGTTTCTATATGAAAATGTGGAGAGGAGTGTGGCTTTCTCTCTCGAGATCGACCGCACTACGATGGTCGCCAAGATTTCTATTTAGGAGAAGTTTAGTTAATTCCATCTCTTATGGATTGGTGTTGCTCTTCAAGGTATGACCGCAAGCTTAGATGGTCGCCAATCTCCTATTTGGGAGGAGTTCGTAATTCCATCCCTTTGTCCGTCAAGCCAATGAAATGTAGTGGATTGAAGGATGATCCCAAAGCACTTCACCGACAAGGGTTTGTGTTTTGGTAGGGGTGAGACCGAACCATGAATGGTCGCCACGCACTCTATTAAAGAGGAGATCAGTCTGCATGTAGTTCAACCTCGTAAGAGGTTCAACGCAGATATGGCGTAAAATGGTGTAGGAATGTTTTTTTGTTTTTGTTTTTGTAAGGGTAGAAATGTTTTTGTTGTTTTTTGTTTTATCATGACCGCCATATGAAATGGTTGCCACGCATACTCCTATCAAGAGGAGATCAAATGACGAGTTCGCCCCTCGTATGCAGTGGAAAAGCGTAATCCCATGTGCAGTCAGTCGAAAAGGGGAGGAGAAAGTTTAATCTTAGGTTGAGGATAAACTGCAGTACGAGAAGTTTGATCCCATGTATGGGTAGCCAAACCGCAAAACGCAAGAGGTTCAATCCAGAGTGGGATGACCTAAGTCGTAGAACGCAGAGAGAGCCCAGTCACCGGGCTTGAAAAGTATGTTTCCAGGGGCAAAGTGTAGAAAAGTTGTATGTGGTAAAGGGTTAAAGAACCGGAATGACCGGTGATCTCGATGGTCCAACACCGTGGTGTTTGCTTGATGGTAACTTCGTATATAGTACCGCTTTCACTGTGTCCGAGTTGATGAGTTGTGGAAATTCATCGCCATCCATTTCTTGTAATCTGAGAGCACCTCCTCAATACTTCCTCGACAACAAACGGCCTTCCCAAGCTAGGGAGCGAATTTTCCTTTAGATTGATCTTGGTTGTCAAGGATCTTCTTCAAAACCAAGTCATGTTGTTTAAACCGCCAGAGTCGGACTTTTTGTTGTAGGATCCGGCGATCCTTTGTTGATATAATCGACCATGGAAGATAGTCGCGGTTCGCCTTTTCGCCTATTGTAGACAATTGGTGATACCTGCCTTGTACCCATTGGTCTTCATCCAAATTGAGCGCCTATCAACACTCGAGGGATTCCATTTCAACTTCTATGGGGAGCACTGCCCATCCCATAGGTTAATGCGTAGGGGTTGCCCCAAAGGAAGTGCGCATTGAGGTTCTCAGAGGCTAACAGAGTAAGAGAGGCAATAGGTCGTGCCAATCTTTGTGGTCATGGACATCTTTTGCATAATCTTCTTGATGTTTTTGTTAGCCGCTTCAACAAAGACCATTCATCTTCTGACGATAGATGACAGAGTTAAGATGTTTGATGTGGAATTTATCGCATAATTCCTCCATCATTTTGTTGTTGAGGTTCTTAGCATTGTCTCGACACAATCACCTCTCGTTGTCCATATCGACAAACGACATTGTTTCCGATGAAAGCAATGATGACTTTTTAGTAACCTCTGGGAAGGAGGCCGCTTTCTACCCACTTGGTGAAGTAGTCGATCATGGTGAAGATAAATCGATGTCCATTATCGGGCTTTAGGCTCAATGGGCCCGATAACGCCCATTCCCCACATCGAGAAGGGCCAAGGTGAACTCATATTATGGAGTTCCCGTGGAGGGCGGTATAGCATTCCCATGAATCTGCAATCGATAGCATCTCCTCGACGTGGTCATTGCAATCACCTTTGAGAGATAGCCAATAATGTCCTCGCCTCGAGGACTTTCTTGACAAGGAGGGGGCCACTCATGGGGGCCACAGACTCCACCATGGATTTCATCCATAAGCCTTTGGGCTTGATCTTTGTCTAAACATCCGAGGAGACCTAGTCCTCGCATCTCTTTGTAGAGCGCATCTCCACTCGTAGAATTTCATAAAGAAGTCGATGGATCCGCCTTTTCTCACCAGCTCGCCTCAATGGTGTAGATCCATCTCGTAGATATTCCTTGATATGTCGATACCAAGGATGTTGGATGGGAGGTAGCTCATCCGATACTTCTCCAACGTAATTCCTATAGGTCGGGCCTCAGCAGGAAATTGTGACGCTTGGCAAGTGTTCCTTATCTGATATGCGAATCAAGGAGGCCAAAGTTGCTAATGCGTCCGCAAAGTCATTCCTATTACGAGGAATGTGTAGAAAGGAGATTTCTTCGAACTCCAAAGCCATCTTCAAAACCTGCCGATGGTAAGGCAGCAAATGTAGTTCCTTGGTTTGATAGATTCTAGTGGATTGTCTGATTACCAACTCTGAATCTCCAAAGACAGTTAACCGCCTGATGCCCATTGAACGGGAAAGTTTTAGCCCCATGAGACAAACCTTTCATACTCACCGTGTTGTTGGTGCCGATAAACCGCAATTTGACGGCGACGGATATCGCTTCCCCTGCATCAGATACTAGAACCGCCCAGCCTTTCCGTAACCTTCCATATTAACAACTCCATCAAAATACATCTTCCATGATCATGCAGATCGCATCGATGGTGTTGCTTGAATCACATTACTCCTTCATCGGGGAAATATGTTTCAAGGGTTTGAAATCCTCAAGGTGCAGCTAGCGCATTGATCCGCAATTCCTCGACCTTTGATGGACTTTTGAGTCACATATACGATGTCAAATTGTTGTAGGATCAACCGCCATCCGGACAAATTTTACAATTTAACATGGGTTTATTGAACACGATTTGAGAGGATCCACGCGGATATGAGATGGGTCAGGTGACCATGGAGGTAATGTTGTAACCTCATGGAAGCCCATGCTAAAGCACAACACGCCTTTTTTCGATCGAGTGTACTTGTGTTCACCGTCAATAAATCTTTTGGTCGAGGTAATAGATAGCTCGCTCGCCTCCTCTATCGCCTTTTCTGTCCCAAAGATGCGCAATTTCATGGCATTGTCACTTATGGATGTGTACATGAACAGGGGAACATCATCCTCGGTGGTACCAACACAAGAGCTTTGACTAGTCGCTTTTTTAATTATAAGGAAGGCATTTTGACACTCATCATTCCATTTCATGGAGGAGTTCTTCCTTAATAGCTTGAAGATCGCTCACAAAGTTGTCGTGAGTCGAGAGATAAACCTCGCTAATGAAGTTGATTCTTCCCAAAATCCCCGTATTTCCTTTTCTCTCGTCTCGAGGAATGGGCATTTCCGATGGCTTGGATTTTGGCAGATCCAAATTTCAATCCTTTGTGGCTTACTAGAAATCCTAGCAACTTGCCTGATTTAACGCCAAAGGCGCACTTAGCTGGATTCAACTTCAAGTTGTACTTACGCAACCTGTTGAATAACTTTCTGAGATGGTCTAGATGGTCATCCTCCTTCCGGACTTGACAATGATGTCATCCACGAGATCTCGATCTCTTTGTGCATTAAGTCGCGGAAAAGAGCCATCATAGCTCGCTGATAGGTGGCTCCGCATCGATTGATGAGGCCGAATGACAACCTTCTATAGCAAAAAGGTTCCCAAGGCGTGATGAAAGCAGCTTTTCTCACGATCTTCCTCAAAGAACCATGATCCGATGATACCCCGCAAAGCAATCAAAGAAAGGAGTACATGTCGATCAAGCGAAAGATTGTCAATAAGAATGTGGATAAATGGCACGGAAAGCTATCTTTTAAGCAAGCTTTGTTCAAGTCCCGATAATCCACGCAAACTCGCACCTTCCCTCCGTGTTTAGGCACGGGAACAATGTTGATATCCACTCGTGATATGTGAGACACCATGATGATGCTAAATTTGAAATTGTTTCACAATTTCTTCTTTCACCTTTAAACTCCACTCGTGTTTCAATCACCGAGCTTTTGCTTGACCGGCTTAAATCCTCTTTAATGGGAAGGCGATGAAGGACAATGTCAAGGGACAAACCCACCATGTCTTCATGAGACCATGCAAACACATCCTCGAATTGGGTTAATAGCGTAACCATGTCATTCCTTTGGTTTGGGGTAAGGTCCGAACCAACTGGATTAACTTAGGGCTTTCTAAGGTTCCGAGATTGAAAGAAGTGGTTTGATCAAGGTTGGGTTTAGGTTTGTCTTTGACCCATTCTTGAATTTCTCGAGGCACCTCAATGTCATCCTCAGATATCCATCAAGGTCAATTCATCTCTACATCAAAGGTACAATCCTTGTGGAGAAGAGGCACCAGACGCTAAAGTACAGCACATCTAAATTCGTAGTCCTCAAACAAAATATGCTTTCACTTAGTATATATGAAATGTGTTGATCATACACAAGTTGTTAGCATATATCGGCAAAATAAACCGCTAATACCGTATGTAAAAGTAAGCAATTATTATATCTACAGGCGTAAAGAGTTTCACCCATTTTACCCTTGTCGACCAATGCAAGGAATGTTGTTCCAATTGGCAAGGGTAAAGTCCGGTGGACCGCAGGATGGAGGGATTGTCATCATCCTCCCTATCCCCGAATGATGGCCATTACATCCGGGCAATCATCGTCTGGGGTATATCATGGTATGTTCATCATGAACGATGATGCGATGCCGACATCATTCGGATGACGCTCTTGCTTAATTCTTTCGCTCCTCTTCTTCCATCATGGGATTTGGAACAAAGACTTTTTTCTCCTTCACCGCACGCTTTTGGGAAATAACATAGCCATTACATCACCGGCACCTTTACAGAGGTTTGTGCGACTCGAGTTTGAAGGCGAAGATAAACGCCGCATGGTTGAAGTCAAGGAATCGCTGATGCTTATGAGGATTCCTATGACTAGAATCGCGTAATAGCCTAGCCCAAATTGCTCCAAATTGCTTTGTTAATCAAATTGGGTACTTGATACCCCGGCAATCTTTACCCAACCCTTGTCCCGCCATGACCCAATGACATCATTTTCGAGTAGCCGACATTACCTCTAAGCAAAAATCTTGGGTTCGGTAATGGCATTCCAATAGCATGGTATTGGGTATTGCTTATTTCCAAGGCATGAAAATCCGACCGCTCAACATCCGTGATTGGCATTGATGAATGGCATGTCCCCGTGTTGAGGACATCTCGTTCAAAGACCGACCGTGACTAAAGCTATTGTTGATAATGTATTTCAACCGTTGGTGAAGAGTGGAGGGACCGCCCCACCATATGGATCCATGGTCGCCCCAAGAGCAAAGTTTGTATCCTCGAATCTATCTTGAGTACATGGAAAGATACTCAGAATGTATGAGGACCAATTTTGATTGGTAGCTCAATTACTCCGACCGAATTCCGACGGGCTCCATCAAAAGCTTTGATGATAGTATGGCTACTCCGAATTCGGTTGAGATTGATATTCATCTTCACCAAGGTAGCATATGGACAGATATTAAGAGATGAACCTCCATCTATCAAGACTCCAAATAGCATGTATCCATAGGATAAGACCGCAATGTGCAACTATCTTGCAATGACCGGCCCCTTCGGGCAGATGTCATCATCAAAGAAGGATATCACATTGTTGTTGAAAATGTGATCAACCAGATGTTGAAATTTTTCCGTATCAACCGATGTCAGGTAGATAGGCTTCTTCTAAAACCTTCAACAAGACCTTCCTGATTCTCGGTTGGTTAGACCAAGTCCAAAATTGATATTTGTTGTGGAGCTTTTTAAGCTTAAAACCACCTTGGCTTCGTGTATGACCCATATAGTGCGAGGAATTTTTCAATCTTCTCATGGGTATTTTCCCTTTGATTTGATGGTAGACTTCATCACCCGCTGGGAAAGATACAAGGATTTTCCTTCGACATCGTAGAAAGGGTTATATGTGAGGTGGATCCTTCACCTTCTCCATAATTCCATGGAACTTTGCGCAAGCTAACAATAGGATATCGTGCTCGCATGACACAAGTTGATTGGCTCTTGAGCGCTACCACTTTCAAAGGATTGTTGCTTCCTCGAGTTGAATTGTTGGCATTATGAGTGATTGATTAATCCCATCACCTTTCAAAGTGATATGATCGCTACCACACTCTTCCACTTAGTAGGACCTCAGATTCTCACTTGCACGTAACACAAGATCGCCGTCCGCTAAGTGCAGACACCACCGCCAATTAGATTTTGATAAGGTATGAGTGCCCAAAGATTCTTCAGTGATGTGACCGCGAGATCGGGAGTGATATTGACATACTCCATCGAATTTGTACCGCCCCGAATCTGGGGTTGATTGAGGTAGAAAGAAACTAATCCTTCCTTCATTGATTAACATATGAAGGATTTCTCCATAGGTTGGCCCAAATAGGTGAATTCCTTTTGTTGGCAAAATCCCGACGGGCCTTGGCATTTGCTCTCTTTGTCACTTTGTCTTCCAGCATTTCATTTTCTAAAAGTGACGAGGGAATATTCATGACAAGAGGTAGGAGACTGGCATGCTCCTGGCTGATTAATTGATGTGTAACTTGATGCTGATAAGTCACCAATTCTGCCAATTATTCAATTTGCTTGCCTAAAGCTTTTATCTTTTGTTCCATGGTGAACTGAAACTTGGCATAATCCCATTTGTCATCACCGTCTTTGGGGGTCTGGGAGGATTCACAGTTGAAATTGGAATTTTGTCCATTACTCCAATTGATCATGTTGACCTCTTCTTCTTTGTGCTGAGGAAGAGGGTTGTCTTGAACATGAGGCTGATCTGGTTTGGTGACCACAATCTCACCATTGTCTATCAGGTCCTGGATCTTGTGTTTCAAGGCCCAATAATCCCGAGTATCATGTCCAGTGCCCCTTTACATGATAAGCACATTTCGAAAGCAAGATTGAAACCCCGTCCATTAGGGCTGGCTGGTGGAAGAAGTTGTGTAATTTTCTTCTATGTTGTCAGAAGAGTGAGAATGTTCTCGAGGGTATCCCCTAAGGGTGTAAACACTCGAGGGCGTTTGACTTCTCCACCTTTTGGTATTGGAGGGTTCGTAGATCGTGCTTTGAAAGGGAGTGTAGTTTCTCCTTTGAATAGGCATGTTCGATTGCCTTTTCGACCTCGTAGAGTATCGTGAAAACATCTTCCTTTTCTTTTATGGACCCTACGAGGGTTATTTCCATAATTTCCTGACTTGATGTGATCAAAGAATACTTTTAAGGCGCCTATACAAGCCAATCATGTATGATGATAAAGCATATACTTTGTAATCAATCTTATTTATTTATTAATAAAGAATTATTTATTAAAGGCATTTATTATCTATATGGTGTTGTTTTAATAATATGTGATAAACCCATAGTTTTAAGCAATGCTTTTAGAATCATGATGAGATCATGCTAATGAGATCTAAATTCTTAGATAGCTTAAAACTAAAAAATGTTCCCAATCAATGGATTACTAAAAGGGATTTAAGAATCCTGATAGATTGGTACGTACGTTGTTTCGCTCATCGATGAGGATGATTGATCTCATGATCATTTGTGTGGAGACACTAAAGCAAGTATGTAGGTGCTTATTAGAGAATAAGTTCACCGAACGTGACTCGCTAAGGAATACCTAATGGAGTTTTACTTGTCTCAATCAATAGAATTCCTCAGAGTGATAGTAAGACAAATGATCCTTAGACTTGAGATCATCATAAGATCTTATATATAATGAATTACACTTCGACTTATTCCTTAAGACTCTTAGAGTATATCAAAGGGTATGCTTGGGTGTAATAAGTTATATATGAAGATAATGAATGATCAATAAAGAATCTACCACTTCTAGTAAAAGAAGAGAAATGTCCTATGTGATTCGATAAAATGACAACCCAGAATCTTTGGTTAAGGTGGAATGAAATTAGAAAGTAGTTTCTAATTTGCATTCATTAGAGTCAGTGCATTTAGGAATCGAAATACATATAATTAAATAAAATAAGACTTGATAAGAATTTCCATGTCTTATATTTAATCGGGACATCAGATGGTGGAAGGATTGAATTGTACTAAGAATAACTATTAACTCAAAGGTTCTTTTTATGATTAATGTTGAAATCTATATTATCCGGAAAGTCGCTGATCGCTAGGAGGCTTATCCCTATCAGAGAATAAATATTATTTATTTAAATAAATTAATCGCTTAATTTATTTATTTAAATAAGATTAGAATTGTTCTAATTGATTTATTCACAACCTGCTTAATATGGAGAACCTAAAGGGTCACACCATAAAAAGAAGAATAATTATTTAAGAAGTTAAATGGCATAATCGTAATAATATATAGTTAAGTATATTTAATTTAATCTATGGTGATAGAATAAATTAAATAGCTTAATATTTATTATTTAATATTTTAGAAATATTAAATATAAATTAATAAGAGGAGTCTTATTAATATTATTACAATTATTATTATTTTAATTTCTAAAAGAGTTTAGGAATTAATTTAATATAAGTACTTCATTTATTCCTAATAGGATTAGAGGAAAATTAGTTAAAGGAGTTTAATTAATTATCCCTAATAAGATTAGGGAGCCCATTTAATTAAAAGAGTTTAATTAAATAAATAATACCTTATTTTAATTAAAATAGGTTACCTCGATATCTTTATAAGAGGAGTCTTATATCGATATCAAATATACGTAATTCCAATAGTTGGAGAGTACGCCTTTTTTTTTATATAGAGATAGGAAAAACTAGGGTTTGAGCCAATACACCTTCTTCTTCTTGAAAATTCTTCTTCCTCGTGGATGGATCACCTCTGAGAGGCCATACACTTGGGTGGCTTACATCGATCAAAGGAAGGAATCTACCCGAGATTCAAGGAGATCATGAGAAGTAGGAGTCGAACTCTGCACTGCGTGGAAGCTCGATTTCACAAGGGTATGATTACATAACTTCTTTTTCTTCGCTTTAATTAATAATATGCATAAAGGATGATCCGGTAAATTGGTTTGTGAAAAATTTTAAAATCTGATTTTATTATGCTTCCGCTATTTTTTGCAATTTGATTGCTACTTTGATTTTCACAAAACCTAACAAAGGGTATCAAAGCCAAACTTTATGCTAATTATTAATTATTTTGATTCCATATATGTATGGGTATATATTTTGAATAATTTATTGGGCATAATTTGTTGTATAAAATTATTTTTTTAAAAAAAAAAAAAAATTTTTTGCCGAAAACTTTTTTTCGAAAAAATTTTTTTTTTTTTGTTTTTTTATTTCCGTGGGTGAATTTTTCAAAAAACTAATCCTGTTTTAGATCTATATATATATATATATATATATATATATATATATATATATATATATATATATATATATATATATATATATATATATATATATATATATATATATATATATATATATATATATATATATATATATATATATATATTATATATTTATATATATATATATATATATATATATATATATATATATATATATATATATATATATATATATATATATATATATATAATATATATATATATATATATATATACCGTGTTATATATTTATATGGTATAAAATTCATTATATAATATATATTATATATATATATATATATATATATATATATATATATATATATATATATATATATATATATAATAATTTTATAATTTTATAATTAAAATAAGAAGAGTTTATTTTAATTTTGAAATTGATTTCATGCAACATAAAATTGCCCATTAAATGATATTCATATATATATGGAATGATTTTATTTATTGATACATATGATGATATGTATGATAATAAATGGGATTGATTATGACTATCGACCAATGTGATTGATTTATTTTGGTCGATGTTTTGAATGAATGAGTTTTATTAAATGGGGTCATGGTACTTCGCCTTTTCTCGTTTTCTTCTTGATGTAAATTCTATCTCTCTCCTATGTACTTCCCTCGATCACGATCAAGGTTTCTATTTAAATTAAATAGTTTAATGTAATAGGATTAGTTAGAATTTTTTTCAAGAACCGAGATCAAGGAGCAAGGAGCGCTTTCAAGACCCGCTTGTAATGGAGCCCCTAGTTTAAATGTAATAGTTATATTTAAATGTTTATTCTCGCACCCTAGGGTTTGACCTTTTGGTTCACTTGGTGGCTCTAGTGAACCAAACTAGAATAAAAGTCCATAATCAATCCGTGTAGAATATAGTATTCTATATGTGCATGCTAGTATTATATATATATATATATGCAAACATGCTTTCGCATGTTTAATAATATGACGCGTATTTTATATATATATTTTGCATGCGCTACTAAAACAAGATGAGACTAATAATAACAAACCCCTCAATGAAATTATATTAAGTTGTAACGCTCAAAGATATTTGGAATATCGAACGTCGCTTTCTAGCATGATAAAAAAATAATAGAGCATTGAATATTTAATATGAGTTTGTTGTGCACACACAAGGCGTAGTATTAAATATTTGAGATGTTGTTTTTATTACATTTGATGTTTATAAGGAATTGAACATTACCGCTTTGTTGTGCACACACAAGGGTCAGTAGTTTTCTTCACTTATATGGAAATGTCAGTATGACTTAACTTAAATCATTTTAGTTCTGATGTGCACACACTCACCATTATGATTTAAGAGGCAAAATATAAGGAGTTACATGATGATGTAATTGACAAGAGTTGTCTACCTATTTATTTATATATAGTTTGTTGTGCACACACAAGGCTATATACATTTGAAATGGGATCCTTATTCTCACTAAAGAAATCTTTAATTAGATATTGCCGAAACTATATTCATGAGGGTAATATAGTTTGAAGAAAAAAAGTGGGAGATACCAATATAAAATAAGACCTAATTTATTTTGGTAATTAATTAAATGAATGTTTGCTAAAATATTATCTTTTTACATGCAGAATTTTGAAAATGTCACATTCACTAATTTCATCACAGAGAAGCATACTTGATGCTAACAAACCGACCTAATCAATTACACCTGACCGTTAAGGAATCTGAGAATTGTTCTCACCAATAAAAAAGATTTCTTATGTCCTAAATTCACCTCAGCACTCGCAAAAAAGTTGCGTAGATAAATTCCGAGAAAGAGATTGCTACTTTTAAATAAAGGGCAAGATGATGCATCGCGGCTCAATGCATCATGCTCGCATCCATGAGTAACGAAGCTTCAAATACAAGATGAAAATATGGATGCTCCTACTATGCTACCGCACACCTTCAAGAGTCAGATGGTGAGCAAAGTAGACCGCTAGATATGAAATATCTAAGGAGCTCTTCCGATCTCTGATGACCGAGGGCACTACCGCTGAGACTCATGTCTTAAAGATGATCAACTGATCAACGCCTTGACAAATTTTGGGTTCACTGCATGGATGGGGAGTTGAGTCAAGATTTGATCTTGCAAATACTCCCCGACACCTTCTCACAATTTGTTGTGAATTTTCACATGAATAAGTTGGACGTCACCTTGCCTCGAAAGTTACTTAACATGTTGAAAATCATCAAGGTCACTTCCCATCCAAGAAGAACCATGTCTTATCGGTGGATGATTCTTCCAAGAAAAGGAAGAGGCCCAAGGTATCTTCTCAAAAAAGAGAAATCCAAGAAGGCTAAGGAAAGGCGAAAGTGAAGGATCAAAAGAAACCCGATCCAAATAGCAAAGGAATTTGCTTCCATTGCAACAAGTCGGTCACCGAAGAGGAACTGCAAGGATTATCTTGCGAATAAAAGCGTAAGAAGCTTGAGAAGCTTCAATCCTAATCAAGGTTTGTTTATGATTGAAATTAATTTTTCTCGAAAGTCAATCTTCTACTGGGTATTGGATACCTACCGTGGTTCTCACATATGTAATAATATGCAGGACCGGTCAAGTAGAAAGTCGAAAGCAAGGATGAGGTCGCCCCACGAGTGGGAAATGGAGCAAAGGTTGTTGCATTAGTCAGTAGGGACTTATTGTTTAGCACCGCCACGGCAAATCCATTAGTTTAAATAATTGTTATTTTGTTCCGCCACTTATTAGAAACATTATTTCAATATCTCAGATTGATATGGATGGTTTTGACATTATAATAAAGAACAATAGTTGTTCTATTTATAATAATAATGTTTTATATGGTGTTGGTAATTTACTTAAATGGACTTTACATTCTCGACTTGCATGAAAATATACTTCAAATTGAACAAACTAAGAAAAGGAAAAGAGATGATGTTAATTATACCTATATGTGGGCAATCAGAGACTTGGTCATATTAATGAAACAAGATTATCCAAGTTGTATAAAGATGGGCTCCTAGAGCTATCGATTATGAATCATATCCAACTTGTGAATCTTGTCTCATGGGAAAATGACTAAATCTCCTTTTAGTGGAAAAGGAGAAAGAGTTACAGAGTTGTTAGCGCTGGTACACACACAGATGTATGTGGACCCATGACAACGAAAATGCACGAGGAGGGTATTCTTATTTTATTACATTCACCGATGATCACTCAAGATTTGATATGTGTATTTAATGAAATACAAATCAATCATTTGAAAAGTTCAAAGAGTTCGTAAGAAGTAGAGAAACAAACGGCAAAAGTATTAAGATTCTTCGATCGATCGAGGTGGTGAATACTTAAGCAAAGAGTTTCAATTGTCTCAAAGAAAATGGTATAATCTCACAATGGACTCCACCAGGACGCCACAACCGAATGGTGTATCTCGAAAGGAGAAATCGAACACCGCTGGACATGGTTCGCTCCATGATGAGTTTTACCGATCTTCCTATGTCATTCGGGGATATGCCCTAAGCTGCTACATATCTACTAAATAAGGTTCCCTCAAAATCATCCCTAAGACTCCATATGATGTGGACAGGAGGAGGAAGCCTAGTCTTAAGCATGTTAAGATTTGGGGATGTCCAAATTTTATGTGAAAAGGTTTCAAAATGATAAGCTTGGGACAAGATCCGATAAGTGTATTTTTTTGTGGATATCCTAAAGAAAGTTTAGGATATTATTTCTACAATCCCATCGAATAAAAGGTGTTTGTTGCCAAACATGCCGCCTTTCTTGAAAAGGAGTTTATCCTCAAGGGGTCAAGGAGGAAAATAGATCTTGAAGAAATTCAAGAACCACAAACCACTACAGATCAAATGGATGAACCTCGCCCAAGTAGAGATTCCTTCAGACAACACCCTATTCAGAATCTGAAGAAGAGTACCAAAGATACCGATAGGTATGGACTTGTCATAGAGGATGACGATGAGGTACGATCATAGATGATGATGATCCATTGAATTACTTAACAAAGCTATGAGTAATAAAGACTCTCGTAGAAGTGGCAAGAAGCCATGAAATCCGAGATGGACTCCATGTATGAAAACCAAGTATGGACTTTGGTTTCACCACCAAGGGCATTAAGCCTATTGGGTGTAAATGGGTCTTTAAAAGAAAGACCGAGCAGATTGCAAGGTAGAGACCTATAAGGTCCGATCGGTCGCAAAAAGGTTTCAAACAAAGACAAGGAGTCGACTATGACGAAACCTTCTCACCAAAGAGTAATGCTCAAGTCCATTCGGATTTTGCTTATGATCAGTAGCTTACCATGACTACGAAAATCGCAGATGGACGTGAAAACGGCCTTCCTCAATGGGAAACTTGAGGAGGATGTGTATATGACATGTACCAGAGGGGATTTGTTTCAAAGGTTGGAACAAATCAAGTCTCAGAAGCTACAACGATCCATTTATGGATCAAGCAAGCTTCTCAGAGGTGGAACATCCGCTTTGATGAGACAATCAAAGAGTTTGATTTTATCAAAATGAGGATGAACCATGTGTGTACAAGAAGGTTAGTGGGAGCTACTGTTTCATTCCTCAGATTATATGTTGATGATATATTACCGATAGGGAATGATATTCCTATGCTACAATCAATTAAAATCAAGTTATCTAAACACTTCTCCATGAAGGACTTGGGAGAAGCATCCTATATTTTGGGGGATAAAGATCTATAGAGATAGATCTAAAAGGATGCTTGGCTTGTCCCAAGGAACGACATCGACTCGATGCTAAAAGAGGTTTAGCATGGAAGATTCCAAAAGAGGTCTCATGCCGATGAGCCATGGAATACATCTCTCCAAGAAACAGCCCCAAAGACACCTCGAGAGAGAGACCAGATGAGTAAGATTCCTTATGCTTCAAAGAATAGATCTATCATGTACTTGATGATATGTACTAGACCGTATGTCGCCATGCACTTAGTGTAACAAGCATATATCAAATCCAATCCAGAGAAGAACACCGAAGGCAAAAGAAAAATATCCTAAAGTACTTAAGAAGAACTAAGGATGTATTTCTTTCACTTGGTGGGTCCGAATTAAAACTAGAGGGCTTCACAGACTCAAGTTTTCAAACGGACCAAGATGACAAAGAACTGCTTCGGGGTATGTGTTTACCTTAAATGGTGGCGCAGTTGAGTCGAAGAGTTCCAAACAAAGAAAAACAATTGTCGATTCAAAGGACAGAGGCAGAGTACATAGTCGCAAGTGAAGTCGCAAAGGAAGTCGTTGATGAAGAAGTTCATTACCATCAACTTGGTGTGGTTCCTAGCATTACAGACCAAAGACTTTTATTCTGCGGACAACACCGAGTCATTACAGCAGCTAAGGAACCCAGTCTCATCGTAAATCCAAACACGTGTCATGGCATGATTTCATTTGATCGTAGAGATCATCGAAGAGGAGACGCCACCTCGAGAGCGTGTGGACTCTCAAGACAATATTGCGATCCATTTACTAAAGCGCTAACACAACAAAAGCTTTTGATCATCACTTAGAGAAGATGGGTATGAGATACCACGACGATCGGCTTTAGTGCAAGTGGAGATTGAAAGTAGTATGCATACAAGCCAATCATGTATGATGATGATAAAGCATATACTTTGTAATCAATCTTATTTATTTATTAATAAAAGAATTATTTATTAAAGGCATTTATTATCTACATGGTGTCGTTTTTAATAATATGTGATAAACCCATAGTTTTAAGCAATGCTTTTAGAATCATGATGAGATCATGCTAATGAGATCTAAATTCTTAGATAGCTTAAAACTAAAATGTTCCCAATCAATGGATTACTAAAAAGGGATTAAAGAATCCTGATAGATTGGTACGCACGCTGTTTGCTCATCGATGAGGATGATCGATCTCATGATCATTTGTGTGAGACACTAAAGCAAGTATGTAGGTGCTTATTAGAGAATAAGTTCACCGAACGTGACTCGCTAAGGAATACCTAATGGAGTTTTACTTGTCCTCGTCAATAGAAATTCCTCAGAGTGATAGTAGTACAAATGATCCTTAGACTTGAGATCATCATAAGATCTTATATATAATGAATTACACTTTGACTTATTCCTTAAGACTCTTAGAGTATATCAAAGGGTATGCTTGGGTGTAATAAGTTATATATGAAGATAATGAATGATCAATAAAGAATCTACCACTTCTAGTAAAAGAAGAGAAATGTCCTATGTGATTCGATAAATGACAACCCAGAATCTCGGGTTAAGGTGGAATGAAATTAGAAAGTAGTTTCTAATTTGCATTCATTAGAGTCAGGCATTTAGGAATCAAATACATATAATTAAATAAAATAAGACTTGATAAGTAATTCCATGTCTTATATTTAATCGGGACATCAGATGGTGGAAGGATTGAATTGTACTAAGAATTATTAACTCAAAGGTTCTTTTTATGATTAATGTTGAAATCTATATTATCTAGAAAGTCGCTTGATCGCTAGGAGGCTTATCCCTATTGTAGAATAAATATTATTTATTTAAATAAATTAATCGCTTAATTTATTTATTTAAATAAGATTAGAATTGTTCTAATTGATTTATTCACAACCTATTAATATGGAGAACCTAAAGGGTCACACCATAAAAAAGAAGAATAATAATTATTTAAGAAGTTAATGGCATAATCGTAATAATATATAAGTATATTTAATTTAATCTATGGTGATAGAATAAATTAAATAGCTTAATATTTATTATTTAATATTTTAGAAATATTAAATATAAATTAATAAGAGGAGTCTTATTAATATTATTACAATTATTATTATTTTAATTTCTAAAAGAGTTTAGGAATTAATTTAATATAAGTACTTCATTTATTCCTAATAGATTAGAGGAAAAATTAGTTAAAGAGAGTTTAATTAATTATCCCTAATAAGATTAGGGAGCCCATTTAATTAAAAGAGTTTAATTAAATAAATAATACCTTATTTTAATTAAAATAGGTTACCTCGATATCTTTATAAGAGGAGTCTTATATCGATATCAAATATATATAATTCCAATAGTCGAGAGAGCACGCCTTTTTCTATAGAGATAGAAAAAACTAGGGTTTGACACACCCTTCTTCTTGAAAATTCTTCTTCCTCGGTGGATCACCTCTAGAGGCCATACACTTGGGTGGCTTACATCGATCAAAGGAAGGAATCTACCCGAGATTCAAGGAGATCGCGAGAGAAGTAGGAGTCGAACTCGCATCCTGAGGAAGCTCAGATTCACAAGGGTATGATTCCATAACTTCTTTCTTCGTTCTTCGCTTTAATTAATAATATGCATAAAGGATGATCCGTAATTGGTTTGTGAAAAATTTTAAAATCTGATTTTATTATGCTTCCGCTTATTTTTGCAATTTTTGATTGCTACTTTGATTTTCACAAATAATATCACAAGCGATTATAGTGCGAAGCACTAAGTGCAATAAGGAAATGCATTCGTACACATTCATCAAATGTAAATGCAACATCCACACACAAGCGGATATACAGATTTTGAAAAGATTAAAATAGCGGCTTAAGTCCTCTTACTAGAGTCCCAATGAGTCGCCACTTGTTGACGCTCGGGATTTTTAGATGTCCTTTCATTTACTTGTTCTTTGGTGTTCTCATTTTAGGTGAGATTTGTTTGAAAAACAAGTGAAAAGGTCCGATATGTATAATGTCGACGATGGACTGTTAAGAGTTGCCAGTTGGTTTTTTAAATGGTTGTACCAACACTATAAAGCCCCCAAATTCAGGTACTTTAAACCCGAACTCGGTGCTTTACGATACCATTTCTATGAGCGGAATAATACTAATAATAATAACAATAATATAAAAATCAAACTTAATTTACATTTATCAGAGTCTAATCCCAAGTACGCAACCTTTACTACATTCTTTACATGATATATAATACATATCATTATCTTAATATAGTTTAACTATTACAAAAGATACCATTAAACATATCTTTGTTTGCTTTCCTTTTTCGCTTGTTCTCATCTCGAACCTTGGTTGATCATGCCTAGTAAAAACATTTAATTTAAAGCAAGAATGAGCATTTGGGTGCCCAAAGTAGTAATAACAATTATAAATATAATTAATGAAAGAAATAAATGTTTTCTTTGTACATCACTTCTACAACGAATTTATAGTTGTGAAGCAAACTGAACCGATAATAATAACATAACAATTCTATCTCAAATTTTTGAAACTACGTATAGACTATATATATAGGGTAGTCGACATACTATGAACATTGTTTTAAATTTTTGATAAGGTTTAGCAGAACTTCATCTGCAAACTGTCATGGCTTACGAGCACGAGGGTGTACATCCCATGGACCCTGTATTGATCAATACTACATTACAAGAACGATAGGATCGTTCACTCTGTCCGCTTTGGGTGCATAAAAGTTTTCCCATGATCGGGATGTTCTTACTTAGACTAGAATCCAAACCAAAACAATTTGATTGGATACAAAAAGGTTTTATCATATTCAACGATATATCTGAATCGGTGTCTAGCTGATCAAGTAGCTTAGACGACTTATATATATATATATATATATGTATATATATCAACATGTGATTAAATACAATGATTATCTAAGTAGTGGGGACACTTGTATAACCATATATAGAAATTAACGAACAGAATATATATATATATATATATATATATATATATATCTGAATTACCATATACTAACATGTTGATAAACAATGATCGGATATAGAATATATCACAATAGGGTTAATAATTTAGTATAATAATAATATAATTCTGAAACTTTTTATTCATGTCCATTGCATAAAGAAAATACAAAGGTAAGATACTTTTGATGCTACCGCTTACGGTTAAGTAACTTAGTTCTATCTTTATATAACACCTATCGCATAATAAGATCATTTGATCGATTAGAATAACATACTATAACACATAGCAAGATCTTATTATTGCAATACGGTAGCATAACCTAATCACATTGTCACATATATTCAATAGTCATTGAATCATAAACAAACATAAATACAGTCAAAATATCTAAGTCCAGATCAATTCACAAACTCACATTAAATCTTCGAAGCTTTTTATCGAGTAATTATCGAGTCTAAGACTCTTTATCGAAGTTCAATATCTATTTAGACTATTTAAGTAATGATCATATTATTCTTCTTAAATGACTTATAATAATTTTTAAACATTTATTATAATTTATCACAAATTTTCAAACACCTAATCATTAGTAAATGATTTAAATATTAAACAATTTATTATCTTTAATATTTAATTAATGTTAAACCATTAATGAAACCATTGCCAAAATATTAAAGTTATTTATAATAACTTAAAATACTTTTAAAGTATTTATATTACCCTTAAATGATTTTTAAAACATTTAAAATCATTTTTAAATAATTACCATTAATATTAAAGTATTAATGTATTATTTATTAAAATATTAAAAGTCCTTATTTATAACTTAAAATATTTTTTAATTCATTAATATCCTTATTAAATGATTTTCAAATAAATAAAAACATTTTAAACTATTTATTTAATATAATTATTAAATAAACTTAATATCATTTATTATTAAATTAATATCATTAATATTAAATTATTAATAAAATTATCCTTTAAATATTAAAAGTTATATTTTACTCATTCCGTTCTAAATTAATCGCTTTCAATTTTGACTTTTTTTTTTTATGTCAAATTGACTATTTTAGAATTAATAATTAAGCATATATAAATATATTTCTAAAATTATAAAAATTAGAATTAGTAATAAATTGTATATATTTTCTTTTGGTTATAATCTCTTCACCTATATTTTAGCAAAAATAGTAAAAAGATTAGTTTTAAAAATAGTCAATTTGACTTTAAAAAGTCAAAACTGAGCAATTAATTTGGGACGGAGGGAGTATAACTTAAAATATCTTTAAACAATTTATTATCATTTTAAATAACTTTTATAATATTAAAATCATTGTTAAACTAATTTATTTAATATAATTATTAAATAACTTTAGCATCATTAATAGTAAATAATTAATGAGTTTTAACTTTAAACATTGAAAGTTATATTTTATAACTTCAAATACTTTTAAAATCTTTATTTTCACTTAAAATAATTTTTCTAATATTAAAATCATTTTTTTAAACTAATTTATTTAATATAAGTATTAAATAAATCTAATATCATTAATATTAAAATATTAATATTTTCATGACAAAATATCAAAATTATATTTTATAACTTAAAATATTTTTATATCCTTTAAATCATTTTTCTATAATTTTAAATCATTAATTCTATTTTCCATAATTTATTTAATACATTTATTAAATAACTTGATTATCATTAATATTAATTTATTAATGAAATTTCATCACAAAATATTAAAAGTTACATTTATAATCTGAAAAATATTTTAAAACACTTTATTCTTATTTAAAATAATTTTTATACCATTAAAATCATTTTTCTCTAATTTATTTAATACACTAATTAAATAAATTAAATATCATTAATATTCAAATAATTATAAATATTAATGAAAAATGTTCCAAATAATTAAAAGTTATTTTTCATAATTTAAAATAATTTTTAAAACTATTTTTGTAATTTTTAGAATTTATTTTCTATTTTTAATCATTTTTTGGAAATTCAAAAAATTAAAATAATTAAATCTGTTGTTGTAGCCTTTAGCGACGCTTTCTGTCATTGTTGGTGTTCTTGAGGCTCAAGAACACTGACAGTCAGTTGTTAAGGGGCCAGGTTTGACCGATCGTGACCTAGTGATCAAGCTGTTTCTGGGATGGGTCTTGTAATGATCGTGTAGTATTAATGTAATGCTACAGGAATCATCAATTAACAGGGTCTAACTACAACATACAAGCAAGATCTGAAGGTCCAAAGTGGTTGTCAGGTCCTTCCTGGGTTTTCTGGGTATAACTACTTTGTGCCTTAATTAAATCGATTTTTGTGTGATGCTATGATGTTCCAAGCAGTGTGTAGCCAACATATAAGTGAACAGGTCTAACATATAAAATTGATCTAATAACAAAACAATAGAGAGATCTATGCTGGTCAAACGTTGTCAGACGACACGTTCATCTGTTTTTCGGGTTACCCAGAAAACAGAAAACGTGTCTGTCTTACCTACTTTGACCAGCCACAGAGTTCATCATACTTGATGTTTAGGAGGTTTTAAGGCTTAAATGTGTAGTCCATATACCAACCTTCAACATGAATACAACAAAATCATTAAATCACTTAAAACCTGACAAATACAAGGCTTAGAAAAATCATGTCAGACTCGGATGCACACTTTATGGGTTACCCAGAAAGTGTTGGTCATGTTCGATCAACTCTCTTTGACCACTAATAGCTTGCTATATATGCATGATCTGGTCATGATACCAGTTCCAGATTAAAGTGATCATAACATACTACGAATTTAAACATTTAAACAGCCAAAAACACAAACAGGATGAGATCTACATGGTCTGACATTCGTTGTCAGACCTCGAAAACAAAATTTCTAGATTTTTGAAAAACATCAAATCCGAGCCTCTAGATGTTATGGATCTAACATCTAGCAACCCAGATCACTTAGTTAGACTTCATACAACATTTATAACACAAAAAACTTAACATCTAACACAAGATTAAAAATCAGATTTTGGTTTTTAAGTTATACCTTTCTTGAACAAATCCTTGATTCAGGGCTTATGATCTGTTAGAGGAATTCGTGGGGCTTGCTTTGGGGACTGATCTACTATATTAATTTGTAGGTTAAAGCGAGAGGGGGTCTTGGAAGAGAGTTGTGCATAAATGAGCAATAATGCAACATTTTCTCTCTCTAATTCTATTTATACAAGCCTTAGATGCAATGTATTGGCTGAGTTGCTACTGATTTGCTGATATTTTTGATCACATGGGTTCCCTAGGGTTGGCCAACAACTCCACATAGGTCAAGATCTAACATTCTAGCTTTAATAATGCAAGGGCAAAGTGGTCTTTTCCATTATAATTTTAATGACACAATGGTCATTTGGCAAACCCTTAGGGTTTAACCCTAAGGTTTAGCACAAACCATATTTAGGATTTCCAATTTAGGGTTTGCACAAAAAAAAAATTAAATGAATTTAGTTTCTAAAAAAAATTAAAATTAGGGTTTTCCTTAAGTAGATTAGATTTCTAATTATCTAAACTAGAAAATTAAATTAAGAATTTACTAATTATAATTAACCTCGCTAATTTAGCAATTAGGGCACCAATTAACAAATTAGGGTTTATAATATAAATATTAGGATTTCTAGAAATTTAATATTTCTAAAATTTTAATTAGGGTTTTGAATAATTAAGATTCTCCCTAATTAGGGTTAAGTTTTTTTTTCTAAATAGTATTTATCTTTCCAATTTAGCAATTAGGATTACCCAATTAGCAATTTACCATTAGGAAATTAGGGTTTTAAATTTTTAGCATTTAATTAATATTCCTAATTTATACAATTAGGGTCCTCAATTTGCAATTAGGGTTTCTTAATTAATAATTAGGGTTTTCTAATTAACCTTAAATTATGCCAAACACAACATAATTCAATTGACACAATTACTACACAGTCTTAAATTCCCAATTGAATTAAAATTAAATAGGGTTAATCAAATTAATGCTAGGGTTTGTCATAAGATACCATAATTGACCAACATTATCAGTCCACACATATACAGTACATATTTACGGCACTGAAATAAAATAATATTATAATAAATATCATTAATCACATAACATAACTTCTAGACAGATTTTAAAGTCTCATTTGACTTCAAACTAGGGTTTGTCAGTAACATTAAAATTGTTCCATCAAAACTGATCCTCACATTAACCTTACACACATAGCATACCTAATTATAATACTCACAAATAATAATATAATATTATTATTCTCATTTCTTGATCAAAATCCAAAATTAGGGTTTGGATTCCATATCTGATTTATCTTCTATATTTAACCTTAATAATTAAGGTAAAATAATTAACTTAATAATCTGTACCAAAATTCATATAATAAAATAATTGTTATAATTATTCATATTTAACATTATTAATTAAGTTAAAATAATTAACTTAATTAAACTAGCATAAATTCATATATTAAAATATATTAATTATTATAATAATTTTAATAATCATTTCATATATTATTTAAATAATATATAATTATATTTTCATGGAAAATAATTAATAAAAATATTTCTACTTGTAAAATTAATTATTATAAGAATATAATTCATAATGATCAATAATTCTAAAATAAAATTATTTGCAAACATTCATGTAATAAATATATTTTTATTTATTACAATAATTACATAAGCTTTACCTTGTACAAATCCTCATCTTTAAAATAATAATAAAAAAATTATACGCAAAATTTCTGATTTAATTATATAGAAAATATCGGGTTGTTACAAACACAACCGAGAAAAGGTTTGCACATTGACCCAGTGATGTGACACTGCTAAACGAATTCGAATGAAACCAAGAGATTCATTAGGTGCAGGGACTTGGTTATGCGGAGGGAAGGTGTTAGGCACCCCCCGACATCCGTGTTACCACGTTGACCGCCTCTTTTCAAGAAACTATTATCTGAATGTGTGTGTGTGGGTCAATGTGATGTTATTTAGAAGTAGTGCGATGCCTCGTTCGCACCTATATACACATGGTTTGAATTTATGTAAAAATTCAATTTTAAGCAAGATATAGCAGTGATGTTTTATAAAAGAGGTTTTTCAAACCCTGATGCTCAATAGTAATTGAGACCTTTTACACTCCCATTTTATTAAGTGTTCGACTGATTGATTTTATTTTACTTAATGCGAGGCATCCGCAAAATGCGAAAATAATGTACAAAATAATGCCGACTTCCTAATGGGTATGGAAACCATCTCGAGAAAATTCGAACCTTGAGCAGAATAATTTACAAAGTTTGCTTAAAATTTGAAAATGTCCATCACGGAACCGAATCTCTAGATCCAATAAATTTGAATCAGTGATCACATGATTCTAGGCGCACAAGATATCGCAATTTGTATGAAAGCGATAAGCGGTATATATATAAAAGCGTAAATATATATATCTGACATGATCACCAACCACGAAGCACCTCCATGGGGGGATCGAGAAATGTAAATAAAATCGTAAAAGCTATCAACCGCCACGGAGGAAACTCGGTAGCGGGACAAAATGTAAATAAAGTCAGAATCGGTCCAACCGCCACGAAGGGAACTCGGTAAGGGACAAAATGTAAATATAACTATACAAAGCGATCAAGCGCCACGAAGGAAACTCGAGGCGGGGAATGAAACGTAAATAAAAGTGTAAAGCGATCAACCACCACGTAAGTAAACTCGGTGGGGCCGAAATATATATATATATATATATATATATATATATATATATATATATATATATATAAGCGAATAAACGCATTATAGGATGTAAAATCCGGGCTCATGAGCAGAGTTCGACAGCAGTTCATATGTATAAGTATATATATATATATATATATATAGCGAATAAACTCACTAGGATGTAAAATCGAGGCTCATCGAATGAGTTCGATAACAGTTCATATATATAATATATATATATATATATATATATATATATATATATATAAGCGAATAAACGCACTGAGATGTAAAATCCGGGCTCATCGAGCAGTCCAAACACACGTTAATATATATATATATATATATATATATATATATATATATATATATAAAAGCGATAAACGCACTGGCATCAAGTCTAGGCTCATCGAACAAAGTTCAACACATAGTTCATATATATACACATAGTTCATATATATATATATATATATATATATATATATATATATATATATATATATATATATAAAAAGCAAATAAGCGCTCGGACCAAAGTCTAGGCTCAATTGAGGCATAACTCGATAATGTTAGTCCAGATATATAAATATATATATAATCTATATATATATACAAACAGAAATGAAAAATGCGGACCAAAGTCCGGCAAATCTGTATGACCACGACTCAACGTGAAGAAGGGTGTGTGCGAGAGATGAAGAGAAAGGCTTTAAAGTGTGTAAGAAGGCTTACAGTTGACTGCCAAAGAAGACTTCTATATCTTTAAAGTGGGTAAACACTGGCTTTTGTAGGTACAAAAGAGGCTATATGTGAGCTCACAAGTGTTTAAAATGAGAAAGTACACTATATGGGGTGAGTGCAGAGCAAATTGGGCAGGGCTTCCTCGCCGTTTTCTCTTGCAAAATGGCCACCCCAAGCCCTCCATTTATAGAGGATGGAGCCGCAGGTGTACCAGCGGCTGAGCCGCAGGTGTACCAGAGGCAACTCGGGTGGGCCCGAGTTTTTCGGGGCGGGTCGTCTCGTAGTACGTGCACTCGGGCACTGTAAGGTCCGCTCGAACTTTCAGAAGTGCAATCCGAGCATCCGATTGAGGTATACAGGACCTATTTTGGACCGCCATTGTTGAGAGTTGTACAATGGCATAAGATTGGAGTTTGTACGAAGTCATTGAAGATGGGACGATGCCCTCTGGTCTTCAAGCTTCAAATTCTATCCATTACCCCGCACAATAGTCACTCGGGATTGGTTAGTCTTGTGGGACATCGTTGTGTAGAGATGTTGAGACGACGTGGCATGGCATCGTGTTGGCTAGATGACGATGTAGCCCCTACAGTTAACACGGTTTGAAATGATAATGATGACGTTACTCGAGCTTATTTGAGATTGACTACCGCATTTGTTGAAGGTCCTCATTGTCATCTTTGAGGTGTGTCTGTCCTCCCGGTGTTATCGCCAGGTTAGTGCAGTGTATCTCGTTGTGAGCGCCGAGATTGAAGCTGATCGCATTTGAAACAAGCATTTCCGGGGTTATCGTCGAAACTGCATTCCTTGGGGTTATCACCAAGGTTGGTGGCTATTCCCATGGTTGGGACTGAGACTGGATACCTCGGGGTTATCTCCGAGATTAATCGGTCTTCTCCGGTGTGTGTTCCGATATTGGATCTGCACGCCTCGGGGTTATTTCCGAGGTTGGAATTGTTACTCCCAGTGTGTGTTCTGGGGTTGATGCTGAACTTCCGATAGAATCCGGTATGGATATGGATCGTCTTTCAAGGTTACCTCTTAAAACATGAATCTGTCCTCCTGCAATGTTAGTGACAGTAGTACAAAAAATTTCGAGTGTCTACAACAACCTTACGAAAATAATCAATTTTGGCATGATGAGTGGTTAACCAATCAATCCCTAAAATCACATCAAAAGCAAGTATCTTTAAAGAGATAAGATCCACATGTAATGTGATGGTACCAACTTGGATTAAACAAGATTTATAAACAGTGGACCTAACGAAAGTTTCTCCTAACGGAGTCTCCACTGATAAATCAAAGTCTAATTTCTCTGGAGTCAAGTTTAAATGTTGAGCACAAGCAGGGGAGATAAAAGAATGTGTAGAACCAGTATCTAGTAAGGTATAAACTTCTCAAGAGTTTATGATAAGCTTACCCATGATCACCTCGTTCGGGTTCCTTGCGTTTTGGCCAGTCACGATAAACGCTCTTCCAGGAACCACTGATTTTGACTTATCTGGGACAGCCTTTGGAGTCACCATCCCCATTGAACTTGGTTTCGTAACTAGACAATTTCTAGCTATATGACCTTCCTTTCTACAGTTATAACACACCTTGGATTGTTGTGGGCAGTTTGGGTTGATGTGTCCCTCTTTCCCGCATTTGTAACAAAACGGCCAGGTGCTCGTTCTCCTCCCCCAGAAATAGTTGATGTTTCTGATGACGTCTTCACGTTATCATTGTTGTACCTTCTCTTTTGAAATCTCCTCCCGACTCGCTCCTTCTATTATCACGTACGATTATTACCACCAAAGTGGTTACCGCTTTTGTCCGAATGTTTTCCTCCTCCTTTGGTCTCTCATTGCTCCGATGACCACTGCCACCGGTATGACCCTGGTTGTGTTCCCTTGGTTGAACATACTCATTATCTCACTATAATAATTGAGCCCTGTTTACAACATTTGAATATAAAGAAATTTTATGAGAGATAAGATATTGCCGAATCTCAAGTTTTAGACCTCTCAGAAACATCCTTGTCATTCGTTCCTCATTCTCTACCAAATGAGGTGCAAACCTGGATAACTTAGCGAACTTCGCCTCATACTGGGACACCGTCATGTTATTTTATTTCACTCTGATAAACTCTACCTCCTTCATATGACGAATACTTTCAGGAAAGTACTTGTCATTGAATAGTTTCTGAAACGTTTCCCAAGATATGTTGAGTGCGGTAGGCTGGGTACGCTTCACAGACTTCCACCAGTAGTCTGCCTCACCGCAGAACATAAAGGTGGCGAATGGAACCTTCTGTTCCTCCGTGCATCCTAAGACATCGAATATCTTGGTAATTTACTTGACCCACGTTTCCGCCTTGATCAGATCCGGCTTTCCAATAAATTCGGGTGGTCCCAACTCTTTAAACTGCTAGGCTGTGATAGACCGTGCGTTGCTATCACTTCCACCCGTATTTTGTACACGAGTCTCCCTCGTCTGATTTTGCATGAACTGCAAAAAGCTCCTAAACATTCCATCATTCATCGTTTTCTCGGTAGTGTTGTTTACAGGAGGAATATTGCCTACCTGTTGTACGTTCTCCTGGTTTGTGACTAAAGGTTGTTCCACAGTCTCATATACTCCATTGTTAACGTTCTCAGCAGCCATTCTTAAATACTGCCATAAAGCAAGTGTTAATTAAACAATTTAATATATCACATAATATCCCTATATTATGACCGACCAACAAATAAGCTTATATAGGACACACTAGCGAAGGATTTACTCATCTCTCCCTTCCTGGTTCTATTCCCCGATCTCCGCTAGAGACCATATCTCTAAGCTTTGATACCAACTGTGACGCCCCCAAAATAGGTATACAATACCCATTCTCGAGTCGCCAAATACATGGTACGAGAAAGCAAACTACAACTTCAATAATACAATTTTAGTAAAAATACGATAACACATCTTGTGAGTTTAAATACAAATATTGTCTTCTAGACAATATCCACACTCAAATAAGTCCTCATTACAATTATTCAAACACTATTTTACAAAAATAGTGAGAAATTTTACTAAAACATCTTTCTAGAACTATCACTCCATACCCATTACTAGATCCTCGCTATGTTCTTACCTCCTCGAGAAGAAAAATGGAACAAAAAGCAAAAGGGTGAGCTCAACTAGCCCAGTAAAGAATATTATGACTAAGATAATATACAACAAATTATCATTAGTCTTCAACAGGGAAAAATCTGATAAAATATAATAGACAACAAGTTTTAGATCAACAACTACAGCGGAAACAACAATCCATTAGAAGAGTCACGTAGAGAATGAATTCTAATATCTTCTAAGATTTAAAAGTCCATCATCAATATTTTATCCCTGTAACATCAATCAATATACATCTTTAATCAAATATTCATCTTTGCACTATAGGCCAAAGATATTCATTTGTATCACCAGTCGGTCATGTTCAGCTCAACACCTGTTCATCTTTCCACTACGGGCCAAAGATATTCATCCGATAATAATTCATCTTTGCACTATATGCCAAATATATTCATCCAGTATCACCTATTAAGGACTGAGGATGATGAAAAATATTTTAGAGAACGAATCCAGTGAGACAGAAGGACAAATATTAGGGATTCGTATTTCGGTTTATCCAAATTCAATAATACTCCATAATAACCAATTGTGAAATAGAATTCAAAAATAAAGATCGAAACATGGATACAATCAAAGATAGTAACCATAATAGACATCTTGGACAAAAAGGAAAATTTTCATTTTTCAATGAATAGTGCCGTATTCGTGAATAATGTCGTATACGTGAATAGTGCCGTATACGTGAATAGTAACCCCGACACAAAAAGTTCTAAATTTGATAAAAAGTTCAGACCAATATTTCGGCATAATGATATTGAAAGAAATAATATCATTTATGAAGAAAATAACATCCCTTACCTCAAAATAACGGTACTTCTGATCAAAATATCTGATATAAAGTCAAGGAAGCTTATATTTAACAAGAACTCTCAAAATATCTAAATACTCACAAAAATACGCTCGACAATATAGAGAGAAAGAAAACTAGTTTCTGGTGTGATTTCCAATTCTAACCTAAGCGTTTATTTATAGGAAAATGCTAGAACGCCTGTCGACGTCGGGATTTTTAGATGTCCCTTTCCATTACTTGTTCTTTGGTTTTCTCATTTTAGGTGAGATTTGTTTGAAAAAACAAGTGAAAAAGGTTTGACATGTATAATGTCGACGATGGACTGTTAAGAGTCGCCAGTTAGTTTTTTAAATGGTTGTACCAACACAATCGAGAAAAGGTTTGCATATTGACCCAGTGATGTGACACTGCTAAACGGGTCGGTGAAACCGAGATTCATTATGGTCCGAGGAATTGGTTATGCAGAGGGAAGGTGTTAGGCACCCCCCCGACATCCGTGTTACCACAGTGACTGTGACGCCCCCAAAATAGGTATACATCACCTATTCTGAGTTGTCAAATACATGGTACAGAATACAAATACAACTTAATTATACAACTGTCGTGTAAAGTATGACAAAACATAAGCTGTGAGTATTAATACAAATATTGTCGTCTAGACAATATTCAAACTCAAATTCAATATTATTACATTTATTTTCCACTATTTCACTAAATAGTGAGGACTACTAATGCTATCATCAAAATCCGTCACTCTCGTTTCTCCGACTAGTCCCTGCTACGTTCTCATTTCCGAAGAGAACAATAAAAGTAAAAGGGTGAGCTCAACTAGCCCAGTAGGAAATATTATGACTAAGATAATGCAGAATATATTATCGTTAGCCTTCAACAGTGTTAAACTGATATAATATAACAACCATCAAGTTTAACTACAGCGGAACAAGTAATCCATTAAAAGAGTCAAGTAGAGAATAAAATCTACTATCTTTTATGATTTAAAAGGTTTTCAACACTTTTATCATTTGGGACTCGACAATAAATAATCCACATCACCGAATCACCCCTGTAATACGGCCAAGGATATTCTTTAGTATCACGACCATAATTATCCATGCACTACGGGCCAAGAATATTTGTGTATTCATTAATGGTCATGATCATGCCAACAACTATCCATCAATGCACTACGGACCAATGAGGACTTTTACCACATCATTTGTAACATTATGGTCATGATTACACCAAATAATCCCTGGTCATAATCATACCAACTCCTTCTATGCACTACAGGCCACAGATGACTTTCAAAAAAATATAAACATGAGGATGATGACAATGATATAAGAATTTAATAAAACAAGTTCAAGAATAATTTTATCCAGGATCTAATAACGTCCAAATTGTCAACATGATACAGCTTTGTAAAGTAAAATTCAAGAATGCTCAGAAGAATATTTCCATGAAAAGATACTGGATGAAGCGCAAATATCAAGGATATTCCACTAATTTCATGGAGTATAGAAGTCAAAACTTTAACCAACTGAGTATAATAAGGAATGGAATAACAAAAGAAATCACCGGACATGCGATAGACCACACAGCAAAAGTTATTCTAACGAATAATAAATAACGGAATCGGTCCCACGTAAAATGCATGAGCGGGATATTCAAATGAGAATAATAAAGACGGAATCGTGTTAAGTAAAAACGCATGCATGTGATATATTCCAATGAGAATAATAAAGGCGGAATCGAGTCCGGCGTAGAAATATATGAACATGATATTCCAACAGTAATAATAAAGACGGAATCAGTCCGGTGTAAAACGCATGCATGTGATATTCAATGAATAATAAAAAGAGGAACGAATCCGTGTCGTAAAAGCAACGTAAACGAGGATGTTCCAAATGTAATTATAAAGAATGGAACAATGAAGAATTTCACCAAGTATAGGGTAGCCACAGATCAAAGTTATTCCAATGAATAATAAAGAATGGAATAACGTAAGTTCTCTTCAAAGATAAGAAAGAAATAATACTCCCTACCTTTAGAAAAAATTGGATCTTTGGAATAGTGAGGTAGCAGACTTCTCTTCTTCTTTCTATAATTTCTCTCTATAATAATCGCTCTAAAGCTTTTTTGAATTGGTGAGAAATGAAGGAAGAATGAGCTTCTATTTATAGAAAAATATAGTTTCGATAATTGCGCTTTTGGGGCTCAAAAAATTTCGATCTGAATACCTCCAACTTTTCCTTTATTTTTAATTTAGTCATGGAAGTATTATCAAACTTGCACCACCTCCTCTAATAGTAAATAATGTGATTCAATAGTAAATTATGTGAATCAATAGTTCTAGACATGTGAAAATACGAATTACAGTATAGTACCTCCATCTATACCTCCATTTTTAACTTAGTCGTGCAAGTATTATCAATCTTGCACCAACTCCCCTAATAGTAACAAGAATGTGAAACAATAGTATAAACATGTGAATAAATAGTTATAATCATGTGAAATAATAGCAATCAATTGCTCATTTATCCGGTTGAATACCCGATTGGTCAATATAACCTCCAGACATCAATTATTATCGAAATAATTATCGATTTTCACTAACACAAATAATTCCAACACAATGAAACCATTTTTATCAAAAATATAAATTTTGAAATTTCGAAGTTTGACTTTTCCCGAAAAAGTCAACTATTGACTTTGACCAAATAGTGAATTCAAAAAATTTTGTGTTTATAGACTATTTTACTAATTTCATCGTTCCGGACTCAAATATCACGTCCGCGTCTCCAAATTCAACTCCGAACACAACTTCAATTTTAATAACATTCATCATTAATATTATAACTCACCATATTTATCAATCAGTCGTTCCCGTGAAAGAGGGGCTTTCGAATAAGGATTTCTCCTATTGGCGCATGATTAGGTGACCAAACCTCTCCTTGTGAACTTACTAGACATTGTAAATATTGCAATTTAATAATATTAATAACTTTGTCGTCTCAATTATTGATTTAATAAAATAAATATTATGCAGATGATACTATGACAATAATCGAATCAATAATATGAGAGATATGATGCGGCAGCATTCATGTAGCAATAATTGAGTATAAGCGAGTGACTTCTCACGTAAGCATCAATAATCAATACGGTTGTGCTACTATACAACCACGCGCAGTATCACTATACTTTTACTAATAGGGTAGTTCAACGATTAACAGTAAAACTTTCGCCGTTATTTTTATAAAGTATTTTTGTCGTTTTCTCGATCAAATGATAATTTCGTTGTGAGAGGTCCACCAATGATTGTCTTGGTTATCTGAATATTCCTGTTAAAACGAATATTCCCAGACCAATCGAATATTATATAACAACTTATGTACTTTGCAAAATTTGTAAATATTACCCTAACTATAACATTATATCAAATCCACACCATAATATTCAAAAATATATTTCGAGAAAATTTAATCTTTATTCAAAAAGTTGGGGTCTTATGTGTGACCGCTTCTTTTCAAGAAACTATTATCCTGAATATGTGTGTGTGTGGTCAATGTGTCATTATTTGGAAGAAGTGCGAGGCCTCGTTCGCACCTATATACACAGGGTTTGAATTTATGTAAAAAATTCAGTTTTTAGCAAGATATGGCAGTGATGTTTTATAAAAGAGGTTTTTCAAACCCTGATACTCAATAGTAATTGAGACCTTTTACACTCCCATTTTATTAAGTGTTTGACTTGATTGATTTTATTTTCGAGATGCGAAGCATCTTTAAGAAAATAATGTACAAAATAAGGCCGACTTCCTCATGGGTATGAAAACCATCTGAGAAAATTCAGACATCGCAGAATAGTTTATAAGCTGCTTACAGCTGAAAATGTCCATCACGGGAACCGAATCTAGATCCAATACGTTGAATCTGTGATCACATGATTCTTAGGCGCACATGATACCACAATTTATATGGAAGCGATAGCGGTATATATATAAAAAGTCGTAATATATATATACGTACATGATCACCAAATACACGAAAGCACCTCCATGGGGGATCAAAAATGTAAATAAAGTCAGTAAAGCTATCAACCGCCACGGAGGAGAAACTCGAGCGTGATTTAAATGTAAATAAAGTCAAAGCTATCAATCACCACGGAGGAAACTCGAGGCCGGGACAAAATGTAAATAAAGTCATATAGTAGCAATCAATCGCCACGAAAGTGAACTCCGAGCGAGGACAAAACGTAAAGAAAGTTGTAAAGCGATCAACCACCACGTAAGTAAACTCCAGTGGGGCGAATATATATATATATATATATATATATATATATATATATATATATATAAGCAATAAATGCACTTAGGATGTAAAATCCGTGCTCATCGTCATGAGTTAAACAGCAGTTCATATATATATATATATATATATATATATATATATATATATATATATATATATATATATATATATATATATATATATATATATATATATATATATATATAAAAGCGAGTAAACGCATAGGATGTAAAATCTGTGCTCATCGAATGTAGTTCGACACACGATTCATATATATATATATATATATATATATATATATATATATATATATATATATATATATATATATATATATATATAAATAGTAAACGCATCGGATGTAAAATCCAGGCTCATCGAACAAAGTTCGACACATACGCTTAATATATATAAATGTATATATATATTAAAGCAAGAAACGCCTCGCATCAAGTCTAGGCTCATCGAACAAAGTTTGACACACAGTTCATATATATATATATATATATATATATATAAAAGCAAATAAACGCCTGCGATCAAGTCTAGGCTCAATCGAGGCATAACTCGATAATGTTAGTCCATATATATATATATATATATATATATATATGTATATACAAACCGAAATAAAACCACGGAATCAAGTCCGCAAACACACACGCAACACGACTCTCAACGTGAAGAAGGGTGTGTGCAAAGATGAAGAGAAAGGCTTTAAAGTGTGTGAGAAGGCTTATAGTAAAAACCAAAGAAGACTTCTATATCTTTAAAATGGGTAAACACCGCATTTTGTAAGTACAAAAGTAGCTATATATGAGCTCACAGGTGTTTAAAATGGGAAAGCACTCAGTATATTGCAAGTACAGAGAAACTTTGACAGGGCTTCCTCGCTCTTTTTCTTCTTAAAATGGCCACCCCAAGCCCTCTATTTATAGAGGGGGGAGCCGCAGGTGTACCTGCGACTGCTCGGGTTGTCCCGAGTTTCTCGGGTTGGGTCATCTCGTAGTACGTGCACTCGAGCACTGTAATATCCGTTCGAACTTTTAGAATTGCAATCCGGCATCGGACTGAGGTATATAAGACCTATTTCGGACCGCCGTTGTTGAGAGTTGTACAATGGCATGGGATTAGAGTTTGTACGAAGTCATTGAAGATGGGACGATGCCCTCCGGTCTTCAAGCTTCAAATTCCATCCGTTACCCCGCACAATAGTCACTCGGGATTGGTTTTCCTTGATTCTTGTGGGACATCATTGTGTAGAGATGTGTGTATAAAATGTTGAGACGACGTGATGGGGTATTGCATTGGCAAGATGACGAGGTTGCCCCTCACCGGTGTTATCGCCGGTTTAATGATAAAGCGACGTTGCTCAGTAGGCTTCACCGAGATTGACCGCCGCAAGTGTTGAAAGTCCTCGATGTCAACTCGAGGTGTGCCTGCCTTCCCGTGTTATCTTCTAAGTTGGTACTGGGTGTCTCGCCAGAGCGCCGAGATTGAAGTCGGTTGCATTTGAAACAAACATTTCGGGGTTATCGCCGAAACTACATTCCTTGGGGTGATCACCAAGGTTGGTAGCTATTCCCATTATTGATTGGTTATCTCCTAGATTAATTCCTTTCTCCTCCTGTGTTCTGGATACCGACGGAGTTATTCCGAGGTTGGAGTTGTTACTCCAAGTGTGTGTTCTAGGGGTTGATGTTGAACTTCCGGTAGTATCCGAAATGGATATGGATTGTCTTCCAGGGTTCCCTCTTGAAAGACAAATCTGTTCTCCTGTAATGTTAGTGACATGTGTACAGAAAATTTTGAGTGTCTACAGATGCCCCTCTTTATCATACTCATGCAATGCAATGCATGGGTGGGATAAAGAATCTTAGACGCTTGAAATGTAACAAGACAAACACGATATCATGTAAAAAACATAATGCAAATGCATGATGCATGTGTACGAGGTTGCCCAACATGCTGGGGATGATTGCTAGCTCCCTGTTGCTTCAACTGGGGATTGGCAATGATGACCAGATTTGATGTGTAATCCAAATTTGTTAGGATGTTGATGTTGGGGTTATCACCAAATTCCTGGATCCTTGATAATGACTTGATCCTGAAGAAGTACCTCTTATGTATAAGAGATATATGGGGATAAAGCTTGGTCTGTTTGAGGACATGTATAACATATTCCATCATCGATCCTCCTTGATGACGTTGACGTTTCCTAGTTAGTATCGCCAGGACATGTCAAGATTCTGTTGGATTTACTGCCAATAGCAAATGATGTCAGGGATGCCTTACCTTCGTTGATGTGTACTTCACCGGCATGTGAATCAACGGCTGAAAAAGAACTATGTGGGGAAAATTTGTCAAGGTTGCTTGACTTTCGTTGACGTATAAATCAACGACAGAACGTGTTGTAACCCCTGTCAGGGATTCGCTGGGGAATATGAGTAATCAGGCATGAGATCCTCGAATAGCTCTCGAGCTTCGATAGGTTTAATCGCCATCGACTGAGATAATGTCAAGGCTGCTTGACCTTCGTTGATATGTGTGTCAACGACTGAATGTGCATTGTAACCCCCTGCCGAGGCTTCACGTTGTAACCCTTATCGGGGATCCATGTTGAAACCCCCATCGGGGATCCACGTTGAAACCCCCGTTGGGGATCCACGTTGTAACCCCCGTCGGGGATCACATTGATCTTTAGGGTAATGACCCGGAGTTGGCGACATTGGACCTGTACACGGTATTGTCGGATGTGATTTGTAACAAAATGAGATCATTGGCAGGGTATACCTCGTGTTTGGGTGACTACCAATGAGTGATGTACAGACTCAAATTTCCATCTGAGAAGACCAGGATTGTATGCTGTTTTGCTCAATCGCGTAGCATTTTTATTCCCGATTTGACTTTTTCAGTCCGCAAGAACTCCTTTGCAACTCGAACTGGACCGAGCCAAAGGGATGGAGCCCATATAGGGGTGCCGCAGGTACACCTGCTTCAGCCGCAGATGGACCTGTGGCCAACCATGGATGTTATAATCCAGCAGGTTGGTCACACAAGTCATTTTTAACTTATCTCGCAAAGAAAAATCCGAGGGCCTCCTTCGATCCGGCCGTTAGTTCGCTATTTTTGCAAATTTCACATCGCATAAGTGTTCTGCACTATCCTGGTAACGTATGCATGTATTTTTTCCAGTTTTTATCTGTTGGAATTTGAGTTATCGCATGAAATGCATCTAAACACATAGTAGTGATTATGTATGCACAAATGACTTGATAAAAAAAATATTCAACATAGTAAATGTTAGTATTGAACCATGCTAAACATAATGATGTGAAAAAATTTAACTTTTGAGACAGTCAAATTGGCACCTTTTCTGCTATTTGTCCTATTTTAGGTCCAATGAGCAAAAGGTAGAAAGGCAAATTACTCCTGATATTGAGGTTAACCTTATGCATGGATGATTTTGATTTTTAATGCATATATTATGTATATGACTTTGGGGCAGGTGTGCTACTGAATGGCCACCTAGTCATGCCTATGTGCATGTGGATAGCTATTTTCAAAGGGGACTATGGCAAAAAATTTCAAAATGTAGGCATTTAATTAGTCATGTAATTTTAACTCCACTATAGATGTATATTAAAGTAATGCATGCATGCATGTAGTCATAAAATGCATTTTAAAAAGCTCTAGGTAAGGAAATACCACACCCTTTCTAAGGTGATTTGGAGACTTGTTATCCAGATATTATGGATCCGGATCAGCCTAGTAGTTCCCGTAGGACCACTTCTGGTATATGGCGGAGGGCTTCTGAAGTGCCTCAACCCCGTTCTATCAGACACCCTCATCGATTGGTAGAGGCCGTGATTCGTCCAGTCCGGGCTGACGTGCCAGACGTTGAGGACGAGGATGAGGATATTCCGCTTGAGGATCCCGCTCCTGCTGCACATGTTCCCCGTAGGAAGCTCCCTTTTATTCAGGTGGTAAACCTAGAGCTTCTGGGTGACTTGAACAGACATCCCTCGATGTACTTGCATGCTAACGAGGTATGACGTTAGATCTTGATCTTCCTTCTTTCCTATTGACGAGGAGTAAAGGATTCTAATGTTGATCTGCATTTCATGCAGGTTCCCGGCTTCACACAGCCTCGAGGGAATTGGTTTAGCATACACTCCATGTATCAGGCTCTTCATCCCGACTATAGAGCGGTAGTGCATGATTGGGGATTCGAGGCATTCTTTTCCATCCTTCCCCGTCGTTGTCCCTGGGGTTACCTCAGGGCATTGTCTAAGTGATGGTTTCATCAGACTCAGTCACTCCATCTGTTGGACTGCGAGGTGATGATGACGCCGATGGATTGGAAATTTATCACAGGTATGAGTTTGGAGGGGAGCCAGTGCCTTATATAGCAAATATTACCCCTACTGCCGTCAGATCCTTGTTAAGAGTTCCGACGGAGGCACTCAAAGGCAGGACTATCCGTACAGGTCCTTTGAGCGTAGATGCTACGAGAGGGCTTTTGAGTGAGCCCATGCCTGATGATGTCAGAGTCAGGGATCGCATTCTTCGGCGATTGTTCCTGATGATCATTAGAGGCTGCTTCATAGCAGATAACTCTTCTACGGTGTCGTTCACTCTGATCAGTGCCACACATCATGTGGACCGTATTGGAGAGTATGATTGGGGTTCCTACACCTTTGCCTATTTCCTCTGGGGCATGCGTATGCACTCACAGGGTTTGATTGAGGCTTGGCTAGGATTCTACCCATTTTTGCTGGTGAGTATTTCTCTTATCATTTCCCATTTATAGGTTAAGAGTGTTTACTGATCGCAGATGTTTTGCCATTGAGTTGGCAGTTTTGGACCTATGAGAAGCTCCCATGCTTCCATCCTATGAGTGTGTTAGGTTTAGATACCTACACACGAGGATGACGACGACATCATTCCATTTTGACGGAGGTCCCTGTAGCTAAAGGTTTCACTCATTGCCGTATGCAGCTGGAGTTGTTGACAGCAGATATCATTACATGGATTCCTTATTCTGGGGAACATTTGGCCATCGGATTCGAGGATGGGCACCTGACTGGTGTCGAGTATGTGATCTCCACCCGGAGAGTTCCTCTCTTTACAGATGGAGGATGGGAGCTCTATTTAGGAGAGCGTGCTATTAGGAGCACCACAGGAGAGATTCGTCTGCTGATCTTGCCTCCTGCCAGGTGTCATTGGCATGTATCGCAGTCACCCATCACTGACATCCCATTGTTAGGGTTTGACGACTTTACATTATCAGAGGGTCCTTGCACACAGGAGATGTTCCAGCGTTGGTGGCTCCCTCGTACCATTGGAGCCCAGTCCTACGCCACTCAGTTCATGGGGGATATGGTTCCAGGATCCGTGATGATGATAGATTGGATAGCCTGTATCCGAGATTCGACTCATGTGACACAGATTGACAGTTTGACCTGGCGACTAGACCAGGCACATTTTTTATCCGGCATTTGGGCAGAGATCCGGCAGAGGTAGATTCGTTTGATCTTTCCAGCTCAGGCGCTGGCCCCTTAGATGACCCATTCGGTTTTGCCGGCGCAGATCCCCCTCTATATAGGCCTGACATCCCTGTTGATAGAGATCCAGTGACTCAGGAGGAGTTACATCAGGTGGACAGGATTGATGATGTAGATATTGACACCATTGTCTTTTTCTGATGTGTATTCTCGTTATATCTTTTGATAGGCCTCTGTTAGCTATTGGGTGGCTGTGCCCCATTCTCGCTATATCTTTTGATAGGCCTCTGTTAGTAGTAGGGCGTTTATGCCCCATTTCCCTGTATTTGTAGCTGTATAGAGATGTTGTATTAGATGTTGATATTCTTAGGAATGTATGCCCAGTTTTTCATTCCCTATATCATATTGCCATCTATTATCTGCTATGCATGTATCATGGTATGCATATGTATGTATGTCCAGAGATATTCAGCATTGACCCCTGGATGGTTTTATGACACGGTCCGTACAGATGTCTTCTTCGACCGTTAGCCATATTGATCATACCCCACCATCACTGGTGGCATCAGGTATGCGATCGTGGTATGATAGTATGTCACCATCAGACAGGGTGACCATAGATCATTTATTGCAGTATAGCATGACCCTGTTGATGTTTCAGGTTCCTATAAGATTTGTGGATGGCATACTAGAGCATTGGGTATCGGATAGGCAGGTTTTCCGATTCAGGACCCAGGAGTTGACTCCTACTCTGGAGGAGTATGCACGATTGACGATGTTGCCGCTGGACAGACCTTGCGTACATATGGCTTTGGGGGACATGAGTCGACGGTTCATGACCCTCACTGGATTGAGGCGCAGAGTGGTGCAGGATGAGCTTGCATCGAGCCACGTTATATCCCAGGTTTTTTTGTTTGACAGATTTGGCTCTGAGGATAGTTATTCACCACATTCCAGGGATTTCACCGCACCAGAGGATCATTGGCGTCTAGCCAGGGTTGATGTACTGTTGTTGTGCGTACTGTTGTATGTTTAAATGCCCCGATACATGGATGAGATAGACATCGGAGTCATCATGGCAGTGAGAGCTCTTAGGGAGGGTCGTACCATTATACCGATGATCATAGTAGAGACCCTGCGGTCAGCCACCTACTGCTGCACTTATCCGACATGAGTGTTCACGGGAAGCTTGGTCATGCTATATGTGTGGTTTATGTTACATTTGAGACCGATTGGCACTCTTAGACGACATGGGTATTGGTTCACCCACGATATAGCCATGTCATACTCCTTTCAGCCATCGGAGTGTATAGATGCTATGTCTTGGTCCATATTCTTGGAGGATATCAGAGATCCATTTGTCATATTGCCGTGCTCGGGGCTTAGCTCACTATACAGCTTCATTACTCATGCTCCGGGCATAGACTACCTCCCTCTGGCTGGTTTGAGGGGCGTGACTACTTATCACCCGCTGGCCGTGATGTCGCAGTTTGACCAGTTTCAGGACTTTCATCCTTTCGAGGGGGCGATAGGTCAGCGTTCAGCTTTTCGCTAACTTTCAGCAGAGGACCGATCCCGTGTGTATGCATGTTGGGATCAGCGTGAGATAGCTAATTTTTCTAGTAGTCATCCAGGTTGTTCTGCAGAGTATTCCGCATGGATGGAGACAAAGATTTTATCGGCTGCGGTAATATCCACAGTACCGGATAGTAAGACAGATGAGGTAGAGCCCATGGAGGACATCAATTCCCACATCGAGGAGGAGCCAGGTGCTGGGTTGCCAACATCTCTTTTAGATTCTCCCAGTACCAGTACTATTGTAATTCAGCACTCAGCACATTGCTTTGAGCAGAGTCTTCATCTGATGACCTTCGAGAGAGATCAGGCTCGATCCTTGATGTTGACTGCCCTTGATGGGAGAGACGCAACTTTGTTAAAGAGAGACGAGGCATTAGCTCGCGAGAGATGTCATTGTTGTTGAGCGGATGAGGCCGATCAACCAGAGATGCAAAGGATAGTTGAGCGGGATAGTGATATATCCGCCGGGATGTAGCCACATCATAGATAATCTTGTTGAGGTCCCTTACCACCGGGCATGATTGCAGTAGATGAGCACTTACATCGATGAGCATATAGTCACCATGCGATGGTCAAGATCTCATTGGGTCGTGTGGATATTCTCGTCATGAGAGACCACGACTTCGCCTCCTTCTTCTAGAGGGACGCCATGTTGGGCTTTTTAGCTCGCACATACCCTGACTTGTAGATGAGCTTGTATTCTCTTGCACAGACTAGCTTAGCCATTTTGTCATGTACGATTTACATTGTGTATATCAAATATATATTATATATATATATATATATATGAAAAATATATTTTGATCACTTCCCTTTTAGATATGATTTGATACTTGTTTAATATTTTGCCTGCTGCTTCAGGGCTTGCGATATTGACGTCTTCTGAATTCCTCCTTGAGGGATGGACATTGTGATGTCTCTAGATAGCTCAGAATGGATCATCGATCTGTATGTATCCCTACCATCTTTGGTGTCTTGGGACTGGTTTCTATATGGAAAATGTGGAGAGGATTGTGGCTTTCCTCTCTGAGATTGACCGCACCACAGATGGTCGTCAGTACTTCTATTTAGGAGAAGCCTAGTTAATTCCATCTCTTATGGATTGGTGTTTCTCTTCAAGGTATGACCGTAGCTTAGATGGTCGCCGAATCTCCTATTTGGGAAGAGTTCGGGTAATTCCATCCCTTTGGTCTGAAGCCGATGAAATGTAGTGGATTGAAAGGTGATCCCAGTACCAGCTGACAATGGTTTGTGTTTTGGTAGGCAGTGAGACCACACCATGAATGGCTGCCTACGTACTCCTATTGAAGAGGAGATCAAGTCTGCGTAGTTCAAACCTGGTGTAAGAGGTTCAACGCTGTATGTGGCAGAAATGGTGTAGGCATTTGTTTTTTTGTTTTTATAAGGAGAAGAGGGTAGAAATGTTTTTGTTGTTTTTGTTTTATTGCGACCGGGCCATATGAAATGGTTGCCTACGTACTCCTATTCAAGATGAGATCAGGTCGACGTAGTTCACCCCTCAGGGCAAGTTGAAAAACGTGATCCCATGTGCAGGTCAGATTGTGGGGAGGAAAGAGTTTAATCCTAGGTTGAGGATAAACTGCAGGTATGAGAAGTTTGATCCCATGTATGGGTAGCCAAACTGCAAATGCGAGAGGTTCAATCCATAGTGGGATGACCTAAGTCGTAGGAACGCAGAGAAGCAAGGCTGCTGGCTTGAAAAGTATGTTTCCTTGAGGTACACAGTGGGGAAGAGTTGTATGTGGTAAAGGATTAAAGAACCGGAATGACTGGTGATCTGATGATCCAACACCATGATGTTTGCTTGATGGCAACTTCAAACATAGTATCGTTTCACGGCGTCTGAGTTGATGAGTTGTGGAAATTCATCGTCGTCCATTTCTTGCAATCTGAGAGCGCCTCATGTCAATACTTCCTTGACAACAAACGGGCCTTCCCAGTTAGGAGCGAATTTTCCCTTAGATTGATCTTGGTTGCCAATGATCTTCTTCAAAACCAAGTCATGTTGTTTAAACTGTCGTAGCCGGACTTTTTTGTTGTAGGATCTGGCGATCCTTTGCTGATATAACTGCCCATGGAAGATAGTCGCGGTTCGCCTTTCGTCTATTAGAGACAATTGGTGATACATGTCTTGTACCCATTGGTCTTCATCCAGCTGAGGGTCTATCAATACTCTGAGGGATTCTATTTTTACTTCTATGGGTAGCACTACTTCCATCCCATAGGTTAATGCGTAGGGGGTTTCCCCAGTGGAAGTGTGCATTGAGGTTCTGTAGGCTAACAGAGTAAGAGGCATTAGGTCAGGCCAATCTTTGTGGTTGGCGGACATCTTTTGCATAATCTTCTTGATGTTTTTGTTAGCCGCTTCAACAGCACCATTCATCTTCGGATGATAGATGACAGAGTTGAGATGTTTGATGTGGAATTTACTACATAATTCCTCCATCATTCTGTTGTTGAGGTTCTTAGCATTGTCTGACACAATCACCTCTGGTTTTCCATATCGACAAATGACATTGTTTCTGATAAAAGCAATGATGACTTCTTTGGTAACCCTGGGGAAGGAGGCTGCTTCTACCCACTTGGTGAAGTAATCGATCATGGTGAAGATAAATCGGTGACCATTACTGGCTTTAGGCTCAATAGGCCCAATCACGTCTATTCCCCACATTGCGAAGGGCCAAGGCAAACTCATATTGTGGAGTTCCCGTGGAGGGGCTTGTATAGCATTCCCATGAATTTGGCACTGATAGCATCTTTTGATGTGGTCATTGCAATCAGCTTTGAGAGATAGCCAATAATGTCCTGTCCTGAGGACTTTCCTGACAAGGAGGGGGCCACTCATGTGGGGGCCACAGACTCCACCGTGGATTTAATCCATAAGCCTTTGGGCTTGATCTTTGTCTAAACATCTGAGGAGACCTACTCCTGCATCTCTTTTATAGAGCGCATCTCCACTCAGGTAGAATTTCATAGCAATTCGATGGATCCGCCTTTTCTCAGTCGGGCTCGCCTCAACGGGTGTAGATCCATCTCGTAGATATTCCTTGATATGCTGATACCAAGGATGTTGGATGGGAGGTAGCTCATCCGATACTTCTCCAACGTAATTCCCATAGGCTGGGGCCTTGTGCAGGGAAATTGTGACTCTTGGCAAGTGTTCCTTGTCTGATATGCGAATCAAGGAGGCCAAAGTTGCTAACGAGTCCGCAAAGTCATTCCTATTACGAGGAACGTATAGAAAGGAGATTTCTTCGAACTCCAAAACCATATGTAAAACTTATCGATGGTAGGGCAGCAAATGTAGTTCCTTGGTTTGATAGATTCTGGTGGATTGTCTGATTACCAACTCTGAATCTCCAAAGACAGTTAACCGCCTGATGCCCATTGAACGGGCAAGTTTTAGCCCCATGAGACAGCCTTCATACTCAGCTGTGTTGTTGGTGCTGACAAACTGCAATTTGATTTGCCGACGGATATTGCTCCCCATACATACCGATACTAGAACCGCTCAAGCTCCGTAACCTTCCATATTAACAGTCCATCAAAATACATCTTCCATGATTGGGCGTAGTATCGTATTAATGGTGTTGTTGAACTGCTATTATTCCTTCATCGGGGAAGTATGTTTCCAAGGGTTTAAAGTCTCCTGAAGGTACGGTGGCCAGTTGATCCACTATTCCTTGACCTCTGATGGACTTTTGAGTCACATATACGATGTCAAATTGTTGTAGGATCAACTGCCATCTCTGACAGTATCGGCTAATTTAACATGGGTTTATTGAACACGTATTTGAGAGGATCTATGCGGGATATGAGATGGGTTGTGTGACCATGGAGGTAATGTTGTAACCTCATGGAAGCCCATGCTAAAGCATAACAAGTCTTCTCAATCAGAGTGTACTTGTGTTCACTGCTGCTGAATCTTTTGCTGAGGTAATAGATAGCTCGTTCTTGGCCTCTATCGTCTTTTTGTCCCAGCATGCAACCCATGGCATTGTCACTTATGGACAGGTACATGAACATGGGAACATCATCCCTGGGTGGTACCAACACAAGAGCTTTGACTAGCTGTTTCTTGATTGTGAGGAAGGCATTTTGGCACTCATCATTCCATTTCATGTAAGAGTTCTTCCTTAATAGCTTGAAGATTGGCTCACAGGTTGCTGTGAGTTGAGAGATAAACCTGCTAATGAAGTTGATTCTTTCCAAAAATCCCCATATTTCTTTTTCTGTCTGAGGAATGGGCATTTCCGTGATGGCCTGGATTTTGGTAGGATCCAGCTCAATCCCTTTGTGGCTGACTACAAATCCTAGCAACTTGCCTGATTTAACTCCAAAGGCGCATTTGGCTGGATTCAACTTCAAGTTGTACTTACGCAACCTGTTGAATAACTTTCTGAGATGGTCTAGATGGTCATCCTCTTTCCGGGATTTGACAATGATGTCATCCACATAGATCTCGATCTCTTTGTGCATTAAGTCATGGAAGAGAGCCATCATAGCTCGCTGATAGGTGGCTCCGGCATTGATGAGGTCGAATGATAACCGTCTATAGCAAAAGGTTCCCTAAGGCGTGATGAAAGCAGTTTTCTCACGATCTTCTTCAGCAACCATGATCTGATGGTACCCCGCAAAGCAATCAGCAAAGGAGTACAAGTCGTATTGAGCAATATTGTCAATGAGAATGTGGATAAATGGCATGGGAAAACTATCTTTTAAGCAAGCTTTGTTCAAGTCCCGATAACCCACGCAAACTCGCACCTTCCCTCCAGGTTTAGGCACAAGAACAATGTTGGATATCCACTCACGATATGTGGACACCATGATGATGCCAGCTTGAAATTGTTTTATAATTTCTTCTTTTACCTTTAAACTCCACTCAGGTTTCAATCGCCTGAGCTTTTGTTTAACTGGCTTGAATCCCTTTTTCATGGGAAGGCGATGAAGGACAATGTCAGTGGACAAACCCACCATGTCTTTATGAGACCATGCAAACACATCCTGGAATTGGGTTAGTAGCGTAACTATGTCATTCCTTTGGTTTGGGGTAAGGTCTGAACCAATCTGGATTAACTTAGGGCTTTCTAAGGTTCCGAGATTGAAAGAACTGGTTTAGTCAAGGTTGGGTTTAGGTTTGTCTTTGACCAATTCTTGAATTTTTGGAGGCACCTCAATGTCATCCTGTATTTCCATTAAGGTTGAATTCATCTCTACATCAAAGGTACAATCCTTGTGGAGAAGAGGCACCGTATCAACAAGTATAGGCACATCTAAATTCAGGGTCCTGAAATAAAATATGCTTTCACTTAGTATATATGAAATGTTTTGATCATACACAGTGTTAGCATGTACTGACAAAATAAACCGCTAATACTGTACAGAAAGGTAAGCAGTTATGATATCTGCCCGTTTTACCCTTGTCGACCAATGTAAGGAATGTTGTTCCAATTGGCAAGGGAAAAGTTCGAGTGGACTGCAGTGATGAAGGGGTTGTCATCATCCTCCCTGTCCCGAATGATGGCCATTATGTCTGGGCAATCATCGTCTGCGGTGTATCTATTGGTATGTTCATCATGAACGATGATGCGTATCTCTCACATCATCCGGATGACGTCTTGTTTGATTCTTCGTTTCTCCTCTTCCACTGCGGGATTTGAAACAAAGACTTCTTTCTCCTTCACCGGTATCAGCTTGGGAAATAACATAGCCATTACATTGGCTGGCACCTTTACAGGAGGTTGTGCGAACTCAGAATGTGAGGGCGAAGATAAACGTCGCATGGTTGAAGCTGAAGGAATTTGCTGATGCTTATGAGGATGCCTATGACTAGAACTAGCAGAATAGCCTAGTCCAGCTGTTCCAGTTTGCTTGATTAATTGAATTGGGTACTTGATACCCTGGCTATCTTTACCCAGCCCTTGTCCCAGCTTATGACCCAATGACATCATTTCTTGAGCAGCCGACATTACCTCGACAGAAATCTTGGGTTCAGGAAATGGCATTCCAATAGCATGGTATTGGGTATTGCTTACTTTCAAGGCATGAAAACTGACCGGTTCAATATCTGCATTGGCATTGATGAATGACATGTCCCCGTGTTGAGGATACTCTGGTTCAGCGTTGACCGTGACTAGGTTATTGTTGATAATGTATTTCAGTTGTTGATGAAGGGTGGAGGGGACTGACCCAGCCATATGGATCCATGGTCGTCCCAAGAGTAGGTTGTATCCCGAATCTATCTTGAGTACGTGGAAAGATACACAGAATGTATGGGGACCAATTTCGATTGGCAGTTCAATTACTCCGACCAAATTTCTACGGCTCAAAAAGCTTTGATGAAAGCTTTGGCTCTTCCGATTCTGGTTGAGATTAACATTCATCTTCAATAAAGTGGTGTATAGACAGATATTTAGAGATAAGCCTCCATCTATCAAGACTCTAAATGAAGATATATCCCGGAGGACAAGACCAATGATGTGTAACGGCTTGCAATGACCGATCCCCCAAGCGAGATATCATCATCAATGAAGGATATCACATTGTTGTTGAAAATGTGATCAACCAGATGTTGAAATTTTTCCGTATCAACTGATGTTGGTAGATAGGCTTCTTCCAAAACTTTTAGAAAAATCTTTCGATGATCCTCGGAAGTTAGGACTAAGTCCAAAATTAAAATCTGATGTGGAGCTTCTCTCAAGCTTAAAACCACCTTGGCTTCGCGTATGACCCATAGTGTGGAGGAATTTTCAATCTTTTCCATGGGTATTTTCCCTTTGATTTGATGGTAGACTTCATCACCCGTTGGGAAGATACAATGGGATTTTCCTTCAACACCAGTAAAGGGCTTGTATGTGAGGTGGATCCTTCACCTTCTCCATAATTCCATGGAACCTTGCGCAAGCTAACAATAGGATATTGTGCTCTATATGGAAAGTTGATTGGCTCGGGAATGGTCAATTTCAAAGGATTGTTGCCTCCCTTGAGTCGAATTATTGACATTGTGAGTGATTTGTTAGCCCCATCAGTTTTAGTGGATATGACTGCTACCAAACTCTTCCACTTAGTAGGACCCGTATTCTCACTTGCACGTAACACGTGATTATCATCCGCTAGGTGCAGTGACACCACCGCCAATTAGATTTTGGATGAGGTGGCGAGTGCCCAAAGATTCTTCCGTGGCCAGTGACCGCGAGAATGGGAGTGATATTGACATACTCCATCAGAGTTGTACCGTCTTAAACGGGGGTTGATTGGAGGCAGAAGGGAACTGATCCTTCCTTCACTGATTAACATCTGAAGGATTTCCTCCATAGGTTGTCCTAAATAGATGAATTCCCTTTTGTTGGCGAAATCCCAACGGGCTTTGGCATTTGCTCTCTTTGTCACTTTGTCTTCCAATATTTCATTTTTTAAAAGTGACGAGGGAATATTCATGACAAGAGGTAGGAGACTAGCATGCTCCTGGCTGATTAATTGACGAGTCACTTGATGCTGATAAGTCACCAATTCTGCCAATTGCTCAATTTGCTTGCATAGAGCTTTCATCTTTTGTTCCATTGTGAACTGGAACTTGGCATAATCCCATTTGTCAACACCGTCTTTGAGGGTCTTGGAGGTTTCACAGTTGAAATTGGAATTCTGTCCATTGCTCCAATTGATCATGTTGACCTCTTCTTCTTTGTGTTGAGGAAGAGGGTTGTCTTGAATGTGAGGTTGATCTGGTTTGGTAACCACGATCTCACCATTGTCTATCAGGTCTTGGATCTTGTCTTTCAAGGTCCAACAATCCTGAGTATCATGTCCAGGTGCCCCGGCATGATAAGCACATTTTCGAGCAGCATTGAAACCCCGTCCATTAGGGCTGGCTGGTGGAAGAAGATGCATAATTTTTTCTGTGTTGTCAGAAGAGTGAGAATGTTCTCGAGGGTGTCCCCTAAGGGTGTGAACACTCGAGGGCGTTTGACTTCTCCACCTATTGGTATTGGAGGGTTCACAGACTGTGCTTGAAAGGGAGTGTAGTTTCTCCTTTGAATAGGCATGTTTTGATTGCCTTTTTGACCCTGTAGTATCAGGGAAACATCTTCCTCTTTCTTTTTATGGACCCTCCGGGGGTTGTTTCCATAATTTCTGGATTAGATGTGATCAGTAACAGCTTTAAAGGTAGCTAGGCCTTGAATCTTTCCGGACTTCAAACCCATCTCAGCCATTTCCCCGTGTTTGACCATTTCAGAAAATGGTTTGGCGATGCAGGCTAAAACTCTTTCATAGAAAGGATCTTCTTGTATGTCTATGAAAGTCATGACCATCTCTAATTCTATCGTGGAAGGAATAACTTGGGCAGCCAGACGTCTCCACCTTTGAGCATACTCTCTAAAAGACTCGTTAGACTGTTTCTTAATCTTGGTAATTTGATACCGATCAGGAGCCATCTGAGACTAAAAGTTGTATTGAGTGAGGAAAGTATGTGCTAGTTCTTCCCAACTATGGATCTTTAAGTTGTCTAATCTTGTGTACCACGAACGGGCTTCTCCAGTTAGACTTTTCTGGAACAATTGCATTCTAAGCTTTTTGTCCTCTGCATAAGATCCAAGTTCTCCAATAAACACCTTCAAATGTGTATAAGGATCTCCTAACCCGTCATATTTTTCAAAGTTAGGAGTTTTAAACTTTTCTGGATAATGAACACCAGGGAAAATTCAAAGATCAGCATATGAAACACTCCCGTGTGTTCAAATTCCTTTGATAGCACGAAGAGTCTCTTCCATTTGGAGGACTTTCTTTTCGATGTCATTGGTGTCTGGATTTCCAGTGGGATGGGCATCATCATGAGTTTTGTTAGTCGTATCCATATGTAGTTCAGGTATTGTAATGACCTGGGTTCCCCCTTGTGTGGAGGATTCAGCATATACGGGTATTTTTGGACCCTGAGTAGATTGGTGTAGTTCTTTGAGTAGAACAGCCAAATCTGTAATTTGTTTGCTTAATCCGTCGAATTCTTTGCGAGAAACTGGATTAAGGTCAGTTCGATCAGACGATGGCATGATTGACTGTAGACCTATAGCCTTTTTGGATTTTGACCGGGTAGTAGGTCTGATTGGTTCCCTTCAAAAGACTTGCATAGTTTAGTCTTTAGGGAATGTAAATTAACATGCTATGTGATGCGTCCATTTTAGGAATTATATCCTGCAACACCGATGTCAGCTGTTTGTAGCATGTATGTGTACACATTCCTTCATATTTCTCATTACATGGAGATAGATATGAAATGAAATTACAAGTATTTGTGTTTACAAATAATTGAAATGAGAGAGTATGAAGAGATTTTCCTCCGTTTTGGGTTTATCAGAGGCTGACCTATCTTAGGTTACTCTCGCGGATTTTTGGCATGAAGGTTCCCAAATCATCGCAATTTACTCAACGGGAAATTAATCCGATCTTTCAACTGGAGCGAATTTGGGTGGTGCCTTTCCTGAGCCTCGAGGAATCAGTCTTCCCACGAGTCCAGTAATCAAACACCGACGGGATAGCCTCCTGGTCGAGGGACCACACAACATACATTCACATACATCGCGTCTCACCGCATGGAAATGATGACATGTGCGAAGCACTAATATCACAAGCAGTTATGGTGCGAGGCACTAAGTGCAATAAGTAAATGCATTCATACACATTCATCATAAATGTAAATACAACATCCATACACAAGCAGATAATAGTTTTGAAAAGATTGTAATAGCGGCTTAAGTCCTCTTACTGGGGTCCCCAGCAGAGTCGCCACCTGTCGACGTCGGGATTTTTAGATGTCCCTTTCCATTACTTGTTCTTTGGTGTTCTCATTATAGGTGAGATATGTTTGAAAAAACAAGTGAAAAAGTTCCGACATGTATAATGTCGATGATGGACTGTTAAGAGTCACCAGTTGGTTTTTTAAATGGTTGTACCAACACAACCGAGAAAAGGTTTGCACATTGACCCAAAGATGTGACACTATTAAATCTGGGTTGTGAAACCGAGATTCATTATGGTCCGGGGACTTGGTTATATGCGAGGGAAGGTGTTAGGCACCCCGACATCCGTGTTACTACGGTGATCGCCTCTTTTCAAGAAACTATTATCCGAATGTGTGTGTGTGTGGTCAATGTCTCTATTATTTGGAAGTAGTGCGAGGCCTCGTTCGCACCTTTATACACTGTGGTTTGAATTTTTATAAAAATTCAGCTTTTAGCAAGATATATATGTTGATGTTTTATAAAAGAGGTTTTTCAAACCCTGATGCTCAATAGTAATTGAGACCTTTTACACTCCCATTTTATTAAGTGTTCGTCTTGATTGATTTTATTTTCGAGATGCGAAGCATCTATAAGAAAATAATGTACAAAATAAGGCCGACTTCCTCGTGGGTATGAAAACCATCCGAGGAAATTCGCACATCACAAAATAATTAACAAGTCAATTACACAAATGAAAAATGTCCATCACAGAACCTAATCTAGATCCAATAGTTGAATCTGTGATCACATGATTTCTAAAGCGCATGATACCACAATTTGTATGAAAGCGATAAGCGGTATATATATATATAAGTAAGAAATATATATATATATATATATATATATATATATATATATATATATATATATATATAGACATGATCACAACCAAAGCACCTCCATGGAGGATCGAAAAATGTAAATAAAGTCAGAAAAGTTATCAACCACCACTTGAGGAAACTCCAGGCGTGATAAAATATAAATAAAGTTGTACAAAGCAATCAACTGCCACGAAGTGAACTCCAGGCAGGACAAAACATAAAGAAAGCTATAAAAGCGATCAACCACCACGAGGTAAACTCTAGGTGGGACAATATATATATATAAGCAATAAATGCACCGGATGTAAAATCCAGGCTCATCGAACATAGTTCGACAACAGTTCATATATATAAGTGTATATATATATATATATATATATATATATATATATATATATATAAGCGAGTAAATGCATGCGGATGTAAAATTAGGGCTCATCGAGCGAGTTGACACACACATTCATATATATATATATATATATATATATATATATATATATATATATATATATATATATATATATATATATATAGTAAACGCACTTTATGTAAAATCCAGGCTCATCGAACAAAGTTCGACACACGATTAATATATATATATATATATATATATATATATATATATATATATATATATATATATATACACACACACACACATATAGAGCAGGATCAAGAGCATAAGTCTTATATAACATAATTCCTTAAATAGCATAATTCCTTAAAACGACGTCATTTTGGAGTGACCGCGTGTGGCATTTTTGTAAATAAAAGAAAAACAAGTGGGACCACTCTCTTTTAAGCCACTCCAAAACGACGTCGTTTTAAGGAATTATGTTATCGAAGGAATTATGTTATTTAAGACTTATGTTTTTGATCTCATATATATATATATATATATATATATATATATATAAGCATAAGAACTCTGGCCAATCAAGTCTAGGCTCATCGAACAAAGTTCGACATTACGATTCATATATATATAAAAATATATATATATAAGTAAATAAATGCTCCAGACCGAAGTCTAGGCTCAATCGAGGCATAACTCAATAATGTTAGTCCATATATATAAATAAATATATATAATATATATGTATATACAAACTGAAATAAAACCACGGACCGAAGTCCGGGAAAACACACGCAACACGACTCTCAACGTGAAGAAGGGTGTGTGTAAAGATCAAGAGAAAGGCTTTAAAGTATGTGAGAAGGCTTACAGTGGGCTGCCAAAGAAGACTTCTATATCTTTAAAGTGGGTAAACACTGGCATTTGTAAGTACAAAAGTAGCTATATATGAGCTCACAGGTCTTTAAAATGGGAAAGCACTCAATATATTGCAAGTACGAAGAAAATTTGACAGGGCTTCCTCGCTCTTTCTCTTCTTAAAATGGCCACCCCAAGCCCTCTATTTATAGAGGGGGGGGGGAGCCGCAGGTGTACCTGAGGCTGCCCGGGTTTCCCCGGGTTTCTCCGGTCGGGTCGTCTCGTAGTACGTGCACTCGGGCACTGTAATATCTGTTCGAACTTTCAGAATTACAATCCGGGCATCCGACTGAGGTATATAGGACCTATTTCGGATCGCCATTCTCGAGAGTTGTACAATGGCATGGGATTAGAGTTTGTACGAAGTCATTGAAGATGGGACGATGCCATCCGGCCTTCAAGCTTCAAATTCCATCCGTTACCCCGCACAATAGTGACTCGGGATTGGCTTTCCTTGATTCTTGTGGGACATCGTTGTGTAGAGATATGTGTATAAAATGTTGAGACGACGTGATGTGGCATTGCGTTGACAAGATGACGAGGTTACCCCTCACCGGTGTTATTGCCGGTTTGGGCTGATAAAGCAGACGTTGCTCAGGGCTTCTCTGAGATTGGACTGCTGCAAGTGCTGAAAGTCCTCAGTGTCAACTCTGAGGTGTGCCTGTCTTCCCGGTGTTATCTTCGGGTTGGTACTGGGTGTCTCATTGTGAGCACCGAGATTGAAGCTGGTTGCATTGGAAACAAGCATTTTCGGGGTTATCGCCGGAACTACATTCCTTAGGGTGATCACCAAGGTTGGTAGCTATTCCCATGATTAGGACTGAGACTGGATACCTCGGGGTTATCTCCGAGATTAATCGGTCTCCTCTGGTGTGTGTTCCGGTATTGTGTCTGCACGCCTCGGGGTTATCTCCGAGGTTGGAGTTGTTACTCCCGTAGTGTTGCGGGGTTGATCTTTGAACTTCCTAGTATCCCGGAATGGATATGGATTGTCTTCCAGGGTTCCCTCTTGAAAGGCGAATCTGTCCTCCTGCAATGTAAGTGACAGGTGTACAGAAAATTTCGAGTGTCTACAACGCCATAGGAGACTAAAATAATAAAATATTATTATTTTAAACAAATTTCTACGCACACCTTGGAAAACAAATTCAAGCATGCCAAATCTGAAAATTCACAGCAGGCCACATGTTTTTAACAAAAGTGGGTCCCACCCAATTTTAATAAAAATCATTTTATTCTCCGAAACTTGAGTAATTCATAGAAAATAACCCGTTTATCAGAAAAATACGAATTTTATGTTCATTCCACACGAAATTGAATTCTCTACAACTTTGTAGCTTTGAGTTTTTCCAAATTCTAAACAGAAAATATTCGAAGTCCACAAACGGATGATTTTTAATACCTCCATTCCGACAAAATACTGATAAAACACCTCAGCATTAATTCCTTCATTTATAACCACATAAAATAAATAAATCCATCATTTATATCCACATCAAATAAATATTTCCTTATCATATAAATCAATAATTAATTATTCACAAATAATATTATAGAATCACAATTATGACAACGGTGCCGTTCCTGTGAAAGGGGGCTTTCGAATAAGGATTTCTCCTTATTAGGCGTAATTAGTGACCAAACCTCTCCTTGATGTAACTTTCTAGACATTGCCAATAATGCTATCTAATAATATTATTCAAATAATATGAATTATTGATTTGATAATGGAAATCTTGTGTAGTGACAATTATTGAAACAACAATAATATAAAATATCAACGCAACAATTATTGAATCAATAAAATAAAATATTGAGCGATAATTATTGTAACAATTATTGAGTAGTGCCTTCTACGTAAGAATCAATAATTCAATAATCTTTGTGCAATCTTGTGTGTGCTTCTTTGTGCATCCACGTGTATTCAGATTTTATTTTAACCACCGGGTATTCTAACAATTATTAACGATAACCATTACAACATTATTTATAAAAATTCAAACTTGTCGTTTTCTTCATCCGCATTTATCCATTATAGGGCCCACAAATGGTCATTTGCGTCAAATGCATTTAATATTCCCCGACAGAAAGAATATTCCACGACCAAACGAATATTCCCTGACAAAATGAATATTTTATAACCACTTGCTTATTTTGTAAAATTTTCACATTTTACCCATAACTAAAGTATTATATCAAATTAATACCTTATTATTCACAATAATAAATAGAGGAAATTTGATTTTATTCATTAAAAAGTTAGGGTTTTACACACACGGTATTAATTATTGATGCTTACGTGAGAAGTCACTCAGTTTTGTTCAATTATTGCATAGTATCTCACGTTATTTGATTCAATTATTGTCGATATTTTATATATTATTAAATCAATAATTGAGATGACAGAGTTATTAATATTATTATTTGTAATATTGACAATGTCTAGAAGTTCTGTCAAGGAGACGTTTGGTCACCTAATTACGCGCCAATAAGGAGAAATCCTTATTGGAAAGCCCCAACTTTCCTGGAAACGAGCTGGTTGTTAATATTGTGAGTTATAATAATATTAATAAATATTGTTAAAAATATTGAGGTGATTTTTATGAGGTATTTGTTGTATTTTTGGACCCCCATTTATCTATTTTTAAAATAATCGGTAGAAAATTTTTCAATTATTTTAGTGGAGCCCACATGTAAATGCCCATGTGTGACTTTGGAAATCTGATCATTTGGGGAGTCACGGAAAGTTTATATATATATATATATATATATATATATATATATATATATATATATATATATATATATATATATATATATATATTGTTTTATTATTATTATAAATGTAATAAAAATGAAAACTTTATATATAAAATGTAATATTTTTTATAAAGTTTTATTTTATTTGATTATAAATAGAATATATTATATTTTATTATGCATAGTATTTGTATAGTGCTGCATAGTATTTGCATAGTAAAAATTTTATATAAACAAAATACTTTTTATAAAGTTTTGTTTTATTTGATTATAAATAGAATAAATTATATTTTATTATGCATAGTGTTTGCATAGTGCCTGCATAGTATTTGCATAGTAAATTTTTTTTATATAAAACAGAATACTTTTTATAAAGTTTTATTTTATTTGATTATAAATATAATATATTATATTTTATTGCATAGTATCATTTCCATTCTCCTATAAATAGGATGCTTAGTTAGAATTGAAAAACACACCAGAAGTTCAGAGAATTCTTCTTCTATAATCTTGAGCGTATTTCTTTAGAGTTTAAGAAAGTTTTGAGCATAGAAAATAGTGCAAGTTTTCTTCAAGTATATCCCCGCCCTACCGTCGGAATACTCTTCTTTTTAAGGTAAGGGGTATTATTCTTTCGTATTCATGAAGAGAGTTATTTTCTTTCAAAACTCGTAAGGGTTGTTATTCCATTCTTTATTATTATGTTGGAATAACCTGTCTATGCGAAGTACCGCATACATGGTGAAATTCTTACATTATTTCATTCTTTATTATTACATTGGAATAACTTTTGCATGCGGTCTATCGCATGCTCGGTGAATTCTGTTGTTATTCCATTCTTTATTATTACATTGGAACATCCACATGCTGCACGGATTACGCATGACTCGGTTCCATTCTTTATTATTCTGTTGGAACATCCTGCTTATCTGGATTCGCATGACATGGTTCCATTCTTTATTATTCATTGGAACATCACATGCATGCGATTACGCATGACTGGTTCCATTCTTTATTACTCTATTGGAATAACCTATTTATGTGGATTACCGCATGCATGATGAATGATCCTTTGTATTCATTCCTTATTAACTTGTGGAAATGATCTGTCTACGTGGATTACCGCATGGCGGGCGAAATTCCATTTGCAGTTTTATATATTCTATTATACTCAGTTGGTTAAAGTTTTGGCTTTTATACTCCATGAAATTAGTAGAATATCCTGGATATTTGCGCTTCATCCCGTATCTTTTCATGGAAATATTCTTCTGAGCATTCTTGAATTTTACCCCACAAAGCAGTATCATGTTGACAATTTAGACGTTATTGAGTTCAGGATAAATTAACTTATAAATCTTTAAAATTTATTCTTGAACTTGTTTTATTGAATTGTCATCATCCTCATGCTTATATTATGTTGAAAGTCATTTGTGGCACATAGGTGCATAGATGGACTTGGTATGATTATGACCGAGGATTATTCGGTATAATCATGGCCAGTAATGTTACGAATGATGTGGAAAAAGTCCTCATTGTCTCCGTAGTGCATTGATGGTCAGTTTTTGGTATGATTATGGCTATGGATTCTCTTCGACCAAGGGTGCAAAGATGAATTTTTTTTATGGCATGATCATAACCGTTTATGAAAACACGATTATCTTTGGCCCGTAATGCATGGATAATTCGTGGTCGTGATACTAAAGAATATCCTTGGCACGTAGTGCGGATGATTTAATGATGTGGATTATTTATTAAAATTTGAGTCTCAACGATAAAAGTGATGAAAAACCTTTTAAATCATAAAGATAGTAGATTTTATTCTCTCATTTTGACTCTTCTAATGGATTGCTTGTTCTGCTGCAGTTAAACTTGATGTTTGTTATATTTTATCAGTTTAACACTGTTGAAGGCTAACGATAAATTATTCTGCATTATCTTAGTCATAATATTTCTTCTTTGGGCTAGTTGAGCTCACCTTTTGCTTTCAATGTTCTCTTGAAAATGAGAACGTATGTTTGGGACTAGTCGGGGAATGGAGTAGCGGTCAGGATGATAGTATTAGTAGTCCTCACTATTCTATGAAATAGTGTGATAATAAATGTAATGAGGACTCCATTGAGTGTGGATATTGTCTAGATGACAATATTCGTATTAAAACTCTCAGTTTATGTTTTGTCGTATTTTACACGACAGTTGTATTATTAAGTTGTATTTGAATTTTGTAGCATGTATTTGGCGACTCAAGATGGGTGATGTATACCTATTTTGGGGGCGTCACACTTTTGCTCCACGACCGCCTGCCATTCTTCAGCCTGCTCTTCTAACTCATGAATACGATTTTGCAATTCTACATTTCGATCATAAAATTCTTCTAATAAATTCTCCTCAGGTTCCTCTTCTTCCTCACTCTCAGCTGCTACCTCTGCGACTAGCTCTGGTGCAACTATTAATTCTTTCCTCACCACAAGAATATCTCTAATTCCTTCTTCGCCTGACATCACATTATCCTGGTTGGTGATTAGAGGTGTCTCCACGGTCTCATTCAATCCATTGTTAACGTTTTCTGTTGCCATTCTTAAAAACTGCCATAAAACAAATGTTAATTAAATAAATTAACATATCACATAATATCCCTATACTCCGACTGACCAACCAAATAACAAATAAACTTAGTCAGGTCATACTAGCGAAGGAATTTCCCGTCTCTCCCCTCCTAGTTCTTGTCTCACATCTCAGCCAGGGATCATATCCCTAAGCTTTGATACCAACTGTGACGCCCCCAAAATAGGTATACATCACTCATTCTGAGTCGCCAAATACATGGTACATAAACAAATACAATTCAGTAATACAATTGTTGTGCAAAATACGACAACACATATACTGTGAGTTTGAATACAACTATTGTCTAATACAGAGTATACAAACTCAAAAGGAGTCCTCATTACAATTATTGATACACTATTTTATAAAATAGTGAGGACTACTAATACAACTATCTTGAACCATCACTCCATACCCCGGCTAGTTCCTGTTATGTTCTCACCTCCTGAGAAGAAAAATGAAACAAAAGGAAAAGGGTGAGCTCAACTAGCCCAGTAAAGAATATTAAGACTAAGATAATATACAACAATTTATCATTAGTCTTCAACAGGGAAAAATCTGATAAAATATAATAGACAACAAATTTTAGATCAACAACTGCAGCGGAACAACAATCCATTAGAAGAGTCAAGTAGAGAAAGAATTCTACTATCTTCTAAGATTTAAAAGTCCATCATCAATATTTTATCCTTGTAACATCAATCAATATACATCTTGAATCAAATATTCATCTTTGCACTACTGAGCCAAAGATATTCATTTGTATCACCAAATTGGTCATGTTCATCTCAACACTGTTCATCTTTTTGCACTATAGGCCAAAGATATTCATTAGAAGTAATCATTCATCTTTGCACTACAATCAAAGATATTCATCGATTAATCATTCATCTTTTACTCACAGAGCCAAAGAAATTCAATAATATCATCATTTAGACCGAGGATGATGAAAAATATCTTAAAGAAAACGAATCCAGTGAGATAAAAGATCAAAGAATAGGAATTCTTACTTTAGTTTATCCAAGTTCAAAAATACCTTATAATAATCAATTGTCGAGCAAAATTCAAGAATAAAGATCAAAACACGGATACAATCAAAGATAGTAACCATAATAGACAACTTGGACAAAGAAAATAAAATTTAATTTTTTATGTGAATAGTGCCGTATTCGTGAATAGTGTCGTATACGTGAATAGTAACTCCGACACAAAAAGGTAAAAATTCCATAATAAAATCCATACCAATATTTCAGTATGATGATATTGAAAGAATAACATCATTATAAAGAAAATAACATCCCTTACCTCAAATATCGGTATAAGGCTGAAGGAAACTTGCACTGATGAATAGAAACTCACAAAGTATCTAAATACTCACAAAATACGCTCGATAATATAGAGAGAGAAAGAGAGAAAACTTGTTTACGGTGTGATTTTCAATTCTAACTAAGCACCTATTTATAGGAAAATGCTTAGAACATACATAGGAGACTAACTTTCTTTACACGATGGCTTTACACTACTATTATTCAAGCCCACCACTTTTGAAAATAAATTCCATTTTTCATTACTTACCAACCAAAGTGGGGCCCACCATATTTTAATAAAAACATTTATTTACGAAACTTCAATAATTCATAATAAATAGCCTTTTATCAAAAAAATTTGAATCTCATGTCTATTCCATAGAAAATTAAATTCTCTACAACTTTGTAAGTTTAAGTTTTTCCAAACTCCAAATGAAAAATGACCGAAATCCACATACGGACGATTTTCAAAACTTTCATTCCGACAAAATACTCATAAAACACCTCAACATTAATTCCTTCATTTATAACTATAATAAATATATCCATCATTTATATCTACATAAAATAAATATTTCCTTATCATATAAATCAATAATTAAATATTCACAAATAATATCACAGAATCACAATTATATGACAACGTGTCGTTCCCGAGGGAAAGAGGGGGCTTTCAGATAAGAATTTCTCCTTATTGGCGGCGCAATTAGGTGACCAAGCCCCTTTCCTGAACGAACTTCCTTAGACATTGCCAATAATGCTATCTAATAATATTATTCAAATAATATGAATTATTGATCTGATAATGAAAAATACTGTGCAGTGACAATTATTGAAACAACAATAATATAAAATATCAACGTAACAATTATTGAATCAATACAATAAAATATTGAACAATAATTACTGTAACAATTATTGACTAGTGCCTTCTTACGTAAGAATTAATAATTCAAAAATATTGTGCAATACTGTGTGCTACTGTGCAACCACGCGTATTACTGTACTTTAACCACCGGGTATTCCAATAGTGTTAACGGTAACAACTACGTCGTTATTTATAAAAACTCAAACTTTTCGTTTTCTTCATCCGACCGTTTTCCATTATAGGGCCCCTGAAATGGCTTCGGCTTGAGTAAATTTAAATATTCCCAAGCAAAGAAGAATATTATTCCTCGACCAAACGAATATTCCCCGACAACAATGAATATTTTATAACCACTTGCTTATTTTGCAAAATTTGCACATTTCACCCATAACCAAAACATTATATCCATTTAACACCTTATTATTCACAATAATAAATAGAGGAAATTCGATTTTATTTATAATAAGTTGGGGTCTTACACTTTTGTCCATACAATACTTCAACTGGAGCCACACCTATACTTGCCTGATAACTATTGTTGTAGTAGAATTCCACCAATGGTAGGTACTTATCCCAACTCCCTTTGAAATCTAAGACATATAGTCTTAATAGATCTTTAAAGGTTTGAATAGTCCTTTCTGATTGCCCGTCCGTTTGAGGATGGTATGCCGAACTGAATCGTAAATCCGTGCCCATAGCTTTGTACAAACTAACCCAAAATCGTGAAGTGAATCTTGGGTCACGATCCGAAACTATGGATATTGGTATGCCATGCAATCTCATAATCTCATTCACGTACATACGAGCAAGACGATCAAGGGAATAAGTCTCCCGTATAGGCAAGAAATGAGCAGATTTGGTTAATCTATCAACAATAACCCAAATCGCATCTATGCCTTGAGAAACCTTGGGAAGACCCATAACGAAATCCATGGTAATGTGTTCCCACTTCCATTTCGGAATCTCAAGTGGTTGCAATGGACCCTTTGACACTTGATGCTCCGCCTTTACACGTTGACAAGTTAAACACCTCGAGATAAACTCCGCGATCTCTCTATTCATATTGCTCCACCAAAATGTATGTCGAAGATCATGATACATTTTGGTACTCCCATGATGGATTACAAACGGTGTGTTGTGTGCCTCCATCATGATTCTATGCTTCAAGTCAGAATCGTTAGGAACATAAAGTCTGGAGTTGACTCAAAGTATTCCTTCTTCGTCGATTCTTACTTTCTGGAATAACACCTTCCTGCACTTTCTTCTTCATACGCATCAGCTCCAGGTCCGTAGCTTGAGCAGCTTTAACTTTATCGATTAAAGTCGTTTCTACTCGTATGTTTGATATCATCACGTGGGTACTTGGAGCCTTTACCTCTATCTCCATTCTTTGCAAGTCATACAAAATGGGACTTTGTGTTAACAACATCGCACTCGTACCCGTATATGATCTTCTACTCAATGCGTCAGCTACCACGTTTGCTTTTCCAGGATGATATTGGATGGTATGGTCGTAATCTTTCAACAACTCGAGCCAACGTCGTTTTGAGTTCCTTTTGGGTGAAAAAATATTTGAGGCTTTTATGATCCGTATAAATCTCCACTTTCTCCCCATACAAGTAGTGTCTCCATATTTTCAACGCGAAAACGACTGCTGCCAACTCCAGATCATGAGTAGGATAATTCCTCTCATATTCTTTAAGTTGTCGCGGGGCATAGGCTATGACTTTCCCATGTTGCATGAGAACACATCCTAACCCTTTGCCTGAAGCATCGCTGTAGATAACAAATCCATCCGAACCAGATTGTATTGTCAGAATAGGTGCCGAAATAAGTCTCCTCTTGAGCTCTTGGAAAATCTTCTCGCATTCCTTGCTCCATACAAATTTTGTATCTTTCCGAGTCAGCTGAGTTAACGGAGTAGCGATTCGAGAAAATCCTTCCACGAATCTCCGATAATAACCAGCTAACCCCAGAAAGCTACGTACTTCGGTCATCGACTTCGGTTGCTCCCAACTTTGTATTGCTTCAATCTTAGCTGGGTCAACAGATACTCCATGTTTTGACACCACGTGCCCAAGGAATGCTATTTCCTCAAGCCAGAACTCGCATTTCTTCAGCTTGGCATATAACTTGTTATCACGAAGCCTTTGAAAGGCCAGCTTCAAATGGCGCTAATGATCTTCATGGCTTTTGGAATAGATGAGGATGTCATCAATAAAGACGACAACGAACTGATCCAAATATTCTTTGAACACACGGTTCATCATATCCAAGAAAGCAACAGGAGCATTAGTCAATCTAAAAGATATGACTAAGAATGCATAATGCCCGTACCGAGTTCTGAAGGCAGTCTTTGGAATATCCTCAGTTTTAATCTTCAGCTGATGATATCCAGAACGAAGATCGATCTTTGAAAAGAATTGTGCTCCTTGCAACTGGTCGAACATGTCATCAATGTGAGGTAGAGGATACCTATTCTTGATGGTGATATGGTTCAATTCCTGGTAGTCAATACAAAGTCGCATACTCCTGTCTTTCTTATTTACAAATAAAACATGAGCACCCCAACGAGATGTACTAGGACGAATGAAATCGATGTCCGACAACTCCTGTAGTTGGACCTTTAACTCCTGAAGTTCAATATGAGCCAATCGATATGGGGTTTTAGAAATGGGCTTTCTACCAGGTTCAAGGTCAATAAAGAATTTAACTTCACATTCTGGGGGTAGACCGGGAAGTTCTTCAGGAAATACGTCAGGAAATTCACTAAAACAGAAATATTATTCAAATCTGACGTATTTTTGTTCAAGTCCATTACATGGGCTAAGAAAGCTTGACATCTATTTTTCAATAAACGAATGGCTTTATGGCTTGATATGACAGTGATTGACTTTAGTGGTTTGGTTGCTTGAATTCGCATAACAGGTGGGTTAGGAATATGAAAACTAACAACCTTACGAAAATATATAATCAATTTTGGTATGATAAGTGGTTAACTAATCAATCCCTAAAATCACATCAAATGCAAGTATTTTTAAATAAATAAGATCGACAGGTAATGTGAGGGTCCCAACTTGAATCAAGCAAGATTTATAAACCGTGGAAGTAACGAAAGTTTCTCCTAACGGAGTCTCAACAGATAAGTCAAAGTCTAATTTCTCCGGAGTCAAGTTCAAATGTTGAGCACAAGCAGGAGAAATAAAAGAATGGGTAGTACCGATATCTAATAAGGTATAAACTTCGCAAGAGTTTATGTTTAGCTTACTCGTGATCACCTCGTTTAGTTCCTCGCTATTTTTGGGAAGTTACGAAAAGCGCTCTCACTTGAACTACCGATTTTGCCTTGTCTGGGACAACCTTTGGTATCATCATTACAGCTAGAATTGACTTTCGCTATAGGGCATATTCCACCCTCAACTGCTTCGTCGTACACTTGTTCCATGATCTGAATCATTAATCTTCGATCCATATCAAATTGGGGTTGACCGCAATGTACATGGTAATTCAAAACTCAATGTTGGTTTCTCCCAATTGCTATCCAAAAAGAGAAATACATATAATCTATTTTAGCCTTTTTGGATCAGACTTCTCTTTCCACAATATCAACGCATCGTGCGACTTTTACCCGTGCATCCTTCATTCTCACTCGTTCAATTGTTTTTTCTTTCAGCTGATCCTTGACATTTGAATTCTCAGATTCCAGCTTTATCATCTTATACTCTGCCAAAGAGTGCTTTTGTTCAAGCATCACATATCGGGTAATACAAGCTTGAATTGTTGCATCCTTTTGCTCCACGACCGCCTGCCATTCTTCAACCTTCTCTTCTAACTCATGAATACGATTTTGCAATTCTACATTTCAATCATAAAGTTCTCCTAATAAATCCTCCTCATGTTCCTCTTCTTCCTCACTCTCAGCTGCTACCTCTACGACTAACTCGGGTGAAACTATTAATTCTTCACTCACCACATAAATATCTCTAATTTCTTCTTCGTCTAACATCACATTATCCTGGTTGGTGATTAAAGGTATCTCCACGGTCTCATTCACTCCATTGTTAACATTTTCAACTGTCATTCTCAAATACTGCCACAAAACAAGGGTTGATTAAAGAAATTGACATACCACATAATACACTTATATTCCGAGCAATTAAATACCAAATAAGCTTAGGTAGGACACATTAGCGAAGGATTTACTCGTCTCTCCCCTCCTAGTTCTATTCCCTGATCTCCACCAAAGACCATATCCCTAAGCTCTGATACCAACTATGACGCCCCCAAAATAGGTATACACAACCCATTCTGAGTCACCAAATACATAGTACAGAAAATAATTACAATTTCATTATTACAATTGTCGTGCAAAATACGACAACACATATACTGTGAGTTTAAATACAAATATTATTATCTAGACAATATTCACACTCAAATAAGTCATCATTACAATTATTGATATATTATGTTAGTTCCCAGTAGGCACAATAGATCTAGAAGGGGGGTTGAATAGATCCTTTTTAATTTCAAATACTTTTCTCTTTTATTTTGTACTGCTATTAAATTAGCATATGACAAACATAAGAATCTTTTCAAGCACAGCGGAATAAGTAAAAGATCCCCTTCATTGATATATTCATAATCATACATACATTGTTCATAGAGTTAGTTCGGTTAAGCAGTTAGAACATACATAGCAGTTATAGTAGTTAATAGACATAATGTAAAAGACTTAAAGTAAAAGACACAAGGGGTTTTAAGTTGTTCAGAGACTCAAGCTCCTAATCCACTCTTCTGCTTTCAACTAGCAGGATTTCCACTAAGGAAGGGCAGCACCCTGAAACACTAAGATTCTTTCAAGGCCAAAGACCTTGGGACTTGATTCACTAAGAACTCTTCAAGGCCGCACAACTTTGGAACTTCTCTAGTTCCTAGAACTCTTCAAGCCCAATGAGATTGGAACTTCATTTAGTCCCTCCGGACATGGACCCCTCAGGCCTTGGCTTCTTGTTACTGAGTTGTTTATTTGTTTGTTGGAGTTGGTGCTGAGCTGCTAAGATGTCTTTATGCTTTGAACATCTTCTATACTTAGTAGCTTGGTGTGATTATCCTTGAAGTGCAGTTGAGTGTTGCATGATGCTCTGCTTCTTCAGTTACTCAACCTCCTCTGATGATCCCTTAATGAACTGCCTTGAAGATCATTCCTCTTGATACTTGATGCCTTCTCATGATGGACTTGCTAAGATGACTATGAGCTCTTCTCTATGGTACTTAGAGTCTTCCCATGATGGACATCAAGATGACATGACGCTCTTCTTTCTCTCGGCAGTTCAGAACACTCTTCATGTAGTAGAACTCTCACTTCTACATTATAGAACTCTCACTTCTACTTCTTTCTTTGTCTGACTCTAAGTGTTCTTGGTGGATCGTAGAGTGAGCCTTCGGACTCACTATCTCACATGGTTTAGAACAGTCCACCTTTTTTCCAAACTCGGTAACTCCAGCAACACTTGATCTTTGAAGCTCTTGCTGATTTATATTCCTTCCCAATCTTTCCATTGGAAAGTAGCCGTCGAAAGCTATTCAAATATCTTCACAGATCTCGAGTTGATTGAGGTAGACTGATGATGTGACATGTCTTACTTTTCTGACACTGCAGTCTACTGTTTCACCCACCCCATCAGAGATGTTACTTTAATATCTTAGGTAGGTCGAAGACTTTATTTTCTCACTCTGATTTCTCGATCAGAGGTTGTCCATTTGCATCGATGCTCTTAATAAGCTCTTGTCCGAATATTACCCTTCAGATTGAACCGTTGCCAATGCTTCAATCTTCAGCTATTCAAACTCTACGATTCTGATGCATCTCTTCATGGACTTGATCGTAGTGTCTTGTTGACTGGTAGAGACAACACTACGATCTTGAAGAGTGTTGATTGCATCTTCAATGTAGAACACCTCTTCCTTATTTTGTGTAGTGCTTCAACACTTCTGTTTTGCCTCAACAGCTCTCAGATATTGATGACTTGACTTCTTTGTTCTGGCCCCTTTTGAATAGTAAGACATTTCAAATTTGTGGCGTGTCCAGCTCGCTTTCTCCTTGTGATCTCCCATTCACTTATCATCAATGGACTGACCCAATGCTTAATCACTTTAGCCTTGTTCTTCAGAAGCTGTCTAGTATCTCTGTATACACTTCATCAGTTCTTTCTTTGTTTGGCAAACACTCACGATCCCGTAGCTTCCAAGATCGTTGTCTTCATTTTGCTTGATACTCTCTGCATTCTTGACTTTCCTTAGTCGATCCATTGAAGTCTTCTCCTGATCTCTTTGTGAAAGACTTCATTTCGAATGGCTTCACAACTCAATCTTGATGTTGATTGGGTTGGTGCTTAGATCTTCTGATAGCTTGCATGCCATTCGTTGAGTGTTCTCTAGTTTCCTTTAGATGGGATGTATCTTTGCAGTGCCAACCAGAGGCTTCATTCCTTTGGATATTCTGGGAGTGCTCATTTGTTGAGAATCGTATTTACTTTAAGATTCTGCCTTGGCATTGTGAGCACAACGGTTGAGGTCATAGTTCTGCTCTCTACGATTCAGCTTCGGCTGTGCAGACACTACGACTCCGAGATCAGATCTTGACACTCTACGATTTCTGTCTTTTTGCTCGATGTCTTTATCTGATCTTGCTCGACTACGATCTCTGCCTTTGATATGATCAGTAGACTCTACGATCCTGAGTGTAGTCTACGATCTCTGACTTGGCTTCGGTAGATACTCGTTCGGCTCATAGGTAGGCTGTCTCTACGATTCTGAACATGACTTCCTCAGCAGATTACGGCCTTGAGGAAGTTTTCCTCGACACACTACAATCCTCTCCTCGTCTCTCCTGGCAGTCTACGAACTCCAAGACTACTATCTTACAGACTACGATTCTGCCTTGATAGCTCTCGAGTTTCCTTGACTCTCCTGGCAAACTACGATTTCTGGTGCAGTGCTCGACGATCAGACAAGCTTATCTATTACATCATAAGATCAACCTAACATGCTTGATCTTTCTATGTTTATAGTTCTTGTACATCATTTCTTTTTAAGGACTTTATAAAGCTATTTTATTTATATAGGATCAACCTAACATATTTGATCAATTCATTCTAAGTCCTTGTACATATGTTTCTATTATCTATCAAAGGACTTTACAACTTTTCTTAATGCAAGCATACTTGCATATTCATTCATATATATCATAACCAAATCATATGTAAATAGGAATAACATTCACATGACCTAACAATCTCCCCCTATTTGATTATGACAAAAACAATAAGTGCATATGCATGTTATGAATGAATCTTATATACAGTGAGCAGCTGTATTTCTAAAATAGATAGTCATGAATGTCATTTAAAATGATGTGGACATTAATACACTGACATTTTACATCCTGGATCCAGAATATACCTAACTAGTTAGAGATGTACCTCTTTTGGCTCCATTTATGTTTTCAGGATGTCTGTTAATCAGCTATTCCTCTGTTTGTCCTGCTCGCTCCTGCTCCCCCTCAGATGTATGCTTCTCTTCTTCTTCTGGCTCCCCCTCAGCTTTGGCATAAATAGGCTCATCATTCATTGGCTCCCCCTCGGATGATGACTATGCCTCTTCTTCTGCTATATTCTTCTTTGACTTCTTCTCTCCTTTCCTTCTACTCTTCTTGTTCTTCTTTGAATGCATCTTGCTCTGCCTCTTTATATGCCTCTTTTCTCCCTCTTTTTGCCATTAATCATCAGGGAGAGATGGTCTATGTTGGTCATAAGCTGCTCCATCAGGTTGCACTGAGAAAGACTGATTCATGTTGTCAATCTTGTCAGAGAGTACTTGAATCTGCTCTTCATTAGCCCTCTTCGCTTGTAGTGCATTTGCCTTCTGATCATTCATGGCCTTTAGATAGATGTGATCTCTTTCTATGATTTTGAGAGATACATCAGCCATCGTTGCTTGGAGTCTCTCTTGAACTGAGTTATCTTCTGTTTTTGTCAGCTTCTTTCACTCTTCAGTAAATAGAGACATCTTCTCAATTATTTCACCAGAATTTTTCATCTTCTCCACAGATACTTGATCATCTGGTTGAGCAGTCTTTTATCGAGCATCGGATTGAACTCTACGATCTGCATCCTTGGACAGATTTTCGAAGGTGTTGAGAATTTGAAGAATCGTTGAGTTCCAATCAATGGTTGAGGATGAAGGAATGTTGGTTAATAGTGTCTGAGCTGATGGAGGCTTCTGATATTGAACTTGAACACCATTAGTAGTAGAGTGAACAGACTCTACGATCATCTCCTTGGTCATGATCCTTCTTCCTTGAGAGTCCACTCTACGATCATAGGGGATATAGTGATTGCCAGCATGTCTGTAGACCTTGTACTGAGGTTGGGTTGTGATCAATTTGGTGGCAAACTTCTTCACCCTTGGGAAGTTTTGTGCTACCAGCTCCATGCTTGGAAAGTGAGAGTAGCACAAGTTGAAGTAACCTGCATCCTTTTCAGTATGTGCTTTTAGCCAAGGCATCCACTGGAAAAACCATCTCATAAGCAGATTATCAAGATTGTAAAGGATGGTCGTGTAGTCTAGCTCCATGTTGTTCTAGTTTTTAACTATATCAAAGGTAGTCATCCTTACCACCTTGAGCTGTTCATCTCCATAGTTCACCCATCTTTCTGGTGGTGTTTCTGGTGGTTCATTCGAGACTTCTACCACTATTCTCTTGGTGAATTTTGCTGGAGAAAGGACAGGATAGAATTCTGGTTCCTCTGATTCCTGATTTTCAGAATTGGAATCATTCTCCATTTCTTCTCTTTCGGAGCCTGAACCATCTTGATCATTTCCAACTGTGAATCCTTCTTGCTGCATTTACTTTCCAGATCCTTCTTCAGCAAGATCTTCCTCTGACTCATCTTCTTCATTACTAGATTCATCTTCAGCACTTACTTCCTGTGATACAGACTCATCATCACTTAATTCAATGACAGCATTGGAGTGATCACTTCTCTTTTGAGGCAAATTTGGCTTTGCATAGTCAGTAGCTCTTCCTTCTTGTTGAAGTTCACTATAGGAGTTTCAGATTCTTCTTCTTCTTCAGACTCTGAAGCCTTTGGATCATCATACGAACTTCCTTGAGGTTCAACACTGATAGAGGAAGACCCTTCTTCTTTGGACTCATCACCTTTTGAACCATCATGGGAGCTTTTAGGATTGGAAGGGGCATGTTCTTCTTCTTTAGAAACAACATCATTTGACCCATCATTTGGACTTGTTGGATCACTTGCAGTTGGGGATGGAGTTGGGTCATCTTGTATTATTTCTTCATCGTTAGAGTGAATGCTCTTAGGGTTAGCCACATGGCTTGAGCATTCTTCTTCATCAGCAGATGCTGCATTTTCTTCCATTACTCCAGCTTCACCTTCATTGCTGGATTTTGTCTGAGGGGACTTAGTCTTGAGACTATCAGTTTCCTTCTCTTCTTCTGACTCTACGTCCTCTACTTTGTTAGATGGACTTTCTTGGGAAGCTGGGGCTGGCCTGTTTTCCACCTTAGCTCTCTTTCTTAGTGGCTCTTGAAGCAACATGTTACTTCTTCGCTTTGTGGTTTCAGTAATCAGGGCTTTTTCTTCTTCATCCTTGTCTTTGGAGGAGAGACTTCTACTTCTTGATGGGGCCTTGGTTTTCTTCACACCTCTAGATTTCTTTCTGGCTGGTGTGGTTATTCCTGGTATAGAGTCATCAGACTCAGAGCTTTCTACCTCTTCTGCCTTCCTCTTCTTTGCAGAGGCCTTGCTGGTGCTCCTAGTTGTTAGTCTTATGTTCTTCTTTGGGTTTTTCTTCCAATTTACAAACAATTGTGGAGACATTACTTTGTGAACATTCAAAGGTTCTCCCTCATCATCCTTGATTTTGTTTCCCAATTTCTTCTTCAGTACAATGCTCAGTAGTCTTCCATGAAACACTTTTGTAAGTGGTTTTTCTGTAGACTTCTTCAATTCAGCCTTTTCTACCCATTAGGATATTTGATCAAATAGGATAACTCCAAAGTTAATTCATTTCTTTAAGACTATAGCAGACATGATCTTTAACTGTTGATCAAGCGTCGTGTCGTGTGCAATGTCCTTACATAGTATACATTTTCCAACTATTTCAGCAAGGAACTCGTATTCCTCTAGAAACTCCTTCTTCTTTATGTCCTTTAAATTAGGGTTCCTCTGGTACCGCATTAGCCTCTTGCCTTCTTCAATGTCTACTTCATCCAAGTTTATCAGACCTTGGTGGGGAACCTAGGCATTGATTGATGTCTGAAGCTCTTATCTTCAGACTTGATCCTTTCACCTTCATGGTTAGAAGCCCAGAATTTATTGAAGCATTCGAGTAGAACTACTTTACTAGCTCTGTGTAGACTAGAGTGTCTGCCTCCAAGCACTCAGAGAACCCAACCTTCTTTACGAGCTCAAGTATGTCCTTGAACTTCATTTCTGATTCTTCAAACTTTTTGAAGCTGAGTTGGATTCCTGTTATAACTCGCCATTCTGCCATTTGAAGAGTTCAAAGTATGTGGGTATTTGATTCAGAGGAGTTATGAGAGATGGTTGTGATTTGGGTAGGACTCTGGAGAGTTAACTGATTTTGGCTCTAGGGTTTGAAAATGGAAGGGAGAAAGGTTCGATGTTTTCTGATAACTGGTTGCAGGTTTGAATTTGTCATAATGGCAGTTCCTTCTAACTCTGCAAAATCAGTGATGTGTCAACCAACCATTAGTTGCACGATGTCCAGTAATGAGCTATAACCCCCCATAACTTTTTAGTTAGATATTTCTTTCAGAAGAGTAGATGTTTAATTGGCGTGGATTGACCGTTGACCTCTTTGGTTCGTGAGAGTAAGCCAAGATAAAAGCGACTATGGACTCTACATTTTCCTTTGTTGACTCAATGATCAAATTTTGAGAGATGTTGTAGTGGATGGTTTTGACATTAGTCCTCATTCTGAAACTTCATAGCTTTACCACTGATATACCCCAAGCCAGTTTGGGCACTTAAGACTTAATGTGCATTTGCACAATATCTTTCCCACCTGTATTTGAACATCTCTACTCTTCATCTGAAAGGTTAAGCAATTGTTCAGTTTTTCAGAGCTCCTCATGAGTTGGATTATCCTCTGGTAGGGCTATGATCGTCGAGTCTGCTTCTACGATCGCTGAGGTTGCACTACGATCGTGGAGTTCTCTTTAACTTCGACTCTACGATCGTTGACTGACTTGGTCCTTGAGATGAATTTTACTTAGCATTCCTTCTGGGTCAAGGTAGCTCAGGAAGGGCCAACCTCTTAGAGTGAGCTAAGGGTCAGGTTTGTCCCTGAGGCGCTTTCTAGATGAAATACTTTAGAAGTGATTTGCAATGATATCTCATTTGACCTTTTCTGGTGGGGAGGTCCTCTACCAACTTTGGACAATTACATTTGTTGTAATCGTGGTGTCCTCCTGCTCTTACACTATGATCGGATGTTTAATCTTGAGCACTCCACGATTTTGAGTTGGGTGGATGATAGGTTATCATTAGTACATTTTGAGACGTTCCTACTGACTATGGATCTTCATTTGGTTCATCAGTCACAAAGTTTTGGGACTCTGTAGCTGGTACATTACTTCATAGTATATCTCCGTGTTGTTGTTCCTTAACAGATCACTGCTCCCCATGCTTGATGTTGCCTTCCAAGATAGATGTAATTCCCTTTACTTTAGGTTCATTTGAAAGCAGCCTTGCATATCTCCTTCTGACTGGAATCACCATTATCACTTAGATCTCCTTGTATCATAGGCATGGATATTTTCAGGACTGATCACTCTACGATCATTTGATAGAACTACGAACGTAGTCTTCTTTGACAGTCTTGTACGTGTGAAGTTCTACTCCCGTAATGAGTTCCTCTTGACTGATGCTCGATGATCCTCTGATGTGAGCTTCTTTGAGGATTCTTCTCATATAACATGTTTTCCGGATTTGAGCATATAAGATCCTTTTCATCTTTGGTTGCATGGTCTGCTTCCATATACAGACTAGCAACCATGTGAGCTTTAGTCGGGTTAGCTCAGCGGGTCTTCAAGGATAGGCTTGGACATATAGGAATTTTATCATAATTATTTCTGAACAGTCCTTATGTGACGCCCCCAAAATAGGTATACATCACCCATCTTGAGTCGCCAGAAAATACACTACTGACAACTCCATTTATACAACTGTCATGCAGAAAACGACCACAGTTAAACTGTGAGTTTTAATATAAATATATTTAACTCTCGTGGTGCCTTGACCACAAGACCTTACAATGATACCTTACATAAAGGTACAGTCAATAACTGTTTTAGAAATTAAAATATTTGGAAAATACTCAAGAAAACCTTCGTACATGGGAGGCCATGTGTCAAGGTTATGATAGATATCATATGTCCATAGCATTATCCTTGGTTGACCCAATAGTCCCCAAAGAAAAACAAGAAGATTTCTATCATCTTCTCTCCAATGGTGAGTCTTCTCTTGACATATAATTATCTCCATTGTCTCCAATTTAGAATTATATTTCAAGCAATTCTAAGATTATATAGGTAGTGCTCGTAGATATACTCAACAAGTGGATGTGCACAACCCTGTCTTATGATAACCAACAATTAAATGCATCATTAGACATCTTGTATGATAGTGGCAAAAATGTCCTTCCAAAGTTGGGTTCACCTCACCCTATTTGGTTCACCAAAATCAACGGTTAAAATGACGTATAAAATACGACACACTTATCTATAATTCTCAATAAAATTATTTTCGTACTATTTTAAGGGAAACCTCAACAGCTATAGACCACCGTTTTAATCCCCTGTTACCCCCACTCGACACAGCTACACTCTTAATACTTGAAAGGAATTGTGAAGCAAAAGGGTGAGCACAACTAGCCCAGTAAAAAATATCATGACTAAAGATAATTAAATTATCAATAGCCTTCGTCAGTGATAAATCAGAGATTTAGAACATATGATAGATGATAAAACTTTTCAACCATAGTTGCAGCGGAATGAGCAATCCATTAGAAGAGTCAAATAGACTATAAAGTCTATTATCTTCTCCACGTTAAAAATCCACCAACAATGTTTTATCCCTGTAACATCAGTCAACAATTCCTATCCACAATCAGGTGAATAATTCATAATCATAATTGTAGTTCTAAATTCCTCTTCGCGCCCAGGACGAAGATAATTTTCATCACCTGTCTATACCTAAAACATCAAAGACCATGGTTATACCAAATCACAATTCTTGTCCATAATCATACTAATAAATTCATCTTTCCACTACGGGCCAAAGATATTCATTAATGTTCATCTTTCCACCTGTGCCAAAGACATGCAAATCATTTTTAGAAGAGTAAAGTAGAGCATGATATCTACTATCTTCTACGAATTAAAAGTGTTTCATCAACTTTATCGCTGAGACTCAGCTTAATAAATAAATCACATCATCGAATAATCTATGTACTACAGGCCAAGGATATTCATTCGTAACACGACCACGAATTATCCATGCACTACGGGCTAAGGATAATCGTGTTTTCATCAACGGTCATGATCATGCCATAAAATAATTCTTCTTTGCACCCTTGGCCAAAGAGAACCCATGGTCATGATCATACCGAAAACTGTCCATCAATGCACTACAGGCCAATAAGGACTTTTATCACATCATTTATAACATTACGGTCATAATTATACCGAATAATTCCTGGTCATAATTATACCAAGTCCATCTATGCACGTAAGCCACAGATGACTTTCATCACAATATAAGCATGAGGATGATGACAATAATATAAGCATTAATCAAACGAAACCAAGGATAAATATTAAAGACTTTAAATTTATCCAAATATTATCAATCACTTAATAAACTCATAATCTAATATTATTAATATTATAACAATATTTTAATCACTTCTTAAACTCATAAACAATTTATTTTAATTGTTTACACTTTACCAAATAATACATTTAATCATTCAAAAATGCCATACTCATAAGATTTCATCACCAATGATCAAATCCCTCATCAAAAATCTGCATATACCTTATAAAGGATTTCCAAGCCATAAAATCCTATTTACCAATTTTTTAACTTCACATAACATATTTAATTCATATGTTCGTAACTAAACTATTTTCATGAAAAATAATAATCAGTCCCAAAAAGTTTTCTTTTTTGGGATTAAGCAGAATATAGTCCCATATTGAACATATATTTTTCTCAAAATTTTTAAAATTCATTTACTATTTTTCATATTGCCAAAACTGCCGAATATTTAGACATTTATCACAAACTGTACTTTTGTCCAAAAATTCCAAAATTTACAGGTTATACTCCTGTTATATACATGTACTCCCAATAAATATTTCATCAATTTTGGAGTTAATCACAAGGAGTTCTAAGGGTTTACTTTTAAAATAGTCTTTTCCCATAAAATTCATAACTCCTAATCTATACATCCAAAAATCGCCATTTTTGGACACAATCTAGAAAACTCAACAAACTATCATTTCTAATTTTTCCAGAATTTTTGAGGGTCAGAAAAATTATGAAACTGTAAATGGATTTTCACCCGCCATGCGGTAATCCACGTAGACAGATCATTTCCACAATTTAATAAGGAATGAATACGAAGGGTCATTCACCATGCATGCGGTAGTTCACATAGACAGGTTATTCCAACAGAATAATAATGAATTGAATAACAGAAGAATTCACCATGCATGCGGTAGTCCGCGTAGACAGGTTATTCCAACAGAACAATAAAGAATAGAATAACAGAAGAATTCACAAGGCATGCGATAGACCACACAGACAGGTTATTCCAACAGAATAATAAAGAATGGAATAACAGAAGAAATCACCAGACATGAGATAGACCGCACAGACAGGTTATTCCAACAGAATAATAAAGAATGGAATAACAAAAGAATTCACCAGGCATGCGATAGACCGCACAGACAGGTTATTCCAACAGAATAATAAAGAATGGAATAACAACCCTTACGAATATTGAAAGAAATAACTCTCTTCATGAATACGAAATAAATAATACCCCTTACCTTAGAACAAAACTGGATACTGGAATAGTGAGGTAGCATACTTCTCTTCTTCTTTCTCTCTATAATAATTGCTCTATAACTTTAGTGAATTGGTGAAAAACAATGAACGAATGAGCTTCTATTTATAGGAAAATATAGTTTAAATAATTACACATTTTGGGGCTCGAAATATTACAGTATAATACCTTCCTCTTTTTCTTTATTTTTAATTTAGTCCTGCAAGTATTATCAAACTTGCACCACCTCCCCTAATATTAAATCATGTGAATCAATAGTAAATCATGTGACTCAATAGTTCTAAACATGTGAAAAAATTAATTATAGTATAGTACCTTCATCTATACCTCCATTTTTAATTTATTCATGCAAGTATTATCAATCTTGCACAAACTCCCCTAATAGTAAATCATGTGAATCAATAGTACACACATGTGAACACATAGTTATAAGCATGTGAATTAATAGCAATTAATTGCTTATTTATCCGGTGAATTACCCGATTGGTCAATATAACCTCCAGACATCAATTATTATCAAAATAAATGTCGATTTCCACTAACACTAATAATTCCCACACAATGAAACTATCAATTTCATCTTTAATCAACATGAACTTATTCATCATTAATATTATAACTCACAATATTTAACAACCAGGTCGTTCCCAGGAAAGAGGGGGCTTTCCGATAAGGATTTCTCCCTATTGGCGCACAATTAGATTATCTAACCTCTTCTTGACAGAACTTCTAGACATTGTCAATATTGCAAATAATAATATGAATAATTATTTTATCTCAATTATTGATTTAATAATATAACATATTATACAGATGATACTGTGACAATAATTAAATCAATAATATGAGAGATATGATGCAACAATTACTGTAGCAATAATTGAGTATAACTGAGTGACTTCTTACGTAAGCATCAATAATCAATATTGTGTGCTACTATGCAATCACGCGTATTACTGTACTTTTACAACCGGGTAGTTCAATAGTTTTAACAGTAACACTTTCGCCGTTATTTTTATAAAAAGATAATTCTGTCATTTTCTAACAACGACAATACTTCCGTTGTGGGGTCCACCAATGATTGTGCCATCGTACGGATATTCTCTGACAAAAAGAATATTCCCCGACCAAACGAATATTTTATAACAACTTGCATACTTTGCAAAATTTTCACATATCACCCTTAACTTTAACCTTTTATCAATTTAACCATTTAAGAAATAAAATAATAATTATAAGAAAATTGAATACTTTCATTTCATAAAATTTGGGGTCTTACACCTTAGCCTTCTGCTGGTTGAGTCTTCTTGACTGAAGTCTTCTGCTTCAACATTCCTTAGTGTGGTCAGACAGACCAAGTACCTGCAGGTTAAATACATTTCTATTTTTGGTACCCACAATTAAATAGGTCCTGCTAGGTTAGTTTTCTAAACCCATGTTCCTCATATTTGGATTATCATCACATTTATCACCAACCATCATATTCATGCATGCAACTAGTTTTAGATAATACATTTTGAGATGCATGATGGTGAGTGTGTGTAAGATTCGTCATTTTAAGAAACACACTCTTTTTCTTTGATGGTTTTATCATTTCCAGGGTTATGTTCACAAGGTTTAAGTGTTCACAGAGTGAGAATCAACTCTACGATTTAGGAGTATCTAGTTGATTCATGGAGGTGATCAGTTTCTACACATCATCAAGATACTCTTGTAGAACTGATCATACTCTGTGTGTTGTCAAACACTTAGAACATAGGTTTGTACATACATACTAACCCACAAGCAAAGATTACTTCTCATAGAATTAATTTGGCATGTGATGCTCTTATGACCCATTTCAGATTTCCTTCAAGATGTCATCTTCAACCTAAAACTTGGATGGAGAGAAAGTTTATAGGCATTTGAGTTTCCATCCTCAGGGTACTTTCTCTCTTCACCTTTTTAGGTAGATTATGACTCCTTGACAAAATATTGTTATAGTTCATAAGAAGGTGCATTTATGATGTACACATTTATAATAGTGAGGAACCGTACCTTTTTACTGTCAGTTTCTTAATAGTCATTTATCTTTAATATATTGAGTTTAGGCATTGATGTGCATAGCTTCACATTTTCTCCTGACAGCTTATTGCTCTTGTTGGCCTTTAATCAATCAGTCGTGGTCTTAAAGATGCAGCCTGAGAATCTCAACATCTTTGGTTCTTTGACATCCTTCGATTCACAAAGTTTGCACCCAGCTGCACAAAGTTTATCCAGAGAATCTCAACATGTTTGAGAAGAACTTCTTTCTTCTCTAGATAAACATTTCTTAGCATGTATGGCCTTTTCATCTTTCAGGCTGGTGGATGCTTGACCTTGTGTTGTTGATGTCTCTTAGGCTATCTCGTCTGGTCTTCAGACTACAAGATTGACTGCAGGCAAGGATTGGTCTTGTTTATATGATACTCGAGAATATGGACCAATCTGAGCAGCTTCAGGTGTATATACACATTTACCTGTACACAATATTTCTAACGTGTGAGCTCATCTGCATATAACAAGTGACTTACTACTAAACTAAGTTTAGAATAATGTTTGTGCCTGGGATCAGACTCAAAGCGATTAGCTTTTGAATATAGCATGAGAACCTGCTCTGATACCAATTGTTAGTTCCCAGTAGGCACAATAGATCTAGAAGGGGGGGTTGAATAGATCCTTTTTAATTTCAAATACTTTTCTCTTTTATTTTGTATTGCTATTAAATTAACATATGACAAACATAAGAATATTTTCAAGCACAGCGGAATAAGTAAAAGATCCCCTTCATTGATATATTCATAATAATCATACATACATTGTTAAGTAGAGTTAGTTCGGTTGTAAGCAATTAGAACATACATAGCGATTATAGCAGCTTAATAGACATAATGTAAATGACTTAAAGTAAACGACACAAGGGTTTTACGTGGTTCGTAGACTCAAGCTCTAATCCGCTCTTACGCTTTCAACTAGCGAGATTTCCACTAAGAAAAGGCGGCAAAGACTGAATCACTAAGATTCCTTTAAGACCAAAGAACCTTGGGACTTCAGTTCACTAAGAACTCTTTAAGGCCAGCAGCCTTGGAACTTCTCTAGTTCCCTAGGAACTCTTCAATCCCAGCAGGCTTGGAACTTCATTTAGTCCCTCCGGACAAGGACCCCTCAGGCCCTGGCTTTTTATTGAGTTATTTGTTTGTTTATTGGAGTTGGTGCTGAGCTGCTAAGGTGTCTTTATGCTTTGAACATCTTCTGTGCTTAGCAGCTTGGTGTGATCATCCTTGAGGTGCAGTTGAGTGTTGCATAATGCTCTGCTTCTTTATTTACTCAACCTCCTCTAATGATCCCTTGATGAACTGCCTTGAAGATCATTCCTCTTGATACGTGATGGCTGCACATGATGGGTTTCTAAGATGACTGTAAGCTCTTCTGCTAGGTACTTAGAAAATTTCTCATGCTTGCCACCATGATGACGTTTGTGATCTCCTTTCTTGATACTTGATGCCTTCTCATGATGGACTTGCTAAGATGACTGTGAGCTCTTCTCTATGGCACTTAGAGTCTTCCCATGATGGACATCAAGATGACATGATGCTCTTCTTTCTCTCGAAAGTTCAAAACACTCTTCATGTAGCCGAACTCTCACTTCTACATTGTAGAACTCTCATTTCTACTTCTTTTTTTGTTTGACTCTAAGTGTTCTTGGTGGATCGTAGAGTGAGCCTTCAGACTCACTATCTCACATGGTTTAGAACAGTCCACCTTTTCTCCAAACTCGGCAACTCCAGCAACACTTGATCTTTGAAGCTCTTGCTGATTTATATTCCTTCCCAATCCTTCCGTTGGAAAGTAGCCGTTGAAAGCTATTTAAATATCTTCACAGATCTCGAATTGACTGAGGTAGACTGCTGATGTGATATATCTTACTTTTTTGACACTGCAGTCTACTATTTCACCTACCCCATCAGAGATGTCACTTTAATGTCTTGGGTAGGTCGAAGACTTTATTTCCTCCTTCTGATTTCTCAATCAGAGGTTGTCCTTTTGCATCGATGCTCTCAATAAGTTCTTGTCCGAATATTACCCTTCAGATTGAACCGTTGCCAATGCTTCAGTCTTCAGCTATTCGAACTCTACGATTCTGATGCATATCTTCATGGACCTGATCGTAGTGTCTTGTTGACTGGTAGAGACAACACTACGATCTTGAAAAGTGTTGATTGGATCTTCAATGTAGAACACCTCTTCCTTCTTTTGTGTAGTGCTTCAATACTTCTGTTTTGCCTCAACAGCTCTCAGATACTGATGACTTGACTTCTTTGTTCTGGCCTCTTCTGAATAGTAAGACAATTCAGATTTGTGGCGTGTCCAGCTCACTTTCTCCTTGTGATCTCCCGTTTACTTATCATCAATGGACAGACCCAATGCTTAATCACTTTAGCCTTGTTCTTCAAAAGTTGTCCAGCATCTCTGTATGCATTTCATCAGTTCTTTCTTTGTTTGGAAAACACTACGATCCTGGTAACTTCCAAGATCGTTGTCTTCTGTTTGCTTAACAGCTACTGCACTTGCTGACTTTCCTTAGTCAGTCACTGAAGTCTTCTTCTGATCTCTTTGTGGAAGACTTCATTTCGAATGGCTTCACAACTCAATCTTGATGCTGATTGGATTGGTGCTTAGATCTTCTGATAGCTTGTATGTCATTCGTTGAGTGCTCTCTGGTTTCCTTTAGATGTGATGTATCTTTGCAGTGCCAACCAGAGGCTTCATTCCTTTGGATATTCTGGGAGTGCTCATTTGTTGAGAATCATTTTTGCTCTACGATTTTTCCTTGGCATTGTGAGCACAACGGTTGAGGTCGTAGTTCTGCTCTCTACGATTCAGCTTCGGCTGTGCAGACACTATGACTCCGAGATCAGATCTTGACACTCTACGATTTCTGTCTTTGTGCTCGATGTCTTTATTTAATCTTGCTCGACTACGATCTCTGCCTTTTATATGATCAGTAGACTCTATGATCCTGAGTGTAGTCTACGATCTCTGACTTGGCTTCGACAGATACTCGTTCGGCTCGTAGGCAGGCTGTCTCTACGATTCTGAACATGACTTCCTCAGCAGATTACGGCCTTGAGGAAGTTTTCCTCGACACACTACGATCCTCTCCTCGTCTCTCCTGGCAGTCTACGAACTCCAAGACTACTATCTTACAGACTACGATTCTGCCTTGATAGCTCTCAAGTTTCCTTGACTCTCCTGGCAGACTACGATTTCTGGTGCAGTGCTCGACTATCAGACAAGCCTATCTGTTAGTTCCTAGTTGGCACAATAGTTATCTAGAAGGGGGGGTTGAATATATATTTAAAAATCTTTTCGTTTTAAACTTGTTCTTTGGTAATAATTAAAACTTAGCGGAATAAATGTTTGTTTTAATCTTCTTTACTAAGCAATGGAGTTATGAGAGTGAGGCAGTTATGGCAGTTATAACAGATATAGCAGTTATGGTATGAATATAAAAGACACAGTCGTTTTAAGTGGTTCAGAGCACTTAAAGTTCCTAGTCCACTCTTCTACTTCGACAAGTAGGTAATCCACTAAGTATATCTTTTACAACTTCTAAATCACACAGATTCCTTTTAGACCAGCAGTCTAGGAACTTCATAGTTCACTCTTGAACTCTTCAAGTCCAGCAGACTTGGCTTTCTTTACAGCTTCACTATCTGAACTCTTCAAGTCCAAAGCAGACTTAGTACTCTTCTTCAGTTGGTTGATAATGTTGAGTTCTTGATGGTTGCTACTCAGTTGCTGTGTAAGCACTTGTTCTAAAGAACTGAGTAGCTGAGCAAGTTTTGCAATATCTCAGATCGTAGAGTTGAGCTTGAGAGAGATGTTCACGTTGTTTGTTCAATGCTTGCTTGATTCTCTCTCATCTGTATGATCTGCATATATGTGATCTTGAAAACTATCCGTTGGATCCATCCGTTGAGACATTAAATGCATTTGACTTTTCTGATCTTTGATGGAGACATTTCTGCACATCTTCTAAAAGCGCATTACGGGCCTTGACGACACAGATGCTTTCTCACCTAACACCTGAAAAGGTGTTTTTCCCCCTTACCTATAGTACTTTCCTTAGCTTCTTCAATACGCTTCTTTATTGCATACTAAGGATATTTCATATTACTTTGGGATGATGAGTCTTTGTAACGTCTAGAATCCATTCCTCATATATTGGAATCTGTCTTCACACATAACATGAGGCTCGACGTTTTCTGACATAACACAGATGCTCTACGATTCAGATCGTAGTGACTTGTCGCCTTGGTGCTTGATCTGATGCTATCAGCTGAGAGCACTACGATTTCTCTTAAACCCTTGCACACTACGATCTTCACTTGCTCATGTTGTTACTACGTTTCCAAGAGCACACTACGATCGTTGACTTGTAAACTCCATGTTTCCTTCAGCACACTACGATCGTTGAGATGGCTTGGCAAATGTTGGGACCACTCTACGATTTTCGAAGAGTCACTTCAAGGCAGGCACACTACGATCTTTGAAGCTCTACATTTCTGCCTTGACTTCTGCAATGTTGATCAGATGATACACTACAATTTCTTCGAAGCCTATCTATTACATCTCAAGATCAACCTAACAGCTTTGATCTTTCTATCTATATATTCTAATACATAATGATACATGTTAAGATCTTAGATCAACCTAACAAATTTGATCTATCACTAAGTCCTTGTACATATCTTACTTAGAAGGACTTTACAAATAATCATGAGCATATACATTAAAACATCAAATCATAATATGCATTCTCCCAATAATCTCCCCCTATTTGATGTTGACATAACCAAGGAGATTTGTTGTCATGATTTATTAGTGTCTAGATGCATTTGCAGGAAATTTAAACATGACTTAGTATTTCAGTGAGCAGCTGAAATTTCTAGAGAATAAGTATGAATTTATTGATGTTCAAGAAATATTGCAGTTTAGCTTTACATCAATAAGAATTTAAAGTTTCAACTTATCTCTATTTCTTTGACCTTTTCCTTGGAGGATTGGCATACTCCTCAGCCCTTCTTTTCTTGCTAGCTTCATCTCTTCTGGCTAATTCTTCCAGCTCACTCGAACTTACTATCGGGTTGTGATCATGACTATTCATGAATGTTGGATCTCCAATTGGCATTCTTAGGCTTGTGGTGGTCACATTTGGTGAGCTGATAGTTGGCCCTTGATTTCTTAAAGGCTGAGCCATCAAGACTTCCTGCTGATCAGATTGTTGAGTCTGATTGCTTGATCGTGCAGTCTGTTGGTGGAACTGTCTTGCAGGAGGGCTTCGTGAAAATTGTCCTCTTCCCTTTCTTGGTTTCTCCGCCTTTCTACCTGTTTCTCCTCCTGCTCCTTGAACTCCTTTCCCTTTATTCTCCCCCTTTATGTCAGCATCAAGGGTTCGAATGTCTGTAGAAAGTCGATTCACTCCTTGGACAAGCTCGTTCAATTGGCTTTGTGTCTGAGCAATGTCCTCTCGACTATCCTTGATCTGTTTTTCAGATCTAGCTTCTTTATTTCGGAGGGCAATGAGAATAATATCATTCTGTCATTCCTGATTGACATAAGATTTCTGGAATTCGTGGACTGAGGCTTTCAAGTTGATGATGTTCTCCAGCATAAGTTTATTTTGAACTTCTTGATTTTTCTGCATTTCAAGAACAACCTCTCTTTGTTTGGCGGCTATCTGGAAGTGAATCTCATCTCTATCCTTCATGCTCTTAAGAATTTCTTGGATAATTTCCTCACTTCTTTATGTAAGCTCGGCATTCATAGTACCAGAAAGTTATTTTGCAAGCATGTGATCATTTGATTCAAATAGAATATGAATGAAATTTCGGAGTGAGATTCCGTGCTTTCTTCTATATTCTTGACCATGTCCTTGGTTGCTTCCTTCAAGTCATCCTTTGTGGGCAGATTTGGGAGAGTATCATTGGTTTGAGGATTGTTGAATGGAGGGGATTATTTCTGAGACTGATCTTGCATGGAGTAGAGAGCAAGATCAAGACTAAAATAGTCGTTTGAGGAGGAGGATGGTATGTCTGATGGAGGGGCCTGAGTTTCAATGTTTGGACTATAGGGCTCTACGATTTCTATTTGGGACTCTATGACTGGGCTAGAGTCATGAATCGTAGAGATGGTGGTTTGTGGGAGAAAAATAAGGTTGGTTGCATTTGGTTCCTCAGTTACAGAATTTTGGGATTCTGCAACTGGAAATTGATTTACTGGATTAAGAATCACTTCCAACCATCGAGGGAATTCATAGAATTGACTAAATGATGATGATGGCAAGTGATTAACTTTGAAGTGGGTAGGGATAGATAGTACCTCAAGTTTAGCCTTTGAAGAAGAGTTGTTGGTAAGCGGTTTCTTGGCAAAATTGAAACTCCCTGGAAATCCATGAGCCAATACTGAGATGGTTGGATACACTTTGAAACTCCAGAACATGTGATCCCAACAGTTTAGGATTTGGGCTTGATGATATGGCATCATGGGTAGGTATGAGAACATCTGATTGTAGAGATAGCTTCTATACCCATCTCTGCCCACACCAGTGATCTGAAGGTCATCATCATCATCTTCCTCTTCTCTGTCTTCGTTGGAGGACTCCATTATCTTAATGGGCTCTTGATGATCTGGCACTGGTTCCTCTTCATTTATGGCATGGACATCCTCTTCTGCCATGGAGATATCTTGAGGCTCCCCCTCAACTTGATCATCTTCTGGTAAGCTCATAAACTCCCCCTCAATTGGAGCATCTACTTGAGTTTCAGGGATCTCCCTCTCAGCTGGAGCATTGTCCTCTTGACTTGCTCTAGACAGTTCCTTCTTAGCAGCCTTGCTCTTTGTTTCCTTCTTTAGCACCTTTTCATTTTCAAGAATGTACTTCTTAACCAGCTTTCTCCTTGCTTTGCTGGGTTTAGCCACAACTTCAGGACTCTCTTGAATCTCAGCTTTGTCCTGTTCAGCAGCCACTATGCTTGAAGCAACTACCTCCTTGTCTGCCATGCTTGGTCTAGTCTCTACGAACAGTAGAGACTCTACGATTGAGGTAACTGATGGCCTTTTGGACTTATGACCAACCTTACTCTTCTTCAGGATCGGGGATATGGTAGCCTGATCCTCATCTACTTCATCTTGCTGCTGCTTTCTCCTTAGCATCCTCAGAGTCTCTATATCAGAGGACTCTAATGGTATATCAGTAGTAGATCCTTGAGGCTCTTCCATCTGTCTAGCCCTTAGCTTCCTCTTTCCCTTGCTTTTTTTGGTAAGGACAGAGGGTTCTTCTTTGTTGATTTCTTCTTCTCCTTCGATCTCCCTAACCATAGACATGTTTCCTTGAAAGCCTGAGTTCTTCAGATACCCAGTTCTTCCACTGGATTCTGTCATCATTCGAACATACTCAGCTGGATTCCTTTTCCAGTTTTCAAACAATTGTTGGGTCATTTTTCGATTTGGGTTGATGGCTTCTCCTTCTTCATCCCCAATTTTGTCACCCAGTGCAGATTGCAGAATGATACTCAAGAAACGCCCATATAGCATCTTTTTAGGGATTTTTGATTTCTTCGAGTTGATGATCCACTTGCCAATCCACTCGAGCAATATAGCTCCATAGTTGAGTTATATATCATAATACATGGCAGTCATGAGCTTAAGTTGAGCTTCATTCACCGAGTCATGACCTGAGCTCTTGCAAAGACATATACATTTCCCAATAATATCGCCTAAAAATCAGTACCTCATGGAACTCCTTCTCTTCTTGTACCCTTTCACGAGAGGGTTTTTTCTTGTGATGCATTTTTCTTAGTCCCTCTTGGGGAAGTCTACGGAATCTAAGTGTGGATGCCCTTCATTCTTGAGACCTAGGGTAAGATTGAAGTCCTCTGCCTTCAGTCTGATTTCTATTCCCCTTACTTTTGTAGTGATGGTGTTGTTCTCAAACATACCATTCTTGTAAAATTCCTGCACTAACTTGGGATATATCAGTGTCTTCACGCCTGAGCCTCTTCTTCGACACCTCGCTTTTCAAGAGCTCCGTGGTCTTGTGAAATTTTGGTGGAGAAGTCTTGAACTCGTCAAAGCAGAGTCTGTAGCCTGAGATAACATTGGATGGCGCCATTGATTTTCTAACTGGAAGAGAGATTCGACTGAGCTTTTCTCTGAGTTAGGGCTTTTTCTTTGAGAGAGAGAGATAATCTTTTGAACTTCAGATTTCAAAAATACGATTTCAACTTGTACTTGTAACTTCCCTCTCTTCTTTTTCGCTTAGTGGGATAGGTGTCGACTTTTGCTTGGCTCTACAATTTTAACTGTTCACGAATATACTGATTTGCCCTTGGATTCTTAAGAACTGAGGTGTCCTTAGGAAGACTACGATCGTTGAGGTAGTCTTATGTTCGTTGAGTCTATCTTGCGATCGTCGAGTCTGTCCAGCATTCGTTAAGTCTGTCCTACGATCGTCGAGTCTGATTAATCATTCGTTGAGTATGTCCTACGATCGTCGAGTCTGATCAATCATTCGTTGAGTCTGTCCTGCGATCATCGAGTCTGTACAGCATTCATTGAGTCTGTCCTACGATCATCGAGTCTAATTAATCATTCATTGAGTTTGTCCTACGATCGTCGAGTCTGATTAATCATTCGTTGAGTCTGTCCTGCGATCGTTGAGTCTATCCGAATCCTTATGATGAGTTTTTGATAAAGCATTCTTTTAAGGCAGCTCAGGAAGGGCCAACCTCTTGGAGAGATTCAAGGGTTAGGTTTGTTCCTAAGACACCTCTTAGAGAGATTGCCTTGTTTATGAAGCTTGTCATCACAGGGTGCAATTTTTGTTTTGTTGATGGGGCTTGTGTCATCGTTGAGTCTGCACTACGATGGTTGAGTCTTTGCTACAATCGTTAAGGTAGTTATCTTTTAGCTCTACGATCGTGAACTTTCCTTGATCATGTCTACGATTTTTGAGTTCAGCCTTTGTATATGTCTTGGTTAGCACAATCTAGAGCATATATCTCATGGTTGTAGATTTAGCATGCCTAGCTCACTTATTAACTTATTAAATCTGGATTCATCTAATGGTTTTGTAAAAACATCAGCAAGTTGATTTTTAGTAGGGATTTATTGTAAAGATATAGTTCCATTTTGCACATGATCCCTAATGAAGTGATACCTTATTTCTATATGCTTAGTCCTAGAATGCATAACAAGATTATGAGTTATTTCTATGGCACTTGTGTTATCACAGTGAATGGGAATAGATTTGAAATCAAACCCATAGTCAGCTAGCTGATTTTTCATCCATAGAATCTGAGCAAAGAAATGCCAAGTGAAGAATATATTCAACTTTCCGCTGCAAAGTAGACACTAAGTTTTGCTTTTTGCTAAACCAGGACACAAGTTTGTTTCCTAGTAGTTGACAAGTGCCACTGGTACTCTTTCTATCTATTTTGCATCCTGCAAAATCAGCATCTGTGTATCCTGTTAGTTCAAATGAATATTCCTTTGGATACCAAAGCCCCAAGTAAGGTGTACCCTTGAGATACCTGAAGATCCTCTTTACAACAGATAAATGTGACTCTTTAGGGTTAGCCTGAAATCTAGCACATATGCATGTTGCAAACAATATGTCTGGTCTATTGGCAGTTAGGTATAAAAGAGAACCTATCATACATCTGTATTGAGTGATATATATACTTTTACCTTTCTCATCCTTGTCAAGCTTGGTTGCAGGAGCAATTGGTGTTTTCATGGGAGAGGCTGATTCCATGCCATACTTTTTCAGTAAGTCTTTGATGTACTTGGCTTGGTCTATGAAAATTCCTTCATCGATCTACTTCACTTGCAGTCCAAGGAAGAAAGTCAGCTCACCCATCATGTTCATTTCAAACTTGCTCTGCATTAGCTTAGAGAATCTCTTGCATAACTTTTCGTCAGTAGAACCACAGATAATATCATCAACATATATTTGAACTAGTAAGACTTTATCTTTATGCTTTCTAAGAAATAGTGTGGTATCTACTCTACCTCTAGTGAACCCATTTTCAATTAAGAAGTTAGTCAGTGTTTTATACCATGCTCTAGGTGCTTGTTTATGACCATATAAGGCTTTATCTAATCTATAGACATAATTGGAAAGAGATGGATTGATGAAACCTGGAGGTTGCTCTACATAGACTTCTTCTTGGAGTTCTCCATTTAGAAATGCACTCTTGACATCCATCTGAAAGACTTTGAACTTCATGTGGGCAGCAAAGGCAAGAAAGATCCTGATGGCTTCTAGTCTGGCAACAGGTGCAAATGTCTCATCGTAGTCGATACCTTCTTCTTGAGAATAGCCCTTTGCCACTAATCTTGCCTTGTTTATGGTTATGACCCCATCTTCATCCATTTTGTTTCTGAAGACCCACTTAGTTCCTATCGCAGGATGACTCTTTGGTCTTGGTACCAATCTCCATACTTTGCTTCGTTCAAATTGGTTGAGTTCTTCCTGCATGGCTTCTATCCAACTGGAGTCTTCCATAGCATCCTCTATCTTCTTTGGCTCTATTTGTGACAAGAAGCTTAGATAAAAGCATTCATTCTGAGTAGCAGCTCTTGTTTTGACTCTAGCACTCGGATCTCTAATGATTAGATCCTGAGTGTGATCTCTTGCCCATCTCATACTTTGTTAGGACATCCGTCTCCGATGCCTTCCTGTCTTAAGTCTTCAAGGTCTATCTCTTCTTCTTGGAGTGGAGGCTCGCTGTCTAGCATTGACCTCTCTACGATTACATTCTCATGCTCTACGATTTCACCGTCCCAAGACTACACTCAGTAGTGTTGAGCTCGACGACTTCATTCGTGAGTGTCCGCCTTATCTATCGATTAAGTAGTGTCTTGAGGCACTATTTTGTCTAAGTCAGTTTCATTAAAGATGATATGTATCGAGACTTCAATATTCAGTGTCTTTTTGTTGAACACTCTGTAAGCTTTGCTGTCTATGGCATTCCCAAGAAAGATCCCTTCGTCTGACTTGGGCTAAAATTTTGTCAGATACTATTTTCCATTGTTGAGAATGTAGCATGCACAGCCAAAGACATGGAAGTAGCTGACACTTGGCTTCCTTCCTTTCCACAGTTCGTAGGGCGTCTTCTTGATCGTAGAGTGAATTAATGATATGTTCTGCGTGTAGCATGCAGTGTTGATGACTTCGTCTGTAAATATTCAGTGAGATGTCTTTGCTGCAAGTAGGGTTCTTCCAGCCTCTATCAAAGTTTTGTTCTTTCTTTCAGCTACTCCATTTTGTTGAGGAGTTCGTGGAGCTGAGAAGTTATGACTGATCCCATTATGCATGTGCAGTAATCGGTCCATTTCTGAGAAGTCGAATTCTCTATCGTGATCACTCCTTATGGCCTTGATTTTCTCTCCTTTCTCGTTCATCGCCAGTCTGAACATCTTGATTAATTGAGAGCTCGTTTCATCCTTTGAAGTTAGGAAGAATACCCATGTGAATCGGTGTAGTAAATCGACTATAACTAGAGAGTATCTTTTTCCTCCAAGCTAGTTGTTGGAATTGGCCCAAATAGATCCATGTGAAGCAACTGCAGGGGCTTGTCGATAGAGTTGGCAGTTTTGCTTTTGAATGAGCTTCTGGTTTGCTTTCCAAGCTGACACGCATTGCATGGCCTTTCTTTTACGAAGTTGAACTTTGGTAGGCCAGCTACGAGATCTTTTGATGCCAGTTTGGACATGCTCTTGAAGTTTAAGTGAGACAACCGTCTATACCATAGCCAGCTCATTTCTTCAGATGCTTTTGCTAGAAAACATATCGTCTCATCTGAGCTTAGTTGACCAAGATCCACTGTGTAGACATTTCCTTCTCTTGTCCCGATTTGCTTTACAACAGATGTCTTCAAATCTCTGACTTGACATTGGTTGTTGAGAAATGTCACTTGATGACCCTTGTCGCAGAGTTAACTGATGCTTAGAAGGTTGTGTTGCAGACCTTCTACATATGCTACCTTGCTGAAAGATACTGCACCATTGCCAACAGAGCCATATCCTCTTGTCTTTCCAGAGTCGTTGTCTCCAAAGATGACTGAGGGACCCTCCTTTTCTATGTAGTTAGATAAAAGGGCTTTGTTCCCGGTCATGTGCCTTGAGCATCCACTGTCCAGATACCATGTAGTGATCGTGGAGCTCTTTTTCTGTCAAAATATTGAACCTTCATTTTGGTACCCATATTTGCATGGGTCCTTCTATGTTAGTGCCTTTGGGGACCCAAATCTGTTTAATCTTGGGTCTCACATGCATGGAATTATAATAACACTTGGCAGCCTTGTGACCATATTTATTACATATAAAACACCTAGTATGATGCATGCCAGTGTGTGCATGATGATTCACCCTCCATTTGGACTTGTGTGGTTCTTTAATTATCCTTCTGTTAAACTGATTCTCATTTTTCCACGTGTCCTTGGATTTCATAAATAGTGATGAGTGTGTCTTACCTCTACTGTACCTTCCCGGTTGATTTGTAGAGTTGGTCTTGCTTAACTCTACGATTCTTCGAGGTTGGTGAGTAGAGGTTAGGTTACTCTTCTCTTTTATGAACCCCAGGCCAGCATGAGATCCTTTACTCCTAAGAGTAAGAATGGAGACAGTAGGATAAGGTTGAACTTGTTCTTCCTTCTGTGAGGATTTCACAAAGGCAATGCTTCTACTGAAACTTGAGGCATTACTAGTGCTAGTTTCCTTTTTCTTTTCCACATAAGGCTCTGAGATGGATTCCCCAAAGCCTAGGCTTGTCTTGTCGAATGTGTTTCTCTGACTAGAGAGCAGGCAGTCTATAGATGATGAGGATTTGTTCCATGTAGAGATAGTCTTTTCTAGATCCTCAATTTTAGAGGTTAGATTAGACTCTCTTTGTACATTGAGTGTGTTTATCTATCTTAAGGTCTCATTCTCAGCCTCAAGCTTGGAGAGAAGATTAGTACTTAAAAGGACTGTTTCAAGCTCTCCTTGTACTTTCTTCTTCTCCTCTTGAAGAAGTAAATGATCCTTAGACAAAACTCTGAACCACTTCATATATTGATGTAGATCAGTGGTTATGCCATGCAGTGCAGTTCTTAAGTCATTTATATCTACATCAGGTGAGTTGAAGTCAAATACCTCATCGAGACTTACATCATGTATGTTGAGGTTTTGTTTTTCCTTTGCATGTTTGGCCATTAGGCACAGATTGGCCATTTGTGGTTCTTCTTCATCTCCGGAGTCAGCATTTGAGTCATTATCTGAATCACTCCATGATCCTCCAGCTACCAGGCCTTTGTCTCTCTTCTAAGGCCTTTTGTTTCCTTTGAATTCCTTCTTTGCATGATGTTTCTTCTTTAGTTCTTCTCTTAGAGGTTTATTGCAGTTGGCAATGAAGTGGCCAGGCTTCTTGCAGTTGTAGCATAGATCATTTATTTTCTCCTGGCTGTTGTAGTTGCTGACCTTCTTTGGCTTGCTGGTTTTGCCTTGACGCAGGAATGTTCTCAGTCTTTTTACCAGCATAGCAAGGTCTTCATCATTGTCTTCATCATAATCAGAGTCAATCTCAGTGTTGACCTTTGATGCACCTTCATTTGCCTTGAGAGCAACACCCTTATCCTTCCTTCTTCCTTCTGATAAGGTTTCAGCACGTTGGGTCAGCTCTAGTTCGTATGTTAGGAGATTGCCATATAGCTGTTGAACTGTCATCTCATTAAGATTCTTTGACTCTCTTATTCCAATGGTCTTGGCATCCCACCTGCTTGGTAGGGCTCTCATTAACTTTATGGTCAGATCTTTGTTAGGATAGACCTTTCCATATGCTCGTAGAGAGTTGAGCAGAACGTTGAATCTTTCATAGGTGGCAGTTACGTTTTCTCCTTGGACATGAGCAAACATTTCATACTGCTGTGTCAGAAGAGATTGTTTGTTCTCTCTAACTTCTTCAGTTCCTTCGTGCATGATCAGTAGTGCTTCCCAAACTTCCTTAGCTATTTTGTTGTTGGCAACGTTTTCAAACAGATCGTCTTCTAAGGATTGGAACAAGATGTTCTTGGCCTTTTTGTCAAGTTGGACAGCTCTCTTCTCGTTGTCTGTCCATTCTTCTTTAACCTTGATTTGCATTCGGTTTGGATCGTCAGTGGTTGGTGCAAGCTTTGTTAGAATATAGGGTCCATTTTGAACGGTCTCAAATAGATCTTCATCTATTGAGTCCATGTATGATTGCATCCTGACTTTCTAGTTAGCAAATTTATCCTTGTTGCACATTGGTGGCTTGCTGCCTCCTCCGGTCCTGGATTCGCTTGGTACGAGTACCATTGGATCTGCTAAAGCTTGTAAGATGTAAAATAGAACCTGCTCTGATACCAATTGTTCGTTCCTAGTTGGCACAATAGTTATCTAGAAGGGGGGGTTGAATAGATATTTAAAAATCTTTTCGTTTTAAACTTGTTCTTTGATAATGATTAAAACTTAGCGAAATAAATGTTTGTTTTAATCTTCTTTACCAAGCAATGGAGTTATGAGAGTGAGGTAGTTATGGCAGTTATAACAGATATAGCAGTTATGGTATGAATGTAAAAGACACAGTCGTTTTAAGTGGTTCAGAGCACTTAAAGCTCCTAGTCCACTCTTCTACTTCGACAAGTAGGTAATCCACTAAGGATATCTTTTAAAACTTCGAATCACACGATTCCTTCTGCACTGCGATCTAGAAACTTCTTAGTTCACTCTTGAACTCTTCAAGTCCAAAGAGACTTGGCTTTCTTCTGATTCACTACTTAACTCTTCAAGTCCAGCAGACTTGGTACTCTTCTTCAGTTGGTTGATAATGTTGAGTTCCTGATGGTTGCTACTCAGTTGTTGTGTAAGCACTTGTTCTAAAGAACTGAGTAGCTGAGCAAGTTTTGCAATATCTCAGATCGTAGAGTTGAGCTTGAGAGAGATGTTCACGTTGTTTGTTCAATGCTTACTTGATTCTCTCTCATCTATCTGATCTGCATATATGTGATCTTGAAAACTATCCGTTAGATCCATCCGTTGAGACATTAAATGCATTTGACTTTTCTGATCTTTGATGGAGACATTTCTGCACATCTTCTGAAACTGTATTCTGGCCCACTGACACAGCAGACTGCTTTCTCACCTAACACCTAAAAAGGTGTTTTTCCCCCTTACCTATGGTACTTTCCTTAGCTTCTTCAATACGCTTCTCTGTTGCATACTAAGGATATTTCATATATTGGAATCTGTCTTCACACATAACATGATGCTCGATGTTTTCTGACATAAGACAGATGCTCTACGATTCAGATCGTAGTGACTTGTCGCCTTGGTGCTCGATCTGATGCTATCAGCTGAGAGCACTACGATTTCTCTTAAACCCTTGCACACTACGATCTTCACTTGCTCGTGTTGTTACTCTACATTTCCAAGAGCACACTACGATCGTTAACTTGTAAACTCCATGTTTCCTTCAGCACACTACGATCGTTGAAATGGCTCAGCAAACGTTGGGACCACTCTACGATTTCCGAAGAGTCTCTTCAAGGAAGGCACACTACGATCTTTGAAGCTCTACATTTCTGCCTTGACTTCTGCAATGTTGAATCAGATGATACACTACGATTTCTTCGAAGCCTATCTATTACATCTCAGGATCAACCTAACAACTTTGATCTTTCTATCTATACATTCTATTACAGAATGATACACGTTAAGATCTTAGATCAACCTAACAAATTTGATCTATCACTAAGTCCTTGTACATATCTTACTTGGAAGGACTGTACAAATAATCATGAGCATATACATTAAAACATCAAATCATAATATGCATTCTCCCAACACTATCTATTACATCGGAAGATCAACTTAACATTCTTGATCTTTCTATGTTTATAGTCCTTGTACATCATTTCTTTTTAAGGACTTTACAAAGTTTTTTTGCTTATGTAGGATCAACATAACATATTTGATCAATTCATTCTACATCCTTGTACATATGTTTCTATTATCTATCAAAGGACTTTACAGCTTTTCTTAATGCAATCATACTTGCATATTCATTCATATATATCATAATCAAATCATATGTAAATAGGAATAACATTCACATGCTTATTCCTGACACATTATTTTATAAAATAGTGAGGATTGCTAAAATAACTGTCTGGACCCATCACTCTACACCCTGACTAGTTTTCGTTATATTCTCATCTCCTGAGAAGAAAAATGGAACAAAAAGAAAAATGGCGAGCTCAACTAGCCCAGTAAAGAATATTATGACTAAGATAATAAACAAAAAATTATCGTTAGCCTTCAACAAATTAGATAAAATATAATAGACAACAAGTTTTAGATCAATATTCGCAGCGAAAATAACAATCATTAGAAGAGTTAAGTAGAGAATGAAATCTACTATCTTCTATGATTTAAAAGTTCATCATCAATATTTTATCCATATAACATCAATCAATATACATCTTGAACCAGATATTCATCTTTACACTATGGGCCAAAGATATTCATTTGTATCACCAGTTAGTCATGTTCATCTCAACATATGTCCATCTTTGCATTACGGGCCAAAGATATTCATCAGGTAATCATTAATCTTTTCACTACAGGCCAAAGAAATTCAGTAATATCATCATTTAGGACTGAGGATGATGAAAAATATTTTAAAGAAACGAATCCAGTGAGATAAAAGGACAAAGATTAGGGATTCGTACTTTAGATAATCCAAGTTGAAAAATACTCCATAATAAACCATAGTGGAGTAAAATTCAAAAATAAAGATCAAACCATGGATACAATCAAAGATAGTAACCATAATAGACATTTTGAACAAAGAAGAGAAAATTTCATTTTTCTGTGAATAGTGTTGTATTCGTGAATAGTGTCGTATACGTGAATAGTAATCGCGACACAATAAGGTAGAAATTTCACAAGAAAAATCATACTTCGTGAATAGTACCATATTCGTGAATAGTGTCGTATACGTGAATAGTGTCGTATATGTGAATAGTAACCTCGACATGAAAAGATAAAAAATTCATAATAAATTTCATACCAATATTTTGGCATAATGATATTGAACGAAATAACATCATTTACGAAGAAAATAACATCCATTACCTCAAAAGAAACAGTACTTCTGACTAGAATATTGGATATAATGCCGAAGAAAACTTGCACTGAATAGCAACTCTCAAAGTATCTCAATACTCATAAAAATAAGCTCGAAAATATAGAGAGAGAAAACTTATGATTTTGGTGTGATTTTCAATTCTAACTAAGCACCCTATTTATAGGAAAATGCCAAAATATCAAAGCAAACTAAATTAATAAAATAATATTTTATCAAAATTTTCAAGCACGCAACTTTTGAAACCTATTTTAGCACACTTCAGTGGGCCCACCAAATTCAGAAATTCCACACAAACCAAAAGTGGGGCCCACCATATTTTTAATAAAAATATTTATTTCTGAAACTTCAATAATTCATAATAAATAGCCTTTTCTCAAAAAAAAAAATACAAATTTTATGTCCATTCCATATGAAATTTAATTCTCTACAACTTTATAGAAGAAAGTTTTTCCAAATTCCAATCAGAAAATGTCCAAAATCCACACACAGATAATTTTTAATACCTTCATTCCGACAAAATACTGATAAAAACACCTCAACATTAATTCATTTATTTATATCCACATAAAAAATAAATATTTCCTTATCATATAAATTAATAATTAATTATTCACAGATAATATTACAAAATCACAATATGACAACTAGCTCGTTCCTAGGAAAGATGGAGCTTTTCGATAAGAATTTCTCCTTACTGGCGTGCAATTAGGTGACCAAACCCCTTTCTTAGACAAAACTTCCTTAGACATTGTCAATAATTCTATCTAATAATATTATTCAAATAATATGAATTATTGATCTGATAATAAGAAATACTGTGCAGTGACAATTATTGAAACAACAATAATATAAAATATCAACGTAGCAATTATTGAATCAATAAAATAAAATATTGAACAGTAATTACTGTAATAATTATTGAGTAGTGCCTTCTTATGTAAGAATCAATAATTCAAAAATATTGTGCAATATCGTGTATTCTTTGTTCAACCACGCCAGATTATTATATTTTTAACCACCGGGTATTCCAACGATGTTAAATCAGAATAACTACGCGTTATTTATAAAAACTCAAACTTGTCATTTTCTTTATCCGAACGTTTTTTGTTATGGGGCCCACAAATGGTTTCTTGTGTCGCCTTAATATTCTCAGAACAATGAGGAATATTCCACGACCAAACGAATATTCCCCGACAACAATGAATATTTTATAACCACTTGTTTATTTTATAAAATTTGCAAATTTCACCCATAACCAAAGGATTATATCAAATTAACACTTTATTATTCAAAATAATAATTAGATGAAATTCAATTTTATTTATAAAAAGTTGGGGTCTTACACTTTAGCATTCTCAGAGTCACGAATGGCTCCTCGAATGGCTGTCATGATAGAGTTTTTTATAATCATAAGGGACATGCGGTTGGATCGCTCCCACTTTTCATAAATAGATTTTTGCTCAATCGAGCTTGTATCTGTAAGTGAAGCACGAGGATCAACTCGTAATGCATAGTCCAAATCCATAACGCCGAAAATAATTTTCACTTGCTTTTTCCAAACAGTAAAATTAGTTTCATCCGAGGCTTCAATTCTAGAGAGATACCTAGAAATACTAGTTTGAGTCAATGCTGAAATACAATCAAACTCATAAGCATGCTTACAAAAACTAAAAGAAATCCATAATGTACAACAATAATTAATAATTAATCATAATAAAAACCAACTGTAGGGCAAGCAGTTAGTTACATAAAATCTATTTACAACACCCAAAAATAGATTTTAATGAGATGTTGGTGCATAATTATTATTTTTTCGTTGGCCCAATTAATAATATACTAAAACGAAATAAACATGTTACTTATGCAATAAAATTCCATTTAATAAATTCTAATTCTAATTTTCCGTTGGGTAAAATTAAAATATTCACTTATTAAATGTAACATTATGCGACTTTTCTTAATCTTTAATTGTTTCAATTAATAACCCTATGTTGGGTTAATTATTAATTTTTAGACTAAAAGACAACACCCCAAACTTTACACCCATGTTGACTTTTGCACCCAAAACGAAAAAGGTGTCTAAGTACACCCAAATTTCAATTACACCTAACAAAAACACAGTTTCTTCACTTAACCGGTCAAAAGTGACCGGCTAAGGCGGTAATGTTTATTACAGAGGGGTAAGCTTGGTACTTTACATTTATTTTACACAATCCCCCTTCTCTTCCCCTTTCTCTCTCTTTGTTAAACCCACACTCCTACACTGAGTCAATTCACCCATACCTCCACCATCGTCTCCTCCGCCCTCCTCTCACTCACTGGTCTGTTAGGATATAACATCATCTTTTGACTTGGGTAAAATCCGTACCCACATCTATATAATAATTACACTGTATTTGTACTAATCCAACACATTTATCTGCGGATGTAAAAGACATCCCTTAATACCTCTATGATTGAGCTATGGGGGAGATGTGAGCAAGCATGGGGTTTTTCATAACAACAGTGAACACTTGCTTCTCTGAAAGATCACGACAACTGTTCTTTTCTTTCTTTTGGTCTTACATCAATTTCAATTGTATGTTAAAAAGACAAAAACCCATAATTATCACCATATTATCATAATTCATAAGTCTTCCTCCCCATCAGCATTATTGAACTCAAGCCACTTCTTTGACTTGCAATACTTGATCAGAAAATACCATCCAATTGCCCCTAAAGTCATCAACCCACTGATCAAATAAACAATCTTTGTAGCAATTGCCATTATCAACACCAGAAACCCAGAAGGAATCAAGCACATATTCACCAAATTTCGACAAATTTCCTCGAAACTCGACGATCGCTTCATTACTGTAAACTTCTTCCTTAACCAAACAAAAGAAGCAAATTCCAACGACATACCCAAACTATACAAAAAATTAGCTGCACCAATTATATCAATAAATTCCATTTAGGAAACCCTCAATGTGATCACAGTAACTAATAGTACCCCCACCCATGGAGTATTAAACCATTTCGATCTTAACCCGAAAAATTTATACAAAAATCCCAAATCCGCCATTTTTTGGGATGAATATTGGGGATTGCCATGAGGGACATGACGATAAAGGGGAGGAGAGAGATTATACCAAGGAAAACTGCGACGTATCCGACGATTGTCAGGCCATTGAAATTGAGAAAGCTAAGGAGTAAAGTGGAGAGAGAATCGAGGTGTGGATTTAAAACAGATGAAATGTTTGTTTGGGTCAGTTGAATTGAACCCACAAACTCCATTGATGGTGTGGCAAGTCTTGCAAGCATAAAAGCAACTGTCTCGGTCTTTATCTTCATCCCAATCGACCTCAATCCCCAATTTCAAGAAATTGTCAAGATATCCCAAAACGTCAGCTTGGCAGCCCTGTTGAGAGACTTGGTGGCGCGTAGATCCACAATCGTGTACAATTTGAAGTGGGTTTTTGATGAGCTTGCATACCCATGAACAGTGACTGCAGTTTGGGAGACTTGGAGGGGGGCAAGGTCTGAGTTGGGAAAGGCGAGAGCAAGATAAGTCAGAGACTCAAAATGGAAAGGCAGAGATATTGATGGAGAGATTGGGAATGGAAAAGAAAGAGTTTTTAGGAGAAATGCAATTATGCTGCTGATGAAGAGAAGTGGTGGGAGGTTGATGGGAGAGAAAGAGAGAGGTGGAGTTGGGTTCAAAATGGAGGAGAGAGTGAGGATGATGATGAATTGGAGAAGATAAGAAGGAAAAGACTTAAACATCCTTCAGATCCACACATGTGTCTTAGCCAGTCACTTTTGACCGAGAAAGTGAAGAAAGTGTGCTTTTTGTTACGTGTAATTGAAATTTAGGGTGTACTTAGACACCTTTTTCGGATTGGGGTACAAAAGTCAACATGGGTGTAAAGTTTGGGGTGCAAATTGGCTTTTAGTCTAATTTTTAACAACAAAAGAGTCACGCATACATGTAAATTATTATGATCAAACTCAATTTTCTTTAAACAACATATTAATTAAGTTTGAAAATTAACATTATTTATAATTTACATGTAACAATTTAAAAGCCCTAATTAATAATATATAATATCATGTTCTACAATCTTAAATTAAGATATATATAATTGTGAACATGAATTGATTATATTCACATAAAATCTAAACTTAAAATATAATGACATGATATAAAAATAATATTATATAAACATAATCAGAAAAACATCCTTAACCATTACTAAATGATTCAAACTCCCATATAAGCATGATAAACAGGGCATATGGTAGTAGCCATGAAAATGCTATTAGATGAGAAATATGACAACTCCCACGTAAGTTTCATCACGTAAGTATGACAATATGGCATAACCATTATATGAGAACTAGTTTAACATCATGAAAATATTGAATATAGGAATTGAGATCATAGCACATAAAAAATTTTTACTGTCATGAATATAGGAATTGAGATCATAGAACATGAGTAAGCATAAAAAGGATAATATTTTACTTCCAAAATCTTCTTTTTCGTTAAAATATACCGAAAGACCTTATATCATATTAATAAAATTATTCTACGGGATTAATCTCACTACCATAACAACACAATTAATTTATTTTATACAATAGCGTAATCATGCTCTGATACCAGATGTTAAATAAATTATATCGACACGTGTTATTGCATAGAATAAAAATAAATCAATAATCATAATATTAAGTACTTACATGAATTGAGAGAAGTCATCTTGTATGTATCATGCTTCCGCTGTGCTTAAGGGTGAACGTCTTCATTTGTCTATCTCAATCTTAGGATGGATGTATAGGTGTGTATAAAATTCTTGAGACGACAATTGGGACCAAACCCTAACTATTTTATTTATAGAATAGCTAAGGGTCAAAATCATCCATCAAGATTATGACATCCTAGGGCCCATTATGCCAAATACTATTAGGAATATAATTTATAGGCCACATAATTAATTACCAAACTCATAAATAAAGTGATTAAATTAATACAATATATAAGTCCAATAATTACATAAATAGTAAAGGTCACATAAGGAATAAAATATTCCAACAGTTTTATCTTGATTATAGAAGTTGGACTTCTAATTAAAATACTAGTGTATTAACGGTATGTGTTAGTTCTCAGTAGGCACAATAGATCTAGAAGGGGGGGTTGAATAGATCCTTTTAAATTTCAAATACTTTTCTCTTTTATTTTGTATTGCTATTAAATTAACATATGACAAACATAAGAATATTTTCAAGCACAGCGGAATAAGTAAAAGATCCCCTTCATTGATATATTCATAATCATACATACATTGTTCGTAGAGTTAGTTCGGTTGTAAGCAATTAGAACATACATAGCAGTTATAGCAGTTAATAGACATAATGTAAATGACTTAAAGTAAACGACACAAGGGGTTTTACGTGGTTCAGAGACTCAAGCTCCTAATCCGCTCTTCTACTTTCAACTAGCAGGATTTCCACTAAGGAAGGGCAGCACCCTGAATCACTAAGATTCCTTCAAGGCCAGCAGCCTTGGGACTTCATTTCACTAAGAACTCTTCAAGGCCAGCAGCCTTGGAACTTCTCTAGTTCCCTAAGAACTCTTCAAGCCCAGCAGGCTTTGAACTTCATTTAGTCCCTCCGGATAAGAACCCTTCAGGCCCTTGCTTCTTGTTGTTGAGTTGTTTGTTTGTTTGTTGGAGTTGGTGCTGAGCTGCTAAGATGTCTTTATGCTCTGAACATCTTCAGTACTTAGTAGCTTGGCGTGATCATCCTTGAAGTGCAGTTGAGTGTTGCATAATGCTCAGCTTCTTTAGTTACTCAACCACTTCTTATGATCCCTTGATGAACTGCCTTGAAGATCATTCCTCTTGATACTTGATGGATGCACATGATGGGTTTCTATGATGACTGTAAGCTCTTTTGCTAGGTACTTAGAAACTTTCTCATGCTTGCCACCATAATGGCGTTGGTGATCTTCTTTCTTGATACTTGATGCCTTCTCATGATGGACTTGCTAAGATAACTGTAGGCTCTTCTCTCTGGTACTTAGAGTCTTCCCATGATTGACATGAAGATGAACTTGATGCTCTTCTTCCTCTCGGCAGTTTAGAACACTCTTCTTGTAGTAGAACTCTCACTTCTACACTGTAGAACTCTCACTTCCACTTCCTTCTTTTTCTGTCTCTAAGTGTTCTTGGTGGATCGTAGAGTGATCCTTCAGACCCTCATTGGTCACTCACTTTTTACGTTGGTTAGATAAGTCCACCAATTCTCCAAACTCAACAACTCCAGCAACCTTTGATCTTTGAAGCTCTAGCAGATTTATACTCCTTCCCAATCTTTCCATTGGAAAGTAGCCGTTGAAAGCTCTTTGAATTGCTTCATTAATCTTGACTTATTTGGTGCAGACTGCAGATGTGACATGTCATTACTTTCTGACACTGCAGTCTACTATTTCACCTACCCCATCAGAGATGTCACTTTTATGCCTCGGGTAGGTCGACGACTTTATTTCCCCCCCCCCCCCCTTCTGATTTCTTGATCAGAGGTTGTCCTTTTGCATCGATGCTCTCAATAAGCTCTTGTCCGAATATCAACCTTCAGATTGAATCGTTGCCAATGCTTCAATCTTCAACTGTTCGAACACTACGATTCTGATGCATGTCTTCTTAGACCTGATCGTAGTGTCTTGTTGACTGGTAGAGACAACACTACGATCTTGAAGAGTGTTGATTGGATCTTCAATGTAGAACACCACTTACTTCTCTTGTGCAGTGCTTCAACACTTTTGTTTGCCTCGACAGCTCTCAGATACTGATGGCTTGACTTCTTTGTCCTGGCTCCTTCTGAATAGAAAGACACTTCAAATTTGTGGCGTGTCCAGCTCGCTTTCTCCTTGTGATCTCCCATTCACTTATCATCAATGGACTGACCCAATGCTTAATCACTTTAGCTTTGTTCTTCAAAGGCTGACCAGTATCTTTGTGTATACTCCATCAGTTCTTTCTTTGTTTGGCAAACACTACGATCTGGGTTGTTTCCAAGATCGTCGTCGTCTGTCCACTTGACAACTACTGCTCTTGCTGACTTTCCTTCGTCGGCTACTGAAGTCTTCTTACGATCATCTTGTGGAAGACTTCATCTCGAATGGCTTTACAACTCAATCTGGATGCTGATTGGGTTGATGCTTGGATCTTCTGTTAGCATACATGCCATTCATTGAGTGCTCTCTGGTTTCCTTCAGGTGGGATGTATCTTTGCATTGCCAACCAGAGGCTTCATTCCTTTGGATATTCTAGGAGTGTTCATTTGTTGAAAATCGTATTGCTCTACGATTCTACCTTGGCATTGTGAGCACATCTGTTGAAGTCTCAGTTCTACACTCTACGATTCAGCTTTGGCTGTGAAGACACTACGACTCTGAGATCAGATCTTAACACTCTACTTTTTCTGTCGTTGTGCTTGTTGTCTTCATCTGATCTTGCTCGACTACGATCTCTGCCTTTGGTATGATCAGTAGACTCTACGATTCTGAGTGTAGTCTACGATTCTTTACTTGGCTTTGGCAGATGCTCGGTCGGCTCGTAGGCAGGCTGTCTCTACGATTCTAAACATGACTTCCTCGACAGACTACGGCCCTAAGGAAGTTCTCCTAGACACACTACGATCATTCCTCCTCTCTCCTAGCAATCTACGAACTCCTAGATCTACTATCTTGCAGACTACGATTCTGCCTCGATAGCTCTCGAGTTTTTCTTGACTCTCCTGGCAGACTACGATTTCTGGTGCAGTGCTCGACGATCAGACAAGCCTATCTATTACATCATTAGATCAACCTAACATGCTTGATCTTTCTATATTTATAGTCATTGTACATCATTTCTTTTTAAGGACTTTACAAAGTTATTTTGCTTATGTAGGATCAACCTAACACATTTGATCAATTCATTCTAAGTCCTTGTACATATGCTTCTATTTGCTATCAAAGGACTTTATAGCTTTTTTTAATGCAAGCATACTTGCATATTCATTTATATATATAACATAATCAAATCATATGTAAATAGGAATATCATTCACATACTTATTCCTGACAATCTCCCCCTATTTGATTATGACAAAAACAATAAGTGCATATGCATGTTATGAATGAATCTTATATCTGATGTAGTTAAATTGTATTTCTAAAACAGATAGTCATGAATGTCATTTATAAGAATATGGAATTTAATACACTATGACATTTTATATCCTGGATCCAGAACATACCTAACAAGTTAGAGATGTACCTCTTTGGTTTCATGTATGTTTCCAGGATGTCTGTTGATCAGCTATTCATCTGTTTGATTTCTTTGCTCCTGCTCCCCCTGGGATGTGGGCTTCATTTCTTCTTCTTCTGGCTCCCCCTCAGTCTTTGCAAATACAGGCTCATCATCCTTTGGTTCCCCCTCAAATGATGACCCAGCTTCTTCTTCTTCTATCTTCTTCTTTATCTTCTTCTCTTGTTTCCTGTATAAGCACACCTAGAGGGGGGTGAATAGAGTGTCTAAGCCAAAAGTAATCAACAATGACCAATTTTTTTTGACAATTTTTTCATTACGGACTAAAGCAGACGGTTTGGAAAATAGTTTATTCTTGGACATATTTTTTTTAAACAAATTTCACTTTTCTTATAACACGATAAGAATAAAAAGTGATATGAGGTAATATGCGGATAAAATAGGCGGTGTATTTATTGCAGCTACTTTAGGAAAATCTACGTTGCAATATTAAGTTCGATAAGTGTATTATTAGAAATAATATCAAATCAAAACACGAGATAATCAAACCATAGACACAAGGATTTTTACGTGGTTCAGCCCCTATCCTCTATCTAGTAGCCTAATCCACGTCCAATACCAATTGGTATGAGAGACTCTTTTTATTAATATTTAAAACTCAAATTAAATACAATAAGAACAACTTCCCTGTTCAACAAAAGCTTTCCTCCTTGTATGGACACCTCTTCCCCTTTTTGCACTTCTGCAACCCTTGCACCTTTGCAACCTTAAAAGCACTTTGAACAGACCCTATCCACTAATGGATCGAGCACTCCAACAAATACTGGTGAACAGAACTTGTAACAAAGGATATTGGTTTACAATGGCTATTTTCCGACTAATAAAGAACTTACAAAGAGATCTTAACTTCTTTGGAAAATTCTAGCGATAAAAGCTCTCAAAGGAGGAATACAATCAATCAATAAGACTAAAGATGATTCTTGCTTTTCCCTTGTGAAGTATATTCCCTTGTGTACTGTTTATAGCCAGAAAAGAAGATATATATATATATATATATATATATATATATATATATATATATATATATATATATATATTAAGGAGAATATGGCTATATGAATAAAACAGAGAATCAATTACCGATCTTTCTCTCTAATTAGCTCCTAACGGATAAATAGATTAGCATGAATCAATCATAGTTGGAGCAACAGAATATGTTTTGAAAAGATTGAATAATTGATTCCAAAAATAATTCAAAGACCCAGCTGATATTAAGGAGTATATATATTCAAAGCAAACACCTAAAGATAAGGAAGGAATGATTTGCCTAGTTACCATAAGACTCCTTAATAGACTCCTATTATATAAAAGTATCTTTGGAATAATCTTCATAAGAGATATAATAGGAAATCAATTAATTTTGAATTCAAATACAGGACTTGATTGGTAATGAGTATTGTTGGACTTGAATGATTCCGACAAACAAATATTGGTCACATGACCCAATCCAATAGCAATTAAGGCAAAAGACCTAATTATAATATTTAACACAAGCCCAATTTATTGTCATCGTTAAAACCTCTCAAGATATAAACCAATATTCTCCCCCTTTTTGATGATGACAATATTTAATTTATATGATCCCCCTAAATTTATGACTCCCCCTTAATTCATGCCTATTGACTATATACCTGTTATGTGAGATTATATCAAAATAAAATCCAACCAACACAATAACAGATAACCCATAATAATATCATCCAAATACTTTCATAAATAAAAGAGCCCAACAAATTATGCATCACAGATCAAAATAAATGTTTACCCAGTTCCAATCAGTTCCAAATTACAACCAATAATAGATTAGTAGAGAAGTCATAAAGATTCAAAGGTCCCAAACAGCACCAAAACTACTCTCCCCCTTTGTCATTATCAAAAAAAATCAGTTTTCTTCAACAGGAACAGTCTCAAATAAGACTTCTGCCAGCTTTTTGTCAATGTCCTGAATCTTGGTCTCCAATGAGTCAATCTTGGTAGAGAGGGGAGTGAGCAGTGGTAATAACGAGAATCAAGTTTGTGGTCCATAGCATGAAGAAAATGAAGGAGTTACGAATGCTTTGGGGTCGGGGAGGAGTAGCGAAAGCTGGAAGGGAAGGAATGTGGAGAAGGATGATTAGAAGAAATAACTAGAGTTGAAGAGTGAGCCAAGTCCCATACCAACAGACCATCAGCATTCACCTTTAATAAGGACTGATGAAGATTGGCTTCATCTATTGTATCAGTGATATTAACTGCTTCGTCATTTTCTAAGGAGATGTTAAAATAATCAAAGATTTTGGTAATAAAACCACCATATGGAAAGCATTTTGTTTTATTTTTAAGACAACTTTCCATATTTTTATCACAAACAAAGCAAAATTAAATTTCATCCTTGATAAGATTAGTGCTGATAGAATGAGGTCTTGAAAGGTCATATCGGATCTGCCACTAGTTCGAGGAACTAAATTGGCATGAATAATTTTATGAATGACACTATTTATGGGAGAGGTTTCTACCACAGTAGGTAACTCTACAAATTCAAACTCAGAAGAATTTTTAACCCAATTTAAGCGATCAAGTAGAGTAAAAATTATCGAGTTCAAAAGGTCCTTTCGGTGAATGGGCGATACCGAGTCTGAGGTATATTCGAATAGTACTCAATAACTTTCGGACCCAAGGCAGAGTGTGATTCTGCACATAAGTGACTATTGTATCAGATTTGACTGACATGTTACCAAAGAACTGTTTAATTAAGGTGGGATATGCTATGGGAGAAGGATGTAACATATCAACAAGCCCAATAGCTTCAAATAATGAAGACACCCCAATTTCATGAAACAAGACAGGGTCAACAAATTTACCATAAACAATGGTCTTGCTCATCATAAAATTTTGGAATCGTTTTGAAAATTTGGAGGAGCGAAATGTAAGGGCGATACCATGGGGTTAGGAAGGCTGGAGGGGGTGAATCGGGGATACTCACATGTTGAGGTTTTACCCTTGATGATTCTCTTTGGCGTTTCATCTTACGGGATGAAATCCCCGATCTGTGAAGTCGGTTTGAAGACGGGGTTGTCCTCGGTCCCTTGGTTGCTTTCTTTTCCTTTCGAGCCGATTTTCGGCCGGTGTTGAACGTATGCCCTCCTCTCGTTTTTGCCATTGAGGCCAAAAGAAAAGCAACTCGACGATGAAGCCCTAACTGTCGAAAGGGAAGAAAGAAGCGAGGAGTGCTAAGAAGGGAAGGCGAAGCGGTTTTATGGAAAGATAAAAATGATCGGGTAAAGGAAAAAGAAAGAAAGGCAACTAAAAGTTTGAAGGAAAAACTGATCGGGAATTTTCCAAATCCAAACCCCGTAGTATTTTGTTCCTGCGAAAATAAATTAGATCAAAGTCCTAGAATGCCCTTAAGACAAACAAATAACCAAAATAAATATTTAAATGCAAACAGCACATTAGATAATATTTTTTTTTATTTTGATTATATATTAGTTATTAGTACTATAGGCAAACAAGGACCATTTAGGAACAGATAGACATGCCAAGTTCTCTTCTTAAGGTACAAAAACATTCTTCACTTAGCGGTTTTGTAAAAATGTCGACCAATTGATGTTGATGAGGGACAAATACCAATTTTATTAATCCTTTAGCAACATTATCTCTTAGAAAATGATGTCTCACTTCAATATGCTTAATGCGAGTGAAGCACGGATTTTTTTGAAATATCAATTACCTTTAGTATTGTCACACATAATAGGCACATTTTCACATATCACATTAAAATCATGAAGAGTTTGTATCATCCACAAAAGTTGTGAACAACAACTACCTGCCGCCAAATATTCACCTTCCGTAGTTGACAGGGCCACTGATGTTTGTTTCTTGTTGTGCCAAGCTACAAGGCTTTGCCCTAAAAATTCACAGGCTCCACTTGTGCTTTTTCTATCAACTTGGCACCCTGCATAATCTGCATCTGAGTATCCAATGAGTTCAAAGCTTGGAGATATAGGGTAGAATAAGCCAAGATTAATTGTCCCAGATAAATATTTAAATATTCTTTTTACCGCTTGAAGATGAGACTCTTTTGGTTGAGCTTGAAATCTAGCATATAAGCATATAATATACATAATATCTAGCCTTGATACAGTTAAATAAAGTAAACTACCGATCATACCTCGATACATAGTTACCTCAACATCTTTACCTGTAGTATCGGTTGTTAACTTGACAGTTGTGCTCATTGGGGTTGACTTTGGTTTGGTATTTTCAAAACCAAATCTCTTCAATAGCTCTTTCACATACTTGGATTGATGAATGTGAATCCCTTCATTGGATTATTTGATTTGAAGCCCCAGGAAATAATTTAACTCACCCATAAGGCTCATATCAAACTCATTATGCATACATTGGGAAAACCACTCACACAAAGAGTTAGTAGTAGCTCCAAAAATTATATCATCCACATAAATTTGAACAATTAGTAAGTCCTTGTTTTTGGTTTTAATAAAAAGAGTAGAGTCAATTTTACTGTAATTAAAACCATTATCTAGTAAAAACTTACTTAATCTTTCATACCAAGCTCTTGGAGCTTGTTTTAATCCATCTGAAGCCTTTTTTCAGGTTTAAACACATAGTGTGGATATTTTTCATGTTCAAATCCGGGTGGTTGTTTAACATATACTTCTTCATTTAAATAACCATTTAAAAAGGCACTTTTCACATCCATTTGATATAATTTAAATTGTCTATAGCATGCATAGGCTAATAAGATTCTTATTGCTTCTAACCTTGCAACAGGGGCAAACGTTTCTTCAAAATCTATTCCTTCCTGTTGGTTATAGCCTTGAGCTACTAATCTAGCTTTATTTCTAGTGATTATGCCATTTTCATCTCGTTTATTTTTGAAAATCCATTTTGTACCAATTATAGAAGCATCCTTAGGAGGTTTAACAAGTTCCCATACCTGACACCTTTCGAATTGGTTTAATTCTTCCTGCATGGAAATAGACCAATATTCATCTTCGATTGCTTCTTTGGCACTCTTTGGTTCTATTTGTGAAAGGAAGGCTGAAAATGCACAATAATTCCTTACTTTTCTTCTAGTGTTCATCCAAGTGTTGGGATCACCTATGATCAGGTTTGGAGGATGGTTTCTCACAGTTCTGGTTGATCTGGGAAGTCTGATATTTGACATTTGCTCCTTTGCTTCATGTTCTTGATTGTGAGTTGTTGTCTCGGTCTGATCATCATCTGAGTTTTCTTCTAAAATAGACGGTTCGATCTGTCTGGATTCAGATGTTTGCAAGTCTGCATTTTCTTCTAAAACAGATGACTCAGGCTGTCTGTTTTCCTTTGTTTGTTTTTCTGATTCGCTTGATCTTTCTTCTGATGCAGACGGCTCAGTCTGCCTGGATTCAGCTATTTCAGTTCCACGAATCTGGGGATCTTTTTTCTGCAGAAATCTCGCTTTCTTCTTTTGACAGATCAATGTTAAGCTCATCAAAAATAACATGTACAGATTCTTCAACTTTTGACTTATCAAGATTATAAACTCTATATGCTTTACTATGCAATGAATAACCAAGGAAGATTGCTTCGGTTGATTTAGCATCGAATTTAACAAGATTTCCATAAGTATTTAAAACAAAACATTTAATACTTTAAAATAACCAATGTTAGGAATCCTTTTGTTTAATAACTCATATGGTGTCTTTAATAAAATGGGTCTAAGTAGTACTCTATTTAAAATGTAACATGCAATACTTATAGCCTCTGCCCAAAATCTCTTAAGCAGTTTACTTTCTTGAAGCAAAGTTCTTGCAGTTTCTTGCAGAGTACGTTTTTTACGTTCCACGACTCCATTTTGTTGTGGTGTTCTTGGTGCAGAGAACTCATGTGTAACACCTTTCTCATTACAATATGGTATAAAGTCCTTTCCAAATTCACCACCATGGTCACTCCTTATACTAATTAGTTTGATGTTGTGTTTTGTTTCAACATTCCTTATAAGCCTTTCAAATTCTGCAAAAGCTTGATCTTTATTTTTCAAGAATAAAACCCATGTAAATCTTGAAAAATCATCCACAATAACAAAAGCATAATGATTATTTCCTATACTAGCATATCTCTCGGGTCCAAATAGATCAAGATGTAATAATTGAAGAGGAGAAGAAGTTGATACCTGATTTTTGCTTATAAAAGAATTTCTTGCTTGCTTACCTAGCTGACATGCATTGCATATGCTTGTCTTTTCATATTTCAGCTTTGGTAATCCTTTGACAAGCTCTTTTGAAACTAAACATTAATTAGCTCCATATGCATATGCCCTAACCTTCATGCCATAGAATGGTTTGATCTTGAATAATGACTAAACAAATATCTTTATCTTGATTTTGAAGTTGATTGTATATATATTACCTTCCTATTGGCTACTAAAGGAACATTATGTGAAGCATGAATAATAGCACATTTATCTTTTCAAATATTACTTTATGACCACTATCCATTAGTTGACTTACACTAATTAAATTATATTTCAATCCTTGACATGATGGACATTATCAATGAAAACCTTACCATTTCAACTTTTCCTTTACTGGAGTGATTTGGCATGTAGTGTCATCTCCAAAATAACTGTTCCTCCCTTCTTTGTAAAGTGAGGTAAATTTAGTTCTATCACATCATGTATGTCGGAACATCCACATATCTAGTACCCATTTATGTGATGGTACTTTAGCTTTTAAGCATACCTACAAAAATAGATAAGTAGCTCATCGTTTTGGTACCCACATTTGTTTGGGTCCGATTTTTTTTAGTAGTGAAAGTAATTCTCCTTTCTTTACCCAAACTTGTTTTATTTTCATTTTATTACAATTAGTATCAAAATGTCCCTTTAAACCACATTTTTTGCAAGTAACAAAAGGTGAGCAATAAAGAGGCTTGTTTCTTTGTTTATTATTTATTACTCTAATTTTATTAGTATTACTTTTTATGTTCTTGACGAGTTGTATCCAATACCTTGTTTGTCTAGACTTGACCTTTGAACTCCCAACATAATATTTAGATTTTCTTCTCCTTGAACAAATTTAGCAAGATCCTTTTTTTAATGAAACTATTTCTTCCTCATTAGTATTTTGTACGTTAACTATTTTTCCATCATTAAGCGCATCAATACATGTATCTCTCATTTTTAAACTTTCTTTTAAATTCTCATTTTCCTTTTTAAGAGCATTGTTTTCTTCATTCAACTTGTTTGCATGATTATATAGAATTTTGTTATAGTTATCTAAATAATCAATTTTAGCATTTAACTTAGATACTTCACTAGATGTGCAATCTTTAACTATTTCTTGTTTTCCTCAATCAAAGTTTCTACTTCTTTCATTAGATCATTTATCCAATTTTTTAAGCGAGCATTTTCTCTTTAATCTGAATGTTTTCATTTTTAAAACAAGATAATCGAAAATAGTAATTTACTTGAGTTCATAGTTTACCTCGGATGATTCTGTTTTATTTAACCTAGTGAAGCATAGTTGAAGCGGTTTCATCATCTTGATCATCATGATCGGTTCATCATCGCTCCATGTCATAAATGCTTTTCCTTTTGAATTGTTTCCTTTGTTCTTATTTTTGAGTTGAAAACACTCTCTCTCTTGTAGTGACTGGCCTTCCATTTCATAACAAGTTTCTTCTTGTGGCTTTTGTTTGAAGTCCTTCTTGTTGTTGAATGTTTTGCCTTGGAATTTTGATTTGTTCTTCTTTCTAATCGACTCTCTCTCATTTCAAGGGTCATCATAGCTATTTCTTCATCGGAGTCTTCATCATCACCTTCCATGTAGCTTTCCGCTTGTAATGCTAAGGTCTTCCTTTTTGGTCCCTCATCTTCTTCATCATACCTCTTTAGTTGATTCTCAAATTCTTCAAGTTCTCCAAACAGAGTGAGAGTTTCCATAGTACTGATTGTTGTTGAGTCTTGAAGGGTTGTAACCTTTGGTGCAAATCGTTTGGGCATGACTCTAAGTAATTTTTTGTTTATTTCCTTTTGATCAATTTTTTGGTAGAGCATACTTAGTAGATTCATCGATTGTGAGGAATCTAGCTTGAGCTTCTTTGATTGATTCATTCTTCTCTAACTTGAAAAGTTCATATTCTTGCATCAACATGCTCAGCTTGACTTCTTTTACTTTAGTTGTTCCTTCGTGGCTCATGATGATTGTGTCCCATATTTCTTTTGCAGTAGTACACACAGAGACTTTTTATCGATTTGAACGAATCATTCCACTCAGCAGCGTGTTCATGGCTTTGGAATCATAGGATACCATGTACGATTCATTGGAATCCATTTCCATGAGATTCTTTGGTCTCCCATCATCATGTCTTGGAATGACTGGCCCATTTTCAACAACCCACCACTCCCATGGGTCTCGCTTAAGATAAATCATCATTCTGAACTTCCAAAAGTTGAAGTTTTCACTTCCGAGCAACAGAGGTGGTCGACTTGTTGATTGACCTTCTTGAAAATTGAGGTGTGCCATAGGATCTTTCCCTACGACCTGCAAAGATCAATATTAGTAGAGCCTTGCTCTGATACCAAATGTAATTCCGTGTATAAGCACACCTAGAGGGGGGGTGAATAGGTGTCTAAGCCAAAAGTAATCAACAATGACCAATTTTTCAATTTTTAGATTCTGGACTAAAACAGACAGTTTGGAAAATAGTTTATTGTGTCTGCTTTAGAGCAAATTTCACTTTTCTTATAACACGAGACAGAATAAAAAGTGATATGAGGAATGTGCGGATAAGTGTATTTAGCCTTTACGGAAAATCTACGTTGCAATATTAAGTTCGATTATTAGGAAATAATATCAAATCAAAACACGAGATAATCAAACCATAGACACAAGGATTTTTACGTGGTTCAGCCTCTATCCTCTATCTAGTAGCCTAATCCACGTCCAATACCAATTGGTATGGGACTCTTTTATTAATATTTAAAACTCAAATTAAATACAATAAGAAAACTTCCTGTTCAACAAAAGCTTTCCTCCTTGTATGGACACCTCTGCCCCTTTTTGCACTACTGCAACCCTTGCACCTTTGCAACCTTAAAAGCTCTTTGAACAGACCCTATCCACTAATGGATCGACCACTCCAAATAAATCTTGGTGAAGCAGAACTTGTAACAAAGGATATTGGTTTACAATGGCTATTTTCCATTAATAAAGAACTTACAAAGAGATCTTAACTTCTTTGGAAAATTCTAGGCGATAAAAGCTCTCAAAGGAGAATCTGATCAATCAATAAGACTAAAGATGATTCTTGCTTTTCCTTGTTTGAAGTATATTCCTTTGTACTGTATTATGTACCTATTATAGGCCAGAAAGAAAGATATATATATATATATATATAGGAGGGTAATGGCTATATGAATAAAATAGAGAATCAATTCTGATCTTTCTCTCTAATTAGCTCTAACGGATAAATAGATTAGCATGAATCAATCATAGTTGGAACAACGAGAATATGTTTTGAAAAGATTGAATAATTGATTCCAAAAATAATTCAAAGACCGGTGATATTAAGGAGTATATATATTCAAAACAAACAGACTAAAGATAAGGAAGGAATGATTTGCCTAGTTACCATAAGACTCCTTAATAGACTCTATTATATAAAAGTATCTTTGGAATAATCTTCATAAGAGATATAATAGAAATCAATTAATTTTGAATTCAAATACAGGACTTGATTGGTAATGAGTACATTGTTGGTCAAGACTTGAATGATTCAATGAACAAATATTGGTCACATGACCCGATCAATAGCAATTTAAGGCAAAATACCTAATTATAATATTTAACACAAGCCCAATTTATTGTCATCATTAAAACCTCTCAAGATATAAACCAACAGATCATCATTGTTGCAAAACTCTTTACCCTTGGGAAGTTCTGTGCCACTAGCTCCATGCTTGGAAACTGAGAGTAGCACCAACTTAAGTAACTTCCATCTCTTTCAGTATGTGCCTTTAGCCAAGGCATCCATTGGAAGAACCATCTCATTAGCAGATCATCAGGATTGTAGAGGATAGTTATGCAGTCTAGCTCCATATTGTTCCAATTTTTGAACACATCATGTGCAGTCATCCTTACAACCTTGAGCTTTTCATTGCCATGTTTTACTCATCTTTCTGCTGGGAGTTCTTCTGGTTCATCAAAAACTTCTACCACTATTCTTCTACTGATTCTTGCTGGAGAGAGGACAAGATAGTCTGCTGGTTCATCTGATTCCTGATTTGCAGAATCAGAATCTTTCTCCATTTCTTCTCTTTCAAAGCCTGAAGCAATATGGTCAGATTCATTGGTGAATCCTTCTTGTTGATCTTCATTGCCAAACTCTTCTTCATCAATGTCTTCCTTGGATTCATCATCACTCACTTTAATGACTGCAATGGAGTGATCACTTCTCTTCTTGGAGGCAAATTGAGCAATTAATCTGTAGCTTTTCCTTCTCCTTGGGGATTCAACTATGGGAGAATCAGATTCTGCATCCTCTTTAGACTCTGAGGCCTTTGAATTATCAGACAAGCTTACTTGACTTTCAGTATTAGAAGGGGCTTGTTCTTTTTCTTCAGAAACAACATCATTTGACCCATCATCTGGACTTGTTAGGACATTTGCATTTGGAGATACAGTTGGATCATCTTGTAGCTTTTCTTCTTCATCAGAGTGAATTCTCTGAGAGTTAGCCACTGGGCTTGTGCATTTTTCTTTATTATCAAATTCTACATTTTCTTCCATGAATCCAGCTTCAACTTCATTGTTGGATTCGTTCTTTGGGGACACATTGTTGGGGCTTTCAGTTTCCTTCTTTTCCTCTGACTCTACGTTCTCCTTTTCGTCAGATGTACTTTCTTGGGAAACTGGGACGGGTCTGTTTACCACCTTAGCTTTCTTTCTAGATGGCCTTGAAGCAGTATGTTACTTCTTCTCTTGGTGGTTTCTGCAGTCAGGACTTTTTCTTCTTCATCCTTGTCTTCAGTTGATAGACTTCTTGGTGGAGCCTCAGTTTTCCTCACACCTTTAGATTTCTTTCTGGCTGGTGTGGTTGCTGCTAGTACAGAGTCACCAGACTTAGAGCTTTCTACCTCTTTTGCCTTCCTCTTCTTTGCAGAGGCCTTGTTGCTGCTCCTAATTGTCAGCCTCCTATTTTCCTTGGGATTTTTCTTCCAGTTCACAAATAGCTGTGGAGACATGACTTTATGGACATTTAGTGGTTCTCCCTCATCATCTTTGATCTTGTTTCCCAATTTCTTCTCCAGCACAATGCTCAAGAGTCTTCCATGAAAAATCTTTGTAAGGGGTTATCTGTAGACTTCTTCATTTCAGCCTTTTCCAGCCATTTGGAAATTTGATCGAGCAAGATAATCCCAAAGTTGATTCGTCTTTTCTGAACTATTGAAGACATAATCTTTAGTTGTTGATCAAGTACAGTGTCATGTGTCGTATCCTTGTATAATATACATTTGCCTACTATCTCAGCAAGGAACTCGAATTCCTCAGGAAACTCCTTTTTCTTCATATCCTTCAAATTGGGATTTCTTTGGTACCGCATTAGCCTCTTGCCTTCATCAATGTCGACTTCATCCAGGTTTATCAGAACTTGATTGGGAAACCCTAGACATTGATTGATGTATGATGCTCTTATCTTCAGACTTGATCCTTTCACCTTGGTGGTCAGAAGTCTAGAATTCGTTGAAGCATTTGAGTAGAACTGCTTCACTAGCTCTGTATATACTGGAGTGTCAGCTTCCAAGCACTCAGAGAACCCAGCCTTCTTTACGAGCTCAAGTATGTCCTTGAACTTCGTTTATGATTCTTCGAACTTTTTGAAGCCGAGTTGGATTCCTGTTATAACTCACCATTCTGCCATTTGAAGAGTTCAAGGTATATGGGTATGTGATTTGGGTTCTGGAGGTTTACTTGATTTAAGTTTTGAAGAGGATTCTAGGGTTTGAAAATGGGAGGGAGAGAGGTTCGATAGTTTCTGATAACTGTTTGCAAATTTTGAATGTCTTTATGGTAGTCCCTTCTGATTCTATATGATCAGTGATGTGTCAACCAACCAATGGTTGCACGATGCCCAATAATGTGTTGTAACTCCCCCAATATCTCTTCAATTTAATGTCCCTTTTTAGAACGAATAGGCATTAATGACGTGGATTGAACGTTTACCATTTTGGTTCGTATAGTAGCATGGTAAGGCAGCTATGGACTCTACGTTTTCCTTTGTTGACTCAACGATCAATTTTTGAGAGACACTACAGTGGATGGTTGTGACATTAATCCTCATCTTGATGCTGCATAGCTTCATCATCGATGTACCCCGAGCCAGTTTGGGCACTTAAGACCTGAGATGCGTTTGCATGATATCTTTCCAAACTATATTCGAACTTATCTCCTCATAATCTAAATGGTTGGGCAATCGTCCCGTTCTTTCGAGCTCCTCATGAGCTAGAGTATCCTTTGGTTGAACTACAATCATCGAGTCTGCTTCTACGATCGCTGAGGTTGCACTATGATCGTGGAGTTCTCTTCAACCTCTACTCTACGATCGTTGACTGACTTGATCCTTGAGATGAATTTTACTTAGAATTTTTCTGGGTCAAGGTAGCTCAGGAAGGGCCAACCTCTTAGAGTGAACTAAGGGTCAGGTTTGTCCCTGAGGCGCTCTCCAGATGAAATACTTTAGACGTGATTTGCACTGATATCACTTTTGACCTTTTCTGGTGGGGAGGTCCTCTACTTTCTTTACACAATTACATTTACTGTAATCGTGGTGTCCTCCTGTTTTTACACTACGATCAGATGTTTGATCGTAGGCACTCCATGAATTTGAGTTGGGTGGCTGATAGGTTATCAGTAGTACGTTTTGAGACGTTCCTACTGACTATGAATCTTCATTTGGTTCATCAGCCACAAGGTTTTGGGACTCTGTAGCTGGTACACTGCTTCAAAGTATTACTCAATGCTGTTGTTTCTTAACAGATCACTACTTCCCCATGTTCATACTATCTTCTTAGTGAGGGGTGACTTCCTTTTCTTCATATGCATTAGGAGACATCCTTGCATGCTTCTTTCTGACTGGAATCACCACTGACAGTCAAATCTATTTTCATCGTAGACATGGATATCTCCAGGACTGATCATTCTACGATCATTTGTCAGCACTACGAACGTAGTCTTCTTTGTCAGCATGTGCTCGTTGAGTTCTGCTCCCGTAATGAGTTCCTCATGTTTGATGCTCGATGATCCTCTGTGATGAGCTTCCTTGATGATTCTTCTCATATGTCATGCTTTGCATGATTGAGCATATAAGACCCTTTCCATCTTTGGTTGAATGGCCTACTTCCATATAAGTATCAGCAACCAAGTGAGCTTCATTTGGATTAGCTCAGCAGGTCTTCAAGGACAGGCTTTGACATATAGGAATTTTATCATAATCATTTCTGAACAGTCTTAAGCCTTCTGCTGGTTGAATCTTTCTTTGACTGAAGTCTCTTGCTTCATCATTCCTTAGTGTGGTCAGATAGACCAAGTACTTGTAGGTTAGATATATTTCTATTTTTGTACCCATAGTTAAATGGGTCCTGCCAGGTTAGTTTCAAAAACCCTATTCCTCATATATTAAAATTAACATCATATTGATCACCAACAACCAAATTCATGCATACAGCTAATTTGGATTTTGAGATGCATGATGATGAGTGTGTGTAAGATTTGCCATTTTAATAAAACACTCTTTTCATTTGATGGTTTCATCATTTGCTTGGTTATGTTCACAGAGTTTAAATGTTCACAGAGTGAAAGTCAACACTATTACTTATGTGTATCTGGTTGATTCATAGAGGTGATCAGTTTCTGTGAATCCTCAAGATACTCTTGTAGAACTGATCATACTCTGAATGTTATCAAACACTTAGAACATAGGTTTGTACACACATACTAACCCATCAGCAAAGATTACTCCATATAAAATTGATTTAACCTTTGATATGCTTATAACCTATTTCAGATTTCTTTCAAGATGTCATCTTCAACCTAAAACTTGGATGGAGATAAAGTTTGTAAGCATTTTAATTTTCCAACCTCAGTGTACTTTCTCTCTTCATCTTTTTAGGTAGATTATGATTTCTTAACAAGATACTGTTATAGTGCATAAGGAGGTGTAACATGATGTATACAATTATATTAGTGAGGAATCGTACCTTTCTACTGTCAGTTTCTTAACAGTCATTTAACTTAGACATACTATGGTTAGGCATTGATGTGCATAGTTTCTCATTTGCTCCTGACAGCTTGTTGCTCAAGTTGACCTTTAATCAATCAGCCGTGATCTTGAAGATGTAGGCTAAGAAAATCTCAGCATCTTTAATTCTTTGACATCCTTGAGTTTACCATGTTTACATCCAGCTGCTGATTGGCCAGACACATGTTTGAGAAGTTCTTCTTTCTTTTCTGGATAAGCATTTCTTAGCATGTGTGGCCTTTTCATCTTTTCAGGCTGGAGGATGTTTGATTATTTTCTGTTGATGTCTTTTGAGCTTTCTAGCCTAGTCTTCAAACTACAAGATTGACTGTGGGCAGGGATTGGTCTTATTGATATGGCAATCAAGAACATGGACCAATCTGAGCAGCTTCAGGTGTATATACACATTTACATGTTCACAATATTTCCAACGTGTGAGCTCATCTGCATATAACAAGTGACTTACTACTAAACTAAGTTTAGAACAATGTTTGTGCCTAGGATCAAACTCAAAGTGATTAGTTTTTGAATATAGCATGAGAACCTGCTCTAATACCAATTATTAGTTCCCAGTAGGCACAATAGATCTAGAAGGGGGGTTGAATAGATCCTTTTTAATTTCAAATAATTTTCTGGTTTATTTTGTATTGCTAATAATTTAGCAAATGAAAAGCATAAGAATCTTTTCAAGCACAGCGGAATAAGTAAAAGATCCCCTTCATTGATATATTCATAATCATACATACATTATTCGTAGAGTTAGTTCAGTTGTAAGCAGTTAAAACATACATAGCAGTTAGCATACATAATGTAAATGACATAAGGTAAAAGACACAAGGGGTTTTAAGTGGTTCAGAGACACAAGCTCCTAATCCATTCTTCCACTAAGGAAGGGCAGCACCCTGAATCACTAAGATTCCTTCACTACTACAAAACAGTAAATAGACAACGCATAAAAAATGTTGTGGTTTCAGTCAGAAAAACGTCATGGTTAAGGGTGTCGTCTATTTGACACCCTTACACAACGTTTTTAAAACGTTGTAGTTAAGCACATTCCACAACATTTTTTAAGAAAAAAACGTTGTAGATTTATTTTTCATAAATTAGCAGATTCTTAAAAACGTTGTAGAATGTATGATTCCACAACGTTTTCTGGATAAAAACGTTATAATTTAATATATCAGACAACGTTTAGGCACTTTCACACAACATTTTTAAAATGTTGTAAATTAAAAGAACAAAGAAAAAAGAAAAAAAATATTGTGGTTCACCTATATTACCAATGCACCTGCAATATGCTAATAGCATGATATATAGCTAAAATTACAAAGAATATTAATATCATACAATACGTTTACATCCCAATAATTCTTTGTAATGCCAATTACAAAGAATATTAATACCATACAATACGTTTACATCTCAATAATGTCAAACTATCCATACATCTCAAATTCACTTTTCAATATAATTACTACTATATTGAATTGTGAATTTGACTACATCCACAAAATATACCAAACTATCCATAAAATTAAACTACTACCTAATTAAACTATCCATGATAATAGGGTTGAGCGGGTTTTAACAACAACCGAGCAACATTTTGGCACGCTTTCATCACAACCTATAGTTCATCAAGTAGAATTCACCAGTCATTATATGAGAAGATCAACAGAAAGATTCACAAATTAGAGTACAAGGTTGAATTAATCGACTTTTCTTGGATGTTGTAAGGCTTCAATCATACCATTTTTTTTCCTGCAGAAACTTGAGACCAAATCAAGCAGTTTCAACTTGCACAACATGTGACATCATAAAAGGTTGCACCATTTCATTTGAACTAGGTCCTTAAAACTGAGTCAGGTTATCAAACATAGAATTGTCACCCTAGCAACACTTACTTGAGTACTGCTGGAAACAGGACGAAGAATGGCACCTGCACCAGCAACTCTTTCTCGTGCACTAGCTATTGATGGGAGACGAGACCCCAAAGCAGTTGCAGAGCGATATACGACATTTAGAACTCTTTTGTGCTCAACTTGATCCAGCAGATCATTACACCAAGACGATGTTGTGACCTGATGATAAGCTCTTAAATAAATACTCTTATAAGGGATTTGTCTATCCTTATTAGTTGGAAACTGAAGATAGAAATCAAAAATTTAATTGTTGTCTCACGTTCCAAAGCGTAGATTTTTGATCCATGTATTCAGAGAAAAAAGTGATAACAGGTTTATGATTTCTAACAGACAAAGGAAGCAAAAAAAAACTTAAGCATTGGACTAGATCAATACATGCCTGGTGCAAATGTGATGCAAGTGGTTGACGAAAACTCTTTCTAATCCCGGAAAATATATGTTAAGAGTGCAGCAGTACCACCACCAAGTGAATGGCCAACAATCTGAAAGTAAAATGAGAAACCTTGGTTACAACACCCATATAGATCAACAGACATTTAACAACAATTTTTATGGAAAATGACAATTGGACTAGAATCTGCAAAGCATTTAACAACATTTTTTATGCAAAAATCTGCAAAGCATGTTGCACATCCATTATCTAATCTTAGACTCCTAAAATCTGCAAAGCATGTTGCACATCCATCAATTCTTACCAAGCATATCATAAAAACAAAAAACTAAAATCCAAATGCAACCATACTCTTGGAATTTTCTATTGATATTTGAAACCAAGACGATGTAAAGATTAGTTTTTCATGGAATTCTCACAAAATCTGATTACAAGTTGAGTGACAGTCCAAGATTGAGCCGAGAAGATAAAGACATAAAATTAATCAACTTAAAGGCAACTATTGCTGACATATATTTCAAATTAATTATTAGCAAGAATTGGTTAGTCCAATTATGCTTCAAGATTAATTTGATTAACCAATTCTCAGTTGACATTCATTAGGAAAAAATTATTCTAAACCACATACAAGCTAATAACTGCACTAACCAATTCTTGTTTGTTATGTTCCACGTGTCATACTGCTATATTTATCAACAAGTCAGAGGCTCATCATAATGATGAAATTTGGGAATACCATAATTAAGATTGATACGGGATGAAAAGAAACACGTATACAGAAGGGATATATGCATACAAGTACATACCAGGTCGCTATTACCCATTGCAGCAAGTAAAGAAAGAAGCACAGTACCAAGGTGGGAGTCAAGACCAGGCCCTGCAACCTCTGCTAAAGAGGTTATCAATGAATCAGAAGTAACAGAACTCACCAAAAAATAAACACAGCCTTGGATATATAAATGAATATTATAAACACATACGAAAGAGGAAGTTGGACAAGCTTGGGTAAGATATGCGGCAAGACAGCTGTAGTCCAGACACTAAAAATAATAACAGAGAAATTTTAACACTAAAAAATACTAAAATGATAAAAATTAAAAAATTAATAAGATGTTATAACATCTTACCTTAAAATTTGTTTAAGGCCATCAAGTGCAGTATCAGACATTTGATCATTTTCCAAAGCATACAGAAGTGTTGGAACAATTTCATCAATTGCTTGCATTCCTGCGCTCTATATTATGACAATTTATTAGTTATTTTACTTGTAAAATAACATATCAAAAATATACTTATACAAATATATATATATATATATATATATATATATATATAATTAGTGTGATAATAGAAAAGAATACCTTGTAGAGTGTACTGAATGCTAATCCCGCAGACTCGCGGACCTCCGGCGTATTGCAAAAGAAACAAAATAACAAATATGTTGTCATACTGGGAAGGACAATAGCTGTGTACAAAGCAAACAGAAACTATCATTTGTACATAGCCAAATAATAAAAGAAACACGTCCAGAGATTAATAAAAGAAAACAGAAACTATTATTTGTACATAGCCAAATAAGATCCACAATAAGGACATATGAAGCCCATAGCAGTAGCAGCATCCAAAAAGGGTGTAACCCACAGCAGTATACCCCATAACATAGTTGCCTAGCCTAGCTCAGCAGCTACAGCAAAGACAAATCAGAGAAAAGTAATTTACCCAGTCTGCAGCAAACCCCATAATATCAGTCGAACCCCAAATTCATCTTTAAGGCAAAACAATGAGAATCCAAATTCAACAATAAAACATCAATAATATCCAGTTATCCACTTATCACATAAAATGAATAAAATCAAGAATAAAAAGAAAGTATTAATTCTAATTCAAACAAAAAAAATGGGTATTAATTCAAATAACAAGAGGTAAAAATAGAATTGAATATGAACCTGATGGGCATCTTCAGAAGGGATGATATAAGGGTCAATACCAATCCCAGGCTTTGAGAAAAGCTCGCGCAAGGCGACCAGCTTCTCGTCTGGTTCATCACAATTATTGCGCTTCGTTCGTAACTCAGACGAGGGTTTTGCAGTTATAGAACTCAGACGAGGGTTCATCACAATTATCTCGCTTCGCTCGCTTTCTCATCTGGCGGTGGTTTTGCCGTCTTCATCGGCGGTGTCCTTGTCAGAAACTTCTCTCGATCGGTTGGTTTGCACGATAGAGACGGTTACAGAGCAGGTGGTCTGACCGAACCGGTGCTCAGCGTGCCGGAAGAGGTTCGGGCTGATGGTTTCACGTGCAGGTGTGGGACGACGTTTTGTTGGACTCACAGGTACCCGGAACAGCACAGTTGCGCCTTCGGGAGAAAGGCAATCGCGAGGAAGAATCCTCTGGTTAAGGCTGAGAAATTTCAGATCTGGTCTGGAGACTGGGAGCGGGCTAGGGCAAAATACTGATAAGAGTGATACTTACTATTTAAGTTCACTTCAGCGAGATTTTTTAAACTCCGTGTTTTTATTGATAGACAATGTTTAAAAAAAAAACGTTATCTAATTAACACTAAAAAAATATCCTTTTAAATAGATAACGTTTTTGTATATATATCTATAATATTTTTTAAAAAAACGTTATAAAAAAATATCACAATATTTTTATAAAAAAACGTTGTGGTTTAAGTGTTGTCTATTTAAGATTTTATACGGTGCTTTAAAGGCCGCCAAAGACTTTGGGACTTCGGGGCCCTAAGAACTCTTCAAGGCCAACAACCTTGGAACTTCTCTAGTTTCCTAGGAACTCTTCAAGTCCAGCAGGCTTGGAACTTCATTTAGTCCCTCTGGACAAGGACCCCTCAGGCCCTGGCTTCTTGTTGTTGAGTTGTTTATTTATTTGTTGGAGTTGGTCTTTGAAATTTCTAAGATGTCTTTATGCTCTAAACATCTTGAAGATTAGCGACTTAAGCGTGATCATCTTGAAGTGCAGTTGAGTGTTGCATGATGCTCAGCTTCTTCAGTTACTCAACCACTTCTTATGATCCCTTGATGAACTGCCTTGAAGATCATTCCTCTTGATACTTGATGGTTGCACATGATGGGTTTCTATGATGACTGTAAGCTCTTCTGCTAGGTACTTAAAAACTTTTTCATGTTTGCCACCATGATGGCGTTGGTGATCTTCTTTCTTGATACTTGATGCCTTCTCATGATGGACTTGCTAAGATGACTGTAGGCTCTTCTCTCTGGTACTTAGAGTCTTCCCATGATTGACATCAAGATGAACTTGATGCTCTTCTTCCTCTCGACAGTTCAGAACACTCTTCTTATAGTAGAACTCTCACTTCTACTTCCTTCTTTTTCTGTCTCTAAGTGTTCTTGGTGGATCGTAGAGTGAGCCTTCAGACATTCATTGGTCACTCACTTTTTATGTTGGTTAGATCAGTCCACCAACTCTCCAAGCTCAACAACTCCAGCAACCTTTGATCTTTGAAGCTCTAGCAAATTTATACTCCTTCCCAATCTTTTCATTGGAAAGTAGCCGTTGAAAGCTCTTTGAATTGCTTCATTAATCTCGAGTTGTTTGGTGCAGACTGCAGATGTGACATGTCATTACTTTCTGACACTGCAGTCTACTATTTCACCTACCCCATCAGAGATGTCACTTTTATGCCTTAGGCAGGTCGACGACTTTATTTCCCCCCTTCTGATTTCTTGATCAGAGGTTGTCCTTTTGCATTGATGCTCTCAATAAGCTCTTGTCCGAATATCAACCTTCAGATTGAACCGTTGCCAATGCTTCAATCTTCAGCTGTTCGAACTCTACGATTCTGATGCATGTCTTCTTGGACCTGATCGTAATGTCTTGTTGACTGGTAGAGACAATACTACAATCTTGAAAAGTGTTGATTGGATCTTCAATGAAGAACACCTTTTCTTTCTCTTGTGCAGTGCTTCAACACTTTTGTTTGCCTCGACAGCTCTCAGATACTGATGGCTTGACTTCTTTGTTCTGGCCCCTTCTGAATATCAAGACACTTCAGATTTGTGGCGTGTCCAGCTTGATTTCTCTTTGTGATCTCCCGTTCATTATCATCAATGCACTGACCCAATGCTTAATCACTTTAGCCTTATTCTTCAGAGGCTGACCAGTATCTCTGTGTATACTCCATCAGTTCTTTCTTTATTTGACAAACACTACGATCCTGGTTGCTTCCAAGATCATCGTCTTCTGTCCACTTGACAGCTACTGCTCTTGCTAACTTTCCTTCATCAGCTACTGAAGTCTTCTTACGATCATCTTGTGGAAGACTTTATCTCGAATGGCTTTACAACTCAATCTGGATGCTGATTGGGTTGACTTGGATCTTCTGTTAGCTTGCATGCCATTCGTTGAGTGCTCTCTAGTTTCCTTCAGGTGGGATGTATCTTTGGATTGCCAACCAGAGGCTTCATTCCTTTGGATATTCTGGGAGTGTTCATTTGTTGAAAATCGTATTTTCTCTACAATTCTGCCTTGGCATTGTGAGCACATCTGTTGAAGTCTCAGTTCTACACTCTACGATTCAGCTTCAGTTGTGCAGACACTACGACTCCGAGCTCAGATCTTGACACTCTACTATTTATGTCGTTGTGTTTGTTGTCTTCATCTGATCTTACTCGACTACGATCTCTGCCTTTGGTATGATCAGTAGACTCTACGATTCTGAGTGTAGTCTACGATTCTTTACTTAGCTTTGGCGGATGCTCATTCGGCTCAGAGGCAAGTCGCCTCTCACGATTACGAACATGACTTCCTCCACAGACTACGGCCCTGAGGAAGTTCTCCTCGACACACTACGATCCTTCCTTATCTCTCCCGGCAGTCTACGAACTCCGAGATCTACTATCTTGTAGACTACGATTCTGCCTCGATAGCTCTCGAGTTTTCCTTGACTCTCCTGGCAAACTACGATTTCTAGTGCGAAGGTTTTCGATCGAATCGCATGCTTCTCTATCTATTACATCATTAGATCAATCTAACATGCTTGATCTTTCTATATTTATAGTCATTGTACATCATTTCTTTTTAAGGACTTTACAAAGTTGTTTTGCTTATGTAGGATCAACCTAACACATTTTATCAATTCATTCTAAGTCCTTGTACATATGTTTCTATTATCTATCAAAGGACTTTACAACTTTTCTTAATGCAAGCATACTTGCATATTCATTCATATATATATCATAATCAAATCATATATAAATAGGAATATCATTCACATGCTTATTCCTGACAGTGTATTAAACGGATCATGTGATAGTATTTTCTTTATAAAATATTATCCCATAAATACTATTTTGTAAAATTTCTTAATTTTGAAATAATAATGGAATTAATATTGTTATAAATATTAATTTGATGTTCCAATGAGTGAGATTACATTGTGTTAATTAATACTTCATAATATCGATTAATATATTTAATTAATATGAGGAACATTATTATTTTCAAAACATCTATAAAAATTTGCATAAGATAATTTATTATTGATCATAGAATCTTTACTTGAGTCTTTTAATATGTATTATTAAAAGATTAATATTATTATTAAATCAATTTATGATTAAATAGAGATAAATTATGGAGTTATGAAATTAGTAAATGTATTGGAATTATATTAATTGATTACAAATATTTATGTATATCTATAGAGAACATATTTACAGCTTTATAAGTAAATGGTTCATTTAATTAATTCTTAGATCAAGTGTAATTATAATTATTTAGTGAAATTAATTGTAATTATAATTATTTAGTATTAATTTATTAAAGGTTTTAATTATCTACATGATCTTTGTTTTATAATATGTGATAAACCCATAGTTTTAAGTAATGCTTTTAGAATAATGATGATGATCATTCTAATGAGATCTAAATTCTTAGAAAGCTTAAAACTAAAATAGTTCCCAATCGTTGGATTACTAAATTGGGGATTAGTGAATCCTGGATAGATTGGTACATACATTGTTTGCTCGTATACAACACCCATTCTCGAGTCGTCAAAATACATGGTACGTAAACAACTACAACTTTATTAATACAACATAAAAATCTGTGAGTTTAAATACAAATATTGTCATCTAGACAATATCCACACTCAAATAAGTCCTCATTTCAATTATTGATACATTATTTTACAAAAATGGTGAGGACTACTAAAATAACTTCTAGAACCATCATTCCATACCCCGACTAGTACTCGCTACATTCTCGCCTCCCTCGAGAAGAAAAAAAATGGAACAAAAAGGAAAAGGGTGAGCTCAACTAGCCCAAAGAAAAACATTATGACTAAGATAATAATACGTAACAAATTATCGTTAGTCTTCAACAGGAAAAATCTAATAGAATACAATAGACAACAAGTTTTAAATCAATATTCGCAAATGAAATAATAATTCATTAGAAGAGTTAAGTAGAGAATGAAATCTACTATCTTCTATATATGAATATAAAAGTTCATCGCTCATCTTTTATCCCCGTAACATCAATCAATATATATCCGAATCAAATATTCATCTTTGCACTACAGCCAAAGATATTCATCACTGGTCATGTTCATCTAAACACTGCTCATCTTTGCACTACAAAAGCCAAAGATATTCATCGAAAATCATTCATCTTTGCACTACAAAAGCCAAAGATATTCAAGAATATCATCATTTAGGACCGAGGATGATGAAAATATTTTTTAAAAAAAACGAATCCAAAGGAAACAAAAAAGAACAAGTATTAAGGATTCATACTTTAAATAACCCAAGTTCAAAATACTTCATAAATAACCAAAGTGGAGTAAAATTCAAGAATGAAGACTAAAACATAGATCCAATCAAAGATAGAACTATAATGCATAATCTTGGACATATAAAAGAAAATTTAATTTTTCTTGAATAAGGTCGATTCGTGAATAAAGGTCGATACGTGAATAAGTGTCGATACGCGGAATAGTAACTCCTACACCAAAAGATAGAAATTTCACAAAAAAATATCATCATGCTTCGTGAATAGTACTCGTGAATAGTAACTCGTGAATAAGAATCTCATGAATAGTAACTCGTGAATAAGAACTCATGAATAGTAACCCCGACATGAAAAAGTTCCAAATTTGATAAAAAATTCAAACCAATATTTCAGATAATGATATTGAAGAAATAATATCATTTTCGAATAAAATAATCTCCCTTACCTCGTAAAGAATAAGATTTCGACCGAATATCGATATATAGTCTAAAAAGAACTTGCACCAGATAGCAATAATACTCAAAGTACTAAAATACTCACAAAATACGCCGATATTATAGAGAGAAAGAGAGAAATCTTTAGTTTCGTGTGATTTTCAATTCTAACCTAAGACCCTATTTATAGAAAATGCTTAGAACACCAAAGCGTAAAAATTTAATAAAATATTAATATATATATTATTTTTTACTACGCACACTAATTCAACTTCAAATATCACCACACCAACCCCAAAAAATCAAAAAAAACGTTTTTCTTAATAAAAATAATTAAAACTTCCAAAAATAAATTATTTCTAACTTCAAACTTCAATAATTCATAATAAATAGCCTTTTATCGTAAAAATTCAAATCTTGCATTTTTTATAGGAAATTCAATTTCTACAACTTTGCAGAAGAAAGTTTTTCCAAATTCCAAATGTAAATTGACCAAATCCATAAACCAACGATTTTACAAGCTATAATCAAATTTTAGTCAAGAAATGGGCCCACGTATATGTTTAACATGTTTTAAAACAACTTTTGCAACAAAAATACTTTCCTCCTCATATACTCATATATCCCACATTCATTGTAAAAATATCATCATTATTATATAATATAATAAAATATTATTTTATCGTAAAAGATAAAATATCAATTTTTAACAATTGTCACTTTAAAAATTTTCTCCATCTATAACCACATAAAATCAATATTTTCTCATCATATAAATCAATAATTAATTATTCACAAATAATATTATAGAATCACAAGATCGGCAACCAGTGCCGCTCCTGTGAAAGAGGGGGGCTTCCAATAAGAATTTCTCCTCATCGCCGCAATTAATTAGTGACCAAACCTCTCCTTAGATGTAACTTTCTAGACATTGCCAATAATGTTTTCTAATAATATTATTCAGATAATATGAATTATTGCTTCGATAATGGAAAATACCGTAGTAGTGACAATTATCAAAACAACAAAGAATATAAAATATCAACGCAAAGAATTATCAATCAATAAATAAAATACCGAATAAGAATTCATCGTAATAATTATCGAGTAGTGCCTTCACGTAAGAATCAATAATTGGTGCAATACCGCAAAGCATCGCAAACAACGCCAGACATCGTGTTTTAACCACCGGTATTCCAACAAAGATTAATTGTGAATAACTACGCCCCATTATTTATAAACAACTTATACTTGTCGCTTTCTTCATCCAATCGCTTTTCACATGGGGCCCACAAAAGATCAAGCTACTATCAGCATTTAATATTCCCGACAAAAAGAATATTCCACCACCAAACGAATATTCTCCGACAACAATGAATATTTTATAACCACTTGCTTATTTTTAATATTTATGATTTTACCCATAACTAACCACATTAATCAAATCAACCCTTACTATTTCAAAATGATAAATAGAGGAAATTAAATTTCATTTATTAATAATTTGGGGTCTTACAACCTCCCTCCTTATGAAATTTCGTCCTCGAAATTGACGACGACTGTGTTTCAAAAAGATGAGGATACCTCGCTTTCATTTCCGCTTCCAACTCCCGTGTCATTTCCTCAATAAAGATGGTTTCTCCACAAAACTTTAACTTGTGGTATAACCTTCATGCGTAGGGATATGCTCTTTCCTATCCAAGATCTTGACAGTACCTCTTCAGACGTTAAGTCTTCTACTATCTCGTCCGGTTCTAACTCAATAACGTGGTTCGGGTCTTTCACATATTTACGTAAAGCACGATATATGAAAAACATTATGAACACGAGACATACTTGAGGTAACGCGAGTCTATAGCCCACATTTCCTACTGCTCAAGAATCAAATGGACCAATAAATCGTGGATCGAGCTTTCTCTCTTCCCTAATCTTGTAACTCCCTTCCATGGAGCCACACACGCAACAATAATACATGATCCCCAATACTAAATTCCACGCCCTTTCGATGAAGATCCGCATAACTCTTTTGTCGATCCTGTGCCGCTTTGTATACGCTGTCAATCGCTTTGGATCTTCTCTCAGAGTCATTCGTATCAACTCTCGGGTCCCAACAACGCTGCTTCTCCCACCTCATCCCAACATATATATCGAGAGCTTACACTTTCGTCCATACAATGCTTCAAATGGAGCCACACCTATACTTTCTCGCTCGATAATCGCTTGTTGTAGGAGAATTCCACCAATGGTAAATACTTATCCCAACCCCTTTGAAGTCTAGGACACAAAGTCTTAATAGATCTTCAAGAGTTTGAATAGTCCTCTCTCGATTGTCCGTCTGCTTGAGGATGGTATGCCAAACTAAATCAGAACTGCGCTCCATAGCTTTTTTGCAGCTAACCCAAAATCTTGAAGTGAATCTTGGGTCACGATCCAAACTATGGATACCGGCATGCCATGCAATCTCACAATCTCATCTACGCATATACGAAAGCAAGACGCTCAAGGGAATAAGTCTCCGTGACGGCAAGAAATGAGCAGACTTGGTTAATCTATCAACAATAACCCAAATAACATTTATGCCTTGAGAAACCGTGGAAGACCCAGAATCGAATCCATGGTAATGTGTTCCCACTTCCATTTCGGAATCTCAAGTGGTTGCAATGGACCCTTAGGCACTTGATGCTCCGCCTTTACACGCTGACAAGTTAAACACCTCGAGATAAACTTCGCGATCTCTCTCTTCATATTGTTCCACCAAAATGTATGTCAAGATCATGATACATTTTGGTACTCCCAGATGGATTGCAAACGGTGTATTGTGTGCCCATCATGATTTCTATGCTTCAAATCGTAATCGTTAGAACACAAAGTCCGGAGGGACTCAAGTATTCCTTCTTCATCGATTCTTGCTTCGAATAGCACCTTCTTGTACTTTCTTTCTTCATACGATCACCCGGTTCGTGGGCTTGAGCAACTTTTTAACTTTTTCGATTAAAGTCGGTTCTATGCGATATTTGACATCATCGCACTCGCTCTCTCGCATATGATCTTCTACTCAACGCGCCGCCACCACGCTTGCTTTTCCAGATGGTATCAATAGTGTGGTCGTAATCTTCAACAAATGAGCCAACGCCAACGCCAGCCGCATGTTGAGTTCTTTTTTGAGTGAAGAAATATTTGAGGCTTTTATGGTCCTAATATATCTCCACTTTCTCCCCATATAGATAGTGCCTCCAGATCTTTAGCGCTGAAAAACGATCACCGCTAACTCTAGATCATGAGTAGGATAATTCCTCTCATATTCTTTAAGTTGTCACGAGGCATAGGCTATGACTTTCCCACGCTGCATGAGAACACATCCTAACCCTTTGCCTCAAGCATCATCAGAGATAACAAATCCATCCGAACCAGATGGTATTGTCAAAACAGTGCCAAATGAGTCTCCTCTGAGATCTTGAAACTCTTCTCGCATTCCTCGCCCCATACTTATTTTTGTATCTTTACGAGTCACCGAGTTTAATCTGAGTAGCGATTCTAGAAAATCCTTCCACAAATCTCCGAATAACCCAATTTAAGCCCAAAAAGCTACGATTTGGCCACCGCCTTTGGTTGCTCCCAACTTTGTATTGCTTCAATCTTCGCCGTCAACAGACACTCCATGTTTTGACACCATGTGCCCAAGGAATGCTACTTCCTCAAGCCGTAACTCGATTTCTTCAAATTTTGGCATATAGCTTGTTATCACGGGTTTTTGCAAAGATCAAATTTCAAATGGCGCTCATGATCTCTTCACTACGCTTTTTGAATAGATGAGGATGTCATCAATAAAGACAACAACGAACCGATCCAAATATTCCTTGAATACTTGGCTCATCATATCCATGAAAGCAAAGCAGGAGCATTAGTCAATCCAAAAGACATGACTAAGAATTCATAATGCCCGCATCGAAGTTCTCGAAAGTAGTTTTGAATATCCTCGCCTTCTAACCTTCAAATTGATGATATCCGTAATCTAAGATCGATCTTTGAAAAGAATTGTGCTCCTTGCAATCGGGTCAAACAGTCATCAATACGAGGTAATGGATACCTATTCTTGATAAAGGACATGGTTTAATTCCCGATAATCGATACAAAGTCGCATACTCCCCGCCTTTCTTCTTTACAATAAAACAGAGCACCCCAAAGGAGATGTACTAGATTTAATGAAACCGATGTCCAACAACTCCTCGTAGTTGGACCTTTAACTCCTCAAGTTCAATAGAGCCATTCGATATGGGGTTTTAGAAATGGGCTTTGTACTGTGTTCAAGGTCAATAAAGAATTCAACTTCACGCTCGGGGTAGACCGAAGTTCTTCAGAAATACGCCGTGAAAGTCAATAACAACAGAATATTATTCAAATCGACGTGTCTTTATTCAAATCCATAACATGGGCTAAGAAAGCTTGACATCCGCTTTTCAATAAACGAATAGCTTTTATGACTTGATATGACAAAGGATTGATTTTAATGGTTTAGTTGTTTGAATTCGCACAACAAAGTTGATTAGAATATGAAAACTAACAACCTTACGAAAAAAACAATCAATTTTGGTATGATGAGTAGTTAACCAATCAATCCCTAAAATCACATCAAAAGCAAGTATCTTTAAAGAGATAAGGTCAATGGTAATGTGATGGTGCCAACTTGATCAAACAAGATTTATAAACAAAGGATGTGATGAAAGTTTCTCCTAACGAGTTTCCACAGATAGTCAAAGTCTAATTTCTCCTGAGTCAAGTTTAAACGCTGAGCACAAGCAGAGAGATAAATGAATGGGTAGCACCCAGATCAAGTAATGTATAAACTTCGCATGAATTTATGATTAGCTTACCCGTGATCACCTCGCTTGGGTTCCTCGATGTCGACCACCAATACCACGACAAACGCCTTCCAGAACCGCTGACTTTGACTTTTCTCGGGATGTACTTTTGAGTCACCATCCCCACTGACTTGGTTTCGCTATAAAGGCAATCTCGAGCGATATGTCCTTCCTTTCCACAATTATAACATACCTTAAACTGCTAGGGGCGCTTAATGATATGTCCTTCTTTTCCACACTTATAAGATATACGACCGGTGGTCGCTTCTCTCCTCTTTGAACCAGCTTGTCATTGGTGCCGACGCCTTCACATTGTCATTGTTGAATCTCCTCTTTAAAATCTCCCCGAGTCGCTTCTTCTATTTTCATGGCCACGATTACCACCGTAGTGGTTACCGCTTTTGTCTCAATGTTTTCCTCCCCACCGTTTTCATTATTCGATGATCGCCGCCACCCAGATGACCCTCGTCATGGGTCCTCGTCAAACGTACTCGCTTATCTCGCCTAATAATTGAGCCCCGCCCCGCCGACAACATCCTAATATAAAGAAAATTTATGAGAGATAAGATATTGCCAATCTCTCGTTTTAAACCTCTCGTAAACATCCTCGCTATTCGCTCTCATTCTCTACCAAATGAGGTGCAAACCTCGATAACTCGCTAACTTCGCCTCGATCGGGACACCGCCATGTTGTTTTGTTCTAGTCTAATAAACTCTACCTCCTTCATATGGCGAATACTTTCAGTGAAAGTATTTTTCGTTGAAAAGTTTCAAACGCTTCCCAAGACATGCGAAGCGCGGCAGTCGGGTACGCTTCACGACTCCCACCAAGAATCCGCCTCGCCACTTTAACATAAAGGTGGCGAATGGAACCTTCGTTCTCTCCGCATCCCAAGACATCGAATATCTTGGTAATTTGTTTGACCCACGCTTCCGCCATGATCGGATCCGCTTTCCTTTAAATTTCGTGGTCCTAACTTTTGAACTGCTTGGTCGTGATGTCACAAGGCTATTGCTATCATTTCCACCAGATTCTCAGTACACGAAGTCTCCTCTCGTCTGGTTTTGCATGAACTGCAAAAAGCTCCTAAACATCCCGCTGCTCATCGCTCCGCTTCAAAGTGGTGTTGTTTACAGAGGAATATTGCCTTCCTGCTGCACGCCTCCGGGTGGTGATTAAAGGTGTTTCCACTGGCCTCATTAACTCCACCATTAATATTCTCAAATGCCATTCTTAAATACCGCCATAAAACAAGGGTTAATTAAACAAATTAACATATCACATATTAACCACCATATACTTCAACCGACCAACAAATATATAAGCTTAGGTATGACACACTAGCTAAGGATTACTCTGCCTCCCTCCTAGTACTATTCCCCGATCTCCGCCAGAGACCATATCCCTAAGCTCGATACTAACCGCGACGCCCCCAAAATAGTATACAACACCCATTCTGAGTCATCAAAATACATGGTACAGAAACAACTACAACTTTATTAATACAACATAAAAACTGTGAGTTTAAATACAAATATTGTCATCTAGACAATATCCACACTCAAATAAGTCCTCATTTCAATTATTGATACATTATTTTACAAAATGGTGAGGACTACTAAAATAACTTCTAGAACCATCATTCCATACCCCGACTAGTACTCGCTACATTCTCGCCTCCCGAGAAGAAAAAAAATGGAACAAAAAGGAAAAGGGTGAGCTCAACTAGCCCAAGAAAGAACATTATGACTAAGATAATACGTAACAAATTATCGTTAGTCTTCAACAGGAAAAAATCTAATAGATACACAATAGACAACAAGTTTTAAATCAATATTCGCAATGAAATAATAATTCATTAGAAGAGTTAAGAGAGAATGAAATCTACTATCTTCTATATATGAATATAAAAGTTCATCGCTCATCTTTTATCCCCGTAACATCAATCAATATATATCTCGAATCAAATATTCATCTTTGCACTACAGCCAAAGATATTCATCACCGGTCATGTTCATCTAAACACTGCTCATCTTTGCACACAGCAGCCAAAGATATTCATCGAAATCATTCATCTTTGCACTACAAAAGCAAAGATATTCAAGAATATCATCATTTAGACCGAGGATGATGAAAAATATTTTAAAGAAAACGAATCCAAAGGAAAACAAAGAACAAGTATTAAGGATTCATACTTTAAATAACCCAAGTTCAAAAATACTTCATAAATAACCAAAGTGAGAGTAAAATTCAAGAATGAAGACTAAAAACATAGATCCAATCAAAGATAGAAACTATAATGCATAATCTTGGACATAAAAAGAAAATTTAATTTTTCTATGAATAAGTCGTTTCGTGAATAAAGGTCAGATACGTGAATAAAGGTCGATACGTGAATAGTAATCTCCACACCAAAAGATAGAAATTTCACAAAAAATATCATCATGCTTCGTACTCGTGAATAGTACTCATGAATAAGAATCAAATAAGAACTCATGAATAAGAACTCATGAATAAGAACTCATGAATAGTAACCCCATACATGAAAAAAGTTTCCAAATTTGATAAAAAGTTCAAACCAATATTTCGCATAATGATATCAAGAAATAATATCATTTTCAAAAAAATAATCTCCCTTACCTCAAAAAGAATAGTATTTCCGACCGAATACTGATATATAGTGTCGAAAGAACTTGCACCGATAGCAATACTCAAAGTACTAAAATACTCACAAAATACGCCGATATTATATAGAGAGAAAGAGAGAGAAATCTTTTAGTTTCGTGTGATTTTCAATTCTAACCCAAGACCCTATTTATAGAGAAAAATGCTTAGAATACCAAAGCAAAAATTTAATAAAATATTAATATATATATTAAATTTTCCTACGCACACTACACTATCAAATTCAAATATCATCACCAAGAGTGACCCACCACAACTAAAAAAAAAAACGTTTTTCTTAATTAAAATAATTAAAACTTCCAAAAATAAATTATTTCGAACTTCAACTTCAATAATTCATAATAAATAGCCCTTTTATCGTAAAAAATTCAATCTTGCAGATTTTTTATAGGAAATTCAATTCTCTACAACTTTGCGTAAGAAAGTTTTTCCAAATTCCAAATGTAAATTGACCAAATCCATAAACCAAGCGATTTACAAAGCTATAATCAAATTTTAATCAAGAAGAAATGGGCCCACGTACATGTTTAACATGTTTTAAAACAACTTTTGCAACAAAAATACTCTTCCTCCTCATATACTCATATATCCCACATTCATTGTAAAAATATCATCATTATTATATATATATAATAAAATATTATTTTATCGTAAAAGATAAAATATCAATTTTTAACAATTGTCACTTTAAAAATTTTCTCCATCTATAACCACATAAAATCAATATTTTCTCATCATATAAATCAATAATTAATTATTCACAAATAATATTACAGAATCACAAGATCGGCAACCAAAGCCGCTCCTCTGTGAAAGAGGGGCTTTCCAATAAGAATTTCTCCTCATCGCTACAATTAATTAGGTGACCAAACCTCTCCTTAGATGTAACTTTCTAGACATTGCCAATAATGTTTTCTAATAATATTATTCAGATAATATGAATTATTGCTTCGATAATGGAAAATACTACGTAGTGACAATTATCAAAACAACAAGAATATAAAATATCAACGCAAAGAATTATTGAATCAATAAAATAAAATAATCGAATAAGAATTATCGTAATAATTATCGAGTAGTGCCTTCACGTAAGAATCAATAATTGGTGCAATACCGCAGCTATCGCGGCAACAACGCCAGACATCGTGTTTTAACCACCGGTATTCCAACAAAGATTAATCTGTGAATAACTACTACGCCATTATTTATAAACAACTTATACTTGTCGCTTTCTTCATCCAATCGCTTCACATATGGGGCCCATACAAAGGTCATACCGCATCATACATTTAATATTCTCCCGACAAAGAATATTCCACCACCAAAAACGAATATTCTCCTCACAACAATGAGTATATTTTTTATAACCACTTAATTAAATCAACTTATTTAAAATATTTATGATTTTACCCATAACTAACCACATTAATCAAATCAACCCTTACTATTTCAAAATGATAAATAGAGGAAATTAAATTTCATTTATTAATAATTTGGGGTCTTAAAGTTAATGGCATAATCGTAATAATAATTAAGTATATTTAATTTAATCTATGGTGATAGAATAAATTAAATAGCTTAATATTATTATTTAATATTTTAGAAATATTAAATATAAATTACTAAGAAGAGTCTTATTATTATTATTACTATTATTATTATTTAATTCCTAAAGGAGTTTGGAAATTAATTAATAAAAGTACTCTCAATTATTCCTAATAAGATTAGGAGCCTAATTAATTAAAGTAGTTTAATTAATTCAAATAAAATCAAATCTTTAATTGTTAAGGAGGGTTGCCTACATCTATAAATAAGATGAGTCTTATTATGGGTGTAGAGTTGTTGTTGACTTTTTCACAACAGACGTTATTCCAATTGTTGGAGAGTACGCTCCTTTTCTATGAGAGATAGAAAAACTAAGATTTTGTCAAACACCCATATTCTTGAATCTTTATTCTTTCTTGGTGGATCACCTCTAGAGGCCAAACACTTGGGTGGCTAACGTTGATCAAAGGAAGGAACCAAACTCGGTGGATTCAAGTTAAACGCGAAAAGGATTGGAGGTGAACTTGTACCTGAGGAAGCTCGAATCTTCTAGGGTATGATTCTTGTTCTTCATATCTTTTCGTTTAATTAATAATTGTGCATAAAGAATGATCCGGGTATATAGTTTGTAAAATTTTAAAACTCTAATTTTCCACGTTTTCGCTTATTTTGTGCAATTTGATTACGTGTATGAATATTACAAACCTAACAATGGCATCGGAGCCAAACCTTTATGCGAATTATTAATTATTTAATTTGATATGTATATTGATATGTGTTTAGAACAATTTAATTGGGCATAATTTGTTGTATAGAATTTTAAAAAAAATGAAAAACCGTAATAAATTTCAGAAGTCTGTTGCATTTTCGGTAATTTGCACATGTTTCTTGAAATTCTGTGACATGTACGGTACGGTGGGATGTTAATATGGTATATCATGTTGCTTTTATATCCTAATATATGATATCAAGGGTGTATATAGACACAAAGATGGCTCAGTTCGCTAAGTTTTTGCGTCTTTGCCTTGCCTCACTTTGGGCTTGGCTTTTACAATTTTAAGCCCACAAAATCTGGTCATTTTTGCTCCGACTACTACCATGACTTTTTTTTTTAAACAAAATGTTGCTACTTGTGGGTTATGAGGCTTGAACACAAGACTTGTAAGTAAATAAATAAGAGTTTAAACCAACTGAGCTACAACAACTGTTTATTTTTAATGCAATTTTTAATATATTGTTTCTTTACTTTTGTTCAAATTTTACTATTCTTAAAAATTAAAACTTAAATTGTGCATAATTTATAATATTTAATTATTTATAAGCATTACTATATATATAGAGACTAGAGAGAGTGGAATGAAACCAAACAGCCAATAATATCAACTTCCGTTGTGCCTTTGGTTTTTTGTTGTTATTGTTATGCTCAATTTTCGCCTTTTTTAGCTCATGAGTTGCTTGGCTTCTGCTAATGCTGTATTGTTACTATATTGTTATTGTTGGTTTTTTGGTTATGCTCAATTGCTTGGCTTCTGCTAATTGCTTGAATTAAAAAAATATTACTCATTATAAGATTATTTATTATTTTATAATCTCTAATTATTGTTAATATAAGGGTAATTAGAATTATTGTTTATTATAAATTATTTTATTATTTTTTAATATTTATTAATACTACTATTTTTCAAACATCAAATTATTACTATTATTACTATTTAAATTCAAACATCAAGCAAACAAAAGAATTTTTTTTTCTTCTAGAAAGTCTATTACTTATATAATGAAGGAGTATTTAACTACAACCGATTCATGAGTCATGACAAGAACTTCTCAAGTTATTAGTATGTAATATTATTGTACTCCTTAAGAAAATGGCCTTTTATTTATTAATATGCGACATTTTCAACAATTGATATGAAGAATTTTGGCAACTTGTTGAATATATATAAATTAGAATTATTGTTTATTATAAATTGTTTTATTATTTTTTAATATTTATTAATATTACTATTTTTGGTGTAATAAAATTTTGCACAAAAAAAGGAAGAAACCATGACTTCTACTGGCCCAACCTTGCCATCGTCAAGACATTCTTAGCCCACCAAAACCTCGGGCCATTTCATTTACCTACCACCTGCTTGCCAAGTCTAGGTGTATAGTTGTTGTTTTTTTTAACGTGGCCCAGGTGATATGCATGTGATCAGGTTATACTTACTAATATATATATATATATATATATATATATATATATTATAATAGATTATATATTATATATATAGTAATACAACAAGTTCCTGTAGATGTTTATTTGATTGCATGAATCATGAATCACGAATTCATATTATATACTCCCTCCGTCCCATAGTTATAGGCTAATTTCTTTTGGCACATAGTTTAAGAAAATTAGTTTAAGTTATAATTTTTAACATAATTTTCCACATATACCCCTTAATATGGAATTAATGAATAAGTTAATTACTTCTTACTTATCCCACTGGAACTCTCAATTTTATTAATTGACGTGTACTGACCATTAAAGTCCATAACCATAAAACTTTAACCAAATAGAATACAACAACATTAAATGTGGTGATAAAAATAATGACATTGAATGTTGTTTCTTCAAAAAAAAAGAGTAATGGTTGAATATTTATTATAAGGGCATAAAAGTAAAACAATGAACCAACTAAATTTTATAAATAGTAAGTAGCCTATATATTGGGACATCTCAAAATAGAAAATCAGCCTATAACTATGGGACGGAGGGAGTATATATATATATAGTAGTTACTGGATTTATATATATATATATATATATATATATATATATATATATTATATATATATATAGTAGTTTTATGATTAATATATATTATTATATATATATATATAATATTTTAATAATTTATAATTAAAATAAAAGTTTATTTTAATTTTAAAATAAAAGGTTTATTTTAATCTTAAAATAAAAGTTTATTTTAATTTTAAAATTAGATTTCATGCTAACTAATTGGAGTTGGAATTGGATTCCATGATAACTAATTAGAATTGAAATTGGATTCTATGTTTCCTTAAATAAAAGAGTTTATTTATATATGAAATAAGATTTCATATTATTCAAAATAAAAGAGTTTATTTGTGAATAGGAAAGAGAATCCTAATTTCCTTAAATAAAGGAGTTTATTTAGATATGGAATAAGATTTCATATTATTCAAAATAAAAGAGTTTATTTGTGAATAGGAAAGCGAATTCGTATTTCCTTTAATAAAAGTTTTTTTATACATGGAATTGGATTCCATAATTAATTAAAATAAAGGAGTTTATTTTGATTAAAGATTTTGATTAAAATAAAATAGTTTATTTTATTCAAAATTGGATAAATTAAAATAAAATAGTTTTATTTTGATTTAAATTTGGATTAAAATAAAGGAGTTTATTTTGATTCAAAATTAGATTTTATACTAACTAAATTTGCCCATTAAATGATATCAATATATATATTGAATGTTTATTATTCATGAGATGAATGTTATTTATTGATGCATATGGCGATGTGTATGAAAATAAATGGGATTGATCATGGACTATTGACCAATGTGATTGGATTTTATTTTAGTTGGATGCATGAATGTATGGGTTTTATTAAATGGGGTCTGCGTACTTCATCTTCTCTAATTTTTTCTTAATGTAAATTCTATCTCCCTCATATGTACTTCCCCTTGACTGCTAATCAAGGTTTCTATTTATTTTAAATAGTTTTGTAAAAGGAATAGTTAGAATTATTTTTGAAGAATTGGAGATCAAGGAACAAGGAGCGCGTGAAGACCCGTTTGTAATGGAACCCGGGTTTAAATGTAATAGTTATGTTTAAATATTAATTCTTGTACCCCTAGGGTTACCTTTTGGTTCATTTGGTGGCTTTAGTGAACCAAACTAGAATAAAACTTCATAATCAATCCGGGTAGAATATAGTATTCTATATGTGCATGCTTATAATATATATATACTATATATTATGCAAACATGCTTCGCATGTTAATTAATATGACGCGTATTTTATATATATATTTGCATGCATGCTTAACAAGATGAGACAAATTAATAACAAATCCCTCAAATTTTTTATATCAAGTTATAACATTCAAAGATATTTGGAATATCGAACGTCGCCTTCTAGCATGGTAAAACAATAGAGTATTAAATATTAAATATGAGTTTGTTGTGCACACACAAGGCAAGTATTAAATATTTAAGATGTTGTTTTATCACATTTAATGCTTATAAATAGATTGAATAATCTTTGTTTTTGTTGTGCACACACAAGTACAGTTGTTTTTTCTTTCGAATATATGGAAGTGCTAGGTATGACTTAACTTAGATCATTTTAGTTTGGATGTGCACACACTTGACCATTATGATCTGAGAGGCAAAATACAAGGAGTTGCATAGTTGATGTAATTGACAAGAGTTGTCTACCTATTTATTTATATATAGTTTGTTGTGCACACACAAGGCTGTATACATTTGAAATGGGATCCTTATTCTCACTAGCATGTCTTTAATTAGATATTGCCGAACTATATATATTGAGGGTAATATAGTTTGAAGAAAATAATGGGAGACACCAATTTAAAACAAGACCTAATTTATTTTGGTAATTAATAAAAGAATGTATGCTAAAATGTTGTTATTTACAAATTCATTTACAGAATTTTATAATGTCTAAATTACTATCACTACGTAGCATATTAGATGCTAAATTAATCGGACCGAATTAAACGAATTGGTTAAGAAATTTGAGAATAGTTCTCACGGCTGAAAAGCTATCTTATGTCCTTAATACGCCTATCCCTGCAATGGTTGTAGATAATGCCTCTGAGGAAGAGATTGCTACTTTTAGAAAGTGGCAAGATGATGCACAGTTGGCTCAATGCATCATGCTCGTATCTATGAGTAACGAGTTTCAGCGTCAGCATGAAACTATGGATGCTCCTACTATACTCCTGCACGTCAAGTAGTTGATGGTGAGGAAAGTAGGAGTAATAGATATCAGATATCTAAGGAGCTCTTCCGATCTAGAATGACCGATGACACTACAGTACAGATAAAAGTCCTTAACATTATCAATTTGATTGATCAATTAGGACAACAGATTTTGTTATGGATGGAGAGTTGAGCCAAAATTTGATCTTGCACTCACTCCCGGACTCCTTTCACAATTGTTGTGAATTTTTCATATGAACAAGCAAGATATCATCCTCGCTGATTTGCTTAACATGTTGAAAAATCTTGAGAGTCACTTTCTAACCAAGAAAGACCATGTCTTACTGGTAGGGGCCAAAGGATCTTCTAAAAAGAAGAACGATTCTAAGAAGGTAAATAAAAAAGGCAAAAACAAAGGATAATAAGAACAAGACTGATACAGATAGCAAAGGAGTTTGCTTCCACTGCAATAAGCCTGGACACTGGAAAGAAACTACAAGAAGCATCTTGCAAAGGCTAACCAGAAGAAGCTTAGGGGGTGTTTGATAAAAACTGAATAAATCTGAAATCTGAATCTGAATGTAAAAAGTTGTTTGATATTTGACATGTCTAAAACATTTGAATGACAAAACTTTATTATTTTATCCCCTCTAAAAAAATTCAAAATTGTTATAAATTTATTTAATATTACTTAATATAATAGTTAATATTTTTAAAAAAAAAATTAGTTTTTTTTTTACTTCATTCAAATTTATCATTCAAATTTCAAAAAAATTTGACTTAGCCATTCAAATTTCGCCTATCTTACCGATTCAAATTTATTCGCACCAAAAACAAACGACCTTGATTCAATTTTATTCAGATTCACTCCATTCAAAGACTAAACAAACACATCCTTAGTGAAGTTTCGGTTACAAATATAATTTTGTTCATGATTGAAACAAATTTTTCTTTAAGTCAAGGTTCTACTTGGGTATTGGATTCCGGCTTTGGTTATCATAAATATAGATTTATAAAAGGATCAATCCGAAGTAGAAAGCTAAACAAAGGATAAGTAGTCCTATGTGTGAGAAATAAAGCAAAGGTTGCTGCATTAGCCATAAGAACTTATAGTTTAGCAATGCCTACGGACAAATCTATTAAGTTAATAAGTTGTTATTGTATTCCAGTACTTGTTAGAAACATTATTTTGTTGTTGGACAATGAAATCTTTGGTATTATATTTAAGAACAATTGTTGTTCTATTTATAATAATAATATTTTGTATAGAACTTGAATATTACTTAATGGATTTAGTATACTTGACTTACGTGAAAATAATTTTACATATTGAACAAATTAGTATAAGAAAAGGAGATGATCATTCAAAGAGTTGAATGTGTGTATTTGCTGAAATACAAGTGTGAATTATTTGAAAGGTTCAAAGAATTTAGAAGTGAAATAAATTGGCAAAGTATTAGGATTCTTTGATCAGATCAAGGAAGGAATAATTGTGCAATAAGTTTCTAGATCATCTCAAATGGTTTTCTCACAATGGACGCCTACTGATACATAATAATTGATTGATGTATCTAAAAGGAAAAATCGTACCTTGTTGGACATGGTGCAATCCATAATGATTTTACTAACATTCTAGTATCCCTCTGGATCATGTCCTAAAAATGGATGCATATCTACAAAAAGGTAACCTCAAAATCTAACCCCAAGACTATAAGAGTTATGGACAGGGAGGATTCCTAATCTTAAGTATGTTAAGATAAGGGGTTGTCCAGATTATGTGAAAAAGGTTTCAAAAGATAAGTTTGGGACATGATTTGACAAGTACAAATTTGTGGGACATCCTAAAGTAAGTTTAGGGTATATGTTCTATAATTCTACTTAGCAAAAGGTGTTTGTTGCGAAACATGCCGCCTTCTTAGATAAAGGTGTTTATCATTGAAGGGGCTAATGGGAGGATAATAGAATCTTGAAGAGTTCAAGAACCACAAAACACTATAAGTCAAATAAGAGGAACATGTGGATAGAACTATTGTACCACAACCGAATCGTAAATCTAGAATAGTACCAAAGATACCTAAGAGGTATGGATTCATCATAGATGATGATAATGAGGTATACACCATAGAAGATGATGATCTGGTTACATACGATGAGGTAAGAGTTGTAGACACTCAGAGAAATTGATTGAAGCAAGCTTCTCAAATATGGAACATTCGTTTTGATGAGACAATCAAAAGAGTTTGATTTTATCAAAAATAAGAATGAACCTAGTGTGTACAAAATGGTCAGTGGGAGCGTCGTGACATTCTTAGTATTATATGTTGATATACTACGGATACGGAATGACATGTCAATGCTAGAATCAGTAAAGATAAAGTTGTCTAAACATTCCTCCATGAATGATTTGGGAAGAGTATCTTAATTGGGGATACAAATCTATATAGATAGATTTAAAAGGATGTTCTGCTTAACCCAAGGAACGTATATTCATTTGATACTAAAGTTGTTTAGCATGGCAAACTCCAAGAGATGTCTCATGTTGATGAGCCATGGAGTGTATCTCTCTTAATAGTCCCCAAAGACTCCAAAAAGAGAGATCGCATGAGTGACTATCATGTATGCAATGAAATGTACGAGACCTGATGTTGATCAGTCATATTCTGGAAAAGTTATGAGTCAGTGAAAAACATCTTAAAGTACTTAACCGGCACTATGGATGTGATCATATTCATGGTGGGTCTGAATTAAAACTAGAGTGCTTAACAGACTTAGGTTTTTCAGACAGACCAAGACGACAAAATCCACTTTAAGGTAAAGTGTTACCTTGAACAGAGGTACAGTGAATTGGAGAGGTTCCAAACAGCAAAGAGTTGCTGGTTTAGTGATAAAGACAAAGTATATAGCTGTAAATGAAGCTGCAAGTTGATTGTTTGGATGATAAGTTCATTATAGAATTAGGAATAGTTCCTAAGTCTCATCTTGGATCTAAACATGTGTTGTGGCACTTTTATTTGATTATAGGAATCATTGAAAGATGGGAAATCACTATAAAGATAGTGGACTCTCAAGAACAACATTACATATCCATTAACTAAAGCTTATCCAACAGCAGGATAATCGTCACTTAGAGAATAAGGGTATGAGATACCATGATGATTGGCTTTAGTGCAAGTGGGAGATTGAAAGTAGTATGCACACAAGCCAATCATGTTTGATGATAAAGCATATACTTTGTAACAATCTTATTCATTTATTAATAAAAAAGTATTAATTTATTAAAGGCTTTTAATTATCTATATGATGCTATTTTATAATATGTGATAAACCCATAGTTTTAAGCAATGCTTTTAGAATAATGATGATGATCATTCTAATGAGATCTAAATTCTTAGAAAGCTTAAAACTAAAATAGTTCCCAATCGTTGGATTACTAAATTGGGGATTAGTGAATCCGGATAGATTGGTACATACATTGTTTGCTCATTGGATGAGGATGATTGATCTCATGATCATTTGTGTGGAGACACTAAAGCAAGTATGTAGGTGCTTATTAGAGAATAAGACACTAAAGCAAGTATGTAGGCGCTAAGGAATACCTAATGGAGTTTTACTTGCATGTCAATAGGAATTCCTGTAGTGATAGTAGTACAAGTGATCCTTGGACTTGAGATCATCATAGTATCTTGTGTATGATGAGTTATACTTTGACTTATTCCTTAAGACCCTTAGGGTATATCAAAAGGTATGCTTGGGTATAATAAGTTGTACATGGAGATAATGTATGATCAATAAAGAATCTACCGCTTCTAGTAAAAGAAGAGAAATGTCCTATGTGATTCGATAAATGACAACTCAAAGTAGTCCTCGCCAAGGCGAATAAAATTAGAAAAGGAGTTTCTAATTTGCATTATTTGAGTTGTGCATTTAAGGATCGAAATACATATAATTAAATAAAATAAGACTTGACAGTAATTCCATGTCTTATATTTAATTGGGACATTGTATGGTGGAAGGATTGAATTGTACGGTAACTATTTACTCAAAGGTTCTTTTATAATTAATGTTGAAATCTATATTATCTAGAAAGTCGTTGATCGCTAGGGAGGCTTATCCCTATTGTAGAATAAATATTATTTATTTAAATAAATTAATAGTTTAATTTATTTATTTAAATAAGATTATAATTGTTCTAATTAATTTATTCAAGAACCTGGTTTAATATGGAGAACCTAAAGGGCACACCATAAAAAAGAAGAATAATTATTTAAGAAGTTAATGGCATAATCGTAATAATAATTAAGTATATTTAATTTAATCTATGGTGATAGAATAAATTAAATAGCTTAATATTTATTATTTAATATTTTAGAAATATTAAATATAAATTACTAAGAAGAGTCTTATTATTATTATTACTATTATTATTATTTAATTCCTAAAGGAGTTTGGGAATTAATTAATAAAAGTACTCTCAATTATTCCTAATAAGATTAGGAGCCTAATTAATTAAAGTAGTTTAATTAATTCAAATAAAATCAAATCCTTAATTGTTAAGCATCTATAAATAAGAGGAGTCTTATTATGGGTGTAGAGTTGTTGTTGACTTTTTCACAACAGACGTTATTCCAATTGTTGGAGAGTACGCTCCTTTTCTATGAGAGATAGAAAAACTAAGATTTTGTCAAACACCCATATTCTTGAATCTTTATTCTTTCTTGGTGGATCACCTCTAGAGGCCAAACACTTGGGTGGCTAACGTTGATCAAAGGAAGGAACCAAACTCGGTGGATTCAAGTTAAACGCGAAAAGGATTGGAGGTGAACTTGTACCTGAGGAAGCTCGAATATTCAAGGGTATGATTCTTGTTCTTCATATCTTTTCGTTTAATTAATAATTGTGCATAAAGGATGATCCGGGTATATGGTTTATAAAATTTTAAAACTCTGACTTTCCACGTTTCCGCTTATTTTGTGCAATTTGAATGCGTGTATGAATATTACAAACCTAACAGATACTATGTTGAGCAGCCTGTTTACTCTCTCTCTCTCTCTCATTAATTTGTAAAGTTTAAACATTACAAAGATGGATTTTATTCCATGCAAAGTGTTTTTTTCTTTTTTTGGTTGATCAGTTTTCTTAGTTTGAATTTAGGGGTGTAAACAAATATATACGGATTTGGATACAGTAGTATCCGTTTATTTGCGAATACTTTTAAACCGAATACGTATAATATCCGTTTTTTCGAATATGAATAATATCCGCTTTTGTCCGAATACGAATGCGAACGAATATAAATTTTCTGATTACCATTTACAACCTTGAGTATAACTTGAATAAAAAAATAATGAGTTTAAAAATATAGTTTATTAATAAATGAATGTTAATTTATTTATTTTTAATAAATAATAAAATACAATAATCAATGTTCTAAATTACAATTCAAATAAGTTTTCAACATTTTTGAAATCCTAAATTTCAAAATGAATGCTCTACTAATTAATGTTTAGATGTCCATTTTATTATGTGTGGAATAATACTGTAGTGTGCATGAATATTAATAATTTATAATTAGATTCAGAAGTTTATATTGAATATTTAATTATTTTTTTCTCAAATACTTGACTAAAATTTTAATAATATATTTATGAGAACTTTTATTTATAATTTATCCTCAATACATATATTACAATTTACATAGTTATAAAAAGTTTATTTTATTTCATTATATTTATGGAGAGTGCTAGTTATAATGTATATGTAACAACTGACAACTAGTTAATCTAATTTGATCCAAAATTTACTTTGGAGTTACTTTAAATATTTGGACTTCTAATTTTTAAATAATTGGGCAAATGAAAGTGATAAATACTCCCTCTACCCGAAAAATTCATAAACGTTAATTAATTATTCAACCCCCTTCTAGATTAATTCGGACTTAACTCATTTTAACAATAAAATTATATTGTTCATTGTTTCCGCCTTCCAACATTGCAAGTAAGTTTTGAAAGTAAAAAACTTATAGCAAGCTAATAACTATAGTTTTGTTCTTCTAGTATATAATTTTCTTGGTAAATGATACATTTTAGATATTTTAACTTTATAATAGTAAAAATTTATTAATTATACTTAAATCAATTTATTTCAGTTTATTAATATTAGAATAAAAGTGTTATTTCCTATTTTTTAGAAGTGAAATGATATATTTTTAAAATAATTTTCATATGATAGTGAAAACTAATTATTATATAAGGAATGTCACTTTAAAAAAATTATTTTGCTTATTATATAATAGGTAAAAATGGAGGTACACAACTGTGTAATTTTTAAAATTACATGGTCTGCGATCGTAGAGTGATTTCACTCTACGATCGTAGAGTAGTTACTCAACGATTTAATTGAATGATCTAGCAATTCTTCCAAAAGGTTTAATTGAATGATCTAGCAATTCTTTATAGCTATAATTATTGCAAGAGTTCATCGACTTCAACCTTTAATTTTATACTCATTTCGTTCTAAATTATAAGATCATTATTTATTTTTGAAAGTTAATTTGATATATTTTCAAACTCAAAATTAAAATAATTCATTAAAAATTATGAACAAATAAATCTTACAATGATGAACAGTATTTTTTAAAATAGTTTACAATATTCATAATTATACTAACTAATATTAAAAGAATGTGTTAACTTTAAAAAGTCAATAATAATTTTATAATTTAAAACAAATAGAATATTTGTAATAATTAATACATTATGGTTAGGCCCGTTAGGACCAAAGGCGGAACTAGGGGTGGGGGCATCGACCTTCAGTAGATCAAATGATCCAGTGGAACTAGGGGTGTGGGTGTGGGTGTGGGGTGGGGGTGGCGGTGGGGGGGGTGGAAATGTGAGACCCCAAATTTTATGAATAAAGATTTAAATTTCTCGAAATATTTTTTTAAAATATTATGGTGTGGATTTGATATAATGTTATAGTTGTGGGTAATATTTATAAATTTTGCAAAGTATGCAAGTTGTTATAAAATATTCGTTTGGTCGGGGAATATTCTTTTTGTCGGAGAATATCCGTACGATGGCACAATCATTGGTGGACCCCACAACGAAAGTATTGTCGTAGTTAGAAAATGACAGAATTATCTTTTATAAAAATAACGGCGAAAGTGTTACCGTTAAAACTGTTGAACTACCCGTTAGTAAAATTACGATGTCTGGCGTGGTTGCATAGTAGCACACCTGTATTGATGCTTACGTAAGAAGTCACTCAGCTTATACTCAATTATTGCTACAAGAATAACTTGCGATCATATCTCCCATATTATTGATTCAATTATTGTCACAAAGATCATCCGTAGATAATATGTTATATTATTAAATCAATAATTAAGACGGCAAAAAGTTATTCATATTATTATTTGCAATATTGACAATGTCTAGAAGTTACACAAAGAGAGGTTTAGTCACCTAATCACGCTACCAATAAGGAGAAATCCTTATCGGAAAGCCCCTTCTTTCCTGGGAATGACCTAGTTGTTAAATATTGTGAATTATAATATTAATGATGAATAAGTTCGTGTTGATTAAAGATGAAATTGATAGTTCCATTGTGTGAGAATTATTAGTGTTAGTGAAAATCGACATTTATTTCGATAATAATTGATGTCTGGAGGTTATATTGACCAATCGGGTAATTAACCGGATAAATGAGCAATTAATTGCTATTGATTCACATGATTATAACTATTTGTTCACATGTGTGTACTATTGATTCACATTCATTTACTATTAGGGGAGTTGGTGCAAGATTGATAATACTTGCATGACTAAGTTAAAAATGGAGGTATAGATGAAGGTAATATACTGTAATTATTTTTTTTACATGTTTAGAACTATTGAGTCACATGATTTACTATTAATTCACATGATTTACTATTAGGGGAGGTGGTGCAAGTTTGATAATACTTGCAGAACTAAATTAAAAATGAAAGAAAAGAGGAAGGTATTATACTGTAATATTTCGAGCCCCAAAACGTGCAATTATCGAAATTATATTTTTCTATAAATAGAAGCTCATTCTTCCTTCATTTCTCACCAATTCATTAAAGCTATAGAGCAATTATTATAGAGAGAAATTATAGAGAGAAAGAAGAAGAAAAGTCTGTTACCTCACTATTTCAGTATCCAGTTTTCTTCTAAGGTAAGGGGTATTATTATTTCGTATTCATGAAGAGGGTTATTTTCTTTCAATACTCGTAAGGGTTGCTATTCCATTCTTTATTATTATGTTGGAATAACCTGTCTATGCGAAGTACCACATACATGGTGAAATTTTTCTGTTATTCCATTCTTTATTATTCTGTTAGAATAACTTGTCTGTGCGGTCTATCGCATGCCTGGTGAATTTTGTTGTTATTTCATTCTTTATTATTACATTGAATATTCTCAGATGTAAGGATTACGCATGACACAGTTCCATTCTTTATTACTCTGTTGAAATATTCTGTGCATGCGTATTCTACGCATGACACAGTTCCATTCTTTATTATTCATTGGAATAACATGTCTATGTGGATTACCGCATGCATGGTGAATGATCCTTCGTATTCATTCCTTATTAAATTGTGGAAATGATATGTCTACGTAGATTACCGCATGGCGGGCAAAAATCCATTTGCAGTTTCATATATTCTATTATACTCAGTTGGTTAAAGTTTTGGCTTCTATACTCCATAAAATTAGTAGAATATCCTGGATATTTGCGCTTCATCCAGTATCTTTTCATGGAAATATTCTTCTGAGCATTATTGAATTTTACTCCACAAAACAGTATCATGTTTACAATTTGGACGTTATTGATTTCTGGATAAATTAAATTATAAATCTTTAAAAATTTATCCTTGAACTTGTTTTATTGAATTCTTATATCATTGTCATCATCCTCATGTTTATAATATGTTGAAAGTCATCTGTGGCCTGTAATGCATAGATGGACTTGGTGTGATTATGACCAGGGATTATTCGGTATAATCATGACCGTAATGTTACAAATGATGTGGTAAAAGTCCTCATTGGTAGTAGTGCATTGATAGACGCTTGTTGGCATGATCATGACCATTGATGAATACATCGAATATCCTTGGCAAATCGTAGTGCATGGATAATTTGTGGTCGTGATACTAATGAATATCCTTGGTCGTAGTAGTCAAGGATGATGTGATTTATTTATTAAGTCGAGTCTCACGATAAAAGTGATGAGAAACCTTTAAATCATAGAAGATAGTAGATTTTATTCTCTACTTGACTCTTCTAATGGATTACTTGTTCCATTGCAGCTTAAACTTGATGTTGTTATATTTTATCGCTTAATACATGTTGAAGGCTAACGATAAATTATTCTCAGATTATCTTAGTCATAATATTTCTTATTGGGCTAGTTGAGCTCACCCTTTCTTTCACTTTATTCTCTTCGTGAAATGAGAATATACCGGGACGAAGTCTGGGAAGCATTGACCATCCAGATGGTTGTTTTAGTAGTCCTCACTATTCTATAAAATAGTGTGACAATAAATGTAATGAGGACTCCATTAAGTGTGGATATTGTCTAGATGACAATATTCTTGTTTAAACTCTCAGTTATGTTTTGTTGTATTTTACACGACTGTTGTATAATTAAGTTGTATTTGAATTTTGTACCATGTATTTGGCTACTCAAGATGGGTGATGTATACCTATTTTGGGGGCGTCACAGCAGCCAACCAGGCGCCAGCCACAGCCCACAGAGCTTCTACAGTCTGCCACTGCTCGGTCTTTTTCTCCGATCTCTTCTTCGCTGCAGGTTTTGTTTTGTTTTTTTTAAAACATGAAACGACGTAGTTTCATTAAAAAAATAATAAAAAATAAAAAATTTCTAAATGCATTTAGGAAATAGGGATTTTAACTCTCTCTCTCTCTCTCTCTCTCTCTTTCAATCTTCAGTCTTCCGCCTCACCTCTGCTCTCTCCTCCTGCGGCTCCTCCTGTTAGTCTGGTCTGTCGTTTTCTCTTTCCTCGGCTAGTCGGCTGGTAAGTTTTTTTTTGTAGGTAATTTATAAGTAATTCTTCAGTTGATTATTTAGTGTTAGTGTGTTACTATTATTTTTTTTGGAGAATAGTGTTTTTGTTATCAATGTGCGCATGCTGTCTTGTCTAAGTGTCCATCAGTTCATATGAAATTGAATCTAATGAAAATATAACTAAAAATATTGAAATGAAAATATGGTGTTATTGTGTTAGAGATTGAAATATTGAAATCATTAAGTGCAAATTGAAATTTAGAAAATTACATTCAAAATATTTGAACTTCGGAGTGCAGATTGCTAAATATTACATTTACACCCAACTAACTATTGATGAATAACATAAGAAAACATAGAGTCCTCAATTTGCTGCTTAGTTTGTCAGTTTTACAATAACAATATTCAGGTTTGACCTTTGGAGTAAGAAAAGATACAATTTGCTCTTCAATTCTGGCTGGGTAAGTGCTAACTTTTTAGGGTTTTGGTTTTCTTCTTTAATTTGTCTTCAATTTTGAGCTTTTCAATTACACTTTAGAGTAAAAGTGCTAAGCTCGTGGATTTGATTTGATTTGCTTTACTTTTGGGTTTTTTTCCAAAATTGCTTGGGTTTCAAATATTCTTCACATTAGTTTAAGTCAAGTAATTGTTATTCTATAGCAAACTCAAGGCCCGCTTTTTCCTATTAGTTTGTGAACTTATATCGCCTTTATTATCAAAATTCGCATCAAGGAATCATGTAGTCAAATTCCTCTCGTTGTTTCAAACCCTCTGGAACCCAAATCGATTCAAGAATTTCGAAAATTTGACAATTTATCCGAAATGGCCGATTGAGAAGAAGTAGTAGTAGGAACTCAAAAGGGCTCATTGGGGTTTTGGAGGTTTACATACACCAAGCAAGAGGTTTCTATTTTTTTCAATCTGGGTCAAAATCAAACCCAAGGACCTTAACTCCGCTCCCTCGCCATGGCTGAACTCCACACGTCATTCGCCCACCTCCCAGAATCGCTCTCAAATTTTGACCCCCTTAAATTTTGTTCTGATTCCGCCACTGGTTAGGACAATTCACTAAATTTATGTTTTATTGGTAATTTTCATATAAAAGAGAGAACTTATAAATAATAAAAAGGTGGTGAAATTTTTTGAATTCTTTTTAACAACTTTATATAAAAAAGAGAAGTTGCAAAATAAATATATTTAATAACTCGATATAAATAAGAGAGAGAAAAGGTGGGAGTCTGGAGAGGCGAGGATATCAGTGACAAGCGAAAGGCGTGTAATATATTCATCAATCATCACAGCCGGCAAGCCACCACCTCAAAGCCTCTCGAGCTCTACGTGGGAAGTCACACATGTGGGCGTCGCTATTTCATTTGATACAACGGGGGAAATAGCGGACAAACACCCCCACGTGAAATCCACTACACGTGCGTCGTTACTTACGCCTCTGCACGAGAGGTAATTGGTTTAGGGTTTAAATGAAACCACGTGCTCCCTCCCTGCCCCACACTCCCTTAAAGGTGTCAAATTGATTCCCCCTTGTCAATTATAAACCTACACAAACTAACCAAAATAACCGATGTGGGACTCTATTTTTACATCAGTTAAACCGGTAAATATATTTGTTTGTATATTTCACAGCTTTCATTTTCCATCACTTGAATAATGTCTATATGTTTGCAAGCTCGGCTACCTTCATATTCCAACCATTGATAATATCATGGGAGTGCTGCTATATATTGCGAAATATTTGTCGAATTACGATTACAAAGTGTATCAGTCTATGAGATTGAATAAGATTATATGAATGATAGTGAGAATGAAATGACTTATTCCCATGGAATGAAAAAAATATAATACTTGGTTGTTCTATTAGAATGGAATGAACCATTCTCGTTCATGATAAATTTGTGAATTTATTTCTTGGGAGAGGGTAATTAAGTCATTTAATGGAATCCATTAATATAAAAAAATAAAAGTGCTCATCGTTTTGTATAATTTTGTGGGGCTACTAAGGATAAATTTAAAACTTTTTTACCTCTACTTTCACTTTTCTTAATATCTGTTTAAATTGTACTTTGTTCATCCTTTTGGGACGGAAGAATAATAGTTTTTTTTATTATTTTAAAGTTGAGTCCTTTTATTTGTTATGTAAAAATTTATTAAAAATTGACATACGAGATAATCTCCTTATTGGGATAACAAATGAGACAGTTTTGAAGAAGTTATCCAACTCAATATAAAATATAAGTAGCTAACCAGGTATAATTGACCTATTAGTTTTTTGATTATACTGCCAAGTCTTGCCACTGATAATTAATTTTCGATTATGTAATATTGTTCCCAGTCTGAAAAAAGGTGGCTAAATAATTTTCAACAATATGATTTTTTTTCATACCAGTCTGACAAAAAGTCTTTACCTTTTTTGTTGACCTTTTCTTTGTAAAATAATAAAGCTTCCACGTAAAGGAACATATTTTTTTTTTTCAAAAGTGATCGTTAAAGCTTAAGGTATTGATACTTCAGTTTGTATATCAAAGTGGCTGTAGTTTAGTGGTAAGAATTCCACGTTGTGGCCGTGGAGACCTGGGCTCGAATCCCAGCAGCCACAATTCTTATGTTTTTCTTTTTCTATACTTTCAACTAATTTGGACACAACTTATTCACAAAGTTTCAAATTATAAAACCTGCAAAACTGCAAGTTCAAGTTCCTATCTCGATGTAAATCCGGAACTATTTTCACTAATCTGTCTCCAAGTGAAAACACTAATTATATATATATATATATATATAGAGAGAGAGAGAGAGTCCGGACTCCCGGACCGGACAAAAATCCGAACCTTTTTCTTTTCTTTTTTGCTTTTTTTTTTAAAACTAAAAAAAAAATAAAAAATTATGGAATTGAATTTTTTTCATAATACAGTGTTTTGGGTGTGATTTGAGTGCATTATAACAAAAACATTATATATACAATCTGCAAGATCTGTAACACCATTTTTTGGTATAGATATTCAAATTACGCCCAAAACATTGTATTATGAAAAAATTTCAGTTCCATAAAATATTAATTTTTTTTTGTTTTTTAAAAAAGGGTCCGCTTTTTACTATATATATATATATATATATATATATATATATATATATATATATATAAGGGATTCCATCCACAACAACCGGTTGTTGGGAGCAACCCATTTTTGGCCAGCCGCTACAGGTTGTAGCGGCTTATAAAAAAAAAAAAAATTGCATAAGGGCTTCTAATAAAATGTAATAAATTTGATTAAAATAAGTTGCTCCCAACAACCGGTTGCTGTGGATGGAATCCCTATATATAATCCTCATAAATATATATATGAGGATAAGATAGCGAACAAACTCTGGCAACTATAGCCAACACCTAACAGGATGTGAACTAAAGGTATTCATAATAGCACTTTTGTTAACCAAATTACGATTAGGATGTATATTGATTGGATAACGTTAAATGTTAATAAACGATAGTTTTCCATGTAACTCGCACCATTGCATTAAGCAAAAGTACGTTGTTTTTGTTAGTTATGACAGCCACAACCACACTTTTCCATATATAAATATACACACAAATATTTCTAGTTCAGATTACAATATTAAGATGCATGTCGATCATAATCATGTAGCACTCTATATAAGACCGCCTTATAAACTTTTCATAATTTGCAGCAGTAACACAAGTTGTGAGTTTTGTGACCATGAAAAATGTAAATCAGAATTGATTGTTAGTTACTGAGCAGTTGCATATAGGAGTCTTGGATTAAGCATTGGCAAAGATCAGCAAAAACAAGCCAGAAAATTTAACAAATGTGGGGGGGGGGGGCCTTAAGAGTGAGATGGGAGCATGTGGTAGAGCAATACAAGAGTCATGCTGCTAAGTGAAGCAGTGGAGTACTACACCCTAGATGGCGAGAGTCCAGTAGCCGAAAGGAGCATCATCATAGAAAATTATAGATCGTCATTTGACATGGAGGATTTTCAATTTGGAAAGGATAATAATACAAATGAAGTCTCGATGGACCAAAAAGAAACTGACGTGAAAATATAATCAACACTATCAGCTAATATCAAAATTTATTGGCTATTAACATTTCAGTATTCCACATGTGATTTTAAGTTATGGACATTTCAGTCTTCCTTGTGAAGATTGTGAAGGATGTACAAGGAAGCAGAAGATAAGAAAATACATACCGAGTAGCTTAATAGATCCAGACCAGTGGCTATAGTAACCATTTTGCTCCTCTCAAACATTTTTACTAGAAGAATCATGACAATGACATGTCCCACTTTTGTCTTTAACTCATCGAGGGAACTGATTTTCATCCATGTAGGCCTCTCCTGCAACCAATTAAGAACCATTTAATACAATCATACCAAAAGGATTTAAATACACATTGAGATAGGTCAGCTAAATGAAGATTTGTACAATTGAATATGGATTAATTTCTAGGTTAAAAAGTCCGCTGTGATGAAGCCATGAGATTCACACAAATGCAGGATAACTCGTCTTCTGGTACTGCCATTACCTATGTTCACTCTCTTGGAAGCTATAGTGTCTAAAGATGTTAATACCGACTACCAACATGACTGATGCAATCATCATCTTAGGAGCATAAATATTCTGATTTCGTCAAATTATAGTTTCTCTTTCACGGATTTAACATTAGAGGGGAAACTGATTGAATAAATGGAGAGCTCATTATTTAAGACGCGTTAAAATTTACTTACGAGCCTATTAAGAGAAAGTGCCCATTTTGAATGTGACTAGCCATTTTTATATGGAAGATGAGTTAATTGAATACATTCTTTTGTTATTTTGTTTCCATGGACTACCAAGCTCAGATTTGTAAACAGAGAAGCCAACACTTGTGCAGATAGACTAGCAAATATGGGGCATTTTAATGATTTTGTTGTTTCTATTTGTGAGGATCCACCTGTGGAAATCTCAACATTGCTGGCTAAGGATTGTAATGACTTTGGTTAATTTATTCTAGCCTTCAAGCATCCTTTGCACCAAGAAAAAAAAAAGAAAAGAAGAAGAAGAAGCTAGGATTCAATCTCAGAGAAAAGATATGAAAATTTATAAATGTAAAATGAGTAAAATACACCGACACAGTGACACCTCCTGTAGATAATCATAATAACACTCACAATCCCTTTAGTTTTTTAAGTAACAACCATTACCCCTCTAATTTACAATATGTAACATTCACTACCCCTAGTGTGGTAAACCAACTAATATCCAAAAATATTTTTAATATGATGTCTAATACACCCTTCAATTTATAATGTTTAATTTATCCACTAAATATAAATTTGTATATTATAATTTTTACTTTTACTTGATCTAATTAATTAAATTATGAACTTGTGCAATAAATAACATAAATGTCAAAAAATAATAAATATTCATTTTATCAAGAAAATAAAGTCATACAATTTTTTGCTAATTAAATTTCTCAAAGATTAAAATTTACGTGATATATATTCAAATATATATTTTTTGTAATTAAAAAGTAAAATTTTAATACCCATAAAAAGTACAAATTAATGCAATAAAATTATAATTATTTTTTTTAATATTAAAATTTACGTAAAACAAACTTATTATTACAAAAAAATCTTATTATTCATATAAAAAAAATATTAAAAATTATATTAATTATTTTTCTCATATATTAAACTAAACATAAGTCACACTTGAGCATAATTATTTACAATAAAAATGACAAATGTTGTTACTCAAAAAAAAAAAATATATATTAAAAGAAAAATCTTTTTTACAAGATAGAGATAATAATAAATATTATTATATTTTTTTTTATTTAACATTGCACAAAAACAACACCAACTGTATACTAAAAAATGTAATCAAAATCATAAACATCCCAAATTTTGACATATACTCAACAAGATTTAACATATAAAAATCATAATATGAAACTAAGAATTCAAATAATATTTTTTTGTTGTTAAACACCAAAAACTAAACTATCAACATACTCAATCACTCTAATTAGAATAGCTCCATTAATAATTTAATTTAAAATTTTTAATATTTGTATCACTTATCCAAAAATATGTGTTAATTAAACTAAATTAGTTTTTTTATAAGTTACCAACAATTTAAATGAGATAGTCTTAATTACAAATAAAACTATAATTAAAATGTATTGTATTAAAAAAGGATAATTAAACATATATATATATATATATATATTTAGAATTAAAATTTGATAACATTAAAAAATTTAACTTTATCTATTTAGATAAAAATTTGTAGGGTACTAATACTTAAAATACTAAGGGAGGTAAATATGGTATCTAACTTTATTTAACTATTTAAAATTTAACGTTCAACCTTTGGGCAACTAATATTTATTCAATATCCTGATCCTTGTATTTCTGTTTGTTGAGTTTAATATTAATATTATTATTATTTTTTCCTCACTAAAATAAGAAGAGGAATCGGAGGCAACATAGGAAACAACACTGATGATAAGAATGACTGATCATGGCAAACTTTGAATATCTTTAAGTTCAAAAGCGAACATCCCAAACAAAGAAGACCCTTTGAGGGCACGATCAACAGCAGGAGGGGCATCAGCTGGAACATTACTGATAAATAATCCATAAAGACCCATACCAAATATTAACATGACAGTCCCAGCAAGATATACATCTGCATCAAGATGAACATCACATCAGAATTGAAAGCTTTGATGGTAGAAGTGACATGGAGATAATAGCACTTGTTACTAAAAGTCGAGATGATTGTTAATGAAAGTTTCCTCATATCAAACAACAGAAGTAATTAACTAAAGAAATGAAAAAAAATAATAGGAAAGACCTCATCAAGATCACTTGAAAAAGGAAAAAGAAAGTGATAAACAAACTGGAATATAAAACGAGTAAAAGCTGTTGATTAAGAGTTTCTGGCAACGTGATTGTGTATGATTCTTATTAAACAGAGCATCGCCATGATATGTTACATGTTTCTTTTTTAGTTCTCTTTACAGTCCTAAAGTCGAACATTACGACAAAGCTAAAATAGTGCACACAAGAAGCAATAAGGTGCCATGGTGTATGGAGAAATAAAATTTAAAAGGGAAACAATTCAGTACTATCAGGTATTCAGAAAAAAACATATGACAGTGCAAGAAATACTTGGTAAGATCTCTATCTCGTATGAATTAATTTTGGGACTTCGACAAGTAACTGCTTTTCTACTTGATTAGAATTTAGAACTCACTCCTATAATTTCACTAGAGTTTTAACTTTCCTCAAAAGTAAGGGAGTACATTTTTTTACTTAACCATCGAGTTCAAAAAGTAAATACCTTCTTATGTGACATAATTACTCACAGGATTATTGAGTATTTTTACAACTCCAAGTACCATATAAAGCATGTGCTAGAAAACGACAAAATGAAATACTCCCTTCCACAAAAAAATAGTCCCAATTGCAAATTTGAAAATTTAAGGACTTACCATGGTAGTGAAATTATGTTATTAAACTAAAGGACATTATGTCTTTTCATACTACCAACAATAAATAATATAAACTTTTTGTAGAACAATTTGGAACGAAGGGAGTATAAGATAGGGTACTTATAATTTTCAGAAACTCACCAATAGCTTCAACTAAACGCAGAACCATCTGTCCTGTGTGAATTCCTTTAGAACAGCTTAACCAGTAAACTTTATAATGATCAACGATGTAAACACAACCCTAGAAAGATTTAAAGTAGTCAGTGAGACCACACCCACTTAGAAATAGAAATATCAAACCAAACGATACATATTATATTAAAGTATTAAATACCAAGGATTAGCCAAAACACCAGTCCCAACGATGCCACATTATTTTAGTTTGATCAGAAGGTTAATACTTAATACTTCAAATTCTGGCAGCCAACAGAAAAACAAATATTATGCTTTCTACAAGTCTACATATAGTTGGTAAATAAGAATGTAGATACGCAGGAGGATAGCATTGCAATGATAAAATTGTCATAATGAGAAGCTCAGAAAGCAGTGTATAGTACACATTCATTTGGAAAATGTCATTTTGAAATAGAAGTATTAACAACAGCAAGAAATCATTTCAATACTAGAGAGAATAGGACAATAAAATCTCTGCATATGCTGAGAAATTCTAGAGATCATTATTGAAATCTGGACTTCTTTTTGGCATGTGACCAGTATCTATATAATAAATTCTCCCTAAAGGGAATCAATATTTCCACAAGGAAAATTTGATATTTCCACAAGTTCCCTCTCACATGAGTGTAGGCCAATTTGAAAGTAGTATGCACACAAGTCAATCATATTTGATATGATGTAGCATATACTTTGTAATCTTATTCATTTATTAATAATAAAAGTTAATTTACAAAAAAGCTTTTACTTTATATACATGATGTTGTTCTATTTTTAAATGTGATAAACCCATAGTTTTAAGCAATGCTTTTAGAATCATGATGATGATTATGCTAATGAGATCTAAATTCTTAGATAGTTTAAAATTAAAATAGTTCTCAATTGTTAGATTACTAAAAAGGAGATTAGTGAATCCGGATAGATTGGTACATACGTTGTTTGCTCTTAAAAAGAGGATGATTGATCTCATAATCATTTGTGTGGAGACACTAAAGTAAGTATGTAGGTGCTTACTGAAGAATAAGTTCACTGAACGTGGCTCGCTACGTAATGGAGTTTTCCTTGCCTGTCAATAGAAATTTCTCTAGTGATAGTAGTACAAGTGATCCTTAGACTTGAGATTATCATATTATCTTGTATGATGAGTTATACTTTGACATGTCCCTTAAAACCCTTAGGGTATATCAAAGGGTATGCTTGAGTGTAATAAGTTATATATGGAGAAAATGAATGATCGATAAAGAATCTACCGCTTCTAGTAAAAGAAGAGAATGTTCTATGTGATTTGATAAATGACAACTCAGGAATCCTTGGCTAGGTAGAATGAAATTAGAAAGGAGTTTCTAATTTGCATTATTTAGAGTTGTACATTTGAGAATCGAAATATATATAATTAAATAAATAAGACTTGATAGTAATTTCATGTTTTATATTTAATTGGGACATTGTATGGTGGAAGGAATAAATTGTACGATAACTATTTACTCAAATGTTATTTTATGATTAATGTTGAAATCTATAAGGGGGTTTACCCTTATTGTAGAATAAATGTTATTTATTTAAATGAATTAAATATTTTTATTTATTTATTTAAATAAGATTAGAATTGTTCTAATTCATTTATTCACAACCATTTTAATATGGATAACCTAAAGGGTCACACCATAAACGAAAAATATTTATTTAAGAAGTAATGACATAATCGTAATAATAAGTTGAGTGCATTTAATTTAATCTGTGGTGATAGAATAAATTAAATAACTTAATATTTATTATTTAATATTTTGGAAGTATTAAATATAAATTAATAAGAGAAGTCTTATTATTATTATTACTATTATTATTAGTTTAATTCCTAAAGGAGTTTGAGAATTAATTAATAAAAGTACTCTCCTATATTCCTAATTGGATTAGGAACCTAATTAATTAAAGGATTTTAATTAATTAAAATAAAACTCTATGAGTCTTATTATGGGTTAGGGTTACACACTTAATTCCAAGAGTTGGAAGATTGCGTATAATTCTATAGAGATAGAATCTAGGGTTTTTGCCAAAACACACATCTTCTTAAATACTTGTTCTTCCTTGGTGAATCACCTCTAGAGGCCAAAAACTTGGGTGGCTAACGTTGATCAAAGGAAGGAATCCAACCCGGTAAATTCAAGGAGAACGTGAAAGGAATTGGAGGTAAACTCGTACCTGAGAAAGCTAGTTTTTACAAGGGTATAAATTTGATCTCGAACTCTTTTCTATTGATTGATAATTGAGCACAAAGTATGATCATGGTGATGGTTTGTATGAAAAAATTTAAAATTCGTTTTATTGCGCTTCCGCTACTTTTATGTGATTTGATTGCATGATCACGTTATATACAAACCTAACACAATTTACTATTCATGTGAGAAGATACTTGTGAAACTATTACTTTTACTTGTGAATATATCAATTCTCCCAAAATTAAGTTAGGAGACACGTGAATTCTATAGCTCCTGCGATATGTATCTTTGTTAAATCTATAATTTATAATATAAAATGAAAAATGGCTCCCAAAACTGATATAATAACTTGAAAAAAATACAGTAGTGGATAGCCTCATGCAACATTCAGCAACCAAACTTACCCTTTCCAGAATAGAATAAGAATATTTATTCTAACAGAAAGAAAAAGAAAATATTTTCAATTTCAAACTAGTGAAGTTGTAAGCAGCTGAGATGAGATTCTCTTGGCGAGAAATTTTCTTCAACTGAATCTTTTGCAAGTTTTGGAGGGAATTAAATAATGGTATTAACTAAAATGTTTGTGAGAGACATGAACTTCAGCAATTGTATCTGTATGAACTTTTATTGCTAATCTCCCATGGCGTTTTTAGCAAAGGAAAATTTAATATGTCTTCTTCCTTGTCCAATCCAAAGGTAAATGAGGTCTTAGCCAGATTGTTAAGACTGAGGCCTCTGGGACATTTAGGTCTTTGATTCGATTCTCGCCAGTATTCCTTCTTTGCGTGAGACTTGTAATCCTCCTTTATTTGAGCTTAGCGATTATCGTAAATTTCAACCTATTGTGAGAGTTTATTGTTATGATATGCAATTCTAAAGGAGCACGGACTAACCACGTATTTAAGCCTTGAGTTTTATCATAGATCTTCAATCAGAAAATAGTGCTAAACATGGTTTTAGTAACTCCCATTTTATCAGTCATTCAAAGATGGCTGAGACACAATCTACAGAGAAATCGTCACGCATTCCATGGTTACTTTTGGATATAATTATCCCTATGACAATGCTTTGACTGAATAAAGTTTAAGAGATTCTTTATTGAAGTTTAACCATAACCATGTAAAATTGATCTACCACAAATATTTTTAGCATAAACGATGAGAAACGGAGTTCATCTAATTAGGCTTGACTTTTTCTAGTTTAGATACTTTCCGTTATAAATATGGAAAAAGAGTAGGTATAATGAAAAATTACATTCAGAAAGCACAGCAAAGAACCGGCTAATGAACCCGCAACAGCTAGAAGTGCCAGAAAGCGAAAGTCAAATATCACCTGCTCAAAGTAAAAATTACTTTCAGTTAAATAGATTATATGGAAGAAGACCTCAAGAGTACATATCAAAGAGCGTAAAAAGAAAACAAGGAAAAGACATTCAACATTTTAAACCTGGAATGAGAAACATATTGATGAGCAATGTCTTAATATTACTAGTAGGTCACAAATAGGAAGTGCTATAAGTAAATTAATGTACTTATCAAACATGGTGAACAAATTGGGCCCAAAGAATGTCTTTGCAGCTTCCATGAAGAGAGAAATAAACTCCAGATACTTCATAGGCAAATTATGGGTTATAAAGTAACAAATATTGGCATCAGACAGAATCAGACTATGATTAAGAGAAAAGGACCATCCCATTTTATGAAAACAAATTAACGTGATGAGAGTTGATGTGACAAACTGCTCCTGCTCCTGCTCCTGCTCCATGGAGGTAAAACTAATACAAATTGTGCTAAAGGAAGACTCAAAAGTTTTATGAGTTTGACAATAAATGCCTAACACAAAGCCATAGATCAGCGTAAAGTGGTTGTAGAGGAAGGGCCATAGTTCCATGACTTTGACCCTTATGGAGCTAAGGCCTCTCCTCTAATTTACAAGGGGAAGTAGGTAAAGCTTGATTCTTCATAGAATATAAGTTGAAAATGAGAATGAAGTAGTTAGCTTTATCTTAAATGTTTTATATATATTATATAGAGAGAGCAAACGGACGAAAAAGGGGTATAACAAGTAATAGACACAAATATAGAAGATCTGGGGAAAGTGGTTGAAGAGGAAGAGGCCATATACCCATGACTTCGACCCTTACAGAGTGAAAGCCCCACCTTTAACTTAGTAGTAGGCAGAGCTTACTTCTTCATAAAATATAAACTGAAAATGAGAATGATGGAGGACCACTAATTGAGGAGAATGCATTCCTCAAAAGTCAAAACAGGTACTTACTCTTCTTTTTGTTTATTCTAGAAGTACAAGGACTGTCCCTTCCCTAGCCAAATGATTGTAAAGTTCACAGCATATAGGTGGTGTCAGAAGCTTGACCACATCATAGTTCAGATTTGGATAGAGCCTTTTAACTGTAGTAGTTCCTTGCCAAATTATATGAGATATAGTTGTGTTTCAGTGAAATTGGTTTCCCCCACTGAAATTATGAAAACCAAGAAAGCCTTTTAAGTATAATATGAGAGGTTCACCCTATCTACTTGAATTTTTTACTACCATTTAATGCCAAGGAAAATTTAGAGTTGAACCTGGGGACAGATTTTCCTACATAGGCCCAAGTGCCAACCTGCCACTTAATAAATTGCCGGAAAGGATCTACCTATTGCTCCCTGATTTGATTTTCCCACCAACAAATCTTAGAAATCGTTAGACTTATCGCCCATTGAGACCTTGTAATATCAACTAAGGCTTAAGACTTGTCCAACACCTAATAAGCCTCTTGCAAGTCATGTGAATATACCGTGTGCTTGTCAAACACAAGGTTGAAACAAAGTAGAAAACCTTGAACTCACAGTGTATCAACCAACTCATGATAGACAACATTTAACCTAGAGTTTTTGATGTTGTATAATTTGTAGCTGCAGTGGAAGGTCAAGATTAGCACAAAAGAGTTTCCTTCTCTTTGTTTTTCAAGTATATAAAAATAAAAATATAAACAAAATTAATAAAGACATCTCAAACTAAAAAAATTCAAGTCTTAAATTGTAATTTTTAGACCTACAAAGGTTATTTGTAGGAATCCTTTTTTATTTTTTATTGAAAAAGATCCTAAACGGTAAATTAATTCACATTAAAGTTTTACTTTTTTTTAATTTGAATAGAAAGCATATATTATTCTAATATATTTCCAGAAGCATGATAGATAGTTGTTCATTACTGCAGAATTGATATTATACCATTAATTAGTTTACATGACTCCACCCAAGAAACATCCTAGCTTCATCCCCTCTTGTAAATATATTAATTATATTTCTTTTACTCTTTCTGGCTCGTGAGTGCTCTGTTAAGAGGTTAGGACTTCTAAGAAGTTGTTCCTATAATTGAAAAATGAAAAGGGACTTTTAAATACTGGTAGAAACTGAGGTTGGGACTTCTAAGAAGTCGCAAGGTTTGAAATTGAAGATTTTGAATTTATGCTAGTACAATTAAATCTTTGCCAATCTACTAAGAAACAACTTATTACTTTTCTAGTTTTCTTAGACCATCAAATTGAAGAGTTACTTCTCAACCTCAAAACTCCAGAGTCACTTCAATCTATTTTGCAATCTTCTGTTGTTATCTTCATTCTATATAATGCAACTACTAGACAACTGAAACATATATTTCTCTTGCTGCATGAACATTTTGAAGATCTTAACCTTTGGATCCCAAGTTCCACAAGGAATGACAGGTCCCTCACAATCATGATTCCTGATTGTATATAACTAGCATGAAAGCCACGGTATCTCTTTGATCTATAAATAATACTCCTTCCGTTCCACAAAAGAGCTCCATTTAAAAAAATCGATGTTCTAAAAGGCGCTAGGCGAGAGGCGGGCGGCCAGGGGGGCCTAGCGCCTAGGGGGCCTAGGCGAGGCCTGGGCGGGATTTTTATTTTAAACCAATCTTAATATTTTATCTTACATTTATCCAAACAAAACAATAATATAAAGCAAAGCAATCTAGATAATAAAGGCCTTTGCTTATAAAGTTCAAACACATCCATATTACTAATGTCAAAGTTCAAACACAAACATGCAATTGTTCAAAGTTCTAACATATTTTTAACGTATTAGTTTTATTTATAAACAAGATTGCTATTAAATAATAAAATTTAAAATTTCAAGAATTTAATTCAATATTAAAACTTAAGAAACTAAACATAAATTTAAGAATTATATTGAATTAAACTAAATATTACAAATGTATCATCATTTATATAATTTAAAGTAGGTACAAGTTCAAAAAATTACAACTATAATAAAATTATCTATTTTGACTTGATATTGTTCACTTCTTGTTGTGATTTGATATATTACAATCTGTATTATAAAAATGGTAATCATTAAAAAAATAAATATATCAAGATCTGATTTTGGTAGTTATTAAAAATATATATATATCTCTCCGCCTAGACCCCACCTAATTTTCTGGAAGAATTTTTTTGCCGCCTTGGGCTTAGGTGAGGCGTTGGGAGGCCTAGCGCCTAGGCGGGGCTCCAAGGGGGGGCCTAGCGCCTAGGCGGGGATTTTTAGAATACTGAAAAAAATTTAAGAATAAGGATATATTTTTGTTCCTTGTATACCCCTAAAATAATAAGTTGTTAATTTAGATGGAATGATAATGAAATTGTGATGACAAACTTGAGGACTTGTGTCATTTTATACTACTATCCCTTTAAAGTTAATTCTTTTTGTGGAACACAAAAAAAAGTGACAAATGGAACTCCTTTGTGGAACAGAGGGAGTAAGTGTTAGTAACCACACACGCTTAGGTTTATTTCCGCATATAATAGGTGTCCCTCACAAAGGTCTACATTTACATCATTTAAAATAAATGGATTTATGAACACTAAAAATAAATATCTTTGATACCAGGAGTGAAAGTAGGCAAGTAACAGTCTTCAGAAGAAAATTATTCCAAAAATACGAACAACCAAGGCAATGGATATTTCTATATTATAGTTTTTAGTTATTGCCTGGTTCAGAGTTCAAACTTTTTTGATTGCTAAATTCTGCATCTTGTCATTCCACTATCAACAAGCAAGTGCATGGGTGAGACTATAGAGAAGACAAAGTCACTAATTTCAATCCCTACCCTGGGCTATGTCATCTAATTCCAAAAAAAATGAAAGTATGATAATGCAGCTTCATTTATGAGCGTCTTATATATGTTTGTATCTGTTAACCAACTTGTTTATAAATACCCTTTCCTATGGGTGTAATACACTTCCACAACTTTTGTTCTCTAGTTTGTCAAAGGGTTATCTAGTCTACTCATAATAAAATTGCATTTGTTTTGTGGAATAACAAAGACTTGAGAGTTTCCTCAATAGTGATTATGTCAAATAAAATTGAACTACAAATGATTACACAAAACACGTGAACTCTTCAAAAAAAGAGTCCTATTTGACTTCTTGATATTTAGGCACATTAATTTCCTACAACACACTTCAACATTATTTCTTTCAATAATAATGAATAGCTTAACCCCCTTCTATGAAGTGAAGCAAACAAACTTGTCTAATGATTGAGACCTACCCTCCTTTCCACTAATAAGCTTGATTCTCGATGGCTCCTTCCACTAATAATCCTCCGAGCCAGTCTCTGGTCCAGTCTTCTATACTTTCTAGGGAGGAGTAAATAGTATAGACTTATCAAGTCAAAATAAAATTTTCCTAATAACAAATTGTAGTTATAAAATAAATCAGGTGCATAATCCAGTATGGCAGTATATTTAGCATAGCTTAAATTTCATGCCGAGAAAAATTACTCCCTCCCATACCACAAAAGAGACCCTGGACCCATAGCGACTCAAATTACAATATCATTATTGGCTATTTGAGATATTTTTAAACTCAAAATGAATATGATTAATTAAAGAAATAATAAAGATTGAGTAATACTTTGTGGATAGTTTACTATATTCATCATTGTATACGCATCAAATAAAGCTATCCATCTCAATTTTGAGTTTGAAAATACCTTAAATTGACTTCCAAAAGTCATGATCTTATATCAAACAGCATATCAAATAACCAAAAAAATCAAACAATTTACCCGTTCGATGGATGATTCTGTGGACCTAAAAAAGCTAACAACCGAGTTTCCATTCGGGTTCTCAATCGGGTAACTGAAATTCTTGTCCGGGGGTTTAGAGAATTCAACAAAGGGAACTTTTGCTGATGAATTAGGATTTGATGAAACATTGCTTTCGGTTGGGGATGGTGATGATGAAGGTGAGCTCAGTGAAGCAAGTGAAGGAGAAAAACGTTTGTAATTTCTTGGAGGGTGACAGGTAGATATGGAGAGTGAGAGACGGGTAGATGGAACTGAAGCAAACAGAGCCATTGCAGAGAGAAGAGAGAAAATTTGGGAGTTTACGAACGATTGGTGTGATTTGTGAAAAGCAAGATTTTTTGTATATATTTTAGTGGACGTACTTCTTTTCTAATCAAAGATTCAAAGTTATGGATCCGATTAAACTTGAAGTTCACTTTTTGGTAACTCAGTTAATTGATTAATAAAGTAGTGACCGTCTGACACACAAGTGGAAAGATATTATGCATGCATATCAGTATTCTATTTCATCAATTAATCAACTTATTAAAAAATAAATTTCCTAGTAACCTCTCATTAAAGTTACAGTTTACTTTGAATCTTTGATTAGAAAAGAAGTAGGTCTGCTAAAATATATACAAAAAATCTCACTTTTCACATATCCACTGTAATACCCAGTAAAAAAAAGAATAAATAAATAACATTTAAATTATATATATTTTTTAAATAGTTTAATTGGATTTTATCTTTTAATTGGGTCAAACTAATTTTAAATTATTTAAGTTTAAGTTTGTTAAACTTATTGAGCCCAATACAAATTGTTGGGTTGAAGACCAAATTATAATAAGTATAGCATATTATTAAGTCAAGTTAGGGTTTCCCTAAAATTAATATTCTAGAAAACGACAAAAACAAAGAGGCGAAATGAGTGATAGAAGGAGACGGAAAGTAATAGGATTTGAGAACAAGATTATTAAGATTGTGTTCATCATATTCTTCTCCTAAAAAGGTAATTATTGTATTTGTTATTGTATTCAAAATATTTTTTATTATTATTCTGATTTCAATAGGTATTATAGCAATTTGTTGTGTCGCATGATTAATCATCCAGCGTGTTACTATAATTTTAAATTGAAACTGGCAATCTGAGATTTGTTTAAATATTGGATAAGAAATAAATTTATTAATATGAGTTTGGTTTGTAAGCAGTTTATATATGTGTACAGTGTCACACAATTGTGAATAAGAGAAGTGGAGAACTTTCCTGTTTTCTTGGTTCATAGGCTATTCAGATGATTAAATGATATCACTAATTTAATAATATAATTTTCATCTATATATATATATATATATATATATATATATGTGTGTGTGTGTGTTATATATCATAATTCAGCAGGTTCATATATGTATTATGTTAATAAGTTAGTAGTTAGTAATCAGTAGGTTTATACTTATAGTATGTTAATAGATTTGATTGTTAAGTTAGAAAATTGCATTAGCAGTCCATCGAAATAAGGAAGTAATAATATTTATTAATATTTTATTATTAGTTCGAGAACATGTTTATATATATATATATATATATATATATATATATATATATTTATTAGAACATAATTATTTGATTTTACAGAATGTTCATGTACTAATATTAAAATTTTTAAAATTTATAAATTATTAAAATTTATAATTCAGTAATCTAATTTAAGGTATTGCATTATTTTGGTGATTAGTTCGAACGGAGAGAGTCTAAACGAGTCAAATTTGGAGTATAAATTTTGGGTATTATATTGCTTAATTCAGGTACGGATTCCGTACTCTTTCATCAAGACTTTTTTGTTTGATTTGTTCGTCTCGTTATTCGTTTCGAAATTTAGTATTGTCTCTCATAATTATTCCTTGTCAATTTATTGTGATAGTTTTATTTTGGCGTTGTATTAGAACTCATATTTGTACTCTTTAGACTAGTGTATCATGTCTAAATTTTATTTTGATATTTATAGTGATGTACATGTTAATATATATTTTAGAGACTTTGTGTTTTTGATTCGGTTCAATTTAACATGTACATACTAGAACCCTTTGTGTTAATATTATGTTGCATGTGTTGTAACATGATATTTTTGTTAGAATACTGTAGGGTATACCTGAGCTATAACCACCTGTCGGGGTACCACATGCATGTCATCTTGACACCGAGGCATGACACCTTCCATGGCGGTGTAATCAGTCCACGACGTCTCCGTTTTGTGCTCTAGTGGGAGTTGGCCATTTGGTGTTTTGTTGTGGGAAGCGTATGAGTCGACCCTAATTTTCTGTTCTGTTATGTTCTGCAGAGTGGTGATGTTTGTGCCAAACACGCCTTTCGATTTTGCACGCATTTGAATTGCGCAGTCCGATGTGTGATTGCCTGTGTAACATTATTTGACTTGCCTGTGTGGCAATGTATATTACTATTTATTTTGAGCTCGGTATAAAATAACACCCAACCATTTGATTCAACATATCATTTCGTTGTGTTAGTTTTGTTCGTTATAGTTTAGTTCATTTAATTGTGTTAGTTATTTCGTTTCATTATTCTTGTACTCCATATCCGTACTGGGCATTTGGCTCATTATGTATTTTTCTTTCGGCAGGTAATCAGGGGGATCAAGGGCAAGTGTGACGAGAGATTCCTTTTATCCAAATGGTTTAGATATTTTGTTTAGGTTGTGATCCAATTATTTATTTGGAGTTGTAACAAATACTTTAGATTATGGTTTTAGCTAGTTTAATATTTATTATGGTTTGACTGGTGGTATTTATCGGATTTTTGGACTATTCTTTTGTGGCTTGGAGCCTTGTTATAATTTTCTCAGTTCTGTTGTGTTTTGAGTAACCTCTCTTTCTATTTCGAAAAGGGGGTGTTACATCCACACCAATCGTTCATAAACTCACAGATACAAAAAATCTCACTTCTCACTTTAATGTTGTCTAAGATTATTCTTATAATAGATTTTAAACGTACATCCAAATTTTAGTTTTTAGTACTTTGTAATTTAATTTTGTAGAAGTTTTCGTTTCACTATTATATAGTTTTTAGTACTATAGATGGATTCGTAATTTAATGTCTTTATCCCAAAATCTCTCTCTTCCACCATGCTAAATTTGTTCATACTTGCGAAGTCTTTCATTTTTCTCACAATTAGAGCTTCATTGTAGTTTGATGAGTTCATCTACAACGGATTCAACCAAGCAAACAACACAATAGTGGAATAAACATCAACAACTTAGTATCAAACAAGATCTCAATAGTGGAAATACAATAGTGGTGGCTTGGATCGAATATGATTTGTCTACATACAAATATTCTTAATATTATTATTTATCCATCTCCTTCAAAACCCACATTACGAACGTTGGGTATGACCAAATGGAAAATGACGTCATTTATAAGTAAGTCTCGTTCGCAGTTTAATACTGCAGAATTTAATGCCAAATGAGAAATGATGTCATTTTTTAAGTAAGTCACGTCCGCAGTTTAATACTGTATGATAGGTCTCCAACTTTTAGGATTATTTTGATGATAACAATAAATAGTAAATATGTTAAGTAAAAATTAGAATCCTCTCAATATGATTTATATTCTAATTATTTTAATTATCTTATTTACTTTGACCTAAAATATTTTTAAAATCTTATTGAATTGATTTTCTTGACCTTGATAATTTAATATTAAGTGTTAAAGAAATTAGTTCATAAAGCAACATTTCCTAAGCCAAAGAGAACTCCTATTCTTTTATAAATCTTATTTGTTTTTTTACCAAATACACTTGTAGATTTAGAATGGGGGTTGAATAGATCTTTTAAAGTTGTTATTGATTAAAAGAGTATTAAATAAACTTTATAATTTAATTAATTAAGCATAATGGAATATGTCTTTTGGAAAACCCCTTGAAGATCTAAAAATAAATATCAGTTCTGACAGATTGAAAGATAAATAAATCAGTAGGTAAGAAACAAAATCAGCAAACAAAGACACAAACAATTTGAAGTGGTTCGGAGACTTAATAACTCCTACTCCACTCTTCTACTCATCGAGTAGGAAATCCACAAAAGGTTAGCCACACAGACAAGGACATTTTTCCCTCTTCAAGCCCAGCAGACTTGAATATTTAGTCACAACGACTAAGACACTTTTGCCCTCTTCAAACCCCGCAGAATTAGATATTTAGTCACAAAGACAAGAACTCTTAGCCCTCAAATGCTCTGATGATTGATGTTTGTTGAGAGGTGCTGCTAAGTTTGCATTAAGATTTTCTTCTCGGGTACTTAACAGCTCGAACTTTGTATACTAGATCGTTGAGTTCGTTATTTGACTTTAGCAAAGTTTTGGCTTTTTGATCAATGTTCGTCACTTTTCAAGTTGAATCCTTGTAGCCTTTTATACTCTGCTTAGAAATTTTCCTGTTACAAAAATTCCCATTGGTGCATTTAATGCTCAGATATACTAGGATACTTAATGTTGATATTTTAAACCTAGGAGACAGTTCTTTTTTCCTTGCCTGTCACATCAGTCTGCTTTATCACCTAACACTCTTGACGTGTCACTGTCACCAACTAGCTAGTAGACACACAATCTGATCTTCGATTTTTGCCAAGGTTAATTGGAAAGAGCATTGGGTCCCTCAATTTGCAACGCTCCAATGTAAGTCAGATTGTTAGACTTGACTACTATATGATCGATTTTATATCAACGATCGTTTGTGTGACAACCCATATTTTTAGGGATTATTAAATAAGAATTTAATAAATAAAATTCTTATTATAAGATGAATATATTTTGGGTTATATGTTTTGGTGGGAAGAAATTAAATATATATGAGATTTAATAGTTGATTAAAGAAAGTGAAGAGAATTAGTTTTATAAAGGAATATGGTGGTAAAGGAAATTAACTGAATAATATTAGTTAATTTAAATTAAGTTGAAAATTATATTATGAGATAATATAATTTGAATATTACAGCCTTGATTGTCAATGAAGTTACGGTAAATTGAATGAAATGGTTAATTCACTTAATTAAAATGGTGAATTAATATATGTATTTTTGCTTAAGGAAAAATAATTATGTTAATTAAATTTTGGTATTTTTTAAAATATTAGACATCATGGAAATATATGAAAGAGTTTAATATTTTGAACGATGTTAATAAAATATAAATTTATGATGAGAGAAGAGAAACCAATATATCTATAAATAAGTCTTGGTGTCAAGATGAATAAATTAAATCAATATTTAAGATGCAACTAAATGTATAGATTAAATAAATTATCTTGGAACAATTTATAGAAGGAAAAAAAATTAAATAATTATACATAATAATTGTATAATTTATTGAAATAGTGGATTAAATATTAATTATTTTATAGAAATGTTTATTTGAATAGAGATATTTATTTTAAATTATGAATGTGATTTCATAATTCGTATGGGTAAATAGATGGGATGAATGTTGGCTAAATATTTTAGCAATGATAATTTAGTGTGATATATGTACTATATAATAGAGGAATTAAAATAAATAAGTTGAAGGTTAATTGGGTTTAACCAAACAAGGCATAAAGAACTTTCCATTATGTAACTGCTGAGACCCCATGTTTCTAGAACTGATAACCCACGTTAAACCATCTCTCAGCTGAATTCTATAGTTACGCTTATATTTGCAAAGCCAAGAAAATAAAGAGATTTTGAGAGCAAAGAGGATTTTTTTAATTTGAAGAGAAGAAATTCTGAGAATCAAGAGGAAGAGTAAACAAAGCTCTCCAATCATCTAACTAGGGGATAGAAGAATCAAAGGTAAATTCTAAGGTTTTAGTTCTTATTTTTCAAAATTAGTTCTCTATAATTGAATTTTTTATGGTTGATTCCTTGAGAAATCTGATATATGTGTTAATGGGGGTATATAATCAATTCTATGTCATCTATAATTGGATTTGAGTCAAGCAAATTCATGTTGTTGATGTTAAATAAGAGAAGTTTGGTTTTTGGCTTAATATGTGTGTTTTGGCCTATTTTGAGATTAAAATTGGCTAGGGATTCAAGGATAGAATTTGAAATTGATGATAGATGTTGTTAGTGTTTTGAGAAACGAAAATAACCCAATTGGAATGAACTAAAATGGAGTTAAATCGAATTCATGGTGAATAATTACGCTAAACATGTTAAAACTTGAAAAACAGAGTATGAACATGAGTATGTTGTAGTTCTTTAAATTACGAATCCATAGAATAAAAAACGGACTAATTTGGACGTGTATAACTCGAGTTATGAATATTAGAAGGAGAAAGGGTAAAAATTTGCAAGAACATCAAATTTAGAAAATAATTGCGTAGCATTCTACTAGTAGGCATTGCAGCACTGCCCCCAAGGCTATTTGGGGTGATGTAGTGCTAGAATAGTGTTAGGCAAGTCTGTTTTGACCTCTTGTAGTAACACGGACATAACGTTTTCATACGAACTCCGATTAAGGCGATTCAAGATGATTTGGAAAGATAAGGAGGAGACCTACAACTTTCATTCAAAAAGTTTTTAAATTTGAGGTCGTTAGCAGGTTCTAAAATAGACATATATGGGACTGATGTGTATTCAGAGGCAATCGGAGGGCGTCGAACATGCACATATGCAAGTGAAGTGCTTCTAACGATAAAAGTTGTTGTTCTAAGTTATAAAACTTGAATATTATGAAATATAATGATGCTTAACATTAATCAATGATGTAGTAGACAAGTTGTATAAGCATGCTAAGCATACGCAAGAGAGGCGGATCGGGCGTGTGAAGAATGAACCTCGAAATGTCGTGCCAAGTGTTAATGAAATATAAAAGTGTTTCAATTTAAATGAAATTAAATTTATAAGATATGGAATGGGGTTAATATAAACCAATAAGGAGTCCTACTAAGACTTAAACACATAATTGGACAGTGTGTGTTAAACCAAAAGGGGAGAGAATCATGAAATGTAAAGTAGAGTTACATAATCAATTAACAAAGTCTCCTTACGTGGCTAATTGTGGTATGCATGTGCACTTAATTGTGTAGGATATTTGAAGTACGGGTTGTCATAGCTTTGCTAGGAACGCTTTAGGTCAAGTCTTTTAGTTCCTTTGTGTTCTATGATTTTAAATCTTGATGTTATATGAAATGTTCTTAATTATGCTAAAGGTTGTGTTATTCTTTATGAGCAATGAAATTCAATATATGACTAAATTGATTGGGTTATGGTACCCAATATAGATGTGATACATGATGTGAATTGATATTGTTTAGAGTATTAATGCATGTACAATATGAATGCTAGAATGATTATGAGATGTATGTTGAGCATGTTATTATGTGCTACGTGTTGCATGAAAACTGTTAGATTTGCTGGGCTGTCGAGCTCAATCTTGTAAAATAACCATTTTTGCGGGTTAAGGATTCAAGGTAACGTTATATACTACTTGAATGTTATGGATCAGATGTAATGCATGAAGATTAAATATTTTAGCTATAGTTGTTATTCTTTTAAACCATGTTTAAGGTTTTTGAGAAATGTACTTGATAATTTATGTTGTGTAATTTCATATTTAGTTATAAAGTTTGAGCTACCCAATGTATAAGGGATATCGAGCTGAGATGTAAGATTTTATATAATAACTCTAATGGAGTAAATCATAAAATAAATTTGATTTAGAGATGTAATGATGATAAAAGTTTATGATTGTTAACAAATAAATAAGGAAAAACTGAAAAGTTTTAATTATTCCGCACTTTTATTGATTAAATCATTGAATAATGATGTAAAATTAGAAGTTTGATGTATTGTTAACAACCAAAGTTGAGAGTTGGATTGTTTAAATTTTTATGGGCCCATAATTGGGTAAGCATTCTGGTTTTTTACGGGCCGGAAAGATCACTTGTTCACTTAATGATCTGAAGTGACTTTACGAAGTATAGAGTTTTGATTACTCCAAGTAGTTCAGAGATCCTCTTGATATCTTGTACTTCAAGTAGCAGGGTAACCTTACGATCTTACAACATCCTATCAATTATACATCAATTCAGCTTCTTTTAAGATCAACTTAACATTATTTGATCTTTCTATTATAAGTCCTTGTAAAATTGATCAATTCTTTATAAAGACTGTACAAATCATACTGGTACAAATATACATTAAGTTTAATCATCATCAAATTAAAATATGCAAACTCTAACAATCTCCCCTTATTTGATGATGACAAAATCAATAGTTCTATAACATTCATCAAGAGCCAAAATACAATAATTTGAAATTAAATGTGCCTTAAAATACAGTGAGTTATTGTATTAATTTTATCAAAAACATGAATTTATTAATATCTGATAATGATCAAGAAAGATTTCAGCATTTATATGACAGAAAATTTTGAACATTTTCAATTTCACCTCTTTGATCCCTTTTTCCTTTGAGAGCCATTTCTTTTTAGACTCTCTTCTATGATCAGCTCGAATTCTGTATTCGTTAGCTTTTCTTCTTATTTCTTCACCAGAATCTCTAGGGCTAAGGTGTGATGAATCCATTGTCTCTTCTCCTACGATGTGTGTTCCTTGAAGATTCCTCCTAATATGTAAGATCACCAGTAGGAGTTACTCTACTCGAATATTCTTGTCGTGAAGAGAATCTACCCTGGTCTAGAGGAATAGTTGACGGAAGATGAGGAGGCAATCTAAAGATCAGAGGGGTAATAGCTATTTGCTTTTGATTTAGTTTTCACTTCTCCCCTTGAGATTGACTTACTCCCCCTGTGTTTCTATCTTCTTGCCTTTTCTCTTTCTCCCCCTTTTTGGCATCGAAAAATCGGGAAGGATGTTGAACATCATCAATAAGTTCTTGTAGATGAGTACTTGTCATTTTAATATCATCCCAAGTTTCATTTTGACGAGCAGTGTCATTTTCATGTTGTTGAACTGCAAAGGCTTGATTGTTGAATGCTTGAGCTTCCATATGGCGCATGAATTCTGAGAGAGTGCCACTGAGCGCAAAAAGTTTGTCCGTGATGGACTTGACAAATGACTCATGCTTTTCTTGAATAGCTAAAATGGCTCGTTTGTGATCAACTAAAGTGTCGAAAAAGACTGGTCTCGCTCATGAAGACGACTGGTAATGTCAGTGTTCATCAGTTGGAGCTGTTTGTGAATTTCTTTACTCGTTATATAAGGTAAACCACAAACAATAGTAGTGATTTTTATCTATGTGATCTTGAAGGTCAGCATTGTTCTGTGTGAGCTTATCATTATATCATAGGACATATAAGTAGTGAGTTGCGTAATAGAATTCAAACGCTATATGACTTGAGTAGGAGTGACCTCCGAAATAGTTTGAGGGCCTTGAGATAGATTTATCATTACAAGAAGAAGATCAAAGAATTCATTTCGAGAAGATGAGGGAATATCAGTGGGAATCAATGAATTTGATTATTTGGGAGAGGAGGTAAAATCAACCTTAGACTTTCCAGGCTTAGGATGAGGGATTTCGGTATTTGGGGAATTTGAGGTCCATGAAAAGGAGGCATCTGAATAAAGAGATGAATGATGAGGAGATGCAAAGAGATTATAAATATGTATGGGTGAATGAGATTCGATTATGGGAAGTGGAGAATGAGGCTGGGAATTAGAGGGTTCGATTTTGGTCGTAGGAGATAAAACCTCTACGATCAGAGAGTGAGGGAGTAATTGAGATTCAGTATGGGATTGAAATTCTACAATTTGAAGATTTGCATTATGGACATTTCTTGTAGAATGAAGAGACTCTGTATGTGGAGGAGGAGAGGATTCTTTATAACAAATAGATGTTGATGTATGAGAGTGAGAAGATTTCTCAGAGATCGAAGAAGGTAAACTAAAAATCTCATAATGAGAATCAGAAATGAAAGAAGAAATGTGAACATCGATAAGATGGGATGAAATACACGAGGTTCTTTATTAAATGGTGTAGAGCAAAGCAATTTTTTAGTGTACCATAAAACTCAAGGAAAGTTTTGAGATACGAGGGGTAGATAGGGATAAGTAATGTATGCCCATCGAACAAAATTATAATCACGTTGCATGACTATTCGAAGGAGAGGCAACCGTGACATGAAATAGAATAGTTGATCACCTTTTAGCTCAAACATAGCTGTAGTTCGATCAATGTCCATATAATAAAAAAGAGTGTAAAGATCATCCGTGGAGTGTACTACTCTCATTCGACCTTCCCCTGTGCCTTCAAACTCATTTAGTAGGAGATGAGCAGTTTCGGGAACCTCTCGTCGAGTAAGAATAACTCTGCACATCCCTAGTTGATATGATCTTTGTGGAGGTATCCAAGAGTATTTTGGCACCGGTTGAGATGCCCTTAGCTGCTTTTCTTCAGAAGTAGGATTTTCAGTCTGTTGCTCCCCCTCTGATGTAGGATCTTCAGGATTTACAATCATAGGGTTAAATCCCTTGGTAGCATCCTCTATGATATTGGAGATGACATGAGTCAATCGTAGAGAAGCATATGAAGAATGTTGTGATCATTGAGATAAATCATCCTTGTGTTTAGTTCTTAGCTCTTTCCTCTTTCTCTTTTCTTCTCTTCTTTTCTGCTTTGCTTCTTCCTTTTTCATTTGTCGGTCAGCTTCTAATCTTTCAGCCTTTTTCTGTCTTCTATTAGTTTTCTCAATCATCTTGATTAATTTGCTTCTCTGTTTCTTCTTTCTGGGCTTATAGCTCGTATTTACAACAATATGCTCTGTTTCTACCACTACCTGTGGATCGGGCATAAAAACTATCTCAACCATCAATTCATAATTGTGTAAAGATTCACGAATGGAACCTTGTTCAGCAGGATCTTCCTCTGCTCTTAGGCCAGAGGAATCTGATTTCCTCTTCCCTTGATTCTTTTAAATAAGAATATATTGTTCTTCTTCTTCTTGTTCTTCTTCTTCTTCTTCTTCTTCTTCTTCTTCTTCTTCTTCTTCCTCTTCTTCTGTTTCTTCGATTTGAGGAGGCATGGATTCTCTAGCTCATTCCTCTAGTTGAATCTGAGCATTTCTTCGGCGAGTTTGTCGTTTCTTTCTTAGGATCATCTTGAATAGAGGAATATTCACATCTTCTGCATCTTTAATTTACTTAAAGGTTTGTACTTCTTTCTGAACATCCCCTTGACATTCTTGAATAGCTGTCTGTGATAACCTCTGTTTCTTCTGCTTCGGTTGAGCAGGTGTTTTACAAACTTGAGGAGCAATCGATCATTGAGAATCTTCTTCTTGTTCTTCAACGACATCTATTTTCTTTTTCCTTTTGCTTTTATTGGCTTCTGCACTTCACTAATAGTTCTTTCACTTCCACCTTCAGACATTTTGGACTTTAAATTATCTAGAGGGTTTCTGTTTCAATGCTCAAACAATTTGGTGGTGATCTTTTTATTTGCATTGAGATGGACTATTTCATCATCTGCAATTCTGTTTTGTAAACTTTTCTTCAAAATAATACTCAATAATCTCCCATGAAACATTTTAGGGGTTGACTTTCCTGATGTTTTTGATTTTTCAAAATCTTTAACCCATTTTCCCAACCAAGTCACAAATATAGCACCAAAATTGATTTTCTTAGACTCAACGATTAATGTCATGAACTTTAATTGAATTTCACTTACCGAGTCATGAGTAGTATCTTTGCATAGGATACATTTTCCCTCAATTTCAGCAAGGAACTCATACTCTTGAGGGAATTCCTTTTTTTTCAACCCTTTTAACTGTGGGTTCTTCTTATAACCCATTAATGTAATTTCTTTATTAAAATCAACTGTATCCGGTGAAGTGAGACCTTTATTCTTAAAAACCAGACAAGCATTGATTTTGGCAGCTCCCATATGAAGTGTGACTCCTTTGACTTTAGTAGTTATCGCACCCGCCTTGAACTCAACATTTAGATATAATTCCTTGATGAGATTTGATGAGATTTGAATAGATTTTGGTGTTGGGGTTCAGACACTCAGAGAACCCAACTTGTTCAACGAGCATTAGAATGTCTCTAATATTCTTTTCTTGAGTGATGAACTGATCAAAGTATAGCTGAATACTGGTCACAATGTGGAAGTTCGCCAACGTAATTCACATTTTCTAAAAATTTCACACAAGTGATTAAGTTTTCTGAGGATTTTGAGATCTAGGGTCTGAAAGCTTTTATGAAATTTGAAAAATTCTAATATTTAGCTTTTAGGAAAAGAATTTATATAACTTCCCTCTTAGTTTTGTGGAGTGGGACATGTGCCATTCAGTGATATCCTGCACATCGTATCAGTTCATCTACTTCACAGTTGATAAGTAAAAACTTTATTTTTCACTTGTTTGCTTGATTATGCGTGATATGTGCTTTCTACGATTGTCTCCATCTTTACGACTCTCTTTTTTGGTGGTTGCTTGACATAAACTTCTTCTTGAAGATCACCGTTGAGAAATGCACTCTTGATATCCATTTGGAAAACTTTGAATCTCATGTGAGCTGCATAGGCTAGAAACATCTTGATGGCTTCCAATCTTGTAACAGGTGCGAATGTTTCATCATAATCAATTCCTTCTTCATGCGAATATCCTTTTGCTACCAGCCTTGCCTTGTTCCTTCTGATCACACCATCTTCATCCATCTTATTCTTAAAGACTCATTTATTGCCTATGACTGGATAATATTTTGGTCTAGGAACCAACCTCCAAACCTTGCTTCTTTCAAATTGATCCAGCTTTTCTTGCATACCCTCGATCCAACTTGAATCTTCTAGAGCTTCTTCAATCATCTTTGGCTCAGTCTGAGAAAGAAGCTTAGGTAGAATCATTCATTTTTAGTGGTTGATCTAGTCCTGACGTATGCACTTGAATCTCCAATGATTAGATTTTAAGAGTGATCTTTTACCCCCATATAGATCTGGATGGAAAGTCAGTTATTGTGCCTTCTTGTCAAAGTTTTTCAAGATTTGGTTCTTGTTCTGTATGTTCATTGGTTCGTAGAGTTTTAGTATATGGATTTTGAGACTCTTCGATTTTTTTTATCTGGTATTACGATCGCAGGATTTGGCACATCTTTATAGATCGTAGGATTCTATGCATTTTCAGGTTCAAATTCCATGACTTCTTCAATTTGAGTTGCCTTGTTTGTTTCACCTTCATCAGATTCATCTATTGTGATATGTATAGATACTTTTATTGTTAAAGTATTGTAGGCTTTGCTTTCTATAGAGTATCCAAGAAAGATTCCTTCATCTGATTTAGGCTAAAATTTGGTCAGATATCTTTTGTCATTATTGAGAATGTAGCATGCACACCCAAAAGAATGAAAGTAGTTGATGTTTGGCTTTCTTCCTTCCATAGCTAGTATGGTGCATTTTTGATTGTAGCGTAGATTAAGGATTTATTCTGAGTGTAGCATGATGCACCGTTAATGTGACTTCGCTTGAAATATTCTCGCGCAAAAAGCATTTCTAGCCGCCGTAAGTGTTCTTCCTGTTTCAATCAGAGTTCTGTTCTTCCTTTTAGATACCCCATTTTGTTGTGGAGTTCGAGGTGCTGAGAAATTATGTTGAATACCATTGTCTTCACATAATTAATTTACTTTAGAATATTCTCCTTATAGCTTTTATCTTTTTGCCCTTTTCATGCATCACTACCTTGAAGAATCTGATCAGTTATGTAATGGTTTTGTTTTTTGAACTTAAGAAGAATACCTATGTGAACATGGTATAGTCATCTACTACTACCAGTGAGTATCTTTTACCTCCATGACTAGTTGTTAGAATAGGTCCAAAGAGATCCATATGAAAAAGTTGTAGTGACTTTTCATTTGAGTTAGTCATCTTACTTTTGAATGAGTTCTTGGTCTGCTTTCCCAGTTGACAAGCTTTGTAGGGTCTTTCCTTGATGAAGTTCAGTTTTGGGTAGACCTCTGACTAGGTCCTTTGGTGCAAGCTTTGACATGTTCTTGAAATTTAGGTGAGATAGTCTCATGTGCCATAACCAACTTATGTCTTTTGAAGCTTTTGAGATGAAACAAGTTGATACTGAGGAAATTTCTTCAGAGACATTCATCACATAAACATTTCCTTCTCTTGATCCAATCATCTTTACAAAATTGGTTTCCAGATCTCGAACTTGACACTGGTTGTTAATGAAGATGATTTGATGTCCTTTATCACATAACTGACTTATGCCTAACAGATTGTGCTTGAGTCCATTAACATAGGCTACTTTGCTGAAAGAAATAACTCATTTTCCTATAGAGTCATATCCTCTGGTTTTACCAGAATTGTTATCTACAAAGATAACTGTTGGACCATCTTTATCTTTAAAATCTGACAGAAGAGCTTTATTGCCCATCATGTGCCTTAAGCATTGTTGGGTAAAATCTAGTTACGCACAACACGCAAGTATACATGGTCAACAAGTAATAAAGTGAAAGTAGAGTATCGTTCCCACGAGAAATTATTTAATAATAATTACAAAGTACTAACCCATAACTAACTTAATCTTATTTAAAAAAATCAATATATGTTTTTGAATTAAATTATTTAATTAAACTCATTCTAATTACCACTAGTTAAAATTAGATTATAGAGATTTAAGATCACAACTTCACTGAAATTAACACACTTCTTCTCAATTATTCTCACTATTATGAACTTTTAATCAAGAACACATAAATAAATTAATGACCACCTCTTAATGCATCATACTCAAATCAACTTAAATCCACAGATGATAAAATTAAGAAGGACACCCTAATTAACTAATTAAATATATCTCTATGTGAATTACAATTAAAAAAGATTAAAAGTACAAGCTCTCTATCAGATTACATGCGATGTATATGTATATCTCTATCCTAGACATAAATTATGAATTCCAATACCATGCAGAAAACACAATCACATGCTATATGATCAGATCTAAATATATAATTCGTCTCTCAATTTCATATATATTATCACGGTAATTGTTAGCTAGATAAATAATCAATTCAACACAAACCATAATAGACAATCCCATGATTAGATCACAATAATTAATAAAGAAGCATATTTAAATAAGTTACGCAACAAGATCCATTGAAATCTTAAACAAGAATTTAGTTCATGATTATTGAATTAAAACCAAGAATCCACAATTGAATAAATATTAAAAGATAAAAATAAGAGTAAAGAAAAGAATAAAATATGTTGTCAGCAAATCTAATGCTCCCTCTTGCTCATGCACTTGATCTTCAATGGTCTCCAAGTTGTTTCAATCTTCATTCCAATCCCAACTAGGGTTTTGACCTAATCTCTACTATAATCTAATGGAATAATCTCCTTAATCCTTGTGATTCTCCTCTTTTATATGCCTCTTCATGTGTGTTTTAGCACTCCTTAAAGTCCTTAAAACAAACAGCCCAAACCAATCCTTCATGAACTTAACTTCTGAAAACTCGTTTTCTTCCCGACAAGCCCGCCCCGACTGGCTTTTTGTACTAGGAAAGTGCCGCCCCAGCGGGCATACTTTTGAATTTTGTCCCGGCGGGCTTTTTATACTAAGGATTGCCGCCCCAACGGGCTTTCGTGACCAGAAATGCCACTAAGCTCTATTTTTCATGTTTTGACATTCCGAAGTCGTTTCCTACAACACAAACACAAAAGAAAGTAAAATGAAACTAAAAATACTTAAAGTTAACAAAGAATTAATCCTTAATGGTGTCCACTTTTTAGGTATAAACCCCACTCATCAAGCATCCACTATCAAGATACCAAACAGATTCAGTTAACCTTGGTACCTGCATGAACAATCATTGTTTATTTTGGTACCCACACTGTGAGACCCCAGATTTTATAAATAAATATTTAATTTTCTCAAAATAATTTTTTGAATATTATGGTGTGGATTTGATATAATGTTTACTTGTGGGTAATATTTATAAATTTTGAAAAGTAAGCAAGTGGTTATATAATATTTGATTGGTCGGGAAATATTCGTTTTAACAGGGAATATTGTACGACGGCACAATCATTGGTGGACCCCACAACGGAAGTATTGTCGTAGTTAGAAAACGACAAAATTATCTTTCTATAAAAATAATGGCGGAGGTGTTACCGTTAAAACTGTTGAACTATCCGGTAGTAAAAGTACAATAATACGCGTGGTTGCATAGTAGCACATGGTATTGATTATTGATGCTTACGTAAGAAGTCACTCAGTTATACTCAATTCATCGCTACAGATAATTGTTTGCATCATATCTCTCATATTATTGATTCAATTATTGTTACAAAGATCATCCGTCGCATATTATGTTATATTATTAAATCAATAATTGAGATTTTGAAAGTTATTCATATTATTATTTGCAATATTGATAATGTCTAGAAGTTCATCAAGGAGAGGTTTGATCACCTAATTGCGCGCCAATAAGCGAGAATCCTTATCTGAAAGCCTCCTCTTTCCTGGGAATGACCTGGTTGTTAAATATTGTGAATTATAATATTAATGATGAATAAGTTCGTGTTGATTAAAGATGAATTTTATAGTTCCATTGTGTTAGAAGAAATTGACATTTATTTCGATAATAATTGATGTCTGGAGGTTATATTGTTCAATCGGGTATTCGGGGACCTTTTTGTGTCAGAGTATTATTCACGAGGTACTATTCATGAGTTACTATTCACGAGTTACTATTCACGAGTTACTATTCACAAGTTACTATTCACGGGGTACTATTCACCCGTAAAATATATTTCTTTTCATCCAAATCATTTTTTGGGTACAATATTATTCCATGAGGAGATGTGCTAATTTTTTAGACCGTTGGTTGAAGATATAATAGTAAATCAATATGGGTACCGGTGAAAAGTTATAATAATAGTAAATCAATATGGATCACGATTTAAAGTTTTAATAAGTAAATCAAGATGGACCGTTGCTTTAAGTTTTAATAGTAAACCAATATGGACCGTCTGCTTAAAAGTAAATCAATACTGACCGTTCATGAATTAGTTACTATTCACCATTCTCCTATAAATAGAAGCTCATTCCTTCATTATTTCTTACGAATTCATTTGAAACTAGAGAGAGAAACTATAGAGAGAAAGAAGAAAAGTATTCTGCTACTTCCCTACTCCAATATCCAGTTTCTACTAAGGTAGGGGATATTATTTGTTATACTCGTAAGGGGTATTCTTTCTTTCTTATTCATGAAGAGAACTTCTGTTATTCCATTCTTTAGTATTCTGTTGGAATAACCTGTATACGCGTGATACCCTATACTTGGTGAAATTCTTCTGTTATTCCATTCTTTATTATTATATTGGAATAACCTGTTTATGCGAAGTACCGCATACATGGTGAAATTCTTCTAATATTCCATTCTTTATTATTCTGTCGGAATATCCTGTCTGTGCGTTTACGCCGGACCTGGTTCCATTATTTATTATTCTTTAGAATATCCTGTTTGTGCGTTTACACCGGACCTGGTTCCATTATTTATTATTCTGTCGGAATATCCTGTTTGTGCATTTATGCCGGACCTGGTTCCATTATTTATTATTCTGTTGGGAATAACTCGTGTGCATGCAAATATCGCATTTATGGTGAATCCTTCATTATTCCATTCTTTATTATTACATTGGAATAACTTTGTCTATGTGGATTACCACATGCATGGTGAATGATCCTTCGTATTCATTCCTTATTAACTTGTGGAAATGATCTGCTCACGTGGATTATCGCATGTCGGGTGAAAATCCATTTGCAGTTTCATATATTATATTATACTCAGTTGGTTAAAGCTTTGGCTTCTATACTCCATGAAATTAGTGGAATATCCTTGATATTTGCGCTTCATCCAAAGATCTTTTCATGGAAATATTCTTCTCGAGCATTCTTGAATTTTACTTTGCATAAAGCGGTATCATGTTGACAAATCGACGTTATTGAGTTCGTGGATAAATTAACTTATAAATCTTTAAAATTTATTCTTGAACTTGTTTTATTGAATTGTCATTATCCTCATGCTTATATTATGTTGAAAGTCATCTTTGGCTTACGTGCATAGATGGACTTGGTATGATTATAACCAGGGATTATTCGGTATAATCATGACCGTAATGTGACGAATGATGTGGTAAAAGTCCTCATTGGCTTGTAGTTCATTGGTGGGCGAGTTGTTGGTATGATTATGACCAGGGATTATTCGGTATAGTCATGACCATTGATGATTACATGAATATCCTTGGCCGTGGGCCAGGATGATTCGATTTTATTTAATAAGGCGAGTCTCAAGGAATAAAAGTGATGAAAAACCTTTTAAATCATAGAAGATAGTAGATTTTATTCTCTACTTGACTCTTCTAATGGATTGCTTGTTCATTGCGCAGCTTAAACTTGATGTTTATTATATTTTATCGGTTTAACATCGTTGAAGGCTAATGATAATTTATTCTCGCATTATCTTAGTCATAATATTTCTTCTTGGGCTAGTTGAGCTCACCTTTCTTTCACCGTTTCTCTTGAAATGAGAACGTAGTGGGATTAGCCGGAGAGAACAGAGTGATGGTCCTAGATGGTGCATTAGTAGTCCTCACTATTCCGTGAAATAATCGTGATAATAAATGTAATGAGGACTCCATTGAGTGTGGATATTGTCTAGATGACAATATTTGTATTAAAACTCATGACTATGTTTTGTCGTATTTTACACGACTGTTGTATAATTAAGTTGTATTTATATTCAGTACCTTGTATCTGGCGACCCAAGATAGGTGATGTATACCTGTTTTGGGGGCGTCATACATACTCTTTTGGGTCCTTCAGTTTTAGTTATCTTGGGAACCCAGATTTACCTAATCTTGGGTTGATAATATTCATTGTAGTAATCAACATATTTATGCCCATATCTATTATATTTATAATAGTTTGTGTATTGTGTGTGTGGATTTCTTCTAATTTGAACCTTATATGGTTGATATACCTTTATTTCTGGTTTACCTATCTACCTCTTGAAAGTTTTACGATTTTGGAATTTCGTAGAGTAAGAATCAATTCTACGATTGTTTCCAGATTTACCCGTAGAGTTATTCCCAATCTCTACGACTCTTCTAGAAATGATCGTAGACTTGATCTTACTTTGCGATTTTGCAAAACCCAAACCAATATGTGACCTGTTGTCTTTTTGAATAACAACTTGGTCAGTAGAGATTGGTAGATAAGAAATACTTGGTTCAGTTGTGACGCCCCCAAATCCGTGTAACATTGATTAGAGGACATGGTGCTCACGATATAACATACATCATCATATATCTAAGTAACTCTAATAATAATAATAATAATAATATTAACTATTACATACTTAGTCAAAATAACGTCCCAAGTCTTTACAACCTTTAATAAACTGAAACTTAAACTTAGCGTTTATCGCTACATCACATCATATGCGGAAATATAATTATTACATAAATAACTCTCATCATTTCATCTTAGACTTTCCTTTGTCCTTGCTTCAGCCCAAATAAGTATCATATTTAATCTGAAAAGTTTAAGGAAGAATGAGCATAAATTGCCCAAAGAAGTATATAAAGTAGTTTGAGAACATACATCGAGTAGAAACATTAGTATGAATATTTCTCAATAGTTGAAATAAATATCAAGAGATAAACCGAATATCAAGATAAGAGTTCTAGAATTCTCAATAACATACTAAGGGTGTTAGATACCTGAACATTACTTTTTTCATCAAAACCATCGAACGGTTTAACAATCAAATAGATTGTAACGGTCTCTCGTAAGTACTCCAGTGATCGACTTATCGTATCCTACATTGTGCACAAGTATAAAGTTTAAGCGCATAAGCGTAAATGGGACTATATGCCCGTCATCAGTTACCCCGTTATCTGGGTTGTTCATCTTAGTATTTATACGGGACCTCACCAAAGCAATTTGGATTGGTAAACATCAAATAGCTTCAAAGGATTTGAATTATTTAAACAATATACTATGTTTGCATCAATAACATCTAGCTGGGACGAAAGCTAGAAAGCATGCTTGAATATAGTTCATTAGGGGTATACGAACTTTAAAGTATAGCAGTTACAATAGGAACTGAATAATCATCAATAACGTTTCACATCACAATTGAAGTTATAGAACTTTACAATAAAGGAGCTTGCACGAATGATTAATTAATCACAAGCCCAAACTTACCTCATTTGCAATCAATCAAATAAGAGTTGAATAAATTCATAATGAAAAATAGGGTAAGAAACTTGCCTTGATCGTTGTTTACCAATAACAGATTAATAGCTTACAGCTATCTGCACTTCACGTGCCTTACACAATTGTATAATCATGCACATCAACTATTAGCAACGCAGAGTAGTTGTAATATAAACTTTACTCTATAATTTTCATAGTTTACTCTACGATTTTCACCGACTCTACGATTTTCAGAGTTTACTCTACGATTTTCACTGACTCTATGATTTTCAGAGTTTACTCTACGATTTTCATTGACTCTACGATTTTTGAGTTTACTCTACAATTTTCACTGACTCTACGATTTTCAGAGTTTACTCTATGCTTTTCATTGACTCTACGATTTTTGAGTTTACTCTACGATTTTCACTGACTCTATGATTTTCATTGACTCTACGATTTTTACTCTACGATTTTCACTGACTCTACGATTTTCAGATACTCTACGATTTTCACTGACTCTACGATTTTCAGAGTTTACTCTACTATTTTCACTGACTCTACGATTTTATTCCCGCTAACTTAAAGATGATATGACCATGATACTTGGACATAATAAACTTCATACATCAAGGTATTTTACAAAAATATAACATTCATAAAACTAGCATTCTAAGACCACAAACCAATCAAGATAGAAAAGCGTACAAAGACTAGTTTTATACTTAGAAAAAATTACGAATTTCTAGAATTTCGCAGATTTTATTACCAACATGCATGCTTACGATTTTCATAACTTGCTCAATTTAACTCCCTTTCTTATGAAATTTGGACAGGTTGTACCTCATGCTACATACTATTTTATAAAATTATAACATACGTTAATCGAGTCATCTACACCATGATTCACAGGCTCCGAAAAACCCCAAAAATCACATATTTCACATTCAACCAACTTTGAAAAATTTTGTGATTTTGATTCTAGCATGCACGGGCTTGACTCCTACTATCCAGATCACTTCTACCAACATATATGAACATGCTAAAACAAACCAACTCACTAAATTACCATGCTAATAACAAATTGACTTCAAAGAGGCATTTTATCAACATATCGCATACATTCATGAAATATTTGATTCTCTATGTAATTGAAACATGTTTAAACCATACTTTTCATTCCTTATCCTCCTCATAACAGAAACCAACAATATTATCATAGCCTTACGAAATCAACATAAACCATTTACCATGGCTATACATGCTTTTTCACTATTTTTCTTCAAGAACATGAAAAAGAGAGTTTTATAGCTTACCTTTTTGGATGAATTTCCCTTGCGTTAATTTGATTATCCCTCTTCCTTGCTTGTTAGTTGTTAAGTGATCTCTAGAATACTACCACACTATCTATCACTCTCAACTTCTCTGCATGCTTACTTGGTGGAATTTTCTTAAAAGAAAAGTGTGTTTGTATATATGTATAGCTTTGTTAGAGTCTTTTGATTCCCATAACCCCCAACTCCCATAACCCCCAACACAATGATTAGTTACTCACAAGATTTTAATAATACAATAATATAGTTAATTAATAGGAAGAATGTGGGAGTTAGAGAAAATGAATGTGGGAGTTAAAAAGAATTTTGGTTTTAAGGAATAAAATAAATTACTTCTACCCTAGCTATTATGTAATATACGTATACTCCCTCCCTTGTCCCAATTTAATAGTCTCATGGGTCCATCAGTTCAGTTGATTTCTATTAAAAAAATACATATATTATTTTAATCAATTAATCAATTAATAAGCTATTTGACTATTTTACCCTTCAGAACCAAACTTTGCGAACCATATATCGATTCCTACAAAAGTCGACATTCTGGACGTCAAGGGTCTATCCGTTTAGTCAAATTCATCTCTGAAATTCGTTGTTGACTTTTTCCTCAAAAAAGTCAACAGTCGATTTTGACCAAAAAAGTCAACTATGACACTTTTTCGTGATTACGATCTATCCTCGACTAATTTTGACGTTCCGACTCAAATACACGGTCAGCATCTCTAAATTCGCTCCCTAACTCCAAATTTCATGATTTAATACCATCCCACGTAATAAAATAGAATAATTCCTACTTAATTTTATTTAAATAGTTAAATAAAACTAAACCAACCATTTAAATACATCTCATCACATATCTTGAAATAACACATATATGTACCACATCTAATAAATGAAATCACCCAAAAGTTTCATATAAATTCGTTTATTAACAATTCTTAAATTACATAAAAAAATATTAAAAAAATTAAAAATAAAACTCCTGATATTACATTCACCTCCTTAAAAGGATTCCGTCCCCTAATCATTACACATCAATCAAAAAGATTAGGGTTATTTTTCATCATTCTCTCCTTGAGTTCCCACGTAGCCTCATTGGCGCCAGGGTTCCTCCACAATACCTTATGTAAGGTATTATCTTATTTCTTAACACTTGTTCTTTTCTATCGATTATCTGCAATGGGACCTCTTCGTAGGTTAAGTCCTTTTCAAACTGAATAGGTTCATACTCTATGACATGCTTGTAATCCTGCTTATAGGGTCATAGGACAGAAACATGGAACACGTTGTGTATATGTTCTAACTCCGGAGGTAAGGCTATTTCATAAGCTACCTCACCCACTCAGCCTCAACACTTGAAAGGTCCTATGAATGGGACTAAGTTTTCCTTCTTCCCAAATCTCATTTTCCCTTTCCAAGGTGACACTTTCAAAAACACATAAGTGCCTACGTCAAAATCTCGTTGTTGCCGATGTTGATCTGCATATTTCTTCCGTCGATCTCGAGTAAAATCCACGAGCCTCGCTCGTATTATTTTGATCACATCTACAGTTTGTTGCACCAATTCTTGCCCTAGCAATTGTCGTTCTCCCACTTCATCCCAGCACAATGGCGTTCTGCATTTCCTTCCATATAAAGCTTCATAAGGTGGCATACCGATGCTCGCATGATAACTGTTATTGTACGCAAATTCTACCAATGGTAGGTGATCATCCTAGCTCCCTTTGAAATCCATAACGCATGCTCTCAGCATTTCCTCTAACGTTTGAATAGTTCTCTCGCTCTGCCCATCTGTTTGAGGATGATACGCCGTGCTCAACCTCAGTTGCGTTCCCATGCGTTCTTGAAAACTTCTCCAGAAATTTGCTGTGAACCGCGGATCGCGATCCGCACAATTGATCTGGTACCCGTGCTGAAACAATCTCTTTATGTAAAGCTTTACCAACCGATCCAAGGTATATCTCGATCTTGATTGGCAAGAAATGCACTCCACTGACTTGGTCAATCGATCAACGATCACCCAAACTACATCGTAACCCTTCTGCGTAGTTGGAAGTCCTACCACGAAGTCCATCGTGATATGCTCCCACTTCCATTCTGGAATTTCTAAAGGTTGAAGTAGCCCGCTCTGTTTCTGATGTTCCGCCTTAACTTGCTGGCATGTTAAACACTTACTGACGCACTCTGCGACTTCTCTTTTCATATTGGGCCACCAATAATGTTGGCGGAGATCCTGATATATCTTTGTGCTTCCCGGGTGAATTGAGTAACTTGAGCTATGAGCTTCCTACAAGATTTCTTCCTTTAATTCAGACACCGCTGGCACCCAAATTCTCTTCTCAAATCTTAATAGTCCATCACCCCCCATACTGAATTTAAGCTCTTCTCCATCTGAAATTCTTGTCCTCACCTTCACACATTCCTCATCGCTGCCTTGTACTTCCTTGATTTTGTCCAATAGAGTCGGATGAGCCTCCATCACGAACAATTTCCCCTCTATCTCTCTTGGACTTTTTATCTCGAGTTCCAATCTATCCATCTCCTTAATTAACTCCTATTGAGCTGTTAGCATTGCCAACCTACCACTGCCCTTTCTGCTTAGCGCATCTGCTACCACGTTCGCTTTCCCCGGATGATACAAGATGTCGCAATTGTAATCCTTTATAAGTTCCAACCATCTTCTTTGTCTCATATTCAACTCCTTCTCAAGGTGAAAATATACTACTTGACTTTTTATGGTCCGTGTATATTTCACACCTTACACCATATAAATAGTGCCTCCATATCTTTAAGGCAAATACTACTGCCGCCAATTCCAGATCATGGGTAGGATATCCCTTCTCGTAATCCTTCAATTGACGCGATGCATACGCAATAACTTTACCATGTTGCATAAACACACGCCCAAGTCCTTTGTGTGACGATCATCGAAAATCACGAAGTCACCAGATCGTCGTAAAGACAACACCGGTGCTTCACTCAGTCTTTTCTTGAGTTCCTTAAAACTCTCTTCATATTTCTCCGTCCAGACAAATTTTACCGACTTCTTCGTTAAATTCATCAACGTTCCCGCTATCTTTGAAAAATCTTGGATAAACCGTCTGTAATAGCCTGCCAGTCCTAAGAAACTTCTTACTTCAGTCGGTGACTTTGGTTGTTCCCAATTCTGAACCGCTTCCACCTTTGGTTTGGATCCACGAAATTCCATCCTTGTCGATCACGTGACCAAAATTTGAACTTTCTCCAACCGTAATTCACCTCGAGAATTTTTGCGTATAACTTATCCTTCCTCAACGCCTCAACACTAACCTTAAATGTTCAAAGATGATCTTCTTGAGTCTTAGAATAGATCAAGATATCATCTATGAACACAACTACTAATTTATCTAAGTATTGCTTGAATACCCGATTCATCATGTCCATAAATCTTGTCATCGCGATTTGTTAACCCGAAACGACATCACCAGAACTCGTAGTGACCGTAACGTGTCTGACGGCACTGCCTTAGGTACATCCTCCTTCCTTACCTTTAACTGGAGATATCCCGTCCTCAAGTCGATCTTGGAAAAATATTTCGCTCCCTTCAGTTGATCGAACATATCATCTATCCTAGGTAACGGATACTTATTCTTAATCGTCACCTTGTTCAACTCTTGATAGTCGATACATAGTCTCATCGATCCATCCTTCTTTTTCACAAATAAAACTGGTGCTCCCCAAGGAGACACACTCGGTTGAATATACTTCCTATCCAATAACTCTTGCAATCGCATTCATCGCCTCCTTCATTCTGCTTGCCATTATTCTAAGGGGCTTTCAAAATCGGTCATTCCCTGCATTACTAAATTTATAACGAATTCGACCTCCGATCCGGAGAAAGTCCCGCAATTCCTCCAAAATACATCCAAAATTTGTTCACTATCGGTATCTCGTCCCCATCTCTATCCCCTTTTTATGTATCGACGATATGGGCCAAATATCCTACACATCCCTTTTTAGTAACTTCCTTGCTTCGCATCATCGCTGACAACTTGAGTGTCTCTTTGACCTACTTCCATAGAATGCTACCTTAGATTGATCTGGAGTCCTAAGGTTTATACACTTCTTTTGGCAATCTATCATCGCTCCATGGTTAAATAACCAATCCATTCCTAGAATTACATCAAATTCTCCTAATTGAATTGGAATTAAATCCACGGGTAACTTATATCCCCTGATGTTTACAACATAATTTCTATAGACATGGCTAACGGGAATCATTTCCTTATTAGCAACTTCTATGTTCATAGGATATTTTAATTCTTCCTGGGGTAAATTTAATCGTTGGGAGAATTCATGCGATACGAAGGAACAAGTAGCACCCGAATCAAATAATATGTAGCGAGATATATCATTGATCGAAATGATACACGAAACCACGTTCACGGATGCGACCGCATCACAACCATCATGTTGAAAGTCCTTGATGTTGGTCGATTCTGAGTTGGTGGTCCATTAATCGTGAGATTCCCACCGCTTGGTCCCCTTCCTCCAGCTTCCTCCTGCATGTTCTTCTTTGGGCAATTCCTTGCTCGATGATCCAATGCTCCACAAATTGAAGCATCCATTTCTCTTTGGTGCGAGCAATTGGGAGAGATGTGCCTTCCGCCCAAATGAAACAGGACATTCTTTCCTTTTAAACATGCCCCTGAGTGATTCCTCCCACACTCCTTGCATGCCTCTATTCTCTTCTTTGTTTCCCCTGGTTTCCCCCCAGAGTTTCTCGATTTGAAATTGTTGCTGCTATTGTTGTTATTGTTCCACTTCCTCTTGTTTTCACCACTGCTGTTGCTACCTTCCCCGTGATTCCCTCCTTCATTCCTCTTCTTTTTTTCCTTATTAAATTTCATCAGGGCCTCACTTCCGCCCTCAGCGATTATAGCTTTCTCCAGGAGAGTCGCGAAGCTTTTCATCTGTAACACCGAAAGTCTACTATATAGCCATGGTTTGAGACCCTGCTCAAACCTCCTCATTTTTTTCTCCTTAGTGTCGACCTGGTGTGGCGCAAACCTCGCCAGCTCGTTGAATTTTGTGGCATATTGAGGTACCGTCATGTCTTCTTGCTTCAGCTCCAGGAATCGCATCTCCATGCAACTCTGCATACTAACCGGAAAATAGTTCTCAAAAAAGATTTTCTTAAACCCTTCCCAAGGTATCATGCCTTCTCCAGCCCTGGTCTGGTTTGCCTCCCACCAGAAGTTAGCTTCACCCTTCAAAGATGTAAGTGGCGAAGATTGTTTTCGATCATCACCTACTCGGGCGATAATAACGCCTTTTTAGATTTCCTCGACCCAAGTTTGAGCTTCGATGGGTTCAAGTGGTTCCTTTGAACTCGGGGGTCCCGCGCTCTTGAAGTCCTTGAACCGTGCCACCCAGCCACTTTGGAGGGTTATTGGCATTCTTGTTCGATTCAAGAAGTGCCCCCACTAACATGTCTACAAACCGTGCGCATAGGATTCGGTGGATCCCCAAAGATTACTGCCGGACCCCTCGGGTGTTTGACGACGCCTTCCTCTAGCCAATATCTGCTTAAAAAGAACTTAATGTTATTATCTTATCACTTACTCTACATAATATATCAATCATAAGAAGAGACTTAATCATCACATCACATACTTAAATAAAAACATATTTATTTATAAACATAACACCCAAGGTATTTCATCGTCTTATAACATTAAGCCATTTACATCACTTTAAACCAACATACTTGGTAAAAATCAAACCAAGCTTATTATTCAAAGAGATAAGCGTTCTATACGCCAATAGTAAAAGTTCATCATAATAAACTAAAAGCCCCGCTTTAATGGCGTCCTCATGCTCCTCATCCGCTATCTCGATTACCGTTCACTTTTGGCTTATAACACGTCTAAACCGGTGCTTCTTACTTGGAAAATGATTCACCCTATGTTGAAACCTTCCATGTGCTGACTTAAATGCGTACTTCATCTTGTCTATCTTAACCTTCTTATCTCTCACCTCTCCTTCTAACTCGCCAGTTAGCTTCTCAGCCCGAACACGGTCTCTCCTCTCTTCTCCCCAGAATGTGGTAATAATCTACTTGTCAGTTTGAAGACTCTAAATCCTCGACTCTAACCCATTAATGGTATGCCCCAAGTGGGTCCTAATAGCTTCTTTCTCATCCTCCAGCTTATCCGCCTTCTTGTCTGATGCCCGCAACTTGTCAGCCAGATCCCCGTTCTTAATTATCAGGTGGTGCACCAATGCCTCAAGCAATGCTGCAGTTTGCTGCTCCCCCTGATACAACTCCTTCAACTCATGGACCTTGTCGTCCAACTCTGTAATCCTATCCATCAACTCATCCAATAAAGTATCCTCAGGTGCTTCTTTCGAGTCCTCCTGCTCCTCTTCCTCTTCAGATACTCCCTGGTCTGCGAGTCACCATCGATCGCCTATAGGCTCGTGTACAAATTGCCAATCAACTCGCTCACTCACAACGTGGATATCTCTAACCTCCTCTTCTCCTGACATCCTTCAAACAAGAAAAAAAAATCACTCGGTTAGTATTTTAAAATAGTTGTTTTTTGTTTTTAGGAAAAATAGATTTGACATAACCCCTAGAACTCTACATGAGTTCATCTCTTTATTTTCTCCACTAACTTCCCTAAGGTTATAGTCTAAGTTCCCCACCTAAGGTTTATAACCTATTGCTCTGATACCAACCTGAGATGCCCCCAAATCCGTGTAACATCGATTACAGGACATGGTGTTCACGATATAACATACATCATCATCTATCTAAGTAACTCTAATAATAATAATAATAATAATAATAATAATAATAATATTAACTATTACATATTTATTCAAAATAAAGTCCCAAGTCTTTACAACCTTTAATAAACTGAAACTTAAAGTTAGCGTTTATCTCTACATCACATCATATGCGGAAATATAATTATTACATAAATAACTCTCATCATTTCATCTTAGACTTTCCTTTGTCCTTGCTTCGAGCCCTCATTATCGATTATCAAATTTAATCTAAAAGTTTAAGCAAGAATGAGCACAAATTGCCCAAATAAGTATATAAAGTAGTTGGAGAACATACATCGAGTAGAGAAGCATTAGTATGAATATTTCTCAATAGTTGAAATAAATATCAAGAGATAAACCGGAATATCAAGATAAGAGTTCTAGAATTCTCAATAACATACCAAGGGTGTTAGATACCACTGAACATTACTTTGTTTCATCAAAACCATCAGACGGTTTAACAATCAAATAGATTGTAAATCGGTCTCTGCAAAGTACTTCAGTGATCACTTATCGTACCCTACATTGTGCACAAGTATAAAGTTTAAAGCGCATAAGCGTAAATGAGACTATATGCCTCATCATCGCTACTTCCCCGTTATCCGGGTTGTTCATCTTAGTATTCATACGGGACCTCACCAAAGCAATTTGGATTGGTAAACATCAAATAGCTTCAAAGGATTTGAATTGTTTAAACAATATACTATGTTTGCATCAATAACATCTAGCCGACGACGAAAGCTAGAAAGCATGCTTGAATATAGTTCATTAAGGGTATACTGAACTTTAAAGTATAGCGAGCTATAATAGGAACTCAATAATCATCAATAACGTTTCGCATCACAATTGAAGTTATAGAACTTTACAATAAAGGAGCTTGCATTTAATGATTAATTAATCACAAGCCCAAACTTACCTCGCTACAATCAATTTGAATAAGAGTTGAATAAATTCATAATGAAAAATAGGGTAAAAACTTGCCTTGATCGTTGTTTACCAATAATAGATTAACGACTTACGCCTATCTCGCACTTCACGTGTTCCTACACAATTGTATAATCATGCACATCAACTATTAGCAACGCATAGTAGTTATAATATAAACTTTACTCTATAATTTTCAGAGTTTACTCTACGATTTTTAGAGTCTACTCTACGATTTTCACTGACTCTACGATTTTCAGAGTTTACTCTACGATTTTCATTGACTCTACGATTTTTGAGTTTACTCTACGATTTCACTGACTCTACGATTTTCGGAGTTTACTCTACGCTTTTCATTGACTCTACAATTTTTGAGTTTACTCTACGATTTTCACTGACTCTACGATTTTCATTGACTCTACGATTTTAACTCTACAATTTTCACTGATTCTACGATTTTCAGAGACTACGATTTTTACTCTACGATTTTCACTGACTCTACGATTTTTACTCTACGATTTTCACTGACTCTACGATTTTCAGAGTTTACTCTACGATTTTCACTGACTCTACGATTTTATTCCCGCTAACTTAAAGATGATATGACCATGATACTTGGACACAATAAACTTCATACATCAAGGTATTTTACAAAAATATAACATTCATAAAACTAGCATGCTAAGACCACAAACCAACTGTATAGAAAAGCGTGCCAGCACTAGTTTTATACTTAGAAAAAATTCTGGAATTTCTAGAATTCTGCAGATTTTATTACCAACATGCATGCTTACGATTTTCATAACTTGCTCAATTTAACTCCCTTTCTTATGAAATTTGGACAGGTTGTACCTCATGCTACATACTATTTTATAAAATTATAACATACGTTAATCAAGTCATCTACACCATGATTCCGAGGCTCCGAAAAACCCCAAAAATCACATATTTCACATTCAACCAACTTTGAAAAATTTTGTGATTTTGATTCTAGCATGCATGGGCTTGACTCCTACTGTCCAGATCACTTCTACCAACATATATGAACATGTTACAACAAACCAACTCACTAAATTGCCATGCTATGAACAAATTGACTTCAAAGAGGCATTTTATCAACATATCGCATACATTCATGAAATATTTGATTCTCTATGTAATTGAAACATGTTTAAACCATACTTTTCATTCTTTATCCTCCCCATAACAGAAACCAACAATATTATCATAGCCTTACGAAATCAACATAAACCATTTACCATGGCTATACATGTTTTTTCACTATTTTTCTTCAAGAACATGAAAAAGAGAGTTTCATAGCTTACCTTTTTAGATGAATTTCCCTTGCGTTAATTTGATTATCCCTCTTCCTTGCTTGTTAGTTGTTAAGTGATCTCTAGAATACTACCACACTATATATCACTCTCAACTTCTCTGCATGCTTACTTGGTGGAATTTTCTTAAAAGAAAAGTGTGTTTGTATGTATGTATAGCTTTGTTAGAGTCTTTTGATTCCCATAATCCCCAACTCTCATAACCCCCAACACAATGATTAGTTACTCACAGTACTTAATAATACAATAATATAGTTAATTAATAGGAAGAATGTGGGAGTTAGAGAAAATGAATGTGGGAGTTAAAAAGAATTTTGGTTTTAAGGAATAAAATAAATTACTTCTACCCTAGCTATTATGTAATATACGTATACTCCCTCCCTTGTCCCAATTTAATAGTCTCATGGGTCCATCAGTTCAGCTGATTTCTATTAAAAAAAATACATATATTATTTTAATCAATTAATAAGCTTATTTGACTATTTTACCCTTCTAACCAAACTTTGCGAACCATATATCGATTCCTACTAAAGTCGACATTCCGGACGTCAAGGGACTATCCGTTTAGTCAAATTCATCTCTGAAATTTGTTGTTGACTTTTTCCTCAAAAAAGTCAACAGGTTGACTTTGACCAAAAAGTCAACTATGACACTTTTTCGTGATTACAGTCTATCCTGACTAATTTTGACGTTCCTGACTGAATACACACCGTCAGCATCTCTAAATTCGCTCCTAACTCCAAATTTCATGATTTAATACCATCCCACGTAATAAAATAAAATAATTCCTACTTAATTTTATTTAAATAGTTAAATAAAACTAAACCAACCATTTAAATACATCTCATCACATATCTTGAAATAACACATATATGTACCACATCTAATAAATGAAATCACCCAAAAGTTTCATATAAATTCGTTTATTAACAATTCTTAAATTACATAAAAAAAATATTAAAAAAAATTAAAAATAAAACTCGGATATTACATCAGTGACTTCTTTGGATTTCACAAACACAATGTTTCTATGGGAGGAAGAAGCACTATTTTTGTTTGTTTCGAGATATTTTTCCATACTTAGATTTTGAAAGTCCAATAATAATCTAGAAGTGGGGTTGAATCGATTATTACAAATTTAAAAATTATCTTAGTCCTTTTTGAATAATTAATTTGCAGTGTTAGAAATTACTATGCATGATAGTAAAAATTCAATCATATAATGCACAAAGATTTGTCTGGTTCAAAACACACATCCCGGGTATACTTCTACGTCCAGTCTCAAGCTCCTTTCCAGGACTTGAGATCCTATTACTTCCTGCAATAAAAACTCCTTCAATAGGCAGAGAAGCCTTTACAAAGTTTTATAGAAAAACTTCCAACTATTCCTAACTAATCTATCTTGGACAACAAGCTCTCAGCTCCCTCCTCAAGCTTAGTTGTACCTTCTTTTGAGTTCAGTTCTATTCTACGATCTAGTCTTGAAACAACAACCTCTTTGTGACGCCCCCAAAATAGGTATACATCACCCATCTGAGTCGCCAAATACATGGTATAGAAATCAAATACAAACTTTTTTAATACAACTGTTGTGTAAAAATACGACAAAACATAGCTGAGAGTTTTAAAACGAATATTATCTTATAGACAATATCCACATTCAATGGAGTCCTCATTACATTTATTGTCACACTATTTCACAGAATAGTGAGAACTACTGTAGCCACCATCTCGGACCATCACTCCATTTCCCGACTAGTCCCAGCTATATTCTCATTTCCTGGAGAGAACAGTGAAAGAAAAGGGTGAGCTCAACTAGCCTAGTAAGAAATATTATGACCAAGATAATGCAGAATAAATTATCCTTAGCCTTCAACAGTATAACAACTGATAGAATATAATAGACAACAAGTTTTAGATCAACAACTGCAGTGGAATAAGCAATCCATTAGAAAAGTCAAGTAGAACATAATGTCTACTATCTCCTCTAGATTAAAAGTCCATCGTTAATATTTCATTCCTGCAATACTTATCAATAATTCTTTACTATACCCAAGACAAAAAGAATTCTCATCACCTGTCTTCACCTGAACCACCAACGATTATAGTTAAATCCATAATTCATATTTATAATCATGTAAATCAACAGTTTCTCTTTGCCACAAAGGCTTAATAGAACGTTTACTCAATATCCTTACCCCAAAGGCTAAAAATATTCAAATGTAATAACAATGATCATACCAATCAGTTGTCTATTTTTGCACTACGGGCCAAAGATATTCAACTATAAAACCAATGGTTATGATCATACCAATCAATTGCATGCCAGTGCATTACGGCCAAAGACATTCAACTATTAACTAATGGTCATGATCCTGCCAATCACATCATCAAATTATCCATGCACTATGGCCAAGGATATTCGTTAGTATCAACTGTGGTCATGATCATGTCATACACCTGTCAATCTTTGCACTATGGGCCAAAGCTATCAATTAACAGTTCATCTTTGCACTTGACCAAAGATATCAATCAACAGTTCTTCTTTGCACGTAAGTCAAAGATGACTTTCATCACAATATAAACATGATGATGATAATGATATAAGCATTAATCAAACGAAATCAAGGATTAATATTAAAGACTTTAAATTTATCCAGAGTTTAAAAATATCCAAATTGTCAACATGATACTCTTTGTGGAGTAAAATTCAAGAATAATATTCATCTATAAAAAATAATTTGGACAGAAAAGAAATATATCTTCTGGGTGAATAGTACTTCGGGAATAGTACTTTATGAATAATACTCATGAATAATACTTTATGAATAGTACTTTATGAATAGTACCTGTGAATAGTACTTCATGAATAGTACTCATAAAAGGAAAATATAAAAGAAAACAATATTCCATGACGAGTACAAAGGAAAGGATATCTCATACGAGTATAATAGAATATATGAAACTGTAAATGAATTTTCATCCGCAATGCGGTAATCCACGTAGACAGATCATTTCCACAATTTAATAAAGAATGAATAGGAAGGGTCATTCACCATGTATGCGGTAGTCTGCGTAGACAGGTTATTCCAATAAAATAATAAAGAATGGAATAAAAGAAGAATTTCACCATACATGCGGTTGTCCGCGTAGACAGCTTATTCCAATAGAATAATAAAGAATGGAATAACAACCCTTACGAGTATTAAAAGAAAATAACTCTCTTCATGAATACGAAAGAAATAATACCCCTTACGAATATTGAACGAAAATAATATTCATACGAATACGAAAAATAATATCTCTTCAGAATATGAAATAAATAATACCCCTTACGAATATTGAACGAAAATAATATTTATACGAATACGAAAAATAATATCTCTTCAGAATATGAAATAAATAATACCCCTTACCTCAGAAGAAGACTGGATACTGGAATAGTGAAGTAGCAGACTTCTATTCTTCTTTTTCTCTATAGCTTCTCTCTCTATAATTGCTCATGTGAGTCTTAGTGAATTGGTGAGAATGAAGGAAGAATGAGCTTCTATTTATAGGAAAATATAGTTTTGATAATTGCACGTTTTGGGGCTCGAAATATTACAGTATAATACCTTCATCTTTTCCTTCATTTTTAATTTAGTCCCGCAAGTAGTATCAAACTTGCACCACCTCCCCTAATAGTACATCATGTGAATTAATAGTACAATCATGTGACTCAATAGTTCTATACATGTGAAAAAAATAATTACAGTATAGTACCTTCATTCATACCTCCATTTTTAATTTAGTCATGCAATTATTATCAATCTTGCACCACCTCCCCTAATAGTACATGCATGTGAATCAATAGTTATAAGCATGTGAATAAATAGCAATTAATTATTCATTTATCCGATTAATTACCTGATTGGTCAATATAACCTCCAGACATCAATTATTATCGGAATAGATGTCGATTTCCACTAACACTAATAATCTCAACACAGAGAAATATCAATTTCATCTTTAATCAACACGAACTTATTCATCATAAATATTATAACTCACAATATTTAACAACCGGATCATTCCTGGAAAGTGGGCCTTTCCGATAAGGATTTCTCCTATCATAGCAATTAATTAGGTGACCAAACCTCTCATCGGCAGAACTTTCTAGACATTGTCAATATTGCAAATAATAATATGAATAACTTTTTTGTCTCAATTATTGATTTAATAATAATAAATATTATGCAGATGATACTGTGATAATTATTGAATCAATAATATGATAGATATGATGCAATAATTACTGTAGCAATAATTGAGTATAAATGAGTGACTTCTCACATAAACATCAATAATCAATACCGTGTGCTACTATGCAACCACACGTATTATTGTACTTTTACCACCGGGTATTTCAACAGTTTAACGGTAAAACTTTCGCCGTTATTTTTATAAAAAGATATTTCTGTCGCTTTCTAACTCCGACAATACCTTTGTTGTGAGGTCCACTAATGATTGTGCCGTCGTACGAATATTTCCTATTTAAATGAATATTCTCCGACCAATCGAATATTCCCCAACACAACAAATATTTTATATCAACTTGCTTACTTTGCAAAATTTTCAAATGTCACCCTTAACTTTAACCTTTATCAATTTAACCATTTACTAAATAAAATAATAATTATAAGAAAATTGAATACTTTCATTTCCTAAAATTCGGGGTGTTACACTCTTCCCCACCTCACAAGTTCACTAGAGACCCAACTTCCAGCTGACCTCTCTAAGACTCTAGTCTTGGTCGAAGAATTACTCGTCTTTCTCACAAGTATATAAAATAAACTAACCCTACCATTTCTTTTTATAGAAAATTTTACAACAAATTGCTTCTAAAATAAGCAGATAAGATTTAGTACAGATTGATGCTTCTCAAATAAGCAAATATCAATTAAAGAGTAAATATTTTTATAAAAATTCAAAGACTTTTATACTTGAGAAAATATGCTTCTTAGTAAACAAATAATAATTTGTGCTTTGATTAAATAATGCTTCTGTGTAATCAAATATGTAAATTATGCACTGTTATAAAATTTTAAATAACTTTTATATTTTGTGTGAAAAGTGCTTCTTGAAAAAGTAAATAGATCAATTTTAGCTTTAGCTAAAAAATGCTTCTATTTAAGCAGATATATAGTTTAATGCAAATTTATAAAGAATTATTTATTCTTTATGGATTAAAGAAAAGTCACTTTAAGTTTAAATAACTTTTATATTTAGAGTGGTGCTTCTGAGTAAGCAGATAAGTTGTTTTAAGCTTTTGAATCAAATATGCTTTTATTTAAGCAGATATATTCACTTAAGTTTGTGATATAAAAGTTTAAAAAACTTTTATATTATGTAAAAAGTATTTTATGAATAAATGAATTTATGATCAAATACTTGTGATGAGAGATATCAAGTATAATAAATAAATCAGTTAAGCAATACTTGATATAACAAATATATTTGTTTAACTCAGATAATATATAATAATATTTTATCTATTATATGATTTATAAATAAAACTTAGTACTATAAGGAATCGTATGGTTCAATTCCCTCACTTAAGAGGAATATCTCCGTAGCCTTGCGGCGTCTAAGTATGACATAATTTATATTCTCACAATTGATATTTATATAAATATTTTTAATAGATCAATACGATTTTCAAATTCGGTTCGGATGATTCACTCTTTTTGGAGGAATATCTCAGTATCGTTTTGAACTATCAAATGTATTATCTATTTTACGATATTTATATAAATAATATCAATAAAAAGTTACTTAGTACTATAAGGAATCGTACGGTTCAATTTCCTCTCCGTAGAAGAATATCTCCGTAGCCTTGCGACGTCTAAGTATAACTTTTTATTTGATAAATAGATGAAATATAGATATATAAAATTGTGTATAACAATTTATATTCGTATATCTATAAATATAAAGCAAGTAAGAAATAATTCAACTAAGTTAACTCAAATAACTTATCTCAATTACTTGGACCAATTTTCTCTTCTCAAATAATCAGAACTTTTGTAAAAATAGATATAAAGCTATAGAGAAAGTATGTAGGAGAGATATAAACTTTTCTTTTCAAGTGAATTGGCAAATTGAAAATGAAAGAAAGACCTTCTATTTATAGATTTTTGAGGTTAGAGGCATAAAGATAAATTTGAAATTTGTTTTAAAAACAATGGCTAGGATTGCTTCAATTTAAAATGAACGGCTCAGATGAAACTTTTACACTTAAAGCACACGGATTGTCAAAAACTAAGGTATTCAAATTTTTGCCCATGCAAATTATAGCCAACTTGTTCATTAAATGCCCACATTAAATTTGGTCAAGGCACATTTATAAACACACATGGCTTATGTATATATTTATATATCTATATATGAAGCTTATATTAATATATATATATATATATATATATATATATATATATATATATATATACAGTTACACACACATGCACATTCATTTAATGCTCACATGCTAAATTAGTTTCAAAACTTTTAATGCTCCTGCACCAAATGTCCCAAATAAAATTTCCAGCAAAGCTATTTTGATGAAGTAATCCTTATGTTTTTAAGTCATCATTTAATGCTCCCATACACATGTGTATATATATATATATACACACACACAGAGATACATACATATATGCATAAATATTTTCAATCATGCATGCTACCATAATATTTTAACACTTTATAATAAATAATCAAGATCAAGGAAATCAATTAAATAAGATTTTAAAAAACATTTTTGGTCAAAATAAATAAGATAATTAAAACAATTATAATTAAAAAAATCCTATGGAGAGGATTCTACCCTTTTAATTAATTTATTTACTAATTATTGTTATCATCAAAATAAAACTAAAAATTGGAGACCCAACATATTTGAAGAAGACAAACTATCGAATCCTATTCTCGATCTGTCAGAGACCACCCTTTGACTTGTGATCAGTGAATTCATAGATGATGAAGATTGATTCCACATGAAGATTGTCTTTTCCAATTCTTCTATTTTAGAGTTAAGAATAGATTCTCTCAGAGTGTTTGTTTTAGTTATCTTTCTTAAATCCTTATTATCTATTTCAAGCTTAGATAGAGAGGCATTGCTTCATTGAGAATTTTCCAATTCTACGTGCACTTTCTCTTTCTCCTATTGAAGAATAGAATAATCCTTTGATAGAAACCTAAATAACTTCATGTATCTATGTATCTCAGAAGTAATATCATGCAAGACAGATCTAAAAGCATCCATATTAGCATCAGGAGAGTTGAAGTCAAATAACTCAATAATATCAATTTCTCGACGATCAGTGGTTGAGTTGGACTTTCCTTCTGCGGCCATCAGACAAAGTTTGGCTACTTATGGGTCTTCATCATTGTAAGACCCCAACTTTTATGAATAAAGATTATTATTTTTCCTGAAATATATTTTTGAATATTATGGTGTGGATTTGATATAATGTTATAGTTGTGGATAATATTTACAAATTTTGCAAAGTAAGCAAGTTGATACAAAATATTCGTTGTGTCGGGGAATATTCATTTTAACAGGGAATATTCGTACGACGACACAATCATTGGTGGACCCCACAACGGAAGTATTGTCGTAGTTAGAAAATGACATAATTATCTTTTTTATAAATATAACGACGAAAGTTTTACCGTTAAACTGTTGAACTACCCGGTGGTAAAAGTACATTAATTCGCGTGGTTGCATAGTAACACACGATATTGATTATTGATGCTTACGTGAGAAGTCACTCAGTTATACTCAATCATTGCTACAATAATTGCTGCATAATATCTCTCATATTATTGATTCAATTATTGTCATAGTATCATCTCCATAATATTTTATATTATTAAATCAATAATTGAGACGACAAAGTTATTCATATTATTATTTGTAATATTAACAATGTCTAGAAAGTTCTGTTAAGGAGAGGTTTGGTCACCTAATTGTGCGCCAGTAGGGAGAAATCTTTAACGGAAAGCCCCCTCTTTCCTGGGAATGATCTGGTTGTTAAATATAGTGAGTTATAATATTAATGATGAATAACTTCGTGTTGATTAAAGATGAAATTGATAGTTCCATTGTCTTGGGATTAGTAGTGTTAGTGGAAATCAATATTTATTTCGATAATAATTGATGTATGGAGGTTATATTGACCAATCAGGTATTTAATTGGATAAATGAGCAATTAATTACTATTAATTCAAATGCTTATAACTATTAGTTCACATGTGTATACTATTGATTCACATACATGTATTATTAGGGGAGGTGGTGCAAGATTGATAATACTTGTATGACTAAATTAAAAATGGAGGTACAGATGAAGGTACTATACTGTAATTATTTTTATCACATGTATAGAACTATTGATTCACATGATTGTACTATTGATTCACATGATATACTATTAGGGGAGGTGGTGCAAGTTTGATAATACTTGTAGGACTAAATTAAAAATAAAGGAAAATATGAAGGTATTATATTGTAATATTTCGAGCCCCAAAAGGTGCAATTATCGAAACTATATTTTCCTATAAATAGAAACTCATTCTTCCTTCATTCTCACCAATTCACTAAGACTCACAAGAGCAATTATAGAGAGAGAAGCTATAGAGAGAAAGAAGAAAAAAAGTCTGCTACTTCACTATTCCAATATCCAGTCTTCTTCTGAGTTAAGGGATATTATTTGTTGTATTCGTAAGGGGTATTATTTATTTCATATTCTGAAGAAATTTTATTTTTCGTATTCGTATGAATATTATTTTCGTTCAATACTCGTAAGGAATATCATTTTCGTTCAATATTCATTATCTTCGTTCAATATTCGTAAGAATATTATTTTCGTTCAACAGTCGTAAGGGATATTATTTTTTCAGTATTCATAAGGAATAATATTTTTTTCCATACTCTGTAGTGTGTGAGTAATATTATTTCGTCTCGTATTCCTGATTATACCCTCATTTTGTTAAAGTATTGCTTCTATACTCCGTGAAATTAGTAGAATTTCCTTGAAATTTGCGCTTCATCTAGTATCGCTTCACAAGTATATTTTTTATTCTTGTTAAATTTGAAGCTTTTCATGCCAGAGTACTATTCACAAAGTACTATTCACAAGGTACTATTCACGAGTACTATTCACAAAGTACTATTCACGGGGTACTATTCACCCGGGGAATTATTCATGACAAAAATTAATTTATTTGCTGTCCAAATCATTTTTGATATAATATTATTCTTGAATTTTACTCCACAAAACAGTATCATATTGATAATTTGGACATTATTGAATTGTGGATAAATTAAGTTATAAATCTTTATAAATTTATCTTTTTGCTTTCTTTTAATTGAATTCTTATATCATTGTCATCATCCTCATGCTTATATTGTGATAAAAATCATCTGTGGCTTATATGCATAGATGTACTATTGATTGGTATGATTATGACCATAAATTATTCGGTATAATCATGACCGTAATGTTACAAATGATGTGGTAAAAGTCCTCATTGGCCCGTAGTGCATTGATGGACAATTGTTGGTATGATTATGACCATGGATTATTCGGTATAATTATGACCATTGATGATTACATGAATATCCTTGGCCCGTACTGCAGGGATGATTCGATGATGTGGTTTATTTATTAAGCTGAGTCTCAACGATAAAATTGATGATAAACTTTTTAAATCATAGAAGACAGTAGATATCATGCTCTACTTGACTCTTCTAATGGATTGCTTGTTCCGCTGTAGTTAAACTTGATGTTTATTAGATTTTATCAGTTTAACACTGATTAAGGCTAACGATAATTTATTCTACATTATCTTAGTCATAATATTTCTTATTGGGCTAGTTGAGCTCACCCTTTTGCTTTCACCGTTCTCTTCAGGAAATGAGAACGTAGCCGGGACTAGTCGGGAATGGAGTGATGATCCAGATGTTTGCATTAGTAGTCCTCACTATTTTGTGAAATAGTGTGATATTATGATTCATGACCTTATAAAAATTGTTTATGGACCTCATTATCATAAAGCGAGACAAAGAGGATGTGCAACCAATTGACAGAAACATGATGAGTGTGAACTCAAGAGAACACCAATTACAAGGGGAGAAGAAGAAAAAAATCATTCACCCAAAATAAAAATAAATTCTTGTCCATACATGGAGGGGTGATAAATAAAAACAAAAACAAATAAATAAGAACCCATTTGCATTGATTGTAGAAATCAATCAAACAAAAAAATAGAAACAATCCAAACACTAAACTGAGTTAGTATAAATAAGTCCATGGCATATTTGCCTAACTGAGCTGCTAGTTAGTTTTAATACAAATACACTTGATAATTACTAATAATGTTGATACAAATACACTTGACAAAATCTTCAACACTGTGTGCACTGTCTTCATCACATCCTACAACTCCTTTTTCAACAAAAGTTTTGATTGTTTCATAGAATACCTGAAAACAGATAATAAGAATCATTACAACAAAGAAAATACAAACCAGAATAGTGGAGATGATTTCAGCTAATCATGACCATTTGTCTCATTAACACAACAAAATTCTTCTTCTCAATGAACATTGGCAAACTAATATAACAGACTGATTTTGCTCTATGAAATATGACAACACAATCATAATCATACTAAGTAAACACATTGCAGCTAGTGTAAGACCCCAACTTTTATGAATAAAGATTAATTTTTCTCGAAATATATTTTTGAATATTATGGTGTGGATTTGAGATAATTTTATAGTTGTGGGCAATATTTACAAATTTTGCAAAGTAAGCAAGTGGTTATATAATATTCAATTGGTCGGAGAATATTCATTTTAACAGGGAATATTCGTACGATGACACATCATTGGTGGACCCCACAACGGAAGTATTGTCGTAGTTAGAAAATGACAGAATTATCTTTTTATAAATATAATGACGAAAGTTTTACCGTTAAACTGTTGAACTACCCGGTGGTAAAAGTACATTAATACGCGTGGTTGCATAGTAACACACGATATTGATTATTGAGGCTTACGTGAGAAGTCACTCCGTTATACTCAATCATTGCTACAATAATTGCTGCATAATATCTCTCATATTATTGATTCAATTATTGTCACAGTATTATCTGCATAATATTTTATATTATTAAATCAATAATTGAGATGACAAAGTTATTCATATTATTATTTACGATATTGACAATGTCTAGAAAGTTCTGTCAAGGAGAGGTTTGGTCACCTAATTGCGCGCCAATAAGGAGAAATTCTTATCAGAAAGTCCACTCTTTCCTGGGAATGATCTGGTTGTTAAATATTGTGAGTTATAATATTAATGATGAATAAGTTCGTGTTGATTAAAGATGAAATTGATATTTTTATTGTGTTGAGATTATTAGTGTTAGTGGAAATCGACATCTATTTCAACAATAATGGATGTCTGGAGGTTATATTGACAAATCGGGTAATTAATCAGATAAATGAGCAATTAATTACTATTAATTCACATGTTTGTAACTATTTTGTTCACATGTGTGTACTATTGATTCACATATATGTAATATTAGGGGGTGGTGCAAGATTGATAATACTTGTATGACTAAATTAAAAATGAAGGTATAGATGAATGTACTATACTGTAACTATTCTTTTCACACGTATAGAACTATATATTCACATGAATGTACTATTGATTCACATGATGTACTATTAGGGGAGGTTGTGCAAGTTTGATAATACTTGCAGGACTAAATTAAAAATGAAGGAAAAGATAAAGGTATTATACTGTAATATTTTGAGCCCCAAAGCGTGCAATTATCGAAACTATATTTTCTTATAAATAGAAGCTCATTCTTCTTTCATTCTCACCAATTCACTAAGACTCACAAGAGCAGCTATAGAGAGAGAAGCTATAGAGAGAAAGAAGAAGAGAAGTCTGCTACTTCACTATTCTAGTATCCAGTCTTCTTTTGAGGTAAGTGATATTATTTATTGTATTCGTAAGGAGTATTATTTATTTCATATTCTGAAGAGATTTTATTTTTCGTATTCGTATAAATATTTTTTTCGTTCAATATTCGTAAAGAATATCATTTTTCGTTCAATATTCATTATCTTCGTTCAATATTCGTAAGAATATTATTTTATTTCAACAGTTGTAAGGGATATTATTTTTTCAATATTCATAAGGAATAATATTTTCTTCCATACTCTGTAGTATGTGAGTAATATTATTTCATCTCGTATTCCTGATTATACCCTCATTTTGTTAAAGTATTGCTTCTATACTCCGTAAAATTAGTAGAATATCCTTGAAATTTGCGCTTCATCTATTATCACTTCACAAGGATATTTTCTACAAATTCTTGTTAAATTTTAAGCTTTTCATGTCGGAGTACTGTCTATGAGTAGTATTCATTTTTACGGTACTATTCACAAAGTACTATTCACGGGGTACTATTCACAAAATACTATTCACGGGTACTATTTACAAAGTACTATTTACGAGTACTATTCATAAAGTACTATTCATGGGGTACTATTCCCGAAGTACTATTCACTCGATACTATTCACTCAGGTACTATTCACCTGGGGAATTATTCATGTCAAAAATTGATTTCTTTGCTGTCTAAATCATTTTTGATATAATATTATTCTTGAATTTTACTCCACAAAGCAGTATCATGTTGACAATTTGAACATTATTGAATTCTAGATAAATTAAGTTATAAATCTTTATAAATTTATCCTTTGCTTTCTTTTAATTAAATTCTTATATCATTGTCATCATCCTCATGCTTATATTGTGATAAAATTCATATGCGGCTTACATGCATATATGTACTATTGATTGGTATGATTATGATCAGGAATTATTCGGTATAATCATGACCGTAATGTTATAAATGATGTGGTAAAAGTCCTCATTGGCCCGTAGTGCATTGATGGACAATTGTTGATATGATTATGACCAGGGATTATTCAGTATAATCATGACCATTGATGATTACATGAATATCCTTGGCCCGTAGTGTAGGGATAATTCGATGATGTGATTTATTTATTAAGCTGAGTCTCAGCGATAAAATTGATGATAAACTTTTTAAATCATAGAAGATAGTAGATATCATGCTCTACTTGACTCTTCTAATAGATTGCTTGTTCCGTTGCAGTTAAACTTGACGTTTATTATATTTTATCAGTTTAACACTGTTAAAGGCTAACGATAATTTATTCTGCATTATCTTAGTCATAATATTTCTTACTGGGCTAGTTGAGCTCACCCTTTTGCTTTCATTGTTATCTTCAGGAAATGAGAATGTAATCGGGACTAGTCGGGGAACGAAGTGACGGTCCAGATATTTGCATTAGTAGTCCGGACTATTCTGTGAAATAGTGTGATAATAAATGTATATATATATATATATATATATATATATATATGAATGAATAATATGCAAGTATGCTTGCATTAAGAAAAGTCAGAAAGTCCTCCGATAGATAATAGAAATATGTGTACAAGGACTTAGAATGAATTGATCAAATATGTTAGGTTGATCCTACATAAGAAAGACAACTTTGTAAGTCCTTAAAAAGAAAAGATGTACAAGGACTATAAAGATAGAAAGATCAAGCATGTTAGGTTGATCTTATGATGTAATAGATAGGCTAGTCTCGATCGCCGAGCACCGCACTGTAAGTCGAGTCCGCCAGTGAGTCAAGGTTAACTCTGGAGCTATCGAGGCGTATTAGGAGTATGCAAGATAAGAGATCTCTGAGTTCGTAGACCGCCAGGGAAACGAAGAAGGATCAGAGTGTATCGAGAAGAGCTTCCTGGATCGTAGTGTGTCGAGGAAGTCATGTTCGTAATCGTAGACAAATTTCCGCCACGAAGCCGACCGGCCATCCGCCAAGCCAAAAATAGAACGCAGATTACACTCGTGAGTCGTAGAGTCTCATCGATGCCAAAGCCAAGTCAAGGATCGAGATCACACTCGAGTTCGTAGAGTCTATTGATTATATGCAGAGATCGTAGTCGAGCAAGATCGATGAAGACAACAAGCACAAGGCGTAAATCGTAGAGTGTCAATATCTCGATCTCGGATCGTAGTGTCTCCATGTACCAAAAGTCAATCGTAGAGTGCGTAACTATGACTCCAAATGTAAGTGCTCACAATGCTAAGTCGTAATCAGAGAGCGATACTATTCTCAACGAATGAGCACTCCTGTAATATCCAAAGATACGAAGCCTCCGGTCAACACCGCAAAGATGCATTCCATAGTAGTGGAACCAGAGAGCACTCAACGAATGGCATGCAAAGCTAATGTAAGATCTCAAAGACAAACCCAATCAAAGATTAAGATTGAGGTGTAAGGCCATTCGTGATGAAGTCTTCCACAAGGAGATCCAAAGAAGACTTTAGTGTCGACTAAGGAAAGTCAACTTATGCAAGAGCTATCAAGGTAATAGAAGACAACGATCTTGGAAGCAACCAAGATCGTAGTGTTTGCCAAACAAAGAAGGAACTGATGGAAGGTGAACCGAGATACCGTCACCTCTCAAGAGCAAGGCTAAAGTGATTAAGTGCGTGGTCGGGCCATCGATGATAAGTGAACGGAGATCACAAGGAGAAAGCAAGTCGGACGCCCACAAATCAAGTGTCTTGATGTTCGAAGGGGACCAGAGCAAGGAATTAGGCCATCAAGATCCGAGAACAAATAAAGCAAATGTAAGTATCAAGCACTACACAATACAAGGAAGAGGTGTTCTACATTGAAGATCCAATCAACACTCTTCAGATCGTAGTGTTAACTCTACTAGTCAACGAGCAACAATCAACAAGACACTACGATCAGTCCTCAAGACATGCATCGTAATCATAGAGTTCAATACCAAGATCAAGCATCGGCAACGGCTCAATCAAGGGTAATATTCTGACAAGTGCTTATTGAGAGCATCGATGCAAAAGGACAACCTCTCGATCTAGAAATCGTAAGAAATAAAGTCTTCAACCCGCCCAAGACAAGAAAAGTGATACATCCGACAGGTAGGTGAAATAGAGATCCGCAAATCGTAAAAAGTATGACAAGTCACATCAAGCAAAGCCTACATCAAGCAACTTGAGATCTGTGAAGATATTTGAATAGCCTTCAATCTGCATTTCCAACCAAGGATCGGGAAGAAGTATAAATGAGAAAGAGCTTCAAAGATCAAAGGTCACCGGAGTTTCCGAAGTTGGAGAGAAGGTGGACCGATCTAAACCATGTGAGATAAGGAGTCCGCAGCTCACTCTACGATCCACCAAGAACACTCGTAAGTCGATAAAGAAAAAGTAGAAGTGAGAGTTCTACTATGTAGAAGAGAGTTCTACTACATGAAAAGTGTTCTCAATCACCGAGAGAAAGGAGAGCATCATGCCATCCGGATGTCCATCATGGGAAGACTCTAAGTACAATCGAGAAGAGCTTACGGTCATCTTAGCAAGTCCATCATGAGAAGGCATCGAGTAGCAAGAAGGAGATCACAAAAGCCATCTTGGTGTCAAGCATGAGAAAGCTTCTAAGTACCTAATGTAAGAGCTTATAGTCATCTTAGAAGCCTCTCATGTGCACCATCAAGTACCAAGGAGAATGATCTTCAAGAAGCTTCATCAAGGGGTCATCCTAGAGTAGTTGAGTAACCTAAGAAGTCGAGCATCATGCAACACTCAACTCCTTCTTCAAGGATGATCAAGCAAAGTCGCTAAGGATAATAAGATGTTCGTAGCATGAAGACATCTTAGCAAATTTCAAAGACCGACTCCAACAACAACAAACAAACAACTCAACAAAGCCGTGGCCTCGAGGGGTCCTTGTCCAGGGGACTAAACAAAGCAGGCCAAAAGGGTCCTCGTCCTGAGGGACTAAACGAAGTTCCAAGCCTCATTGGCTTGAAGAGTTCCTAGGGAACTAGAGGAGTCCCAAGGTCACCGGCCTCAAGAGTTCTTAGTGAATCAAGTCCCAAGGTCACCGGCCTCAAGGAATCTTAGTGATTCAGTGTGTGCCCTTCCCTTAGTGGAAATCTCGCTAGTTGAAAGCGTAAGAGTGGATTAGAGCTTGAGTCTCTCGAACCACTTAAAACCCTCGTGTCTTTTTACATTATGTCATTTACATTATGTACTATAAATGCTATAATCTACTATGTATGTTTTAACTGCTACAACTAAACTTACTCTACTTAACAATGTATGAATGATTATGGATATATCAATGAAGGGATCTTTTACTTATTCCATGTGTTTGAAAAAGATTCTTATGTTTGTCATATGTTAATTATGAACAAAATAATATAAACCGTAAAAGTATTTGAAATAAAAAGGATCTATTCAACCCCCTTCTAGATCTATCGTGCCCTCTCGAACTAACAATTGGTATCGTAGCAGTTTCTCATGTTATATTCAAAAGCTAATCGCTTTGAGTCCCATCCAAGGCACAAACATTGTTCTAAACTTAGTTTAGTAGTAAGTAACTTGTTATATGCGTATGAGCTCACATGTTGGAAATATCGTGTATAGGTTAAATGTGTATATACACCGAAGTTGCGCCAGATTGGTCCATGGTCTCTATCGATACATCAACAAGACCAATCCTAGCTCGCAAATAATCTTGTAGTCCCAAGATTGCACGAGAATCACTCAAGAGACGTCAATGACAAAGAGTCAAGCATCCACCAAATCAAAGATGAAGAAGCCATACATGCTAAGAAATGGTTATCGAGAGAAGAAAGAAGATCTTCTCAAACTTATGTCCGCCAACCATCACCGTGTGCAAACTCATCACCTAAAGGATGTCAAAGATCTTAATGTTGAGATTCTCTCGACCTATATCTTCAAGACCACTACCGATTGATTAAAGGCCAAGAAGAGCAATAAGTCGTCAGAGCAAAAAAGTAAAGTCAAGCACATCAATACCTAAACTCAAGATATCTTCAATAAATGACCGCTTAAGTAATCGACAAAGAAAAAAAGTACTTGCCTCACTATTATAAATGTATTCATCATAATTGCATCTCCTTATGAACTATAATAGATTCTCACAAGAAGTCATATAATCTACCTAAAAAGGTGAAGAGAGAAAGTAACATGAGGATGGAAACTCAAATGACTATAAACTTTCTCTCCATCCAAGTTTTAGGTTGAAGATGATATCTTGAAGGAAATCAAATGGGTCATAAGAGCATCACATGCCTAATATATTTTATGAGTGAAGTAATCTCTACCGATGGGTTAGTATGTATGTACAAACCTATGTTCTAAATGTTTGATAACTTATAGAGTATAATCGCCCTACAAGAGGATCTTCATTGATTTGTAGAAACCGATCACCTCAATGAATCAACTAGATACTCACAAAAATCGAGAGTGATTTCCACTCTATGAACACTTAAACATCAGTGAACATAACCCAAAGAATGATGAAACCATCATACATAGAGAGTGTGTTATTAGATGCCAAATCCCACACACACTCACCATCACGCATCTCAAAATGTATTATCATAAGATAGTTGCATGCATGGATATGTCTCATTGGTGATAAATATGATGATTATCCAAATAAGAGGAACAGGGTTTAGAAAAACTAACTCTAGCAGACCCATTTAACTATGGGTACCAAAAATAGAAATATATTTAAACTCGCAGTACTTGGTCACCCCGACCACACTAAGGAATGATGAAGCGTAAGACTTAAGTCAAGAAGATTCAACCAAAGGAAGGCTAAGGACAATTCGTAGATGATTCCGATAAAGTTCCTATATGTCCAAGCCTCGTCCTTCAAGACCCTCCGAGCTAACCTAAATGGAGCTCACATGGTCGCAAATTTGATATGGGAGCATGCCATGCAAATGTAAGATAAAGAGGATTCTATATGCATCATTCAAAAGGCAGTACTTATGAAAAGGATTCTCAAGGAAGCTCACAAACTAAGATCATCGAGCTTAAGACAAAAGGAGTTCATTAAGAAGACTAACTTCAATCTCAGATCACAAAGGAGACTACGTCAGAAGTATCATAAATGATCGTAGAGTGATCAATCCTTGAAAATACTCATCTCTACGATACAAGGAAATCCAAGCTATGATGGAGATTTTAGTCAAGGAGATATGCAAGGCTTCCTCAAATGAACTCAAGAAGAGGAATCACATCTATCCGGAAAGACAAAGATCGACAATGGGGGAGCAAAGGATCTCATAAGGAATAACAAAGACTAATAAACCTATGAAGAGTCATACCAACCACAGAGTCCCAAAACTTTGTAAATCGATGAACCAAATGAAGATCCATAGTCAAGAGGAACGCCTCAAAATGTACTACCGATAACCCTTCACCATCCAATCCATAATCGTGAAGTGCCTACGATCAAACATACGATCGTAGTGTAAGAAGCAAGAGGACACCACGATTTCAAAGAAAGCAAATGTCTAAAGTCGGTAGAAGACCTCCCCACCGTAAAAGGTCTAATGAGATGTTATTGCAAATCATTGCCATAGCATTTCATCTGAAAGCGCCTCGTGGACAAACCCGACCCTTAGCTCACTCTAAGAGGTTGGCCCTTCCCGAGCTACCTTATCCCGTATGGAATGCTTGATCTAGTTCATCTCAAAAGAACCAAGTCAATCAACGATCGTAGAGTTGAGTCAAAGAGTACTAAACGATCAGAGTAAACCTCAACCGATCGTAGAGAGACAACTCAACGATCGTAGTCCTACCAAAGGGTACACCACCACAAGGAACCTAAGAATGAGACATCCGCTAAGCCATTCAAGTTGAGGAGATAAGTTCGAATGCATCGTTGATTGAGCTATGCCAGATCTAAGTAAGGAGGAAAGACAAAGTCATCCACCGCAAAGATCTCTCGTAAGATGATCGCTTGAGTCAACAAAGGAAATCGTAGAGTCTATAGTTGCATCATCATGCTACTCTACTAATCAAAAGGTCAACGGCCAAAGCCACGCTAATTAAACGTCCCACTCTTCCGATAACTAAAAAGTTATGGGGAGTTACAACCATTATCGGGCAACGTGCAATCAATGGACAAATTGACACATCACTAAGTGTGCAGAAGTTAGAAGGAACCGCCATAAAGACAATTTTAAATCACAGACAGCTACTAAAAGATATCGAACCTTTCTCCTCCCATTTTCAAAACCCTAAAAGCTTTTCAAGAGCAAAATCAGTTAACCCTCCGTAGCCTTACCAAATCACATATAACCATCTCTCTCATAAACCTCTCTAAATCAAACACCCACGCCTTCGAACTATTCAAATGGAGAACCGGCAAGTTATCACCCAGATTCAAATTTCGAACCAAATCGTTTGAGAAATCTGAGAAGAGATTCAGGGACATACTTGAGCTCGTGAAGAAAGTCGGGTTTTCGTAATGTCTCGAGGCAAATACTCAGTGTACATCGACCGTTAAAGAGTTCTACTCAAACGCTCCATAAACTCGAACTCTCTCTACCAAGGTTAAAGGTCGACTCTAAAGTCAAAATCTTCCGACCTAAATCAATGCCTAGGTTTTCCTAACCAAGGGCTAAAGAACCTTGAAGATGTCAACACCGAACAAGCAAAGGAGTTGATGGGGTACCAAAGAAACCCTAGCTTTCAAAGACATGAAGAAGAAGGAGTTTCAAGAATATGAAGTTCCTAGTCGAAATTGTTGGAAAGTGCATATCGGCAAAAACACTTCACATGATACAAATTGATTGACCAACAAATTGAAGATAATGTCCGCAATAGTTCAAGAAACAAATCGACTTTGGAGCTATCTTGCAGATCAAATTTCCAAGTGGGTAGAGAAGGTCGAGAAGAAGAAATCCAATCGAAAAGCCCTCACCAAGGTGTTTCATGGAAGGTCACCGAGTATCATATCAAGAAAAAGCTAGGAGGAAAATCAAGGATGATGAGGGGAAGCCTTAAATGTGCACAAAGTGATGTCTCCACAGATATTTGAAAACTGGAAAAAGAACCCCAAGGAGAACAAAAGGTCGACAAATGGGAGCAAGCAGAGAGCCTCTGCAAAGAAGAGGAAGATAATAGAGGTAGAGAGCTCTCGAGTCCGATGACTCAGAAGCACCAAATCACACCACCAGAAGAAATCAAAAGTGGTAAAGAGAGTTGGTGATGTGAAGAAAGCCCAAGTCCCACCAAGGAGAGTCTCCTCCTAAAACAAGGATAAAGAAGAAACTACCCAAATCAATAAAACCACTAAAAGAAGAAGCAAAGAAGTCGCTTCAAGGGCCAACCAAAGAAGAAAGCTAAGGTGGAAGACAAACCAACCTTGGCTTCTCAAATCAATGCATCTCACAAGAAAGGGACGAGAGTCAAGCAGAAGAGAAGAAATGAAGATGTGGTCCAATCCCCACAACAAGATCCAAAGAATGAGAATGAAGCTGATGTAATGAAAGAAAGTGCAGAAACTGCTGACAAAGAAGAATGCTCAAGCCCCATGGCCAATTCTCAGAGCAGCCACTCTGATGATGAAAAAGAAATTCAAGGTGACCAAAATGCATCCCCAAAGGCAACTGCCCCAACAAGCTCAGAGAATGGGTCAGAAAATGATGTTCAAGAAGAAGAAGAGAATGTCCCCTCAAATCCAGAAAGCTCTCATGATGGCTCAGAAAGTGATGAGTCCAAGAAAGAAGAATCTACCCCTGCAAGTGCTGAACTCCAAAGAAGTATGTCTGTTGAGCAAGAGGAGTCAGAGCTTGAAGAAGAAGAAGAGTCAGTGTCTCCAATAATTGAACCTCCACAAAGAAGGAGAAGCTTACAGTCGCGTTAAGCCCGTTTGCCTTTCCAAAAGGAACAATGGCTAATCAAATGCCATCATCGAATTAAGTGATGATGAGTCTCAGATCCCCAATAGAAAGTGTCAAGATGAAGCCAAAGAAGAAGAAGAAGAATTGAGGAAATATCGTCAAGAAAGAAGGTTCTCGAGAATGAAATGCATTCGAAGGTATTCCCGCTAAAAATAATCAAGAAAGTTCAGCTCAGAGAGAGAAGAGATTAAAGAAGATTCTGGTTCGCACCTCGTAGAAGCGCATTTAACAAGAAGATTATCCAGCCCTCTCTCCTGCAAGATTTAGCAGAAGTATTGTAGAGGAAGTGTCAAATGATCTAACATATGCTTCACCAGAGAGATGGTTCTTTCAGTGGATGCCATGGCTTAAGGCCCACACTGAAAAAGATGGAAGCTCCTTTAGTTGGTGTTACAAGCAGTTTCCAAGCATGGAACTGGTGGCTCAGAACTTTCCAAGAGTAAAGAAGTTTGCTACCAAACTGATCAAAGACCAGCCCCACTTCAAGGTCTATCGGCATGCTAAAAATCTCTACATCCCCTACGATCGTAGAGTGGACCTTCAAGGGAAAAGGAATATGACCAAGGAGCTGATCGTAGAGTCTATTCACTTTACTACTGATGATGTTCAAGTCCAAAACCAGAAGCCTCCTTATGATCAAACACTGCTATCAGACACTCCATCATCCTCCACAAGCAATTGGTATTCCACGATTGTTCAGATTATCCAAACATTTGAAAATCTGTCCAAAGATGACAATCGTAGAGTCCAATCTATTGTTCAACCAGAAGTTGCCAACCAAAAGGATCAAACTACTATGGAGCAGGAACTACTGAAGAGCTCTGATGATCTAAGCAAGAAGATATCTATGCTCACTGAAGAATCACAGAAGCAGACAGCAGCAGGAGATGATTCTTTCCAGCACAAGCTTCAAGCTATCTTGGCTGATGTATCTCTCAAACTCCAAGAGAGAGATAACATCTATCGTAAAAGCCATCCAAGATCGTAAGGCGTAAGCTTTACAAATTCGTAAGGCCAATACAGAGCGCATCAAGCCCTCTCCGACAAGATTGATGATACGAGAGGCGACCTTCTTCTCAAGACAACTTGAGCTCTACCAAAAGAAGAACTAAAGTTTGAAGTTGCCAACTCCTCCCACTCGATGGAGCAACTTATATCCAATATGGAGCAAATTTCTCTCAAATGATTGATGACAAAAGGGGGAGAAAAAGAGGCATAAAAGAAGAGGAGCAAGAGGCACTCAAGAAGAGCAGAGGGACAAGAGAGAAGAAGTCAAAGAAGAAGACAGTAGTTGCTGAAGGAGTATCCTCATCTGAGGGGGAGCCAAGGTGATGATAACAAGATCGTAGAGTCTGAGGGGGAGCCAGATCAGAAAGATGCTGAAAGGGAGCAAGAAAAAGAAGTCCAATCAGATGAGTAGCTGATCAACAAGCATCCTGAAAATACATATGGAGCCAAGGAGGTACATCTCTAATCTGTTAGGAATGTTCTCGATCCGTGATGTAGAATGTCTTAATGTATAAATTGCCATATCAATATAAATGACATTCATGATTAACTGCTTTTAGAAATACAAATTGCTCATCAGATATAATAAGATTCATTCATAACATGCATATGCACTTATTATTTTTGTCATAATCAAATAGGGGAGATTGTCGAGAATAAGCATGTGAATGCTATTCCTATTTATATATGATTTGATTATGATATATATATATATATATATATATATATATATATATATATATATATATATATATGAATGAATAATATGCAAGTATGCTTGCATTAAGAAAAAGTCAGAAAGTCCTCTAATAGATAATAGAAATATGTGTACAAAGACTTAGAATGAATTGATCAAATATGTTAGGTTGATCCTACATAAGAAAGACAACTTTTGTAAAGTCCTTAAAAAGAAAAGATGTACAAGGACTATAAAAGATAGAAAGATCAAGCATGTTAGGTTGATCTTATGATGTAATAGATAGGCTAGTCTGATCGTCGAGCACTGCACCAGAAGTCGTAGTCTTCCAGGTGAGTCAAGGTTAACTCGGGAGCTATCGAGGCGCATAATAGGAGTATGCAAGATAGTAGATCTCTGAGTTAATGACCGCCAGGAAACGAAGAAGGATCGTGTGTATCGAAGAAGAGCTTCCTCGTGGATCGTAGTGTCCGAGGAAGTCATGTTCGTAATCGTAGAGATAACCTCGCCACGAGCCGACCGGGTTATCTCACCGGCTAAAAAGAAATCGAGACTACACTCGTGAGTCGTAGAGTCTCATCGATGCCAAAGCCAAGTCAAGGATCGTAGATCACACTCGAGTTCGTAGAGAGTCTATTGATTATATGCAAAGATCGTAGTCGAGCAAGATCGATGAAGACAACAAGCACAAGGCAAAAATCGTAGAGTGTAAATATCTGATCTCGGGATCGTAGTGTTCGCATGACAATGGAAAGTTGAATCGTAGAGTGCGTAACTATGACTCAAATGTAAGTGCTCACAATACTAAGTCAAAATCATAGAGCGAATACGGTTCTCAACGAATGAGCACTCCTGTATATCCAAAGATACGAAGCCTCCGTCAGGCATTGCAAAGATGCATTCCACAAAGAAAGGAACCAGAGAGCACTCAACGAATGGCATGAAGGCTAATAGAAGATCTCAGCACAAACCCAATCAGCATTAAGATGGAGGTGTAAGGCCATTCGTTATGAAGTCTTCCACAAGGAGATCCAAAGAAGACTTTAAGTCGACTAAGGAAAAGTCACTTATGCAAAGAGCTATATCAAGTGTATGAAAAGACAACGATCTTGGAAGCAACCAAGATCATCGTGTTTTCCAAACAAAGAAGGAACTGATGGAAGGTGAACCGAGATACCGGTCACCTCTCAAAGAGCAAGGCTAAAGTGATTAAGTGCGTGGTCACCCATTGATGATAAGTGAACGGGAGATCACAAGGAGAAAGCAAGCTGGACGCGCCACAAATCTGAAGTGTCTTGATGTTCAGAAGGGGACTAGAGAAAGGAATTAGGCCATCAGTATCTGAGAACACTCGAAGCAAACAGAAGTATTGAAGCACTGCACAATACAAGGAAGAGGTGTTCTACATTGAAGATCCAATCAACACTCTTCAGGATCGTAGTGTTAACTCTACTAGTCAACGAGCAACAATCAACAAGACACTACGATCAGGTCCTTCAAGACATGCATTAGAATTGTAGAGTTTGAATACCTGAAGATTGAAGCATTGGCAACGGTTCAATCGGAAGGGTAATATTCGGACAAGTGCTTATTGAGAGCATCGATCCAAAAGGACAACCTCTGATCTAAAAATCAGAAGAAATAAAGTCTTCAACCTGCCCAAGACAGTAAAGTGATACATTTGACAGGGTAGGTGAAACAATAGACTGCAGCGTCAGAAAAAGTATGACAAGTCACATCAAGCAGTGTACCTCAAGCAACTTGAGATCTGTGAAGATATTTGAATAGTCTTCAACGGTTATTTTCCAACGGAAGGATTGGGAAGAAGTATAAATGAGAAAGAGCTTCAAAGATCAAAGGTTGCTGGAGTTGCCGAGTTTGGAGAGAAGGTGGACTGATATAAACCATTTGAGATATCGGCTCACTCTACGATCCACCAAGAACACTCAGAAGTTAGATAAAGAAAGAAGTAGAAGTGTGAGTTCTACTATGTAGACGTGAAAGTTCTACTACATGAAGAGTGTTCCGAACTGCTGAGAGAAAGGAGAGTATCATGCCATTTGGATGTCCATCACGGGAAGACTCTAAGTACAATCGAGAAGAGCTTACGGTTATCTTAGCAAGTCCATCATGAGAAGGCATCAAGTAGCAAGAAGGGAGATCACAAAAGCCATCTTGGAGTCAAGCATGAGAAAGCTTCTAAGTACCTTACAGAAGAGCTTATAGTCATCTTAGAAGCCTTTCATGTGCAACCATCAAGTACCAAGAAGAATGATCTTCAAGGAAGTTCATCAAGGGGTCAACCGGAGTAGTTGAGCAACCTAAGAAGCTGAGCATCATGCAACACTCAACTCCTCTTAAAGGATGATCAAGCAAAGCTTCTAAGGATAAGAAGATGTTCAAAGCATGAACACATCTTAGCAGCTCAGCACCGACTCCAACAACAACAAACAAATAACTCAACAAAGCTAGGGCCTGAGGGGTCCTTGTCCAGAGGGTCTAAACAAAGTAGGGCCAAAGGGTCCTTGTCCAGAGGGACTAAACAAAGCAGGGCCAAAGGGTCCTTTTCTGGAGGGACTAAATGAAGTTCCAAGCCTGCTGGGCTTGAAGAGTTCCTAGGGAACTAGAGGAGTCCCAAGGCTATTGGCCTTGAAGAGTTTTTAGTGAACTGAAGTCCCAAGGCTACTGGCCTTGAAGGAATCTTAGTGATTCAGGGTGATGCCCTTCTTTAGTGGGAAATCCTGCTAGTTGAAAGCGTAAGAGTGGATTAGAGCTTGAGTCTCTCGAACCACTTAAAACCCTCAGGTCTTTTACATTATGTCATTTACATTATGTACTATAAATGCTATAATCATGTATGTATGTTTTAACTGCTACAACTAAACTTACTCTACGAACAATGTATGAATGATTATGGATATATCAATGAAGGGGATCTTTTACTTATTCCGCTGTGTTTGAAAAGATTCTTATGTTTGTCATATATTAATTATGAACAAAATAATATAAACCATAAAAGTATTTGAAATAAAAAGGATCTATTCAACCCCCCCTTCTAGATCTATTGTGATCTCTGGGAACTAACACATTTGTCTTTTCTTTTATTTTTAGACAGTTTCTGCTCTTTGATTCAGCTCCATCTCATAGGTAAAAAGAATACCATAGAGCTTATGCATAGTTATTTTGTGTAGATTCTTTAATTCTCGAAAGGCTGTGGTCTTGGCATCCCACTTGCTGGGTAGGGCTTGCATGAATTTGATATTTAGGTCTTTGTTTGGATATACCTTTCTATATTACTTTAGAGAATTTAAAAGGATAATGAATCTTTCATATGTTGCTGTTATATTTTCACCAGGAACACGAGTGAACATCTCGTACTTTTAAGTTTGGAGAGATTATTTGTTTTCTCTAACTTCTTTTGTTCCCTCGTGCATCACCATCAATGCCTTCCTTGGCAGTAGTGCAATTTACAACATTTTCGAAGAGTTCATCCTCCAAAGTTATAAACAAAATGTTTTTGGTCCTTTTATTTATCAGTACACGCTTCTTCTCATTCTAAGTCCATTCTTCACGTATATGACATCTTTTTTTGAATCATCAGTTGTTGGAACTAGCTTTGTGGGAAAATATGGACCAATGAGAATGCACCGAACATATCATCATCAATACCATCCATATATGCTTAATTTTTCTTAAAATATATTTTTGAATATTAAGGTGAGAATTTGTTATAATGTTATAGTTGTGGGTAATATTTACAAATTTTGCAAAGTAAGCATATTGTTATAAAATATTAAATTGGTCGGGGAATATTCGTTTTATAAGAGAATATTCGTACGACAGCACAATCATTGGTGGACCCCATAACGGAATTATTGTCGGAGTTAGAAAACGACATAAATATCTTTTTATAAAAATAACGGCGAAAGTTTTACCGTTAACTATTGAAATACCCAGTTATAAAAGTACAGTAATACGCGTGATTGCATAGTAGCACATGATATTGATTATTGATGCTTAAATGAGAAGTCACTTAGTTATACTCAATTATTGCTACAGTAATTGATGCATGGTATCTCACGTTGTTGATTCAATTATTGTCACAATATTTATATTATTAAATCAATAATTGAGACGACAAAGAATTCATATTATTATTTGCATTATTGACGATGTCTATAAAGTTCTGTCGAGAAAAAGGGTTTGGTCACCTAATTGCGCGCCAATAAAGAGATATCTTTATCGAAAAGCCCCCTCTTTCCTGGGAATGATCTGGTTGTTAATATTGTGAGTTATACTATTAATGATAAATGTTATTAAAAATATGTTTTGTGAAGCCAAATGAATTGAGATAAATAGAAGGGATTTTTATGATGTATTTGTTGTAAATTTTGTTTATTATATGGGCCCCACACTTACCCATTTTTCAAAATTATTGGTAGAAAGTTATCTCAGTTTTGTTATATATATATATATACATATATGTTTGTTCACGTGGGGGGGGGGGGGTATTACCTGGTCAGGAGGGAATTATTATATATATATATATTATAAGTTTTGTTTTTTTTTATGAAAAATAGAATATATTATATTTTATTATGCATAGTGTTTACACAATCCTGCATAGTAAATCAGAAAATTATTTTCAGCCGATATTGCGCGCCCGTGAATATAACCACTGTGCAACCCATGATTTTTCCTAAATAATATCCTTCCATTCTCCTATAAATAGGATGGTCAGTTTAGAAATGAAAATCACACCAGAATCAGAGAATTCTTCTTCTATAATATTGAGCGTATTTCTTTAGAATTTAAGGAGTTTTGAGTATAGAAAACAGTATAAGTTTTCTTCAAGAATATCTCCGCTATACCAGTCGAAATTGCTCTTTTTTTGAGGCATGGGGTATTATTTATTTCATATTCACTTATGATATTATTTTTCGTATTCGTAAGAAATTTTATTTCATTCAATATTCGCAAGAAATATTATTTTCGTTCAATATTCGTAAGGAATATTATCTTCGTTCAATATTCGTAAGGAATATTATTTTAGTTCAATAGTTGTAAGGGATATTATTTTTGTTCAATATTCGTATGAAATAATATTTTCTTCCATACTCTATAGTGTGTAAGTAATATTATTTCGTTTCAGATTCCGAATTCTACGCTTATTTTGTTAAGTATTGATTCTATACTCCTTGAAATTAGTAGAATATCCTTGAAATTTGCGCTTCATCTAGTATCGTTTCACAAGGATATTTTTCTGAACATTCTTGTTAAAGTTTAATTTCTTTTTTATGCTGAAGTACTATTCACGGGGTACTATTCACTCGGGGTATTATTCATAACAAAAATTAATTTCTTTTCTGTCCAAATTATTTTTGATACAATATTATTCTTGAATTTTACTCCACAAAACAGTATCATATTGACAATTTGGACAATTATTGAATTCTGGATAAATTAAATTATAAATCAATAAAATTTATCCTTGTTTTTGTTAATTGATGCTTATATCATTGTCATCATCCTCATGCTTATATTGTGATGAAAGTCATCTTTGGCTCGTAGTGCATAGATGGACTATTGATTAGTATTATTAATCATGACCTGTAATGTTACAAATGATGTGATAAAAGTTCTCATTGGCCCGTAGTGTATTGATGGACAGTTGTTGGCATAATCATGACCATTGGTGATAACACGTAGTGCATGGATAATTCGTGGATGTGATACTAAGGAATATCCTTGGCCCATAGTACATGGATAATTCAGTGATGTGGATTATTTATTGAGCTGAGTCTCAGTGATAAAATTGATGATAAACTTTTTAAATCATAGAAGATAGTAGATATCATGTTCTACTTGACTCTTTTAATGGATTGCTTGTTCCGCTGTAGTTAAACTTGTTATTTATTTTATTCTATCAGTTTAACACTGTTGAAGGCTAACAATAATTTATTCTACATTATCTTAGTCATAATATTTCTTATTGGCTAGTTGAGCTCACCCTTTTACTTTTATTGTTCTCTTCAGAAAATGAGAACGTAGCCGGGACTAGTCGGGGAATGGAATGACGATCCGAGATGGTGGCTGTAGTAGTCATCACTATTTTATAAAATAGTATGATAATAATTGTAATGAGGACTCCATTTGAGTTTGGATATTGTCTAGAAGACAATATTCATTTAAAAACTCCTAGCTACGTTTTGTCATATTGTATAAATTAAGTTTGTATTTGAATTATGTATCATGTATTTGGCGACTCAAAATGGGTGATGTATACCTATTTTGGGGACATCACAATTGGTATCAAAGCTTAGGGATATGATCCCTAATTGAGATTTTAGGCTAGAACTAGGAGGGGAGAGACGGGTAAATCCTTCGCTAGTATAACCTACCTAAGTTTATTTGTTATTTAATGGGTCGGTCAGAATATAGGGATAATATGTGGCTTGCCAATTAACCCTTGTTTTGTGGCAGTGTTAGAAAATGACATCTGAAAATCAAGAGATGAACTCATATAGAGTTTTAAGTGCTGAATCGAGAAGATTCATTTAAAGAATAAATATTGGAGTATAATATTTTGTTATAACAAAGATTTTATTGGGGAGTACTAATTGTAAGACCCCAACTTTTTATAAATAAAATCGAATTTCCTCTAATTATTATTCTTGATTAATAAGGTGGTAATTTGATATAATGCTTTGGTTATGGGTGAAATGTTCAAAGTTTACAAAATAAGCAAGTGGTTATAAAATATTCATTATTGTCGAGGAATATTCGTTTGGTCGTGGAATATTCTTTTGTCGGGAATCTCCGTAAATACGGCAAGTAGATCATTTAGGGGCCCATAACGAAAAACAGATGGATGAAAGAAAACGACAAAGATTGAGTTTTATAAATAACGGCGTAAATTATTACCGTTAACACTGTTGGGTTACTTGGTGGTTAAAATACAGTAATATGCGTGGTTGCACAGTAGCACACGGTATTGCACAATATTGTTGAATTATTGATCCTTACGTAAGAAGGCACTACTCAATAATTGTCACAGTAGTTACTGTTCAATATTTTATTTTATTGATTCAATAATTGCTGCGTTGATATTTTATATTATTGTTGTTCAATAATTGTCAACGCATAAATCTTCCATTATCGGATCAATAATTCATATTATTTAAATAATATTATTAGATAACATTATTGGCAATGTCTAGAAAGTTCACATCGAGGAGAGGTTTGGTCACCTAATTGCATACACCAAGAAGAGAAATCCTTATTGGAAAGCCCTCTATCCTCGGGAACGACACGGTTGTCAAGATCTTTGTGATTCTCGTAATATTATTTTGAATAATTAATTAATGATTATTATGATAAAGAAAATATTCATTTTATGTGGATATAGATGGAGAAAATTTTTTAATGTGACAATTGTTGAAAATTAATATTTTATCTTTTTTGATAAAATAATTCATTTAAATATATTATTTTAATAATATATTAATGGTGATATTTTTTATAATGAATGTGGGATATATGAATAAATGAGGAGGAAGAGTATTTTTGTTGGATTAAATGTTTAACACATGTTTTGTGTGTCGGTGGACACAATTCTTGACCGAAAATTTATTATAGACTGTAAAATTGGCCGTTTGTGGATTTTGGTCAATTTCTGTTTGGAATTTGGGAAAACTTCCTTCTGCAAAGTTGTAGATAATGGAATTTCCTATGGAAAGTCGCGAGTTTCGAATTTTCTGATAACCGAGCTATTTTTTATGAATTATTGAAGTTTCGGAGAATAAAATGATTTTTATTAATTTATGGGTGGGACCCACTTTTTGGTTGGTGTGGAATACACATGTGGGCTGCTATTTTTGTTCAAAGATGGCTGATGGCTTTCAAAATTGGTTGGTGAAGGTTGGTGTGGAATAAGAAAAAGAAAATGATATTTTATTATTTTAGTCTCCTTTTGGCTCTCTAGCATTTTCCTATAAATAGAGGCTAAGTTAGAATTGAAAATCACACCGAAACAAAGTTTTTCTCTTCTCTCTCTATATTATCGAGCGTATTCTTGTGAGTATACTTTGAGTGTTGTTATATCTGATGCGAGTTTACATCAAGACTATCTCAGAAATTCAAATGTAAGTACGGTTATTTTGAGGTAAGGGGATGTTGTTTCTTCTTAAATGATATTATCTTCTTCAATATCATTATACCAAAATATTGTTCGAACTTTTTATCAATTTGGAACTTTTTATGTGCAGAGTTACTATTCATGGGTTACTATTCATGAGTTACTTATTCACGAGTACTATTCATGAAGCGTGAAGATGTTTTTTTTATGAAATTTCTATCTTTTTGTGTTAAGTTACTATTCACGATATTCACGTGCACTATTCACAAATACCTTGGTACTATTCACCGAAAAATGAAATTTTCTCTTTTCTTCCAGATGTCTTTTATGGTTACTATCTTTTGATTGTATCCATGTTTTGATCTTTATTTGTGAATTCTACTTCACACTTGGTTATTATGGAGTATTATTGAATTTGGATAAACCAAATATCTAATCCTAATATTTATCCTTCCATCTTCTTCGGATTCGTTTCTCTAAAATATTTTCATCATCCTCACTCCTTAATGGTGATATTTGATGAATATCTTTGGCTTTGTTATGCAAAGATGAATTATTAAATCGATGAATCTCTTTGGCCGTAGTGCAAAGATGAACAGTGTTGAGATGAACATGACCAACTGGTGATACAAATGAATATCTTTGGCTCGTAGTGCAAAGATGATTAAAGATGTATATTGATTGTTGTTACGAGGGATAAAATATTGATGATGGACTTTTAAATCTTAGAAGACAAGAGAATTCATTCTCTACGTGACTCTTCTAATGGATTCTTTGTTTATTACATTTGTTGATCTAAAACTTGTTGTCTATTATATTTTATCGGACTTTTCCTCGTTGAAGACTAACGATAATTTGTTGTATATTATCTTAGTCATAATATTCTTTACTGGGCTAGTTGAGCTCACCTTTTTCCTTGTTGTTCCATTTTTCTTCTCAGGAGGCGAGAATGTAGCGAGTATTAGTCGGGGTATGGAATGAAGGTTCTAGAGAGAGTTGTTTAGTAGTCCTCACCATTTTTGTAAAATAATGTATCAATAATTATGATGGGGAATTATTTGCGTGTGGATATTGTCTAGACGACAATATCTGTATTTAAACTCATAGTTTATATGTTGTAATAATAAAGTTGTAGTTATTTCTGTACCATGTATTTGGTGACTCAGAATAGGTTGGGTGGAATGGACCTATTTTGGGGCGCCACAGATTGGTATCGAGCTTAGGATATGATCTCTGGCGGAGATCGGGGAATAGAACTAGGAGGGAGAGCGAGTAAATCCTTCGCCAAAGGTGTCCTACCTAAGCTTATTTGTTGGTCGGGTCATAATATAGGGATATTATGTGACATGTTAATTTGTTTAATTAACCCTTGTTTTATGACGATGATTTGAGAATGTCGACTAAGAATATTAACAATGGAGTAAATGAGACCGTGGAGAGCCAAGATTTCACCAACGAGGAGAACGTCTGACAGTCGACAATGTTCCTCCCCGTGAACAACGCCAATCGAAAGAGATGATGAACGACGGGATGTTTAGAAGCTTTTTGCGTTCATGAAAAATTAGGCGGGGGAGACTCGTGTACAAAATACGGGTGGAAATGATAAGTAAGCCGCGGTTTGTCACGGCCAAACAATTCAAAGAGTTGGGACCACCAGATTTCCATGGAAAGCCGGATCCGATCAAGGCAGAAACGTGGGTCAAGCAAATTACCAAGATATTTAATGTCTTGGGATGCACGGATGAACAGAAGGTTCCATTCGCCACCTTTATGTTTCGTGGTGAAGCAGACATTTGGTGGGAATCATGTAAGCGTACTGACCGGATGTACTCAATATGTCTTGGGAAAGATTTCAGAAACTTTTCAATGACAAGTACTTTCCCGAAAGTATTCGTCATATATGAAAGAGGTAGAGTTTATTAGGCCGGAGCGAGAATAACATGGCGGTGTCTCAAAGACGAGGCAAAGTTCGCAGAGTTATCCGTGTTTGCACCTCATTTGGTGGAGAATGAGGAACGTATGACGCGCTAATGTTTCTAAGAGGTCTAAAACCGAGATTCGTCAATACCTTATATCTCATAAATTTTCTCTCAGATATTCGGATGTTGTAAAATGGGGCTCAATTATTAGAGCGAGATAGTGAGTATACTCAATCGAGGACCACAACCGTATCATATCGGTGGCGGTCATCGTGAATCGATGATAACCAATGAGGAGGAAAGAATACGGACAAAGCGGTAACCACTCGGTGGTAATCGTGGCCATGAAAATAGAAGAAGCGAGTCGGGAGGAGATTTTAAAAAGAGGAGATTCAACAACGACCATGTGAAGATGTCAGCGCCAGTAGCAATTGGTTCCAAGGGCTGTCCCGGATAAGTCGAAATCAGCGGTTCCTAGAAGAGCGTTTGTCGTGACTGGCCAAAACATAAGAAACCCAAACGAGGTGATCACGGGTAAGCTAATCTTGAATTCTTGCGAAGTTTATACCTTACTAGATACCGGTTCTACCCATTCTTTTATCTCTCCTACTTGTGCTCAACGTTTAAACTTGACTCCGGAGAAATTAGATTTTGATTTATCTGCTGAAACTCCGTTGGGTGAAACCTTCGTTACATCTACAGTTTATAAATCTTGCATGATCCAAGTTGGCACTATCACATTACCTGTTGATCTTATCTCTTTAAAGATACTTGCTTTTGATGTGATTTTAGGAATTGATTGGTTAACCACTCATCATGCCAAAATTGATTGTTTTAAATAAGGTTGTTAGTTTTCATATTCTAACCAACCCCGTCATACTTAATTCAAACCACTAAACCACTAAAATCGATCAACATGTCATATCAAACCACAAAGCTATTTGTTTATTGAAAAAGAATGTCAAGCTTTCTTAGCCATGTTATGGACTTGAACAATAATCGTCGATTTGAATGATATTTTTGTTGTTAGTGAATTTCTGACGTATTTCTGAAGAATTTCTTGGCCTACTCCCGGGCGTGATATTGAATTTGTATCGACTTTAAATCCGTACACAAAACCCATTTCTAAAATCTCATATCGAATGGCTCCTATTAAACTTGAGAGTTAAAAACCAACTATAGAAGTTGATACCCGAGCCTCTATCTTATGACTTCCTTTGTGGAATGCATCGAAGCCAAACTCTCCGTAGGGGACGCCATATTCGTGCGGTAGTAAACTGATAGGTGCTATTGTGATGTGCTATCCAAGGTTGGGATATGAATCACAGTTGAGAACAACCTAAGTCGGTAATCGAAATACGTAGCTTACTAGGCTTAGTTGGTTATTATCGGAGATTCGTTGAAGGATATTCTCGAATCGCTATTCCATTAATGCAAATTTGACTTCGTAGAGATACAAAATTTGAATGGAGCAAGGAATGTGGGAAGAGCTTCGAAGAACTCAAGAGGAGACTCATTTCAGCACATGTTCTGACCATGCCATCCTGGAAAAGTGAACGTGGTAGCTGACATGTTGAGTAGAAGATCGTATACAAGTACGAGTACGATATTGTCAAAGACTAATTTCGTAAAATTTACAAATAATAGAGATGGAGATGAAAACTCTAGGTACCCACGTGATGATATACGAGTATAATCGACTTTAATCGATAAAGTTAAAGTTGTTCAAGCTACACACCGGAGCTGATGAATTTGAAGAAGGAGGTGCAAGAAGTTGTTATTTAAAAAGCGAGAATCGGTGAGGTGAGGAAAGCTCAAACCTTATTTTTATTAATCCATTTGAAATTCTCGATTGAATAGGAACTGTGGCCTATAGACTCGTTTCACCGCCAAGTATGACGCGTGTTCATAACATTTTTCATGTATCGATGTTACGTAAATATGTGGACGACCCGAACCACGTCATTGAGTTAGAAACCGGACAAGATAGCGAAAAAACTTAACGTCTGAAGAGAGGTACTGTCAAGATCTTGGATAGGAAAGAACATGTCCTATGTACCGAGGTTATACCACAAGTTAAAGTTTTGTGGAGAAACCATGCTATTGAGGAAATGACCTGGGAGTTGAAAACGTAAATGAAAGCGAGGTATCTTCATCTTTTCAAAACACCAGGTACGTACGTCAATTTCGAGGACGAAATTTCATAAGGAGGGGAGGTTGTAAGAGCCCAACTTTTTATAAATAAAATCGAATTTCCTCTAATTATTATTCTTGATTAATAAGGTGGTAATTTGATATAATGCTTTGGTTATGGGTGAAATGTGCAAAGTTTACAAAATAAGCAAGTGGTTATAAAATATTCATTATTGTCGGGGAATATTCGTTTGGTCGTGGAATATTCTTTTGTCGGGAATCTCCGTCTTTACCCAATAGCGATCATTTGTGGGCCCCATAACGGAAAAAGCAGATGGATGAAAGAAAACAACAAAGATTGAGTTTTATAAATAATGGCGTAAATTATTCACTGAATTAACACTTGTTGGGTTACACGGTGGTTAAAATACTGATGTATCGTGGTTGCATGATGAAGCACGGTATTACATGATATTGTTGAATTATTGATCCTTACGTAAGAAGGCACTACTCAATAATTGTCACGATGAATTCTTTATTCAATATTTTATTTTATTGATTCAATAATTCTTTGCGTTGATATTTTATATTATTGTTGTTCAATAATTGTCACTTTGCAAGATATCTCCATTATCGGATCAATAATTCATATTATTTAAATAATATTATTAGATAACATTATTGGCAATGTCTAGAAAGTTACATCGAGGAGAGGTTTGGTCACCTAATTGCGCCAAGAAGAAGAAATCCTTATTGAAAGCCCTCTATCACTTGGAACGACACGGTTGTCGATCTTGTGATTACGTAATATTATTTTGAATAATTAATTATTGATTATTATGATAAAGAAAATATTCATTTTATGTGGATATAGATGGAGAAAATTTTTTAATGTGACAATTGTTGAAAATTAATATTTTATCTTTTTACGATAAAATAATTCATTTAAATATATTATTTTAATAATATATTAATGGTGATATTTTTACAATGAATGTGGGATATATGAATAAATGAGGAGGAAGAGTATTTTGTTGGATTAAATGTTTAACACATGTTTTGTGTGTGTCGGTGGACACAATTCTTGACCAAAATTTATTATGAGGCGTAAAATTGGCCGTTTGTGGATTTTGGTCAATTTCTGTTTGGAATTTGGGAAAACTTCCTTCTACAAAGTTGTAGATAATGGAATTTCCTATGGAAAGTTGCGAGTTTCGAATTTTCTAATAATCGAGCTATATTTTATGAATTATTGAAGTTTCGGAGAATAAAATAATTTTTATTAATTTATGGGTGGGACCCACTTTTTGGTTGGTGTGGAATACACATGTGGGTTTATATTTTGTTCAAAGATGGTGATGGATTTCAAAATTGGTTGGTGAAGGTTGGTGTGGAATAAGAAAAAGAAAATGATATTTTAATATTTTAGTCTCCTTTCATGCGTTCTAGCATTTTCCTATAAATAAAGGGCTAAGTTAGAATTGAAAATCACACGAAACAAAGTTTTCTCTTTCTCTCTATATTATCGAGCGTATTCTTGTGAGTATACTTTGAGTGTTGTTATACTATGCGAGTTTACACGACCTTTATACTTGAAATTCAATCGGAAATGCGGTTATTTTGAGGTAAGGGATGTTGTTTCTTCTTAAATGATATTATCTTCATCACTATCATTATGCCGAAATATTGTTCTGAACTTTTTATCAATTTGGAACTTTTTCATGTCGGAGTTACTATTCATGAGTTACTATTCACGAGTTACTATTCATGAGTTACTATTCATGAGTACTATTCACGATGCGTGAAGATGTTTTTTGTGAAATTTCTTTCTTTTTGTGTCGGGGTTACTATTCATGTATACGACACTATTCACGTGTACGACACTATTCACAAATACTGATCTTATTCACTTTAAAAATGAAATTTTCTCTTTTCTTCCGATGTCTTTTATGGTTACTATCTTTGATTGTATCCATGTTTTGATCTTTATTTGTGAATTCTACTTCACACTTGGTTATTATGGAGTATTATTGAATTTGGATAAACTAAAATATGAATCCCTAATATTTGTCCTTACATCTTCTTCGGATTCGTTCTCTAAAATGTTTTTCATCATCCTCATCCCTTAATGGTGATACTTGATGAATATCTTTGGCTTTGTTGTGCAAAGATGAATTATTAAATCGATGAATCTCTTTGGCCGTAGTGCAAAAAGATGAGCAGTGTTGAGATGAACATGACCAATCGGGTGATACAAATGAATATCTTTGGCACAGAGTGCAAAGATGATTAAAGATGTATATTGATTGTTATTCAGGGGATAAAATATTGATGATGGACTTTTAAATCTTAGAAGACAGTAGAATTCATTCTCTACGTGACTCTTCTAATGGATTGTTGTTTCCGCTACATTTGTTGATCTAAAACTTGTTGTCTATTATATTTTATCAGACTTTTCCCTGTTGAAGACTAACGATAATTTGTTGTATATTATCTTAGTCATAATATTCTTTACTGGGCTAGTTGAGCTCACCCTTTTCCTTGTTGTTCCATTTTTCTTCTCGGGAGGCGAGGCATGTAGCGGCAGTACTAGTCGGGTATGGAATGAAGGTTCTAGAGAGAGTTGTTTAGTAGTCCTCACCATTTTTATAAAATAATGTATCAATAATTATGATGGGGATTTATTTGCGTGTGGATATTGTCTAGACGACAATATCTGTATTTAAACTCACAGTTTATATGTTGTAATAATAAAGTTGTAGTTATTTTTGTACCATGTATTTGGCGACTCAGAATGGGTTGGGTGGAATGGACCTATTTTGGGGGAGTCACACTAATTAAGTTATTAAACTTGATTATAGGATTTTAGGTGAATAAGAAATTAGAGATATCCATGTGGTGAGTGAAGAATTAATAGTTGGACCCGAGCTAGTCGCAGAGGTAGCAGCAGAGAGTGAGGAAGAAGAGGAACCTGAGAAGAATTTATTAGGAGAGATTTATGATTGAAATATAGAACTACAAAATCGTATTTGTGAGTTAAAAGAGTAGGCTGGAGAACGGCAGATGGTCGTTGAGCAAATGGATGCAACAATTCAAGATTGCGTTACCCGATATGTGATGCTTGAACAGAAGCACTCTTTTGCAGAGTATAAGATGATAAAGTTGGAATCTGAGAATTCAAATGTTAAGGATCAGCTGAATGAAGAAATAACTGAAAGAGTAAGAATGAAGGATGCATGGGTAAAAGCCGTACGACACATTAATATTGTGGAAAGAGAAGTCCGATCCAAGAAGGCTAAAATAGATGATATATATTTCTATTTTTGGACAAAAATTGGGAGAACCCAACATCGAGTTTTGAATTACCCTGTACATTGCGGTCAACCCCAATTCGATATGGATCGAAGATTAATGATTCAGATCATGGATTAGGAGTACGACGAAGCAGTTGAGGGTGAAATATGCCCTATAGCGAAAGTCAATTCCAGCGGTAATGATGACACCAAAGGCAATCCCAGATAAGTCAAAATTGGTAGTTTAAGGGAGAGCGTTTTCGTGATGTGGAACCCGAACGAAGTTATCGCGGGTAAGTTAATCATAAACTTTTTCGAAGTCTATATCTTATTCAATATCGGTTCTACCCACTCTTTTATTTCTCCTACTTGCGCTCAAAAGTTTAAATTTAACTATGGAGAAATTAGACTTTGACTTATCTGTTGAAACTCCGTTAGGAGAAACCTTCGTTACATCCACTGTTTATAAATCTTTTTTGATTCAAATCGGCACTCTCACATTACCTGTCGATCTTATCTCTTTGAAATACTTACATTTAATGTGATTTTAGGAATCGACTGGTTAACTACTTATCATGCTAAAATTGATCATGTTTGTAAGGTTGTTAGCTTTCATATTCCTAACCAATCTGTTATTCGAATTCAAGCAACCAAACAACTAAAGTCAATCACTATCATATTAAGCCATAAGTAAAGAGCCCCGAGAATTTCGTTAGTGACTTCCAAGTCTTGGAATGCACCGAAGCCAGACTTTCCATAGGGGACGTCGTGAATAACAGTGGCAAGTTGATAGGTATCAATGTGAGGTGCTATCCAAGTCTTGGATGAGAGTCACAATTTTGAAAGATACTTCTATTGTTAATAAATTTCCTGACGTATTCCCCGAAGAATTTCCTAGCCTACCCCCAGAGCGTGAAATCGAATTTAATCGACCTTGAAACCGGTATAAAACCCTCAAATATTTCTTCACCCAGAACGAACGTAACATGCGCCAAAGACGTTGGCTCGAGCTATTGAGAGATTACGACCATACCATTCAATACCATATGCGGTTATGAGTGCGACGTTGTTAACACAAAGACCCATTTTGTATGACGTACAAAAGATGGAGATAAAGTTAAAGACTCTAGGAACCTACGTGAAGATAGCGAATATACGATTAGAACAGACGTTAATCGATAAAGTTAAAGCTGCTCAAGCTACACACTCGGAGCTGATGAATATGAAGAAGAAGGTGCAAAAAGGCGTTATTCTAGAAGCAAGAATCGACGAAGAGAGGAAATGTAAGACCCCGAATTTTATGAAATAAAAGTATTCAATTTTTCTATTTTGGTAAATAGTTAAATTGATAAAAGTTTAAAGTTAAGGATGATATTTAAAAACTTTGCAAAGTAAGCAACCTGTTATAAAATATTCGATTGGTCGGGGAATATTCGTTTTAACATGGAATATTCATACGACGGTACAATCATTGATGGACCCCACAACGGAGGTACTATCGTAGTTAGAAAATGACTGAAATATTTTTAAAAATAACGGAGAAAGTTTTACCGTTAAACCCTGAACTACCCTAGTAGTAAAAAGTATGCGATGTCTGGCGTGGTTGCATAGTAGCACACGGTATTGATTATTGATGCTTATGTGAGAAATCACTCAGTTATACTAAATTATTGCTACAGTAATTGTTGTATCATATCTATCATATTATTGATTCAATTATTGTCACAATATCATCTGCATAATATTTTATATTATTAAATCAATAATTGTGACGACAAAGTTATTCATATTATTATTTGCATTATTGACAAAGTCTAGAAAGTTCTGTCGAGGAAAGGGGTTCGATAATCTAATTACGCGCCAATAGGGAGAAATTGTGACGCCCCCAAAATTAGGTATACATCACCCATCTTGAGTCGCCAGATACATGGTACAGAATTCAAATACAACTTAATAATACAATTGTCGTGTACAATACGACAAAACATAAACTGTGAGTTTGAATACAAATATTGTCTACTAGAGAGTATACAAACTCAAAAGAAGTCCTCATTACAATTATTATCACACTATTTTATAGAATAGTGAGGACTACTAATGCACCATCTAGGACCATCACTCCGCTCCCCAGACTAAATCCCAAATATATTCTCATTTCACGAAGAGAACAATGAAAAGAAATGGTGAGCTCAACTAGCCCAATGAAGAAATATTATGACTAAAATAATGCGAGAATAAATTATCATTAGCCTTAAACGATGTTAAACCGATACAATATAACAAACATCAAGTTTAACTGCGGTGAACAAGCAATCCATTAAAAGAGTCAAGTAGAGAAAAAATCGCTATCTTTTATGATTTAAAGGTTTTTCATCACTTTTATCATTTGGGACTCGACAATAAATAATCCACATCATCGAATCACCCCTGCACTACGGCCAAGAATATTCTTTAGTATCACGACCACAATTATCCATGCACTACGGGCCAAGAATAATCATGTTTTCACCAACGGTCCTGATCATGCCATAAAACAATTCATCTTTTGCACCCTTGGCGAAGAGAATCCATAGCCATAATCATACCAAAAGCGTCCCATCAATGCACTACGGGCCAATGAGGACTTTTTTCCACATCATTTGTAACATTACGGTCCATGATTACACCGAATAATCCACGGTCATAATCATACCAAGTCCATCTATGCACTTCAGAGCCACGAGATGACTTTCAACATAATATAAACACGAGGATGATGACAATGATATAAGAATTCAATAAAACAAGTTCAAGAATTAATTTATCCAAGAACCAATAAGGTCCAAATTGTCAACATGATACTGCTTTGTAGAGTAAAATTCAAGAATGCTCGAGAAGAATATTTCCATGAAAAGATCTTTGGATGAAGCGCAAAATATCAAGGATATTCCACTAATTTCATGGAGTATAGAAGTCAAAACTTTAACCAACTGAGTATAATAAAAAATGGAATAATAAAAGAAATTACCATGCATACGGTACTTCGTATAGACAGGTTATTCCAACAGAATAATAATTAACGGAACCAAGTCAGGCGAAATTCACACCGACAGGATGTTCCAACATAATAATAAAGAATGGGTGCTGGTGCCGATGTGTCCCTCCTGTCCGCATTTGAAACATACGACCGGTGTTCGTTCTTCTTCATTTGAAATGGGTGCTGGTGCCGACGTCTTCACGTCATTTATGAACATTCTCTTCTTGAAATGTGCATTCTTATTGTTTTAGCCATAATTACCACCGAAATGGTTACCATTCATGGCATGATAATTTCCCCCACGATGGTTATCATTGTTCCGATGGCCGTTGCCACCGGTATGATTACTATCATGTTGTTGGTCGTTGCCTTTTGGTTGTGCTGACTCGTTATCTCGTTCCAATAACTGAGCCATATTCACAACATCTAAATATAAACAAAGTTTGTGAGAAATGAGGTATTGGCGTATATTAGGTTTCAAACCTCTTAAAAATATTCGTGTCATTCGCTCCTCATTATCGACCCAAATGGGATGCAAAACCAAGAGACAACTCGGCAAAACTTAGCCTCGTCTTTGCGACGCGGTCATATTGTTTTGCTCGACTTGATGAACTCCACCTCCTTCATGTGACGAATACTTTCAGGAATGTACTTGTCGTTGAACAGCTCTTGGAACTTCCCCAAGACATCTTGAGTGCATCGATGCAGGTGCGTTTATAGATTCCCACCAATGTCATCCTCTTTCACGCAACATAAAGGTGGCAAAGGAAACCTTTTGCTCCTCTGAGCATCCCAAGACATCAAATATCTTGGTGATCTGCTTTAACTATGTCTCCGCTTTAAGTGGTTCTGGATTTCCCAAAAACTCTGGTGGTCCCAGCTCCTTGAACTGCTTAACTGTGACCAACCGTGGGTTGCCATTGTTTCCTCCTGCATTATGAACAAGAGTCTCTCTCGTCTGGTGTTGCATGAATTCTAAAAAGCTCCTAAACGTACCGTCGTTCATCATTTCGTCAGTGTTGTTATTTACAGGAGGATTATCGCCATCCTGTTGCACATTATCCTGATTATTGATCTGTGGAGACTCAACGGTCTCCTGTGCTCCATTGCTATTCTCAACATTCTCGGATGTTATTTTCAAATACTGCCACAAAACAAGGGTTAATTGACATGTCACATATTATCCCTATACTCTGACCGACCAATTAAATACCAAATAAACATAGGTAGGTCATACTAGCGAAGGAATTTCCCGTCTCTCCCCTCCTAGTTCTATTCTCACATCCTAGCCAGGGATCATATCCCTAAGTTTTGATACCAACTGTGACGCCCCCAAAACAGGAATACATCACCTATTTTGAGTCGCCAAATACATTGTACAGAATACAAATACAACTTAATTATACAACTGTCGTGTAAAGTACGACAAAACATAAGTTGTGAGTTTTAATACAAATATTGTCGTCTAGACAATATTCAAACTTAAATTCAATATTATTACATTTATTTTCCACTATTTCACTGAATAGTGAGGACTACTAATGCTATCATCTGGTTCGTCACTCCGTTCCCCGATTAGTCCCTGGTACATTCTCATTTCCTGAAGAGAACAATAAAAGTAAAAGGGTGAGCTCAACTAGCCCAATATGAAATATTATGACTAAGATAATGCAAAATGTATTATCGTTAGCCTTCAACAGTGTTAAACTGATACAATATATCAACCATCAAGTTTAACTGCAACGGAATAAGCAATCCATTAAAAGAGTCAAGTAGAGAATAAAATATACTATCTTTTATGATTTAGAAGGTTTTTCATCATTTTTATCATTGGGACTCGACAAATAAATAATCCACATCATCGAATCACCCCCTTACTACTACGGCGAGGATATTCTTTAGTATCACGACCATAATTATCCATGCAGTACGGGCCAAGAATATTTATGTATTCAATAATGGTCATGATCATGCCATCAACTGTCCATCAATGCACTACGGGCCAAGGAGGACTTTTTCCACATCATTTGTAACATTACGGTCATGATTACACCAAATAATCCCTGGTCATAATCATACCAAGTCCATCTATGCACTATAGGCCACAGATGACTTTCAACAAAATATAAACATGAGGATGATGACAATGATATAAGAATTCAATAAAACAAGTCCAAAAATTATTTTATCCAGAAACTAATAACGTCCAAATTGTCAACATGATACTGCTTTGTAGAGTAAAATTCAAGAATGCTCAGAAGAATATTTCAATGAAAAGATAGTGAATGAAGCGCAAATATCAAGGATATTCCACTAATTTCATGGAGTATAGAAGTCAAAACATTAACCAACTGAGTATAATAAGGAATGGAATAACAAAAGAAATCACCAGGCATGCGATAGACTTCACAGGCAGGTTATTCCAACAGAATAATAAATAACGGAATCGGTCCCAAGCGTAAAAAGCATGCATGACGATATATTCCACAAAATAATAAAGACGTAATCGGTCCCACGTAAAATGCATGCACGCATGAATATTCCAACAGAATAATAAAGATTTTAATCGGTATGGCGTAAAATGCATGAGACAGGATATTCCATATGTAATAATAAAGATTTTACCGTGTCCCATGTAGAAACGCTGCGATGACGAGGATGTTTCAATGAGAATTATAAAGAATGGAACAACAGAAGAATTTCACCAAGTATAGGGTAGCCCGCGTATACAGGTTATTCCAATAGAATAATAAAGAATGGAATAACAGAAGTTCTCTTCATGGATAAGAAAGAAATAATACTCCCTACCTTTGAAAAACTGGATACTGGAATAGTGAGGTAGCAGACTTCTCTTATTTTTTCTATAATTTCTCTCTATAATAATCGCTCTAAAGCTTTTGTGAATTGGTGAGAAATGAAGGAAGAATGAGCTTCTATTTATAGAAAAATATAGTTTCGATAATTGCACGTTTTGGGGCTTGAAAAATTACAGTACAATACCTCCAACTTTTCCTTTATTTTTAATTTAGTCATGGAAGTATTATCGAACTTGCACCACCTCCCCTAATAGTAAATAATGTGATTCAATAGTAAATTATGTGAATTAATAGTTCTAGACATGTGAAAATACGAATTACAGTATAGTACCTCCATCTATACCTCCATTTTTAACTTAGTCATGCAAGTATTATCAATCTTGCACCAACTCCCCTAATAGTAACAAGAATGTGAAACAATAGTATACACATGTGAACAAATAGTTATAATCATGTGAAATAATAGCAATCAATTCCTCATTTATCCGGTTAAATACCCGATTGGTCAATATAATCTCCAGACATCAATTATTATGAAAATAATTGTCGATTTTCACTAACACAAATAATTCCAACACAATGAAACCATTTTATCAAAAATATAAATTTTGAAATTTCAAGTTTGACTTTTCCCAAAAAAGTCAACTCATTGACTTTTAACCAAATAGTGAATTACGGAAAATTTTGTGTTTATAGACTATTATTACTAATTTCATCGTTCCTGGACTCGAATATCACGTCCGTGTCTCAAAATTCAACTCCGAACACAACTTCAATTTTAATAACATTCATCATTAATATTATAACTCACAATATTTATCAACCAGGTCGTTCCCAGGAAAGAGGGGGCTTTCCAATAAGGATTTCTCCCTATTGGCGCGCAATTAGGTGACCAAACCTCTCCTTGACAGAACTTTTAGATATTGTAAATATTGCAATTTAATAATATGAATAACTTTGTCGTCTCAATTATTGATTAAATAATATAACATATTATGTAGATGATAGTGTGACAATAATTGAATAAATAATATGAGAGATATGATGCGTGAATTCTTTGTAGCAATAATTGAGTATAACCGAGTGACTTCTCACGTAAGCATCAATAATCAATACCGTACTACTATGCAACCACGCGACATCTTGTATTTTTACTACCGAGTAGTTCAATAGTTTTAACGGTAACACTTAAGTAGTTATTTTTATAAAAGATAATTACGCCATTTTCTAACTACGACAATACTTCCGTTGTGGGGTCCACCAATGATTGTGCCGTCGTACGAAATATTCCCGAACAAAAAGAATATTCTCCACCAATCGAATATTTTATAACAACTTGCATACTTTGAAAAATTTATAAATACTACCCACAACTATAACATTATATCAAATCCACACCATAATATTTAAAAAAAATATTTTGATAAATTTAAATCTTTATTCATAAAATTTGGGGTTTCACAATCTCCCCTCCTTATGAAATTTCGCCCTCAAAATTTACGTACGCACTTGATATGCCAAAGAGGTAAGGATACCTTGACTTCATTTCAGATTCTAACTCTTGAGGTATAACCTTTGAGTGTTGAATACGATCCTTCTTATCCAAGATTTTAACACGTATCTCCTCATACGTTAAATCTTCTGTTATATCGTCTAGTTTTAATTTAATAATATGGTTCAGGTCATCCACATATTTACGTAACATCGATACGTGAAAAATGTTATGAACACGCGACATACTTGGCGGTAAACGAGTCTATAGGCCACAGTTCCTACTCGATCGAGGATTTCAAATGGGCCAATTAAATCGAGGGTTGAGATTTCCTCTCTTTGTCGATTCTTGCTTCTAGAATAACGCCATCTTGAACCTTCTTCATTCACCAGCTCCGGGTGTGTAGCTTGAGCGGATTTAACTTTATCGATTAAAGTCAATTCTAATCATATATTCGTTATCTTCACATGGGTTCCTAGAGTCTTTAATTCTATCTTCATCATTTGTAGGTCGTACAAAATGGGTTTTTGTGTTAACAACATCGCACTCGTAAACGCATACGATCTTCTACTCAACGCGTCAGCTACCACGTTCGCTTTCCTATGATGGTATTGAATGATATGATCGTAACCTTCAACAGTTCGAGCCAACGTCTTTGACGTTTCGTTTTAAGTAAAGAAATTTTTGAGGGTTTTAAAAATGGGTTTTGTACTGGGGTCAATACAAAATTCGATTTCACGTTCTAGGGGTAGGCTAAGAAGTCTTCAAGAATACGTCAAGAAATTTATTAACATTAGAAATATCATTCAAAACTGTGACTCTCATCCAAGACTTGGGTAACACGTCACATTGATACTTATCATCTTGCCATCGTTATTCACAGCGTCGCCTACAAAAAGTCTGGCTTCGGTGCATTCCACACAAGGAAGTCAACAACGAAAGGACCGGGGCTCTTTACTTATGGCTTGATATGACAGTGATTGACTTTAGTGGTTTGGTTGCTTGAATTCACATAACAGGTTGGTTAGGAATATGAAAGCTAACAACCTTACGAAAATCTTGATAAGTAGCTAACCAATTGATTCCTAAAATCACATCCAAGGCAAGTATTTTCAAAGAGATATGATCGACAGATAAGGTGAAAGTGTCGATTTGAATTAAACAAGATTTATAAATAGTGGAGGTAACGAAGGTTTCTCCCAACTGAGTTTAAACAAATATATCAAAGTCTAACTTCTCCGGAGTTAGCTTCAAACATTGAGCACAACAAGGTGAAATAAAAGAGTGAGTAGAACCGGTATCTAACACGGTATAGACTTCGCAAGAGTTTATGACTAACATACCCGTGATAATTTTATTCAGGTTCCTCGTCACGAAAAAAAAACGCTCTCTTCTTAAACTACCGGCTTTGGCTTGTCTGGGACATCCTTTGGCATCACTATCCCAGCTGGACTTGACTTCACCATACGATAAAATCGAGCTAGGTGACCTTCTCTTCCGTAATTAAAACACGCTTTGGATTGCTGCGTACAGTTTGGACGGATGTGTCCCTCTTGTCCGCATTTAAAACATACGACCGGTGTTCGTTCTCTTCCTTTGAAACGGGTGCTGGTGCCGACGTCTTCACGTCATTGTTGAACATTCTCTTCTTGAAATGTCCATTCTTATTGTTTTGGCCATGATTACCACCGAAATGGTTACCATTCATGGCATGATAATTTCCCCCACGATGGTTATCATTGTTCCGATGGCCGTTGCAACCGGTACGATTACTATCATGTTGTTAGTCGTTGCCTTTTGGTTGTGCTGACTCGTTATCGCGTTCCAATAACTGAGCCATATTCACAACATCTAAATATAAACAAAGTTTGTGAGAAATGAGGTATTGGCGTATATTGGGTTTCAAACCTCTTAAAAACATTCGCGTCATTCGCTCCTCATTATCGACCAAATGGGATGCAAACCGAGACAACTCGGCAAACTTAGCCTCGTACTGCGACGCGGTCATATTGTTTTGCTCCAGCTTGATGAACTCCACCTCCTTCATGTGACGAATACTTTCAGGAATGTACTTGTCGTTGAACAGCTCTTGGAACTTCCCCCAAGACATCTTGAGTGCGTCAGTCTGGGTGCATTTTATAGATTCTCACCAGTAATATGCCTCTTCATGCAACATAAAGGTGGCAAAGGGAACCTTTTGCTCCTCTGAGCATCCCAAGACATCAAATATCTTGGTGATCTGCTTTAACTATGTCTCCGCCTTAAGTGGTTCTGGCTTTCCCAAAAACTCCGATGGTCCCAGCTCCTTGAACTGCTTAGCGGTGACCAACCGTGGGTTGCCATTGTTTCCTCCTGCATTATGAACAGGAGTCTCTCTCGTCTGGTGTTACATGAATTCTAAAAAGCTCCTAAACGTACCATCGTTCATCATTTCATCAGTGTTGCTATTTACAGGAGGTTTATCGCCATCCTGTTGCACATTATCCTGATTATTGATATGTGGAGACTCAACGGTCTCCTGTGCTCCATTGCTATTCTCAACATTCTCGGATGTCATTTTCAAATACTACCACAAAACAAGGGTTAATTGACATGTCACATATTATCCCTATACTCTGACCGACCAATTAAATACCAAATAAACTTAGGTAGGTCATACTAGCGAAGAATTTCCGTCTCTCCCTCCTAGTTCGCCCCCAAAATAGGTATACATCACCTATTCGAGTCGCCAAATACATGGTATGTAATACAAATACAATTTAATTATACAACCGTCGTGTAAATTACGACAAAAAACATAAGTCGTGAGTTTTAATACAAATATTGTCGCCTAGACAATATTCAAACTCAAATTCAATATTATTACATTTATTTTCCACTATTTCACCGAATAGTGAGGACTACTAATGCTATCATCCGTCCCACACTCCGCTCCCCGACTAGTCCTCGCTACGCTTCTCATTTCAAGAAGAGAACAATAAAAGTAAAAGGGTGAGCTCAACTAGCCCAAAGAGGAAATATTATGACTAAGATAATGCGTAATATATTATCGTTAGCCTTCAACAAAGTTAAACCGATACAATATAACAACCATCAAGTTTAATTGCAAGCTAACAAGCAATCCATTAAAAGAGTCAAGTAGAGAATAAAATCTACTATCTTTTATGATTTAGAAGGTTTTTCATCACTTTTATCACGGGACTCAAATTTTAATAAATAATCCACATCATCGAATCACCCCCGCACTACTACCAAGGATATTCTTTAGTATCACGACCACAATTATCCATGCACTACGGGACAAGAATATTTGTGTATTCAATAATTGTCATGATCATGTCATCAACTGTCCATCAATGCACTATGGGCCAATGAGGACTTTTTCCACATCATTTGTAACATTATGGTCATGATTACACCAATTAATCCCTGGTCATAATCATACCAAGTCCGTCTATGCACTATATGCCACAGATGACTGTCAACAAAATATAAACATGAGGATGATGACAATGATATAAAAATTTAATAAAACAAGTTCAAGAATTATTTTATCCAGAAACTAATAACGCCCAAATTGTCAACATGATACTTGCTTTGTAGAGTAAAATTCAAGAATGCTCGTAAGAATATTTCCATGAAAAGATATCGATGAAGCGCAAATATCAAGGATATTCCACTAATTTCATGGAGTATAGAAGTCAAAACTTTAACCAACCGAGTATAATAAGGAATGGAATAACAAAAGAAATCACCAGCATGCGATAGATCACACAGCAAAAGTTATTCCAATGTAATAATAAATAACGGAATCAGTCCGACGAAAACATGCATGCATGTGATATTCCAACAAAATAATAAAGACGGAATCGGTCCCAAAAAGATAATAAAAATCGCGCATGCATGTGATATTCCCAATGTAATAATAAAGACGGAATCAGTCCCACGTAAAATGCATGCATGTGATATTCCAATGTAATAATAAAGATTTTAACCAGTCCCATGTAGAATGCGCATGTATGTGATGTTCCAAATGTATGTAATATAAAGAATGGAACAATGTAAGAATTTCACCAAGTATAGGGTAGCCACAGATACAAGTTATTCCAATGTAATAATAAAGAATGGAATAATGTAAGTTCTCTTCATGGATAAGAAAGAAATAATACTCCCTACCTTAGAAAAAACTGGATACTTTGAATAAAGGAGGTAGCAGACTTTCTTCTTTTTCTATAATTTCTTCTCTATAATAATCGCTTCTAAAGCTTTTGTGAATTGGTGAGAAATGAAGGAAGAATGAGCTTCTATTTATAGAAAAATATAGTTTCGATAATCGCACGCTTTGGGGCTCAAAAATTACAAAGACAATACCTCCAACTTTTCCTTTATTTTTAATTTAGTCATGGAAGTATTATCAAACTTGCACCACCTCCCCTAATAGTAAATAATGTGATTCAATAGTAAATTATGTGAATCAATAGTTCTAGACATGTGAAAATACGAATTACAAAGATAAGACTCCATCTATACCTCCATTTTTAACTTAGTCATGCAAGTATTATCAATCTTGCACCAACTCCCCCTAATAGTAACAAGAATGTGAAATAATAGTATACACATGTGAACAAATAGTTATAATCATGTGAAATAATAGCAATCAATTGCTCATTTATCCAAGTAAATACCCGATTAATCAATATAACCCCAGACATCAATTATTATCGAAATAATTGTCGATTTTCACTAACACAAATAATTCCAACACAATGAAACCATTTTTATCAAAAATATAAATTTTGAAATTTTGAAGTTTGATTTTTCCCGAAAAAGTCAACTGTTGACTTTTTGACCAAATAGTGAATTCCAAAAAATTTGTGTTTATAGACTATTTTTACTAATTTCATCGCTCCGACTCAAATATCACGTCCGCTGGCTCTCCAAATTCAACTCCTAACACAACTTCAATTTTAATAACATTCATCATTAATATTATAACTCACAATATTTATCAACCAGTCGCTCCTCAGAAAGAGGGGCTTTCCAATAAGGATTTCTCCCTATCATGCGCGCAATTAGGTGACCAAACCTCTCCTCGATGTAACTTCTAGACATTGTAAATATTGCAATTTAATAATATGAATAACTTTGTCGCCTCAATTATTGATTTAATAATATAACATATTATGCAGATTATACTTCGACAATAATCAATCAATAATACGAGAGATATATGATGCAAAGAATTATCAGTAGCAATAATTGAGTATAACCGAGTGACTTCTCACGTAAGCATCAATAATCAATACCGTGTGTACTACTATGCAACCACGCCAGACATCGCATTTCTTTTACTACCGAGTAGTTCAATAGCTTTTAATGGTAACACTTCCGCCGTTATTTTTATAAAAAGATAATTTTGTCATTTTCTAACTACGACAATACTTCCGTTGTGGGGTCCACCAATGATTGTGCCGTCGTACGAATATTCCCCGACAAAAAGAATATTCTCCGACCAATCGAATATTTTATAACAATTTGCATACTTTGAAAAATTTATAAATACTACCCACAACTATAACATTATATCAAATCCACACCATAATATTTAAAAAAATATTTTGATAAATTTAAATCTTTATTCATAAAATCTGGGGTTTCACAATCTCCCATCCCTATGAAATTTCGCCCTCAAAATTTACGTACGCACTTGATATGCCAAAGAGGTGAGGATACCTTGACTTCATTTCAGATTCTAACTCTTGAGGTATAACCTTTGAGTGTTGAATACGATCCTTCTTATCCAAGATTTTAACACGATCTCCTCATACGCTAAATCTTCTACTATATCGCCTAGTTCTAATTTAATAATATGGTTCAAGTCGTCCACATATTTACGTAACATCGATATTTGAAAAACGTTATGAACACGCCGACATACTTCAAGGTAAAACGAGTCTATAGGCCACAGCCCTACTACTCGATCGAGGATTTCAAATGGGCCAATTAAATCGAGGGTTGAGATTTCTCTCTCATCGTCGATTCTTGCTTCTAGAATAACGCCTCTTGAACCTTCTTCATTCATCATTCCCGTGTGTAGCTTGAGCGGATTTAACTTTATCGATTAAAGTCAATTCTAATCGATATTCGTTATCTTCACGGGTTCCTAGAGTCTTTAACTCTATCTTCATCATTTGTAAGTCGTATTTAAATGGGTTTTTGTGTTAACAACATCGCACTCAGAACGCGATACGATCTTCTACTCAACGCGCCGCCTACCACGCTCGCTTTCCCACGATGGTATTGAATGGTACGATCGTAATCTTCAACAAATTTCGAGCCAACGCTCTTTGGCGCATGTTACGCTCATTTTAGTAGTAAAGAAATATTTGAGGGTTTTAGAAATGGGTTTTGTACTTGGGGTCAATACAAAATTCGATTTCACGCCTAGGGTAGGCTAAGAAGTCTTCAAGAATACGTAAGAAAATTTATTAACAATAGAAATATCATTCAAAACTCGTGACTCTCATCCAAGACTTGGGTAACACGTCACATTGATACTTATCAACTTGCCATCGCTTATTCACGATTATCAGCCTACAAAAAAGTCCGCTTCGTGCATTCCACACAAGGAAGTCAACAACGAAAGGACCGGGGCTTTTACTTATGGCTTGATATGACAATGATTGACTTTAGTGGTTTGGTTGCTTGAATTCGCATAACAAAAGTTGGTTAGAATATGAAAGCTAACAACCTTACGAAAAGCATTGATGAGTAGTAACCAATCGATTCCTAAAATCACATCAAAGGCAAGTATTTTCAAAGAGATACGATCGATGTGTAACGTGAAAGTGTCGATTTGAATTAAGATTTATAAATAGTGGAGGTAACGAAGGTTTCTCCCAACCGAAGTTTAAACAAATATATCAAAGTCTAACTTCTCCTGAGTTAAATTCAAACATTGAACACAACTAGGTGAAATAAAAGAGTGAGTAGAACCCAGATTCAACACGGTATAGACTTTGCAAGAGTTTATGACTAACATACCCGTGATAATTTTATTCAGTGTTCCTCGTCACGAAAAAAAAAAAAATGCTCTCTCTTAAACTACCGGCTTTTTTTTTCTGGGACATCCTTTGGCATCACTATCCCAAATTGAACTTGACTTCACCATACGACAAAATCGAGCTAGGTGACCTTCTCTTCCACAATTAAAACACGCTTTTGATTATCGCGTGCAGCTTTGACCGATGTGTCCCTCCCCTCCGCATTTGAAACATACGATAGGTGTTCGCTCTTCTTCCTTTGAACGCGGTGTCGGGTGCCAACGCCTTCCATCATTGTTGAACATTCTCTTATTGAAATGTCCATTCTTATTATTTTGACCATGATTACCACCGGCGGGTTACCATTCATCGCATGTTAATTCCCCCACGATGGTTATCATTGTTCTGATGATCAAGTATCACCCAGACGATTATCATGTTGTTGGTCGTCGCTTCTTTTGGTTGTGCCGACTCGTTATCGCTGCTTCCACTAATCGAGCCCTATTTACAACATCTAAATATAAACAAAGTTTATGAGAAATAAGATATCGGCGATCTCCGCTTTCAAACTCTTAAAAACATCGCGCGCCATTCGCCTCCTCATTATCGACCAAATGGGATGCAAACCGAGACAACTCGCAAATTTAGCCTCGTATCATGACGACGGTATCATATTGTTTTGCTTCCAACTTGATAAACTCCACCTCCTTCATGTGACGAATACTTTCGGAAAGTACTTGTCGTTGAATGTTTCTTGAACTTCCCCCAAGACATCTTGAAAGCGGCCAGTCAGGTACGCTTTTACGATTCCCACCAAGAATCCGCCTTTTCACGCAACATAAAGGTGGCAAAGGGACCTTTTTTCCTCTCGAGCATCCCAAGACATCAAATATCTTGGTGATCCGCTTTAACCACGTCTCCGCCTTAAGTGGTTCTCGCTTTCCCAAAAACTCCGGTGGTCCCAGCCTCCTTGAATTGCTTAATGGTGACCAACCGTGGTTTGCCATTGTTTCCTCCTCGCATTATGAATGAGAGTCTCTCTCTTCACGATGTTGCATGAATTCTAAAAGCTCCTAAACGACTCATTGCTCATTCATCAATTGATCGCTGTTGTTGTTTACAAGAGGATTATCGCCATCCTCAGACATTGTCCTCGATTATTGATCCGTGGAGACTCAACGGTCTCCTATGGCTCCATTGCTATTCTCAACATTCTCTGATGTCATTTTCAAATACCGCCACAAAACAAGGGTTAATTAACATCACATATTATCCCTATACTCGACCGACCAATTAAATATCAAATAAACTTAGGTAGGTCATACTAACGAAGAATTTCCCTGCCTCCCTCTCCTAGTTCTAGTCTCACATCTTAGCCAGGATCATATCCCTAAGCTTTGATACCAACCGTGACGCCCCCAAAATAGGTATACATCACCTATTCTCGAGTCGCCAAATACATGGTATGTAATACAAATACAACTTAATTATACAACCGTCGTAAAATACGACAAAAACATAAGTCGTGAGTTTTAATACAAATATTGTCGCCTAGACAATATTCAAACTCAAATTCAATATTATTACATTTATTTTCCACTATTTCACCGAATAAAGTGAGGACTACTAATGCTATCATCTCGTCCGCTACCCGCTCCCCGACTAGTCCTCGCCACGCTCTCATTTCCTCAAGAGAACAATAAAAGTAAAAGGGTGAGCTCAACTAGCCCAAGAGAAAATATTATGACTAAGATAATGCGTAATATATTATCGTTAGCCTTCAATGTTGTTAAACCGATACAATATAACAACCATCAAGTTTAATCATAGCAGAACAAGCAATCCATTAAAAGAGTCAAGAGAGAATAAAATCTACTATCTTTTATGATTTAAAAGGTTTTTCATCACTTTTATCACTGACTCACTTTTAATAAATAATCCACATCATCGAATCACCCCTACACACTACTAGAAGGATATTCTTTAAGATCATCACGACCACAATTATCCATGCACTACGGGCCAAGAATATTTGTGTATTCAATAATGGTCATGATCATGCCAACAATCGTCCCATCAATGCACTACGCCCAATGAGGACTTTTTTCCACATCATTTGTAACATTACTACCATGATTACAATCAATAATCCTCGGTCATAATCATACCAAGTCCATCTATGCACTATAGGCCACAGATGACTTTCAACAAAATATAAACATGAGGATGATGACAATGATATAAGAATTCAATAAAACAAGTTCAAGAATTATTTTATCCAGAACTAATAACGCCCAAATTGTCAACATGATACCGCTTTGTAGAGTAAAATTCAAGAATGCTCGTAAGAATATTTCCATGAAAAGATATCGATGAAGCGCAAATATCAAGGATATTCCACTAATTTCATGGAGTATAGAAGTCAAAACTTTAACCAACCGAGTATAATAAGGAATGGAATAACAAAAGAAATCACCAGCATGCGATAGATCGCATACAGCAAAAGTTATTCCAATGTAATAATAAATAATCTAATCAGTCCCAAGAAAACGCATGCATATGATATATTCCAACAAAATAATAAAGATTTAAATCAAGTCCCACAGAAAAACGCATGCATGTGATATTCCAATGTAATAATAAAGATTTTAATCAGTCCCACAGAAAACGCATGCATGTGATATTCCAATGTAATAATAAAGATTTTAACCAGTCCCCCAAAACGCATGCAGAACGCATGTAATAAGATGATGTCCCAAGATGTGTCCAAATGTAATGATAAAGAATGGAACAATGTAAGAATTTCACCAAGTATAGGGTAGCCCACAGATACAAAAGTTATTCCAATGTAATAATAAAGAATGGAATAATGTAAGTTCTCTTCATGGATAAGAAAGAAATAATACTCCCTACCTTAAAAAACCTTAGATAAACTGGAATAAATAAGGTAAATAGAGACTCTCTTCTTTCTATAATTTCTCTCTATAATAATCGCCTAAAGCTTTTGTGAATTGGTGAGAAATGAAGGAAGAATGAGCTTCTATTTATAGAAAAATATAGTTTCGATAATCGCACGCTTTTGGGGCTCAAAAATTTACAAAGACAATACCTCCAACTTTTCCTTTATTTTTAATTTAGTCATGGAAGTATTATCAAACTTGCACCACCTCCCCCTAATAGTAAATAATGTGATTCAATAGTAAATTATGTGAATCAATAGTTCTAGATATGTGAAAATACGAATTACAAAGATAAGACTTCCATCTATACCTCCATTTTTAACTTAGTCATGCAAGTATTATCAATCTTGCACCAACTCCCCTAATAGTAACAAGAATGTGAAACAATAGTATACACATGTGAACAAATAGTTATAATCATGTGAAATAATAGCAATCAATTGCTCATTTATCCTAATAAATACCCGATCGTCAATATAACCTCCACATCAATTATTATCGAAATAATTGTCGATTTTCACTAACACAAATAATTCCAACACAATGAAACCATTTTTATCAAAAATATAAATTTTGAAATTTCAAAGTTTGATTTTTCCCAAAAAAAGTCAACTGTCGACTTTTTTTGACCAAATAGTGAATTCTAAAAATTTTGTGTTTATAGACTATTTTTACTAATTTCATCGCTCCGACTCAAATATCACGTCCGCTGGCTCCAAATTCAACTCCTAACACAACTTCAATTTTAATAACATTCATCATTAATATTATAACTCACAATATTTATCAACCAGTCGCTCCTGTGAAAGAGGGGCTTTCCAATAAGGATTTCTCCCTATCATGCAAGCAATTAGTGACCAAACCTCTCCTCGATGTAACTTCTAGATATTGTAAATATTGCAATTTAATAATATGAATAACTTTGTCGCCTCAATTATTGATTTAATAAAATAACATATTATGCAGATGATACTACGACAATAATCAATCAATAATACGAGATATATGATGCAATTACATCGTAGCAATAATTGAGTATAACCGAGTGACTTCTCACGTAAGCATCAATAATCAATACCGTGTGCTACTACGCAACCAATGCAGACATCGCATTTTTTTACTACCGAGTAGTAGTTCAACAATTTTAATGGTAAACTTCCGCCCGTTATTTTTATAAAAAGATAATTTCGCTGCTTTCTAACTACGACAATACTTCCGCTAGGGGTCCACTAATGATTGTGTCCGTCAGCATTTAATATTCCCCGACAAAAAGAATATTCCCCACCAATCGAATATTTTATAACAAACTTGCATACTTTGAAAAAAATTTATAAATACTACCCACAACTATAACATTATATCAAATCCACACCATAATATTCAAAAAAATATTTTGATAAATTTAAATCTTTATTCATAAAATCTGGGTTTCACAATCTCCCTCCTTATGAAATTTCGCCCTCAAAATTTACGTACGCACTTGATATGCCAAAGAGGTGAGGATACCTTGACTTCATTTCGATTCTAACTCTCGAGGTATAACCTTTGAGTGTTGAATACGATCCTTCTTATCCAAGATTTTAACACGATCTCCTCATACGCTAAATCTTCCGCTATATCGTCTAGTTCTAATTTAATAATATGGTTCAGTCGTCCACATATTTACGTAACATCGATACGTGAAAAACGTTATGAACACGCCGACATACTTGGCGGTAAAACGAGTCTATAGGCCACGCCCTACTCGATCGAGGATTTCAAATGGGCCAATTAAATCGAGGGTTGAGATTTCCTCTCTTCGTCGATTCTTGCTTCTAGAATAACGCCTCTTCGAACCTTCTTCATTCATCACCTCGTGTAGCTTGAGCGGATTTAACTTTATCGATTAAAGTCAATTCTAATCGATATTCGTTATCTTCACGTGGGTTCCTAGAGTCTTTAACTCTATCTTCATCATTTGTAAGTCGCATTTAAATGGGTCTTTGTGTTAACAACATCGCACTCAGTAAACGCATACGATCTTCTACTCAACGCGTCACCTACCACGCTCGCTTTCCCACGATGGTATCGAATGGTACGATCGTAATCTTCAATGTAAATGAGCCAACGCTCTTTGCGCATGTTACGCTCATTTTTAGTTAAAGAAATATTTGAGGGTTTTAGAAATGGGTTTTGTATCGGGGTCAATACAAAATTCGATTTCACGCCTAGGGGTAGGCTAAGAAGTCTTCAAGAATACGTCAGAAAAATTTATTAACAATAGAAATATCATTCAAAATCGTGACTTCTCATCCAAGACTTGGGTAACACGTCACATTGATACCTATCAACTTGCCATCGCTATTCACAACGCCGCCTACGTAAAGTCCGGCTTCTTGCATTCCACACAAGGAAGTCAACAACGAAAAGGACCGGCTCTTTACTTATGGCTTGATATGACAATGATTGACTTTAGTGGTTTGGTTGCTTGAATTCGCATAACAAAGTTGGTTAGAATATGAAAGCTAACAACCTTACGAAAAAGCATGATGAGTAGTTAACCAATCGATTCCTAAAATCACATCAAAGGCAAGTATTTTCAAAGAGATATGATCGATGTAACGTGAAAGTGTCGATTTGAATTAAACAAGATTTATAAATAAGTGGAGGTAACGAAGGTTTCTCCCAACCGAAGTTTAAACAGATATATCAAAATCTAACTTCTCCTGAGTTAAATTCAAACATTGAACACAACTAGGTGAAATAAAAGAGTGAGTAGAACCCCAGATTCAACACTGGTATAGACTTCACAAAGAGTTTATGACTAACATACCCGATAATTTTATTCAAAGTTCCTCGTCACGAAAAAAAAAAAAACGCTCTCTTCTTAAACTACCGGCTTTGTTGTCCGGGACATCCTTTGTGCATCACTATCCCAAATTGGACTTGACTTCACCAAACGACAAAATCGAGCTAGGTGACCTTCTTCCACAATTAAAACACGCTTTGATTGTCAAGATCGCAGCAGCTTGACTCGATGTGTCCCTCCCCGCAGATTTGAAACATACGATAGGTGGTCGTTCTCCTTCTTCTTCCTTTGAACGGTGTCAAAATGCCGACGCCTTTCATCATTATTGAACCTTCTCTCTTGAAATGTCCATTCTTATTATTTTGACCATGATTACCAATCAAATGGTTACCATTCATGGCATGATAATTCCCCACCATGCTTATTATTGTTCGCTTTGGTGATCATCAATCGCAGACGATTATTATCATGTTGTTGGTCGTTGCCTTTTGGTCATGGCTGACTCGTTATCGCGCTCCAATAATCGAGCCCTATTTACAACATCTAAATATAAACAAAGTTTATGAGAAATAAGATATCGACGATATCCCGGTTTCAAACCTCTTAAAAACATTCGCGCCATTCGCTCCTCATTATCGACCAAATGGGATGCAAACCGAGACAACTCGCAAATTTAGCCTCGATCATGACACACTGGCCATATTGTTTTGTTCCAACTTGATAAACTCCACCTCCTTCATGTGACGAATACTTTCGGAAAGTACTTGTCGTTGAACAACTCTTGAACTTCTCCCAAGACATCTTGAAAAGGCCAGTCGGTAACGCTTTTTATGATTCCCACCAAAGAATCCGCCTTTCACGCAACATAAAGGTGGCAAAGGAAACTTTTATCTCTCGAGCATCCCAAGACATCAAATATCTTGGTGATCCGCTTAACCATGTCTCCGCCTTTAAGTGGTTCTCGCTTTCCCAAAACTCCTGGTGGTCCCAGCCTCGAATCGCTTAATTGCTTAGTGACCAAACCGTGGTTTGCCATTGTTTCCTCCTCGCATTATGAATGAGAGTGGCCTTCACCGATGTTGCATGAATTCTAAAAGCTCCTAAACGCATCATCGCTCATCAATTGATCAATGTTGTTGTTTACAAGAGGATTATCGCCATCCTGTCAGACATTGTCCCGATTATCGATCCGTGGAGACTCAACGGTCTCCTCATGGCTCCATTGCTATTCTCAACATTCTCGATGTCATTTTCAAATACCGCCACAAAACAAGGGTTAATTAACATATCACATATTATCCCTATACTCCTAATCGACCAATTAAATATCAAATAAACTTAGGTAGGTCATACTAGCGAAGGAATTCCCCAGCCTCCCCCTCCTAGTTCTAGTCTCACATCTTAGCCAGTGATCATATCCCTAAGCTTTGATACCAACTGTGACGCCCCCAAAATAGGTATACATCACCTATTCTGAGTCGCCAAATACATGGTACATAATACAAATACAACTTAATTATACAACCGTCGTAAAAGTACGACAAAAACATAAGTCGTGAGTTTTAATACAAATATTGTCGCCTAGAACAATATTCAAACTCAAATTCAATATTATTACATTTATTTTCCACTATTTCACCGAATAAAGAGAGACTACTAATGCTATCATCCGTCCGCCACCCGCTCCCCGACTAGTCCCTCGCCACGCTCTCATTTCCTCAGAGAACAATAAAAGTAAAAGGGTGAGCTCAACTAGCCCAAGAGAGGAAATATTATGACTAAGATAATGCGTAATATATTATCGTTAGCCTTCAACAAAGGTTAAACCGATACAATATAACAACCATCAAGTTTAATCAGCAAATGAACAAGCAATCCATTAAAAGAGTCAAGAGAGAATAAAATCTACTATCTTTTATGATTTAAAAGGTTTTTCATCACTTTTATCACTGGACTCAAATTTAATAAATAATCCACATCATCGAATCACCCCTCGCACTACGCCAAGGATATTCTTTAGTATCACGACCACATCCATCCATGCACTACGCCCAAGAATATTTGTGTATTCAATAATGGTCATGATCATGCCAACAACTCGTCCCATCAATGCACTACGGCCAATGAGGACTTTTTTTACCACATCATTTGTAACATTACTACCCATGATTACAATCGAATAATCCTCGTCATAATCATACCAAGTCCATCTATGCACTATAGGCCACAATGACTTTCAACAAAATATAAACATGAGGATGATGACAATGATATAAGAATTCAATAAAACAAGTTCAAGAATTATTTTATCCAGAACTAATAACGCCCAAATTGTCAACATGATACCGCTTTCAGAGTAAAATTCAAGAATGCTCGTAAGAATATTTCCATGAAAAGATATCGATGAAGCGCAAATATCAAGGATATTCCACTAATTTCATGGAGTATAGAAGTCAAAACTTTAACCAACCGAGTATAATAAGGAATGGAATAACAAAAGAAATCACCAAGTGCATGCGATGATAGATCAAGATGCGCAAAGTATTCCAATGTAATAATAAATAATCGGAATCAGTCCCATGAAAAACGCATGCATGTGATATTCCAACAAATAATAATAAATTTTAATCAGTCCCACAGAAACGCATGCATGTATGTGATATTCCAATGTAATAATAAAGACGGAATCAGTCCCACAGAAAACGCATGCATGTGATATTCCAATGTAATAATAAAGACGGAACCAGTCCGCATGTAGAACGCATGCATGTGATGTTCCAAATGTAATGATAAAGAATGGAACAATGTAAGAATTTCACCAAGTATAGGGTAGCTCACAGATATAAAGTTATTCCAATGTAATAATAAAGAATGGAATAATGTAAGTTCTCTTCATGGATAAGAAAAGAAATAAATAATACTCCCTACCTTAGAAAAACTCGGATACTCGAATAAGTGAGGTAGTAGCATTTCTTCTTCTTTCTATAATAATTCTCTCTATAATAATCGCCTAAAGCTTTTGTGAATTGGTGAGAAATGAAGGAAGAATGAGCTTCTATTTATAGAAAAATATAGTTTCGATAATCGCACGCTTTTGGGGCTCAAAAATTACAAAGACAATACCTCCAACTTTTCCTTTATTTTTAATTTAGTCATGGAAGTATTATCAAACTTGCACCACCTCCCCTATAGTAAATAATGTGATTCAATAGTAAATTATGTGAATCAATAGTTCTAGATATGTGAAAATACGATTAATTACAAGATAAGACTTCCATCTATACCTCCATTTTTAACTTAGTCATGCAAGTATTATCAATCTTGCACCAACTCCCCTAATAGTAACAAGAATGTGAAACAATAGTATACACATGTGAACAAATAGTTATAATCATGTGAAATAATAGCAATCAATTGCTCATTTATCCTAAGTAAATACCCGATCGTCAATATAACCTCCAAGACATCAATTATTATCGAAATAATTGTCGATTTTCACTAACACAAATAATTCCAACACAATGAAACCATTTTTATCAAAAATATAAATTTTGAAATTTTGAAGTTTGATTTTTCCCAAAAAGTCAACTGCTGACTTTTCACCCAAATAGTGAATTCCTAAATTTTGTGTTTATAGACTATTTTTACTAATTTCATCGCTTCCTGACTCAAATATCACGTCCAAGGCTCTCCAAATTCAACTCCAACACAACTTCAATTTTAATAACATTCATCATTAATATTATAACTCACAATATTTATCAACCAGTCGCTCCTGTGAAAGAGGGGCTTTTCCAATAAGGATTTCTCCCTATCATGCGCAATTAGTGACCACCAAACCTCTCCTCGATGTAACTTCTAGACATTGTAAATATTGCAATTTAATAATATGAATAACTTTTTCGCCTCAATTATTGATTTAATAAAATAACATATTATGCAGATGATACTGCGACAATAATCGAATCAATAATACGAGAGATATGATGCAACAATTATCAGAGTAATAATTGAGTATAACCGAGTGACTTCTCACGTAAGATCAATAATCAATACCGTGTGCTACTATGCAACCACGCCAGACATCGCATTTTTTACTACCGAGTAGTTCAATTGCTTTAATCTGTAACACTTCCGCCGTTATTTTTATAAAAGATAATTTTTTGTCATTTTCAAAATCTACGATAATAATTCCGTCGTCATTTAAATATTCCCGGGGAATCCACCAATGATTGTATTTTATAACAACTTGCATTTAATATTCCCCGACAAAAAGAATATTCCACAATAATAATCGAATATTTTATAACAACTTTATTATACTTTAATAAAATTTTATAAATACTACCCACAACTATAACATTATATCAAATCCACACCATAATATTCAAAAAATATTTGCACAATGTAAAAATATTTAATAATTGGAGTAAGTTTAGAAACTTTAAATATCTTTATTCATAAAAGTTATAACTTAAAATATTTTTAATTCATTTATTTCTTTTTAAATGATTTTTAATTCAATAAAACCATTTTAAACTATTTATTTAATATAATTATTAAATAAACTTAATATCATTAATATTATATTATTAATGAAATTTACCTTTAAATATCAAAAGTTAGATTTTATAACTTTAAATATCTTTAAACTATTTATTTTCATTTAAAATGATTTTTATAATATTAAAATCATTTTTAATTAATTATTTAATATAATTACTAAATAAATCTAATATCATTAATATTTAATAATTAATGAAACTTATCTTAAAATATTAAAAATTTTATTTTATAACTTAAAATATTATTAAATACCTTATTATTATTTAAAATGATTTTTAATACAACAAAATCATTTTTTAATTAATTTATTTAATACATTTATTAAATAATTTAAATACCAATAATATCCAAATAAATATTAATATTTATGAAAAATATGTCAAATTATCAAAAGTTACTTTTATAACTTAAAATAATTTTTAAAACTATTTTTGTAATTTTCAGAATTTATTTACTATTTTTAAATGATTTTTAGAATTTAAATTAGTTAATTATAATAAGTTTGTCGCTAAAGCCCTTTGGCGACAGAATCTGTCGCCTTAGGTGTTCTTGAGAAACCCAGGTGTTCATACTCAGTGTTCAAGTGAGCTACTTTGACCACGCTTAATTCAGTGTCTACTAATGTTTCTGGGATAACTAATGGTCAGATCTTGTAGTGTTAATGTAACACTACATGAAACAACCAATAACCAGGTCATACATCATCACAATCAAACGTTATTAAGCTTTGAACTAGTTGTCAGAACGTGTTCATCATATTCTGGGCTGCCCAGAATTTTCTGTCATGGCCGGTCAACGCTTTTGATGGCCTTATATCGTGCAACATGTTCATGGTAAAGGTGGTTTAGACGTCGGGCTATGTAGCCAAACTAACATTGTATCGTTTTTAATCATTGTCCAAGTCTAAACATCAACAATACGATAGATTTAAGCTTCAGAAAAGCGTGTCAGAGACTGTTCTTCATTTCTGGGTTTTCCAGAAATGAAGAACAGATCGGGAGTGCATGTTTGGACTTCCACTACATGCTAGTCTTGTAATATTTTCATGATATAAGAGTTCTAGATTGTAGCTAGCATGCAAGACCACAGATCTATTACATAAAAACACCATAACAACAAACAAATCTCTAGATCCATGCCGGTCAAACCATGTCAGAGATGGTGGTCATACGTTTTCTGGGTTACCCAGAAAACAGAAACGTGATCGAGCTATGGTTTGACCGTCTATCAAATACATCATGTTAGTCATCTAGGTTATTTAAAAGCTTTAATATATAGTACATATACCATACTATAACATTTAAACAACAATAGAAACAAATCGACAAACACACGAGATCTCTCATGCTTAAGAACTTACTTTGTCGAATGTTCAGGTAAGTTTCTGGGTTACCCAGATTTGAAAAGTCATGGTCGGTCAACGACCTTTGACTGTGATTATCTCACATTATAAGCATGATCTGGTCCTGATACAAGTCCTAGATTACAGACCTCATATCACACTACATGATTAAACCTTTAAACAACAAATTACATACACAGATGAGATTCAGATGGTCCGACATTCATCATCGGACCTTAAAAACAAAAATTTTGAGTTTTGTAAAACATCAAATCCGAGCCTCTAGATGTTATGGATCTAACATCTAGCAACCCGAATCACTTTGTTAGACTCCATACTACATATTTAACACAAAAAATTTTAACATCAAACATAAGATCAAGGTCGATTATAAAATAGGGTTCATACCTTTTTGTGGGCAAATCTGATTTCTATGCTTCTGATTTGTTAAGTGTGATAGTGGGGCTTGATTTATGACTGATCTAGTAAGGAAATTTCGGAGGTTTTAGAGAGAGAAGTTCTATGATGAGTGTTTGTGCAAATTAGTATAAATGTGACATTTTCTCTCTCTTGATCTATACAAATAACATGTATGCAATGTATTGGATGATCACATGGCTGAGATTTGTAGCTTGTAGGTTCATAGCTAGGTAGACTAGGGTGGCTAGCAAGATTTGGATAAGATTTGTCTAACAATAATTCAAGAATGGGACAAAAAGGGTATTTTAGTAATTTTGCAAATAAGTCAAAGTGTATTCTTGTCCAAGGTGCTTGAATCTAGGGTTTAATCACTAGATTTTTAACTTTAAAGTTTCTCAAATAATTACTAGGGTTTGGACAATTAAAAATTAAAGTGTAGTAAAATTTTAAATTAAAACATACTAATTAAATTAGGGTTTTTAATAAAAATTAGGGTTCTTTAATTATCATTAGGGTTCCCAAATTAACAATTCAATTTGCTAAAATAATAATTAGGGTTTCTAAAATTTGCAATTAGGGTTTCTAATTATCAAATTAGGGTTTCAAATATTTAAATTAGGGCTTTCAAATATTAATTAGGGTTTCTATCTAATTAACATTAATTCTATAATATGCACATAATTCGTATAACACAATTTCTGACCGACCTTAATTTCCAGTTTTGAGTTCCCAATTATGGTTTATGACAGTAACACTAGGGTTTGTTGTCATACACCATAATTGACTAACCAATATCAGTCTACACATATACTGTATATATTTATAATACCGAAAAATAATATTATACCTAATATAATATTATTGTTCTCATTCATAGCTCAAAATCCAAAATTAGGGTTTGGATTTCATTTCGATTTATCTTCATATATAACATGCATTATTAATTAAGTTAAGATAATTAACATAATAATCAACTAAAATTCATATAATAAAAAGTAATTATAATAATTCCAATAATCATTTCATATATTATTTAAATAATATAAAAATCATATTTTCATAGAAAATAAATAATAAAGACATTTCTACTATAAAATTAATTATTATAAGTATATACTTTATAATAATCAATATTTCTAAAATAAAATTGTTTGAAATTATTCATGAAATAAATAATTTTATTTATCACATATATACATACACATTACTTGACACATATTCTCATCTTTAAAATAAAAAAAAATTAATATGCAAAATTTCTTATTTATTTATATAGAAAATATTCAGGTTATTATAGTAACTAATTCATGAACGGTCCAGATTAATTTACTTTAATCTGACGGTCCATATTTAAAGAAAAATCTTTTAAATAAAATATAATATATTCTATTTATAATCTAATAAAACGAATAACTTTATAAAAAATTTTACTATGCAAATACTATGCAGGCACTATGCAAACACTATGCATAATAAAATATAATATATTCTAATTATTGTCTAATAAAATAGATAACTTTATAAAAGTATTCATTTTATATAAAAAGATTTTACTATGCAAAATACTATCGTAAACTATGTAACACTATGCATAATAGAATATAATATATTCTATTTATAGAATAACTTTATAAAAGTATTATGTTTTATATAAAAAGATTTTACTATGCAACACACTATGCAGACACTATGCAACACTATGCATAATAGAATATAATATATCATATTTATAGAATAACTTTATAAAAGTATTTTGTTTTATTACATTAATAATACCAATAAAACAAAACTGAGTGACTTATCACGTAAGCATCAATAATCAATACCATGTGCTACTATGCAACCACGCCAGATTCTTTGTTTTTTTACTAAGAGTAGTTCAACAAAGATAAGCTCGTAAAACTTCCGTCGTTATTTTTATAAAATATTTTTGTCGTTTTCTCAATCCGACAATAATTCCGTTGCGGGGTCCACCAATGATTATACCGTTATACGGATATTCCCCGACAAAAAGAATATTCTCCGACCAATCGAATATTATACAACAACTTGCATACTTTTCAAAATTTATAAATACTACCCACAACTATAACATTTTCTCAAATCCACACCATAATATTAAAATATATATATATATATATATATATATATATATATATTTCGAGAAAATTAAATCTTTATTCATAAAATTCGGGGTCTCACAGAAATCATTATCGGAAAGCCCCATCTTTCTTGGGAATGATCTGGTTGTTAAATATTGTGAGTTATAATATTAATGATGAATAACTTCATGTTGATTAAAGATGAAATTGATAGTTCCATTGTGTTGGGATTATTAGTGTTAGTGGAAATCAATATTTATTTCGATAATAATTGATCTATGGAGGTTATATTGACCAATCGGGTAATTGATTGGATAAATGAGCAATTAATTGCTATTAATTCACATACTTATAACTATTTGTTCACATGTGTGTACTATTGATTCACATGCATGTACTATTAGGGGAGGTGGTGCAAGATTGATAATACTTGCATGACTAAATTAAAAATGGAGGTATAGATGAATGTACTATACTGTAATTATTTTTTCACATGTATAGAACTATTGAGTCACATGATTGTACTATTGATTCACATGATATACTATTAGGGGAGGTGGTGCATATTTGATAATACTTGCAGGACTAAATTAAAAATGAAGGAAAATATAAAGGTATTATACTATAATATTTTGAGCCCCAAAACGTGCAATTATTGAAACTATATTTTCCAATAAATAGAAGCTCATTCTTCCTTCATTCTTACCAATTCACTAAGACTCACAAGAGCAATTATAGAGAGAGAAGCTATAGAGAGAGAAACTATAGAAAGAAAGAAGAAGAGAAGTCTGCTACTTCACTATTCTAGTATCCTGTCTTCTTCTGAGATAAGGGATATTATTTGTTATATTCGTAAGGGATATTATTTGTGACGCCCCCAAAACAGGTATACATCACCCATCTTGAGTCGCCAGATACATGGTACATAATTCAAATACAACTTAATAATACAACTGTCGTGTATAATACGACAAAACATAAACTGTGAGTTTGAATACAAATATTGTCTACTAGAGAGTATATAAACTCAAAAGGAGTCCTCATTATAATTATTATCACACTATTTCACAGAATAGTGAGGACTACTAATGCAAACATCTAGGACCATCACTCTGTTCCCCGACTAGTCCCATTTCGTTCTCATTTCACAAGAGAACGAGAAAAGAAAAGGTTGAGCTCAACTAGCCCAGTAAGAAATATTATGACTAAGATAATGCAGAATAAATTATCAATAGCCTTCAACAGTATAACAACTGATAGAATATAATAGACAACAAGTTTTAGACCAAAAATTGCAGCGGAATAAGCAATCCATTAGAAGAGTCAAGTAGAGAATAAAATCTACTATCTTCTATGATTTAAAAGGTTTTCATCACTTTTATCATTTGGGACTCGACTTAATAAATAATTCACATCATCAAATCATCCCTGCACTACAGGCCAAGGATATTCTTTAGTATCACGACCACGAATTATCCATGCACTACGGCTAAAGATAATCATATTTTCATCAACGGTCCTGATCATGCCATAAAATAATTCATCTTTGCACTACGGTCAAAGAGAATCTATAGCCATAATCATACCAAAAAACTGTCCATCAATGCACTACGGGCCAATGATGACTTTTTCCACATCATTTGTAATATTACGGTTATGATTATACCGAATAATCTCTGGTCATAATCATACCAAGTCCATCTATGCACTACAGGCCACGGATGACTTTCAAAAAAAATAAACATGAGGATGATGACAATGATATAAGAATTCAATAAAACAAGTTCAAGAATTAATTTGTCCAGGAACCAATAATGTCCAAATTGTCAACATGATATTTCTTTGTGGAGTAAAATTCAAGAATGCTCAGAAGAATATTTTCATGAAAAGATACTGAATGAAGCGCAAATATCAATGATATTCCACTAATTTCATGGATTATAGAAGTCAAAACTTTAACCAACTGAGTATAATAAAGAATGGAATAACAAAAGAAATCACCATGCATGCGATGAAGCCCTTGCAGACGAGTTATTCCAATGTAATAATAAATAACAGAATCGAGGTTCGTACAGAAAAGCATGCACATGGGATATTCCAATAGAATAATAAAAGGCGGAATCAGTCCGTACAAAACGCATGCATGACGATATATTCCAAAGAAAATAATAAAGATTTTAACCAGTCCCAAGGCGAGAAACCATGAACATGATATTCCAATGAGAACAATAAAGAGGCGGAACTAGGTCCGCGTAGAATGCATGAGCGAGGATGTTCCAAATGAGAATGATAAATAATGGAACCAGTGCGGCGTAAACGCATCGACGTGGATGTTCCAACAGAATGATAAAGAATGGAATAACAAAAGAATTTCACCAAGTATAGGGTAGCCCGTGTATACAGGTTATTCCAATAGAATAATAAAGAATGGAATAACAGATGTTTTCTTCATGGATAAGAAAGAAATAATACTCCCTACGAGTACAACAAATAATATTCTCTACCTTAGAAGAAACTGGATATAGAAGTAGTGAAGTAGCAAAATACTTTTCGTCTTTCTCTCTATAATAATTGCTCTATAGCTTTAGTGAATTGGTCAGAAATGAAGGAAGAATGAGCTTCTATTTATAGGAAAATATAGTTTTGATAATTGCGTTTTTTGGGGCTCAAAAATTACAAATCTGATACCTCCAACTTTTCTTTCATTTTTAATTTAGTCCTGCAAGTATTATCAATCTTGCACCAACTCCCCTAATAGTAAATCATGTGAATCAATAGTACAATCATGTGAATAAATAGTATAATCATGTCAAAAATTAATTACAATACAGTACCTTCAACTATACCTTCATTTTTAACTTAGTCATGCAAGTATTATCAATCTTGCACCACCACCCCTAATAGTATAAGAATGTGAATCAATAGTACCCCGTGAATAGTATCCCATGAATAGTAACTCGTGAATAGTACTCTGACACGAAAAGTGCTTCGAATACCCGAGTGAACAATATAACCTCCAGACATCAATTATCATCAAAATAAATGTCAATTTCCACTAACACTAATAATCTCAATACAATGGAACAATCAATTTCATCTTTAATCAACACAACTTATTCATCATTAATATTATAACTCACAATATTTAACAACCAAGTCATTCCCAGGAAAGAGGGGGCTTCCGATAAGGATTTCTCCTTATTGGCGCGCAATTAGGTGAATAAACCTCTCCTTGTCAGAACTTCTAGACATTGTCAATATTGCAAGTAATAATATGAATAACTTTGTCGCCTCAATTATTGATTTAATAATAATAAATATTATGCGGATGATCTTGTGACAATAATTGAATCAATAATATGAGAGATTTGATCACGTGATTCTTTCGTGAGTAATAATTGAGTATAACCGGTGACTTTTACGTAAGCATCAATAATCAATCTGTGTGTACTATGCAACCACGCCATTCATCGTACTTTTACTAATGGGTAATTCAACGGTTTTAATCTCAGTAACACTTCCTACCGTTATTTTCATAAAAATATTTTTGTCGTTTTCTCATTCCGACAATAATTTCATTGTGGGATCCACCAATGATTGTACCGTCGTACGAATATTCCTCGACAAAAAGAATATTCTCCGACCAATCAAATATTATACAACAACTTGCATACTTTGCAAAATTTATAAATATTACCCAAACCTATAACATTATATCAAATCCACACCATAAAAATTATTTCGAGAAAATTAAATATTTATTCATAAAATCTGGGGTCTCACATTATTTGTTGTATTCGTAAGGGATAATATTTGTTGTATTCATAAGGGGTATTATTTATTTTATATTCTGAAGAGATATTATTTTTCGTATTCGTATGAATATTATTTTTGTTCAATTTTCGTAAGGAATATCATCTTCGTTCAATATTTGTAGGAATATTATTTTCGTTCAACAGTCGTAAGGGGTATTATTTATTTCATATTCTAAAGAGATATTATTTTTTTCGTATTCGTATGGATATTATCTTCGTTCAATATTCGTATGAAATAATATTTTCTTCCATACTCTGTAGTATTTAAGTAATATTATTTCGTTTTGTATTCCTACTTCTACACTTATTTTGTTGAAGTATTGCTTATACACTCCGTGAAATTAGTAGAATATCCTTGATATTTGCGCTTCATCCAGTATCTTTTCATGGAAATATTATTCTGAGCTTTCTTGATAATTATTGATCTTTTTATGCCGGAATACTATTCACGAGTTACTATGCATGAGTTACTATTTATGAGTTACTATTCACCCGATTACTATTCACTCGAATATTATTCACTCGGGTATTCGGGGCACTTTTTCGTGTCAGAGTACTATTCACGAGTTACTATTCATAGGTTACTATTCACCCGATTATTATTTATTCGGGTATTCGGAGCACTTTTTGTGCCAAAGTACTATTCATGAGGTACTATTCCTGAAGTACTATTCACCTGAAAAATATATTTTTTTTCTATCCAAATTATTTTTGATACATGAATATTATTCTTGAATTTTACTCCACAAAGCAGTATTATGTTGACAATTTGGATATTTTTAAACTCTGGATAAATTTAAAGTCTTTAATATTTATCCTTGATTTCGTTTTAATAATGCTTATATCATTGTCATCATCCTCATGTTTATATTGTGATGAAAGTCATCTTTGGCTTACGTGCATAGATGGACTATTGATTTGTATGATTATGACCAGGGATTATTTGGTATAATCATGACCGTAATGTTACAAATAATGTGGTAAAAGTCCTCATTGGCCTGTAGTACATTGATGGACAATTGTTGGTATGATTATGACCAGGGATTATTCGGTATAATCATGACCATTGATGATTACACAAATATCCTTGGCTCGTAGTGCAGGGATGATTCGATGATGTGGTTTATTTATTAAGCTGAGTCTCAGCGATAAAGTTGATGATAAACTTTTTAAATCATAGAAGATAGTAGATATCATGCTCTACTTGACTCTTCTAATGGATTGCTTGTTCCGCTGCAGTTAAACTTGATGTTTATTGTATTTTATCAGTTTAACACTGTTGAAGGCTAACGATAATTTATTCTGCATTATCTTAGTCATAATATTTCTTACTGCGCTAGTTAAGCTCACTCTTTTGCTTTCATTGTTCTCTTCAGGATATGAGAACGTAGTCGGGACTAGTCGGAAAACAGAGTGGCGGTCCGAGATGGTTGCTATAGTAGTCCTCATTATTTTATGAAATAGTGTGATAATAAATGTAATAAAGACTTCATTTGAGTTTGAATACTGTCTATGAGACAATATTCGTGTAAAAACTCTAAGCTACACTATTGTCGTATTGTATAAAAGAAGTTTGTATTTGATTTATATATCATGTATTTGGCGACTAAGAATGGGTGATGTATACCTATTTTGGGGGCGTCAAAGTTGGTATCAAAGCTTAGGGATATGATACCTGGCTGAGGTGTGAGACTAGAACTAGGAGAAGAGAGACGGGTAATTCATTCGCTAGTATGACCTACCTAAGTTTATTTATTATTTAATTGGTCGGTCAGAGTATAGGGATAATATGTGGCATGTCAATTAACCCTTGTTTTGAAACTATATTCTAGAATGATATCTGAAATACAGGAGATGGGCAATATAATATGTGACGCCACAAAAATCGGTATACATCACCTATTTTGAGTCGCCAAATACATGGTACAAAATTCAAATACAACTTAATTATACAACGATTAAGTGTAAATACGACTAAACATATGTTGTGAGTTTTAATACAAATATTGTCATCTAGACAATATACAAACTCAATGGGGTCCTCATTACATTTATTATCACACTATTTCATAGAATAGTGAGGACTACTAATGCTATTATCTGGACCATCACTGCTTTCCACGATTAGTCCCTCGCCACGCTCTCATTTCCTCAAGAGAACAATGAAAGCAAAAGGGTGAGCTCAACTAGCCCAAAGAAGAAATATTATGACTAAGATAATACAGAATAAATTATCATTAGCCTTCAACAATGTTAAATTGATAAAATATAACAAACATCAAGTTTAATTGTAGCGGAACAAGCAATCCATTAGAAGAGTCAAGTAGAGAATAAAATCTACTATCTTCTATGATTTAAAAGGTTTTTTATGACTTTTATCACGAGACTCAAATTTAATAAATAATCCACATCATCCTCGCACTACTGACCAAGGATATTCATTAGTATCACAACCACAAATTATCCATGCACCACAGCCAAAGATATTCGTGTATTCATCAATGGTCATGATCATGCCAACAACTGTCCATCAATGCACTACGAGTCAATGAGGACTTTTTCCACATTATTTGTAACATTACGCTCATGATTACACCGAATAATCCCTGGTCATAATCATACCAAGTCCATCTATGCACTACAGGCCACAGATGACTTTCAACATAATATAAACATGAGGATGATGACAATGATATAAGAATTCAATAAAACAAGTTCAAGAATTAATTTATCCAGGAATTAATAATGTCCAAATTGTCAACATGATACTTCTTTGTAGAGTAACACTCAAGAATGCTCAGAAGAATATTTCCATGAAAAGATCTTCGGATGAAGCGCCAAATATCAAGGATATTCCACTAATTTCTTGGAGTATAGAAGTCAAAACTTTAACCAACCGAAAGTATAATAAAGAATGGAATAACGAAAGAAATCACCGGGCATGCGATAGACCGCATGCATGTGTTATTCCAACATAATAATAAATAATGGAACCGGTCATGCGTAAAACGCATGCGAATAGGGATATTCCAATGTAATAATAAATAATAGAACCAGGTCATGCGTAAACGCACAGACAGGATGTTCCAACAAAATAATAAACAACGGAACCAGGTCATGCGTAAATGCACAAACAGGATGTTCCAACAGAATAATAAATAATGGAATAACAGAAGAATTTCACCAAGTATAGGGTATCCCACGTATACAGGTTATTCCAACAGAATAATAAAGAATGGAATAACAAAAGAATTTCACCAATAAGAAATACGGAATACCCCTACCGAGTACAACAATTAATATCCCTTACTGTAAAAGAAGAGTATTTTACCTAGTAGGGCGAGGATATACTCAAAGAAAACTTGCACTACGCTCAAAAGCTTTCTTAAACTCTAAAAAAATACGCTCAAGATTATAGAAGAAGAACTCTCTCTATAGTTTCTCTCTCTAGAGTTTCAGTGAATTTGTAAAAAAAATAATGAAGGAATGAACTTCTATTTATAGAAGAATGGACTGCATAGTAATTAACTCATGAACGGTCCAGATTGATTTACTTTAAATGGACGGTCTAGATTGGTTTACAATAAAATATAATATATTCTATTTATAATTTAATAAAATGAATAACTTTATAAAAGTATTCTGTTTTATATAAAAAGATTTTACTATGCAAACACTATGCATGCACTATGCATAATAAAATATAATATATTCTAATTATTGTCTAATAAAATAGATAACTTTATAAAAGTATTCTGCTTTTATATAAAAAGATTTTACTATTAGTCTAATAAAACGAATAACTTTATAAAAGTATTACATTTTATATAAAAACTTTTCTGCTTTATTACATTAATAATACTAATAAAATAAAACTCATCATCATTATTATAATTCACAATATTAATCGACGAAATGCTTCCCGGGAAAAGGGGCTTTTCATGAAGGATTTCTCCCCATTGGCGCACAATTAGGTGACCAAATCTCTTAACGACAAACTTCTGACATCGTTAATATTGTAAATAATAATATTAATAACTTTGTCATCTCAATTATTGATTATAAAATATTGAAAATAATTGAATCAAATAACATGAGATACTACGCGAAATTAATCGTAACAATAATTGAATAGTGAGTGACTTCTCACGTAAGCATCAATAATCAATATCGTGTACTACTTGCATTACATTATATTATTCTGTACTTTTAACACCAAGTGTTTCATTTAGTTAACAGTAAAACTTCAAAGTTATTTTCATAAAGTATTTTTTGTTGTTTTCTCAATTCGACAATAATTTTCGTTGTGGGGTCCACCAATGATTATCTTAGTTGTCTTTAATATTCTCACGTAAAACGAATATTTCAGACCAATCGAATATTATATAACAACTTGCTTACATTGCAAAATTTATAAATATTACCCAGAATTATAACATTATATCAAATTCATTCCATAATATTCAAACATGATATTTATAGAAAATTCATCTTTATTCATACAAGTTGGGGTCTTACATGATACATAGGAAATAACCGGGAAGGTACAATCCGAAAAGAAAGCAAGGTATTCTCATTTCTTCGAACTACCAAGTACATAAATTTCGAGTGCGAAATTTCATAAGGAGGGGAGATTGTAAGACCCCGAATTTTATGAAATAAAAGAATTCAATTTTTCTATTTTGGTAAATAGTTAAATTGATAAAAGTTTAAAGTTAAGGATGATATTTCAAAATTTTGCAAAGTAAGCAAGTTGTTATAAAATATTCGATTAGTCGGGGAATATTCGTTTTAACAGAGAATATTCGTACGACGACACAATCATTGGTGGACCCCATAAAAGAAATACTGTCGTAGTTAGAAAACGACTGAAATATTTTTAAAATAACGGCGAAAGTTTTACCGTTAAAATGTTGAACTACTCGGTAGTAAAAGTACAGTAATACATGTGGTTGCATAGTAGCACGCGGTATTGATTATTGATGCTTATGTGAGAAGTCACTCAGTTATACTCAATTATTGCTACAATAATTGTTGCATCATATCTCTCATATTATTGATTCAATTATTGTCACAATATTATCTGCATAATATTTTATATTATTAAATCTATAATTGAGACGACAAAGTTATTCAAATTATTATTTACATTATTGACAATGTCTAGAAAGTTCTGTCGAGAAAAGGGGTTAGGTAATCTAATTGTGCGCCAATAGGGAGAAATCCTTATCGGAAAGCCCCCTCTTTCCTGGGAATGATATGGTTGTTAAATATTGTGAGTTATAATATTAATGATGAATAAGTTCGTGTTGATTAAAGATGAAATTGATAGTTCCATTGTGTTGGGATTACTAGTGTTAGTGGAAATCAACATTTATTTCGATAATAATTGATGTATGGAGGTTATATTGACTAATCGGGTAATTGATCGGATAAATGAACAATTAATTGCTATTAATTCACATGCTTATAACTATTTGTTCACATGTGTGTACTATTGATTCACATGCATGTACTATTAGGGGAGGTGGTGCAAGATTGATAATACTTGCATGACTAAATTAAAAATGGAGGTATAGATGAAGGTACTATACTATATTTATTTTTTCACATGTATAGAACTATTGAGTCACATGATTGTACTATTAATTCACATGATATACTATTAGGGGAGGTGGTGCAAGTTTGATAATACTTGTAGGACTAAATTAAAAATAAAGGAAAAGATAAAGGTATTATACTGTAATATTATGAACCCCAAAACGTGCAATTATCGAAACTATATTTTCCTATAAATAGAAGCTCATTCTTCCTTCATTCTCACCAATTCACTAAGACTCACAAGAGCAATTATAGAGAGAGAAGCTATAGAAAGAAAGAAGAAGAGAAGTCTGCTACTTCACTATTCCAATATCCAGTTTTCTTCTGAGGTAAGGAATATTATTTGTTGTATTCGTAAGGGATATTAATTGTTGTATTCATAAGGGATATTATTTGTTGTATTCGTAAGGGGTATAATTTAATTCATATTCTGAAGAGATATTATTTTTCGTATTCGTATGAATATTATTTTCGTTCAATATTTGTAAGGAATATCATCTTCGTTCAATATTCGTAGGAATATTATTTTTGTTCAACAGTCGTAAGGGGTATTATTTATTTCATATTCTGAAGAGATATTATTTTTCGTATTCGTATGGATATTATCTTCGTTCAATATTCGTAGGAAATAATATTTTTTTTCCATACTCTGTAGTATGTAAGTAATATTATTTCATTTTGTATTCCTACTTCTACACTCATTTTGTTGAAGTATTGCGTATATACTCCGTGAAATTAGTAGAATATCCTTGATATTTGCGCTTCATCCAGTATCTTTTCATGGAAATATTATTCTGAGCTTTCTTGATAATTATTTATCTTTTCATACCGGAATACTATTCACGAGTTACTATTCATGAGTTACTATTTACGAGTTACTATTCACCCAATTACTATTCACCCAAATATTATTCACTCGGGTATTCGGGACACTTTTCGTGTCGAAGTACTATTCAAGAGTTACTATTCACTCGAATATTATTCACTCGGGTATTCGGGGCACTTTTCGTGTCGGAGTACTATTCACGAGGTACTATTTCTGAAGTACTATTCACATGATACTATTCACGGGGTACTATTCACCCAGAAAATATATTTTTTTCTGTCCAAATTATTTTTGATACATGAATATTATTCTTAAATTTTACTCCACAAAGCAGTATCATGTTGACAATTTGGATATTTTTAAACTCTGGATAAATTTAAAGTCTTTAATATGTATCCTTGATTTCGTTTGATTAATTCTTATATCATTGTCATCATCCTCATGTTTATATTGTGATGAAAGTCATATGTGGCTTACGTGCATAGATGGACTATTGATTGGTATAATCATGACCGTAGTGTTACAAATGATGTGGTAAAAGTCATCATTGGCCCGTAGTACATTGATGGACAATTGTTGGTATGATTATGACCAGGGATTATTAGGTATAATCATGACCATTGATGATTACATGAATATCCTTGGCATGTAGTGCAGGGATGATTCGATGATGTGGTTTATTTATTAAGTTGAGCCTCAGCGATAAAGTTGATGAAAAACTTTTTAAATCATAGAAGATAGTAGATGTCATTCTCTATTTGACTCTTCTAATGGATTGCTTGTTCCGCTGCAGTTAAACTTGATGTTTATTATATTTTATCAGTTTAACACTGTGGAAGGCTAACGATAATTTATCCTGCATTATCTTATTCATAATATTTCTTACTGGGCTAGTTAAGCTCACCCTTTTGCTTTCATTATTTTCTTCAGGATATGAGAACGTAGCCGGGACTAGTCGGGGAACAAGCAGTGGCCAATCTCGAGATGGTGGCTATAGTAGTCCTCACTATTTTATGAAATAGTGTGATAATAAATGTAATGAGGACTTCATTTGAGTTTGAATATTGTCTATGAGACAATATTCATGTAAAAACTCTAAGTTACGCTGTTGTCGTATTGTATAAAAGAAGTTTATATTTGATTTATGTACCATGTATTTGGCGACTTAGAATGGGTGATGTATACCTATTTTGGGGGCGTCACAGGAAATCTCCACCTTCGATTTATTGTCTATTTGAAATCCTCGGTCGAGTAGGAACTATGGCCTATAGACTCACCTTACCGCCAAGTATGTCTCATGTTCATAACGTTTTCACATATCTATGTTACGTAAATATGTGGAAGACCCGAACCACATTATTTATTTAGAACCAGACGAGATAGCGGAAGATTAACGAATGAAGAGGTACCTGTTAAAATCTTGGATAAGAAGGAACATATTCTACGCTCCAAGATTATACCTAAAGTCAAAGTTTTATGGAGAAACCATGATGTTGAGGAAATGACCTGGGAGTTAGAATCTGAAATGAAATTAAGGTATCCTCACCTCTTCGACATACCAGGTACGTACCCTAATTTCGAGGATGAAATTTCATAAGAAGTGGAGGTTGTAAGACCCCAACTTTTATGAATAAAGATTAATTTTTCTCGAAATATTTTTTTGAATATTAAGGTGGGAATTTGTTATAATGTTATAGTTGTTGGTAATATTTACAAATTTTGCAAAGTAAGAAAGTTGTCATAAATTAATCGATTGGTCAGAGAATATTCATTTTATCAGGGAATATTTGTACGATGGCATAATCATTGGTAGATCCCACATAGAAATTATTGTCGGAGTTAGAAAACGACATAAATATCTTTTTATAAAAATAGCGGCAATTTTTTCACCGTTAACTGTCCAAATACCCGGAGATAAAAGTACAACAATACATGTGGTTGCATAGTAGTACACAGTATTGATTATTGATGCTTACGTGAGAAGTCACTCAGTAATACTCAATTATTGCTACAGTAATTGATACATAGTATCTCACGTTATTGATTCAATTATTTTCACAATATTTTTTATTATTAAATCAATAATTGAGACGACAAACTTATTCATATTATTATTTGCATTATTGACGATGTCTAGAAAGTTCTGTCGAGAAAATGGGTTTGGTCACCTAATTGCGCGCCAATAAGGAGAAATCTTTATCGAAAAGTCCCCTCTTTCTTGGGAATGATCTAGTTGTTAATATTGTGAGTTATAATATTAATGATGAATGTTTTTAAAAATGTATTTTGTGAAGCCAAGTGAATCGAGATAAATAGAGGGGATTTTTATGATGTATTTGTTATAAATTTTGTTTATTATATGGACCCCCCCCCATCACTTACCCATTTTTCAAAATCATCGGTAGAAAGATATCTAAGTTTTGTTATATATATATATATATATATATATATATATATATATATATATATATATATATATATTCATATATGTTTGTTCACCGGGGGGTATTACCTGGTCAGGAGGGAATTATTATTATTATTATTATTATTATTATTATTATTATTATTATTATTATTATTATTATTATTATTATTATTATTATTATTATTATTATTATAAGTTTTATTTTTTTTATGGAAAATAGAATATATTATATTTTATTATGCATAGTGTCTGCATATTGTTTGCATAGTGCTGCATAGTAAATCAGAAAATTATTTTCAGCCGATATTGCGCGCCCGTGAATGTAACCAATGTGTAGTCCGTGATTTTTACTAAATAGTATCCTTCCATTCTCTTATAAATAGGATGCTCTATTTAGAAATAAAAATTACACCAGAATCAGATAATTCTTCTTGTATAATATTGAGCGTATTTCTTTAGAGTTTAAGGAAACTTTGAGTGTAGAAAATAATATAAGTTTTCTTCAAGAATATCTCCGCTATACCAGTCGGAATTACTCTCTTTTTGATGTAAGGGGTATTATTTATTTCATATTCACTGACGATATTATTTTTCGTATTCGTAAGAAATTTTATTTCGTTCAATATTCGCAAGAAATTTTATTTTCGTTCAATATTCGTAAGGAATATTATCTTCATTCAATATTTGTAAGGAATATTATTTTCGTTCAACAGTTGTAAGGGATATTATTTTTGTTCAATATCCGTATGAAATAATATTTTCTTCCATACTCTGTAGTATGTAAGTAATATTACTTCGTTTCAGATTCTGAATTTTACATTCATTTTATTAAGTATTGCTTCTATACTCCTTGAAATTAGTAGAATATCCTTGAAATTTGCGCTTCATCTAGTATTGTTTTACAAGGATATTTTTCTGAACATTCTTGTTAAAGTTTAAATTTTTTTTTATGCTGGAGTACTATTCACGGGATAATATTCACCCGGGGTATTATTCATAACAAAAATTGATTTTTTTCTGTCCAAATTATTTTTGATACAATATTATTCTTGAATTTTACTCCATAAAGCAGTATCATGTTGATAATTTGGACAATTATTGAATCCTGGATAAATTAAATTATAAATCTTTAAAATTTATCCTTGTTTTCGTGAATTGATGCCTATATCATTGCCATCATCCTCATGTTTATATTGTGATGAAAGTCATCTTTGGCCCGTAGTGCATAGATGGACTGTTAATTGGTATGATTATGACTAGGAATTATTCAGTATAATCATGACCTGTAATGTTACAAATGATGTGGTAATAGACCTGATTGGCCCGTAGTGCATTGATGGACAGTTGTTGGCATGATCATGAACATTGGTGATAACACGAATATCCTTGACCAGTAGTGCATGAATAATTCGTGGAAGTGATACTAAGGAATATCCTTGGCCCGTAGTGCATGGATAATTCAGTGATGTGAATTATTTATTGAGCTGAGTCTCAGCGATAAAATTGATGATAAACTTTTTAAATCATAGAAGATAGTAGATATCATGTTCTACTTGACTCTTTTAATGGATTGTTTGTTCTGCTGCAGTTAAACTTGTTGTTTATTGTATTCTATCAGTTTAACACTGTTGAAGGCTAACGATAATTTATTCTGCATTATCTTAGTCATAATATTTCTTACTGGGCTAGTTGAGCTCACCCTTTTGTTTTCATTGTTCTCTTAAGGAAATGAGAGCGTAGCCGGGACTAGTCAGGGAATGGAGTGATGGTTCGAGATGGTGGCTGTAGTAGTCATCACTATTTTATAAAATAGTGTGAGAATAATTGTAATGAGGACTCAAGCCAGAACTCGTATTTCTTCAACTTGGCATAAAGTTTGTTTTCACGATGCTTTTGGAGTATCAGCCTCAAGTGTTGCTCATGATCTTCACGGCTTTTGGAATATATGAGGATGTCATCAATAAAGACGACCACAAAGTGATCCAAATATTCCTTGAATACTCGGTTCATCATATCCATGAAGGCAGCAGGAGCATTAGTCAATCCAAAAGACATGACTAGGAATTCGTAATACCCGTACCGAGTTCTGAAAGTCGTCTTTGGAATGTCATCAGTTCTAATCTTTAACTGATGATATCCAGAACGAAGATCAATTTTTGAAAAGAATTTAGCGTCTTGCAACTGATCAAACAGGTCATCAATGTGAGGTAACGGATATCTATTTTTAACAGTGACATGGTTCAACTCCCGATAATCAATACAAAGTCGCATACTTCCATCTTTCTTCTTCATGAATAGAATAGGAGCACCCCAAGGAGACGTACTAGGACGAATGAAACCGATGTCTAACAATTCCTGTAGTTGGGTTTTTAACTCCTGAAGTTCAATATGAGTCATTCGATATAAGGCTTTGGAAATGGGTTTTGTATCGGGTTCAAGGTCGATACCATACTCGATTTCACGCTCCAGGGGTAGGCCAGGAAGTTCTTCGGGGAATACGTTAGGGAATTTATTAACAATAGAAATATCATTCAAATCTGACGTATTTTTGTTTAAATCTGTGACATGAGCTAAGAAAGCTTGACATCCATTTTTCAATAAACGAATAGTTTTATGGATTGAGATAACCATGATTGATTTTAATGGTTTGGTCGCTTGAATTCGTATAATAGGTTGATTAGGAATATGAAAGCTAACAACCTTACGAAAATAATCAATTTTAGCATGATGAGTAGTTAACCAATCAATCCCTAGAATCACGTCAAATGCAAGTATTTTTAAGGAAATAAGATCGACAGGTAACGTGCGGTTAACGATTTGAATCAAACAAGACTTATAAACAGTGGATGTAATGAAGGTTTCTCCCAACGGAGTTTCAACTGATAAGTCAAAGTCTAATTTCTCCGGAGTCAAATTTAAACGTTGAGCGCAAGTAGGAAAAATGAAAGAATGGGTAGAACTGGTATCAAATAAAGTATAAGCTTCACTAGAGTTTATGATTAGCTTACCCGTGATGACCTTGTTCGGGTTCCTTGCTTTCTGGGAGGTCACGAAAAACGCTCTCCCTTGAACTACTAGTTTTGACTTTTCTGGGACGGCCTTTTGTGCCTCCATCCCAGCTAGACTTGTCTTCGGTGCACGATAAAATCGGGCTAGGTGACCTTCTCTTCCATAATTATAACATGCTTTGATGCGCATCATGCAGCTTTGACCGATGTGTCCTCCCTCCGCATTTGAAGTATATGATAGGTGGTCGTTCTCCTTCCTTAACAACAGGTACTGGTGCTGACGTCTTTCTATCATTGTTGAATCTCCTCTTATTGAAATGTCCACTCTTATTGTCTTGTCCATGATTACCACCGAAGTGATTACCATTTTTGGCATGTTGATTCCCTCCACGTTTATTGGCACCGCTTCGATGACTTCTACCACTAGTATTATCATTTTGCCGGCTGCTTTCTCTTGGTTGGGTTGACTCGTTATCGCGCTCCAATAATTGAGCCCTATTCACAACATCTGAATACAAACACAGTTTATGAGAGATAAGATATTGTCGTATCTGGGGTTTCAAACCTCTTAAAAACATTCGTGTCATTCTCTCCTCATTATAAACTAAGTGAGAGGCAAACCGGGACAACTCGGCAAACTTAGCTTCGTACTGCGACACGGTCATATTGTTCTGCTCCAACTTGATGAACTCTACCTCTTTTATGTGATGAATACTTTCGGGAAAGTACTTGTCGTTGAATAGTTCTTGGAACTTCTCTCAAGACATCTTCAGTGCGGCAGGTTGGGTATGCTTTATCGATTCCCACCATGTCTGCCTCTCCTCTAAACATAAAAGGTGGCAAAGGAACCTTTTGCTCCTCGAGCATCCTAAGACATCAAATATCTTGGTGATCTCGCTTTATCCACGCTTCACCTTAATTGGTTTTGGCTCTCCAATAAACTCTCGGTGGCCACTCCTTGAATCTGCTTTTAGCGGTGGCCAGTCGCCCAAGAGTTTCGGTGTTTCCACCTACATTTTGGACAGAGAGGCGCTCTACTTTGATGTTGCATGAATTGCATAAAGCCTTTGAACATTACATCGTTCATCATTTGGTCAGTGTTGTTGTTTGTATGAGGATTGTCGCCTTCCTGATGCACATTATCCTAATTATTGATCTGTGGAGACTCAACGGTCTCCTGTGTTCCATTGCTATTCTCAACATTCTAGGATGTCATTTTCAAATACTGCCACAAAACAAGGGTTAATTGACATTCAACATATTATCCCTATACTCTAACCGACCAATTAAATACCAAATAAACTTAGGTAGGTCATACTAGCGAAGGAATTCCCCGTCTCTCCCCTCCTAGCTCTAGTCTCACATCTTAGCCAGGGATCATATCCCTAAGCTTTGATACCAACTGTGACGCCCCCAAAATAGGTATACATCACCCATCTTGAGTCGCCAAATACATGGTACAAAATTTAAATACAACTTAATTATACAACAGTCATGTAAAATAAGACAAAACATAATCTAAGAGTTTTAATAAGAATATTGTTATCTAGACAATATTCACACTCAATGGAGTCTTCATTACATTTATTGTCACACTATTTTATAGAATAGTGAGGACTACTAAAACAACCATCTGGATCGTCAATCCGTTCCCCGACTCATCCCAGCTATATTCTCATTTTCTGAAGAGAACAGTGAAAGAAAGGGTGAGCTCAACTAGCCCAGTAAGAATTATTATGACTAAGATAACGCATAATAATTTATCGTTAGCCTTCAACAGTGTTAAACTGATAAAATATAACAAACATCAAGTTTAACTGCAGCGGAACAAGCAATCCATTAGAAGAGTCAAGTACAGAATAAAATCTACTATCTTCTATGATTTAAAAGGTTTTTCATCAATTTTATCGCTGAGACTCAACTTAATAAATAAACCACATCATCCCTGCACTACGGCCAAGGATATTCATTAGTATCACGACCACAAATTATCCATGCAAGGCCAAGGATATTCATGTATTCATCAATGGTCATGAACATGCCAACAACTGTCCATCAATGCACTACGGCCAATGAGGACTTTTACCACATCATTTGTAACATTACGGTCATGTTTATATCTTTAATAATCCTCGTCATAATCATACCAAGTCCATCTATGCACTCACAGGGCCATATATGACTTTCAACATATTAAAAACATAAGGATGATGACAATGATATAAGAATTTAATAAAATAAGTTCAAGGATAAATTTTAAAGATTTATAATTTAATTTATCCAAAATCAATAACGTCAAAATTATCAACATGATCTTTGTTTTGTGGAGTAAAATTCAAGAATGCTCGTAAGAATATTTCCATGAAAAGATCTTTGGATGAAGCGCAAATATCCGTGATATTCTACTAATTTCATGGAGTATAGAAGCCAAAACTTTAACCAACCGAGTATAATAGAATATATGAAGCGCAAATAGATTTTTTGTCCGCCATGCGGTAATCCACGTGAAGCAGATCATTTCCACAATTTAATAAGGAATGAATACAAAGGATCATTCACCATGCATGTGGTAGTCCACATGACGAAAGTTATTCAACGAATAATAAAGAATGGAATAATAGAAGAATTCACCATGCATACGATAGACCGCGTAGACAGGGATATTCCAACGAATAATAAAGAATGGAATAACAAAAGAATTCACACTGTGCATGCGATAGGCCATGCAGATAGGTTATTCCAACAGAATAATAAAGAATGGAATAACAAAAGAATTCACCAGGCATGCGATAGACCACACAGACAGATTATTCCAACAGAATAATAAAGAATGGAATAACAACCCTTACGAGTATTGAAAGAAAATAACTCTCTTTATGAATACGAAAGAAATAATACCCCTTACCTTAGAAGAAACTAGATACTAGAATAGTGAGGTAGCAGACTTCTCTTCTTCTTTCTCTCTATAATTTCTCTCTATAATAATTGCTCTTGTGAGACTTAGTGAAATGGTGAGAATGAAAGAAGAATGAGCTTTTATTTATAGAAAAATATAGTTTCGATAATTGCATGTTTTGGGGCTCAAAATATTACAGTATAATACCTTCCTCTTTTTCTTCATTTTTAATTTAGTCCTACAAGTATTATCAAACTTGAACCACCTCCCCTAATAATAAATAATGTGAATTAATAGTTCACTCATGTGACTTAATAGTATAATCATGTGAAAAAATTAATTACAGTATAGTACATTCATCTATACCTCTATTTTTAATTTAGTCATTCAAGTATTATCAATCTTGCACCACCTCCCATAATAGTACATGAATGTGAATCAATAGTACACACATGTGAACAAATAGTTATAAGCATATGAAAAAATAGCAATTAATTGCTCATTTATCCGATTAGTTACCCGATTGGTCAATATAACCTCCAGACATCAATTATTATCTAAATAAATGTTGATTTCCACTAACACTAATAATTCCAACACAGTAGAACTATCAATTTCATCTTTAATCAACACGAACTTATTCATCATTAATATTATAACTCACAATATTTGTGACGCCCCCAAAATAGGTATACATCACCCATCTTGAGTCGTCAAATACATGGTACAGAATTCAAATACAAACTTAAATATACAACTATTGTCATCTAGACAATATCCACACTCAATTGAGTCCTCATTACATTTATTATTACACTATTTCACATAATAGTGAGGACTACTAATGCGCCATCTAGGACCATCACTCTGTTCCCCGACTAGCCCCTAGCTACGTTCTCATTTCCTAAAGAGAACAATGAAAGAAAGGGTGAGCTCAACTAGCCCAGTAAGAAATATTATGACTAAGATAATGCAGAATAAATTATCGTTAGCCTTCAACAGTGTTAAACTGATACAATATAACAAACATCAAGTTTAACTGCAGCGGAACAAGCAATCCATTAGAAGAGTCAAATAGAGAATAAAATTTACTATCTTCTATGATTTAAAAGATTTTTCATCACTTTTATCGCTGAGACTCAACTTAATAAATAATCCACATCATCAAATCATCCCTACACTACAGGCCAAGGATATTCTTTAGTATCACAACCACGAATTATCCATGCACTACGGGCCAAAGATAATCGTGTTTTCATCAACGGTTCTGATCGTGCCATAAAACAATTCATCTTTGCACCCTTGGCCGAAGAGAATCCATAGCCATAATCATACAAAAAACTGTCCATCAATGCACTACGGCCAATAAGGATTTTTACCACATCATTCATCACATTACGGTCATGATTATACCGAATAATCTTTGGTCATAATCACACCAAGTCCATCTATGCACTATGGGCCAAAGATGACTTTACCACATCATTTGTAACATTACGGTCATGATTATACCGAATAATCCCTGGTCATAATCATACCAAGTCCATCTATTCACTACAAGCCACATATGACTTTCTACATAATATAAACATGAGGATGCTGATAATGACATAATAATTCAATAAAAAAGTTCAAGAATTAATTTATCCGAGGAATCAATAACGTCCAAATTATCAACATGATACTTCTTTGTAGAGTAAAATTTAAGAATGCTCGGAAGAATATTTCCATGAATAGAATCTTCGGATGAAGCGCAAAATATCAAGGATATTCCACTAATTTCATGGAGTATAGAAGTCAAAACTTTAACCAACCGAGTATAATAAAGAATGAAATAACAAAAGAAATCACCATGCATGCGATACTTTGCATGATGAAAGTTATTCCATAGAATAATAATAACGGAACCAGAATTCGTGAAATTACATGCCGTGCAGGATGTTCCAACGTAATAATAAAGAATAGAATAACAACGAAATCACCATGCTTGTGGCAATCCACATAGGCAAAGTTATTCCAACAAAATAATAAAGAATGGAATAACGAAGAATTCACCATGCATGCGATAAACCGCATGAATGGTTATTCCAAAGAATAATAAATAATGGAACCAGTCCGCGTAAATGCACGCATGGATATTAAAGCCGAATAATAAATAATGGAATAATAGAAGAATTTCACCATGTATGCGGTACTTCGCATAAACAGGTTATTTCAACATAATAATAAAGAATGAACTAACAGAAGAATTTCACCAAGTATGCGGTACTTCGCATAGACAGGTTATTCCAATATAATAGTAAAGAATGGAATAACAGAAGTTCTCTTCATAAATACAAAAGAAATAATACCCCTTACGAGTACAACAAATAATATCCCTTACCTTAGAAAGAAGAGTACTGGATATAGAAGTAGTGAAATAGCAGAATACTTTTCTTCTTTCTCTCTATAGTTTCTCTCTCTAGAGTTTGAAAGAATTAAGAAGAAATAATGAATGAATGAGCTTATTTTTATAGAAGAATGGACTGCATAGTAACTAACTCATGAACGGTCCAGATTGATTTACTTTAATCTGACAGTCCATATTTAAAGCAAAATCTTTTAAATAAAATATAATATATTCTATTTATAATCTAATAAAACGAATAACTTTATAAAAGATTTTACTATGAAAATACTATGCATAATAAAATATAATATATTCTAATTATAGAATAACTTAATAAAAGTATTTTGTTTTATATAAAAAGATTTTACTATGTAAAACATTATGCAGGCACTATGCAACACTATGCATAATAGAATATAATATATTCTATTTATAGAATAACTTTATAAAAGTATTCTGTTTTATATAAAAAGTTATTCTTTTTTATTACATTAATAATACCAATAAAACAAAACTGAGTGACTTATCACGTAAGCATCAATAATCAATACCGTGTGCTACTATGCAACCATGTGTATTACTGTACTTTTACTACCGAGTAGTTCAAAAGTATTAACGGTAAAACTTCTGCCGTTATTTTCATAAAATATTTTTATCGTTTTCTCAATCCAACAATAATTCCGATATGGGGTCCACCAATGATTGTACCGTCATACGGATATTCCCCGACCAAAAAGAATATTCCCCGACCAATCGAATATTATACAACAACTTGCATACTTTTCAAAATTTATAAATACTACCCACAACTATAACATTATATCAAATCCACACCATAATATTCAAAAAATTATTTCCAGAAAATTAAATATTTATTCATAAAAATCTAGGGTCTCACAATATTTAACAACGGTGTCGTTCCCCCGGAAGAGGGGGCTTTCCGATAAGGATTTCTCCTTATCATGGCATGATTAGGTGACCAAACCTCTCCTCGACAAAACTTCTGTACATTGTTAATATTACAAATAATAATATGAATAACTTTGTCGTCTCAATTATTGATTTAATAATAATAAATATTATGCGGATAATCTTGTGACAATAATTGAATTAATAATATGAGAGATATGATCGTGATTCATCATAGCCATAATTGAGTGTAATCGAGTGACTTCTCACGTAAGCATCAATAATCAATCTTGTGTGTCTTTCTTGCAACCACATGCGTATTACTATACTTTTACCACCGGGTAGTTCAACAGTTTAATGGTAAAACTTTCGCCGTTATTTTTATAAAAAAATAATTCTATCATTTTCTAACTACGACAATACTTTCGTTGTGGGGTCCACCAATGATTGTGCCATCGTATGAATATTCCCTGTTAAAACGAATATTCCCCGACCAATCGAATATTATATAACCACTTGCTTACTTTGCAAAATTTATAAATAATACCCACAACTATAACATTATATCAAATCCACACCATAATATTCAAAAATATATTTCGAGAAAAATTAATCTATTCAAAAAAGTTGGGGTCTTACATTCGCTGCCAGGTAAGAGCACTTTCCTATTCTCCCCTAAATTGGCTTTTCGCCCCAAATTGGCTTCAAATAAGGGTTGCCACCAAGTGCTTTCTTGTTTACTATGTTATTTCTTGTAAATTTTTGCTCTAACGCATCGTGCACACACTGTGTATTTATAGAATTTTTGAACGAACTATATACATCAGACTTTGCACACCAGTTGCCGCCTCTGTTTGGGCTAGCTAGCTAGCTAGCTGCTTAATGTCATCTAGGTATTGTTGACTATGTTCTGTCTTCTAACTGTGTTTTGTCAGGTATTTTTTTCATGATTGATCTTCTAACTTGTATATCTATATTTACTGCTCCTAGTGGCTTTGAATTTTATTTTGTTATTTTTTTAAGTTGAGAATTTTATATAGCACTAGCTGCAATGTGTTTACTTAGTATGATTATGATTGTGTTGTCATATTTCATAGAGCAAAATCAGTTTGTTATATTAGTTTTCCAATGTTCATTGAACAAAAGAATTTTGTTGTGTTAATGAGACAAATGGTCATAATTAGCTGAAATCATCACCACTATTCTGGTTTGTATTTTCGTTGTTGGAATTATTCTTATTATTTGTTTTCAAGTATTCTATGAAACAATCAAAACTTTTGTTGAAAAAGAAATTGGAGGATGTGATGAAGACAGGGCACACAGTGTTGAAGATTTTGTCAAGTGTATTTGTATTAACACTATTAGTAACTGTCAAGTGTATTTGTATTAAAACTGACTAGCAGCTCCATTAGGAAAATGTGTCATGGACTTATTTATACTAACTCAGTTTAGTGTTTGGATTGTTTCTATTTTTTTTTTGTTTGATTAATTTCTACAATCAATGCAAATGGGTTCTTATTTATTTGTTTTTGTTTTTATTTATCACCCCTCCATGTATGGACAAGAATTTATGTTTATTTTGGGTGAATGATTTTTTTCTTCTTCTCCCCTTGTAATTGGTGTTCGCTTAAGTTCACACTCATCATGTTTCTGTCAATTGGTTGCACATCCTCTTTGTCTCGCTTTATGATAATGAGGTCCAGAAACAATTTTTATAAGGTCATGAATCATAATATCTGTTTATGTAATTTTAGTTAATTTGTGTAACAAAAGAGTTTGGTGCTTCAAATGAGCAACCTGGTGCTAATTTGTGTAACAAAAGAGTCTGGTGCTTCAAATTAGCTAAAAAGGTTAGTCATTATGGAACCTGTCACGTAGATTAATATATATCATTATTTTTTTAAATAGAGTATTCAGGTTATATTTATGAAAATCTATGAATGACAGCTTTAGTTACACATATTAAAGGTTAGACCTCCCTGCAAGCTTCTTTTTTGTATTTCCTGACTATATTATTGGAATTGGTATAGATCATTTGATTTATTTAGATTATGTTGCATGCACCACATCCCCAAACACCGAAAAGATTCAACTTAAATGGCCACAGTTAATCACTGTCATTGCCATCGCCCGACTATGTTTATAACTTTTTGGACTGATTTGAATCCTGGTCGCCGATTCTATGGATGTCAAACTGCAAGAGTAAGTAATTTTTATTCAATTTCCTTTGATATGAAGTTTGTTCTGAGTCAAAATTCTTTTTTGACAGCCTCATGGTTGCGGGTATTTCATGTGGTATGATCCTATGGGTTTCTGTGATTTTGCTACTTTAGAATTTCTTTGGAACCATCTCTGTGCAAGAAGATGTTCAAGTCCATGGAAAAATTTGTAATTAGGATTTGGGAGATGGAACAATTAGGTTGTGTGTAAGACCCCAAATTTTATGAATAAAGATTTAATTTTTTCGAAATATTTTTTAAAATATTATGGTGTGGATTTGATATAATGTTATAGTTGTGGGTAATATTTATAAATTTTGCAAAGTATGTAAGTTGTTATAAAATATTCGTTTGGTCGGGGAATATTCTTTTTGTCGGGGAATATCCGTACGACGGCACAATGATTGGTGGACCCCACAACGAAAGTATTGTTGTAAGACCCCAAATTTTATAAATAAATATTTAAATTTCTCGAAATATTTTTTTAAATATTATGGTGGATTTGATATAATGTTATAGTTGTGGGTAATATTTATAAATTTTGCAAAGTATGCAAGTTGTTGTATAATATTCGATTGGTCGGGGAATATTATTTTTGTCGGGGAATATCCATACGACGGTACAATCATTGGTTGACCCCAAAACGGAATTATTGTCGGATTGAGAAAATGACAAAATTATTTTTATGAAAATAACGGCGGAAGTTTTACCGTTAAAACTGTTGAACTACTCATTAGTAAAAAATACGATGTCTGTGAGGTTGCATAGTAGCAGATACCTGGTATTGATTATTGATGCTTACGTGAGAAGTCACTCAGTTTTGTTCAATTATTGCTACAGTAATTATTGCATAGTATCTCACGTTATTTGATTCAATTATTGTCGATATTTTATATATTATTAAATCAATAATTAAGATGACAGAGTTATTAATATTATTATTTGCAATATTGACAATGTCTAGAAGTTCTGTCAAGGAGAGGTTTGGTCACCTAATTGCGCACCAATAAGGAGAAATCCTTATCAGAAAGCCCCCTCTTTTCTGGGAACGACCTGGTTGTTAAATATTGTGACTTATAATATTAATGATGAATAAGTTCGTGTTGATTAAAGATGAAATTGATAGTTCCATTGTGTGAGAATTTTTATTGTTAGTAGAAATCGACATTTATTTCGATAATAATTTATGTCTGGAGGTTATATTAACCAATCAAGTATTCGGGGCACTTTTTGTGTCGGAGTACTATTCATGGGTTACTATTCACCCAGTTACTATTCACTCTAGTATTATTCACTCGGGTATTTGGGACACTTTTCGTGTCGGAGTACTATTCACGGGTTACTATTCACTCTAGTATTGTTCACTCGGATATTTGAGACACTTTTTGTGTCAGGGTACTATTCACAGGGTACTATTCTTGAAGTACTATTCACGGGGTACTATTCACCCAAAAAATATATTTCTTTTCGGTCCAAATCATTTTTGGGTACAATATTATTCCATGAGGAGATGTGATAATATTTTAGACCGTTGGTTGAAGTTATAATAGTAAATCAATATGGATCGTTGGTTGAAGATATAATAGTAAATCAATATGGACCGTTGGTGGAAAGTTATACTAGTAAATCAATATGGATCGATGGTTTAAAGTTTTAATAGTAAATCAGTATGGACCGTTGCTTTAAGTTTTAATAGTAAATCAATATGGATCGTCCGTTTAAAAGTAAATCAATCTGGACCGTTCATGAATTAGTTACTATTTAGTCCATTCTCCTATAAATAGAAGTTTATTCCTTCATTACTTCTTACGAATTCACTGAAACTCTAGAGAGAGAAACTATAGAGAGAAAGAAGAAAAGTATTATGCTACTTCACTACTCCAGTATTCAGTTTTTCTAAGGTAAGGGATATTATTTATTGTACTCGTAAGGGGTATTATTCTTTCGTATTATTGAAGAGAGTTATTTTCATTCAATACTCGTAAGGGTTGTTATTTCATTCTTTATTATTATGTTGGAATAACTTGTTTATGCGAAGTACCACACACCTGGTGAAATTCTTCTATTATTCCATTCTTTATTATTCTGTTGGAATAACCTGTCTGTGCGGTCTATCGCATGCCTGGTGAATTCTGTTGATATTCCATTCTTTATTATTCTGTTGGAATATCCCGTCAGTGCGGATTACGCATGACCGGGTTCCATTCTTTATTATTCTGTTGGAATATCTTATATGTAATGAATTACGCATTTTACCGGGTTCCATTCTTTATTATTCGCTGAATAACTCCGTGCATATGTGATCTATCGCATACACAGTTAATTATGTTGTTATTCTATTCTTTATTATTCTGTTGGAATATCATGTCTATGTGGGTTACGCATGACCTAGTTCTATTCTTTATTATTCTATTGAATAACTCATGCGTGCGATTACATCGCATGCCCGGTGAATTCTATTGTTATTCCATTCTTTATTATTACATTGGAATATCACATGCATGCAAGTTACGCATAACCTGGTTCCATTCTTTATTATTCTGTTGGAATAACCTGTCTGTGCGGATTACGCACGCCTGGTAAATTCTTCTATTATTCCATTCTTTATTACTCTGTTGGAATAATCTGTCTACGTGGATTACCGCATGGCGGCAAAAATCCATTTGCGGTTTCATATATTCTATTATACTCAGTTGGTTAAAGTTTTGGCTTCTATACTCCATAAAATTAGTGGAATATCCTTGATATTTGCACTTCATCCAGTATCTTTTCATAGAAATATTCTTCTGAGCATTCTTGAATTTTACTCCACAAAGCAGTATCATGTTGACAATTTGGACGTTATTGAGTTCAGGATAAATTAACTTATAAATCTTTAAAATTTATTCTTGAACTTGTTTTATTGAATTGTCATCATCCTCATGCTTATATTATGTTAAAAGTCATCTTTGGCTTACGTGCATAGATGGACTTGGTATGATTATGACCAGTAATTTTTCGGTATAATCATGACCGTAATGTGACGAATGATGTGATAAAAGTCCTCATTGGCCTGTAATTCATTGGTGGACAGTTGTTGGTATGATTATGACCAGGGATTATTCGGTATAGTCATGACCATTGATGATTACATTAATATCCTTGGTAGTAGTGCGGGATGATTCAATTTTATTTATTAAGTTTAGTCTCAATGATAAAGTTGATGAAAAACTTTTAAATCATAGAAGATAGTAGATTTTATACTTTACTTGACTCTTCTAATGGATTGCTTATTCACCGCAGCTTTTTGATCTAAAACTTGTTGTCTATTATATTCTATCGGTTGTTATATTGTTGAAGGCTAATGATAATTTATTCTCGCATTATCTTAGTCATAATATTTCTTCTTTGGGCTAGTTGAGCTCACCCTTTCTTTCACTATTCTCTTCGTGAAATGAGAATATAGTTGGGACTAGTCGGGGAATGGATTGACTATCAGGATGGTTGCATTAGTAGTCCTCACTATTCTGTGAAATAGTGTGATAATAAATTTATTGAGGACTTATTTTGAGTTTGTATACTGTCTAGAAGACAATATTTGTATTAAAACTCATAGCTCATGTTGTATATTTAAGTTTGTATTTGTATTCAGTACCTTGTATATGGGGACTCAAGATGGGTGATGTATACCTGTTTTGGGGGCGTCACAATTGGTATCATAGCTTAGGGATATGATCCCTGGCTGAGATGTGAGACAAGAACTAGGAGGGGAGAGACGGGGAATTCCTTCGCTAGTATGACCTACCTAAGTTTATTTGGTATTTAATTGGCCGGTCGTATGCTTCAAATGCGGAGGGGAGGGACATATCAGTCAAAATTGCATGATGCAGTCCAAAGCATATTATAATTGTGGAAAAGAAGGTTACCTAGCCCAATTTTGTCGTGCACCAAATTCAAGTCCAGTTGGGATGGTGGTACCAAAGGCAGATACGGACAAAACAAAGTCAGTGGTTTTAGGAATAGCATTTTTCGTGACTTCTCAAAAAGCGAATGACCTGAACGAAGTTAGCACGGGTTAGTTAATTATAAATTTTTGCGAAGTCTATACCTTATTAGATACCGGTTCTACCCATTCTTTTATCTCTCTTGCTTGCGCTCAACGTTTAAATTTGACTCCGGAGAGATTAGACTTTGACTTATCGGTTGAGACTCGGTTAGGAGAAACCTTCATTACATGTGTTATCCAAGTCTTGGATGAGAGTCATAGTTTTGAATGATATTTTTATTGTTAATAAATTTCCTTACGTATTCTTGAAGACTTCTTAGCCTACCCCTAGAGCGTGAAATCGAATTTTGTATTGACCCCAGTACAAAACCCGTTTCTAAAACCCTCAAATATTTCCTTACCTAAAACGATCGTATAATGTGCCAAAGACGTTGGCTCGAGCTGTTGAAGATTACGATCGTACTATTCAATATCATTGTGGAAGAGCGAACGTCGTAGTTGACGCGTTGAATAGAAGATCGTATGCGTTTACGAGTGCGATGTTATTAACACAAAAACCCATTTCGTATAACTTATAAATGATGAAGATAGAGTTAAAGACTCTAAGGACCCACGTGAAGATAACGAATATACGAGTAGAATCGACTTTAATCGATAAAGTTAAAGCCGCTCAAGCTGCACACCTGAATCTGATGAATGTGAAGAAGAAGGTTCAAGAGGGCATTATTCTAGAAGCAAGAATCGACGAGGAGAGGAAATCTCAACCCTCGATTTAATTGGCCCATTTGAAATCCTCGATCGAGTAGGAACTGTGGCCTATAGACTCGTTTTACCGCCAAGTATGTCGCGTGTTCATAACATTTTTTTTACGTATCGATGTTACGTAAATATGTGGACGACCCGAACCACATTATTGAATTGGAATTAGATGAGATAGCAGAAGATTTAACGTATGAGAAGATACATGTCAAAATCTTGGAAAAAGAAGGATTATATTCGACACTCAAAGGTTATACCTTAAGAGTTATAATTTGAAGTGAAGTCAAGGTATCCTCATCTCTTCGGCATACCAGGTACGTACGTAAATTTCGAGAGCGAAATTTCATAAGGAGGGGAGATTGTAAGACCCCAAATTTTCTGAATAAAGATTTAATTTTCACGAAATATTTTTTTGAATATTATGGTCTGGATTTAATATAATGTTATAGTTGTGGGTAATATTTATAAATTTTGCAAATTATACAAGTTGTTATAAAATATTCGTTTGGTCGGGGAATATTCGTGTGGATTTAATCATGTTGACAATTTGGACGTTATTGATTTCTGGATAAATTAAATGATAAATCTTTAAAATTTATCCTTGAACTTGTTTTATTGAATTATTATGTCATTGTCATAATCCTCATGCTTATATTGTGATGAAAGTCATCTTTGGCTTACGTGCATAGATGGACTTGGTATGATTATGACCAGGGATTATTCGGTATAATCATGACCGTAATGTAACGAATGATGTGATAAAAGTCCTCATTGGCCCATAGTTCATTGATGGACAGTTATTGATATGATTATAACCACGGATTTTTCGGTATAATCATGATCATTGATGATTACATGAATATCATTGGCCGTAGTGCAGGGATGATTCGATGATGTGGTTTATTTATTAAGCTGAGTCTCAGCGATAAAGTTGATGAAAAACTTTTTAAATCATAGAAGATAGTAGATTTTATGCTCTACTTGACTCTTCTAATGGATTGCTTGTTCCGCTGCAGTTAAACTTGTTGTCTATTGTATTCTATCAATTGTTATACTGTTGAAGGCTAAGGATAATTTATTTTGCATTATCTTAGTCATAATATTTCTTACTGGGATAGTTGAGCTCACCCTTTCTTTCATTGTTCTCTTCGTGAAATGAGAATATAGCCGGACGAGACTCGGGAATGGAGTGATGGTCCAGGATAAATGGCTTTAGTAGTCCTCACTATTCTACGGAATAATGTTATAATAATGTGAGAATAATGTGATAATGATAATATTCTTGTTTAAACTCTCAGCTATGTTTTGTCGTATTTTACACGACTGTTGTATAATTAAGTTGTATTTGAATTTATGTACCATGTATCTGGCGACTCAAGATGGGTGACGTATACCTGTTTTGGGGGGGTCACATTGTGTGAAGTCCTTATTTAAAATGTAGACAATTGATTGTAATGAAGCAAATATATTGCACTATGTAAACTCTGTTTAGTGTTATGGGAAAGTATTTGATGCAACTCCTAGGCTAACACATATATTGGTGATTCAGACTTGAATGTCGTTGTTTCAATGTATTGTCATTTAAAATATTAGTATGAAGGACAAGCATTGAAGGACATTGCTAAATGCTAAATGCCCAGCAAAAATCCCATCTCTCCAATTAACAATCCAAACCTTTGGCTGACTTGATCTCGAAATGAACTAAAAGTAATACAAATTAAGAGAAAGCAGTGCAAGCACCAAAGAATAGAAACAGATATTATGATTCATGACCTTATAAAAATTGTTTATGGACCTCATTATCATAAAGCGAGACAAAGAGGATGTGCAACCAATTGACAGAAACATGATGAGTGTGAACTCAAGAGAACACCAATTACAAGGGGAGAAGAAGAAAAAAAAAGCATTCACCCAAAATAAACATAAATTCTTGTCCATACATGGAGAGATGATAAATAAAAACAAAAACAAATAAATAAAAACCCATTTGCATTGATTGTAGAAATCAATCAAACAAAAAAATAGAAACAATCCAAACACTAAACTGAGTTAGTATAAATAAGTGCATGACACATTTGCCTAACTGAGCTGCTAGTCAGTTTTAATACAAATACACTTGACAGTTACTAATAGTGTTGATACAAATACACTTGACAAAATCTTCAACATTTGTGTACCCCTGAAGACCCCAAATTATTAATAAATGAAATTTATTTTCCTCTATTTATTATTTTGAAATAGTAAGGGTTGATTTGATTAATGTGGATAGTTATGGGTAAAATACGCAAATATTTCAAATAAGCAAGTGGTTATAAAATATTCATTATCATTTCTGGAATATTCGTTTTATAAAAAAATAACGGAATATTCAGATCGCTTGGGAATATTCGTGATTTACTTGCGCATTAAGCCCAAATTTGTGGGCCCCATAACTGAAAAGCGATCGATGAAGAAAAAACGACAAATATAAGTTGTTTATAAATAATCTACAGAAGTTGTTACCAAGTATCACCGTTGAATACCCGCCGTGGTTAAAACACACTAATACGTGCTGTTGTCAACAAGAAGAATTACTCAGATTGCACCAATTATTGATTCTTACGTAAGAAGGCACTACTCAATAATTGTTACAAAGAATTATCGCTCAAGATTTTATTTTATCGATTCAATAATCACGCATCGATATTTTATATTATCGTTGTTTCAATAAATTGTCATTACACAAAGATTTTCCATTATCGAGCAATAATTCATATTATCCTAATAATATTATTGATATAACATTATTGGCAATGTCTAGAAAGTTCTCGCCTCAAGGAGAGGTTTGGTCACCTAATCATACTACAAGAAGAGAGAGATCCTTATCGAAAGCCCCTTTTCCTGAAACTACCGTCACAAGAGATCGTGATTCTCAGAATATTATTTGTGAATAATTAATTATTGATTTATATGATGAGGAAAATATTGATTTTATGTGGATATAGATGGAGAAAATTTTTAATGTGACAATTGTTGAAAATTAATATTTTATCTTTTTCTCGATAAAATAATTCATTTAAATATATTATTTTAATAATATATTAATCTATGATATTTTTATAATGAATGTGGGATATATGAGTATATGAGGAGGAAGAGTATTTTTGTGGCATTAAATGTTTAACACATATTTTGTGTGTGTCAGGACACAATTATCGAATCGAAATTTGATTATAAATGAAAATCGCCTGCTTATGGATTTCTTTATAATTTCTGCTTGGAATTTGGAAAACTTTTTCTTCGCAAAGTTGTAGAGAATTGAATTTCCTATAAAAACTCGCGAGATTCAAATTTTCTCGATAAAAGGGCTATTTATTATGAATTATTGAAGTTCAAGTTCAAATAATTGATTTTTGAAGTTTAAAATATTTTTAAATAGAAAAACGTTTTTTTTTTTTTTGGTGGGCTCATTAATGTGTGTAAATGCTGAATTTCAATTCTTTAGATGTAAGGATGAGGTTTGAAAATTTAATATATATATAATATTATTATATTAAATTTTCTACTTTGTGTTCTAAGCATTTTCCTATAAATAGGTGCTTAGTTAAATTGAAAATCACACCGTAAACTCAAGTTTTCTCTCTATATTATCGAGCGATTCTTGTGAGTATTTTGAGTATACTTTGAGTATTGCTATACTAAGCAAGTTCAAGTCATAGCCTATATCCTGTTTCAACTAAAGTACTCCTTTTCGAGGTAAGTGGATGTTATTTTATTCAAATGATATTATTTCTTCAATATCATTATGCCAAATATCGGTTGGAAATTTTATCAAATTTGAACTTTTTCATGCTCTGGGTTACTATTCATTTACTATTCACGAAGTTACTATTCATGAGTTACTATTCACGAGTTACTATTCACGAAGTTACTATTCACGAAGTACTATTCACGAGTACTATTCACGTAAGCGCATGAAGATTTTTTTTGTGAAATTTCTATCTTTTGTGTCTGAGTTACTATTCACGATACTAAGACTATTCACGATACTACTATTCATTCATTAATACTAACACTATTCACCTAAAAATGAAATTTCTTCTTTTGTCCAAAATATCTATTATGGATACTAGCTTTTCATCATCCATGTTTTGATCATTCTCAATTTTTACTCCACTCGATTACTTATGAAGTATTTTTGAACTCGATTGTTTAAAATACTTAATCCTTAATATTTGTTCTTTTTGTTTCACCGATTCGCTTCTTTAAAATATTTTTTTCATCATCCTCACCCTAAATGATGATATTATCAATATCTTCGGGCCCAGAAAGTAAAAAGATGAATGATTTTCGATGAATATCTTTGGCCCGTAGCAAAGATGAACAGTGTCGAGATGAATACGACCGATCGATTAATATCTTTTGCCCAGTAGTAAAAGATGAACAGTGTTTAGATGAATACGACTAATCGATGAATATCTTCGCCCCAGAAAAAAAAGATGAATATTTGATTCCGTATATATATCGATTGATGTTACAGGATAAAATATCGACGATGAACTTTTAAATTCATATATGTAAGATAGTAGTTTGCATTCTCTACTTAACTCTTCTAATGAATTATTATTTCACCAAGCAAGATTGATTTAAAACCGTCATCTATCATGTATTCTATTAGATTTTTCCCTCGTCAAGACTAACGATAATTTGTTGTATATTATCTTAGTCATAATATTCTTTATCGGGCTAGTGAGCTCACCCTTTTCCTTTTTGTTCCATTTTTCTTCTCGTGAGGCAAATGTAATGTAAATACTTACTAGCTGGGGTATGGAATGATGGTTCTAGAGAGAGTTGTTTAAGAGTCCTCACCATTTTTGTAAAATAATGTATAAATAATTATGATGAGGATTTATTTGGTATGTATATTGCCTGTAAGACAATAATTGTATTTAAACTCACAAGATATATATTGTCGTATTTTTGCACGACAAATGTATTAATAAAGTCAGTAGTTATTTCGCATCATGTGTATTCGCTTACCTCGTAATGGGTCGATGGAATGGACCTATTTGGGGGCGCCACTGGTATCGTAGCTTAGGATACGATCTCCATGAGATCGGGAATGAATAAACTAGAGGGGAGAGACGAGTAAATCCTTCGCTAAAGGTGTCCTACCTAAGCTTATTTGTTAGTTGGTTAAGATATATAGGATATTATGTGATATATTGATTTCTTTAATTAACCCTTTTTTATGACAAGATTTTTGAGAATGTCGAATCGAGAATATTAACAAAGGAGAAATGAGACCGTGGAGATGCCTCAGATTTACCAACGAGGAGAACGCAACACAGTCGGGTAATGTACCTCCCGTGAACAACACCAATCGAAAGCGATGATGAACGAGGGATGTTTAGTAAGCTTTTTGCAGCTCATGCAAAATCGCATTTAGGAGACTCGTGTTCAAAATACAGAGGAAATGATAAGAATTCACGGTGGTCACAAATGCAAGCAGCTCAAAGAGTCGGGACCACCGCACTTCGGGAAAGCCGATCCGATTAAGCAAGCGAGACGTGGTCAAACAAATTACCAAGATATTCGATGTCTCGATGCACGGAGGAACAAAAAGTTCCATTCGCTACTTTTATGTTCCGTGAACGAGGCAGACATCGGTGGGAATCAGGAAGCACACTCCATCCAAATTTCGCACTCAAAGATGTCATGGGAGACGCTTTCAAAATAAATTCAATGACAAGTACTTCCCCGAAAGTATTCGGCTATACGGGGAAGTGGAGTTTATTAGACCGAGCAGTAATAACACGACGAAGTCCCAAAGACGAGGCGGTTCATGAGTTATCCAGTGCTCAGACCTCATTCAGCGGAGAATGAGGAACGATGACGCGGATGTTTCGAGAGGTTCAAACCCAAGATACGCCAAGATCTCATTTCTCATAAATTTTCTCTATTCAGATGTTGTCAATGTGGCTCAAATTGTTAGAGCGAGATAACGAGTACGCTCAACCGAGGGACCATAACCAGATCATACCAAGATAAGAAATCATCGTAATAACGATAACCAAATGGAGAAAGAAGAATACGGACAGGCTGGTACCACTCACTGTGGTAATCGTGGCCATGAAAAAATAAAGAAGTTTAGCCTGGGAGAGATTTTAAAAGAGGAGATTCAACAACGACTATGTGAAGACGCCAACAAAAGAAGAATCGGTTCCAAGGGAGGAGAAAGACCACCTATCAGACAAGTACAAATGCGGAAAGAGGGATATATCACCCCAAACCGCCCACAACAACAGCTTAAGGTATGCTATAATTGTGGAAAAGAAGGACATATCGCCGAGATCAGACGCAGATCGAAACCCACCAATGGAATGGTGACTCAAAAGGATGTCCTGTAAAAGTCAAAGTCAATCTGCCTCGAAGAGCGCTTTGTCGCGACCTAATTAAAATGCGAGAACCCGAACGGTTAGCACGGTTAGTTAGTTAATTATAAATTCTCATAAGTTTATACCTTACTAGATACCGCTGCTCTACCCATTCTTTTATCTCTTTTGCTCATACCAACGCTTGAACTCGACTACGAGAAATTAGACTTTGACCTATTTATGGAGACTCATAGAGAAACTTTCATTACATCCGTTGTTTAGAAATCTTGCTTGATTCATTCAGTCAGCACTATCACATTACCTCGTTAACCTTATTTCTATAGAGATATTTGCTTTTGATGTGATTTTAAGGTTAACTACTCATCATGCCGAAATTGATTACTTTCGTAAGTCATCATAGTTTTCATATTCCTAAGCAACCCGTTATTCAATTCAAGCAATCAAACCATCAGAGTCAAACATTTTCATATCAAGCCATGAAGTCATTCGCTTATTACGATGTCAAGTTTTCTTAGTCCATGTTATGGATTTGAATAAAGACACGCCGATTTGAATAATATTCCCGTTGTTATTGATTTTTCCCGACGATTTCAAGAATTTCTCGCTTACTCCCAAAGCCCGATATTAAATTTTGTATCGACTTTGAACCCTAGAGACAAAACTCATTTCTAAAATCTCATATCGAATGGCTCCTATCAACTTCGTGAGTTAAAAATTCAACTATAGAATTTGGTACCGAGCCTTTATCCGGTGACTTCCTTTGTGGAATGCACCGCCGCATTCTCCGTAGGGGACACCATATTCGCAAGCGATAAGAAACCGACAGTGTCATTGTAACGCATATATCCAAGGTCGATATGAGTCACAATGAGAACAACCTAAGCTCAGAATCGAAATACGTAGCTTTCAGCTTAGTTGGTTATTATCTGAGATTCGTCAAGGATATTCTCAATCGCTATTCCATTAACGCAAATTGACTCAGAGAGATACAAAATTCGAATGGAGCAAGGAATGTGGGAAGAGCTTCAAGAACTCAAGAGAGACTCATTTCAAAGACATGTTCACCATGCCATCCTCGAAAAGTTTAACGTGGTAATTGACGTGTTGAGTAGTAAGATCGATACAAGACGAAAGTATGATATTGTTGTCAAAGACTCATTTCAGATAATTTACAAATAATAGAGATGGAGATGAAAACTCTAGTACCCACGTGATGATATACGAGTATAATCGACTTTAATCGATAAAGTTAAAGTCGCTCAAGCTACACACCGAGAGTCGATGAATTTGAAGAAGGAGGTGCAAGAAGTTGTTATTTCAAAAGCGAGAATCTATGAGGTGAGGAAAGCTCAAACCTTCGATTTATTAATCCATTTGAAATTCTCGATCGAATAGAACTCGCGGCCTATGTACTCGCTTTTACCGCCAAGTATGACGCGCGTTCATAACGCTTTTCACGATCGATGTTACGAAATATGTGGACGACCCAACCACGCTATCGAAGTTAGAACCGACGAGATAAATTAAGACTTAACGACGAGGAGTGCAATACCACAAGATCTTGATAGAAAGAATATATGTCCTATGTACCGAGGTTATACCACAAGTTAAAGTTTTGTGGAGAAACCATGCTATCGAGGAAATGACCGGAGTTGGAAACTAAAATGAAAGCGAGGTATTCTCATCTTTTCAAACACTGTGTACGTACGCCAATTTCGAGGACGAAATTTCATAAGGAGGGAGGTCAGAAGACCCCAAATTATTAATAAATGAAATTTATTTTCCTCTATTTATTATTTTGAAATAAGAAGGGTTGATTTGATTAATGTGGATAGTTATGGGTAAAATACGCAAATATTTCAATAAGCAAGTGGTTATAAAATATTCATTATCGTTTGGAAATATTCGTTTGTCGTGGAATATTCAGATCGCTTGGGAATATTCGTATTTACGACAGCAGCCTTTTGTGGGCCCCATAACTAAAAGCGATCGATGAAGAAAACGACAAATATAAGTTGTTTATAAATAATCTACAGAAGTTGTTACCAAGTATATCGCTGAATACCCTATGGTTAAAACACACTAATACGCTGTTGTCAACAAGAAGATACCAGTATTGCACCAATTATTGATTCTTACGTAAGTAAGGCACTACTACTCAATAATTGTTACAAAGAATTATCGCTCAAAGATTTTATTTTATCGATTCAATAATTGTCACGATTGATATTTTATATTACCGTTGTTTCAATAAATTGTCATTACACAAAGATTTTCCATTATCTGAGCAATAATTCATATTATCCTAATAATATTATTAGATAACATTATTGGCAATGTCTAGAAAGTTCTCGCTCTAAGGAGAGGTTTGGTCACCTAATCATACGCCAAAGAAGAGAGAGATCCTTATCGAAAGCCCTCTTTCCTGAAACTACCGTCACAAAGATCGTGATTCTCGTAATATTATTTGTGAATAATTAATTATTGATTTATATGATGAGAAAAAATATTGATTTTATGTGGATATAGATGGAGAAAATTTTTAATGTGACAATTGTTGAAAATTAATATTTTATCTTTTTCTCGATAAAATAATTCATTTAAATATATTATTTTAATAATATATTAATCTATGATATTTTTATAATGAATGTGGGATATATGAGTATATGAGGAGGAAGAGTATTTTTGTGGCATTAAATGTTTAACACATATTTTGTGTGTCAGGACACAATTATCGACCGAAATTTGATTATAAATGTAAAATCGCCTGCTTGTGGATTTCTTGGCCAATTTCTGCTTTGAATTTGGAAAAACTTTCTTCCTCGCAAAGTTGTAGAGAATTGAATTTCCTATAAAAAATCGCGAGATTCAAATTTTCTCGATAAAAGGGCTATTTATTATGAATTATTGAAGTTCAAGTTCAAAATAATTGATTTTTGAAGTTTAAAATATTTTAAATAAGAAAAACGTTTTTTTTTTTTTTAGGTGGCCTCATTTAATATGTGTGCAAGATGTTGAATTCATTGATTCAAAAGTGTGTAAGAATGAAAATTTTATATATATATATATATTATTATATTAAATTTTCTACTTTCGTGTTCTAAGCATTTTCCTATAAATAGGTGCTTAGGTTAGAATTGAAAATCACACCGTAAATCAAGTTTTCTCTCTATATTATCGAGCGATATTCTTGTGAGTATTTTGAGTATACTTTGAGTATTGCTATACTATGCAAGTTCAAGTCATAGCCTATATCCTGTTTTCAACTGTAAGTACTGCCTTTCGAGGTAAGGGATGTTATTTTATTCAAAAATGATATTATTTCTTCAATATCATTATGCCAAATATTGGTTGAAAATTTTATCAAATTTGAACTTTTTCATGTCTCTGGTTACTATTCATGAGTTACTATTCACGAAGTTACTATTCACGAGTTACTATTCACGAAGTTATTCACTATTACATTCACGAAGTACTATTCACGAGTACTATTCACGAAGTTGATGAGATTTTTTTTGTGAAATTTCTATCTTTTGGTGTCTTGAGTTACTATTCACGATACTATGACACTATTCACGATACTTAATACTATTCACTATCAATACTAAGACTATTCACCTAAAAAATGAAATTTCTTCTTTTTCCAAAATATCTATTATGGATACTAGCTTTCGATCAGATCCATGTTTTGATCATTCTCAATTTTACTCCACTCGATTACTTATGAAGTATTTTTTTGAACTCGATTGTTTAAAATACTTAATCCTTAATATTTGTTCTTTGTTTCACCGATTCGCTTTCTTTAAAATATTTTTCATCATCCTCACCCTAAATGATGATATTATCAATATCTTTGGCCAGAGTGCAAAGATGAATGATTTTCGATGAATATCTTTGGCCCGTAGTGCAAAGATGAACAGTGTGTCGAGATGAATACGACCGATCGATTAATATCTTTCGCCCAGAAGTAAAAAGATGAACAAAAGTGTTTATTTAATACGACTAATCGATGAATATCTTCGCCTCAGAAAGCAAAGATGAATATTTGATTCCGTATATATATCGATTGATGTTACAGGATAAAATATCGACGATGAACTTTTAAATTCATATATAAGATAGTAGTTTGCATTCTCTACTTAACTCTTCTAATGAATTATTATTTCCGCCAGCAGCAGATTGATTTAAAACCGGTCAGTTATCATTGTATTCTATTAGATTTTTCCCCTCGTCAAGACTAACGATAATTTGTCAGATATTATCTTAGTCATAATATTCTTTATCGGGCTAGTGAGCTCACCCTTTTCCTTTTTTGTTCCATTTTTCTTCTCGTGAGGCGCAGAAGAAATGTAATGAGTACTACTAGCCTGGGTATGGAATGATGGTTATAGAGAGAGTTGTTTAAGAGTCCTCACCATTTTTGTAAAATAATGTATAAATAATTGTGATGAGGATTTATTTGGTATGTATATTGCCTGTAAGACAATAATTGTATTTAAACTCACAAGATATATGTTGTCGATTTTTGCACGACAAATGTATTAATAAATATCTCGCATAATATTTTATATTATTAAATCAATAATTGAGACGAAAAGTTATTCATATTATTATTTGTAATATTGACAATGTCTAAAAAGTTCTCGCTAAAGATAGGTTTGGTCACCTAATCAAGGCCCAATAGGAGAAATCTTTATCTGAAAGCCCCTCTTCCTGAATGATCCGTTGTTAAATATTATGAGTTATAATATTAATGATGAATAAGTTCGTGTTGATTAAAGATGAAATTGATATTTCTATTATGTTGGGATTATTAGTGCTAGTGAAAATCGACATCTATTTCGATAATAATGGATGTCTGGAGGTTATATTGACCAATCGGGTAATTAATCGGATAAATGAGCAATTAATTGCTATTACTTCACATGCTTGTAACTATTTTGTTCATATGTGTGTACTATTGATTCACATTCATGTATTATTAGGGGAGGTGGTGCAAGATTGATAATACTTGCATGACTAAATTAAAAATGGAGGTATAAATGAATGTAGTATACTGTAACTATTCTTTTCACACGTATAGAACTATTGATTCACATGATGTACTATTAGGGGAGGTGGTGCAAGTTTGATAATACTTGCAGGACTAAAATGAAGGAAAAGATGAAGGTATTATACTGTAGTATTTCGAGCCCCAAAACGTGAAATTATCGAAACTATATTTTCCTATAAATAGAAGCTCATTCTTCTTTCATTCTCACCAATTCACTAAGACTCACAAGAACAATTATAGAGAGAGAAGCTATAGAGAGAAAGAAGAAGAGAAGTCTGCTTCTTCACTATTCCAGTATCCAGTCTTCTTCTGAGGTAAGGGATATTATTTTTTTCAGTATTCATAAGGAATAATATTTTATTCCATACTCTGTAATATGTGAGTAATATTATTTCATCTCGTAATCTCTATTATACCCTCATTTTGTTAAAGTATTGCTTCTATACTCCGTGAAATTTGTAGAATATTCTTGAAATTTGCGCTTCATCTAGTATCGTTTCACAAAGATATTTTCTGCACATTCTTGTTAAATTTAAAAATTTTCATACCGGAGTACTGTCCATGAGTAGTATTCATTTTTACTGTACTATTCATAAAGTACTATTCATGGGGTACTATTCACGAGTATTATTTACAAAGTACTATTCACAGGGTACTATTCCCAAAGTACTATTCACGGGGTATTATTCACTCGAGTACTATTCACCTGGGAATTATTCAGGACAAAAATTGATTACTTTGTTGTCCAAATCATTTATGATACAATATTATTCTTAAATTTTACTCCACAAAGCAGTATCATGTTGACAATTTGGACATTATTGAATTCTGGATAAATTAAATTATAAATATTTAAAAATTTATTATTTGCTTTCTTTTAATTGAATTCTTATATCATTATCATCATCCTCATGTTTATTTTGTGATGAAAGTCATCTTTGGCTTACGTGTATAGATGGACTGTTGATTTGTATGATTATGACCAACGATCATTCGGTATAATCATGACCCGTAATGTTACAAATGATGTGGTAAAAGGCATCATTGGCCTGTAGTGCATTGATGGACATTTGTTGGTATGATTATAACCATGGATTATTCGGTATAATCATGACCATTGATTATTACATGAATATCCTTGGCCGTGGTGCAAGGATGATTCAATGGTGTGGTTTATTTATTAAACTGAGTCTCAGCGATAAAGTTGATGAAAAACCTTTTTAAATCATAGAAGATAGTAGATATCATGCCTACTTGACTCTTCTAATGGATTGCTTGTTCCGCTGCGCTTAAACTTGATGTTTATTGTATTTTATCGCTTTAACACCGTCAAGGCTAACGATAATTTATTTTGCATTATCTTAGTCATAATATTTCATCGGGCTAGTTGAGCTCACACTTTTGCTTTCATTGTTCTCTTCTAAAAATGAGAACGTAGCTGGACTAGTTCTGGGAAAAGAAGTGACTATCCCGAGATGGTGGCTTTAGTAGTCCTCACTATTTTATGAAATAGTGTGAAAATAAATGTAATGAGAACTTCATTTGAGTTTGAATAATCGCTCATGAGACAATATTCGTAAAAACTCTAAGCCACGCTTTTGTCGTATTGTATAAAAGAAGTTTGTATTTGATTTATGTTCCATGTATTTGGAGACTCAAAATGGGTGATGTATACCTATTTTGGGGGCATCACAGTTGGTATCAAAGCTTAGGGATATGATCCATGGTTTAGATGTGAGACAATAACTAGGAGGAGGAGAGACGATGAATTCTTCGCTAGATGACCTACCTAAGTTTATTTGGTATTTAATTGGCCTCACGTAGTATAGGATAATATGTGACATGTCAATTAACCCTTGTTTTGTGGCAAAGTTTGAAAATGACATCTAAAAATGTTGAGACCAAGAATGACGCATATGAGACCGCTGAGTCACCAACGATCAATACCTGTGATAATGTGCAACATGAAGACAATAATCCTCGTGTAAATAATAACACCGATCAAAATGATGAACGATGGGATGTTCGTAGGCTTTATACAATTCATGCAACATCAAAGCAGAGCCGACTCTCTTCGCTCAAAATGCAGTGTGGAAACACCGGCAACTCTTGACGGTCACCGCTAAATGCTTTTAAGGAGCTGGGACCATCGGAGTTTATTGGAGAGCCAAAACCACTTTAAGGCGTAGACGTGGATAAAGCGTATCACCAAGATATTTGATGTCTCGGGATTCTCCGAGGAGCAAAAGGTTCCCTTTGCCACCTTCATGTTATGTAGGAGAGGCAGACATCGGGTGGGAATCAGAAGTGTACTCAACTCCGCCGCACTTAAGATGTCTCTGGGAGATGTTCCAAGAACTGTTCAACGACAAGTACTTTCCCGAAAGTATTCGTCACATGAAGGAGGTAGAGTTTATCAAGCTGGAGAAAAATAATATGACTGTGTCACAATACGAAGCTAAGTTTGCCGAGTTGTCCCGATTTGTGTCCCACTTAGTTGATAATGAGGAGAGCATGACACGCATGTTTCTAAGAGGTTTGAAACCTGAGATACGTCAATACCTAATTTCTCACAAACGGTGTTTGTATTCAGATGTTGTAAATAGGGCTCAGTTATTGGAGCGCGATAATGATCAACCCAACCAAGAGAGAGTAGCAGATAAATCGATAATACTAGTGGTAGCAGTCATCGAAGTGGTGACAACAAACGTGGAGGGAATCAACATGCCAGAAATGGTAACCACTTCGGTGGTAATCATGGCCAAGATAATAGAAGTTGAAATTTCAAGAAGAGAAAATTCAATAATGGTGGAAAGACGTCAGCACTAGCACCTGTTGTTAAGGAAGGAGAGAATCGCATTCGTCATTTCATTTGTACAACAATCAGGGAGGGACACATCACCAAATCAGTGACGCAATGATACCAAGGCATGTTACAATTGTGGAAGAGAAGGTCACATAGCCCGATTTGTTCATGCGCCGAAGTCAAGTCCAGCTGGGATGGAGGCATCAAAGGCCGTCCCAGATAAGACAAAATCGGTAGTTCAAGGAGAGCATTTTTATAACCTCCTAAAAAGTGGGGAATCCGAACGAGGTGATCACGGTAAGTTAATCACAAACTCTAAATAAGTATATACCTTATTTAATAACGGGCTCTACCCATTCTTTTATTTCTTCTCACTCGCTCAATGTTTAAATTTGACTCGTGAGAAATTAGACTTTGACTTATCTATTGAAACTCCGCTGAGAAAACCTTCATTACATCCACTATTTATAAGTCTTATTTGGTTCAACTTTGCACCCTCACATTACATGTCGATCTTATTTCCTTAAAAATACTTGCATTTGATGTGATTTTAGGATTGATTGTTAACTACTCATCATGTAAAAATTGATTGTTTTCGTAAGGTTGTTAGCTTTCATATTCCTAACCAACCTATTATGCTAATTCATGCAACCAAACCACTAAAGTCAATCAACGCTATATCAAGCCATAAAGCTATTTCGCTTATTGAAAAACTGATGTCAAGATTTCTTAGCCCATGTCACCGATTTAAATAAAAATCGCCGATTTGAATGATATTTCTATTGTTAATAAATTTCCTAACGTATTCTAAAAACTTCATGGCCTACCTCGTAGGCGTGAAATTGAATTTTGTATCGACTTTGAATCCGTTAAAAACTCATTTCCAAAGCCCCATATCGAATGGCTCTCCTATTGAACTTCGTGAGTTAAAAACTCAACTACGTGAATTGTTAGATAGCGGTTTCATTCGTCCCCAAAGACGCCTCCTCGGGGTGCTCCACGTCTATTTGTAAAGAAGAAAGATGGAAGTATGCGATTTGTATTGATTATCGGAGTTGAATCATGTCACCATCAAAATAGTACTCGTTACCTCGTATTGATGATCCGCTTGACCAGCTTGGGTTAAGCCAAATTCTTTTCAAAGATCGATCTCGCTCGATATCATCGGCTGAAGATTAAAACCGATGACATTCCAAAGACTATTTTTAGAACTCCTGCATAAGCATTACGAATTCTAGTCATGTCTTTTGATCGACTAATGCTCCTGCCGCCTTTCATGGATATGATGAACGAGTATTCAAGGAATATTTGGATCACTTTTGTGGTCGCCTTTTATTGATCCTCATTTACTCCAAAAGTCGTGGAAGATCACGAGCAACATTTGAGGTCGACACTCCAAAAGCTTCGCGGAAAACAAGTTATATGCTAATTTGAAGAAATGCGAGTTTTGGCTTGAGGAAGTAGCATTCCTTAAGCACGTAATATCAAATCACAAAATATATGTCGATCATAAAAGATTGAAGCAATTCAAAGTTTCGAGCAACCTAAGTCGCTGATCAAAGTACGTAGCTTTCTACTTAGCCGATGATTATTATCGAGATTCAGAATGGTTTTCTAATCACTACTCCATTAACTCAAATTGACTGACGAAAGATACAAAAATTCGGTTGGAGCGAGGAATGAGAAGAGTTTCACATGAACTCAAGAGGAGTCTCATTTCAAAGACTTGCTTTGACAATACCAAATTGGTTCTAGGGGATTTTTCATATACAAAGATGCTTCAAGGGTTTAGGATGTGTTCTCATGCAACATGGGAAAGTCATAGCCTATGCCTCACGACTAACTCAAAGAATATGAGAGGAATTATCCTACTCATGATCTAGAGTTGGGCACCGTCGCTTTTCAAGCTTAAGATTTGGAGGCGGAGAATTTTTTTCACTTAAAAGGAACTCAATATGCGATAACGACGATGGTTTGAGCTATTGAAAGATTACGATCATACCATTCAATACCATCATGGAACAACGAACGTAGTAGTTAACGCATTGAGTAGATAGTAAGATCATACGCCAAGACGAAAAGCGATATTGTCAACGTAAAAGGCCCATTTATATGACTTATAAAAGATAGAGATAGAGTTAAAGACTCTAGGGACCCATGTGATGATGGAGAATATACGAGTAGAACCGACTTTAATCGATAAAGTTAAATTTGCTCTAGCTACAGACCTAGAGCTGAGGTGTATGAGGAAGAAAGTGCAAGAAGGTGCTATTCCGGAAGCAAAAATCGATGAAGAAGGAATACTTAGAGTCAACTCTACACTTTGTGTTCCTAACGACCCCGATTTAAAGTATAAAATCATGATGGAGGCATAAAACACACCGCTTGCAAATCCATTCTGGGGAGTACCAAATGTATCGTGATCTTCGACATACATTTTGGTGGAGCAATATGAAGAGAGAGATATCGGGGTTTATCTCAAGGTGTCTAACTTGTCAACAAGTCAAGGCAGAGCATAACGTGCTAAAAGGTCCATTACAACCACTTGAAATTCTAGAATGGAAGTGGGAGCACATTACCATGGATTTCGTTACTAGTCTTCCCAAGGTTTCTCAAGACATAGATGCGATTTGGGTCATTATTGATAGATTGGTTTTGGGGTCATTGTTGATAGATTTCTCAAGACATAGATGCGATTTGGAATTTCAAGTGGTTGCAATGGACCTTTTAGCACTTGATGCTCCGCCTTGACTCGTTGACAAGTTAGACACCTTGAGATAAACCCCGCTATCTCTCTCTTCATATTGCTCCACCAAAATGTATCGTGAACAAAAATGTATGTTTAAGATCACGATACATTTTGGTACTCCCAAGATGGATTGCAAACGGTATGTTGTGCACCTCCATCATGATTTTATACTTCCAGTTAGAATCGTTAGGAGCACAAAGTCTGGAGTTGACTCAAAGTATTCCTTCTTCATCGATTCTTGCTTCTGGAATAGCACCTTCTTTCCCTTTCTTGCTCATACGCATCAGCTCCAGGTCTGTAGCTTGAGCAGCTTTAACTTTATCGATTAAAGTCGGTTCTACTCATATATTCGCCATCATCACATGGGTCCCTAGAGTCTTTAACTCTATCTCTATCTTTTATAAGTCATACAGAATGGGCCTTTACGTTGACAATATCGCACTCGTACGCGCATATGATCTTCTACTCAATGCGTTAACTACTACGTTCGTTGTTCCATGATGGTATTGAATGGTATGATCGTAATCTTTCAATAGCTCAAGCCATCGTCATTGTCGCATATTGAGTTCCTTTTAAGTGAAAAAATATTTGAGGCTTTTATGATCCGTATAGATCTCCACCTTCTCCATATACGTAATGCCTCCAAATCTTAAGCGCGGAAAATCCAACCGCTAACTCTAGATCATGAGTAGGATAATTCCTCTCATATTCTTTGAGTTGTCGTGAGGCATAAAGCTATGACTTTCCCATGTTGCATGAGAACACATCCTAAACCTCTTGCCTCAAGCATCAATCAGATATGAAAATCCCTCCGAACCAAATTGGTATTGTCAAACAAAAAATAAATGAGACTCTCTCGAGTTCTTGAAAACTCTTCTCACATTCCTCGCCCCAATGTAATTTTGTATCTTTTCGAGTCATTGAGTTAATGGAGTAGCGATTCAAGAAAATCCTTCCACTTAATCTCCGATAATAACCAAATAAGCCGAGAAAGCTACGATTTCATTAATCGATTTAGGTTGCTCCCTACTTTGAATTGCTTCAATCTTTGTCGGGTCAACAGATATTCCGTGATTTGATATTACGTGCCCAAGTAATCTTACTTCCTCAAGCCAGAACTCGCATTTCTTCAACTTGGCATATAACTTATTTTCACGAAGCTTTTGGAGTATCAGCCTCAGGTGTTGCTCATGATCTTCACGACTTTTGGAGTAAATGAGGATGTCATCAATAAAGACGACCACAAAGTAATCCAAATATTCCTTAAATACTCGATTCATCATATTCATGAAGGCAGCAGGAGCATTAGTCAATCCAAAAGACATGACTAGGAATTCGTAATGCCCGCATCGAAGTTCTCAAAGCGCCTTTGGAATGTCATCAGTTTTAATATTCAACTAATGATATCCAGAATGAAGATCGATCTTTGAAAAGAATTTGGCGCCTTACAACTGGTCAAATAGGTCATCAATGCGAGGCAACGGGTACTTATTTTTGATGGTGACATGATTCAACTCCCCGATAATCAATACAAAGTCGCATACTTCCATCTTTCTTCTTCACGAATAGTAATAGAGCACCCCAAGGAGACGTATTAGGTCGAATGAAATCGATGTCTAACAATTCCTCGCAGCTGGGTTTTTTAAACTCCTCAAGTTCAATAGAGCCATTCGATATGGGGCTTTGGAAATGGGTTTTATAACGTTCAAGGTCGATACTAAACTCGATTTCACGCTCCGAGGTAGGCCGTAGTTCTTCTGAGAATACGCCGAGAAATTTATTAACAATAGAAATATCATTCAAATCGATTTAATTTTTGTTTAAATATGTGACATGAGCTAAGAAAGCTCGACATCCGCTTTTCAATAAACGAATAGCTTTATGGCTTGAGATGACTGTGATTGATTTTAATGGTTTGGTCGCTTGAATTCACATAATAGGTTGATTAGGAATATGAAAGCTAACAACCTTATGAAAACAATCAATTTTAGCATGATAAGTAGTTAACCAATCAATCCCTAGAATCACGTCAAATGCAAGTATTTTTAAGGAGATAAGTCGACAGGTAACGTGCGGTTACCGATTTGATTCAAACAAAACTTATAAACAATGGATGTAATGAAGGTTTCTCCCAATGGAGTTTCAACAGATAAGTCAAAGTCTAATTTCTCCGGAGTCCAATTTAAACGTTGAGCGCAAGTAGGAAAAATAAAAGAATGGGTAGAACCGGTATCAAATAAGGTATATACTTCGCTAGAGTTGATGATTAGCTTACTTGTGATCACCTCGTTCGGATTCCTCGCTTTTTGAGAGGTTACGACAAACGCACTCCCTTGAACTATCGGTTTTGTATTGTCTGGGATGGCCTTTGATGCCTCTATCCTAGATGGAATTGACTTCGGTGCACGATAAAATTGGGCTAGGTGACCTTTTCTTCCATAATTATAACACGCTTTGGATTGCTGCGTACAGTTTGGACTGATGTATCCCTCCCCTCCGCATTTTTAACATACGACCGGCGGTCGTTCCTCTTCCTTAACAACAAGTGCTGGTGCTAACGTCTTTCCATCATTGTTGAATCTCCTCTTCTTGAAATTTCCACTTCTATTATCTTGGCCATGATTTCCACTGAAGTGGTTACCATTTCTGACATGTTAATTCCCTCCACGTTTGTTATCACCGCTTCGATGACTACTACCACTTGTATTATCATTTTGTCGGCTGTTCTCTCTTGGTTGGGTTAACTCGTTATCGCACTCCAATAACTGAGCCCTATTTATAACATCTGAATACAAACACAGTTTGTGAGAAATTAAGTATTGACGTATCTCGGGTTTCAAACCTCACAGAAACATTCGCGTCATTCTCTCCTCATTGTCAACCAAGTGGGACGCAAACCTGGACAACTCGACAAACTTAGCTTCGTACTATGATACGGTCATATTGTTCTCGCTCAAATTGATGAACTCTACCTCCTTCATGTGATGAATACTTTCGAAAGTACTTGTCGTTGAATGATCTTGAATTTCTCCCAAGACATCTTCAAGCAAGGCGCAGTTGAGTACGCTTTTACCGATTCCCACCAAGAATCTGCCTCTCCTCGCAACATAAAGGTGGCAAAGGGAACCTTTTGCTCCTCGGAGCATCCCAAGACATCAATATCTTGGTGATCTGCTTTATCCACGTCTCCGCCTTAAGTGGTTTTGGCTCTCCAATAAACTTCGGTGGTTTCAGCTCCTTGAACTGTGTAGCGGTGACTGTCCGAGAGTTGCCAGTGTTTCCACCTCATTTTTTGAGCAGTCGTTCTACTTTGATGTTGCATGAATTGCATAAAGCCTCTGAACATCCCATCGTTCATCATTTTCTCAGCGTTGTTGTTTTTCTGAGGATTATTTCCATCCTGGTGCACATTCTCCTGGGTATTGATCGTTGGTGACTCAACGGTCTCATGTGCTTCATTGCTTATCTCAACATTTTTGGATGCCATTATCAAATACTGCCACAAAACAAGGGTTAATTGGCATGTCATATATTATCCATATACTCTGACTGACCAATTAAATATCAAATAAACTTAGGTTGGTCATATTAGTGAAAGAATTTCCCGTCTCTCCCCTCCTAGTTCTTGTCTCACATCTCAGTCAGTGATCATATCCCTAAGCTTTGATACCAACTGTGACGCCCCCAAAATAGGTATTCATCACCCATCTTGAGTCGCCAAATACATGGTACAAAATTTAAATACAAACTTCTTTTATACAGTATGACGAAATGTAGTTGAGAGTTTCAAAACGGATAATGTCTCGTAGAGAGTATCCAAACTCAAATAAAGTCCTCATTATAATTATTATCACACTATTTCACTGAATAGTGAGGACTACTAATGCAAACTTCTGGACCGACACTTCGTTCCCCGACTAGTCCTAGCTACGTTCTCATTTCCTGAAGAGAACAATGAAAGTAAAAGTGTAAGACCCCAACTTTTATGAATAAAGATGAATTTTCTATAAATATCATTTTTGAATATTATGGAGTGAATTTGATATAATGTTATAGTTGTGGGTAATATTTATAAATTGTGCAAAATACGCAAGTTGTTATATAATATTCGTTTGGTCGTGGAATATTCTTACCGTTGGGGAATATTAAATGCGGCTGACGAAGCCTTCATGTGGGCCCCATAACTTGAGCGATTGAATGAAGAAAGCGATAAGTATAGGTTGTTTATAAATAGCAGGCGTAGTTGTTACCATTGATCTTCATGGAATACCCGGTGGTTAAAAACACAAGAATACGCGTTGTTGCACGACAAGAACAATACCAGTATTGCACCAATTATTGATTTTTACGTAAGAAGACACTACTCAATAATTGTTACAGTAATTACTGTTCAATATTTTATTTTATTGATTCAATAATTGCTACGTTGATATTTTATATTATTGTTGTTTCAATAATTGTCACTGCACATTATTTTTCATTATCAGATCATTAATTCATATTATTTGAATAATATTATTAGATAGCATTATTGGCATTCTAGAAAGTTCTGTCTAATGAGAGGTTTGGTCACCTAATTGCGCGCCAGTAAGGAGAAATTCTTATTGGAAAGCTCCCTCTTTCCTGGGAACAGTCTGGTTGTCAATATTGTGATTCTGTAATATTATTTGTGAATAATTAATTATTGATTTATATGATAAGGAAAATATTCATTTTATGTGGATATAGATGGAGAAAATTTTTAATGTGATAATTGTTGAAAATTGATATTTTATCTTTTCTGATAAAATAATTCATTTAAATATATTATTATATTATAATAATATAATATTGGTGATATTTTTACAATGAATGTGGGATATATGAATAAATGAGGAGGAAGAGTATTTTTGTTACAAAAAATGTTTAACACATGTTTTGTGTGTTGGTGGACCCCATTTCTTGACTGAAATTTGATTATAGCACAAAAAATCGTCCAGTATGTGGATTTCTTGGTCAATTTACATTTGGAATTTGGAAAAACTTAAACTTACAAAGTTGTAGAGAATTGAATTTCCTATGGAAGGACATAAGATTCGAATTTTTCTGATAAAAGGGCTATTTATTATGAATTATTGAAGTTCCGGAATAATTGATTTTTGAAGTTTATTGTTTTTTTAATAAAAATATTTTTTGCAATTGGGTGGGCCCCACATGTGTTGTAAACATGCTGAAATCAGTTGTCTAAGGTGGGCGTGAAAAATTTTAATTATATTAATATTTATTAATTTTTTTTCTTTGGTGTTCTAAGTATTTTTTTATAAATAGGGTGCTTGGGTTAGAATTGAAAATCACACCGAAACTGAAAATCTTCTCTCTATATTATCGAAATTTATTCTTGTGAATATTTTTATGCTTTGAGTGTTGCTTATACTCGTGCAAGTTCCTTTCGGCGTTATATCCAATATTCAAATTGAAGTACTATTCTTTTGAGGTAGGGATGTTATTTTTGTTCAATATTAAGCGAAATAATATTTTCTTCCATACTCATAGTATATAAGTAATATTATTTCGTTTGATTTCAAATTCTATACTACGCTTTTGTTAAAGTTTTGGCTTCTATACTCCATGAAATTAGTAGAATATCTTTGATATTTGCGCTTCATCCAGTATCTTTTCATGGAAATATTATTTTGAGCATTCTTGATAAGTTTTAATTTTTTTCATGTCAGGATACTATTCACGGGGTTACTATTCTCGAAGTTACTATTCATGGGTACTATTCACTCGGTTACTATTCACCCGGGGTACTATTCATGACAAAAATTGATTTCTTTTCGATCCAAATTATTTTTGATATAATATTATTCTTGAATCTTACTCCACAAAGCAGTATCATGTTGACAATTTGGACATTATTCATTTCTGGATAAATTAAATTATAAATCTTTAAAAATTTATCCTTGAACTTGTTTTATTGAATTATTATCATCCTCATGTTTATATTATGTTGAAAGTCATTTGTGGCATGTAGTGCATAGATGGACTTGGTATGATTATGACCAGGGATTATTCTTGTATAATCATGGTAGTAATATTACAAATGATGTGGTAAAAGTCCTCATTGGTGTGGCCCCAAAATAGGTCCATTCCATCCAACCCATTCACGAGTGCCAAATACACCTTACAACTTTATTACAACAATTGTCGTATAAATCAATAACACATATCTGTGAATTTGGATACAAATATATACCAAATGTGACACATATCCCAAGTGGAATGAAGAACACCTTACATAAAGGTATAGTCAAAATTTTTTAGAAACTAAAATCTTTGTGCTCAATGATAGGAGGCCATATCAGGTTATGATAGATATCATATGGCCAAAGAATTATCCTTGGTTGACCAATATACCCCAAAGAAAAACGAAAAGATTACTATCATATTCTTCCCAATGGTGAGTCTTCTCTTGATTTATCATTATCTCCACTGTCTCAAATTGAGAATTATACTTCAAACAAACACCAAGATTATATAGGTAGTGCTCGTAAATATACTCGTAAGAAGTGATGAGCACAACCACATCTTATGATGACACGAGGTTGTATGTCATTAGACATCTTGTATGAAAGTGGCAAAACACCCTTCCAACGTTGGGTTAACTTCTCCCTATGATTCACCAAATATAACTACTAAAAGATGTATACACACACACTTGTCTATCTTGTTTAGGGAGAACTCCACACTAGAAACCACCGCTCTATTCCCCATTACCCCATTTCGACCCAAATTTACACTCTTATTACACGAAAGGAATTTTAAAAGCAAAAGGGTGAGCACACTAGCTCGATAAAGAATATCATGACTAAAGATAATTAAATTATCAATAGCCTTCATCAATAATAAATCGGAGATTTAGAACATATGATAGATGATAAAAATTTCAACCATAGTTAACGGTAGACGAAGCGATCCATTAGAAGAGTCGAATAGACTATAAAGTCTATTATCTTCTCCATGTTAAAAATCCACCAACAATGTTTTATCCACAGTAACATAAATCAACAATTACGGTCCACAATCATATGAATAACTCATAATCATAATTGTAGTTCTAAATTCCTCTTCTCATCCGGGGCGAAGATAATTTTCATCACTATCTTTACACGAAACATCAAAGATCATGGTTACACCAAATCACATTTCACATTCATAATCATACTAATAATTTTATCTTTGCACTACTGACCAAAGATATTCATTTATATCACCAGGTTGGTCATGTTCATCTCAACACATGTTCATCTTTGCACTCTCTTGGGCAAAGATATTCAACATGTATCATCTTTACACTTCTGGGCCAAAGATATTCTTCAACAATTCATCTTTGCACTTTCTGAGGCCAAATATATTCCTCAACAGATTCATATTTGCACCTACAAGCCAAATATATTCATCAATAGTTCATATTTTCACTTCTGAGGCCAAATATATTATTATCTCAAAGAATATATAATCATTTCGAATTTATATAAACAATAATTATAACCATGTTGATCATTTCACCTTTGCACTTAAGCTAAAGATATTCAATTATAAATTCAATGGTCACGATCATACCGATCGACAATTCAACTTTGCCTTTCTTGGCCAAAGAGAACTCATAGTCATGATCATACCAATAATCTACCCATCTTTACACTCAAGTCGAAGAGAAATTAATATCATCATTAGGGTTATAAAATGTTATATATGATAATAAAAATAATATAATCAACATATAGATTTAATCTCAAGAGTAATATTCATAACTCAACTATAATTTGGTTAGGAAAAAAAAAAAACCAATTTTGTAAGTGAATAGTATCAAGTGAATAGTAACTCATGAATAGTAACTAAGTGAATAGTAACTCATGAATAATAACTCATGAATAGTAAACCCGACTCAAAAAGGTAGAAATTTCACAATAAAATCCATACCAATATTTTGGTATAATGATATTGAAATAATATTTCTTAAACTTATAAATAATTTATTTTAATTGTTTACACTTTACTAAATAATGCATTTAATCATCCTAAAATTTTAAACTCATAAGATTTCATCACCAATAACCAAAACCCTCATCAAAAATCTGCATATATCTCATATAGGATTCTCAAGCCATAAAATCCTATTTTTCCATTTTTTTACTTCACATAACATATTTAATTCATTTACTCATAACTAGTCTATTTTCATGAAAAATACCAAATCAGTTCCAAAAATATTTCTTTTCTGAGATTTAGCAGAATATAGTTCCATATTGAACATATATTTTTCTCAGAATTTTTAAAATTCATTTATTATTTTTTATATGGCCAAAACCACCGAATATTTAGACATTTATCATAAATTGTAATTTTATCCAAAAATTTCAAAATTTACAGAGTATACTGATATTATATAGATGTACTCCCAATAAAAATTTCATCAATTTTGGAGTTAACCACAAGGAGTTATAAGCGGTTACTTTTAAAATAGTATTTTCCGTAAAATTCATAACTCTTAATCTATACATCTAAAATCACCATTTTGGACACAATCAATAAAACTCATCAAAATATCATTTCAAATTTTTCAGAATTTTACGAAGGTCGGAAGAAGTACGAACTGAAAAACATAATAACCCTTAAAATCCCTTACCTCAAAAGAGCAGTATTTCTGACCGGAATATCGGATGAAAAGTCGGAGAAAATTTTGCTCCGAATAGCAACTCTCAAAGTATCTAAATACTCACAAAAATATGCTTGATAATATAGAGAGAAAACTTATGTTTACGGTGTGATTTTCAATTCTAACTTAAGCTTATTTATAGGAAAATCTTTAGACGCATGAAGGAGACTAAATTAATAAAATATATTATTATTATTTCATTTCTCCTACGCCACCTACCGACCACCAAAGAACCAAACCAACTTGGAATAACAGCCCACATGTTATTAACCCCAACCAAAGTGGGTCCCACCCATAAATATAATAAAAATTATTTTATTCTCAAAACTTCAACAATTCATAGAAAATAGCTCGGTTATCAGAAAATTCAAAACTCGCGTTTTTCCATAGGAAATTCTATTATCTACAACTTTGCGAAAGGAAGTTTTCCAAATTCCAAGCAAATTGGCCAAAAATCCACAAGCGGATGATTTTAAATCTGAATTACAACACCTTTTAAAATTCATAACAAATCATGCGTTAATTTTCAGCGGTTCAAAATTTGTGGATATATACTCAACTTATATATGTATAACATATCCAAAAATCACAACGATCAGCAATGGTCGGATCAAAATTATAACTCACGCAATAGAGCTTTAAGAACAGATTTGATCTTTTAATACCTCGATCCAACAAAATCTTGATAAAATACCTCAACATTAATTCCTTCATTTATAACCACATAAATAAATCCATCATCTATATCCACATCAAATAAATATTTCATTATCATATAAATCAATAATTAATTATTCACAAATAATATTACGAATCACAATTATAATGACGGTAGTTTTCGAAAAGAGGGGGCTTTCAATAAAATTTCTCCTTCTTGGCGGCGCAATTAGGTGACCAAACCTCTCCTTGTGAGAACTTTCTAGACATTGCCAATAATGCTATCTAATAATATTATTCAAATAATACAATTATTGATCGATAATGAGAAATATTGTCTTGATGATAATTATTGAAACAACAATAATATAAAATATCAACGCAAAGACAATTATTGAATCAATAAAATAAAATATTGAAAAGTAACTACATGCCTTCTTACGTAAGAATCAATAATTCAAAAATCTTGTGTAATCTGGTATATCTCTTTATGCGATAACGCGTATTACTTTATTTTACTGAATAGGGTATTCCAACGATTGTAGCAGTAGCGATTACGTAGTTATTTATAAAAACTTAATTTTGTCGTTTTCTTCATCCGAGAGTTATTACATTATGGGGCCCACAAATGGTCACATATGCATGCGAATATTCCCAAGCCGTAAAGAATATTCCACGACCAAAAACGAATATTCCCAACAACAATGAATATTTTATAACCACTTGGATATTTTGAAAAAAATTCATATATCACCCTTAACTTAACTTTTATCAATTTAACCATTTACTGAATAGTAATTATAAGAAAAATTGAATACTTTTATTTCATAAAATTCGGAGTCTTACAATTAGCCCGTAGTGCATTGATGGACAGTTGTTGGCATGATCATGACCATTGATGAATACACAAATATCCTTGGCTCGTAGTACATAGAAAATTTGTGGTTTTGATACAAAAGAATATCCTTGGTCGTAGTGCAGGGGTGATTTGATGATGTGGATTATTTATTAAGCTGAGTCTCAGCGATAAAAGTGATGAAAAACCTTTTTAAATCATAGAAGATAGTAGATTTTATGCTCTACTTGACTCTTCTAATGGATTGCTTGTTCCGCTGCAGTTAAACTTGATATTTGTTATATTTTATCAGTTTAACATTGTTGAAGGCTAACGATAAATTATTTTGCATTATCTTAATTAGTCATAATATTTCTTACTGGGCTAGTTGAGCTCACTCTTTTGCTTTCATTGTTCTCTTCAGGAAATGAGAACGTAGTCGGGACTAGTCGGAGAACGGAATGATGGTCCAAATGATAACATTAGTAGTCCTCACTATTCTATAAAATAGTGTGATAATAAATGTATTGAGGACTCCATTTAAGTTGAATACTGTCTAGGAGACAATATTCGTATTAAAACTCTCAGTTTATGTTTTGTCGTATTTTACACGACAGTTGTATTATTAAGTTGTATTTGAATTTTGTACGATGTATTTGGCGACTCAAGATGGGTGATGTATACCTATTTTGGGGGCGTCACAAAAAGGGTGACCTCAACTAGCCTAGTAAGAATATTATGACTAAGATAATGCAGAATAAATTATCATTAGCCTTCAACAGTGTTAAACTGATAAAATATAATAAACATCAAGTTTAACTGCAGCGGAACAAACAATCCATTAGAAGAGTCAAGTAGAGCATGATATCTACTATCTTATATGATTTAAAAAGTTTATCATCAATTTTATCGCTGAGACTCAGTTTAATAAATAAACCATATCATCGAATCATCCTTGCACTACGGGCCAAGGATATTCATGTAATCATCAATGGTAAAGATTATACCGAATAATCTCTGGTCATAATCATACCAACAATTGTCCATCAATGCACTACAGGTCAATGAGGATTTTTACCACATCATTTGTAACATTACGGTCATGATTATACCGAATAATCCCTAGTCATAATCATACCAATCAATAGTACATCTATGCACGTAAGCCACAGATGACTTTTATCACAATATAAGCATGAGGATGATGACAATGATATAAGAATTCAATTAAAAGAAAGCAAATGATAAATTTTAAAGATTTATAATTTAATTTATCCCGAATTCAATATTGTCCAAATTGTCAACATGATACTACTTTGTCGAGTAAAATTCAAGAATAATATTGTATCAAAAATAATTTGAATGAGAAAGAAATCAATTTTTGTCATGAATAATTTCCTGTGAATAGTACTAGAAGTGAATAGTACCAGTAAATAGTACTCAGGAATAGTACCACAACTGAATAGTACTTTATGAATAATACTCGTGAATAGTACCCGTAAATAGTACTTTGTGAATAGTATCCCGTGAATAGTAATTTATGAATAATACCATAAAAATGAATACTACTCATGGACAGTACTCCAACATGAAAAGCTTAAAATTTAACAAGAATGTGCAAAAAATATTCTTGTAATATGAATTGCAAATTTCAAGGATATTCTACTAATTTCACGGAGTATAGAAGCAAAACAAAATGAGAGTATAATCAGGAATACGAGATGAAATAATATTACTCACATACTACAGAGTATGGAAAACAATATTATTCCTATGAATACTGGAAAAATAATATCTCTTACTTCAGAAGAAGACTGGATACTGGAATAGTGAGGTAGCAGACTTCTCTTCTACTTTCTATCTAAAGTTTCTCTCTCTATAGCTTCTCTTTCTATAATTGCTCTTGTGAGTCTTAGTGAATTGGTGAAAATGAAAGAAGAATGAGCTTCTATTTATAGGAAAACATAGTTTCGATAATTGCACGTTTTGGGACTCAAAATATTACAGTATAGTACCTTCATCTTTTCTTTTATTTTTAATTTAGTCCTGCAAGTATTATCAAACTTGCACCACTTCCCCTAATAGTACATCATGTGAATCAATAGTACAATCATGTGAATAAATATTACAATCATTTGAAAAAATAATTACAGTATAGTACCTTCATCTATACCTCCATTTTTAATTTAGTCATGCAAGTATTATCAATCTTGCACCACTTCCCCTAATAGTACATGTATGTGAATCAATAGTACACACATGTGAATAAATAGTTATAAACATGTGAATTACTAGCAATTAATTGCTCATTTATTCGATTAATTATCCGATTGGTCAATATAACCTCTAGACATCCATTATTATCGAAATACATGTCGATTTTCACTAACACTAATAATCCCAACACAATGGAAATGTCAATTTCATCTTTAATCAACACGAACTTATTCATCATTAATATTATAACTCACAATATTTAACAACCAGATCATTCTCAGGAAAGAGGGGGCTTTTCGATAAGGATTTCTCCCTATTGGCGCGCAATTAGGTGACCAAACCTCTCATTGACAGAACTTTCTAGACATTGTCAATATTGCAAATAATAATATGAATAACTTTGTCGTCTCAATTATTGATTTAATAATATAAGATATTATGCAGATGATCTTTGTGATAATAATTGAATCAATAATATGAGAGATATTATCACGTGAACTCTTCGTAATAATAATTGAGTATAAGCGGGTGACTTCTCACGTAAGCATCAATAATCAATACCGGTAATGATCTTATGCAACCCGCAGCGATATTCTTGTACTTTTACCACCGGGTGGTAGTTCAACGGTTTAACGGTAAAACTTTTCGTAGTTATTTTTATAAAAAGATAATTGTTATTATTTTTTAACTACGACAATACTTACATTGTGGGGTCCACCGATGATGATTGTCTTTGTCGTCTAATATTCCTGTTAAAACGAATATTTCTCGACCAATCGAATATTATATAACCACTTGCTTATTTTGCAAAATTTGTAAATAATACCCACAACTATAATATTATATCAAATTCACACCATAATATTTAAAAATATATTTTGAGAAAAATTAATCTTTATTCAGAAAAGTTGAAGTCTTACACTTTTGAATTATAGACATGCTTTTGAGGAAGAAAAAAAATTTATTATCACTTATGTCATTTTTTTGAGTACTTTTATCCACATGAGTCAGTAATGCTCTATAAATATATATAAAAAATGAAAATATGAAACAATTAATACCAAGGGTATTATAGAAAAAAAATTCTTGTAAAAAATATATTATTTAAAGTAAGTAAACATTTAACTTAGAATTATCTAAAATAGTAATAAGAACTTTTATCACGAGACGGATGAGTATTTTTTTAACTCAGATTTCTTACTGAGTAATAAATTTAAATTTTTACTTTGCAGTAAGAAGAAAGTTTTTAAAACTGAGCTATAAAAGTGTACTTCATATTCATCTAGAAACAACTTATTTTAAATATAACTTATTTAACTCACAAAAATAACATTTAAAACACATAACACACCAAACATAATCACAACATACCTATTCTCATCAAGTAACTCAATATAATCACTAAATAACATACACAATAATACTTCATCAAAAATACTTCTTTATTATCTCATATGCACCAAAATGCTACATTATGCTGAGACGAAGTATTTGTCGTTTCAATATTGTTTCTTGCCTCGAAGACAACATTATTTGTTTAACTAATTGGTCACTCCACAATTAAAGTCTATATATTTATGATGGTGACTTTAAAAAAAATATTAAAAATATCATCATCGATCTCCACCGATGATATTAGAGTCTATATATTTTATTTGTGGTAATATAAAATGACCCAATCAATCAATCAATACAAATATATAACTAGTTAAGATGAGATCTTATCCAAATTAATTTAATTGATCATTTCAAGAATAATTTGGACATTAACTTATAATTCTCAAATACAAATTACATAATTATAACAGTACATGCATGTTCAAATTCAATGAATATAACTATAATTTGATATATATATATATATATATATATATATATATATATATATATATATATATATATATATATATATATATATATAAATCTAAACAAGAACTTACAATTGAATTATTTTGATTAACAAAAAATATATAAATACAAGTATATAACAAGCCAAGATGAGATCTTATTCAAATTAATTTGGTTGGTCATTTCAAGGATAATTTGGATATTAATTTATAATTCTCAAATACAAATTATATAATAATAATAATACATGTTCAAATTTAGTGAATGTAATTGTAATTTGTTATAAATAAATGCATGAATATAATTATAATTTGTCATATATAAATGCATGCATGAATGTCACAGTAAAATAAAAGAAAAGTTATAAAAATATTAATGCCATATATATAATAATAATAATTTTAAAAAACTTATAATTAAATTATTTTGATAAATAAAAATTGATTAAAAAGATAGTCTATATCTCGCACGGGTTCCAAATTTATACATAAAATGTAACATCATAATTTCATTATTATATCAATATTAATAGCTAAACATTCATTAAATCATTTCCCTTGATTGTATATCTACCATTTTTATTTGATTTTACCTCCCTTACATTTAGGGTTGATCATGGTGCGGTTTGGTACGGTTTGAAGTCCAAATCGCACCCGAAACTTGTAAGACCCCGAATTTTATGAAATAAAAATATTCAATTTTTCTTATAATTACAATTCAGTAAATGGTTAAATTGATAAAAAGTTAAATTTAAGGGTGATATATAAAATTTTTTCAAAAATACATGAGTGATTATAAAATATTCATTGTTGTTGGGGAATATTCGTTTGGTGGTGGAATATTCTTTACATTGGGGAATATTTGTACTTTACGGCCAGCCCATTTGTGGGCCCATAATGTAATAAGCTGTCGGATGAAGAAAAACACAAATTAAAGTTTTTATAAATAACGACGTAGTGGTTCTGATTAACACTTTGTTGGAATACCCATTGAGTAAAGTAAAATGTCTGGCGTTGTTGCAAAGTAGCACACGGTATTGCGCATGTATTTTTGAATTATTGATTCTTACGTGAAGGCCTTTACTTCAATAATTGTTCTGATAATTCTTGCTCAAGATATTTTATTTTATTGATCCAATCATTGTTGCGTTGATATTTTATATTATTGTTGTTTCAATAATTGTCCTTTACCATGTATTTTCCATTATTAGATTAATAGTTCATATTATTTTAATAATATTACTAGATAACATTATTGGCAATGTCTAGAAAGTTACATCTAAAGAGAGGTTTGATCACCTAATTGCGGCGCCAGATGAGAGAAATCCTTATTGGAAAGCCCTCTTTCTTAGGAACTGCATGGTTGTCATTATTGTGATTCTGTAATATTATTTGTGAATAATTAATTATTGATTTATATGATGAGGAAAATATTCATTTTATGTGGATATAGTTGGAGAAAATTTTTAAAGTGACAATTGTTGAAAATTGATATTTTATCTTTTCTGATAAAATAATATTTTATTATATTATTATAATATAATAATGATGATATTTTTACAATGAATGTGGGATATATGAGTATATGAGGAGAAAGAGTATTTTTATTGCATTAAATGATTAAGACATGTTTTGTGTGTTGGTGGACCCCATTTTTTAACTAAAATTTGATTATAGCCTGTAAAATTGCCCGTTTATGGATTTCGGTCAATTTTTGTTTGGAATTTGGAAAAACTTTCTTTTGCAAAGTTGTAGAGAATTGAATTTCCTATAAAAAGTCGCGAGATTCGAATTTGTTTGATAAAAGGGCTATTTATTATGAATTATTGAAGTTCCGAAGTTCCAAAATAATTGATTTTTGGAAGTTTTCATTAATTATTTTAAGAAAAACGTTTTTAACAAGTTGGTTGCACATGTTAATTGCTGAAATATGATGTCTTGGGTGTGCGTAGGAAATTTATTAAATAATAATAATATTTTATTAAATTTTCTGCTTTGGTGTTCTAAGCATTTTCCTATAAATAGGGTGCTTAGGTTAGAATTGAAAATCACACCAGAAACTAAAGATTTCTCTCTCTTTCTCTCTTTATATATCGAGCGTATTTTTGTGAGTATTTTAGTACTTCGAGTATTGCTATACGGTGCAAGTTGTTTTAACACTATATCTAGTATTTCAGTCAGAAGTACTATTCTTTCTGAGGTAAGGGAGATTATTTTCTTCATAAATGATATTATTTCTTCAATATCATTATGCCAAAATATTGGTTTGAATTTTTATCAAATTTGAAACTTTTTCATGCTCTGGGGTTCTTATTCATGAGTTCTTATTCATGAGTTCTTATTCACGAGTTACTATTTATGAGTTCTTATTCATGAAGCGTGATGATGTTTTTTTGTGAAATTTCTATATTTTGGTGTTGAGTTCTTATTCACGTACTGACACTATTCACGTGATCTCTTTATTCACGAATCTTGCATTATTCACGGAAAAATTAAATTTTTGTTTTTCGTCCAAAATATCTATTATGGATACTAGCTTTGATTGTATCCATATTTTGATCATTCTTGAATTTTATTCCACTATGATTATTTATGATGTATTTTTGGACATGGAATAAATTTGAAATCTGAATCCTTAACATTTATTATTTTGTTTCACTTGGATTCGTTTTCTTAAAATATTTTCATCATCCATGATCTAAATGATGATATAATGAATATCTTTGGCTTTAGTGCAAAGATGAATGATTTCGATGAATATCTTTGGCCAGGTAGTCTTGAAGATGAACATGTGTTTAGATGAACATGACCAACTAATGAATATCTTTGGCTGTGGTGCAGTAAAGATGACATGTTGTTGAATATCTTTGGCCGATGGTGCAAAGATGAATCTGTTGATGAATATCTTTGGCCCGTAGTGCAAAAGATGAATTTATCGATATGATTATTATGAGCAGAAGGCTGTGATTTGGTATAACCATGATCTTTGATATTTCGGTGATGAAAATTAACTTTGTCTGGATGAGGAAAGGAATTTAGAACTATAATTACGATTATGAATTATACACGTGATTGTGGACATGAATTATTAATTAATGTTACAGGGATAAAACATTGTTGATGGACTTTTAACATTGAGAAGGTAATAGATTTTATGGTCTATTTGACTCTTCTAATGGATTGCTTTCGTTCACATTGCAACTATGGTTGAAAAGTTTTATCATCTACCATATGTTTCTAAATCTTTGATTTATTATTGTTGAATGCTATTGATAATTTATTTATCTTTAGTCATGATATTTTTCTTGAGTTAGTTGTGCTCACCTTTTTGCTTCACAATTCCTTTCGGGTAATAAAAGTGTAGCATTTGGGACAAGCGAGGAATAACGAGGGAATAGAGCGTGGTTACATAGATGTTGAGGTGAGGTGAATTTAACTTGGAAGGGTGTTTTGCCACTATCATACAAAATGTCTAATGACATACAACCTCGTGTCATCATAAAAGACGAGGTTGTGCTCATCCACTTCTTTGAGTATATTTACAAGCACTACCTATATAATCTTGGTGTTTGTTTGGAGTATAATACCCAATTAGAGACAAGTGGAGATAATGATATGTCGAGAGAAGACTCACCATTGGAAAGAATATGATAGTAATCTTCTCGTTTTTCTTTGGGGTCTATTAGGTCAACCAAGGATAATTACGCAGCCATATGATATCTATCATAACCTATCGCATGGCCTCCCACGTACGAAGGTTTCCTTGAGCACTTCCCAAAGATTCTAATTTCTAAAAAGGTTTTCACTATACCTTTATGTAAGGTGTCATTATGAGGTGTTGTCCACGGTTGGGACATGAGTCACAGTTGGTCTATATTTGTATTTAAACTCACAGTTTATGTGTTGTCGTATTTTGCACGACAATTGTATTAATAAAGTTGTAGTTATTTCTGTACCATGTATTTGGCGACTCAGAATGGGTTGGATGGAATGGACCTATTTTGGGGGCGTTACATTTGGTATCAGAGCTTAGGGATATGGTCTCTGACGGAGATCAGGGAATATAACTAGGAGGGGAGAGATGGGTAAATCCTTCGCTAGTGTGTCCTACCTAAGCTTAATTGTTGGTCGATCATAATATACGAATATTATGTGATATGTTAATTTGCTTAATTAACCCTTATTTTATGGCAGTATTTAAAAAACTCCATAATGGCTTTGGTTAAATCAACGGCTTCTTTCATCAATGAGGGCAACACATTGTAATTCTATTTATTTGAACCTCTATTTGAAATAATGCAAGTCTCTTTATTGCACTTACATTTCAATGGCTTCTACTACTAGTTCATGATTTCCCCCATGAGTAGAGTACACAAAAATGGTGACTCGAGCTAGAATAGGGATACCAATGAACTCTGATAATAGTTTATTTTTATTTCATTGTTACTTGTATTCTATTCCCCCAATCCGAACCTAACATTAGTGTTTAGGTGTTCAATCAAAAGATGTCCAACTAGAAACTACAGATTTATTAATTCTTACATTCCAATGAAATTTTCTCACCACTCATTAAGCCCTTTTGTTTTTTGGCTGCATCATATCTACAAGTCCTTCCACATATGTAATTAAAGAGAAAATGTGAACAAAGATGATAAATATGCATCAACAATGATGAACAAAAACAACAAAAATATAAGACTGAGAGCATAGCCAGCTACAAGGTGAAATGATTCTTCAACAGGTTAACATCACTTACAAAATTACTTCCAATGATGTTCCAAAATAGTCGGAAACATAGAACGGGAAAACAATTGGCATATTTACTATTACCTTCGTTCCAAATTATAATGATTAATATTGACTTTTTAAAAATCAAATATTTTCAAACTTAAAATGTTAGAATATTTTATTCTTTATGTAGTAGAATCTACTATTTATGTAATTATTGAGCTTACATATTATATTAATTTAATCACTTTATTTATGAGTTTGGTAATTAATTATATGACCTATAAATAATATTCTTAATAGTATTTGACATAATGGGCCCTAGGGTTTCATAATCTTGATAGACGATTATGACCCTTAGCTATTATATAAATAAAACAGTTAGGATTTTGTCCCAATTGTCTGTCTCAAAAAATTTGTACACACTTACTCATCCATTCTAAGATTGAGAGACAATCGAAGACTTTCACCTTTAAGCGTAGCGGAAGCGTGATACATACAGGATGTCTTCTCTTAATTCATGTAAGTACTTAATATTATAATTATTGATTTTATTTTATTCTATGCAATAGCACGTTCCGATATAATTATTATAATATTTGATATCAAGAGCATGATTACGCTATCACATAGAATAGGTTAATTATATTGTTTCGGTGAAAAAGGGTCTTGCCGATTATAACATCAATTTGTTTCAATTCATTATTTTGTTGTCACGGAAAAGAAGTTTTCCAAAGTAAGATAAATCTGTTTTAGTTTTGTTATTACATTTATTCTCGTGTACTATGTGATCTCAATTCTTATATTCATGATATTAAAGTAGTAGCACATGTACTGTAATTTCAATTCCTATATTCATGGTATTAAAGTACTACATCATGTACTGTGATCTCAATTCCTGGCTATTGCCATATGCCCTGCTTATTTTGCTTACCTGAAAGTTGGATCAGTTAGTAATGGTTATGGATTAATTCATGATTATGTTTATCTAATATTATTTTATATCATGTCATGATATTTAATTTAGAATTTATGTGAATATTTTGTAATTGATATTATTACTCTCTCTGTCCCATAATAAAAGTACTTATTATTATTTTGAGTAGTCTCATGTTAAATGTCCATTTTCCTTTAATAACAAAACTTTTACACATATTTTCCTATTATACTCGTAACATTAAATATCTCATACTTTTCTTATTCTAATTTTCTCTCCACATTTAATGATATTATTATGAATAATTTTGTCAGTTCATTCATCTTCTTAATATGCGTGAAAAATCCACCAAATTTTTTATCCTGAACGGAGGGAGTACTCCCTCCATCCCTTTATATCTAACATTTTAAAGTATATTTTTTTTCCAAAATATTTGACGTTCTCCCGTACCAAGGATATTTTGTCTATTTATTTTCATTTTCTACCCTTCTCCTGACATGTACAAGCTAAGGAGAGAGAGAATTTGTAGTGCCAGCGATGAAATAGAAGGATCATGAAATAGAAGGATCAAAGCTTTCTCTCATCTCTCTAAGCTAGCGCTAGTTTTTGGGCTAGCTTCTCTCTCCACCATTACCATTACCATTAACAGGATTTATAATCATATTTTTCCCCACCTTCTATTTCTCTCTTCCATCTTCTCTTTTGGTATATGCATGTATATATACATACATACAAATCAAAAGCTCCGTTGTCTTCTTCAGTGCTCCGGTCAGATCCGGCCGAGGCCTCCGTCGTCTTCTTCAGTGCTCCGGTCAGATCCGGCGTCTTCTTCAGTGCTCCGGTCAGATCCGGCCGAGGCCTCCGTCGTCTTCTTCAGTGCTCCAGCGTCTTCTGCAGTGCTCACTTGCAGAGGCCTCAGTTTTTTGCTCCATTGTTGGATCTGGAGATCGAAGATGAAGACGATGAATGTAGTGAGAATTGCGAAATTAAGGTGATGAGAGGGAGGGATCTGAGATTGCGCAATCAATCTCTCCATCGGAAAGCCTGCAAATGGAGTATCTAAACGAAGAGTTCCATTATCGGCTCACGAGTTTATCCCACAAACAGGGTGAAGAGATAAAGTATTAATTGAGGGTAAAATAGTAAAATTGTATTTATTCTTAATCTATGTGAAAATCTCTAGAACATCGGATATAATAGGATGGAGATAGTATAATTTATGTGAATTTATAATTATATCTATTATAAAAGTAATTATTATAGTTTGAATATAATTTGATCCGAGTCGAATCGAATTTGAGTAATAAATATTCGAGTCGAGTCGAATATGAGTATAATTTTTTGAATGTAATTCGAATCCGAGTCAAATTCAAGTATGAATTTAATTTTTTGAATTGAATCCTAATAATTTTTTATTCGTTTCAATTTAACTCATTTACATCCCTAATTCAAATTGTGTGCACCCATAAAAGACTAAATTGTCATTTTATTTTGAGTATGCATATACCACGTGACTTATTAATTGTCATTTGCAAGTCTCACTATCAGTGATGACCATTTAATTACGTGAGTACATTTTTCTAAGAGTCCTTCTAATGGGACCGGTCTTTTTCGACCGAGGTAGTCACTGGTCGAATTTTTTTTTTTTTTTTTTTTTTGCTTTTGACTACAAAATAATTAATGTGATTTATTGGAACTGAAATTTTTATAAAATACAGTGATTTAGGTCTTTTTGGATACTGTACAATCCTGATTTTTACGTGTATCTAAATGACACCTAAATCACTGTATTTTGTAAAAATTTTAGTTCCAATAAATCATATTAATTATTTTGTAGTCAAAAAAAAAAAAATCCGACCGGTCACTACCCGGTCGAAAAAGGCCGGTCCCCCTAGACTTTTTCTTTTTGTAAGCATTTCAAAGCGTCCTTCCTTATTGGATTCACAACTAAAAAGTATGCATGCACAAGTGTTAATGGTCCCCCAATTGAAATCCATGCAGTTTTCATATATTCCTTTAGAGTGGGTGTATATCCGCTGTAGTACCATTTTGCTTCTTGCATAAATTTGCCCACTACATATAAATTCCATTAAAAATAAATCAGAAAAAAATATTTCTTCCGTTCCAGGATAAAAGTTCTGATGGACTTTTCACGCATATTAAGAAGAGGAATAAAATAACAAAATTGCCCATAGTAATATGTCATTAAATATGGAGAGAGAATTAGAATAAGAAAAGTATGAAATATTTAATGCTATGGGCATAATAGAAAAAAATATGTAAAAATTTGGTTATTAAAGAAAAATGAACATTTAACATGGGACTACCCAAAATAGTAATATGAACTTTTATCCTGGAACGAAGGGAGTAATAAAGTGTATCACAATTTTAGGTAAGAAATAGTAAACCGAAATGGACAGCAAAAAGGAAGAAAAAACCATATAATGATCGAGGTATGTAATAAAGTGTACGTATCGCATTTTCTAGGTAAGAAAATGACTCCTGCTTAGCTTAGAGTCTAGGGCTGATCATTCGGTTATAACCGAACTGAATTGACTTTTCGGTTATAACCGAATACCGAAATATTCATAATTTCACTATCCGAACTACTAACCGAATTTGGCAATAACCGAATTACCAATTTGAAAATTCGAGTATTTCGATTAATAACCGAACCTAACCTGAACAGAGTCGTCGACGACGACGTCGAGGTTGAAGAACATAGTCAAACTTTGTTGGATTGTTGGATGTTTCTTCTAAAAACCAACTAGTAAAATAAATTAAAAGCATACAAATCTGTAGAAACAGAGAGTAGGATTAAATAAAATTGAGTTGGTGAAAAAAATACCCTGATGGTTCAAAGAAATCCCAGGAAAGTACTATACCAAATAATCTTCAACTAATAACATCATCATCATGAATGGTAAAAAAGAAGAGCACAATCAAATTCTTAGAAATCATATGATAAACAGAACTACAGACGCATCCCATAAAAGTTGAAGACAAATTTAGGAAGAAACATCCAACAAGCCATATAATTATTTTAGTGAATGAAAATTCAAAATCGTCGAGTTTGAAGACTCGCCGTCGTCGAGTCGCAGTGAGAGAGAGGTCGAGGCGCGGAGTTGCCAAGGGTGACTGGGTGAGACGGTGAGATCGTGACTTCGTGAGACCGGAGAGGCGAAGACTGAGAGAGGCGGAGAAGAATTGAAGACGATCAGCGAAATCGAGACGAGAGGCAAGACGAATTGGGTGGGATCTGGGATTTGGTAATGAAAATTAGGGGGGGGGGGGAATGAGAATGAGATTTGGGATCTGAAAAATTGGATTTTGAAATGGAATTTGAGATCTGGATTTGGCAATGGTTCTGATGAGAATAAGAATGCTAATACCCGATTCCAGAATAGTCAATAGTCATATACATAACATATACATTTATAATTATAAAATTAATTTTTTTTAATTAAGGAGTTCGGTTATTCGGGTATCCGAATAACCTATTTTTTAAAATCATACCCGAAACCGAATACTGAGAATTAATTCAGATATAACCGAAATTAGGAAAAAATATATATTAAAAAATCAAAATAATTCGGTTAAAAATATTCGGTTGTGTTCGGTAATTCAGTTTTATCCGTTTTGTGCTCACTCCTATTAGAGTCTATGACTCAGCCTTAAAGTCTATGACTCAGCTACACTTGATTAACCTTAATATTCCATCATAGCTCGTAACACCCTCAAATTCGGGTTATCTTGAACCCCGGGTCTGATGTTTACGATACTACTCATTCTCCACTTGTGACTTACATCCACATATAAAATTATACAGACATAAGTGTAATTACAACATTATTACAGTATGTCTCTATCTAATCCCAAGTTCTAAAACCTTTACATAACTATTTCAAATAATAATACAACATTAATATAATATTACAACATTAACATACTATTCTGTACATTTTAATTCTTTTGTCTTACCATTTCTTTTCCATTACCTTCTTTTAACCCTTTAGGTTCTCCGGTTCTAGCTGTAAAAAATTTAGAATTTGCTGTTGGAAAAATACGAATAATATAGGATTCAACTATCAAATAAAAGAAGGGCAGAAATAAAACTTATCGATGTAGAGCAAATAATTTTGAGCAGAGGCGTGCGGAGCACTATACTTAAGTAGAAATTTTGCCTCTCGGAGAACTTTTCTCGGTGCTAAGGTCACTGACGAAATCCTACTCCAGGATTTAACGACTCTTCACCCAACTAACCAGCACTTGAAATAGTTGAATGACCCATGAACAACTAATTTTTCTTACTCAAACTCAAAAATTACCACATATATATATATAAATAAATATATTATATATATGAAGAAGAATAAAATATTATATATATAAGTTATATACTACGAAGTACAATATATTATTAATATATATATATATATATATATATATATATATATATATATATATATATATTAAAGAATGATAGTAATTTATAAATATATAGTATATGAATATGAGCTACTAATATATATATATATATATATATATATATATATATATATATATATATATATATATATATATATATATATATAAACCATATGAATGGAATATTGATGGATTTAGTGAACAAGAAATTCTAAATAAATTAAACCATATGTCTATGGTAGCTAATAGCTATATCACCAAATTCAACAACCTGTCCGAACCAGACATTGTTGAATTAATAGCTAGTGGATTTACTGGTATTCTCAAATCTTGGTGGGAGAAACATCTTACGGAAGATATTAGAGTATCAATAATTCATGTTATCCAAAGAGATGATGACGGCAATCCCATCTTTGATGAGGAAGCTGGCATCGGTTCACCTGATGGAGTTAATACATTAATTTTTACCATTATTAAATATTTTGTTGGAACTCCCAGTAACATCACTGAAAGAATCCATGATCAACTTAGTAATCTTACTTGTCCCACGCTAAGTGATTTTAGATGGTACAAAGATGTTTTTACTTCTCGAGTTATGATGCGCACTGATAGTAATAAACCATTTTGGAAAGAAAAATTCGTTAATGGTTTACCTTCTTTATTTGCACATAAAGTTAAGAGAAGAATTAAGTAAGAATTTAGGATATATTGATTATGATAATCTAACCTACAGCGATATCATAAGTTATATTCAAAAAATAAGATTAAAAATGTGTATTGACTTTAAATTAGCTAAACAATGGGGTGAAGATAAAAATAAAGCTAAATCTGAGTTAGGCACTTTCATGAACAATATGATTTACCCCTCATTGCTCCCTCTAGAAGAAAGCACGAGGCATAAGCATATTGAGTCTCGTGAGAAAGAGTCATAAACGTCATAAAAGAGATATAATCAAGATAAGAATAATAAAAATAATAATCAAGATTCTTATTATAAGAAACCTAAGTCAACACACAAATCAACTAAAAATCAAAGAAATTTGACAAGAGTAAAAGCATACATCACAATTATGGACCAGAAAAAGGCACTACAAGAGTGAGTGTAGAGTTAAGCAAAAATAAGCTCAATTAAACATCTCAGCCGAAGACACGGAACAGTTATTAGAATTAATGAGAATTGAAAATAACAGTAGTAATGAAGAAGTTTCAGACATCCCAGAATCTTCTAGTAATAACACCTGTAGTGATGAGTCAAATAGTGATAATGAAGTCACCATATGTACCGAAAATTACAATAATAACTGTTGCAAAAGAATTAATGTAATTACCAAAGAGGAAGAAGAGAGCTATTTGTTAATTGATTTAATTAGTAAAATTACTGACCCTGGTTTAAAAACTCAATATATGAATCTATTGAAGGATTTATTAACTAAAGATAAGAGAGTTACTGATAAGGTTCTTAGAGCCAAAGAAAAACCCATTTTCAGTCTTAATAAAACTCTTGAGAGATTTAAGTCTCCAGTTAGGGAAATCACCCTTCCTGAATTATATCAAGAAGTTAATAAACTCAAGAAAGAAATTTCTAACTTAAAATTAGATATTTCTAATCTAAAAAAAGAGATTGATGATAAAAAATCAGATCTTCAAGTTCATGATTTCTCTTCTAGTGATGAAAGTCACGATGAACCTGAATCATCAGGTACTAAAGATCCTGATCTTTTTATTCAAGGTCTCTCCTTAAAAGAATCAAAGATATTACTATTCAAAATGGTATATCTCTATTAATTTAGTTATCGATAAAACTTTCTCTATCGACTCCCCTACCCTAGTTGATCTTTGAAAGCGATTTAAAGCTGTATTCAAGAGGGTCTTATCCCCACTAGATATTATAAGAAAACTAGTGAAAAACTTAATTCAGCTAATGGTAGTCAGATGAAAATAAAATATAAATTACCTAATGTGCATATTTGTCAAGACAGTATGTGTTTTAAAATCTCATTTGTTTTAATTCGCAATCTTACTGATAAAATCATTTTAGGATTACCATTTATCTATTTATTATATCCATTTACTACCGATAATAAAGGTTTAAGTTACGAACATTTAGGAAAAGGATTACATTTAAATTCTAAATCAAACCAAAAGAAAGAGATTTAAAATTTATTCAAGAAGAATCCATTTCTAAATCATTGAATCTGTTAAATTGTAAATTTACCCACCTAAGTTTCCTCAAAGAAGAAGTTAGGTATCAACAAGTTGAAGAACAACTTAAAAGTAATAGAGTTCAAGAAAAGATAAATGAATTAAAAGATTATTTAGTAAAAAATTCATGTTCTGATTCTCCCAAAGCTTTTTGGCATAGGAAGAAGCACACAGTTAGATTACCCTACGCTAAGGAATTCAAAGAACATTTAATTCCCACCAAAGCTAGGCCTATTCAAATGAGTCATGAACAGATGGAGTTATGTAAAAGTGAAATTAATGATCTTCTTAGTAAAGGTTTAATTAGACATAGTAAGTCACCATGGTCTTGCCCAGCCTTCTATGTTAATAATGAAGCTGAGAAAGAAAGAGGAGTCCCTCGGCTAGTCATTAATTACAAACCATTAAACAAAGTACTAGAATGGATTAGGTACCCTTTGCCCAACAAGGATGATCTCCTTGGTAGGTTAAGTATCTCCACCATCTTTAGTAAATTTGACCTCAAAGTCCGGATTACGGCAAGTTGCTATTCATCCCGATGATAGGTACAAACAAAGATTCACCACTCCGATTCGGTCATTCTGAATGGAATGTTCATCATTTGGACTAAAAAATGCACCCAGTGAATTTCAGAATATTCTTAACAATATTTTGAATCATTTCAGTCATTTTATTATTGTTTACATCGACGATATCCTTGTATTTTCCAAGACTATTGAAGAACATATTAAACATTTGAATTCGTTCTTCAAAACAGTTAAAACCAATGGTCTTGTTCTTTCACCTTCCAAGTGTAGTCTGTTTCTGACTAAAGTCAGGTTTCTCGGATTAATCCTCTATCATGGACTCATGCGCCCAATTGACAGAGCTATTCAATTCGCCGACCGGTTCCCAAATAAGATTACCGATAAAACTTAGCTACAGAGATTTCTTGGCTCGCTTAATTATATTGACAAGTTTTACAAGGATCTCAGGAAGATTTGTAAGCCTCTTTTTCAGCGCTTACAAAGCAATCCACCTCCTTGGACTGACATTCATACTTCTGTCGTCCAACAAGTTAAAAAATATGTTAAGGTTTTTCCTTGTCTTGGCATCTCAAATGATTCAGCTTTCAAAATAGTTGAAACCGATGCCTCTGACATTGGATTCGGTGGCATACTCAAACAAAAGTTAACTCCTACTTCTGATGAACAAATTATTCGTTTCCATTCAGGCGCATGGAACCTTACATAGTTAAAATACAGTACTATTAAAAAAGAAATTTTATCCCTTGTCCTGTGTATTAAAAAATTTCAGAGAGATTTACTGAATCAGAAATTTCTAGTTAGGATAGATTGCAAGTCAGCAAAGTTCATTCTTGAGAAAGACGTTGAAAACGTCGCCTCTAATCATTCATTCGCTAGATGGAAAGCTATTTTAAGTAGTTTTTGATTTTGATATTGAATATATTAAAGGAAGTAACAACTCAATTCCTGATTTTCTCACACGTGAGTTTATTAACACAGGTACTATTGCAGCAACATGAGTGTGCGAAGAGGTTCATCTTCTCGTGGTCGTGGGTGCTCTCCCGGCCCAATCAACTAGTTAAAAGGAACCGTGGTTCCTCACCCAGTTAGTCAAACCACCCATAATAAATTTCAGGTGCTTGGTACAGTCCCCAAGCCCTATTCATCTGTTCTAGCCAGTCAACCAGAAGCATTTGATATTTTTTCTAATCAATCGAGGGCAACCTCATCAAAACCCAGTTACCCAGCTTCTGAGTATCAAATTAAATATGATCAACATCTGTTTCATATTGAGTTATTGATGAAGCCCAAAGATGACCCAGTTAAATTGGCTGCCCAGTATTTTCCTACTGGATGGCATTTTCTCCCTCTAGCTCCTTATAAATTCCTTGTGTATTATAAGGACATCCTTATTGAAACCGAGTCAATCTTTATTACACCAATCTATGCCAACGATGATAAAACCAAACTCCTTTATCACTCGTTGTACATTAAACAAGTTCTCAATCTTTCCGATTGGGGTAGTCATCCTTCAGATCTCAGGTCTCTTTCCAATCATTCCAGCTCTTACTTCTATTACGATTATATGGAAGCCTGGTATAAGATTTTTCTTCACCAAAATGAAGATCATAGTCATTCGTGGTTTTTGCAATTCGACCACAAATTTAAAAGTCAATTCCCCAAATGGTTCACCCTATGGTGGACAAGAATTGGTTTATGCCATGAGATCCTTCCAAAGCCTCTCTAAGCACAACTTGATCATTTCGCTTCCCATAGTAATTATCATCCAAAATATGAGGAAATTTAGGTCTTCCTTATATTACTCAGAGTAAATATAAAATCCTTGGATTCTTAAATGGCAATATGTCATTTTATCTCCTCAAGAAGTTACTGTTTTCCAGCCTCCGTCATCCATCGGTATTCGGACGGCTTCGACAGTTCTTTCTCCCATTGCTCATGTGTCTCGCCGTTTTTATATCAAATGGTGGGATAAATTCGGTGTCGATAGAATAGTTGGCCAAGTTCAAAAGGAATTTCTGACTACTTCTTTAACTCCTCCAGTTACTACGGCTCTTGCCGGTGAATCTTCCAGTAAAACCTCCATTAAAACAGTTGAGAAATCAAAAGAAAAATTAGTTATTCCTCCAAACCCTAGTGATGTTACTAATGTTTCTAGTTATTCCAACTCTCAGTTGAGGCTTCTTGCAGACGCCATTCATATGAGACTTGACCAGTTACATGAAGAGTCAAACAAAGCTTCTTCTCAGTCCAAAGAAGGGAGCTCCAGTCAAAATCTTGAAGACGAAGATCCCTTTAAGTTCAGAATTAATGCAGAGAATTAGTAGTAGTATAATATTGCAAAATCTATAGCTTAAAAATTATATAATCATGTCCATGAGCTTGGTTATTGCACCCAATCCATCAAAACAAGCATTCTAGCACAGAATTGCCAAGTGTAAATTCTCTTTTCCACTAAGAGTCACGAAGTCATAACACTCGGTAGTTCAAAGTATGTCTCTTCATATTACATAGAAATGTAGCTAGAATTATACAACAACATCCATGCACTTAATTTATCCCGAATTTAAATGTAAGTAAATCTCTGATGTCAGGCCAATCTTAATGTCTATTTACCAAATTAGTAAAACATATAGAAATTGGTCCTCTCATGTTAATGTGGATTCACTTATTATGTTTATTTGTTTGTTTCACAAAACTCGCCTCACATGAATAATAAATAAAACCTTATTCATGTAAATAAGGTCTTGTAAAAGTATTAAAATTTCTACATAAGAATGTTGGAAAAATACGAAAAATATAGGATTCAACTATCAAATAAAAGAAGGGCAGAAATAAAACTTATCGATGTAGAGCAAATAATTTTGAGCAGAGGCGTGCGAAACACTGTCCTTAAGTAGAAATTTCGCCCCTCGGAGAACTTTTCTCGGTGCTAAGGTCACTGACGAAATCCTACTCTAGGATTCAACGACTCTTCACCCAACTAACCAGCACTTGAAATAGTTGAATGACCCATGAACAACTTCTAATTTTTCTTACTCAAACTCAAAAATTACCACATATAAATATATTATATATATGAAGAAGAATAGAATATTATATATATAAGTTATATACGGAAGTACAATATATTATTGATATATATATATATATATATATATATATATATATATATATATATATATATAAATGACAATGATAGTAATTTATAAATATATAGTATATGAATATGAGCTACTAATATATATATATATATATATATATATATATATATATATATATATTCTCATTCTATTTTAGTAGAATATATTATATATATGAAGAACCTTATCTTCCTTTTATATACTCATAGAATGCAACCGTAATAACCCAATAATATGGCAACGATAAAATATGTAATACAAAGATAGCAACGGTAATAAAATATTAATATCCCAATAATTGGTATTTAATATATATTGAACAGTTACAAAATCTCCATAAATATATTTATTATAACTCATTTAATTTACACAATAAACTCTTTTAATGGTACATCACCAAATAATATATTTATTTTTATTTTTTATTTAACTGTAATATATTATTTAACAAATAATACAACATTTGCAAGGGTGAGCATTCAATTGCCCAGCAAATATAAGCAGTTGAATAAACAACAATCTCAAGGGTTGAATAGTATGTTTCTGAAATATTCAACAATTGAACAATAATTGTGAAGTAACTTAATAATCAGGAATATCATTTTCCTTTTTCTTTAAACACCTTTCATGAATCACATAATCTTAAAGTCTACAACTGTTCAATTCTAAAACATTTCTTCTTTAGTTTTGCACCTAAGTGCTGATATTCGCATAACACGTTCTTGAATATAACCCTTAACAATCACATCATTGCACGTGGTGCAATCATAACTACATTTACTCATATAAACCACATTGTTGCATGGGGTGCAACCTATACTAATAATTGCCCAAAACTTATTTGATTTGGCACATTCAACTTCTCACAAACAAAGAATTTATCACAAGTAATATCTCAACCATAAATATTCTGACCGGAATAGTTCAACAATCGAGTTAAGTCGAATCAAATGACAATAACTCATCGTTCATAAATCATTTCACATAGAACAATGACCTTCATATAACAAATGAATTTCAACAATCACGTCGTTGCACGGTGTGCATATAAGAATAGAACTTGCATATAATAGTAAACTTGCCCAAGTTAGGACCTTTATTCAAAATGAGAGAACTTGCACAATATACAAAGCTTTTGTAAGTTAGGAATCTTGCACAAATATATAAAATTTGCACATGTTAGGAAACTTGCCTCGGTTCGTAGTTCATCATCTATATTATTCACATCCATTATTTCTTTTTTCCGTACTCAAATCTGAGTCATCTACAACATTATAGAATATTTCTCATCAACAATTTAACTTCCTTATAATAATATTCACATATTAATTTACTCTCCATAATTATATTTTAACATTCATGTTAACTTCTCCAATAACCTTCAATATTAGGAAGGTACGTCCAAAATTCTTAAAATCTCGGATAATCTCTTTCTTACTTCAAAATATATTATTCCTCAAAATCTCATTATAAATGTGTTCTAATCTTTAATAAATGCTATTTTTATTTTATCGTAATTCATTCGTTACTTAACTGTTTATGTTCATTAGTCAGTCAACACGTGATCCATAACGTCCCGACACCTCGTGAGTCTACTAATACTTCTAAAGTATTTAAAATATTATTATAAAATTTCCAACCAATTTTCACATTTTTTGGATTATCCGACAATTTTCTGTAATTATTTCTATTTATAAAAACTATCATTTAATAGCTTCAAAATAGAAATAATAACTCCATACTTTTATATCCTCAAAACACCATCAATATTAATCTTATATTATTATAAGATTTTGCAGCAACTTTCATAATTTTTCATCATTCATAGAATTTTCTATGAATTTCCAGTAATTTTTAGTTAACTTTAAATAGCTTAAAGATTCAATAAATACTTCTCCTATTCAATAATTTTCCAAAACCTTCCTGAAATTCTAAAATAATATTATAGAATTTTCCAGCATGTTTCATAATTTTTCACCATCCATAGAACTTTCTATGAATTTTCAATATTTTAAAACTAACTTTAAATAACTTAAAAATATAATAAATATTTCTGATATTCAATAATTCGTCAAAAATTTACAGAAATTCTAAATATAATCTCTTTACATACAATCCATAAAAAATTAAATCCAAAAATAATCAAGATTTAAATAATTACCTTTCTTAGTTCCCTTCCTCTTTCTTTCTCCCAATTTTGGATTTTGCAGAGTAAGGGCCAAGGGGGCTATTAACTTAGACAATAAACTAGCCCACTAGTTTAATTCTTTATTGTATTCATTTAATTGAATTAGTTATTTTCTAACCAATTAACTTATCATATTCATGCACCTAAATGTATATGTAACCCACATATATTTAGTTAACATATTTACATCAAATAAATTATTTTAATAATAATTTTCATTAAAATATTTATTTTATTCAATAAAAATTAATAACCCTTAGTACAAGGTTAAACTTTGCTTACAATCGTTACGGAAATTAACTCAAGGTGACTCATTTAATAATTTAATTAACTATTAAATATAACCTTTTAGATATATGTATAATTTTCACACATATATATACATATTAAATCCATCACTTAAATCACATAAATATATATATATATATATTCAAACCCAACACGTCTAATAATAAGAATTATATATATTAAATTTTTATTTTAATATTTTTCAGAAATCCGGGTCATCACACTATCAAAAACTCAATTCTATAGTCATCCTCATGTTCGCGACGTACTATGAACAATGAAGTTGTTCATTTTTAAATAAGAGGAACTGGATTAATAAGTAAAAGCATAACACCATTTTTTGTGTCAGCGTGTTCAATAGCATGGCCATCTCCGTGGCCCGTGCTGATAAATGTATTGTGCCATTCTAGCAAGGTTCATTGCTGTATCGATGAAAACTTGATCCAACGTAGAATCTGCAACTCCAACTTCATTCATATTCTTCCAAGCCTCCTCAATCAAATATCTCACGTGTTTCTGGGCTTCTTCCTTGGATGCACCAGTTTCGTGCATGTAGCATTGAATTGATTTTGGGTTGTCACCTCTTTTTAACTCATCCTGATCGAGTCATTGAAATGGAAAAGGAATATATATTTGTGAAATCCACCAATATATGACTAAAAATACACTTTAAACATTTAAGTTTTTCACAATTTACAACTTAAATATGCATATTTCAATTTTAACAGATTGAACCTTGTTATCCCTAAATGTTAAGTTATCACAATTTGTTAAAACTCAAACTTTTGTTTGTACCTTGGTGATATTTTCCTCTTTAGTTAGCAAATTCCTCCCTCAAAATATTATTAGTGCAAAATCGTACGTTAGAAACGTATAGTGTTTTAAGCAATTAGTCACTGTGCTTTAAAAATATTCAATTAACCCACTGTGATTTTTAAAAATGTACAATCAAGTCATTCCGTCCAATTTCTTGGACGGACGTCAAATAATTACACACGTGGCATTGAAAAAAAAAATCAAAAAAATTATTATTTTCTGAAGTGGCAACACAAAAAAAATAATTAAAATCATTGATTATGTGGCAAAAAATAATTAAAATAATAATAAAATTAAAATAAATATTTTAATTCATTTTTAATAATTTTTTCATTTCCTATTTTCTTTCTCCTTCAAAATGAATAAATAAGCTTAAAATAAAAAAATAAATAAATATACAATTTTGCCATGTACATGATTATATTTGACAGTATAAGACCAAATTTTTTTTTTGAAATTTTTAGACAAAAAAAAAAATACAAATTACAAACATAGCTCATTAAAACATTATTTATCCTCATTTTTTTTCCTAATTAATTCAAACTCAAACCCTACTGTTCATCTTCTTCCTCACTGCATTCGTCTTCGACGACGATAAGAAGAACACGAGGAGAAATCCCCCCAATCGGCCAGAGATTTGCCCAATTGACACTCACCCGACACCCACGTTTGAATCCCACCACCTACCATTCCTAGATCTCGATCTCCGGAAGATCGGTCGGTTCTTCCTCCGGCAGAAATATTTCTGGCGAAAGAGGCGGTTTATCGGTGAAATGGCGACGAGCCATTTTGTCCTTCTTCTTACCTCTGTTTGTTCTCTTGGATCGCTTCGCCGTTGATCAAGTGTTCTTCATTGCTTCAATGGCCCGTGAATGAGTTCATGGTTGGGGGAGGAGTCCCATTTGAACCAGTGTTCTTACCTCTGGTGAATGGCCTGGTGAATGAGCTCGCCGTTGATCAAGTGTTCTTCCCTCTATTGTTCTTTTTGTCCCATTTGCTTCAATGGCATGGTCAATTATTGTATTATTTTAATATTATGAATATTATAATATTAATTTTATTAATATTATACATATTATAAATATTTAGGTAAAGAAAAGAAAGAAAATAAAATATAAAAATATTTTTATTTTTAAAAATTTTATAAAAATTTTAAAACATAAAAGTATTTTATTTTTTATTTTAAAATAAAACATACATATTATGAATATTATAATATTAATTATTATTAATATTATACATATTAATAAAGAAAAGAAAAGAAAATAAAAACATAAAATATTTTTATTTTTAAAAATTTATAAGTATTTTAAAACATAAAAGTATTTTTATTTTTATTTTAAAATAAAACATACATATTATAAATATTATAATATTAATATTTATTAATATTATACATATTATAAATATTTAGGTAAAGAAAAGAAAGAAAATAAAACATAAAAATATTTTTATTTTTAAAAATTTTATAAGTATTTTAAAGCATAAAAGTATTTTTATTTTATGTTTAAAATAAAACATACATATTATAAATATTATAATATTAATTTTTATTAATATTATACATGTGACGCCCCCAAAATTAGGTATACATCACCCATCTTGAGTCGCCAGATACATGGTATGTAATTCAAATACAACTTAATAATACAAATGTAAGTATGTACAATACGACAAACATAAACCGTGAGTTTGAATACAAATATTGTCTACTAGAGAGTATACAAACTCAAAAGGAGTCATCATTACAATTATTATCACATTATTTCACAGAATTGTGAGGACTACTAATGCAAACATCTAGGATCATCACTCTGTTTCCCGACTAGTCCCAAATTACGTTCTCATTTCTCAAGAAAAAGTGAAAAAGAAAGGGTGAGCTCAACTAGCCCAGTAAGAAATATTATGAATAAGATAATGCAGAATAATTTATCGTTAGCCTTCAACAGTGTTAAACTGATAAAATATATTAACTATCAAGTTTAACTGCAGCGTAACAATCCATTAGAAGAGACAAGTAGGGAATAAAATCTACTATCTTCTATGATTTAAAAGGCTTTTCATCACTTTTATCGCTGGGACTCAGCTTAATAAATAATCCACATCATCGAATCACCCCTACACTACGGCCAAGGATATTCTTTAATATCACGACCACGAATTATCCATGCACTACGGCTAAAGATAATCATGTTTTCATCAACGGTCCTGATCATGTCATAAAATAATTCATTATTGCACTACGGCCAAAGAGAATCCATAGCCATAATCATACCAAAAACTGTCCATCAATGCACTACGGGCCAATGAGGACTTTTTCCACATCATTTGTAACATTACGATTATGATTATCTTCGAATAATCTCTCGTCATAATCATACCAAGTCCATCTATGCACTACAAAACCACGGATGACTTTCAACAAAATATAAACATGAGGATGATGATAATGATATAAGAATTCAATAAAACAAGTTCAAGAATTAATTTATCTAGGACCGATAACGTCCAAATTGTCAACATGATCTTTGCTTTGTAGAGTAAAATTCAAGAATGCTCGGAAGAATATTTCCATGAAAAGATCTTTGGATGAAGCGCAAATATCAAGGATATTCCACTAATTTCATGGAGTATAGAAGTCAAAGTTTTAACTAAATGAGTATAATAAAGAATGGAATAACAAAAGAAATCACCATGCATGCGATGTAGACCCTTGACAGCAAAAGTTATTCCAACAGAATAATAAATAACGGAACCGGTCCCACAGAAAAGCGCATGCATGTGATATTCCAATGAATAATAAAGAATGGAATATTAGAAGAATTTCACCATGTATCTGATTACTTTGACAACAAGTTATTCCAACATAATAATAAAGAATTGAATAATGTAAGAATTTCACCAAGTATAGGGTAGCCCACGATATCTGAGTTATTCCAATGAATAATAAAAAGAATGGAATAGCAGAAGTTCTCTTCATAAATAAAAAAGAAAGAGTACCCCTTACGAGTACAACAAATAATATTTCCTACCTTAGAAAGAAGAGTACTGGATATAGAAGTAGTGAAGTAGCAGAAACTTTTCTTCTTTCTCTCTTTAGTTTCTCTCTCTAGAGTTTCAGTGAATTCGTAAGAAATAATGAATGAATGTGCTTCTATTTATAGAAGAATGGACTGCATAGTAACTAACTCATGAACGGTCCAGATTGATTTACTTTAATCTGATGGTCCATATTTAAAGCAAAATCTTTTAAATAAAATATAATATATTCTATTTATAATCTAATAAAACGAATAACTTTATAAAAGATTTTACTATGCAAACACTATGCAGGCACTATACAAATACTATGCATAATAAAATATAATATATTCTAATTATTGTCTAATAAAATAAATAACTTTATAAAAGTATTTTGTTTTATATAAAAAGATTTTACTATACAAAACACTATGCATAATAAAATATAATATATTCTATTTATAGAATAACTTTATAAAAAGTATCTACTTTTATATAAAAAGATTTTACTATGCAAAACACTATGCTACACTATGCATAATAGAATATAATATATTCTATTTATAGAATAACTTTATAAAAGTATTCTGTTTTATTACATTAATAATACCAATAAAACAAAACTGAGTGACTTATCACATAAGCATCAATAATCAATACCGTGTGCTACTATGCAACCACACGTATTATTGTACTTTTAACACCGGGTGTTTCAACAGTTAACGATAAAACTTCCGCCGTTATTTTTAATAAAATATTTTTATCATTTTCTCAATCTGACAATAATTCCGTTGCGGGGTCCACCAATGATTGTGCCGTTGCACGAATATTCCCTGATAAAATAAATATTCCTCGACCAATCGAATATAATATGACAACTTGCATACTTTGCAAAATTTATAAATACTACCCACAACTATAATATTATATCAAATTCACACCATAATATTCAAAAAAATATTTTGAGAAAATAAAATCTTTATTCATAAAATCTGGGGTCTCACAATACATATTATAAATATTTAGGTAAAGAAAAAGAAAAAAAATAAAACATAAAAATATTTTTAAAACCACAATGGGCCAATTGCATTTTTTTAAAGTGCAATGGCTCAATAGTATTAGGAATTTGGCTGACTGGTTTGCCACGTAGGAAATAACTTGTTTTATTTTTTTTTTCAAAAGCCACGTAGGAAAATTGGTCCAATTTTTTAACGTCTGTTAGTCAAATTGGTCGAAATGACTTGATTGTACATTTTTAAAAACCACAGTGGGTCAATTGAATATTTTTAAAGCACAATGGCTAATTACTTAAGACACTACAACCACAGTGGGTTAAAAGTGCTTTTTGTCGTAAGTAATCTGTGCAAAGTATTCCAAACAGTATAATTTTGTACTATTAATTGTATTATGAGATAGTGATTTGCTATATTATAAAATTAAGTACTATATCTCTACAAAGTGATAAACTCGCGATACAATTTTTCGTTTGTCTTTATATAAATAAAACTTTTCGGGCACCGACATGTAATTAATAATAATTTATGAGATTGAGGATATTTAATTTGGTTAATTTCACTCCTAAATATCATGAAAGCACAAATAATTGCAGGCATGTTATTAATGTGTGTAATGAAGGAAAAAAAAGATAATAAAAATTTGGAGTCAATTCAAATTAAGGTTGTAAATCGAACCATATATACGGTTCGGGCTCGATTCGAGCTCGACTTGAAAAAAATGTGAGCAAGACTCGGATTCGTTAATAATATGATCCAAATTTGAACACAAAAAATAGTTTCAATATAAATATGAGTAGAATCTGAGCAAGGTTATACTCGACTCGTTTAGGATTCAAACTACTCGAACTCTCGATTATGATTCGATACATATTCGATTAGATACTCGATACATTCTCTTATAATATATACAAAGTTAAATAAAATTAGAATAGTTAGTTATTATTATTTTTCTTTTTATTTTTAATTGTGATAACTTAACATTCATGTTATAACTAATTGGCTTCATTTTGAACGACGGAGTATTCTAAGAAAGGATCGATGCATTAGGAGTGATATTGTAGCACACCTGTGATGTCCCCAAATGTCACAGGGTGCACAATCTGACACTTAATTTTTCGCGTCTTTGTCCTCCTTGTGATGCACTGGTTCGCCCAACCAGTTAGCCACCTGTCAATCACATAAGCACAGTCTGTATAAACAAGCCACACACACACACACAAGCACACACAGTGTTTACAGGACAACGTCCCAACCTTTTTATTGCTCTCAATAACAAGGAATACAATATATGACTAAGGCTCGCTGTGACGCCCCCAAAATTAGGTATACATCACCCATCTTGGGTCGTCAGATACATGGTACAGAATTCAAATACAACTTACTAATACAACTGTCGTGTACAATACGACAAAACATAAACTGTGAGTTTGAATACAAATATTATCTACTAGAGATTATACAAACTCAAAAGGAGTCCTCATTACAATTATTATCACACTATTTCATAGAATAGTGAGGACTACTAATGCTATCCTCTCGGACCATCACTCCGCTTCCCCGACTCGTCCCAAATTATATTCTCATTTCACGAAGAGAAAAAGGTGAAAGAAAGGGTGAGCTCAACTAGCCCAAGAAGAAATATTATGACTAAGATAATGCGTAATAAATTATCATTAGTCTCCAACAATGTTAAACCGATAAAATATAATAGACATCAAGTTTAACTTGTAGCGAACAAGCAATCCATTAAAAGAGTCAAGTAGAAAATAAAATCTACTATCTTTTATGATTAAAAGGTTTTCATCAAGTTATCGGCGAGACTCGACTTTAATAAATATTCCACATCATCGAATCACCCCTCGCACTACTGGCCAAGGATATTCTTTAGTATCATGACCACAATTATCCATGCACTACGGGCCAAGAATATTTGTGTATTCATTAATGGTCATGATCATACCATAAAACAATTCATCTTTGCACTACGGCCAAAGAGAATCCATAGCCATAATCATACCAAAAATCGTCCATCAATGCACTACTAGCCCAATGAGGACTTTTTCCACATCATTTGTAACATTACGGTTATGATTATACCGAATAATCTCTGGTCATAATCATACCAAGTCCATCTATGCACTACAGGCTACAGATGACTTTCAACATAATATAAGCATGAGGATGATGACAATGATATAAGAATTCAATAAAACAAGTTTAAGAATTAATTTGTCCAAGAAATACTAATGTCCAAACTGTCAACATGATACTGCTTTGTAGAGTAAAATTCAAGAATGATCAGAAGAATATTTCCATGAAAAGATACTGGATGAAGCACAAATATCAAGGATATTCTACTAATTTCATGGAATATAGAAGTCAAAACTTTAACCAACTGAGTATAATAAAGAATGGAATAACAAAAGAAATCACCATACATGCGGTTGCTTGGCGCCAGACGAGTTATTCAACGAGAATACTAAATAACGGAACCAGGTCAGGTGAAATTCACATCGACAGGATGTTCCAACAGAATAGTAAATGCGGAATAATAAATGATGGAACCAGGTCCGGCGTATAGCATAGACAAGATATTTCGACAGAATAATAAAGACGGAATAATAAAAATGGAACCAGTCCTGCCAGATAGCATGACGAGGATATTTCGACGAATAATAAAGACGAATAATAGAAGAATGTCACCAAGTATAGGGTAGCTCACGTATCTGAGTTATTCCAATGAACAATCTTACGGAATACAAAAGAATAATATCCCTTCAAGTAAAATAATACTTGATATAAAAGTAGTGAAGTAACAAAAACTTTTTCTTCTATCTCTCTATAGTTTCTCTCTAGAGAGTTCAAAGGAATTCATAAGAAAATAATGAAGGAATGAGCTTCTATTTATAGGAAAATGAAATGCATAAGTAACTAATCCATGAATCTGCCTAGATTGATTTACTTTAATCGACGGTCCATATTTAAAGAAAAATCTTTTAAATAAAATATAATATATTCTATTTATATAAAAGATTTTTACTATGCAAACACTATCTTGCACTATGCATAATAAAATATAATATATTCTATTTATAGAATAACTTTAATAAAGTATTCATTTTTTATATAAAAGATTTTACTATGCAAAACACTATGCATAATAGAATATAATATATTCTATTTATAGAATAACTTTAATAAAGTATTACATTTTATATAAAAAGATGTTTCTATTTTATTACGTTAATAATACGAATAAAACAAAACTTCTAAATCAACAATAATTGAATCAAATAATGTGAGATACTATGCAGCAACTATTGTAGCAATAATTGAACAAAACTGAGTGACTTCTCACATAAATATCAATAATCAATACCGTGTGCTACTATGCAACAATGCGTATTACTGTACTTTTACTACCGAGTAGTTCAACAGTATCAACGGTAAAACTTCCGCCGTTATTTTCAATAAAATATTTTTGTCATTTTCTCAATCCGACAATAATTCCGTTGTGGGGTCCACCAATGATTGTCTTGCATTCATCGAATATTTCTGCTTAAAATGAATATTCCCCGACCAATCGAATATAATATGAAAACTTGCATACTTTGTAAAATTTATAAATATTACCCACAACTATAACATTATCTCAAATTCACATCATAATAAAAAAAATTATTTCGAGAAAATTAATTCTTTATTCATAAAATGGGGGTTTCACAATCTCCTCCTTATGGAATTTAGCCCTCGAAATTTACGTGCGATACACAGTATCTTAATGGTGAGGATACCTTGATTTCATTTCGATTCTAACTCTTAAGGTATAACCCTTGAGTGTTGGATACGATTCTTCTTATCTAAGATTTTAACACGAGATCTCATACGTTAAATCATCCGCTATCTCGTCCGATTCTAAATTAATAATGTGGTTCGGGTCATCCACATATTTACGTAACATTGATACATTAAAAAAGTTATGAGCACGCGACATACTTGGCGGTAAAACAAGTCTATAAGCCACAGTTCCTACTCAATCGAGGATTTCAAATGGGCCAATTAAATCAAGGGTTGAGATTTCCTCTCTTCAGCTACTCTTGCTTCTAGAATAACGCCCTCTTGAACCCTCTTCTTCACATTCATCAGATTCGGGTATGTAGCTTGAGCGTCTTTAACTTTATCGATTAAAGTCGATTTTACTCGTATATTCGTTATCTTCACGTGGGTCCCAAGAGTCTTTAACTCGATCTTCATCATTTGCAAGTTATACGAAATGAGTCTTTGTGTTAACAACATCGCACTTGTAAACACATACGATCTTCTACTCAACACGTCAGCTACCACGTTCGTTTTTCCACGATGATATTGAATGGTACGATCGTAATCTTCAATAGCTCGAGTCAACGTCTTTGGCGCATTATACATTCGTTTTGGTTGAAGAAATATTTGAGGGTTTAAGAAATGGGTTTTGTACTAATGTCAATACAAAATTCGATTTCACGCTCTGGGGTAGGCTAAGAAGTCTTCAGGAATACGTCAAGAGATTTATTAATGATAGAAATATCATTCAAAACTGTTACTCTCATCCAAGACTTGGATAGTATGTCACATTGATACCAACTGTGACTTTTATCCCTTAACCTAGATAGCACCTCACAATGATACCTATCAACTTATCATCGTCATTCATGACGTCGCCTACAGAAAGTCTGGCTTCGGTGCATTCCACACCAGGAAGTCATCAACAAAAGGATCGGGGCTCTTTACTTATGGCTTGATATGATAATGATTGAATTTAGTGGTTTGGTTGCTTGAATTCATATAATAGGTTGGTTAGGAATATGAAAGCTAACAACCTTACGAAAAACATGATGAGTAGTTAACCAATCGTTTAAAAAAAAAACCACATCAAAGGCAAGTATTTTCAAAGAGATAAGATCGACAGGTAACGTGAAAGTGTCGATTTGAATCAAACAAGATTTATAAACAGTGGAGGTAACGAAGGTTTCTTCCAATGGAGTTTCTATAGATAAATTAAAGTTTAACTTCTCCGGAGTTAAGTACAAACATTGAACACAACTAGGTGAAATAAAAGAGTGAGTAGAACCGGTATCTAACACGGTATAGACTTCGTAAGAGTTTATGATTAACTTACCCGTGATAATTTTATTCAGGTTCCTCGTCACGAGAAAAAAAAATGCTCTCTCTTAAACTACCGGCTTTAGCTTGTCTGGGACATCCTTTGGCATCACTATCCCAGTTGGACTTGACTTCACCATACGACAAAATCAAGCTAGGTGACCTTCTCTTCCAATTAAAACACGCTTTGGATTGTTATGTCACAGTTTGGACGGATGTGTCCTCTTGTCCGCATTTGAAACATACTGATCAGATGGGCGTTCTTCTTCCTTTGAAGCGGGTCTTTGATGCCGACGTCTTCACATCATTGTTGAAACTTCTCTTCTTAAAATGTCCATTCTTATTATCCTGGCCATGATTACCACCGAAATGGTTACCATTTTTGGCATGATAATATCCCACAAGATGGTTATCGTTGTTCCGATGACCGTTGCCACCGGTATGATTATTATCGTGTTGTTGGTTGTTGCCTTTTGGTTGTACTGACTCATTATCGCGCTCCAATAACTGAGCCCTATTCACAACATCTAAATATAAACAAAGTTTGTGAGAAATGAGGTATTGACGTATATCGGGTTTCAAACCTCGCAAAAACATTTGCGTCATTCGCTCCTCATTATCGACCAAATGGGATGCAAACCGGGATAACTCCGTAAACTTAGCCTCGTACTGCGACACGGTCATATTGTTTTGCTCCAGCTTGATGAATTCTACCTCCTTCATGTGACGAATACTTTCAGGAAAGTACTTGTCGTTGAATAATTCTTGGAACTTCTCCCAAGACATCTTGAGTGCGTCAGGATGGGTACGTTTTACAGATTTCCACCAATGATCTGCCTCTTCACGCAACATAAAGGTGGCAAAGGGAACATTTTGCTCCTCGGAGCATCCCAAGACATCAAATATCTTGGTGATCTTCTTTAACCACGTCTCCGCCTTAAGTGGTTCTGGCTTTCCCAAAAACTCTGGTGGTCCCAGCTCCCTAAATTGTTTAGCGGTGACTAACCGTGGGTTGCCATTGTTTCCTCATGCATTATGAACAGGAGTCGCCTTCGCCTGATGTTGCATGAATTCTAAAAAGCTCCTAAACGTAACGTCATTCATCAATTGATCAGTGTTGTTGTTTACAGGAGGATTATCGCCATCCTGTTGCACATTATCCTGATTATTGATATGTGGTGAATCAACGGTCGCTTGTGCTCCATTGCTATTCTCAACATTCTCATATGTCATTTTCAGATACTGCCACAAAACAAAAGGTTAATTGACATATAACATATTATCCTTATATTCTGATCGACCAAGTAAATACCAAAAAAAACTAAGGTAGGTCATACTAGCAAAGGAATTCCCCGTCTCTCCCCTCCTAGTTTTATTCTCACATCTTAGCCATGGATCATATCCCTAAGCTTTGATACCAACTGTGATGTCCCCAAAATTAGGTATACATCACCCATCTTGGGTCGCTAGATACATGGTACAGAATTCAAATACAACTTACTAATACAACTGTCGTGTACAATACGACAAAACATAAACTGTGCATTTGAATACAAATATTATCTACTAGAGATTATACAAACTCAAAAGGAGTCCTAATTACAATTATTATCACACTATTTCATAGAATAGTGAGGACTACTAATGCTATCTTCTCCTCGACCATCACTCTGCTTCCTGAGCTCGTCCCCAAATTTATATTCTCATTTCACAAGAGAAACAGTGAAAGAAAGGGTGAGCTCAATTAGCCCAAGAAGAAATATTATGACTAAGATAATGCGAATAAATTATCATTAGTCTCCAACAATGTTAAACCGATAAAATATAATAGACATCAAGTTTAATCTGCAATGAACAAGCAATCCATTAAAAGAGTCAAGTAGAAAATAAAATCTACTATCTTTTATGATTAAAAGGTTTTTCATCATCATATCATATTTGAGACTCGACAATAAATATTCTACATCATCGAATCACCCTTGCACTATGACCAAGGATATTCTTTAGTATCACGACCACAATTATCCATGCACTAAGGGCCAAGAATATTTGTGTATTCATTAATGGTCATGATCATGCCATAAAACAATTCATCTTTGCACTACGGCCAAAGAGAATTCATAGCCATAATCATACCAAAAACTGTCCATCAATGCACTACGGGTCAATGAGGTCTTTTTCCACATCATTTATAACATTACGGTTATGATTATACCAAATAATCCCTAGTCATAATCATACCAAGTCCATCTATGCACTATAGGCTACAAATGACTTTCAACATAATATAAGCATGAGGATGATGACAATGATATAAGAATTCAATAAAACAAGTTCAAGAATTAATTTGTCCAAGAACTACTAATGTCCAAATTGTCAACATGATACTGCTTTGTAGAGTAAAATTCAAGAATGATCAGAAGAATATTTCCATGAAAAGATACTGGATGAAGCGCAAATATCAAGGATATTCTACTAATTTCATGGAGTATAGAAGTCAAAACTTTAACCAACTGAGTATAATAAAGAATGGAATAACAAAAGAAATCACCATGCATGCGGTATTGGCAGACGAAGTTATTCCAACGAGAATACTAAATAACGGAACCGTGTCGGGTGAAATTCACAAGCGGGATGTTCCAACAGAATAGTAAATGCGAATAATAAATGATGGAACCAGTCCCGTGTGTATAGTGCGAGATGAGGATATTCCGGCGAAATAATAAAGACGGAATAATAAAAAATGGAACCAGTCCTGTATAGCATGCAGACGGGATATTACGACGAATAATAAAGATGAATAATAGAAGAATGTCACCAAGTATAGGGTAGCTCAGCATATGAGTTATTCAACAAAACAATAAAGAAATGGAATAACGAAGTTCTCTTCGGAATACAAAAGAATAATATCCTCACTCAGTAAAATAATACTTGATATAAGAGTAGTGAAATAGCGAGAAACGCTTCTTCTATCTCTCTATAGTCTCTCTCTATAGTTTCTCTCTAGAGTTTAGTGAATTAAGTAAGAAAATAATGAAGGAATGAGCTTACATTTATAGGAAAATGGAATGCATAAGTAACTAATCCATGAACGGTCCAGATTGATTTACTTTAATCGGACGGTCCATATTTAAAGAAAAATCTTTTAAATAAAATATAATATATTCTATTTATATAAAAAGATTTTTACTGTGCAAACACTATGTGGGCACTATGCAAACCCTATGTGGGCACTATACAAACACTATGCATAATAAAATATAATATATTCTATTTATAGAATAACTTTAATAAAGTATTCTGTTTTATATAAAAAGATTTTACTATGCAAAATACTATGCATAATAGAATATAATATATTCTATTTATAGAATAACTTTAATAAAGTATTACATTTTTATATAAAAAAGATGTTTCTATTTTATTACGTTAATAATACGAATAAAACAAAACTTCTAAATCAATAATAATTGAATCAAATAATGTGAGATACTATGCAGCAACTATTGTAGCAATAATTGAACAAAACTGAGTGACTTCTCCTATAAATATCAATAATCAATACCGTGCGCTACTATGCAACAACGCGTATTACTGTACTTTTACTACCGAGTAGTTCAACAGTATCAACGGTAAAACTTCCGCCGTTATTTTCAATAAAATATTTTTGTCGTTTTCTCAATCCGACAATAATTCCGTTGTGGGGTCCACCAATGATTGTGACGTCGTACGAATATTTCCTGTTTAAAATGAATATTCCCTGACCAATCGAATATAATATGACAACTTGCATACTTTGCAAAATTTATATATATTACCCACAACTATAACATTATCTCAAATTCACATCATAATAAAAAAAAATATTTCGAGAAAATTAATTCTTTATTCATAAAATCTGGGGTTTCGCACTCGCAGGCTACACTTGCTCAGTGATCTCACATGCCTTGCTAAGCCCTTGGATACACATATAAATACACATTAGGCTGCAGTTGACATCCCCAACTGCTAGGTTATTCAGAATCAATAGGAAACCAGCATTTTGAATCAGCAACTGCCTGCCAATTGCCCACTAGCAGCTGTGTGTGTCCCATGATGTGCAACTGCCCGTCAACCGCCCACCAGCAGGTGTTAGACGCCCTATGATGTGCAACTGGCTGGAGACATGCCAATCATGTGCATGGAGGTTACTGCCAGCAACTGCTGTCAACTGCCAGTCAGTTGGGTCAAGCTCCAGTCATCTAATCCAAAACTGCCCATAGTGTCAGCCCACCTTCTTGATGTCCTTCACCCACTATTGTCAGCCTACATTGTTGTTATCTCAGCGCACGAAGTTGCCCAATCATGTCGCCCAATCATGTTGCCCAATCATGCTGATCATTTGGTCCACGAATTTCCAACTAGCCCAGTATTTGCCCAAGGTGCTGTCCAAGTTTGCTATACACGTCCAGCCCGTACGTCTGTCCACATGAAATAGCTTTGTTGCATGCTAGGCTCTGCTCATGCCATGCCTTCACATGCTAGGTGCACGCCTATGCCATGCCCAACCGATGCCACGCTCAGCAACGTTCTTGCTTGTTCATGCCTTGCCCATGCACAAGTCTTTGATTTGATCCAAGCTTCCCAATCCGATGTTAAACATTGTTGTAGGGGAGCCCAACAATGTCCTAACGTCCAACACTCATCGCCCATGGCACCTGCCCATGGTCCTGGGTGACCTTCACGGAGCACCCCCTTATAGTAGCACTTATGAAAATTTCCAAACTGCCAGCGCTAGACATCAGACCTGTCTGAGGAAGCATAATGCAAACCCTCTAAATTTGCTAGTTTTCTGACATGCGCCCATTTGTTGCCCAATGCCCCAAGCTGCTGCGTAGAGTCTCCCAATGCTGCACAAGACTGTTCATTGGCCCAAATGGCCGAGTGTCAAACTCGTTTGCTGGTTAAGTGCACATGTAGCCTTATTGGCGCCAGACAAACGCAGCTTGGCGCTGCATGACGCATGCACAAGACACTACTACTCAGGAGTGCCTTACTGATTGACAAGGCCTAACTTAGCATGCTATCTAAGCGTCCCGCATGCCAAGTTCGTGTCAACCCACTAAGGGGCTAACAAACCACCCCCACCAGAAGATCCCAACGTCCTCGTTGGCGGGTGTGCCCAATACTCTACAATTTCCTTCTCAAACTGCTACAATGTAACATCTCTTTCCCAACTCGCATCCACCTTGTTTTCCCCTTTCCAATGCACCAAGTAATCTGTCCTTCGATTTTTCTTGCTCTGACCTTCAGTCCTATGAGCCAAAATCTTCTCAACATCCTTGTCAAACTGCTTCTTGATCACTGGCGGAGCCCTCTTGGCTTGGTTTCTGCCAGCATCAAGCAATTCTTGCTGGAATGGCTTAAGGTAGCTCACATGGAAAGTTGGATGTACCTTCAATCTTTCTGGAAGCTTCAGTCTATAAGCCACATCCCCAACCTTCTTTAGCACTTCTAATGGGCCATCATACTTTGGAACCAATCCTCTATGCACAGTCTTACTGCTAATTTTCTTCTAAATCTGAGGTGTTGGCTTCAGTAACACCATGTCCCCTACTTTAAACTCCAGCGGCCTTCGATGTGCATCCGCATACTTTTTCATCCTTCTTACTACCTTGCTCAGGCTGTCTCGTGCCTCCTCTAGCAACTCTGTTCTAGCCCTTGCATAACGATAGGCAGCAGGACAATTTCCTCCGTCTGTTGCCTGACCACATCATTTGGAGTCCTTGGTGAAAACCCATACTCAAAATTCGAGGGACTCATACACATTACAAAAAGATTGATGCAAGTTATAGCAAAACTGAGCTGGCTCTAATAGCTCCAACCAATTTTTCTGACTTGCAGTAACATAATGAAGCAGATACTCCTCAAACAACTGATTCATCCTCTTAGTCTGACCATCTGTCTTAGGGTGATTCGTCGTGCTGAAATTCAATTCAGACCCAACCAAACCAAACAGAACTGTCCAAAACCTGCCCATGAACCGAGTATCTCAATCACTTATGATATCTTCTGGCAACCCAAAATATTTAACAACTTTTTTGAAAAACAAGTTAGCAGCAACATCTGCTGTACAAGAATGTGGTGCAGGGATGAACACCGCATACTTGGAAAATCGATCGACTATCACAAAAATTGACCTCATTCCATCAACCTTGGCTAAGAACCTGAAAATGAAATCCATTGACACTTGATCGCGAGGTGCATCGGGGAATGGGAAGAGGTCAGTAACAAGCACTTCTTCACTCTTTTTCTCAAGCTTGTCTACTTGACACACAAGACAAGACTTGACATACGCCTCAACGTCGTTCTCCATCTTAGGCCAATAGTATGAGCGAGACAACAACACCAACATTCTCTCAATGCCTAGGTGACCAGCCCATTTTGTATCATGCGTCTCATGCATGATCTGCCTCCTCAAGCCCCCTCCACAAGGGACATACAACCTACTACTTTTTGCATAGAGCAACTCATCTTCAACCCAATATCTTCGAACTAGACCTTCTTGCACTTGCATCCGAAGTCTTTGGTAAACAGCATCATTTAGGGACAGTTCTTTGATCTTGTCCAGGTACTCGACCTCAACCACAGTGAGAGCAGCAACGAAATCCTGGACAACTTTTTGACTTAATGCATCAGCCATCGAATTCTGCAAGCCTGGCTTATGTACCCATGCAAAATCAAATTCTGCCAAGAACTCCTGCCAACGTGCCTGCTTCGGAGTCAGCTTTTTCTGAGTTTTGAAGTAGGTGTTGGCAACATTGTCAGTCACCACCACAAACTTTGTGCCCAATAGATAATGCTTCCAAGTCTCTAAACAGTGCACGACTGCAGTCATTTCTTTCTCGTGAGTCTTGTCTGCATTTGCTTTCGACATGTGAGACCCTCAATTTTATGAAATAAAAGTATTCAATTTTCTATTTTGGTAAATAGTTAAATTGATAAAAGTTTAAAGTTAAGGGTGATATGTGAATTTTTTTAAAGTAGACAAGTTGTCATAAAATACCCTTGCTTACTATTCACTCTAGTATTATTCACTCGAGTATTTGGGGCACTTTTTGTGTGAGTTACTATTCACGAGTTACTATTCACGGGTTACTATTCACCGAATATTATTCACTTTCGGGTATTTGGGGTATTTTTTTCGTAATAGAAGTACTATTCATGAGTTTCTTATTCACGGGTTACTATTCACTTTATTACTATTCACTCTAGTATTGTTTACTCGAATATTTGGGATACTTTTTGTGTGTTAGGGTACTATTCACGGTGGTACTATTCCTGAAGTACTATTCACGCGGGTACTATTCACTTTAGAAAAATATATTTCTTTTAGGTCCAATCATTTTTGAGTACAATATTATTCCATGAAGAGATGAACTAATTTTTTCAAGGTCAGTTGGTTGAAATTATAACGAAAAAGCTTTTATATAAAAGCAGAATACTTTTATAAAGTTATTCTATAAATAGAATATATTATATTCTATTGTGCATAGTGTTTTGCATAGTAAAATCTTTTTATATAAAACAGAATACTTTATTAAAGTTATTCTATAAATAGAATATATTTTATATTTTATTATGCATAGTGTTTGCATAGTGCCTGCATAGTATTTGTATAGTAAAAATCTTTTTATATAAAATAGAATATATTATATTTTATTTAAAAGATTTTGCTTTAAATATGGACTGTCCGATTAAAGTAAATCAAGCTGGACCATTCATGGGTTGGTTACTATTCATTCCATTCTTCTATAAATAGAAACTCATTCTTTCATTATTTCTTACGAATTCACTGAGACTCTAGAGAGAGACGCTATAGAGAGAATTCTTCTTCTTCTATAATCTTGAGCGTATTTCTTTAGAGTTTAAGAAAACTTTGAGAGTAGTGCAAGTTTTCTTCGAGTATATCCTCGCCCTACTAGTCGGAATACTCTTATTTGAAAGGTAAAGGGATATTATTATGGTAAGGGATATTATTTGTTGTACCCGTAAGGGGTGTTATTCTTTCGTATTCATGAAGAGAACTTCTATTATTCCATTCTTTATTATTCTGTTGGAATAACATGTATGCACGTTTTACCCTGTACTTGGTGGAATGACCTGTATATGCGGTTTACCCAATATTTGGTGATCTTCTTTTGTTATTCCATTCTTTATTATTCTGTTGGAATAACCTGTATGCGCGGTTTACCCTATACTTGGTGGAATGACCTGTGTATGTTGTTTACCCAATACTTGGTGATCTTCTTCTGTTATTTCATTCTTTATTATTATGTTGGAATAACCTATTTATGCGAAGTACCGCATACTTGGTGAAATTCTTTTATTATTCCGTTCTTTGTTATTCTGTTGAAATATCCTATCGGTGTGAATTTCACCTGACCTGGTTCCATTATTTATTATTACGTATTTAATATTACATTTTAATATCCTCATGCTGATTGTGAATTTCACGACTGGTTCCATTATTTATTATACATTGGAATAACCTATATACGCGATTCTGGTATACTGGTGAAGTCATTGTTATTCCATTCTTTATTATTTTGTTGGAATAACTCATGTCACGGATTACCGTATACCGGTGAAGTCTGTTGTTATTCCATTATTTATTATTTCATTCTTTACTATTCTCGCCGAATATCACATGCATACGTTTTACACCGACACAGTTCTATTATTTATTATTCCGCATTTATTATTATGTTGGAATAACCTATCTGTGCGGATTATGCACGCATGGTGAAATTCTTCAGTTATTCCATTCTTTATTATTATGTTGGAATAACTTTGTCATGTCTAAATCTTCGCATACATGGTGAAATTCTTTTATTATTCCATTCTTTATTATTATGTTGGAATAACTTTGTCTACATGCAATCTTGCATACATGGTGAAATTCTTTTATTATTCCATTCTTTATTATATTGTTGGTTATGGGTTTTACTGGTTGTATGTCTTTGGCACATGTATGTGCAAAGATGATATGTTGTTGAATATCTTTGGCACAGTGGTGCAACGATGATCATTGTTTGATAGCTTTGACCGTGAGTGCGAAGATGGGCGGTGTATGACATGATCATAACCACTAGTGATAATAACGAATATCCTTGGCGGTAGTGCATGGATAATTCAATGATGTGATTGGCAGGATCATGACCATTAGTTAACAGTTGAATGTCTTTAGCCGTAGTGCACTGACAGACAATTGATTGGTATGATCATGACCATTGGTTTTACATTTGAATATCTTTGGCCCGTAGTGCAAAGATAGACAACTGATTGGTATGATCATTGTTATTACATTTGAATATCTTCAGCCTTTGGGGTAAGGATATTGAGTAAACATTCTATTAATCCTTTGTGGCAAGGAGAAACTGTTGATTTACATGATTATAAATATGAATTGTGAACTTAATTAAAATCTTTAGTGGTTCAGGTGAAGACATGTGATGAAAGTTCTCTTTGTCTTGGGTACAACGAAGAACTGTTGATGAGTATTACAGGAATGAAATATTAACGATGGACTTTTAATTTGGAGGAGAAAGTAGACATTATGTTCTACTTGACTCTTCTAATGGATTGTTGATTCCGCTGCAATTATGTTTGAAAAGTTTTATTATCTACCATATATTCTAAATCTCTGATTTATTATTTACAAAAGCTATTGATAATTTAATTATCTTTAGTTATGGTATTCTTTACTGGGCTACCCTTTTGCTTCACAATTCCTTTCAGGTAATAAGAGTGTAGCTGGGTCGAGCGGGGATAACAGGGAAATAGTGTGATGGTCCGGGATCGTGAGTTTCTCAATACATTATAAAATGGCATGACTTGCAATGAGATAATTGTATTGAGGACCTAAGATGTGTGTGTAAGTATTTTATACGTCACTTAATAATTGATTTTGGCGAACAACAATAGGGTGATGAGAACTTGACTTTAAAAGCGTCAAAAGTACACCTCATTAGAATAAACAAGATAGTAATCTTCTTTGGGGTCTTGAAATATTTGCTGCTGTATTTTATATGGCATTGTAATAATTTGAGTTTGGATACGGTCTACGAGACAATATTGTATTAAAACTCACAGTTAATTGTTGTCGTACTCTGCACGACAGTTCAACAATTGTATAAATGAAGTTTGTATTTAATTTTTATAGTGTGATATCTGGCGACTCAGAATGGGTCGGGTATGCCTATTTTGGGGGCGTCACACAACATCTTTCAGCTTCCGACTCTCATAGGCAACTGGGTGACCATCTTGTACTAATACCCCGCCAATAACTCTGTCTGATGCATCAGTGTGTACTTCAAAAGGAACTTCAAAGTGCAGGAGTCTCGGACCGGCTCGCATTTACACTTTGCCACTTTCAAATTGTCAAATGCCTCTTGACACCCCACTGACCAATCCCACTTACAATCCTTTTTCAGTAAATTAGTTAAAGGAGCCACCTTCTTCAAGTTGCCCTTAATGAACTTTCTGTAGTAGTTCGCCAGCCCTAAAAACGATCTCAATTCAGCAACTTTCGTAGGAGCAGTCCATTGAACAATGGCCTGGACTTTTCTCTAGTCCATTTGCACTTTTCCTTGGCTAATCCAATGCCCAAAGAACATGACTTCTGCCCTGCAAAACTCGCACTTTTCCTTTTTGACATATAATTGATACTCCCTCAGTTTTTGGAGTACCAATTTTAGATGTTCCACATGACCATCTAGTGTTTCGCTATACACCACAATATCATCTAGATAGACTACCACAAATCTATCTAAATATTCATAGAATACATCGCTCATAAGATTACAAAAAGTTGCTGGAGCATTGGTTAAGCCAAACGACATTACGAGAAATTCATATGAACCGTACCTTGTTACACATGCAGTCTTAGCTTCATTACCAGCGGCAATCCTCACTTGCCAATAGCCTGCTCTCAAGTCCAACTTTGTGAAGTACTTGGCTCGGGACAATCTGTCGAACAAGTCAGCAACATTTGGAATAGGGTACTTATTTTTAATAGTAACCTTATTCAATGCTCGATAGTCGACACACATTCTCATAGAACCATCTTGCTTCTTTTAAAACAACACTGGGGCACCATAAGGAGCTTTTGAGGGTCGAAGGAAACCAGACTCTAACAAATCTGTCAGTTGTTTCCTTAGCTCAACTAACTCAGTAGGGCCCATCCGATAAGGGGCTTGAGCAAGGGGTCTTACACCCGGCTCCAACTCAATCTTATGATTAACAACACGCCTTGGAGGAAGGGTCTTTGGTAGTTCTGGAGGCATTACATCCTTGAAATCTTCCAGCACCTTAGCCACGGTATCTGGAACTTCTTGGGCTACACCAGGCTTGATCTCAATCAAAGCACACAAGTAGGTTTCTTCGCCTCTTTTAAGCCCAGACTCGAGCTGCACCGCAGACAACAAACTAGCCTTCCGTTTGCCTTCCTTCTTCTCCAAATTTGGGTATGTAGCATTCACAAATCCTGACATCTTCTCATCTGTGATCATCAATCCACCAAGATGAGGCATCACTATACATTTAGCTGACATCAGAAACTCCATTCCTAGGATGAGATCAAAATCATCCAAAGGAACAACCATCAAGCTGCACTTCCCTTCCCAAGGGCCAACCTTTAAATCTGCCACCGCCGTGCCACGAATTGGTCTGGCCTCAGAATTCACAGCCTTGATCTTACTTGCGTTCTCCTGCATGTTTAACTTCAGTTTGTCCGCTTCCCTTTCTGCAACAAAGTTGTTGGTAGCACCAGTATCTACCATGGCCAAACACTTCCTGGCCATTAACAACCACTGACACATACATCAGTCCTCGAGGAGTGGGTGTCTTTGCCTTTTGGGTCTGCAAACCACTCAACAGTTGTAAAGGGCTCATTCTCGGACCATCTGATGTTCCTTCGTCCGAGTCATTTGCAACCAGGGCATTCACCTTTTCTTTCTTTGGGCATTCTCTCATCCGATGGGGACCTCCACATATGAAGCAACCTTTACTCTTGTTGTCCTTAGACTGTCCATCACTTTTAGGCTTGGACTGCTTGTCACCACCTTTCTTGAACTTCTTGTCCTTCTTGCCATCTTTAGAACCGCCCTTTTCTTTCTTTCCCATCTACTTCTTCTTACCATCAGTAGCATTGGGACCAGAATACTTGTAGTCTACTAGACTATCAGCCGCTGCAATTGCTGTAGGCAAGTCTTTGACACCTTGTCTATACAATTCAGTCTGCGTCCATTATTGTAAACCCGACATGAAATTAAACAGCTTGTCTTCTTCAGACATGTTCTTGATGTCCAACATCAAAGAACTAAACTCCTTCACATACTCCCAAACAGATCATGTCTGTTTCAAATGCTTCAAGGTATCTCTTGCCAGCCATGAAGTATTAAGAGGTAGGAACTGATCTTTCAATTCCTTCTTGAGAACTTCCCATGTCTCAATCTTTGGCCTGCCCGCACTCACATCATCCTCTGTCCGAGTTCGCCACCAAAGCTTTGCATCTTCCGTCAGGTACATGCTTGTGATTATGACCTTCTCTCGGTCTAGGATGTGGGCAGCCACGAAGTATTGCTCCATGTCCCACAGGAAATTTTCCAATTCCTTGGCATTTCGGCTGCCACCAAAGGATTTGGGTTCAGGGACTCGCAACTTCGGATGGTGTCCATCTCCGCTTGCTGAACCACCAGCCACTACACGTTTGATCAGTGTCGTGTCCTCAGACATTCTTTCGAATCGTTTAGAAACTTCGAGGGTGCGATTCGTGAAAGCCAACACGTCAAGAGCCATGTCGTCCAACTTCTTGTTGAACTCCATGACATGCTCAGCAACTTCAGCACGAAGGTTCTCCAGTAGAGCATGTGATGCTCTGAATTGGTCTGCCAACGAACCTTCTTCACCAACCAACCGAGTGCCCACATAAGTTTCCGGCGTCTGCAACTTCTCTTGCAGTTCATTGATCCGAGTAGTATTGTTTGTCATCGTTCGCTAACGAAACTTTGATACCAATTGTCACAGGGTGCACAATCTGACACTTCATTTTTTGCGTCTTTGTCCTCCTTGTGATGCACTGGTTCGCCCAACCAGTCAGCCACCTGTCAGTCACACAAGCACAGTCTGTATAAATAAGCCACACACACACAAGCACACACAGTGTTTACAGGACAACGTCCCAACCTTTTTATTGCTCTCAATAACAAGGAATACAGTATATGACTAAGGCTCGCAGGCTACACTTGCTCAGTGATCTCACATGCCTTGCTAAGCCCTTGGCTACACCTATAAATACACATTAGACTGCAGTTGACATCCCCAACTGCTAGGTTATTCAGAACCAATAGGAAATCAGCATTTTGAATCAGCAACCGCCTGCCTACTTCCCACTAGCAGCTGTGTGCGTCCCATGATGTGCAACTGCCCATCAATCGCCCACCAGCAGGTGTTAGGCGCCCCATGATGTGCAACTGGCTGGAGACATGCCAATCATGTGCATGGAGGTTACTGCCAGCAACTGCCCTCAACTACCAGTCAGTTGGGTCAAGCTCCAGTCATCTAATCCAAAACTGCCCATAGTGTCAGCCCACCTTCTTAATGTCCTTCACCCACTATTGTCAGCCTACATTGTTGTTGTCTCAGCCCACGAAGTTGCCCAATCATGTCGCCCAATCATGCTGATCATTTGGTCCACGAATTTCCAACTAGCCCAACACTTACCCAAGGTGTTGTCCAAGTTTGTTGTGCACGTCTAGCCCGTACGTCTGTCCACATGCATTAGCTTTGTTGCATGCTAGGCTCCGCCCATGCCATGCCTTGACATGCTAGGCGCACGCCTATACAATGCCCAACCGATGCCACGCTCAGCAACGTTCTTTCTTGTTCATGCCCAGCCCATGCACAAGTCTTTGATTCGATCCAAGCTTCCCAATCCGATGTTAGACATTGTTGTAGGGGAGCCCAACAATGTCCCAACGTCCAGCACTCATCGCCCATGACACCTGTCCATGGTCCCGGGTGACCTTCACGGAGCACCCCCCTATAGTAGCACTTATGAAAATTTCCAAACTGCCAGCACTAGACATCAGACCTGTCTGAGGAAGCATAATGCAAACCCTCTAAATTTGCTAGTTTTCTGACATGCGCCCATTTGTTGCCCAATGCCCCAAGCTGCTGCGTAAAGTCGCCCAATGCTGCACAAGATTGTTCATTGGCCCAAATGGCTGAGTGTCAAACTCGTTTGCTGGTTAAGTGCGCCTGATACTTCATTGCCATATGTTGCCAAGCACGCTTTTGCTTCAGAGTGCCTTGCTGATTGACAAGACCCGACTTAACATGCTATATGAGCGTCCCGCATGCCAAGTTCGTGTCAACCCACTAAGGGGCTAACACCAAGTCATTTGAAAGTTCATAGTGTTGACCATTTAATAACGTGAGTATATTTTTCTAAGCATTCCAAAGCGTCCTTCTTTATTGGATTCACAGTAGAAAAGTATGCATGCACAAGTATTAAAGGTCCCCCAACTGAAATCCATGCAGTTTTTATATATTCCTCGAGAGTGGGTGTATATCCGCTATAGTACCATTTGGCTTCTTGCAAGTAAATCTTGCATAAATTTGCCCACTGCATATAAATTCCATTAAAAAAAATCAGAAAAAAAATAGAATGATCGAGGTATGTAAGAAAGTGTACGTACCGCATTTTTTAGGTAAGAAATAGTGCAGAAATTTTGCTCCTTAAGTGTGTCTTGTAGGCCATTTCATTGATCGAGTTATATATAGAGTGCTAGAAAACATATTTTCATATAGTCTGGAAGTTTTTCGATGCCATTGATTTCCCATCTGAAACCATGCACAACAAAGATATATTATATATATATTTTTGTTCTAGATTAAGGAAATTAAACAAAGATATATGCTTTTTAATTGTTCTAGATTAACCATGCAAGAGATAAATTTAGAAATTTTTTTACTCCTAAATAAATAAATCTAGTAAACTACTCGAAAAGTAAAAATTACAAATAAAATATTTTAGATCTCAATACATTATAAAATACTAAAATATAAACATTTTTGACATTATCAAGAGTCTTAAATAAGTCTAAATGAATATTCTTCCAACCCTCTCACATACCTCTCAACGGTAAATAGTTCAAGTTGATCTTGTAAGTTACTGTTGGGTTATAATACTTTAGCCATGTTGAGGTAGGTCTTGAAAGTATTAAGTAGGTTCATTAAATAAGTAATTGGATGGATATTATCTTTATTTTGGGGCTATGAAGTATTGAATTTGTGACGGTTAATAAATTACTTATATGAGTATGGTTCCACTTGAACTTTAATTCTGTAGATTGGGGATAGAACTTTAAGCTATCATCTCGCATTGTACTTAATGAGGATTGGATAGGGCTTAGGGACACATTTTGTTTTGCTCTTAATAATAAATTTGAATGGCTCTCGAATCTGAAACGATTGATAATTCAGATCTGTTTTGTTTATAAATTTTAAAGTCTGAATTGGGCTTAATCCATCTGAGCGATTCTTTTAAAAAAATTGGCCTGAATCGGCTGAATAACAATTTTTACCCAAATAACCTCTCGTTGCTCTCGTTTCATTCGTTCTGTATCTCCACCTCCATCTCTTCTCTGCATCTCCATCTCCATCTTCTCTGCATCGCTGGTCCATCGCAGGTAAACTCTCATCTCTACGTCGCTACTCCATCTCCACGTCACTACTCCATCTCCCAAATTTGATCTCTGTTTCTTCTTGTATATAATTGGAATGTGATTCAGATTAATAGTTAGGGCTAAACTGAAAGTGAATAGTATGAAAGGGGAAAGCTAGAATTTTGTGAGTTTGTTTGTTTGTTTGCTTGCTTGCTTGGTATCTGTTTGGGGGATTGATTATATTGAAAGAGAAGAGTAGGTTTACAATATATAAATGGCAGAACAAGGCTTGGAAGTCTTTTTTGATGTAATTTTCGTTGGAAATTAACAAAAAATAGTAATTTCTATAAATAATAGATAATTTAGCTTGATGTTAATCAAGGTATTGCTTATTTGGGGTTCCATTTTTTTGTTAATAGATTGGTTGTACTGATTTGGATGTGATTAAAAATAATCACCTTATCACAAGGAAATATCAAAAAGAAAAGGGAACCTGGCAAGTTCATTATAGAAAGTAACTGAAAATGTCTTGAATAAATCAATTTTGGCAATTTTTCTCAGAGGAGTTTTAATGAAAATCTCTCTATTTTTTTAGGAGAGACTGAGCTAGCTTTAGTGATCAAATACTAATTTTAGGATGATTTCTTAATTGCATTATATTAGATACTATTACATGATAATTTCTTTAAGTTGCAAAGTGAAAAATCCTATAAGATAATTGTCTTGCCATCTTGCAATTCATATTGATTATGGATGGTTATACAATGTATAAGTGTACAACAATGTGATACACAGTATAACCCACAAACAAAGATTTAACAATTATCTTTTGATCCTTAATTCGTATCTTTTGGTCTGTAATATTTTAATGGTGCTAGTGTTATTAGATGGTTAGCAATTTAACTGCCTTTCGGGCAATCTTTGAGGCATCCTCATCAGACTTATTTCTGCTTCCAACATTTTGGAGTTTCAATGCATTGGTTTTTTGATAAACATTGTTTATAAAAAGGGAAGTATTTTTGTTGAGTTTTATAATTTTCTCATGTCAAAGTTGTGCAGATTCCGAATTTATTCTCATGTTAAATTTGTTTCTGGTAGTTAGATCAGCTCTGTTATAATGAACATTGTTACTTTTCATTAACTAGTATGTGGCCATGTGGGCTCTTTATAATTTAGGTAGTACATAATCTACTAGAGTACATTATTTCTAAATTCATTTTATTTGTGTTAGGCATGGAACAATCGGGTGAAACTCAAAATCAAAGAAAATCAAGAGTGAGTTGGAGAAATGAAAATGTAATGAAAACTTTTCTTGAAGCATGTATTGGCGAGGTTACGGAAAATGGTAGGCTAGGCGGTAGTCTTAAGCCATATTCATGGTCAAAAGTGGGAGAAATACTGAAGAACACCCACAACTTTACTGTAGATCCTAAGCAAATAAAAAATCGTTATGATTATATAAAGGGAAAATATACTGCATGGTGTCAACTAAAAAGAAAGACCGAAAATCATTATGATCCCACAACTAACATCGTTATGATTTGTTTGATAATTTATTTGAATTATTTATTTTTATTTGTTGTACAATGAATATTGTATTTAATTTTTTTAAATACGTCCAGACAAAATTATATACTTGTTCATCATAGTTTAGAGGGATAAAATAGTAAAATACTGGTATTCAGATATTTCAGACATATCAATTATCAAACAACTTTTTTCATTCAGATTCATTTCAGATTCAAATTTCATTCAGATTCAAATTTCATTCAGATTGATTCATTCAATTTTTATCAAATGTTACTTAGTCGGCTAAAAAGTCATGGGCCAAAAGTCGATTGCAAGGATGATGACACACGGTGAAAGGTAACTAATTAATTATTGCTCTCAAGTCACTAGATATTTATTCCTCCATTTTAACCTTGCGATCGCTCAGTCTTTGACTTTTTACGGAGCTATCCCCAACCGGTCCAAGCCTAATCAAGCTTTTGGTGTTGATCGTGTTTGTGTGCGTGATCGTAACGTCTTACGTGATTGGGACGTGGCAGAAGATCTTGGCATTAACAGGTACCATAAATATCGTAGACATCATCGATTGTTGTTATTAGGCAATTCAGCTTTGTGATAATCCTGCTACAAGATTGAAACTCAGGCTTGAAATTCACTCCGATGGTCCAAAAAAAGTTTTCCATCAATTTGTCCCTAGCAAAGCTCAAATTTTCTCCCAAACCAGTACTCTTCCACCACCTACACAAAAGACCAAGAAAAAAAATAGGATTCTAGCCAAGTAAAATTTATTGCTTAATTATGTAAATGAAAAAAAAGTATTCTCTCCGAGTAAAATTAGCTCCTTAATTATGTAAAGTGTTTGTTAGATGTATATAATGGGCCTAGATCTAGCATATAAAAGTATCAAACTCTTTAATTCAAAACTAATTTGCAATGAGAAAAATTGTCCCTAATCATTATATACAAGACATACTCTCTAAATGTATTTGATATATAGGATGAATCTATACAACTTATACACTTAACATTTTTCCTCCGGATGAATATGAGACTCCCACAAAAATATGCCTAAATCTAACATATAAAAGCATCACAAACTCTCTAATTCAAAACTAATTTGCAATGAGAAGAGTTGGGACGTTGGGTATGGATCTGGATATTAAACTGCGGATGAGGTTCTATTTAACCTTTCGATCAACGGATGGACGGTCACGATGTGTTGTAAAGATAACCTTAAATTTACAACGTTGACTATAGATCAGTCTCATACATATATATAAGGGAAAGATAATCTAAGACATACATTAGTCAAGTTTGACTAATTAACGTTACTCAACAAAACGTCGTAAGTTTTGTATAAAATTATAATGAAAGATTTTTTTATATAAAAACCTTTTTAAAGGGTTAGAGATGAGTTGGATAATAGAGATTTATCATCCAACCTTGAATTTGAATCGTTAACCTCTTGATATATATATATATATATATATATATATATATATATATATATATATATATATATATATATATATGGGACCGATTTATAGTAAAATATTGTAAAAAAAAAGTCTATGCTACAACATATCATGACCTCTCCATCCGAAAATTGAATCGGATTAATAGAATTCACGTTTAGCTTTAGTTTTCGATTCCAGCTTTTTATCTCTGCGGAGGGGAGAGAAGACCAAAATGCTTTTCCTTATAAAAATCAAACGACATACTTAGTATTAAACTGCGGATCAGCCTTTCCATTTTCAAATTCACAACATTTTTTTCTCTCCTCTATTTGACAAAGCAGACAACTCGATTTGGAAATGGCAGAAGTAATTTGTTTGGGTTGAATTATGAATGATTGAATTCTGGAAGAATTGAATTTATGAATTAATACAAAGTACGAATGATAGAATATAAATTTAATACAAAGTAGAGAATGTTATCGTAGAGTGCCTCATTGATCAACCCAGCTGGGTTGAGCTTTTCTCTTCAACAGAAACCATAATCCCTTCCCTTCTCTCTACTTCAAATTCAATAACATAGAAAAAGAACCCATATATAAACCAACCAAATCATCACAACCCAAAATCTCAATTACAAAATTACATCTTTACATCCAAAGGCACAAAAATTGACCAAAACCACTTCAAGAAAACCAATAATTCTTCAAATAAATGGGAGATTAGCAAGAACCCAGTTCACAAAATCCCATTTTCCTTGAGAATATTTAGTGGGGATTCTGAGACCTAAATCTGATGGAATTGAAACTAGTATTATGAGAGGAATCAATCTAATTGAGCTAGCACAGAGCATGCCTAAAAATTCCAAAATCAAGGAACAAAGATATCTGATCCCGAAGCCTTCCAACCATCTGACCCCAAACCTTCCGCCATCCGAAGCCAAAGACATCCGAAATCTGATCCGAAGTCATTTGCCATCCCGAAGCCGAACCGATCCGTAGCTAGGAACTCGATCCCAAAGCCAAGTCCTGAAGACATCCATTATCATCTCCCAAACCTGAAGCCCAACTCCCGAAGTTCACAAAAAAATTTAATCTTTGTTTGCTTCATGGATCATGTATGAAAAAGGATATGGCTGCACTTGAGACATGATTTAATGAAGATCTTGAAAAGCCTTTATGTTGGGTCATGATATTTCTCCTATTTGGGCCAGCTAAATTGGGCTCACTTATTAATTTAATCCGTTGGGCTTTTATATTTAAGCTATGGGGCTCGTTGAACCTAGTCGTTGTATTAACTTTATTTAATCCTATAGGATAAAGATTGATTCGTTGGATTAACCCATCGGGTCACTTAATATCTATTACTTTGACTTGTAATGATGATATAGTATGACAATTGACCAAGATATCTCGCCATGCATTAATGTGGATGGGATTATAATGCCGTACGCGGTGTGAGCGATGTGTAAAGCGAAGGATAAGTTACATGCGATCAGAACCCATCGATCGGGGATATGTCGATAGTAGTGGGTAAGTACAATAATCCGCACAAAGATATTATTTCTTGGCGAGTAAGTCTTCACAAGGAGAATACGTTTTTGATATATACATACACACAACTAAGAAATCTAATCTCTCGATTACACTTAGATTTTATCATCCTCTTGAGTTAACCTCAGAAATGTACATATTTATTCTCACGCTGAGCTATCCCCTGTGGTCCTACCGTCCAAGCTTGTGGTGTTTGTCGTGTTTATCGTCTTGCGGGATCGGGGCGTCTTTACGTGATTGGGACGTGGAGAAAGATCCCGGCGTTAACATCGGCACTTGTAGAAGGAGGGCCGAGTTCTAGTGTCTTGAGTACTTTTCAATCACAGATTGTGTTTTATTCTATTCGCCATTCATGGGAAAGAGTAGAACACCTACACTCAAGGATGTACCATAGATGGTTTGTCGGTGAGTCAAGATGTGATGAGTATCCCACAAAGATCGTTTGGGACCAACCATAAGTGTTCATGCTAAAGACAACGTCCAAACGGTCACTGAAGATTCTCGGTAGAAGGCGATAAGCCAAAGCGGCGTAAGCTAGTATCCCCGACGGAGAAAGGGTGCGGTTATGGTCTGAACGAGTAGAAGGCACCTCGCCTAGAACTCGATACCATGAGATGACCCGAGATGCAAAACCTCCCATACCGCTAAGATGGCGAGATGAAGTGGATAGAGCCATGGAGGTCTTGGTGAAGCGGCGTCGGGATATAAATTGAAAGCGAGATGGCTCGGATGGGCGGAATTGAGAGATGAAGAGCTCATTTATGTTTAATCCAAGAGCAAGGGCATCGAGTGGGAAGGAACACCTTTCGTTCAGGCGATGCGATCTCGGTAGAACTAGGGAAAGAAGAAGGTCCCAAGCCCTACTCCTCGGAGATCAAAGAGGACTTATCACCCTGCCGATTCTAGGAGACAGGGGCGAAGCGAAAGAAGAGGTCGATCCAGGGATCGCACTCCAGAACATGCAAAGAAAGCCCTTGTCGTTGCACATTCTCACCATAGTGCTCGGGTTCAGAGGCGAAGTATATCCAGAGGACATACTCCCGAGAGTCTATTGAGGGCACACCGCCCTGTAGACACTCGTCATCGGGAAGCCCTTCTAGAGTTGAAGGTTCTGTTGAAAGAAACCGGCCTGCTCATAAAAAGAAGGGGTCACCGGAGAAGGAGGCATCATCTCAACTAGAAGGTGTGGAGTATCTGGTTAAAGAATTAAAGGAGCTTGGGCGCGCAATAAGCATCTGAAAACTAAAGACACTCCGAGAAAGAAAGCATCCCCTATTTCCGCGGAGATCCTTAAAGAAAAAGCTGATCCCACCAAGAAGTTGCCCCATATCGAGAGTTATGATGGATCGGGGGATCCTTAAGACCATAGTCGAGCGTTCAATTTGACTCATGGATTTATTATGACTTTATCAATCTTTGCTAAATGCCATACTTTTGTTATAACGCTTAGAAAGGATGCCCGCGGTGGATGGGGACCTTACCCTGGATTCAATCTCATCTTGGGAAGACATATGCGAGAAATTTCATGCTCGCTTTAGGAGCAACGAAGAAGGGAAAACCAATCGGTTCATTGGCTCAAGTTCTAAGATCCTCTAATGAGTCTTTGGGCCAAGATGTGTGAAGCTGTTACAGGAAGCGATCGGCCAAGTGGCGATTTGAACGATCTACAAGTCGGGATTGCTTTGAATGGGTTAGATCTGGTCAAATCGGAAAGTTGGTGAAAAAACTTATGTTTAACCACCGAAAAGTCTCAGAAGGTTTTTGATAAAGCCAAGGCTATATCGTGGTGGAGGAAGCCATGAAGCGACCTCAAACGTCCTTCTTCGATCGGCTTTTAAAGAGACGGACGGGACAAAACGATGGAGACCGTAAGAAGAATGAAGGGAATAAAGACCGCTAATGATGGCGGGTCGAAGAGATACTGACAATTGAGGCGGGGGTGGAGGGCGTTAAATCGCCCAACCCAGAAGAGTAAATAGGGCGTATCACGGCACTCAACGCAGACAGTATCAAGTTATCTTGGATCGATCAAAAATCAACCTATCTTGAGCCACCTCGAGATAATATTAAGCCTTAAAAGGAATCCTCGCAAATATTGTGATTACCATCAAGCTTCGGGTCATGAAACGAATGATTGTGCCAGTTTAAAAGACTTCATTGAAATAAAGGTACAAGGCGGGGCTTTAGTTCAGTATGTGGCTGCTAGAACTAATCAACAGCAGGATCGAGGACTGTCATCCAGTGACTCAACCATTCGAAGAAGCATTGACAGCCCGGACAAACTGCGAGGCTTGTGATAGATGTCATCACTGGGGGTACTTCTGGCAAACTCATTGGAAAGAAGCGCCGAAGCTATTTGGATTCGGTCATGTTGGTGGCGGGTACCTTCCCGAAGACTGACAGACCCTATCCGAATACTATAATCTCCTTTACTGATGAAAATTACCCTTCGGAAGTCATCGAACCGCACGAGGGATCATTGGTCTTGTTGCGCACAAGTGGGTTCGGTGGATATGAAGCGGATGATGGTAGATAATGGGTCTTCAGAGACATCATCAGACGCCCACGCTTATTAAAGGATGAATCGGGATTGGCGGGAAGATGGAAATAGGAAGGAGGCTCCTCTTTATGGTTTCAAAGAATGATCCGATTAAGGTGGTTTGGGACCATTGAGCTACTAAATCATATTGAACGGCCCTCAATAGGTAGAAATTATTTGCAAATTTTATGTTGTGCATGTAGATTCGCTTATAATGCTATTTTGGGAGGCCTACTTTAATTGCTTTACAAGTCAGAACATCAATACCTCATTTCAAAATCAAATTTCCTACTACTCATGGGGGGTTGGGGAGGTGAAAGGAGATTTGGATCGGCGAAGGTGTTATAAAATGCTATTATTACTTCGGGAGTGGGGGTATCGAAAGCAAAGCGGACCATGGCGATAGAGATCGAACCCTTCACCGAGAGTAGTTCCGAACCGTTGGTCATGCCAGCTGAAGAAACGGAGGAGATAGAGCTCATCCCGTGCAAGGTGGACAAAACGGTGAAAATAGGTTCGGGCTTGCCGGAACCTCTCCGAACGAACCTCGTGGAACTCCTAAGGTGCTATGTTGACATCTTCACATGGGAACCTCAAGATATGCCGGGAGTGAGCAGGGACATTGCTGAGCATCGATTGGAAGTAGACCACAAAGAAGCTTCGGTCTTGGCGAGAGGAAGATCTTTGCACCTGAGCGTCAACGGATCATAGATGAAGAGATTGCAAAACTGTTGGCAGCTGACTTCATCTTTGAGATCGACTACCCGCAGTGGATGGCTAATGTGGTGCTGGTCCAGAAGAAGAATGGCAAATGGCGAGTCTGCATCGATTATACTGATCTAAACAAGGCCTGTCCGAAGGATTTCTACCCGCTGCCCCACATCGATCAACTCATTGATGCCACTTTGGGGTATGCTTTATTAAGTTTTATGGATGCATTCTCTGGGTATCATCAGATCTCCATGTGTAAAGAGGATATACCTAAGACGGCGTTCATTACGCATCGTTCGGTATATGCCTATAAGAAAATGACTTTCGGCCTCAATGATCGTGAGCCACATACCGAAGAATGATGAACCATGTTTTTAGATATCGGTTAAGGGCAGGAATATTGAGGTGTATGTGGATGACATGATTGTCAAAAGCATGTTGGTGCATAAACATTTGGATGATGTAGAGGAATGCTTTCAGACTATTCGTCATCACAACTTGAGGCTGAATCCCACTAAGTGCACTTTCTATCGGTGCAGGTGTTGGCAAATTCTCGGGTTATCTTGTCAGTCGAAGAGGAATTGAAGCCAATCCAGAGAAGATTCAAGCGATTCTGAACATGAAGACTCCTCAGTCATTTAAAGATGTTCAACGTCTGACTGGGAGGATTGCAGCTTTGCGGAGGTTCATGTCCAAGTCAGTAGAAAGGTGTTTGCTTGGTTTTTGACACATTGAAAGGGCCAAGAATGCAAAACGCTCCAATGGACTTGAGTGTGAAGACGCCTTTCGAGCATCAAGTCCTACTTATCTTCTAAGGCCTTTCTTTGGTGAAGCCCGTTCTCGCCGAAGCCTCTATATTTGTACCTAGCGCAGCTAGCTTTCGTTGGCAATAGGAGCGCTTTTGATGCGTGAAGTCAGGGAGTAAGCAAGACCCGGCTTATTATGTAAGCCATGTCCTTTGGGATCTTTGAAACAAGGTACCCAAACGTTGAAAAGTTTGCTTTTGCTTTAATAACTGCTAGTCGAAAGCTTAGGCAATACTTCCAGGGTAGATTGGTAATAGTATACACAGATCAGCCTTTGAAGAAGATTATGGGCAAACCGGAGGTATCGGGGAGACTAGCTGCATGGACGATGGAGTTGTCCCAATTCTTTATTGAATATCATCCCCGAATCGCCATCAAAGGGCAAGCTTTGGCTGATTTTGTGGTTGAGTGTTCGTTTTCTGAAGCTGATGAAGTCGTGGTCGAGGCTGAAGGATCTGACAGAGCAGTTGCCGTTCTTCAGCAGAAGGAGAGTTCATGGACGCTGTATGCAGATGGGTCTTCTACTTCGGACGTCAGTGGAGCAGGGATTATCTTGACAAGTCCGGAGGGATTCAAGGTGCAGCAGGCCATCAGATTTCAGTTCAAAGCGACGAACAACGAAGCTGAGTATGAGGCAGTATTGGCCGGTTTACGATTAGCGAAGAGTCTTGAAGTGCAGAGAATAGTCATCTTCAGTGATTCTAAGTTAGTCGTTAAACAATTCTCTGGGAAATACGAAGCTCGAGGTCCGAGAATGATCAAGTATTTAGCAGAATTGAAGGAACGGCTTCAGTATTTCCAATCCTACGAGTTTCAGGGGGTCGAGCGTAACAACAATTCCATTGCTGATGCACTTGCCAGACTAGCCACTACAGATGTTAATGTTTTTGAAGGATCGGTGTACCGGAAATTTTGCAACATCCTAGTGTTCATCATGAAGTGGTAATGTGCATCGATCAACCAACTCATTGGTTGACTCCTACCGGAATATTTGGTGATGGCGTCTTTTTACCTTGGATCGAATGCTCGCTAAGAAAATCAAGTACAAAAGTGCCAATTTTGTTCGATTGATGGGGATCTCTTCCAAGGGCCTTCTCGTCTCCATTATTAAAATGTTTGACTCATCATCCGTTTTAATATGCTTCCTCCGAAGTGCATGAAGGCATTTGTGGCGACTATATGGGCAAGCTAAGTCATTAGCCTATAAAGTACTTCATCGAGAGTACTACTTGGCCTACCATCTTCAAGGAAGCGGTGAAAACGCCAAGAAGTGCGAGAAAGTGCCACCAACGATTCAATACCTCATCGACCACCCAAGAGCTATACTCGATCTTATCTCCTATACCCTTCGCTGTCTGGGGGGTTGATATACTGGGTCGACTACCAAAAGTAAAAGGTCAGGTCAGTTTTGTTATAGTTGCCATAGACTATATGACCAAATGGGTAGAAGCAAAACCACTTAGGTCAATAACGGAACAGGAGTGTTTGAAATTCGTGAAAGAATCAGTGGTATTCTGTTTTGGAATTCCTAAGGTGGTAGTATCGGATAATGGACGTCAGTTTGTAGGATCGAAGTTTGAAGCATTTTTGACAGAACTGGGGATCCAACACAGAAAGACTTCAGTGGCTCATCCTCAGTCAAACGGACAGGTTGAAGTGACCAACATAACGCTGTTGAATGGGATCAAGCGTAGGTTGAACGGTTAAAGCGCGATGGTAGGAGGAGTCGCTAAGTGTGCTATGGGCTTATCGAACTACTCCAAGGACTACAACGGGGGATTCACCTTTTAGACTGGCCTATGGGTGCGATGCCTTAGTCACAGTTGAAATTGGATCTCCAAGTCTTCGAGTTAGTCATTTCCGGGAGATCTACAATGAAGAAGAAGGTCAAGGCCAATCTTGATTTGCTGGAAGAAGTCAGAGAGATAGCCTTAATCAAATTGGCGACCTTATCGTCAAGAGTGGCTAAGCATTATAATAAGGGGGTAAAGCTTCGCAGATTTGAAGTAGGAGATTTTGTCCTCAGAGAAGTCGAAGCATCTACGCCTCAGAATCTGGGAAAGTTGATGCCAAATTGGGAAGGACCATATGAAATCACTGAAGTTTTGAAGCCGGGGACTTATCGGTTGAAGGCATTAGATGGCTCAGTAATCAAAAACACTTGCACTTATTTGGCGAGCTTAGAAAAGTACTTTCAAGAGATTCAATGTCGATTACATCTAAGTCTCAGAATATTTGCATCATCATCAATAAAAGTTCCTCTTTTCTCAAAACAAATTTTATCTCTGTTCTTTGCTCAGTTCATTGATGTTAGGAGGTTCGGGAGGACTTGCTGACCATTCGATGGTAGCGTCTGCGGCAGGTGGTCACTATTTGGCATTGTCAGGCCCTTCGGGGTAGGCAATTGTTGCCACTATTTGGCATTGTCAGGCCCTTTGGGGTAGGCAATTGTCGTCACTTAGACCTTGTTAGGCCCTTCGTGGTAGGCAAGTGTCATCTTCAAGACGTTGTCAGGACCTTCGTGGTAGGCAATGGTCGACACTTAAACTTCGTCAGGCCCTTCGTGGTAGGCGAATGTTATCTTTCGGTGTTGTTAGGCCTTTTGGGGTAAACAAACTCACGATAAAGCAGATTTGTCTCACACTTCGGTAACTGAATGAGTATCTCTTTACTTTATTACCTGAATTTTTTCTAAGTGTTGAGTTCGGAATGCCTCGTTCTTTAATTTCACTTTATCTGTTATATGACATGCTTAATTGTTAATTAACAATTTGAGTTAAATCCTTGAAGGGGTTTTTGTACATTTGTCCCTATAAATTCATATTGAAGTATTGGCAGGAAGTAAAAATACACTGAAGTCATAAGGAAGAAGATCACTTTTCATTAATACTTAATTCATTTACAAAAAGGGAAAATAATGTAAAATTTTTACAAGTATTTTTAAATAAAACCAAGAGAAACAAAAGTCGTTGCTTGAGCAAAGACCTTCATCATCCCGAAAAGTCGAGCAAGTATGGATCTAAGTTGGCTTTGATCACCTTTCTCCTTGCCACGACTTGGTGAGAGCTCTCGTAGCTTTCCGTATGAATCCTCATTATTTCTCCATTAATTTCATCCGAGTTTCGATACTCTTCACATATCTCTTTGCGAAGAGCATCGGGCCAAAGGAGGCCCAAGGTCCGAAAGAGCCTTGAGTTCTCTGGATTTCTTGTTCGAGCTGCTACCAGTATGTTCATCTGATGGGTTTTTCCCGCCCACTTTATGGATCGTCTTGGTCAAGATCTTAGCATTAGCCTTCAGCTCCTTGATCTTGTTCATCCTTATTTCACTCCTCTGAACCAAGTCGACGCTCATATTAACGATTTTTCGAGATGTCTTTGTGCTTTAGTCGACTTCAGCTCTTCCTTGAGAGCCTTCACATCTTCTTTGGCTTGGGCCAACTCTTTCTCGCCCTTCATTGGAGTTCTCCTTCCTCAGCGCCTCCTCTTCGGATTCAGCCTCGAGAGATCTTGGACGTAGACGCCCGAATACAGCATTTGCATGTGCATGTTCAGTATTATTTGATCAGTTTTCAGATATATGAGTATGAAGATAAGTATGGAAAGCAAAGGGAGGGGAGAGCCATTTACCTTCGCCAAGTAGCTCATGTCTTCGCTAAGCAAGTCCCCATTCGTCTTTGTTCTAAATCGGTGGTCATCGGTCCTCATGAACGAAGGCCTCGAATAGTTGAAAGGGGAAGTTAGGCGTTGAATCGGGGCCACATAGTTAAGCGGGCCCATGGCATCCTCAACAAATTCGGTGAGTCGTGTGTCTTGGAGGAGAAGGCACATTGATCATGAATCCGTGAGGATCCGTATGTCACCCTCCTGGGAAGGAGATCGGCAGTATAGGCTCGTGTTGAAGAAGGCGAGAGGTTGAACTCAATTGGCCGTCCAAGGTTCTTTTCTTTTTCGGAGATGATGAGGGTGGCTTGACCAAATTTCGGCGTCTGGTGGTTGGGTTTCTAATTATTGGTCCATCCTATTCAATTTCAATCCTTTATTGATTGGGCCTATTACTCTGGGAGTTCAGCCATTCCATGTTCCATTTTTTGCACCAAAGTGGGTATGTCTCAATTATTTCCTGTTTTGGGCCTTTATTAAATTCTGATATCATGGACCGTTTATAGTTTTCCATTAAACATCCTGTTTAACAAAAAACTAGGGGGTAATGTTGGGTCATGATATTTCTCCTATTTGGGCCGGCTAAATTGGGCTCACTTATTAATTTAATCCATTGGGCTTTTATATTTAAGCCATGGGGCTCGTTGGACCTAGTCATTGTGTTAACTTTATTTAATCCTATAGGACCGGGTCGGTTCGTTGGATTAACCCATTGGGTCACTTAATATCTATTACTTTGACTTGTAATGATGATATAGTATGACAGTTGACCAAGATATCTGCCATGCATTAATATGGATGGGATTATAAGCCTACGTGCGGTGTGAGCGATGTGCAGCGTGGATAAGTTCCATGCGATTACAGAACCCATCGATCGAGGATATGTCGATAGTAGTGGGTGTACGATAATCCGAGCAAAGATATTATTTCTTGGCGAGTAAGTCTTCACAAGGAGGTACGTTTTTGACATATACACATACACACAACTAAGAAATCTAATCTCTCTGATTACACTAGATTTTATCATCCTCTTGAGTTAACCTTGTGAGCAGTATATTTTATTCTCACGCTTTGAGCTATCCCCACGGTCCGTAAAATCGAAGCTTGTGGTGTTTGTCGTGTTTACTGTGCAGGATCAGGACGTCTTTCGTGATTGGGACGTGGAGAAAGATCCTGGCGTTAACACTTTATATACACACAAACTCGGCAACACAAGCAATAAGGGTGGGACATCATCGCTAAACCTCTAGCTCTCACCTGACTCAACATAAGATTAAATGATGAAATCTTTATCCCTTGGCAATTTATTTTTTATTTTTTATTTTGTTCCTGATTAAAAGTATTTTTAATCAAAAGGATTGGTTGAAGAAGATAAACTAAAGAAGATATGGTAGAGGTGAGAGAAAAAAATGCTGTGAATTTGAAATTGGAAAGGCTCCGCAGTTTAATATTGCAGATGTTGTTTAATTTTTATAAGGAGGGGCATGTTGGTCTTCTTTCTCGTTCGCAGTATTAAATTGCGGAATACTGAAAACTAAATTGCGGACAAGAGTTCTATTAATCCGTTCGATCTTCGAATGGAGGGTCGCGATGTGTTGTAAGGTTAAACTCTTTTTTTACAATGTTTGCTATGGATCAGTCCCATATATATATATATATATATATGGAAGGAAATCGTGCCTTTCTAGTTAGGGTTTCGTGTTGGCTGAGGAGGAAAAAAATCCACGAAGAGCACGGAATTGATTGATTGATTGAAGAGGGGAGAAGAACAGGTGTGCGATTACTCCAATGACACGTGGTAGAACTCCTAGAATCCGAAAACCTTGTTGGGAGCCTTCTTAAGTACTTTGGTTTGAGAGAGAATGTCCAAGAACCCTTAGAATCTGGAAACCTTGTTAGGGTAGCAGGGATTCCAAGAGATTCAAGCTTCCAAGTCCAGCAAGAGGTCTCAACTCCAAAGTTTGAAGTCCCAAAAAGAGTCTCCCCTCCTTCATAGAATGGAAGGGGTATTTATAGAGTTTCCTGGAACTTAAGTAGACACATGTCAGGCACATGTCTTCATGGAAATTCCAGAAATACCCTTTAGTCACTAGAATAATGCTCATATCGTCATGTCCTTCTAGCCACCAATCCAATCCCTCAATCAATTTTCAAAAAGAGCCTCCTCCACGAGCCGTCTGCCTCGGGACACGTGGAGACTTCTCTCGGGTCTAGTACATTTATTTTCAGCTTTTTCGTCTTCATTCAATTACGGCATTCGAACCTTAATTTGCACATTTAATGAGGTCATGGAACCCTAATTGTACATTTAATTCAATTAGGTCATTTTAGCCTTAATTTGCACCTGGGCCCATATTTGCCCCCCTACACGAGAGTCCCGTTTCGAAAGAGACGATCGTGTAAGAACACTTCAAGCTTTTGAACGATTTCGTAGGACTCCACTTTACAGGTCTTTGAAGACAAGGGTCTTAGAAGAGGGAACCCCTAGGGAGCCAAACTCTTAGGGTTAAACCCTAGGGAGGTAAAACCTAGCAGGGCTCTTTCTTAGACATATTGAAAAATCTTCTAAAAATATTTTCATAGCTTGCCCAATATTTGTTTTCTTATTTTTTCTGGAAATTAAAACAAGAAAGATCATCAAATATTACATAATAAAATTCAACCTAATAAAATCTTTCTTTTGGTAATCTAAATCTTTCCTTTTTATCAAATCAAATCTTAATTTTATTTTGGAAATAAAATTAAAATTTTCTTTATTTGATTTTGAAGACAATATCCTTCCTTATCATTATTATTATTTAGAAAGAAAAGATTAAATTTCAAAATTTCCTTTTATTGGGAGTAAAAATCAAATCTTTTCTATATTTAGAAAATAATATCTTTATATATTTCTATTTAAAAACAAAATCAAATATACTTATCTTTTGGTAACCAGATTGAATCCTTTCCTTAATGGAAAAAGAGTGATTGCTTCATTTTCCGTTGTAAGTATATTTTGGGGGGCTATACATGTATTCATATATATGCATCTCCCAAGAAATTCAGGCCTCCTTTTTTATCTTGCTTCATTTTGGATTTTCTCTCTTCATATGAGCCAGGAAGATCATCAAGGGAGCAGTAAGAAGAATTTCTTCCATCCGAAATAGAGGTAACAAAGAGGATTCCTCCTCCAGGGCGAACCCTAGGGGTTGAATCCTATAGAGCCGAACCCTATTGGGACCCGAACCCTTGGGGTTACATTCCTTCTTATCGTCTTCACTGTTCAATTTGTTTACTTGCATGCTTTCTTTCGGATTTCTCTTAACTTGCTTCCTCTATTTCTCTTTTCTGTTTCAGGCAATTGTAGTCTTTCTTTGTTTATGAGCCCCATCAACTTGATCATATCTTGGTTTTCCTCGAATTCATAAAAAAAGGCTATAATTTTCACGTTGAAGAAGCATTTGTTCCAAGCAGTTGATTTGTGGAGTAACAGGACCTCAAAGGAATAGAGGGGACAACCCCCTAGGTGGCTAAACTTTATGGGGGGGGGGACCCTAAGTTTTTTTCCAGGCACCTCCAATCTTTCTTTTGTCTTCCGAGCCCCATTACCTTGATTATATCTTGGTCTTTTTCCCTCGGATAATAAAGAATGATTTGGCATTTTTTTGACAAAAACACGAAGGAATAAAAATCATCTGCATGCAGCGAAACCACCCCAGGTGGCCGAACCCTAGGTGGACGAACCCTATGGGGCCGAACCCTAGGGGGAAATCAGCGGTTAGATGGAAAAAAATAAAGTTCGGGAGGAGTAGTTACTATTTTGATCATAACTTTTGATCTGTTTGGAGTTTCGGAGCCCATAATTTATCAATACAAAGCTAGCGAGGAGCCCTATAAAATATAAGGCCCTTAGCCATTCCATATGCCATTATAAGTCCAAAAAAGGCTCCGAAGGATGCTTTTGGGCTGTCCAAAGTTTTTTTGAAAAATTTTGGGAAATTTTTCTTGCATGATTGTTCAAATATACTCACTATCAAAAGCTAGAATTACATGCAATCTTAAATTCAACATTTATAAAAATTAAAACATCCACAAACTATTAACAATCACAGTTTACTCATGCAAATAAAAATAACACTAAACAACTACCCCCAAACTTATCTAGAGCAATGTCCTCATGCGAGAGATAAAACAAAATAAAACAGAGGACTTCCCTGATGAGCCTAAACGTCGGGTGGAGCATCGTCATCCTCGCTCATCTCTAGATCGAAGGGGAAAAATCGGCAGATTTAGGGCGTTCGAGAATCTGGCCGAGGCTAACACCCTAAACAAATTGGGCGTTCATCGCATTTGTCTTCAGAAATTGAGCAACCAAGTATTTATAGATCACATCTTGGCGTTCAGACAGGCGGACATTTTGGGCTTCAATATTGTAGAACCATCCATTAACTTCTCTTTGGACAGCTTCAGGAACCACACCTCGATAAGCTGCAGATGAGGGACCATAAGTAGGTAGAGCCTGGGGTGGTGGAGCTTGAGATTGTTCGGCTTGGGGAATTATGAAACCCAATCCCCTAGGGTGATTTGCTCCACCTGTCCACACTTTGTATCTACTTATCAACTTGTGGTCCAACACTGGCATAGGCGTTTGGATCATCTCGTCTGACTTCCATTTGACTCCAAACTTAGCACATACTACGCAGATGAGAGACGGATGTGGTAACCCTCCAGTGGTTCCTCCGCGAGATGCTCGGAGGACAGATTGTAGAATGAGATGGCCTACATCAATTTTAAATCCTTTGATTATGGAGTATAGAAGCACTACACGTTCCCTGGTAACATGACTCACATGGGTGCATGGCATGAGTTTTGCGCAAATGAACGCATACCATGCCTTCCCATATAAGCTGAGATTCACGAGTGGGAAAGTCATGCTTCCGCGTTCACGTACTGTCCATGTGGTGCCCGGCTGACATAGCTCACGAATTATCTGCTCATAATCCGGCCCATCACTCACAAACCATGCGTATTCGTCGTTCAATCCCTCTAGTGGCAGTTGATAGCACCCATTGAATTCCTCTTTGCCAATTTCTACTATTTTGACCCTTACAAATACCCCGTAGTGATCATGCTCGGGCACGTTGGCGTAAAATTCTTTCACAACTGCAATCACCGTTGGATCGGGCTGCGCGGTGAGTGTGAACCAGTTCCTCTCGACTATCATGACTGCCATGTCGTCATCCTTTGATTGATCCGGTCTCAACCCACGTTCCGGGACTAATGATCGAGTAGCTATGCGGTTGTATCGTTCCTGAGCCGCAAGACTAACAAAACGGCGGCTGTCAAATTTTGGTGGTGGAGTTGAAGCGGTTCTCGAACGGTGATCCAGAGCTTGAAGAACTCCCTAGCGTCGGTGTGTTTGGAGTCTAGTTCAAATGGAGTGCCGGGCGCTTGAGTCTGATAGCTGGTGTGAAGGCATAAGCGCCGGGGCGCTATGGTCTTAAATGTAATCTGAGCCTCGGGCGCTGGGCTGCCGTGACTTCAAGAGTCAAGCACATGTTCTCCAACTGCGCAAATTGAGACTAAGTAAATAAGGCCATGCAACCATGATACAACTCAAGACTCAATCACCCAAAATGTTGACTAGCTCTACTACCTAATACTAAAATAGAGAAATGATATGCACTAAAAAAAATAAAAAAAAATAATCTAAAAATAAAAATAAAATAAAATATAAAATAATTGGGTTACCTCCCAATAAGCGCTTGGTTTACTGTCGTCGGCCCGACTTTGCTGGTATGCTCAATTGTCCACTGGGTCGGAGAGGTTCATGACCGTAGTTTGACGTTCAATGGGTCCACTCCAGTAATGTTTGAGTCTTTGGCCGTTAACCTTGAATGTGCAATTTGAATTTGGTTTTTCGATCTCGATGTTACCATGTGGTGCAATGACCACGACTTTAAAAGGTCCCGAAGAGATTTGATTTTCGAGGGAATAACGCGATCGAGAATTGAAAAGCCCCACTTGTTGGCGGTTTTTCGAGAATTTTCTTATCATGCCAAGCTTTGACTTTCTCCTTGTAGAGTTTTGCGTTTTCATAGGCGTTGAATCGAATTCATCCATCTCGTTGAAATTGCGACAACCTTTTCTCACCCATTTGCTTGTACATCAAAATTGAGCTTCTAATGGCCCGGTGTGCACTATGTTCTAGCTTTCGAGTGGGAGGTGGCACGCCTTTTTGTAAACCATTCGATAAGGTGACATGCTTGATCGGTTCTTGTATCTTTATCGATATGCCCATAGAGCATCGTCAAGGCGTAAAGACCAATCTTTTCGTGATGGATTGACCACCTTTTCGAATTCTCTTGACCTCCTATTCGAGACCTCGGCTTGGCCATTGGTTTGGGGATGATCTGCGATTGCGATTTTATAGCCGAACCCCATACTTCACCAACAATTTTGTGAGCTGCTTATTATAAAATCGTTCCCTCATCACTTATTATTGCTGGGGGAGTCCCCGAATCATGTGAAGATGTTCTTCTTTAAGAATCGAAGAACAACTTTGGCATCATTTGTGGGTAAAGTACGGCTTCTACCCATTTGGACACATAATCCACCGCCACAAAATATCTTGATTATTAAAGATGAGGGAATGGTCCCATGAAATCGATTCCCCAAACGTCGAGCGATTCTACCTCGAATATAGAGTTGAGTGGCATTTCATTTTGCTTGGAGATATTACCTACGCGTTGGCATCGATCACACTTTAGCACATAGAGATACGCATCCTTGAATAACGAAGGCCAGTAAAATCCTGATTGTAACACCTTGGCCGCAGTTCGATCACCGGAATAATGACCTCCATAGTCTGATGAGTGGCAATGACCCAATATGCTGTCCATCTCTTTATGTGGCACACAACGTCGAATCATTTGATCTGCGCAGGCTTTAAACAAGAACGGTTCATCCCAATAGTACTGCTTCACGTCATGGAGGATTTTCTTTCGTTGTTGCGAGTTCAAATCCGGTGGTAACACCTTAGCAACCACATAGTTCACATAATCAGCATACCAAGGCAGTGTTGTGGTTACTCGGAGAAGTTGTTCGTCTGGAAATTTCTCGTTAATCAGTGCATTGTCTTGGCTCTGTACCTCTGCATTTTCCAACCGCGAAAAATGATCCGCCACTTGGTTTTCTGTACCCTTTCTATCCCGGATCTCCAAATCAAATTCTTGCGGCGTGATAACACCCAAGTATTAACCTCGGTTTGGCATCCTTCTTTTCGATCAAATATTTGATTGCAAAATGATCCGTGTAGACAATGACCTTGGTCCCAATGAGATATGCTCTGAATTTGTCAAAGGCAAACACAACTGCAAGTAGTTCTTTTTCGGTGGTTGTGTAGTTCAACTGAGCGTCTGTCAACGTTTTGCTGGGGAAGTAGATTGTGTGAAAGATCTTGTCGTGACGTTGTCCCAATACTGCTCCCACTGCATAGTCGCTGGCGTCGCACATCAATTCGAATGGTAAAGACCAATCGGGTGCCACAATGATCGGAGTAGATACCAACTTCTTCTTTAAAATCTCGAATGCCTCGATACATGACTGATCCATTTTGAAAGGGACATCTTTCTCCAACAGGGAACATAAAGGTTTTGAAATTTGTGAAAAATCTTTGATGAAGCGTCTATAGAAACCTGCATGCCCCAAGAAGCTCCGGACTCCCTTCACTGATAATGGAGGAGGTAATTTTTCAATAGTCTCTATCTTCGCCTTATCCACCTCTAACCCTGCTGCAGAAACCTTATGCCCTAGAATAATCCCTTCTTTCACCATTAAAGTGACATTTTTCCCAATTGAGAACAGTTAGTTTCCATAGCGTTTCAACACTAAAATCAGATTTTTGAGGCAAAGATCAAAGTTATCACCGAACACAGAAAAATCGTCCATAAATACATCCAAATTTTTCTCGACCATATCGGAGAAGATTGCCATCATGCAACGTTGAAGGTTGCTTGGGTGCATTGCATAAACCAAAAAACACATCTGTCGAAATGCAAACGCGTCTGGTATGGGCATATGAATGTCATTTTCTCTTGATCCTCGGTGTTATAGCAATTTGATTATATCGAATAACCATCCAAGAGACAATAGAAGCGATGTCCATTAGCTTTATCCAACATCTGATCAATGAATGGCAAGGGGAAGTGATCCTTGCGTGTGGCTTTATTTAGCTTGCGGTAGTCCATGCATACTCTCCATCCTGTAACTGTTCGAGTAGGGATGAGCTCATTAGCTTCATTCTTCACCACTGTCATACCCCCTTTCTTTGGTACGCATTGTACAGGACTTACCCATGAACTATCTGAGATCGGGTAAATAATGCCAGCATCCAACCACTTTATAATTTCCTTTTTCACCACCTCCTTCATGATGGGGTTTAGCCTTCTTTGCATCTCGATGGTTGGTTTTTCCCCCTCTTCCATTAAGATTTTATGCATCTGAAATGATGGGCTAATACCTCGAATGTCACTATAGTCCACCCAATTCTTTGTTTTGAATTCTCATGAAGACCGTAGCAGTTTCTCCTTTTAACGTATCGTCAAATCTGTCGAAACAATCACTGGTAGGGTATCGTCTTTTCCCAAATAAGCATACTGCAGATGGGATGGTAATGGCTTTAAGTCCAACACCGGTGGCTCTTCTGTTGAGGGTTTGAACTTTTTACCTTCCGCTTCGGGCCTCTCTATGGTGTCGAAAGATTGAGTGCTCTTCTGAAAGACTGATGGTGTGTCTAGCCATTTGACATATTCGATATCCTCTTGATACCATATTAAATTACATCGTCACGAGCAAAATAGATTCAAGTGGGTCCTCCGAATAAGTTGTGCTGAATTTATGATTCACCAATTCCACCATGACATCAACCCGCATACATTCACCTTTTTCTTTTGGGTAAGATATTGACTTGAAAACGTTAAAGGTGACCTGTTGATCTTCAACTCGCATTGTTAATTCACCTTTTTGAACATCAATCAATGTTCTACCTGTTGCCAAAAAAGGTCGCCCAAGAATGATCGGGATTTCACTGTCCACTTCACAATCCAGAATAAAGAAATTCGCGGGAAAGATAAATTTATCCACTTTTACTAGCACATCTTCAACAATACCTCGTGGATATGTAACCGATCTATCCGCTAACTGTAAACAGATATTTGTTGGGCGTGGAGCCTGAAGTCCGAACTGGCTGTAGACGGATAATGGCATTAGATTTATACTGGCCCCCAAATCACATAATGCTCGTCCCGAAAACTTATTTCCAATCTCACACGGTATATTAAAGCTACCTGGATCCTTGAGCTTGGTGTAACAATTACGAATGATGGCCTTTGCATTCTTGATATCAATCTTCTTGTTTGAATTCACCCAATTTCCTCTTCTTCGACAAAACCTCCTTCATAAACTTCGCGTAATTCGGCATCTGTTCCAAGGCTTCGGCGAAGGGGATGTTTATATGTAACTTCTTGAAGATATCCAAAAATCGTGAGAACTTCTTATCCAACTTGGATTTCTAAAATCTCTGCGGATACGGTATGGGAGGCATTGTACTGGTTGGTTCTGAATTTTTCTGCTGTAAGGTCTCATCTTGACACTTTTCGGTCTCCACCACTTCCTCTGTTTCAATTGATGCCTTGTCCTCCTTTTCCCTATCCGTGACTGACTCTTGTAGTTCTTTTCCACTTCGTAGAGTTACCGCCTTACAATGCTCATCTCTGCCCGGGTTTTTCTCGGTGTCGCTCGGAAGTGTTCCAAGTGGTCGGTTATTCAATGCATGTGCCATTTGTCCCATTTGATTTTCCAGATTTTTGATTGATGCATTCTGACTTTGTATACTTAGCTCCATTTGATTAAATCTCTTATCACTCTCCTCACTCCTTTTCTCAGTTGCTTTAACAAATCTTTCCAAGGCTTCTTCCCAACTTGCTTTCCACACAGGTTGTTGTGTCTGGTTTTGAAACCTGAAATTGTTTTGTTGTCTCGGTGCTTGTTCTGCAGCTTGGTTGTTACTCCATGAAAACCCAGGATGATTTCCCCACCGGATTATATGCATTTTGATTCGGATAAAATTTGAGTAGGCCAACTATAACTCCCCATCTCTTGTCTTTGCTTGACATTTATGGCACATTGATCCGTAGTATGACCCCAAGACATATTTCACAAACCATCGCTACCTGCTGAGTGGATTGTGGACGCAATAATTCTATCTGCTTAGCCATTGCGGTCATTTGCACTTGTAATGATGTTATCGCATCCACATCATACTTTCCTGCTGTTTTCGGAGGATTAGTCCTTGTCATGGGCCACTGATAGTTGTTGGTGGCCATCGTTTCTAACAACTGATATGCCTCGTCTAAATTTTTAGACATAATCGCTCCTCCTGCTGCTGCATCAATACTTGCCCTCGTGGATGCTTGTAAACCATCACAAAATATCCCCAATTGCATCCACTGTGGAATTCCATGGTGTGGGCACTTGCGGAGCATATCCTTAAACCTTTCCCACGCCTCATACAACGATTCTGAATCAAACTGTGCGAAGGTATGAATATCATTCCGTAGTTTTGCTGACTTTACTGGTGGGAAAAACTTAGCTAGAAATTTTTGAGCTAAGTCGTCCCAAGTGAGGATTGAGTCCGAAGGCTGAAAGTGTAACCAACTTCGTGCTTTATCTTTCAAGGTAAATGGGAACATTCTCAACCTTATAGCATCTTCTGACACGTTGAATTTGAAGGTGTCGCAAACTTCCAAGAAACTTAAGATACGCTCATTTAGATCATCTAATGAACTACCCCCAAACTGACATTGATTCTGAAGCATTTGAATGGTTGCTGGTTTGATCTCAAAGGTGTTAGCATTGATTGCCGGCCTTCTAATACTCGACTGAATATTAGTGACATTCGGTATGACATAGTCCCGAAGTGATTTCTGATCGTTCCCTGCCATGTTCACTGGAATTTCTTGTTCTGCCAGTTTTTCTTCCTCGGGTGGTGCCGCACTAGTCGATTGCGCTTTTCGGAACTTCCTTTCAATCTCGTCTATATAAGGAAAGAGTTCCTTTCTTGCCCTTGATCTAGTGTGCATACACTTGCAAAGAATTCCTGCAAAGACAAGAAGAAAAATAAGTAACGTTTAAATTAAGACCGAATTGATTATAACTAATATGGAATTAATATTAACAAAGAAGTCCCCGGCAACGGCGCCAAAAACTTGTTGGTTGATTTCACAATCAAAGCAAACGTGCAAGTATACACGATCAACAAGTAATATAGTGATAAATTAGAGTGTCGATCCCTCATAGAATTCCAATTAATAAACTCCAACTACTAGTACTGTATCAATTCAATTTTATTTAAACAACCAAAAATTGTGATTTTTAAAACTAAGAAAACTAATTTTAATAAAGCAAGAAATTATTCTAAAAGAAAACAAAGAACAAATCAAGAATTGTTTGAATGCAGATAAATGACAATTAAGACTCCAATTTCCCCAATTATGATTATTAAATCAATTATCCAATTATCCCAATTATTATATCTACTGAATTGTTAACAGGAATTCTCAAATGCCAAAAGCCCTCTCTCGAGTGATCAATTGCCTTCTATTTAACCCAGATTAATTTTGCTATATCTCTATGCAAAACAATTGAATTAAACTCGTTACAAACCCAATTCCTTTTATGTTACATGCGGCAAATAGATATTCTCATTCTATTCACAAACCCTAATTATTCATTTGTGCAAATAACTAAGTCACATGTCACCCCGCCTGAGCTTAACTCTAGAATTCCTCTCTCGATTCCTTCTAGAGTAACACGGTAATTATTGGCCAGATAATTAATCAATAAATACAAGGCATGATGAACAATTCACTTCAACATAAATAATTGGAATAAATTAGATAATCAATTCATAACCATAAAAGGTTCCATTGGAATCTTAATAAAAGGAATTAGTTCATGATGGAAATAAAAACCACAAATAATTGATAAATCATCCTTAATGAGTTACACAATTTAAAAGAATAAAGAAGAAGAAGAACTCCAAGTTTCAAGCCTTCAGATCTGCTCTTCCTCCTTGATCAATCTCCAATTGTGTAGAATAGAGTCCCAATTCAATAAAAAGAATCAATTTATATTTACTTGCCCAATTCCACAAATCCTAATCCAAATAGACTTCCCATAAACTCCTAAAACAAAGTCAAACTAATAGTCAAAGCAATGTCCACGCCTGTTCCACGCGCTACCAAGTCCAAGTCGAGTCAATCAAGACCAAATACTTCAAATACCACTATTTTAACTCTTGAGCAAAGGCTTCGACGCTAGGGTGCGAGAGAGTCGTTCTTCTTGCCTTTTTCAAATCCAAATGCCTTCCAAACGCCCCACAACTGCAAAACAACACAAAAACACAATAAACACGATACTAAACGACTTCGAAAATACACAAATCTAAACTCAGTATATATAATTCATCATGGGTATATTACCCAATCATCAAATACCCCAAACTTAAATCGTCAGCATGTCCTCAAGCAACAAAACACAACCAACACGAATAACTAAACATCATGCAAATGCAAACTAACTAAATGACCTTAATTCCAAAGAATTCAATATTTGACGAATATCCATAGGCCTCGAAAAAATCACAAAAAACATGCTAATACCTCATGTTAAAATAGATCAACAATATCCCAACAATCAATCAATCCAAAATCATTATTACCGATATTGTGAGTGTGTGTTCAACAACCATGCTAACCAATGAAAAAGCAAAATTCAAAAGATAATAAAGTTCATAAAAAGCTTCATACAGCTTCAACTCAAGAGTTCATCAAATAAACTAGATTCAACCAAATTAAACAATCACCAAAATTCAGGGGTCAACATGAAATACTTATGCTTATTATTTTATTTTTTTTTTTTAGACGAGGGGGCATTTTGCACTTTTCCGCTTTATTATTATTATTATTATTTTCTCATAACTATGCATTGTCTTATTCCCTTAGGCTTTTCAATGCTACCTTAACGAGCTTTCACCAACGACTCCCAAGCCATTAAGACCTTTAGGGCGCTAGGTGTAGAGACAATCCCCTGCTTACTTACTCAAGTAACAAAGGCCACAAACTAGACAAGCACGCCACTTGTGTTTATTTTATTATTTTATTTTATTTTTATAGCTTATATACTCCATATATTTTCCCCCAAACTTGAGTTCATATCTAAATTCAGTCTTCACTAACTATTTAACTTGCTCTTTTATTTCACTAGCATTCATCCTTTAGACCTCTATTATCTATCCATTTAAACTATCATAGCTAATATGGTCATCTTTCAAAATGTGCTATCCTTGAAATATCGCTGTCAAATGAGATAGAGATTCAAATCATGTCAAGAACATCATATTACCGACTCAACAATCCTTACTAGACTTGTTCATGCAATTTTAAGTTCATCATCGGCCTTCAAATATACTCACTATCAAAAGTCGGAATTAACATGCAATCTTAAATGCAACATTTATAAAAATTAAAACATCCACAAACTATTAACAATCACAGCTTTACTCATGCAAATAAAAATAACACTAAACAACTACCCCCCCAAACTTATCTAGAGCAATGTCCTCATGCGAAAGATAAAACAAAATAAAACAGAGGACTTCCCGATGAGCCTAAGCCTCTGTGGAGCATCGCCATCCTCGCCATCTCTAGATCAAGGGGGGGAAAATCAAGATATTCGGGGCAATTGGAACTCGACCGAGACTAACACCCTAAATAAATGGCATCATCGATTTTTGTGTCAGAAATCGATCAACCAAGTATTTATAGATCACATCTTGGCGCTCGTATTGCGTGACATTTTGGGCTTCAATATTGTAGAACCATCCATTAACTTCTCTTTGACAACTTCGAACCACACCTCGATAAGTCGCAGATTTAGGGACCATAAGTAGGTGGAGCCCGGGGTGGTGGAGCTTGAGATTGTTCAAATTGGGAATTATGAAACCCAATCCCTAGGGTGATTTGCTCCACCACCACACTTTGTATCTACTTATCAACTTGTGGTCCAAAGACGGCATAGGCGTTTGATCATCTCGTCCGACTTCCATTTGACTCCTAACTTAGCACACATAATACGCAGATGAGAGACGGATGTGGTAACCTCCAAAGGTTCCTCCACGAGATGCTCGGAGGATGATTGCAGAAATGAGATGGCCTACATCAATTTTAAATCCTTTGATTATGGAGTATAAAAGACCGCACGCTCCCCGGTAACATGACTCACATGGGTGCATGGTATGAGTTTTATGAAAATGAACGCATACCATGCCTTCCCATATAAACCGAGATTCACGAGTGGGAAAGTCATGCTTCCGCTGCTCACGTATCGGTCCATGTGGTGCCCGGCCGACAAAGCTCACGAATTATCTCGCTTCATAATCCGCCCATCACTCACAAAACTAGCATATTCGCATTCAATCCTCTAGTCGCGGCGTTGATAACACCCATTGAAGTCCTCTTCGCCAATTTCCACTATTTTGCCCCTTACAAATACCCCATAGTGATCATGCTTCGGGCACGTTATGTAAAATTCTTTCACAACCGCAATCACCACATCATCGGGTCAAGTGCATGAGTGTGTGAACCAGCCTCTCTCACTATCATGACCGCCATGTCGCCATCCTTTGATTGATCCGGCTCAACCCACGCCCGGACTAATGATCGAGATCATAGCTTGTATCGCTCTCGAGTTGTAAGATCGACAAAACTACGAGCAAAAATCTCTGAGATCGACAAAACGCCGACGGATGCATGTCGTAAAATTACAAACATATTTATGTATGGAGTCGAATTTGAATGGTAAACTTATGAAATTTCACCACAAACTTTATAATATGTGTATATGTTGAGTACAAGGTTGGATGAAGTATGGATGGAAATCATATCGAATAGGTTCCTCAGATTATTAAAATTTCAGCATTTTGAGAGCAACATTATAAGTCGCTCATGAGAGCAACATGTTCTAGAGTATGAATCATTACCATGTAAATCTTCCCATAAACAATGGACATAGATAGATAGATGACTGATTCAAGGTAGGCCACAAACAATGTGCAATGTAGTTATTAGTTTAATTTGGACATGATCATCGACTTAGGCAATTCATCAAACATCTAAGAGGCAACTCATAAATTACTTAGAATCTCACTAAGTTGCTATCAATTCATACCTCTTATTGTCAAAAATATCCCAGAATGCAATCACTACTTAAAGGGAGAAAATTATACAATGCAATATAGTAAACATGAACCCTTATTTCTAGATGAAGGATGATGCATATCCGAGAAGAACACTCACCAATTACATCAATAACCATGCTTGTTGTTGGCATAGCATACAACATACCTTGGTAGAAATCACGTATTGAAAACGCCCTAGAGTCGTGCAGAGACATGCTTATACACTATAGCTGGAGTCAATTCAGAGAGGCCACAATCAAAATGAGCGCGTCGTGAGGGCGCTGGAGCTGCGTATAAATAAAGGGAATGAAGTAAACTGTCCAGCATTAAGTTCGTAGGAATTGCTTAGGCCAGGCTGCCGTGGTCTAGCTTGCAACGGGCAAGTGTGGGCAAAGTCGAGCGGAATCGGCAACGGCTGCGCCGTCAAGGTCATGAGTCACGTACAACTTCGCTGAGGCAAGAGTCAAGACATGTTCTCCAACAGGCACACTGCCGTGATTTCAAGAGTCAAGCTACAGAAATAAGAGCCATAAAACCATGATACAACTCAAGACTCAATCACCCAAAATGTTGACTAACTCTACTACCTAATACTAAAATAGAGAAAATGATATGCACTAAATAAAAAAAAAAAAAAATAAAATAAAAAACAAAAATAAAATAAAATAAAAAATAAAATGATTGGGTTGCTTCCCAATAAGCGCTTGTTTATCGTCATCACTTACCGACTTTTGCTGGTATGCTCAATTGTCCACCGGCCTGAGAGGTTCATGACCGTAGTTTGACGCTCAATGGGTCCACTCCAAGAATGTTTGAGTCTTTGACCGCTAACCTTGAATGTGCAATTTGAATTTGGTTTTTCGATCTCGATGTTACCATGTGGTGTAACATGCACACGACTTTAAAAGGACCCGACCAACGAGATTTCAGCTTTCCAGAAATAACCGCAATCTTGAGTTGAAAAGCAAGACTTGTTGGCCTTGGCTCAAACGCTTTATCGAGAATTTTCTTATCATGCCAAGCTTTGACTTTCTCCTTGTAGAGTTTTTTGCTTTTCATAGTCGCTGAATCGGAATTCATCCATCTCGCTCAACCGCAGAACCTTTTTCACACCGCCGCTTTGTTCATCAAAATTGAGCTTCCGAATGGCCCAAAGGTGCACTATGTTCTAGCTCGACCGGGAGGTGGCACGCCTTTCCAGAAACCATTCGATAAGGTGACATGCCGATCGGATTCTCAGATGTTATACGATATGCCCATAGAGCATCGCCAAGACTAAAGACCAATCTTTTCGTGATGGATTGACCACCTTTTCCGTAATTCTCTTGACCTCCCTATTCGAGACCTCACCTTGACCATTGGTTTGGGGATGATACGCAATCACGATTTTATGATTTAACCCCATACTTCACCAACAATTTTGTGAACTCGCTTATTACAGTAAATGCGTTCCTCATCACTTATTATTGCCCGGAGTCCCAAATCGTGTGAAGATGTTCTTCTTTAAGAATCAAGAACAACTTTGGCATCATTTGTGGGTAAAGTCATGGCTTCACCCATTTGGAAACATAATCCACCGCCAACAAAATATACCGATTATTAAAAGATGAGGGAACGGTCCCATGAAATCGATTCCCCAAACGTCAAACAGCTTCTACCTCCAATATAGAGTCGAGTGGCATTTCATTTCGCTTGAGAGATATTACCTACGCGTTGGCATCGATCACACTTTAGCAGACATGAGATACGCATCCTTGAATAACGGCGGCCAAGAAAATCTCGATCAGAACACCTCGCCAGCAGCTCGATCACCTAATAATGACCTCCATATTCCGATGAGTGGCAATGACCCAATATATATCGTCCATCTCTTCATGTGGCACACAACGCCTAATCATTTGATCCAAGAGCAGCTTTAAACAAGAACGGTTCATCCCAATAGTATCGCTTCACGCCACGGAGGAATTTCTTTCGTTGTCATGAGTTCAAATCCGGTGGTAACACCTTTAGCAACCACATAGTTCACATAATCAAAGATACCAAGGCAAAGTGTTGTGGTTACTCGAGAAGTTGTTCGTCCAAAATTTCTCGTTAATCATCGCATTGTCTTTCCTCTCGCACTCTCATCATTTTCCAACCGCGAAAGATGATCCGCTACTTGATTTTCTCGTACTTTTCTATCCCGGATCTCCAAATCAAATTCTTGCAGCAAAGAAGAATACCCACCGATTAACTCTCTGGCTTGGCATCCTTCTTTTCGATCAAATATTTGATTGCAGAATGATCCGTGTAGACAATGACCTTGGTCCCAATGAGATATGCTCTAAATTTGTCAAAGGCAAACACAACCGCAAGTAGTTCTTTTTCTAAGTGGTCAGTAGTTCAACCGAGCATCTGTCAACGCTTTGCTTGAGTAATAGATTGTGTGAAAATTCTTGTCGTGACGTTGTCCCAAAATCGCCCCATCGTGATAGTCACAAAGGCCGCACATCAATTCGAATGGTAAAGACCAATCCAAGCGCCACAATGATCGGAGCAGATACCAACTTCTTCTTTAAAATCTCAATGCCTCGATATACGACCGATCCATTTTGAAAGGCACATCTTTCTCCAATAGGAACATAAGGGTTTTGAAATTTTGAAAAATCTTTAATGAAACGCCTATAGAAACCCAGATGTCCCAAGAAGCTCCGATTCCTTCACGTATGATGGAGGAGGTAATTTCTCAATAGTCTCAATCTTTGCTTTATCCACCTCTAACCTCGCCGCAGAAACCCTATGCCCTAGAATAATCCCTTCTTTCACCATAAAGTGACATTTTTCCCAATTTAAGAACCAGATTAGTTTCCACGCAACGCTTCAATACTAAAATCGATTTTTCAAAGCAAAGATCAAAGCTATCACCAAACACGTAAAAATCGCATCCATAAATACCTCCAAATTTTTCTCGACCATATCGGAGAAGATTGCCATCATGCACCGCTGAAAGGTTGCTTGCATCAGATAAACCAAAAGACATACGCCAAAATGCAAACGCATCAGATGGGCATGTGAATGTCATTTTCTCTTGATCCTCCTAAGCATATAGCAATTTGATTATATCCGTAATAACCATCCAAGAGACAATAGAACCGATGTCCCGCTAAATATCCAACATCTCGATCAATGAATGGCAAGGGAAGTGATCCTCATGCGTGGCTTTTTATTTAGCTTATGAGTAGTCCATGCATACTTCCATCCTCAGAATCGCTCGAGTAGGGATGAGCTCATTAGCTTCATTCTTCACCACCGCATACCCCCTTTCTTTGGTACGCATTGTACAGACTTACCCATGAACTATCTCGAGATCGGGTAAATAATGCCAAAGATCCAACCACTTTATAATTTCCTTTTTCACCACCTCCTTCATGATGGGGTTTAGCCTTCTTTGCATCTCGATGGTTGGTTTTGCCTTCTTCCATTAAGATTTTATGCATACGTAATGATGGGCTAATACCTCAATGTCCGCTATAGTCCACCCAATTGTCGCTTTTGAATTCTCGCAAGACCCGTAGCGCTTTTTCCTTTTGATCACCAAATCATCAAACAATAACCGGTAGGGTATCGCTTTTTCCCAAATAAGCATATTGCAGATGGGATGGTAATGGCTTTAATTCCAAAGACCAAAGTGGCTCTTCTATCGAGGGTTTGAACTTTTTACCTTCCGCCGCCTCTCTATGGTGTCGAAAGATCGAGTGCTTTTCCAAAACCGATGGTGTGTCTAGCCATTTGACATATTCGATATCCTCTTCAATACCATATTCGCGTCATTCCGAGCAAAATAGATTCAAGTGGGTCCTCCGAATAAGTTGTGCCAATTTATGATTCACCAATTCCTCCCATGATATCAACCCGCATACATTCACCTTTTTTCTTTTGGGTAAGACATCGACTTGAAAACGTTAAAGGTGACCTCGCTGATCTTCAACTCGCATTGTCAATTCACCTTTTTGAACATCAATCAATGTTCTACTCATACAAAAATGGTCGCCAAGAATGATCGGATTTCACCGTCCACTTCACAATCCGTAATAAAGAAATCCATGGAAAGATGAATTTATCCACTTTTACTAAAGACATCTTCAACAATACCTCGTGGATATGTAACCGATCTATCCGCTAATCGCAAACCGATATTTGTCATGGGCGTGGAGCCCAAGTCCGAATCGGTCAGTAGATGGATAATGGCATTAGATTTATATCGCCCCCAAATCACATAATGCTCGACCAAAACTCGATTTCCAATCTCACACGGTAGATATTAAAGCTACCGATCCTCGAGCTTCTACAGAACTTATTCTCAATGATAAGACCGCATTCTTCTTCCATCAATGCTACTGCTTCAAATTCACCCAATTTCTTCTTCTTCGACAAAACCTCCTTCATAAACTTCGCATAATCTCTAAGATCTGCTCCAAGGCTTCAAGCCAAGGGATGTTGATATGCAACTTCTTGAAGATATCCAAAAATCGTGAGAACCGCTTATCCAACTTGATTTCAAATCTCATGATACTTGATGGGGAGGCATCAGATCGGTTGGTTCCAATTTTTCTCATTGTGAGGTCTCATCTTGACGCTTTTCGCCCACCACTTCCTCTGCTTCAATTGATGCCTTGTCCTCCTTTTCCCTATCCGTGATCGACTTTTTGTAGTTCTTTTTCCACTTCAGAGAGTTACCGCCTTTACAATGCTCATCTCTCGCCGGTTTTTTTCTGTCGCTTCTAAGTGTTCCAAGTGGTTTGCTTATTCAACGATGTGCCATTTGTCCCATTTGATTTTCCAGATTTTTGATCGATGCATTCGACTTTGTATACTTAGCTCCATTTGATTAAATCTCTTATCACTCTCCTCACTCCTTTTCTCGCTTGCTTTAACAAATCTTTCCAAGGCTTCTTCCCAACTTGCTTTTCGCATGTGTTTGTTGTGTCTCGGTTTTGAAACCCGGATTGTTTTGTTGTCTCTTGCTTTGTTCTCATAATTTTGTTGTTACTCCATGAAAACCCTTGATGATTTCTCCACCCCTGATTATATGTATTTTGATTCTGATAAGGCCGAGTAGACCGACTATAACTCCCCACATATCGTGGCCGCTTCAAAGATTTATGGCACATTGATCCGTAGTATGACCCCCAAAGACATATTTCACAAACCATCGCTACCGCCGAGTGGATTGTGGACGCAATAATTCTATCCGCTTAGCCATTGCGCGCCATTTGCACTTGTAATGATGTTATCGCATCCACATCATACTTTCCCATGCTTTCGGAGGATTAGACCTCGTCATGGGCCATCGATAATTGTTGGTGGCCATCGCTTTCTAACAACCGATATGCCTCATCAAGATTTTTAGACATAATCGCCCTCCTCGTCAACAAGATCAATATTTGCCCTCGTGGATGCTTGTAAACCATCACAAAATATCCCCAATCGCATCCACTCGTGGAATTCCATGGTGTGGGCACTTTCATGAGCATATCCTTAAACCTTTCCCACGCCTCATACAACGATTCCAATCAAACAATAAGGTATGAATATCATTCCGTAGTTTTGCCGACTTTTACTGGTGGGAAAAACTTAGCTAGAAATTTTTGAGCTAAGTCGTCCCAAGTGAGGATCGAGTCCGAGGTCGAGAGTATAACCAACTTCGTGCTTTTCTCTTTCAAGGTAAATGGAAACATTCTCAACCTTATAGCATCTTCCGACACGTTGTTGAATTTGAAGGTGTCGCAAACTTCCAAGAAACTTAAGATATGCTCATTCGATCATCTAACGAACTACCCCCAAACCGACATCGATTCTCAAGCATTTGAATGGTTGTCGGTTTGATCTCAAAAGTGTTAGCATTGATTGCCTGGCCTCCTAATACTCGATCAGATATCCGCGATATTCTGCATGGCATAGTCCCGGCGTGATTTCTGATCGCTCCTCGCCATGTTCACCGGAATTTCTTGTTCGCCAGCTTTTTTCTTCCTGTGATACCGCACTAGTCGATTGCCTTTTCCTAACTTCCTTTCAATCTCGCTCAGATAAGGAAAAGTTCCTTTCTTGCCCTTGATCTAGTGTGCATACACTCGCAAAGAATTCTCGCAAAGACAAGAAGAAAAATAAGTAACGCTTAAATTAAGACCAAATTGATTATAACTAATATGGAATTAATATTAACAAAGAATTCCCCAAGAATCTGCGCCAAAAACTTGTTGGTTGATTTCACAATCAAAGCAAACGCAAGTATACACGATCAACAAGTAATATAGTGATAAATTAGAGTGTCGATCCCTCGAGAATTCCAATTAATAAACTCCAACTACTAAGATCATATCAATTCAATTTTATTTAAACAACCAAAAATTGTGATTTTTAAAACTAAGAAAACTAATTTTAATAAAGCAAGAAATTATTCTAAAAGAAAACAAAGAACAAATTAAGAATTGTTTGAATGCGATAAATGACAATTAAGACTCCAATTTCCCCAATTATGATTATTAAATCAATTATCCAATTATCCCAATTATTATGTCTCATCAATTGTTAACAGTGAATTCTCAAATGCCAAAAGCCCTCTCTCGAGTGATCAATTGCCTTCTATTTAACCCAGATTAATTTTGCTATATCTCTATGCAAAACAATTGAATTAAACTCATATAAACCCAATTCCTTTTATGTTACATGCGAAAATAGATATTCTCATTCTATTCACAAACCTAATTATTCATCGTAAAATAACTAAGTCACATGTCACCCCGCCCAGCTTCTAACTCTAGAATTCCTCTCTCATTCCTTCTAGAGTAACACTACGTAATTATCGGCGATAATTAATCAATAAATACAAGGCATGATGAACAATTCACTTCAACATAAATAATTGAATAAATTAAATAATCAATTCATAACCATAAAAGGTTCCATTGAATCTTAATAAAAGGAATTAGTTCATGACGAAATAAAACCACAAATAATTGATAAATCATCCTTAATGAGTTACACAATTTAAAAGAATAAAGAAGAAGAAGAACTCCAAGTTTCAAGCCTTCAGATCCGCTTTTCCCTCCTTTTCAATCTCCAATTGTGTAGAATAGAGTCCCAATTCAATAAAAAGAATCAATTTATATTTACTTGCCCAATTCCACAAATCCTAATCCAAATAGACTTCCCATAAACTCCTAAAACAAAGTCAAACTAATAGTCAAAGCAATGTCAGTCGAGCCCGGTAAGAAGACCAAATACCGTGCCACCGTTTTAACTTCTTGAGCAAATACCACGCCGCTAGGTGCGAGGTTGGTTCTCTTTCCCTTTTCAAATTTCAATAGCTTCCAAAACGCCTCACAACCGTAAAAACAACACAAAAAACACAATAAACACGATACTAAACGACTCAAAAATACACAAATCTAAACTCGAGTATATCTAATTCATGGGTATATTACCCAATCATCAATCACGTCTTAAGAGATGCTAAAACCAGGTACCCAAATATTGAAAAATTTGCCTTCGCTTTAATAATTGCTAGTCGAAAGCTTCGACAATATTTTCAAGGTCGGTTCCTAGTTGTCTACACGGATCAACCACTGAAGAAGGTGATGAGCAAGCCAGAAGTTTCGGGGAGATTAACAGCGTGGACTATGGAATTATCACAATTTTATTGAATATCATCCCCGAACTGCTATCAAAGGTCAAGCCTTGGCCGATTTCATGGTGGAGTGCTCGTTCTCAAGCGAGATGCCGAAATTGCCAAAGTCGAGACATCCGATCGAAAGATTCTTGCGCTTCTTCAAAGATCGAGAAATTCATGGACGCTGTATGCAGATGGATCTTCTACCGCAGATGTCAGCGGGGCAGGAATTATTTTGACAAGTCCGGAGGGATTCAAGGTGCAGCAGGCCATCAGATTTGGGTTCAGAGCAACGAACAACGAGGCTGAATACGAGGTAGTGTTGGCGTGAGTCCAACTACCAAAAAGTTTAGAAGTTCATAAGCTGATCATCTACAGTGACTCTCAACTGGTCGTCAAGCAACTATCGGGAGAGTATGAAGCTCGTGGGACGAGGATGATCAAGTATTTGGCAGAGTTGAAGGACCAACTTCAGTATTTTACTTCCTATGAGTTTCAGGGCATAGAACGTAACGACAATTCCATTGCCGATGCATTGTCGAAGCTGGACACTACAGATGCTGTTGTTTTCAATGGGTCAGTTTATTTGGAGGTTTTGGTACAATGAGCATCCAAAGACGTAAGCGGTAATGTGTATTGAGCGATCTAACTGTTGGATGACTCCGTACATTGAATATCTGGCAGATGGCGTCCTTTCTTCGGATCAGATGCTGGCAAAAAAGATCAAGTACAAGAGTGCTAATTTCGTTCTTATTGATGGGGACCTTTATCGATTGGAATTTTCGTCACCATTATTGAAATGTCTGGTTCCATCCGAGGTTGAGTATGCTCTTCGGGAGGTTCACGAGGGTATTTGCGGTGACCATATGGCCGCTAAGTCTTTGGCTTATAAAGTACTTCGGCAAGGGTACTACTGGCCTACGATCTTCAAGGAAGCTACAGAATATGTGAAGAAATGCGCAAAGTGCCAGCTCAACAGCCCGATCCCGCATCAGCCACCAGAAGAGCTATACTCAATTTTATCTCCTATACCCTTTGCTGTCTGGGGGGTAGATATATTGGGTCCGTTACCGAAAGCTAAAGGTCAGGTTAGTTTTGTCATAGTTGTTATCGATTACATGACCAAATGGGTAGAAGCGAAGCCACTTCGGTTGATAACGGAACAAGAGTGTTTGAAGTTCATGAAAGAGTTCGTAGTGTTTCGTTTTGGAATTCCTAAAGTAGTGATATCGGATAACGAGCACCAGTTCGTGGGATCAAAATTTGAAGGATTTCTGAAAGAGTTGGGGATTCAACACAGGAAGACTTCGGTGGCTCATCCACAGTCGAATGGGCAAGTTGAGGTGACCAACAGAATGCTTCTAAAAGGGATCAAGCGCAGACTGGACGAAGCTAAGGGAAGATGGCCAGAGGAGCTGCTCAGTGTATTGTGGGCTTACCGGACTACACCGAGGACTACAACAGGGGATTCACCTTTCAGATTGGCCTATGGTACTGATGCCTTAGTCCCAGTCGAGATTGGATCTCCAAGTCTTCGGGTTAGTCAGTTCAAAGAAATCTATAATGATGAAGGACTAAGGACCAACTTAGATCTGTTGGAAGAAGTTAGAGAGGTGGCTTTGATCAAATTAGCAGCCTACCAGCGGAGAGTTGCCAAGCATTACAACAAAGGGGTAAAGCTTCGTAGATTTGAAGTGGGAGACTTCGTCCTCAGAGAAGTTGAAGCGTCTACACCTCAGAACATGGGAAAACTGATGCCGAATTGGAAAGGACCCTATGAGGTGATCAAAGTACCAAAGCCAGGAACTTACCGACTGAAGGCATTAGACGGATCCGAGATCAAGAACACTTGGCATGCTGGCAGACTTCGGAAATATTTCCAATAGAGATCGAGTCAGTTTATCGGAAGTCTGTACATGGTTGTTCATCATCAATAAAAGATTCACTTTTTCACAATTGATTTTCTTCATATTTGTCCTAAGTTCACAATGGAGTAAGGAGGACGGGGGGGACTCGCTGACCATTCAATGGTAGCCTTTTTGGATGGTGGTCCTTATGAATTTGTCAGGCCCTTCGGGGTAGGCAAACTTCATCGGTGTAAGGAGGACGGGGTGGACTCGCTGACCATTCGATGGTAGCCTTTTCGGAAGGAGTGTCCTTATGAATTTGTTCTACCGTGAGTGGTAAACAAATTCCATGGTCCTTTTAATATTGTTTTTACCGCGAGTGGTAAATCAATATGCACCGAAGTAAGGAGGTATGGTCGGACTCGCTAACCATTCGATGATAGCCTTTTTGTCAGGAATGTCCTTATAAAAATTGTTCTACCCCGAGTGGTAAACAAATGTCCTTATATACTTGTTCTACCCCGAGTGGTAAACAAGATCTTGATGGTGCAAGAAGGATCAGCTGAATTCACCTTATACATGATCTATCTCACACATCAGAAACGATAAGTATTCATTACTTTATTTTTTGATCAAGTGTTGAGTTCGGTTCATTGAGTTCGATTTGTGTCATTTCTTAACTTAACTGTTATATGCCTTATCTGATTCATAATTTAAAAAGTCAGAATGAAGCAGTAACATTATCAGGCATTATCTTTATTTTCAGAGTCGAGCAGGGCCGGATCTAGTTGTGCTGCCACTAGTTTTTCTTTGCCTCGATCTCGGCAGGCTTCATACCCTTCATAGTATACCTTCAGAATTTCTGCACTAAGCTCATCAAACGTACGATATTCCGCCTGTATCTGCTTACGCATCTCTTCAGTCAAAGGAGGACTTCGATCCCTTAAGGCTTTCAGCTTATGTCGAAGCTTCCGGCGCTTGGATGAATGTTTTTCGCTTTCTTCACGAGCCTTCACCTGAAGACTGTTGATTTGTAGCGTCAGGTTTTGATTGGCCCCAACAAGTTCTTCAGTGTTAGCCTTCAGCGCTTCAGTCTCTTCAACAAAATGAACTTTCATGTCAGCCAACTTCTGTTCACTAGCTTTAATCGCCTTCATTTCTTCCTTGACCGAAATCAGCTCATTCTTGGACTCCCTCAAACCCTCTTCAGTTTGGGTAAGCTCCCTCCGAAGGCCTTCATTGGTGTGAAGAACACTTTCGTGTTCACTTCTCTCCCGAGCTAACGATGCCTTCAGCATGTTATTCTCCCTTCTCATAGCCTCCTCTTCGGCCTCAGCGTTTACATGTCTAGGACGTAAACGTCCGAAGATCGCATTTGCCTACATATATCTAACAACATTCAATCAGTTTCAAATATTTAAACAGGAGAAGAAGTGTATTAAACCAAGAAAACTGTCACTTACCTTCGCCAAATAGCTCATGCCTTCATCAAGAAAATCCTCGTTCGTATGATTACCAAATCGGTGATCATCAGTTTCCCGAACGAAGGTATCAAAAAGCTGAAAGGGGAAATTAGCATTGAACTGGGGCCACATGGTCGGTGGTCCCATTGCATCATTTTGAAATTCTTGTGATGAAGGCCTTGGGGGGGAAGGCATAGGTTGGTCATGAGGTGGGGAAGGGTCCATATATACGTTCTTGGGAGAAGGAGATCGGACTGGACTGGGTTTGCGAACTGGTGAAGGTACAGGTGTCAAGCTCGGATGGCTGTCAGATGGTTGTTTCCTCTTTCGAGATGGTGCTGCGATGGGATCGATTTGCCCTTTTTCACTAGCAACTGGAGTTTCCACTAGAGTCGAAGAGGGGGGAACAGTTGAAGAAGACACTCTGAGTTCATCAGGAGTCAGAGGAGTAATCTTAGTTCTTAATTTCTTGACTCGAAGGAGTTGTTTACGATCGTCTGCAGATAGATCGAGTAAACTCCTCCATTTGGTGTTAAGGTCGATAATTGGTTCGAGTTCTATAGGGTTTTACGAATCGGCGGGATGGAGATTGGTTTGGGTTTTCGGATAGCTCTTTTCTTTCAGCGAGGTTGGAGGACTTCTTCCGGAAGAATAGGCTCATCATCCTCTGGTCTATGAACTGAGAGCTCAAATATGGGTGTTTCAGTGGGTGGTTTGAGTTGAGAGGGGGCTTTCGGTTGTGGAGGATCAGCATCGACTTCTGCAGATTTTCCTGCCAGATTATCTTCGGATGGGACTTCCTGTTGTGGGGGGTCGATAATGGGTTCTACAGACTTTCCAGCTAAAAAATCCTCTAAGTCCTTCACTTCCGAAGACGACGGTTTAATCAAAGTTACTACAGAAGATTAACAGTTTTAAATCAGAATCCATATCACATCAATTTTCAAATATTCATAAAATAAATCCGTACCTACATTTATGGTCATATAACCACGCTTGCTTAGAAAGAAGTCCAGAGTTCCATTCCTCCTTCAGAAAATTGTCAAAACGTTCTATCATTTCGACCTCACGTTCTTCAGGAATGTCCCCGAAATCGGTAGAAGTATTCTCATCGGTGGCCCAGTTCGGTAAAGAGGTGATTTCAGGTCCCTTGACAAAAAACCACCTCTCATGCCATCCCCTATTGCTCGAAGGAGTGTTCACCAACGAACGTCTCTCAAACTTCTCTCCTGTCTTCGAAGGATGCTTACTTATGGCCTTAAATCCTTTCTCCCTGGACTGGCCGATCTTGTATACGGTGAAGAAAAAGTCGAGTGTAGGTTCGACACCTAGCTCATGGCAGAAGGCGATGAATGCTAGGATATGAATGTAAGAGTTCAGCACCAATTGGCCGAGCCCAACAACCAAAAACCCTAAGATAGTCACTATGAAGGCATGGAGAGGGAACCGAACCCCCTTCTCCAAGATGGTCATCGGAACAGCCGTCCATCCTTCAGGACGTTGATACATTCGTTCTTCAGACCTAGGAGCTCTCACCAAATGGGTATCTGAAATGTGACAACGAGTTCAGATCTTCTTCAAATCAATCTCTGTAACTATCGATGGAGTGTTGGCATGGAGGTATCGTTCCTTACTCCTGTAGAATGCAGAAGGGTTGGGGAGAGGTTTCGTTACCGGATTCTTACTAGGAGTTGCAGCTGTCGGATTGTAGCTTGAGGCTCCCTTGTTGGGGCTTGGGTTTGGTGGAACAACACTGATCGGTGTCACTAGAAGAGGCGAACTTTGTTCAGAATCTTAAGAAGCCATTGAGGAGATTTCGCAGAGAAGGGAAGAAAAACTCTGGAGAGAAGAAGAGAGCTCAAAGGTCCAAAATTCAAATTGGCAGGTAAAACTGTCAAATTTGATAAAGCTTACCTTTTATACCGATGGTTACACGGTACACAAGGGTGGCACATTAATTGACAATAATAATCAAGAATTCAGACGGGTAGCGTCCAATTCAAGATTCGGATATTAACCAGGTTAGGCCTTTCAATTGGGTTTTCGGTTCTTAAATTGTCTTATGATTTTAATTCATTTCCGTTTGGGCTTTGGTAAGTCTTATTTTGGGCCTATTTCAATCATGTTAAATCCTATAAATATCATGGAGCATCTATAGTTTTCCATTAAATATCTTATTTGATAAAAAACTAGGGGGCAATGTTGGGTCATGATATTTCTCCTATTGGGCTGAATGGATTGGGCCTATTTATTTAATTAGTCCATTGGGTCTTCACTATTGAGTCTTTAAGTTATCGGACCTAGTCATCATCTTATTCATTTTATTAGACTAATAGTAAAAAAAAATTATATAAAATAGAATACTTTTATAAAGTTATCTGTTTTATTAGATAATAATTAGAATATATTATATTTTATTATGCATAGTATTTGCATAGTGCCTGTATAGTGTTTGCATAGTAAAATCTTTTTATAAATTTATTCGTTTTATTAGATTATAAATAGAATATATTATATTTTATTTAAATGATTTTGCTTTAAATATGGACCGTCAGATTAAAGTAAATCAATCTGGACCATTCATGAGTTAGTTACTATGCAATCCATTTTTCTATAAATAGAAGCTCATTCCTTCATTATTTCTTACGAATTCACTGAAACTCTAGAGAGAGAAATTATAGAGAAGCTATAGAAAAGTATTCTGCTCCTTCAATACTCTTATATTCAGTTTATTTTACGGTAAGGAATATTATTTCTTTTGTATTTATGAAGAGAACTTCTGTTATTCCATTCTTTATTATTCTGCTGGAATAACCAATATACGCGGACTAACCTATACTTGGTGACATTCTTTTATTATTTCGTCTTTATTATTATTACATTTGGAATATCCTCATGCATGCGTTTTCTGGCTTTAACTGAGTTCCGCCTTTAATTATTATTCATTGGGACATCCTGTCTTCTGTGTATGTTTACGCTTTAACTGGTTCTATCTTTATTATTATTACATTTGGAATATCACATACATGCGTTCTGTGGGACTGAATTCCGTCTGTATTATTCTATTGGAACATCCATCGGTCTAATTTCGCTCGACACGTTCCGCTACTTATTATTCTCATTGGAATAACTTTGTCTATCTGATACCGCATGCGTGGTGATTTCTTTTGTTATTCCATTCGTTATTATACTCGATTGGTTAAAATTTTGACTTCTATACTCCCGAAAATTAGTGGAATATCCTTGATATTTGCGCGCTTCATCCAATATCTTTTCGTGGAAATATTCTTCCGAGCATTTTTGAATTTTACTCTACAAAGCGATATCATGTTGACAATTTGGACGTTATTAGTTCCTAGATAAATTAATTCTTGAACTTGTTTTATTGAATTCTTATATCATTGTCATCATCCTCATGTTTATATTATGTTGAAAGTCATCGCGTGGCTTTGTGGTGCATAGATGGACTTGGTATGATTATGACTAGGGATTATTCGGTGTAATCATGACCGTAATGTTACAAATGATGTGAAAAAAGTCCTCATTGGCCCGTAGTGCATTGATGGACAGTTGTTGGCATGATCATGACCATTAATGAATACACAAATATTCTTGGCCCGTAGAGCATGGATAATTGTGGTCGTGATACTAAAGAATATCATTGGCCGTAGTGCAGGGGTGATTCGATGATGTGGATTATTTATTAAGCTGAGTCTTAGCGATAAAAGTCATGAAAAACCTTTTAAATCATAGAAGATAGTAGATTTTATTCTCTACTTGACTCTTCTAATGGATTGCTTGTTCTGCTGCAGTTAAACTTGATGTTTGTTATATTTTATCAGTTTAACAATTTGTTGAAGGCTAATAATAATTTATTCTCGCATTATCTAAGTCATAATATTTCTTCTTTGGGCTAGTTGAGTGACCCTTTCTTTCACCGTTTCTCTTGAAATGAGAATATAAATGGGACGAGTCGGGGAGCGAAGTGATGGACGGATGATAGTATTAGTAGTCCTCATTATTCTGTTAAATAGTATGACAATAAATGTAATGAGGACTTATTCTGAGAGTGGATATTGTCTAGAAGACAGTATTTGTATTAAAACTCACAGCTCTTTTGTTTTATATTAAAGATTGTATCTGTATTCTGTACCATGTATTTGGCGACTCAGAATAGGTGATGTATACCTATTTTGGGGGTGTCACAGTTAAACCCTAGGGAGGTAAAACCTAGCAGGGCTCTTTCTTAGACATATTGAAAAATCTTCTAAAAATCTTTTCATAGCTTGCCCAATATTTGTTTTCTTATTTTTTCTGGAAATTAAAACAAGAAAGATCATCAAATATTACCAAATAAAATTCAACCTAATAAAATCTTTCTTTTAGTAATCTAAATCTTTCCTTTTTATCAAATCAAATCTTAATTTTATTTTGGAAATAAAATTAAATTTTTCTTTATTTGATTTTGAAGACAATATCCTTCCTTATCATTATTATTATTTAGAAAGAAAAGATTAAATTTCAAAATTTCCTTTTATTGGAGTAAAAAATCAAATCTTTTCTATATTTAGAAAATAATATCTTTATATATTTCTATTTAAAACAAAATCAAATATACTTATCTTTTGGTAACCAGATTGAATCCTTTCCTTAATGGAAAAAGAGTGATTGCTTCATTTTCCGTTGTAAGTATATTTTGGGGGGCTATACATGTATTCATATATATGCATCTCCCAAGAAATTCAGGCCTCCTTTTTTATCTTTCTTCATTTTGGATTTTCTCTCTTCCTATGAGCCAGGAAGATCATCAAGGGAGCAGTAAGAAGAATTTCTTCCATCCGAGCGAGAGGTAACAAAGAGGGTTCCTCCCTATAGGGCCGAACCCTAGGGGTTGAACCCTATAGAGCCGAACCCTATGGGAACCCGAACCCTTGGGGTTCCATTCCTTCTTATCGTCTTCACTGTTCAATTTGCTTACTTGCATGCTTTCTTCCGGATTTCTCTTAACTTGCTTCCTCTATTTCTCTTTTCTGTTTCAGGCAATTGTAGTCTTTCTTTGTTTATGAGCCCCATCAACTTGATCATATCTTGGTTTTTCCCTCGGAATTCATAAAAAAAGGCTATAATTTTCACGTTGAAGTAGCATTTGTTCCAAGCAGTTGATTTGTGGATTAACAGGACCTCAAAGGAATAGAGGGGACAACCCCCTAGGTGGCTGAACCTTATGGAGGGGGGGGGGGCGAAACCCTAAGTTTTTTTTCCAGGCACCTCCAATCTTTCTTTTGTCTTCCGAGCCCCATTACCTTGATTATATCTTGGTCTTTTTCCCTCGGATAATAAAGAATGATTTGGCATTTTTTTGACAAAAACACGAAGGAATAAAAATCATCTAAATGCAGCGAAACCACCCCAGGTGGCCGAACCCTAGGTGGAAGAACCCTATGGGGCCGAACCCTAGGGAGAAATCAGCGGTTAGATGGAAAAAAATAAAGTTCGGGAGGAGTAGTTACTATTTTGATCATAACTTTTGATCTGTTTGGAGTTTCGGAGCCCATAATTTATCAATACAAAGCTAGCGGCGAGCCCTATAAAATTTAAGGCCCTTGGCCATTCCATATACCATTATAAGTCCAAAAAAGGCTCCGAAGGATGCTTTTGGGCTGTCCAAAGTTTTTTCGAAAAATTTTGGGAAATTTTTCTTGCATGATTGTGATTCCTAACTCTTTCTGACATTATTTCTTCTTCTTTTCAGGTGTTTTTAAGCGTAAATCACAGACTTTCTTCTTTTCCATGGTAAGAACTTCAAGTTCAAATGTTTTCCATGCCATCATTTCCTTGCTCTTTAGAGCCCTTATGATGATTTCTTTTTGCTTGCAGGCCCTCTTTGTTAAACATTCTGCAGACCCGAAAACCGCCAAGGAGGCCCCGTTTCTTAGTAATTGGGGAAGGGCTCCCCTTTTTGGTCCTTCCGACGTCTTTTGGGAGCAAGTCCAGACTTATGACCATACAACTTTTCCTCCGCTAGAGAAGGAAGGCTTGCTTCTATATGCCGTGACTTGTGGAGGTTGGGACGACTTTCCCCATTCCGATCGCATTTCCTATAAGACCCCAACTTTTATGAATAAAGATTAATTTTTCTCGAAATATCATTTTTGAATATTAAGGTGTGAATTTTTTATAATATTATAGTTGTGGGTAATATTTATAAATTTTGCAAAGTAAGCAAGTTGTTATAAAATATTCGATTGGTCGGGAAATATTCATTTTAACAGGGAATATTCGTACGACGACACAATCATTGGTGGTCCCCACAACGAAATTATTATCGGAGTTAGAAAACGACATAAATATCTTTTTATAAAAATAAAGGCGAAAGTTTTACCGTTAACTGTTGAAATACCCGATGATAAAAGTACAGTAATACGTGTGATTGCATAGTAGCACATGGTATTGTACATTATCTTGATTATTGATGCTTACGTGAGAAGTCACTCAGTTTTTTTCAATTATTGCCACAATAATTGTTGCGTAGTATCTCACGTTATTGATTCAATTATTGTCACAATATTTTATATTATTAAATCAATAATTGAGACGACACAGTTATTCATATTATTATTTACATTATTGACGATGTCTAGAAAGTTCTGTCGAGGAAAGGGGTTTGGTCACCTAATTGCGCGCCAATAGGGAGAAATCCTTATCGGAAAGCTCTCTCTTTCCTGGGAATGATCTGGTTGTTAATATTGTGAGTTATAATATTAATGATAAATATTGTTAAAAATGTGTTTTGTGAAGCCAAGTGAGTTGAGATAAATAGAGGGGATTTTTATGAAGTATTTGTTATAAATTTTGTTTATTATATAGACCCCCCATTTATCCATTTTTCAAAATCATCGGGAGAAAGTTATCTCAATTTTTTGTTATATATATATATATATATATATATATATATATATATATATATTGTTAGAGTTTATGTCCTAGAGGCTAATTATTTGATATAATTGCTTAAAATTTTGATATTATATTTGATTGAATAAATGAATGATTTTATTATGGTTTTATTTCTGCGTTATATAAATGTTAACATAATAAAATTCCTTAGAATAGTGATACAAATTATATAGTTTCAATTATGTGACTTGAACATGAGATTATATAATTACAATTAGTGTCATTGATCTTAAATGTCCCTAGTCGAGTATCATTGTTGATAGGACACCAATGATGCATTGAGACTAGTATGTGGATTGACTGATGACCAAATCTCATTGGTCATAAATATATGAGATATTAAGTCAATGCATAGGTATGTGTTAGAGAATGATGTACTGGACAAACCCACCATGAGAATTTTATGTGTAGCATCGAAGTGTCATTAGCGATTCTCATAGTGACAATGATGTAATGGTCCTCCAACCTGAAATCACTATATTACTACACGAGAATTTATGTACTTTGATATCATCAAAGGTCACCTTTAATAGGGTGGACTATAAAGGTGATTATTGGGTACATCATGAATCATGTGATAAATATGAGTGATCTAGATGGAATTTAACCCTCCTATTTATTAGGGGTGATATCCATAGGCCTCTTGATTGAGTAGGACTATGAAATGCATGACCATGCTCAAATAGTGATTTGTTTCATATAGTCTACTCATTGATCAAGAAAACTCAGATTAAATTATGAAGAGTATGACATATTCCATGACTCGAGTTTAATCTAGGATGTCAAGGTTAAAAGGATTAAATTACATTGAAACATTGGTCACGGAAAGGTTGTATCGAATCATCGATTTTATTATTACTTGGGTAGAAATGATGCATTACTAGATGCCACTCACTATTTATAATTTTATAATATAATTTTAAAATTATTGCCAACGTAATAATAACCTATAGGGTCACACACATATAACGTAATTAAAAAGGGAATTAATTTAAATTGTAAAGATTTAAATATGTCAATATGATTGATAGTATTTAAATTACGAATTTAAATTAATAGGATAATTTATATATAGATATATTATTTAAGTAAGACTTACTTAAGATATATATATATATATATATATAAATTCAGATTTTAAAAGGGTTTTGATTAATCCCTTTTAACCGCTATATATATATAATATGTAGCAGTCATTTTAGGGTTAACGAATCATAACCTAAAACCCTAGCCGCTCTTAGAGAGAGACTAGAGAGAAATTTCGAAAATCCTTTCCTTTGGTGGCTAGAACCACAGAACCCTTTTATTGTAGAATCGTGAGACGGTTCGCGGACGTTCGTGCGGATACCGTAGAGACGTAGTTCATTCGGATTGCGTTGGAGATTCGATCGCATCAATTTCAGCTTCATAATCGGTATAATCTCTTACACACTGAATTAATTTATGTTTCGCATGGATCCTGTTTGGGTTTCAGATTTTGTTTTGTTCAATTTATTTTCCGCTGTGCATTGCTTTGAAGTGCCGAAAACCCTACAGTGGTATTAGAGCTATTTACGAAACGATTAATTCAGATTACGTGTTTTATTGTTTTCGATATATATGATATGTGATGATACAATTTTACCGATCTGAAATTGATTATATTGTTTTCGATATATATGATATATGATGATACAATTTTACCGATCTAAAATTGAGTATATGATATTCTGTATATAGGCATGTTCTGGTATTATGAATATCAGTAATAGATATACATGTATATTATGTTCTGTTAATTGTATCTTAAATGGCGTAATAACAGTATACAACTTCTGTTCTAATTGGATTAGAAGCATGAAGATTCGGTTGAATATGATTAATTGAAACTGGACATATATGATATGTACTAGGTGTATAGTTATTATGGGTGTTTTGGTGGATTAAAATATATGATTCTGAAACTGTTTCAGAGATTCGTATGGAAAAATTCTACAATATGAGATGGTCAATCAACCCCCGCTGAGGAGAGACCCCTGGACCCCAAATCGTGGCCTTGCGATGGTCGTAACCCCAATATGTTATATATAGTTTTTTTTAATTATATATAAAATGTTATGTGCTTATTGTGATATGCATGGTACATAGTTATGACCTTTTGGCCCATAGGTTAGTGGTTTTTGGTTTTGAAATACTGCTTGCATGTCGTGCCTTTCTATAAATTCTAATGTAATATTCTTTTCTCATCTAAATGCCCTCGAATGTAACTCGAGTTTTCTTTATATCATTTAATAATCTATAATCGATGAAGATGACAGGATGGAGAACACGATGGAAAGATGATGATGTAGAGGAGGAACTTGCATGAGAAAGATCCAAGGAAGCTACTATTTTGAGATCTTTTACCACCTTAGATTGACCTTCAATCTTTCATTAGCTTGAAAAGACTGACAGTGGATTGGGCCATAACTGTGACACATTTAATTTTGCACTTTATTTATGCTTGTATGCGATATGATATGATAAATAATGTGCATTCTTAATAAGATTAAAATTGGTGAGATCTAAATTAATTTATAAAATCCCTCATTAAATTATTAAGTCTAAATTAGATGCCTTCCAATGAATAACACTCATCAAGACCTTGATCAATGGATGTAGGTTTGCCAAAGCAAAGTACCCTATTTATCTAGGTAAGATGCGATAGGATAATTGTGATATCCAAACTTTTAAAATCATTGGGCCCAACTTAACTAAGTTATCTCAATAGGATTGTGGACTTAGAGGCATGGAGTTTGGTAGGTACCATTAGATGGACTAGAAACAAATATTGTTTACCAAACTATCCAAGAGTTATATATGATATAATTGACAAAGGGTTGTCTACCTAAATAATTATGTTTTAAGAGATTAACCAAAGCTAACTTAAGGCATAATGAAATATGGATCTTGGCTCACTAGAAAGATTTAATAGAAAATGTTTTCCGAATTAATGGTGAGGGCTACTAATTTGAATAAAATAGTGGGAGGTATATTTTGAATATACTATTATCAATTACATAATATCAACTCTTCAATTTGACTTATTATTTTTTGCAGTTATAAATTGTAGATATCAATGGAAAACAACAACAACACAAGTAGTCTTTCACTACGATCGGGTCCTTGAGAAGGACAAATTTGAGTGGAATTAATTTCTCGACCGGTATAGGAACTTGAGGATTGTCCTCAAACAAGAGCCTTAGCTATATGTCCTTGATGGGCCCATTCTGCAAAGCACCAGTTGTCATCATACCACGTCGAGCATATAATGCTTACAAGAAGCATCAAGATGATGCTCTGGGCGTGAGTTGTCTCATGCTAGCAACCATGAACGCCGAGCTTGAGAGCAACATGAGTTGATGGATGCTTATGAGATGATCGAGCATCTTAAGAAATTGTTCGAAGGCATGCTCGACAGAGAGAGTATGATACAAGCAAGGCGTTGTATCACCGCAAGATGGGTGAACGTGATCCAGGTTGGTCCACATGTCTTTGAAAATGATTGGGTATATTGAGTACCTTGATAGGTTGGATTTTCCAATCACTCCTAAGCCCAAATGATCTTATTTTGCAATCCTTGAGCAATGATTACTCTCAATTTGTTATGAATTATCTTATGAATGAAATTGAGAAACCCCTTACTGAGTTGTTGAACATGTTAAGAACTGCCGAGAACAACATGAAAAAGGCAGGACCCACTCCCATAATGATGGTGCAAAAGGGGAATGCTAAGGAAAATTGGAAAGGCAAGAAGAAGATAGGATCTAAATCTGGTGTCAAACCCAATTCTAAAACCAAGCAGGCTTTAAAACCTAAAGGTGGGGTGGCTAAAGAAGGTGAGTGTCACTTCTGTGGAAAACTTGGACACTGGAAGATGAACTGTCATGCTTATTTGGAAGATGTGAAGAAAAGGAAAGGAAGTGCGACTTCTGATTCAGGTATATATGTTATAGAAGTCAAATTGTCTACTTCTACATCATGGGTATTGGATACTGGATGTGGTTCTCACATTTGTGTTAATGTGCAGGAACTTCGAAGGAGTAAGACTTTGGAAAAAGGAGAGGTTGACCTGCGAGTTGGGAATGGAGCAAAAGTTGTTGCACTGGCCGTAGGAACTTATTATTTATCTTTGCCCTCTGGGCTAGTATTAGAATCAGAGGATTGTTATTATGTGCATGCTATAAGCAAAAACATTATTTCTTTTTTTTGTTTAGACAAGAAAGGTTTTTCATTTATAATAAAGAACAATCGTTGTTTGTTTTACTTAAATGATATTTGCTATGGTGTTGCACAATTGTTTAACGGTCTTTATATTCTTGATTTAGAAATGCCTATCTATAACATAAATATAAAACGATTTAAATCAAATGATTCAAATCAAGCATATCTCTCCGCATATCGTTTAGGCCATATAAATGAGAAACGCATATCCAAACTCCATAAAGATGGGTTTTGGATTCATTGGATTTTGAATCATATGAGAAATGCGAGTGTTGTTTATTAGGTAAGATGATTAAAGCCCTTTCACTTTGGACACGATTGAACGGGCTAGCGATGTATTGGGACTTATACATAGTGATGTATGTGGACCCATGAGTTCGATTAGTAAGAGGTAGGTTTTATTACTTCATTACATTTATCGACGACTTCAGTAGAGATATGGATATGTGTATCTTATGAGACACAAATCCGAATCCTTTGAAAAGTTCAATGAATTCAAGAATGAAGTTCAAAACCAATTTGGCAAAAGCATAAAGCCCTTCGATCCGATCGAGGAGGTGAATACTTAAGCCAAGACTTTGATGACCTTCTAAAGGAGTGTGGTATTATATCACAGCTCACTCTACCTGGAAGACCACAATGGAATGGTGCATCTGAGAGGAGGAATCGCACCTTGTTGGACATGGTACGATCAATGATGAGTCGTGCGAATCTTGCAATAAGCTTCTGGGGTCATGCCCTAGAGACAGTTGCATTCACACTTAACCGTGTTCCTACAAAGACGGTTCAGAAGACATCATATGAGATGTGGACTGGGAAACGTCCTAGTATGTCGTTCATGAAGATTTGGGGTTACGAGGCGTTTGTTAAACGTCTGGATTCTGACAAGCTCGGTCCCAAATCTGACAAATGTAATTTTGTGGGATACCCAAAGGAAACAAAAGGGTATTATTTCTACAAACCTTCTGAGAACAACGTGTTTGTTGCTCGAACTGGTATTTTTCTAGAAAGAGAATTTGTCTCTAAAGGAAACAGTGGGAGAAAAGTAGAACTCGAAGAAATTCGAGAACCACAAAATATCACTGAACCTGAGTTGGAACGTGAGCAGGAACCACAAGATATTATGGAAAGTGAACCTGCTCAAATTACACAAGGCATTCATTGATCTGGTAGGACACGCCAAGAGCCTGAGAGATATTATGGATATCTTGTGACTCAAAACGGCAATGTGATGCTCATAGATCAGGATGAGCCTGCTTCTTACCAAGAAGCTATGAATGGACCAGATTCTGAGAAATGGCTTGAAGCTATGAAATCTGAGATGGATTCTATGTATACTAACCAATTATGGACTTTGGTTGATCCACCCAAAGGGGTAAAACCAATCGGGTGCAAGTGGGTTTTCAAGAAGAAAACCGACATGGATGGTAATGTACAAACCTATAAAGGCCGACTGGTAGCAAAAGGTTTCAAACAAATTCAAGGTGTTGACTATGATGAAACCTTCTCTCCAATGGCAAAGGTTAAATCTATCAGGATCTTACTTGCTATTGCAGTTTTTTATGATTACGAAATTTGGCAGATGGATGTCAAAACTATTTTCCTTAATGGAAATCTCCTTGAGGATGTGTATATGACACAACCTGAGGGTTTTGTTACTCCAAAGGATGCTGGAAAGGTATGTAAGCTGCATCGATCCATTTATGGATTGAAGCAAGCCTCTCGGAGTTGGAATCTTCGATTTGATGAAGCAGTCAAAGAGTTTGGCTTTATAAAAAATGAAGATGAACCTTGTGTATATAAGAAGGTTAGTGGGAGTCACATTGTATTCTCAGTATTATATGTTGATGACATATTAATTATTGGGAATGACATTCCTTCCTTACAGGCTGTAAAAACATGGTTAGGAAAATGTTTCTCCATGAAAGATTTGGGCGATGCAACCTATATTTTAGGTATCAGGATCTATAGAGATAGATCGAGAAAAATGCTCGGCCTAAGTCAAAGTACATATATTGATAAAGTCTTTGAAAGCAGTTCAAAGATACAAGAGGCAAAAAAGAGGACACTTACCCGTGACTCATGGTGTAAAGATCTCTAAGGCTCAATGTCCTAAATCACAAGATAATGAGGAGTGTATGAGAAAGATCCCTTATGCTTCCTAAGAATTGGATCTATCATGTATGCAATGATATGTACTCGTCTCCGGATGTCTCAGATGCTTTGAGCATGACTAGCGAGATACCAAATCGAATCCAGGTGAAAGTCGTTGATACTGACGATCGAAGAATATCCTCAAGTACCGAAAAGGACTAAGGATTCATTCTTGGTATATGGAGGTGAAGATGAACTGAAGTAAAGGGTTACACAGATGCTAGTTTCGAGACTGACAATGATGACTATAAGTCTCAGTCAGGTTTTGTGTTTTGCCTTAATGGTGGTGTTGTTAGCTGGAAAAGTTCAAAGCAAGAGACGATGGCGATTCTACAACAGAGGTTTGTATATTGTTTGCTTACAGTGCAACAAGGAGGTCAGATGGATTAAAAAGTTCATCATCGAACTTGGTGTTGTTCCAACCATTGTTGATCCTAAGTAAGCTATCTTGTGATAATAATGGAGCCATTGCACATGCTAAGGAACCCAGATCTCACCAACGATCCAAGCATATACTTAGGCAGTACCATCTCATCCGTGAAATCATTGATAGAGGAGATGTACATATAGAAAGAATGCAAACAGATGATAATGTTGCAGATCCACTGACCAAGGCTTTGTCGCAGCAGAAGCACGACGGTCACACTAGTTCCATGGGTATTAGATACATGAGTGATTGGTTCTAGTGCAAGTGGGAGATTGTTAGAGTTTATGCCCTAGAGGCCAATTATTTGATATAATTGCTTAACATTTTGATATTATATTTGATTGAATAAATGAATGATTTTATTATGGTTTTATTTATTGTGTTATATAAATGTTTACATAATAAAATTCCTTAGAATAGTGATACAATATAGTTTCAAATATGTGACTTGAACATGAGATTATATAATTACAATTAGTATCATTGCTCTTAAATGTCCCTAGTCGAGTATCATTGTTGAAAGGACACCAATGATGCATTGAGACTAGTATGTGGATTGACTGATGACCAAATCTCATTGGTCATAAATATATGAGATATTAAGTCAATGCATAGGTATGTGTTAGAGAACGATGTACTGGATAGACCCACCATGAGAATTCTATGTGGAGCATCAAAGTGTCATTAACGATTCTCATAGTGACGATGATGTAATGGTCCTCCAACCTGAATCACTATATTACTACACGAAAATTTATGTACTTTGATATCATCAAAGGTCACCTTTAATAGGGTGGACTATAAAGATGATTATTGGGTACATCATGAATCATGTGATAAATATGAGTGATCTAGATGGAATTTAACCCTCCTATTTATTAGGGGTGATATCCATAGGCCTCACTACAAAAAAATGGGCCTTTAGCAACAATTTTTCGGGCAACGACTTTATAAGTCATTGCTAAAAGTATATGTTTAGCAAAACGAAATTTGTCCTTCATTCTTGATTGTTTAAGGCTTTCACTTTTTGCAACGAAATTCATAAGTCGTTGCAAAATTTAGCGTTCTTCTAATTCATCATGGAAAAAAAATTAGTTAGAAATTAGTTGCAAAATTTTTTGGCCACTTGATTTCCCGTCATCGTAAACGAAAAGTTTTTTTGTTGCTAAAAATGGGGCTTAGCAATGATTTTCAAGCAACAACTTTATAAGTCGTTGCTAAAGTGTATGCGCTTAGCAATGAAACTTTGTCTTCGTTGCAGATTGTGTCAGGCTTTCGCTTTTTGCAACGAAATTCATAAGTCGTTGCAAAATTTGAAAACAAAATTCGTTAGAAATTCATTGCAAAATTTCTAACCACTTGATTTCTCCTCATCGTGGGCAACGAAAAAAAATTTGTTGTTATATTTCGTTGTCTAATATGGACCACATTCATTGGCAACAATTTTTATTTTCGTTGCATATCTTATACAACTTTTTGCAACGACTATTAAAATGTTGCCTTAAATTATGATAATCTCAATAAACATGTTTTTGTAAGACAATATTCATTATTCGGAGAATTGTCAAAAAATATTCATATTTAGTATTTAAAAACTATTTCCAAATGCGAAACATATTCAAACCTGTGACCTATCATTTGTCACTTTGGTGATTTAACCGCTGGATCAACACAAGTTATCTGTTAATATTTTGCAAGGATTAATATTTATATCAAAATATGAGATTTCCCCCATATATTCCTTTCTTCTCCTTCACTACATACCATTAATATAATCTCAAGAAGTTATATAATAATAATAATAATAATAATAATAATAATAATAATAATAATAATAATAATAATAATAGTACTAATAACAATAACAATAAAAATAATAATAATAACAATAACAATAATAATAATAATAAAGTTGCACCAATGGTGTGTAAGTTTTTTTTAACTCCCATTTTTCAAATTCTCCTTTTTCTTGACTTGTAATTTTTTTTTATAATCAAATATTAATTTCTCTTTATATCTTGTATTAGAGGGTGTTTGACAATGACTTATAAGTTGGTTAAACTAAGTTATAAGTCATTTGTTATTATTTAGTGTTTGACAATAACTTAAATTTTAATTTTTTTTTACTTATAAGTCATTATTAAATTTTTTTCATGCTTCATGTGCTATATTTTTTATTATTATTACTATTACTATTATTATAATTATTATTATATTTACTATTATTATTATTACTATTATTATTATTATTACTATTATTATTATTATTAATTATTATTAGAATAATTATTACTAATCTTATAATTATTATTTTAATTATAATAATTATAATTATTACTATTATTATAATTTCTATTATTATTATTATTATTATTATTATTATTATTGTTGTTGTTGTTATTATTATTTTATTATTATTATTACTATTATTATAATAATTATTATTGTTACTATTATTATTGTTATTATTGTTGTTATTATTATTATTATAATAATAATAATAATAATAATTATTATTATTATTATAATTATAATTATAATAATAATAATTATTATTATAATTATAATTGTTAGTATTAATTATAATTATTATTACTATTACTATTATTATAACTACTATTATTATTATTATTATTGTTATTATTAATCATTATTATAATTACTATTATTATTATTATAATTATTACAATAATTAGAATAGTACTAATAATAAAAAAGCATGGCCCGACCTGTGGGCTTTTTTAAAAATAAAATAAAATAATGCTCTCCTTGAGAATTGAACTCTGAACCTCCCACTCTCCTTAAACAAATGCTCAAACCAACTAAGCTTTAAGGATTTTTTTATTATAAAGTCAGTTACCCGACACTAAAATACTAAAAATATTAATTACATATTTACATCAAATACTAAAAATTCTATTAAAAAAAACTAAAATACGAAAAAAATCAAATTCAAAAATAATAAAATTCAAAAAAAATACTAAAATTCAAATTATTTTGTTAATTAATCAAAAGAACAAAAATTCAAATTACATCATTAAAATACTAAAATCATAACATATTTACATCATAACATAACATATTATCATATTTACATATTTACATCATATTTACATCATAACATATGTGACGCCCCCAAATCCGGGTACTTGAAACCCGAACTCAGTGCTTCACGATACCATTTCTATAAGCTGAATAATACAATAGTAATATTACATTCAAACTTAATTTACATACATCAAAGTTTACTTCCTGTGTACGAGACCTTCAAATACATTCCTTTCAATACATAAATAGATACCCAATGCAAATTTATAACCATTAACTCATAATACACACTTATTCGATCAAATTTTCCTTTTCCTTTGTTCGTGCTCGAGCCTTGAGTTGCTCATACATAACTGAAAACATTTAATTTAAGCAAGGATGAGCATTTGAGTGCCCAAAAGTAATAATAGCAATTATATATATATAATTTGAAAAGAATATAAGTATTCTCTTTACATAACACTTCTACAATGAATCAAAAGTTGTGAAGTAATCAGACCGATAAAAGATTCACATAACAACTCTCTTTCAAATTCTTGAAATGAGGCTCCACCCATGTATAGGGTTTAAGAAACATACTATGAACATTGTTTTCATTTTCAAAAGGTTTAGCGAGAATTCATCCGCAAATCAAATCATAACTTACGGCACGGAGGGTGATCACCTCAGATTGTACCTGTATTGATCAATACTACATAACTAGAACGACATTCATCGCTTTCATCCTTTGTCAACCAAAGCGCATAAAAATTTTCCCATTATCGGGATGTTCATACATGCACGGTTCCAAACCCGAAGGTTTTAATCTTGCTTCAACAATAATATGTAATTCAACATATATATATACGGTAATTGACATGGTATATCAACATGTGAATAAATGCCATGATTATCCAAGTGGGGACACTTGTATAACCATTTAGAAATCAACTTAACGTAATATATATCCGAGCTAACATGTTGATAATCAAAGCGTATATAATGTCTGATGTAAATAGAATAATTCAAACTTCTTACTCATGTCCATTGATAAAGAAAATGCAAAGGTAGGATACTTTTTGATTTCTTGATTACAAATCTCAACTTAGATCTTATCTCTTTATCACAACCTATCAATAAACAGGTCATTCGTCCGATTAGAACAATATATCATAACACATAAGATCTTGCTCAATTATGGTCAAAGCACATAGTCTAATTATGTCATCACATAATCGCAGGTGATCATACTTTTAGTTCACATTCTATACTTTTTATACATTTTCAAATATCTCATCCATGTTCTTACAAGTAGTCTTTTCTTTCTATTATATGGTCCGAAGCGGGTTGTGCGTGCATCAAAACTTTTATCGGGTACATCTTGAGTCTAAGACTCTTATTCTATACCTCAACATCTCGTAATTATCGACATTTTACTTTTAATCATTTTCAAATTTTTCGTAAATTGAAAATTTTAAAATAAATCAAATCATCACTCAAGGCTTATAGTGATATAACTCATTACTATGGGTGCTCTTCACCAAATCCTCGGACTTCATAACCTAGGTTCTCTAGTAAATTTAGTTTGACCGGGATATCACTTTCAAACATCTAATTATAATTATATGACTTAAACATCAAACAATTCTATTATCATTAATAATTAATTAATATTAAATTATTAATAAAATCATTGCCAAAATATAAAAGTTATTTATAATAACTCAAACTATTTTTAAAACATTTATTTTATCCTTAAATGATTTTTAAAACAATTAAAATCATTTTTAAATAATCATCATTAATATATAAATATTAATGTACTATTTATCCAAATATTAAAAGTCATTAATTATAACTTAAAATATTTTTAAATCCTTAATATTCTCTTTAAATGATTTTAAATAAATAAAACCATTTTAAACTATTTATTTAATATAAATATTAAATAAACTTAATATCACAAATCATTAACTAAATATCATTAATATATAATTATTAATGAAATTATCTTCTAAATATTAAAAGTTATATTTTATAACTCAAAATATTTTCTTATATCATAAAATAATTTTTCATGATTTTCATGAATTAAAACTATTTTTAAATCATTTATTTAATATTATAATTAAATAAATAAATACCTTTTATATTTCAAAAATATTAAATATTTATGAAATATACTCAAAATAATTAAAACTATTTTTCGGACTTTAAAATAATTTTTTTATAATTTATTTGGTATTTTAATAATTAAAAACTAATTTTTCTAATTTTTAAATTAATTTCCTAAAAATAAAATGTTATCTCTGTCATTAAAAAGGCATCTATAAGCGTAACCGTCATATAGGTGTTCTTGAGCTTCATGTCGCCGCACAAAGGTACTAGTTTGACCGAGCTTTAAATCCATGATCTAAGTGTTTTCCGGACTTGCAAAAACTTCAATGTTGTAAAGTACTAATGTAATACTACAACTATATACTCATTTCATGGCCAAACAACAACAAATGCATGAGATATGATCAATAGAAAACCTTGTCGACGTGTTCTTCATGATTACGGGTTGCCCAGAAAACTCACGTCACACACTTTGTCAACGACCTTAGTGGTCTTATTCGGTCGATCCGCATACATGTTATAGGTGTTTTATATCGCTTCGGTCGTGTAGTTCAACTTACGAGAGAACATGATTAAATCAAGTTTCAAGTCTAAACATTAACAATACCAAAGATATAAATCATCAAACTCTCGACAAAACTTGAATGCCAATTCTGGGTTTTCCAGAATTTTAAAACAGATCGTGCGTACTTTTTTGGATCTTTATATCTTTCATTCTGAGTTTGATCTAAGTTATCTATTGATTCCAGGTTGTAGATAACATGTAATACTACAACTCTATTACATATAAGGCATATAACAACACCGGATCCAACGAGAAAGAGGCGGGTCAAATGTGACCTCAACAATGATTCTTGAACATTTACGAAAACCCGAAATGTTCTTGAAAGTGATTCGATCGATAATAGTTCACCATAAATAACTTCTAATCTACAACAGATATGACCATGATTCCTTTTTGCGTAATAAAGACAACATACCAGGGCTACACATAAGCAAGCTTTAAACATCAAAAAACGCTTAACAGGATGGGATCTACGACCTCGACATTCGTTGTCGAACACAAAATTAAAATTTTCAGATTTTGAAGATCTTCAAATCAGAAGCTTCGAATGTTATGGAATCAACATCAAGCAACCCAGATCATCCTGTAGACACTATAATCAACATGTTTTAACATTTAAACATAACATCTAACACCAAAAGTTTAAGAAAAATCAAAGTAGGTTTATACCTTTTTAAGCTTTGATTCTGATTTTTGGCTACTGATTTGTTATTGGTGTGAATGGGGCTTGTTTATAGACTGATATAATGAGAGAATTTCGTAGGTTTAAGCTTTGGGAGAATGAAGCTAAGTACTTGTATATAAATAGGCCAAAATGTTGCATTTCTCTCTCTTGAATCCATAAATTAATGCATGAAATGATTCTAGTGGCTGATTGATGGTAATACTACAGCCCATAGGTAATTTCTAGATGGATTGGCCGGATTTTGTGGACAAGTGGTAGCAATAAGACATAAATAATGCATTTTCCCTTTTTCTTTAATTTAAAAAAAAATTTAAAATACCTTGGATGCTAAAGTGGGATGATTCCCTTGTTTGAGAGCTGATAGCATGTAGGGTAAGTATGTTGGGCATCCTTGTTGCAAGATCCTATCAACAATGTAAGTAATAATACACTAAAATGACAAAAGGGTATTTTGGTCATTTCACATATAATTCCAAGGGCATTTTTGTAAAAGGCCATTAAATGTAATATTTAACCATTAGATTATAATTCTTACCATTTACCAATTAATTTCTATCATTTGGTAAATTAAAACATTTATATAATAACATCGTAACTAAACCCGATAATTTTAAATTAGGGTTTTCTATAGAAAATTAGGGTTTTCTAATTAGGGTTTCTTAACGTTATCAATTAGGGTTTTCTAATTGACCATTGTGGAGTTCTCTAATTATCGTGTATGATCTAACACATCATTACGGTCTCTAACTTCAACCGATTAGGGTTGTAATAATTAGGTTTGTCCTGATTATCGGTAAAAAATAGTAATTAGGGTTTCTCTTACTATTACAGGCATTAGTACACAAATAACTTCATATACATAGTAACTTCATATACTACTCGGTCATTTATCATAACCGAGTTTAATAATTAGGGTTTCACTACACACGGTAATATGCTTTATGACCTAACGTAATCATTATCATTTCAATAATATCTCGTCTCATACACACAATACATAATTATTGTCTCAGTAAAATCATTATAACAATAATATAATATTATTATTATCATCTCTTGATCATAATCCCAATTCAGGGTTTGGATCTCATATCTGACTTCTCTTTCGCATATCAAGTTAAAATACTTGATTTAAATATTCTGAACAATTTATATTTATCGTTCACATAACTAGACACTTAAAAAAAAATTTTATACTTAAAATTTCTTAATTATTTTATTTAGGAAATCTCGGGTTATTACAACATATTTACATCATTTAATCAAAATACTAAAATTCAAATACTAAAATACTAAAATTTTACTCAAATACTAAAATTTTACCATAGTTGTATAACATATCAAAATAATAATAATAATAATAATAATAATAATAATAATAATAATAATAATAATAATAATAATAATAATAATAATAATAATAATAATAATAATAATAATAATAAAAATAACAGTCATAATAATAATAATAATAATAACAATAACAATAATAGTAATAATAATAATAGTAGTACTAATAATAATAATAATAATAATAATAATAATAATAATAATAATAATAATAATAATAGTACTAAATACTGATCCTTACAAAATAATAACAATTAGGCCCAGGTGCTCGGGTGGTCATTGGATCAATATTTCAAACTGGAGGTCTTGGGTTCAAATCTATGATGTGTACATATGATATATATACATATTCTTTTCAAAATTTCTTATCAAACTAAATAAAATACTAAACAAATCTCAACATTAAAATAAATATATATATATAATGTAACTATGAATATTTTTATATATAAATATATATATGTAAACAAATATTATATATGAATATTTGTATATAAATATTTATATGAATATTTACAGATAAATTTATATATATATATATACACACACACACACACACACACACACACACATATATATATATATATATATTAAAATATTCATAGTTACGTTTATATAAATATTCATAGTTACTTTATATATATTTAGTTTAATGTGGAGATTTAAGATGTGTATATGTTTATATATAGATGATAATAGAATTTATCTAATAGACAAAAAATATAACATAAGAAGCAAAAATATCACACCTAAGTTTTGAACCTAAGACCTATGGGTTATTAGGCCATTAAGCTACCACTAAGCCATTTCAATTTATTAGTTAACTAAACAAATCTCAACATTAAAGTAAATTTTAGATGAAATATTTATAAATTTATAAATTTTAAAGATAAATTTATATGAATATTTGTTTATAAATATTTATATGAATATTTAGAGATAAATTTATAAATATATATTATTGTTGACTTTTAAATATATAAGCTCAAGTATGTATAATATATCTCTATTCCAAATTATTATATTATTAATGACTTTTGACGATTGATTTGAGATATTTTAAAACTTTAATCCAATATTATTTTTAAAAATTGTTGAACAATAATAAATCTCCAAATGAGGAGTAATTTTTAGATAATTTATAATATATCTTTATTACAAATTATACGATTATTATTGACTTTTGACAATTGATTTGAGATATTTTAAAATTTTAATTTAATATTCTTTATTTTAAATTTATAAAAAATAATAAATTTCCAAATGAGGAGTATATAGCCCAAGAGTAAATATAAGGAAGCAATTGCATTTATGTGGCTATGATTTTGGTTCTTTAAAAAAAAAAGAGTTTCATTAGGGGATTAAATTTTTAATTTTTTTTACTTTGGGGATTGTCTTCTCAAATTTTTTTATTAGGGGATTAAATTTTTAATTTTTTATGATTACGTCTAATTGATAGTGTTACGTCAGAAAATTGATGACATTATAGCGACACGTGACTAAAAATACTTATGTGTAATATTGAGTCTCATTTTAAAAATTATTCAAATCATTTTTTGAACCAAAAACAGTAAATATAATTTTACCAAAGTATTATTATTTTATTAATTATTATTATTATATTATTATTATTATTATTATTATTATTATTATATAAAATAATTATTAATTTTTAAAGTAAATTTAATAATAATTTTACCCTTTTGTAAATTAATATTTTTATATTTTTTTGTAAATATAATTTTTAAAGTAAATTTAATGACATTTTTAAAAAAAAATTAATAATGGTCTTATATTTATCCTTTTTGGCACAAAAATCAATTGAATAAATGTTAAAATAAGACTAAATATTACAAAGAAAAATATTATTTACAAAGAAATTATTAGTCGTTATATAGCATTATTAAGTTTTTTTTTGCTAGAGATTCCAAAAATAAATTTCTTAGAATTAATTGTGAAAAATATTCCTTTACAAATATTAAAATATTACACATCCGTTTTACAAAGATAGTTTTATTTAGTTTGGTTTTTGTTAATTTATGACATCTTAAATTATAAATGCAAATTTATAAGTTTATCTATACAACAAATTTGTTTTTAATTTTTTTCTAAGTATTTAAAAATATCAACTACATTATTTATTAAATTAATAAATTTAAAATATTTTGAAAATAATTAGTCATTCAAAAAGAGAGAGACACTATTAAAATATAAAATAAAAAAACAAGCAAAAATTAAAAATTACGCAAAAAATCAAAAATCAAATATAAAAAATTAGTAAAAAACTCCCGAGTCAATAGACCAAAAATCTTCCCCAAATCAATCCGATCTCTGAGAGTGGTAGAGAAACTGAGAAAGCGATGGAAACCTAGAACCATGGAGAAACAAAGCACAACGAGAAATAACGATGGTTAGCAAAAATCTCCCCTAAATCCTTAAATCGGTGTAGAACCAACAGTTGTTGTACACAAGGGTATTCTACTTTCTGTATTTATTGAAATTTTTATGTGTATATCCCTAATACACGTCTTACTTTCATTTTAATTGGGTGTTGGTGGTTTGATTTGGTGAATTTATTTTCATTTACAAGCAACCCATTCAGTAAATTGATTATATGGTTATGTTTGTTATCCGTGAGCATCTCTCTGTTTTGTGAGTATGTTGATTCTGAAATTTAGAACTGCTTGGGATTTAAGGTATATGCATAATTAAGGTTATTTTGGTGGAGGGATTTAAGGTATTGTCTCACTTAATTATTTTCATCATTTTAACATAGAAATATGAAGAAAGATCAAAATAAAGTCATGTATGGGTTGGATTCATATCTTTAACTTTAACAGTCTTCATACTTGGCATATACTTTTGTAATTTACATCCATATTACTGTTTCTTTTAGAGTCTCTTTTTAAGAGTTAGATGTGGAAACGTGGTTTATATTTTTATTTTTCAAGACCTTTTATAACCTAAGGTATGTGTTTTGGGTTCTTATGTTCTGTTGCTGCAATAGTTTCTGAAACATCATAAATGTGCATACTGTTTGGCCAGTCGTTCTGTGCTTTCTAGGACCCTTTTTCTTTTCCTGGATTGATCTGTTTCTGCATCAAGACTAAGACAAAGAACAGAGACCTCTGTCAAACCCAAAACCATGATGGTTATTCTTTTAACTCATAAATAATACTCTAGAAATCAAAGCCCTCCTTTTTACTGACTTTTCATCTGAATATTGTGCTTTGCATAGGACACATTTAAAAATATTTATGTTTAATAATAATTTTTTAAAGTAAAAAAAAAAGAGTAGTCAAAGTCACAAAACAAGTAGGACTCTTTTCTAGACAGAGGGAGTGTAACTAGCTGGGACCTGGACTGAACCACTTCTTATGATTTTCCAAAATTTACGTGTCTTGAATCAATTTGTGAACTGAACTAAGTTGCTTTCTTAATTGTCAGTGGTTTATGTCTTTTGAATAAAGGAGCCTTATGCCATGTTAGTCCTGCCAAGTTGTCAATTTGTATTGCTGGGAGGGTTGGACTGAACATAAACCTTACATGCCACTTTTATAGCTGAATGTAATGGTGGATTTATATCTTTAATTTACTGAGATATATGGTTTGACCATTATAATTATTCTGCAGATGACGAGGCTGAGCAGAAGAAGAAAAAGAAGATAAAATCAGTAGGGGAACAAGTGAAATTGACTCCTGGATCGCATTTAGGTTATGGTTTTGAACGTGTTGATCATGTCAAAAAAACTACAGCAGTTTTTAAGCCAACTACTGGTATTGCCCAACCTGAGAGATTAGATGCATCAAAAGATAATGTTACTGTTGATCTGAAGGAGGTATACACCTTGGTTTGCTTTCAGACATTTTTAGCTTTGTTACTTTGATGTGGGTCACTTAGCCATGTAAAGTGAAATGTGTGAAGTTATGCAAGGGAAATTGATAACTTCCCTTTTCTGGCAGGATGAAAGGTTTCCTAATAGAAAGAGCTCATCTGCAAAGTTGAAAGAAAAGAAAAAGATCGAGATTGAACATTTGGGATTACTGAATAAGAAAGTTAAAATATTGGGAGAAAGAATTAAGGTAATATTCTCTCTTACTACCCCCCACAATCCCCAATTCCCCACTCCAAAGGCCCAAGTATTAGAAAAGGTAAAACTGTTCCCTACTATTCTTGTTTTATTTATTTGCTTGTTTCTTTATGTGTACTTGGGACAGTTGATTACCAATGGTCTCCATTTGTGTTCTATACTGACATTATAGTATTCAGTTTTTCTTTAAGGCAACATTGCTTCATCATGTCGATGATCTATTAAAAAGTATTGAGAACAACTGAATGGTGCAAATGAGTTGGTTGAGGATCTGGAGATTTTTATAAGACCCATTCATAAGGAACTTAATGAGTTGCAAGGAAAGATTAAAAGCATGGAAGAAGTTGAAGAAATTTCCCAACAGTTACAGATGTTAAAGAAGAAACTTGCATGGGCCCATGTATATGATGTAGACAATCAACTCCAGCAAGAAAGTGCAAGGATTGAAAAGCTTAAAGATCGCATACCTTATTGTCAAGACCTAATTGATCGACAGCTTATAAGTAATAAACTCCTATAAATATTATGTTATGCTTTTGGTATCAGGTCAGTTGGTTGTCACTTAATGAAAGAACATGTTATTTTCTTTTATGTGCTTTTTAATAAAAAGAAATTTTATTAGGAATAAGAGATCACATAATAATAGAGGACCATAATATCCCTAAAAGTGAGCATAACATTGAGAACAAAAAGTGCAACCGTCTAATCCCTACGTAAATCTGAAATAGCTACTCCTCAAGCTTCCATGTTCGAGATCCAACATTATTTGCAGCAGATGTAGCTTTTCCACTCTGTCTGTGCGTGTTAGTCTCTCTCTTCTTTTACTATTGTTATTGTTAAATTTTTATGGAGTTTAGATATTTTTATTTGGGTTTTCAAGCTCCTTGAGTTCACCAAAATCTGTTCTGTGCTCTGTGTTTTGATGCGAGTATCCTTTGATGTTCTTAAAACAGTATGATTACCTCCAGACCATTTGACCGTATAAGCATTTTCTACTAAGGATACTATTGATTCTTGACCTGCATTTACCAGGGCCAAGTAAGGGGTACAACTTGCTTCCACAACTTGAAAGGTGGTGTTGTGGTGTGCCTTCTTTGTCTTGGTATAGGCAATGGAGCAATAGCAGCATCAAATTAGCTACAAACAGGACAACTTATTATCAGCCATTGGCATGACTAATATACTTGGTTTGCTGCTTTCTTCTATTTGGGCCATGTGAATCTCAAATGTTTCACAAAAGGATGCAGGACAGTAGGACCAAACTTGGCTGCCATTGGATGTCCTGATATAAAAAGGTTCTATTTTAAACCTTAACCTCAGCTCCATATCATTTACTTTCCTGCCTGTTGGTTTATTCTATATGTTCCAAAGTTATTTCAGGTTAAGTAATTAAATAGAGTTTACTGCTCCTTTTATGATTAGTTTGTATAGTTTGGCAGGCAAGATTATTAGAAGTCTGCCTTTCAGAAGAGGTCGGCTGCCTAGTGTCTCTGTTATTGAACAGAATGTAGAATTTAAGATAATTAACAAACCTGAAATGGCATATATTGCTAAACAGTTGATTAATTTCTGACTTGTTTGTATAATTCCTTTTCTGTATGAGAAGGGGACACATGTAAATGATGGAAAAAAAACATAATGTAGAAGAGAGATGGGGGCTCATTGGTGCTTCAGAATGTGATATGATTGAAGAATTAAATGAGCTATTTTCCAACAGTGCTACAAGACTGATATAAAGCTATCCATGTTTTGTAGTCTTATGTTGCTTAATTAAAAAATTCTAAGCATATTTAAGACTAGCCATGTTTTTGTGGTCTGATATGTTCTTTCATAGAAAAATTATTATGTGTACAGTTCGAGTGTAGTTAAACTTTAATTTTAGATACATGGGCTCAAAAGCTATTTCATCCCGCACGATTTGGAAAATTTAGTGTGAGAGCCAACTAGCGAAGTTAAAGTCATAAAAGAACCATTTGAGAAATTAGAGGTGGTTTTAGTTAAAGGCAATTTTAGATTGTGTCAACCAAGTTAGTTTGAAGTTATTCTTCTGGAAAATAAAAAGATCTGTGACACTTATTTATAAAAGAAGAGTTTTGACTGATGAAAGAGATATTTATGTCACAAATTAGTTACAGGTAGACATAGTCCTGAGTTCACTAGAAATTTGGCTAGGATAAATAAATTATCAAATTAAAAAGATTAAAATATTTGACGTTGAATTGGGGGATAGATCATGTTTACTGGAGATATAGTAATATGGTGAGCATATAGGTAATTCAAATAGTAAAATATGCCTTATTATGTAGACTCGAGCTTTTATGATGTGGTCCAACAAGATACATAAGATAAATTAACAAGATTCATCTAATGATGGTGACTCGGAAGGGTAATGCTAACTGACTTTGTATATTTTTTAGGATAAAACTTGTTGGAGTTATATTAATACCGTGTTCTATATTCATATGCATAACTATGTTGGAATCCAGTTGTTGAATGTGCCTGATTGTCCAAATTTAATCATTTACATGCTTGGTAGTGGGAATGGGGATCATAGATGTCGAATGAGCCTAGGATAACAACAGATCTCATTGAGCATCTCACCATGCATAGTTTCTTGACCATGTGGCCATACTCATATAGCCCATTTTAGATCCCTATTGGACTGGTTAATATTAATTTTATAATTTAGAGAGAAGGCAGTATTTCATTGGATTGGATAATTGAGTTGTTTGTTCCAAAAAGAACAAATCATTGTACTTGTGCATTGGACAGAGGATCCTTTGCAAGGTTGCAAATTTGTTGCCTACCCTAGTGTGGTCTTGACGACTTTAAAATTTTGCACACCTGACATGAGGGTATATACATTACCATGATATAGTGTCAATTTCAGGTTTTATATTATGTTTTGACTTTGTTTTGGTTTTCACATACTAAATTTGCATTGCCATTTTCCTTCGATGTTTACATGCCATAAATTCTCTTTCTTATATTTGTAAAATCGTATATATCAGTTCTAAAGACAAATGCTTGTGTATTTTCAGTATGATGTCGATTCTCAAGCATAGAGTGTGTTGGAGAGAAAAAGCTAAGGATTCCAGGGGATGACGGGCCTTATTTGACAGAGTTTAGTGGCTACAATACTAAGAGGCACGAATTTGAGATTGAGTATGATAATGATGCTGAGAAATTACTCGCAGACATGGAATTCAAGGATCTTGACTACGATCTTTGAACGTGAACTCAAATCTCTAATATCATGCGTATTTACTTAAAAAAGGTAAACCATCACTTGTTTGTCTTCTTCAAGTTTTTCTCAATTATTGTCATACTTAAATGAATGCATATTGTTTGCAAAAATAAGAAAAGTTTCATCATAAGAGCCCACTTATTACAATTAATTTGTTAGCCTTTTATAGGTTGAGGATTGGTCCTTCAAGGAATAAACCGACCAAACCTCGATGATCAATATGAAACCATTGTGCATTGAGATTATCGCTTTTCCATCATGGCCATTTATTGCTATTATTAATTCATGAAATAGCCGATTAAGATTCCAATTTTTTCTTGTAACAGAGCAATCATATAGTCGCACGGAAGGTTCTTTTTCTATTTGGATTTGTAGCAAATGATATTTTGATTGCCTTTTTGTCTTTTTTTTTCGCTTATGAGCAATACTTGTGTACATTAGTACCATGTAGTAACTCTATTGTCTTTGTGTATTGATTTTGGCACTAAGTGCATCTGGTGACCTATTTGCTTTATTTTCCTGACTTGTTATTATTTTTAAATGTGCAGGAAGATTGTTTCTACGACCTGCCTTACAATACTAAGTATCAAATTTTCGTGCTACGTTTACGGAAGACAAATGACGAAATTATGAAGTGTACTCTCTCTCTATATGTAGATATATACTTTGATTGAAGAACTGTGGTAGCTTTAGATGGTTAATTGTAAAGATAATGAATGATTATGTAGTGAATGATTTTATTAAGTTAATAATATTTTAGTTTTTTGTATTTTTGTCATTATTTGCTATGGGGACATTGAGTCAGTCAGGTACACAAAAAGAATGTCAAATTTTGATTTGGCAATAATATAATTCGTTACCAAAGCATTGAACAAGTTTTAATATAGCAATAATTTTTTATACATTTAGCAACAAATTTTCGTTGTTAATGGTATTAAAAATATAATATTTGGCAACGAAAAATTAACCTAATAACAACGGAGAGGATATTGTTGCTAATACTAAAATAAAAGGCAATATTTTTTATCGTTGCTGATTCAACATAATGTCGTTGCCAAATAATATAATCAGCAACGAAGATCGTTGCTAAAATGTTTACATTCCGCAACGAAAGCAAGCTTAGGCAACAATTTTCATAATTTACTGCAACGAAAAATGTCGTTGCAAAATGGTGTCAATTGCAACGAAAATGCATTGTCGTTGCAAAAAAAAAGAGTTCATTTCGTTGCCAATTAGTAGGCTTTTGCAACGAAATGGGGTTTTTAGCAACGACATTTTAATTATTCTAAAGGATCGATGTCTCTGTACGAAAGCCAAATTTCGTTGCAAAATGTATTACTTTTGGCAACGAAAAAAATATGTTCGTTACGGAACAATTAGCAACGCTCATTGCGCAACGAAAGACGCAACGACAGTAAAGTCGTTGCCAAAACCCTTTAGCAACAAAATTTGGCACCTTTAGCAACGAAAATCAGTTGTTGCTGAAGCCCCATTTTTTTGTAGTGCCTCTTGATTGAGTAGGACTATGAAATGCATGGCCATGCTCAAATAGTCATTTGTTTCATATAGTCTACTCATTGATCAAGAAAACTCAGATTAAATTATGAAGAGTATGACATATTCTATGACGAAAAGGTTGTATCAAATCATCAATTTTATTATTACTTGGGTAGCAATGATGCATTATTAAATGTCGCTCATTGTTTATAATTTTATAATATGATTTTAAAATTATTTCCAACGTAATAATAACCTATAGGGTCACACACATAGAATGTAATTAAAAAGGGAATTAATTTAAATTATAAAGATTTAAATATGTCAATATGATTGATATTATTTAAATTACGAATTTAAATTAATATGATAATTTATATATAGATATCTTAATTAAGTAAGACTTAATTAAGATATATATATATATATATATATATATATAAATTCGGATTTTAAAAGGGTTTTGATTAATCCTTTTTAACCGCTATATATATAATATGTAGCAGTCATTTTAGGGTTAACGAATCATAACCTAAAACCCTAGCCGTTCTTAGAGAGAGACTAGAGAGAAATTTTGAAAATTCTTTCCTTTGGTGGCTAGTACCGCAGCACCCTTTTATTGCAGAATCGTGAGACGATTCACGGACGTTCGTGTGGATACCGTAGAGACGTAGTTCATTCGGATTGCGTTGGAGATTCGATCGCATCAATTTCAGCTTCATAATCGGTATAATCTCTTACACACTGAATTAATTTCTGTTTCGCATGGATCCTGTTTGGGTTTCAGATTTTGTTTTATTCAATTTATTTTCTGCTGTGCATTGCTTTGATGTGCCAAAAACCCTACATACATACATACATACATATATATATATATATATATATATATATATAAAGTTTTGTTTTTATGCAAAATAGAATATATTTTATGTAAGACCCCAAATTATTAATAAATAAAATTTAATTTTCTCTATTTATCATTTTGAAATAGTAAGGTTTGATTTGATTAATGTGGTTAGTTATGAGTAAAATGCGCAAATATTTTAAATAAATAGGTGTTTATAAAATATTCATTGTTATCGGAGAATATTCGTTTGGTCGTGAAATATTCTTGCTGTCGGGGAATATTCGTACGACGACGCAGTCTTTTGTGGGCCCCATAATGAAAAGCGATTGGATGAAAAAAATAACAAGTATAATTTGTTTATAAATAACGGCGTGGTTGTTACTGCTAACAATCGTTGGAATATCCGGTTGGTTAAAACACAAGAATATCGCCAGTGGTTGCACAAAGAATACACGATGATTGCACCAATTATTGATTCTTACCTAAGAAGGCACTACTCAATAAATTGTCACATGAGTTCTTTGCTCAAATTTTTATTTTATTGATTCAATAATTGCTGCGTTGATATTTTATATTATCGTTATTTCAATAATTGTCACTACACAAGATTTCCATTATCGAAGCAATAATTCATATTATCCTAATAATATTATTAGAAAACATTATTGGCAATGTCTAGAAAGTTCTGCTAAGAGAGGTTTGGTCACCTAATCAAGGCTACTAACACGGAGAAATTCTTATTGAAAGCCCCTCTTTCCTGGAACTACCGTTGCAAGATCTTGTGATTCTGTAATATTATTTGTGAATAATTAATTATTAATTTATATGATGAGAAAAATATTGATTTTATGTGGTTATAGATGGAGAAAATTTTAAAGTGACAATTGTTAAAATTGATTTTTATCTTTTTCTCGATAAAATAATATTTTATTATATAATAATGATGATATTTTTTACAATGAATGTGGGATATATGAGTATATGAGGAGGAAGAGTATTTTTGTTGCAAAAATTATTTAAAACATGTTAAACATGTCTGTGGGCCCATTTCTTGACTGAAATTTGATTATAGCCTGTAAAATCGCCCGTTTATGGATTTCGGTCAATTTCTGTTTGGAATGTGGAAAACTTTTCTTCTGCAAAGTTGTAGAGAATTAAATTTCCTATAAAAAGTCGCGAGATTTGAATGTTCTGATAAAAGGGCTATTTATTATGAATTATTGAAATTCCAAAATTCCTGAATAATTGATTTTTGGAAGTTTTAAATATTTATAATTAGAAAAATGTTTTTTTTTTATTTTTTTGGCTACACTAACATGTGCAAAGTGCTGAAGTTCAGAAGTCTGGTGGCATAGGAAATTTAATTAATAATATTAATATTTCATTAAATTTTCTACTTTGGTTCTAAGCATTTTCTATAAATAGGTGCTTAGGTTAGAATTAAAAATCACACCGTAAACTAAAGATTTCTCTCTCTCTCTCTCTAATATAATATCGTTTATTTTGTGAGTATTTTAGTACTTTGAGTATTGATATACTGGTGCAAGTTCTTTCAAAGACTATATCCGATTATTCCAAATGTAAGTACTATTCTTTCTGAGGTAAGGGATGTTATTTTATTCGAAAATGATATTATTTATTCACATCATTATGCCAAAATATTGGTGAAACTTTTTATTAAATTTGAAACTTTTTCATGTCGAAGTTACTATTCATGAGTTACTATTCACGAGTTACTATTCACGAGTTACTATTTACGAGTACTATTCACGAAGCATGATGATCTTTTTTGTGAAATTTCTATCTTTTAGTGTCGGAGTTACTACTCACGTATACGGCGCTACGTATACGACACTATTTATAAATACGACACTATTCACCGAAAAATGAAAATTTCTTCTTTTTGTCCAAAATATCTATTCTGGATACTAGCTTTGATTGTATCCATGTTTTGATCATTCTTGAATTTTACTCCACTATGATTATTTATGAGGTATTTTTGGACATGAAATAGCTAAAATACGAATCCTTAATATTTATTCTTTTGTTTCATTGGATTCGTTTTCTTTAAAATATTTTTCATCATCCTCAGTCCTAAATGATGATATAACTCGAATATCTTTGGTAGTAGTACAAAGATGAATGTGTGTTTAGATGAACACGACCAACCGATGAATATTTTTAGCACAGAGTAAAGATGAATATTTGATTCCGGATATATATTGATTGATGTTACGAGGGATAAAAGATGAGCGATGAACTTTTATATTCATATATAGAAGATAGTAGATTTCATTCTCTACTTAACTCTTCTAATGAATTATTATTTCACCATGAATATTGATTTAAAACTTGTTGTCTATTGTATTCTATTAGATTTTTCCCTATTGAAGACTAACGATAATTTTTTCTGTATTATCTTAGTCATAATGTTCTTTACTGGGCTAGTTGAGCTCACCCTTTTTCTTTTGTTCTATTTTTTCTTCTCAAGAGGCGAGAATGTAGCGAGTACTAGTCGGGGTATGGAATGATGGTTCTAGAAGTTATTTTAGTAGTCCTCACCATTTTTATAAAATAATGTATCAATAATTAAAATGAGGACTTATTTGAGTGTGGATATTGTCTAGATGATAATATTTGTATTTAAACTCACAATTTTTATGTTGTATTAATAAAGTTATAGTTGTTTCTGTACCATGTATTTTGACGACTCAGAATGGGTGTTGTATACCTGTTTTGGGGGCGTCACATTTTATTGTTTGCATAGTACTTCATAGTGTTGTATAGTGCAGCATAGTAAAATCAGAATTTTTTCGATTCTGCGCCCGTGAAAATTTTCGTTCGTGATTCCTTACTGTGCACCCATGATTTTTTTTTTAAATAGTATCCTTCCATTCTCCTATAAATAGGATGCTTAGTTTAGAATTGAAAATCACACCAGAATTAGAGAATTCTTCTTCTATAATATTGAGCGTATTTCTTTTGATTTTAAGGAAGCTTTGAGTGTAGAAAACAGTATAAATTTTCTTCAATGATATATCCTCTATACCAGTCCATACCAGTGAAAAATACTCTCATTTTAAGGTAAGAGGTATTATTTATTTCATATTCGCTTACAATATTATTTTTCGTATTCGTAAGGAATTTTATTTTCGTAATGAATATTATTTTATTTTAATATTCGTAGGGATATTGTATTCGTTTAATATTCGTAAGGAATATTATTTTCGTTCAACAGTTGTAAGGGATATTATTTTTGTTCAGTATTAGTAAGAAATAATATTTTCTTCCATACTCTGTAGTATGTGAGTAATATTATTTCGTTTCAGATTCCGAATGCTACACTCATTTTGTAAAGTATTGCTTCTATACTCCTTGAAATTAGTAAAATATCCTTGAAATTTGCGCTTCATCTAGTATCATTTCACAAGGATATTTTTTTGAATATTCTTGTTAAATTTTAATCTTTTCATGTCAGGGTATTATTCACGGGGTACTATTCACCCAAAAAATTGATTTCTTTTCTGTCCAAATTATTTTTAATACATGTATATTATTCTTGAATTTTACTCCACAAAGCAGTATCATGTTGATAATTTAGACAATTATTGAATTCTAGATAAATTAAATTATAAATCTTTAAAATTTATCCTTTGTTTTCATTTAATTGAATTCTTATTTCATTGTCATCATCCTCATGCTTATATTGTGATAAAAGTCATCTTTGGCCCGTAGTGCATAGATGGACTGTTGATTGGTATGATTATAACCAGAAATTATTCGGTATAATCATGACCTGTAATGTTACAAATAATGTGGTAAAAGTCCTCATTGGCCCGTAGTGCATTGATGGACAGTTGCTGGCATGATCATGACCATTGTAGAGCTTTAGGAACTTCAAGATGTCATTGATAAATTGAAGACCATGCTTTTGGGAAATTGAGTCAGCTGCCCAAGACCTTGAAGACCTGATAGCCTCTAATACGAAGGCTCGAGGTACCTCCATTATCGACTTGGAGGCTTTAGTTATTCCCCTCTCTTCAGTTCGACATGTCATGGCCTTTAGATCACGAACTTTTTGTAGTTTTTCTATTTCCTGTATCAGAACATTCATTTACATATATTTCATTCATCAAAATGTAGTTTCTTTATCCTTATTGATTGCCTTTAATTTGAATGATTCCTTAAAACTCAATATTTAAATTGGATCTTAAGTTATTCAAATTAATACTCCAAGACAACAATAGGCCTCATAAAACAACAAACATAAATTTTGTTTTCAATTTCATGCAAACCAACACTTGAATCTATTATTTTTTCATCAAATATAAGTGAAAGTTTGACAATTTATTGATAATCAAGTGGCTTTTAATGAAAAGCATAACGTTTTAGATAATAAATCTTGCTTTTAATGGAGAAAGCATAACGTTCGCCACATTTAGAGATAAAGTGTAACTTTTTCGGGGTTGAGGGCTTATACTCAGGTGCCTCAATTACTTTTGAAGTTTAAAGTATAACTTTTTGATCCGAGGGCTGCTAGTCAAGTGCCTCGATTACTTTTAAAGTTGAAAGTATAAGTTTTCGGGTCTGAGGACTTATAGTTAAGTGCGTCATTCACTTTTGATGATAAAGTGTAACACTCGGGTGCCTCATCACTTGGGTCGTCCAATTTTTTGGCAAGTGCGGTCTACTAGCACTTGAAATCGGGTGCCTCGTCACTTGGGTCGTCCAATTTCTTTGCAAGTGTATTTTACGAGGACTTGAAATCGGGTGCCTCGTCACCTATGTCGTCCAATTTCTTGGCAAGTGTGATCTACGAGGACTTGGCCACCATTTAGAGTGGACCACCTTCTTGGGTGGATTTTCAATTCGTCAATTCTTATATCTATAGTTGTGACACCCCCAAATCCAGGTACTTCATTACCTCAAGATTTGGTGTTCACTTAATCAAAACATTTATATCTAACTACCCAATCATAATAAAATTGAATAATAAAACATGCCCATACAGGATTACATTAATAAATAAAATCTCCCAGGTTATCTAACCTTTAATTACAATCATTCAAATGCGGAAATTAAATAAATACTTCATTACATCAATCAAATTTAAAGTCTGATAACTAGCTGTCAACATATTACAAGTCTTCAATACTTGTTTATCTTCCCCTTTCCCTTACTCGTGCTAGGTACATCTACCTTTTCATCCTTAGCTTTAATAGATATATAAGCAAGAGTGAGCAAACAAAGCTCACTTGAAATACGAATGAATAAACTGAGTGATATGTTCTATTAACATTCTGAAATATACTACCGATGGTCTAATGACCACGAACCATGTCCACAGTTATAAGTAATCTTTCAACTTTAACTTTAACAGTCATAAGACTATAAGGACTCCACGTACTTAGGGGGATCAGCCCTTCGTACAATGTATTGTGCACAACCATTTCAACGCTAAGCGTAAACCCCTAATAATAGGGTTGTTCATCTCAGTATTTAGATTACAAGTCCACACCAAAGTAAGTTTGGTTTGGATACACTTCAAGGTAATTTGGAATTCAACGGACATCAACTAAGGATTAGTTGAATAAAAAGTAACAATACTATGTTATGGAATAATCATAACTGAATAAACATTGCATTCTAAGTTCATGCTTTAGGAATAATCTAATAGCATAAGTGTTGAATAATTCACATACATTGCTTTGAACAACACTAAGCTAAGGTCAAAATCTTAGAATTTAATATTAAGCATGCATAATAAGTAATAACTTGAACGATATACTTGTTCATTAGAATAAAGGTACTTGCATGCTAAAATAACAAGTTTAGGTTTAGGAAAAACTTGCCCAATTTAATAATAGAACTAACTCAACGAAAATGTAGAGTTAGACGAAATTCGTAATTGTAATTGAATTAGAAACAATAACATTGCTCAATGTTAAAAGACAAGATTTAGAAAAACTTGCATCATTATAAACAATCTAGATACAAGAACTTATTCAACAAAAGTAACCTTGCTCAATAAGGTATAGAGTTAGGAAACTTGCATAATTATTATAAGAGTAAAGTTAAAGAACTTGCTTAATTTAAAAAGATAGGTTTAGAAACTTGCCTCGAGCGTAAGCTATAATATTAACTCACGTTCACCTACATATAGGTTTAGAACCATCATCTATTAGATATACTAACATTCATGTTCCAACATAACACACATTTCTAGTTAGACTTATTATTTTAGCACAAGTCTTGAGATACCATGAATATCAGAAACTACAAGTGTTAACCTTCACAACACATGTTTACTATTCATCATGCTCACTACGTTCTAATAGATCACGTTCATCACTTACTAATCATTCAAACTTTGAATTTACTTACCACATAGCACGATTCTGTTTTAGCTATATTATTACATGTTTATTATACTAATACATCATTAGACCAACGTATGTCGCTATCCCAAAGAACGCAGCAGCAGCAGACTGCTCTGTCTCATATCGATTATGTGGCGTCATTACACATTGCAGCATAAATTGCTACTGCTACAGATGTGTAATTTTAGCCTTAGCACCAAAGCGATTCTTATTGGTGGTGCCTTGTGAGGTGGCATACACGACATGAACAATAGCCGTTTTTAGCCCAACTAACATGAATTTCACCCACCAAACAGTGAAATTAACACGTAAAATAAATATAACAATATCATAAACATGATTGCTAACATATTCAACCACTTAGCACAATTTAACAACACTTCTAACTATTTTAATTTCTCAAAATTCATATTTTTATACTAAAAGTCCATTTTTTGAGTTTTTTCACCAAAATCATCATTGTAATCTCTATACTTGGCCAAATTGCTTCGTTCAAATTACGTTATGCTCGTTTCTTAATGAACTAACATATATAAGACTCAATTTACAATTTAACATACGAATTAACCATCAAAATTGATACATACACAATCCATATGACAAATATGCATAAAATATACATTGTCGTTAATTTTTCCTACTGTTAACCAAAATTAGCATGCAATTCTTGTATAAACATAATCTCTAATCATCATAAACACATGTAATCATCTTAATTGGATTATATAGTAACAATTCTACACCTATGAAATTCACAGAGTATAAAACTTCATGCCGCCGTAAAACTCATGTATGTATATATATATATATATATATATATATATATATATATATATATATATATAATGTTAAAGCTCTGAACAATACCTTCAATTAGCTTGATAATATCTACTAACACCACTGGAATTGCTATGAAATCCTCAGGTTTCCTCTCAACTCTCTCTCATTTCTCTCTGAATGTTCTTCTCTCTTTTCTCAGTAACTAGAATGCGTAAAAAGAAAACAACTGATAGCTATAATGCGTAAAAATAAAATTGCTAATCCTTAATACGCCAAACTTAATAACATATCAGTTACAAAAGTAACGTATATATTATAAATATATTATATTTAATTTATTTTATTGAAAATTAAAAAGGAAATCCAAAAGCCATAGGTCTTTGTTTGGCAAATCATTTAAAATTAAAGAGTTTATATCCTTAAGCATTGTTTGGGTAAAACTAGATTAAAACTACTTTAATTTATTTTAATACTCCTTATAATATAGTTATTTGTCACACTATATTTAATCAAGCTTTCATATTTAATTTAATTAATTCAAATAACAACTAATTAAATAAATCATTTATTCACATAACTTAATACAAATAATTCACCATTAAGTTGAAATATCAATATAATAATAATTTTCTTAACTCATTAATTATTCATTTAACAAATAATTAACTAAATAAAATCAAATCAATTAAATAAATATTTATTCAACGATAAACACATCCATTAAATATTTATATATAATTCAATAAATATTAAATATTACAATTAAAATTCTGAAATGTTACATCATTCCCTCCTTACAAGGATTCTGTCCTCAGAATCACAATTCAAACAATCAAATCGTCACATTCTTTCCCTCTTACAAGGATTTTGTCCCCAGAATTGAAGACATAGATTAAACAAATAACTCAGGGTAATTTTTCATCATTTTAGCTTCGAGTTCCCACGTTGCCTCTTCGACATTGTGGTTTCTCCATATCACCTTCACAGAAGGTATCACTTTATTTCTGAGCACTTGTTCTTTCCTGTCGACTATCTGAATAGGAATCTCTTCATAAGACAAATCTTTATCGAATTGCAATGGTTCGTACTTGATCTCGTGCTTGTAATCGGGTTTATACTACAGGTAGTATTCAAAATGTGAAAAACATTATGAATATTTTCCAACTCTGGAGGTAGAGCTACCTCATAAGACACTTCCCCTACTCTTCGTAGTATCTCGAACGGTCCAATAAATCTTGGACTGAGCTTTCTTTTCTTGCCAAAACGAATTTTTCCCTTCCAAGGAGAAACTTTTAGGAAAACGAAAGTTCTACTTCAAATTCGATTCTGCGTGTGTGTGATCGACGCAAGATACTTTTTCTCATCATTGAGGTCGCTACTAATCTTGTCTGATGAGTTTGACAACCTCAGCAGTTTGTTGTACCGATTCTGGTCCTAACGATTTGGCGTTCACCGACTTCATCCCAAAGACAAAGGAGTTCTCGCACTTTCACGTGTATAATACCTCGTAAAAGGCGGCATCTGCCGATGCTCGCGTGGTAATGCTTGTTGTTGTGGCGAATTCCACCAACGATAAATGTTCTTCCCAGCTTCCTTTGAAATCCATGACGCATGTTCTCAGTATATCTTCCAACGTTTGGATTGTTCATTCGCTTTGCCCGTCGGTTTGCGGATGATATGTTGTACTCATTCACAATTGTGTTCCCATACATTCTTGTAGTCTCTTCCAGAAGTTTGATGTAAATCGTGGATCTCTATCTGACACAATTGACACTAGTACTCCATGTCTCGAAATGATCTCTTTAATGTACAACCTTGCCAACTGATTAAGATAGTGGTGATTAACTCTTATCGAGTTTTAAGGAAGAAGTAATAAAACACTTATGTGCTTATGTGTTTATAAACTTATGTGCTTGTGAGAGTCGAGTAGTAATGATTAATAATTAAAACTTAAAATTTTGTTGTCAGGATGACTAATGTCGGAGAATCCAGTCAGGCTAGGGAGGAAGGACCTCAGATGCCTATAGAGGAGGATCCTCGCGACATTCAGGTTGTTTGGGAACAACTACTGCCACGTGAGTCAGCCCCGTTGGTCACAGTAGTTGAAGATGAGGATAATGATGTGGAAACGGATGAGGTGGATCCCATTGAGTTGCCACAGGAGGATGAGGATGCCGAGGACGTTCGATATTCTAAATATCTTTGAACGCTTAAGACTTAATATATAAAAACTTTGAGGGATTTTGTGACGCCCCCAAAATAGGTATACATCACCCATTCTGAGTCGCCAAATACATGGTACAGAAACAAATACAACTTCAGTAATACAATTGTCGTGCAAAATACGACAACACATATACTGTGAGTTTAAATACAAATATTATCTTCTAAAAAATATCCACACTCAAATAAGTAATCATTACAATTATTGATACACTATTTTACAAAAATAGTGAGGACTGCTAAAACAACTGTCTAGGACCATCACTTTATACCCCGACTGGTTCCTGCTATGTTCTCGCTTCCTAAGAAAAAATAGAACAAAAAGGAAAAGGGTGTTCAACTAGCCCAGTAAAGAATATTATGACTAAGATAATATACAACAAATTATCCTTAGTCTTCAACAGGGAAAAATCTGATAGAATATAATAGACAACAAGTTTTAGATCAACAACTGCAGCGAAAACAACAATTCATTAGAAGAGTTAAGTAGAGAAAGAATTCTACTATCTTCTAAGATTTAAAAGTCCGTCATCAATATTTTAACCCTGTAACATCAATCAATATACATCTTGAATCAAATATTTATCTTTACATTACAGGCTAAAGATATTCATTTGTATCACCAGTTGGTCATGTTCATCTCAACACCGGTTTATCTTTGCACTACGGGCCAAAGATATTCATCAGGTAATCATTCATCTTTGCACTACAGGCCAAAGATATTCATCATTTAATCATTCATCTTTGCACTACAGGCCAAAGATAATCAGTAATATCATCATTTAGGACCGAGGATGATGAAAAATATTTTAAAGAAAATGAATCCAATGAGACAAAATGACAAATATTAGGGATTCGTATTACAGTTTATCCAAGTTCAATAATACTCCATAATAACCAATTGTGAAGTAGAATTCAAAAATAAAGATCAAAACATGGATACAATCAAAGATAGTAACCATAATATACATCTTGGACAAAAATGAGAAAATCTCATTTTTTTGTGAATAGTGCCGCATTCGTGAATAGTGCCGTATACGTGAATAATGCTGTATACGTGAATAGTAACCGCGACACTAAAATATAGAAATTCTATAATAAAATCCATACCAATATTTCGGTATAATGATATTGAAAGAATAACATCATTAGGAAGAAAATAACATCCCTTACCTCAAAATAACAGTACTTCTAATCGGAATATCGGTATAAGGCTAAAGGAAACTTGCACTGATGAATAACAACTCACAAAGTATCTAAATACTCACAAAATATGCTCGATAATATATAGAGAGAAAGAGAGAAAACTTGTTTCTGGTGTGATTTTCAATTCTAACTAAGCACCCTATTTATAGGAAAATGCTTAGAATGCCATAACAGACTAACCTGCTACCTGATGGCTTTACCTGCTACTATTCAAGCCCACCACTTTTGAAAATAAATTCTAGCACATTTCATTACTCACCAACCAAAAGTGGGGCCCACTATATATAATAAAAACATTTATTTCCAAAACTTCAATAATTTATAATAAATACCCTTTTTATCAAAAAAAATCGAATCTCATGTCTATTCCATAGGAAATTAAATTCTGTACAACTTTTTAAGTTTAAGTTTTTCCAAATTCCAAACGAAAAATGACCGAAATTCACATACGGACGATTTTCAAAACTTCTATTCCGACAAAATACTGATAAAACACCTCAGAAATAAATCCTTCATTTATAACCACAATAAATATATCCATCATTTATATCCACATAAAATAAATATTTCCTTATCATATATGTAAGACCCCAAATTATTAATAAATAAAATTTAATTTCCTCTATTTATCATTTTGAAATAGTAAGGGTTGATTTGATTAATGTGGTTAGTTATGGGTAAAATGCACAAATATTTTAAATAAGCAGGTGGTTATAAAATATTCATTGTTGTCGGAGAATATTCGTTTGGTCGTGGAATATTCTTTATTGCATCGGGAATGTTAAATGCACTTCGCCATAGCAGTCTTTTGTGGGCCCCATAACGAAAAAGCGATTGGATGAAGAAAATGACAAGTATAAGTTGTTTATAAATAATTGGCGTTGTTGTTACCAATTAACACTTTGTTGGAATACCCGTGGTTAAAAACACGATGTCTGCGCGTGGTTGCACAAAGAAGATACCAGTATTGCACCAATTATTGATTCTTACGTAAGAAGGCACTACTCGATAAATTGTCACAGAGAGCTCTTGCTCAAAGATTTTATTTTATTGATTCAATAATTGTTTGCGTTGATATTTTATATTACTTGTTGTTTCAATAATTGTCACTACACAAGATTTTCTATTATCGAAGCAATAATTCATATTATCCTAATAATATTATTAGAAAACATTATTGGCAATGTCTAGTAAGTTACGCCTCAAGGAGAGGTTTGGTCACCTAATCACGCGGCCAAGAAGAAAAAAATTCTTATTGAAAGCCCCTCATTCCCGGGAATCTACTTAGTTGCCAATCTTTGTGATTCTGTAATATTATTTGTGAATAATTAATTATTGATTTATATGATGAGGAAAATATTGATTTTATGTGGTTATAGATGGAGAAAATTTTTAAAGTGACAATTGTTAAAAATTGATATTTTATCTTTCTTGATAAAATAATATTTTTATTATATAATAATGATGATATTTTTTACAATGAATGTGAGATATATGAGTATATGAGGAGGAAGAGTATTTTTGTTGCAAAAGTTGTTTAAAACATGTTAAACATGTCTCAGGGGCCCATTTCTTGACCGAAATTTGATTATAGCTGTGAAAATCCTGGCTTATGGATTTTGGTCAATTTCTGCTTGGAATTTGGAAAAACTTTCTTCAGTAAAGTTGTAGAAATTAAATTTCCTATAAAAGTCTCTTTAGAGATTCAATTTCTCGATAAAAGGGCTATTTATTATGAATTATTGAAGTTCAAATTCTGAATAATTGATTTTGAAAGTTTTAAATATTTATAATTAGAAAATGTTTTTTTTATTTTTTTGGCTACACTAACATGTGCAAAGTCTTTGAAGTTCGAAGTGCGGTGGTGTAGGAAATTTAATTAATAATATTAATATTTTATTAAATTTTCTACTTTGGTGTTCTAAGCATTTTCCTATAAATAGGTGCTTAGGTTAGAATTGAAAATCACACAAGAAACTAAAGATTTCTCTCTTTCTCTATAATATCGAGTATTTTTGTGAGTATTCTAGTACTTTGAGTATTGCTATACGGTGCAAGTTTTTTCAATACTATATCCAGTATTCCAGTCAGAAGTATTATTCTTTCTGAGGTAAGGGATGTTGTTTTATTCAAAAATGATATTATTTATTCAATATCATTATGCCAAAAAATTGGTGGAACTTTTTATCAAATTTAAAACTTTTTCATGTCGGGGTTACTATTCATGAGTTACTATTCACGAGTTACTATTCACAAAGCATGATGATCTTTTTTATGAAATTTCTATCTTTTAGTGTGAGATTACTTATTCACGATATACTACTTTATTCAATTTAAAAATGAAATTTTCTTCTTTTTGTCCAAAATATCTATTCGGATACTAGCTTTGATTGTATCCATGTTTTGATCATTCTTGAATTTTACTCCACTATGATTATTTATGAGGTATTTTTGGACATGGAATAATTTAAATACGAATCCTTAATATTTATTCTTTTGTTTCACCGGATTCGCTTTTCTTTAAAATATTTTTCATCATCCTCGGTCCTAAATGATGATATAATCCGAATATCTTTGGCAGTAGTAGTGCAAAAGATGAATGATTTTATGATGAATGTCTTTGGCACAGAGTGCAAAAGATGAACAGTGTTTAGATGAACATGACTTAATCGATGAATATCTTTGGCACGTAGTGCAAAGATGAATATTTGATTCCGTATATATATTGATTGATGTTACAGGATAAAAGATAGATTTATGAACTTTTATATTCATATATAGAAGATAGTAGATTTCATTCTCTACTTAACTCTTCTAATGAATTATTATCTCCGTTGCGAATATTGATTTAAAACTTGTTGTCTATTGTATTCTATTAGATTTTTCCTGTTGAAGACTAACGATAATTTGTTCGTATTATCTTAGTCATAATGTTCTTTATCGGGCTAATTGAGCTCACCATTTTCCTTTTATTCCATTTTTCTTCTCGTGAGGCGAAATGTAATGAGTACTTGAGTCGGGGTATGGAATGATGATTCTAGAAGTTATTTTAGTAGTCCTCGCTATTTTGTAAAATAATGTATCAATAATTGAAATGAGGACTTATTTGAGTGTGGATATTGTCTAGATAACAATATTTGTATTTAAACTCACGCTTTTTATGTTGTATTAATAAAGTTGTAGTTGTTTCAGATTCATGTATTTTGACGACTTCGTAATGGGTGTTGTATACCTATTTTGGGCGCGCCAAATGGTATCGAGCTTAGGGATATGGTCTCTGGCGGAGATCGGGAATAGTACTAGGAGGGGAGAGACGAGTAATCCTTCGCTAAGTATGTCATACCTAAGCTTATTTGTTGGTCATTTAAGTATATGGTTAATATGTGATATGTTAATTTGTTTAATTAACCCTTGTTTTATAAGCGATATTTAAGAATGGCAGCTGAGAATATTAACGGTGGAGTTAATGACCGTGGAAACACCTTTAATCACCACCCAGGGGAACGTGAAACAGGAAGGCAATATTCTTCCTGTAAACAACACCACTGAGCAGACGATGAACGACGAGATATTTAGAATCTTTTTGCAGTTCATGCAAAACCGTATTTAGGAGACTCGTATACGTAATACGGTGGAAATGATAAGAACGCTACTTGTCACATCCAAGACGAAAGCGATTCAAAGAGTTGGGACCACCGTAATTTAAGGGAAAGCCGAATCCGATCATGGCGAAAACATGGGTCAAGCAAATTACCAAGATATTCGATGTCTTGGGATGCACGAAGTAATGAGAGGTTCCATTCGCCACCTTTATGTTCCGGTGGCGAAGCAGACATCGGTCTTGGTGGAATCGTGAAGCGTACCCGACTGCCGCACTCCGCGCATGTCTTGGGAAACATTTCGAAACTTTTCAACGAAAAATACTTTCCCAAAGTATTCGCCATATGAAGGAGGTAGAGTTTATTAGACTAGAACAAAACAACATGACGATGTCCCAATACGAGGCGAAGTTCGCAGAGAGTTATCCGTGTTTAGACCTCATTTGGTAGAGAATGACGAACGAATGACGAGGATGTTTCCGAGAGGTTTAAAACCCGAGATTCTAAATATCTTATCTCTCATAAATTTTCTTTATATTCAGATGTTGTCAATGAGGCTCAATTATTAGAAGAGATAGCGAATACGTTCAACCAAGGGACCGCAACTGAGGTCATCTGCAAATGGCGGCGATCGATCTGAGATAATGAAACTCCATGGAGAGAAAACATTCAGACAAAAGCGGTAACCACTCTGGTGGTAATCGTGGCCATGAAAATAGAAGAAGCGACTCGGGGGGAGATTTTAAAAAGAGGAGATTCAACAATGATAATGTGAAGACGTCAGCACCAGCAGCAACTGGTTCCAAGGGAGGAGAACGACCACCGGTCATATGCTATAAGTGCGGAAAAGAAGGACATATCATTGGCGCCGCCTACAACAGCTTTTAGGTATGTTATAACTGTGGAAAGGAAGGACATATCGCTCGAGATTGCACTGTAGCGAAACCAAGTCCAGCGGGGATGGTGACTCAAAAGGCTGTCCCAGAAAAGTCAAAGTCAACGATTCCTGGAAGAGCGTTTGTCGTGACTGGTCAACATGCGAGGAACCCAAACGAGGTGATCACGGGTAAGCTAATCATAAATTCATGCGAAGTTTATACATTACTTGATATCGGTGCTACCCATTCATTTATCTCTCCTGCTTGTGCTCAACGTTTAAACTTGACTCCAGAGAAATTAGACTTTGACCTATCTGTAGAAACTCCGTTAGGAGAAACTTTCATCACATCCACTGTTTATAAATCTTGTTTGATCCAAGTTGGCACCATCACATTACCTATTAACCTTATCTCTTTAAAGATACTTGTTTTTGATGTGATTTTAGGGATTGAATGGTTAACTACTCATCATGCCAAAATTGATTATTTTCGTAAGGTTGTTAGTTTTCATATTCCTAATCAACTGTTGTATTTAATTCAAGAACTAAACCATTAAAATCAATCACCGCTCGTATCAAGTCAAAAAGCTATTCGTTTATTGAAAAATGGATGTCAAGCTTTCTTAGCCCATGTTATGGATTTGAATAAAGACACGTCAGATTTGAATAATATTCCTGTTGTTATTGACTTTCATGACGTATTTCCTGAAGAACTTCCCGGTCTACCCCCAAAACGTGAAGTTGAATTCTTTATTGACCTTGAACCTGGTACAAAGCCCATTTCTAAAACCCCATATCGAATGGCTCCTATTGAACTTCAGGAGTTAAAGGTCCAACTACAGGAGTTGGTGGACATCGGTTTCATTCGTCCTAGTACATCTCCTTGGGATGCTCCTGTTTTATTTGTAAAGAAGAAAGACGGGAGTATGCGAATTTGTATCGATTACTGGGAATTAAACCATGTCACTATCAAGAATAGGTATCCACTACCTCGTATTGATGACCTGTTTGACCAGTTGCAAGGAGCACAATTCTTTTCAAAGATCGATCTTCGTTCTGGATATCATCAGCTGAAGGTTAAAACTGAGGATATTCCAAAGACTGCTTTCAGAACTCGGTACGGGCATTATGAATTCCTAGTCATGTCTTTTCGATTGACTAATGCTCTTGCTGCTTTCATGGATATGATGAATCGAGTATTCATGGAATATTTGGATCAGTTCGTTGTTGTCTTTATTGATGACATCCTCATCTATTCCAAAAGTCGTGAAGATCATGAGCGCCATTTGAAGCTGGTACTACAAAGGCTTCGTGATAACAAGCTATATGCCAAGCTGAAGAAATGTGAGTTCTGGCTTGAGGAAGTAGCATTCCTTGGGCACATGGTGTCAAAACATGGAGTGTCTGTTGACGTGAAGATTGAAGCAATACAAAGTTAGGGAGCAACCAAAGACGGTGGCCAAGAAGTCACGTAGCTTTTTGGGCTTAATTTGGTTATTATTTGGAGATTTGTGGAAGGATTTTCTAGAATCGCTATCTCAGCTTAACTCAAATGACTCGTAAAGATACAAAATTCGTATGGAGCGAGGAATGCGAGAAGAGTTTCCAAGATCTCAAGAGGAGACTTGTAATAACCGTAAATTTTATGATTTAATATTATTATTAAATAGAGCCTGCGATTATTTATTTTACATGGCATGAGGTGAGTAACTCAATTGTATTAAAATTGAACTCTTAATGATTGCTAGGATGTGGAGAATTATGATAGGTTCATGAAATGTCTTGTGTGAGACAAGGATGGACTTAGTGAAGGATGATTAAGTATTTGCATGTTTAAAGTCCAAATAATAAATTGGGAGTCTAGCCCAATAAGTTAATTGATGGAGTTTTGAGTTAGCCCAATAAACTTGGGATATTTAGAATCGAATTCGAATCTAACAAAATAGTTAATCGAGAGTATAAGGTATTGGTTAAATTAAAATGTGGCGTGGGGTGGTGGGCTGTTGACTAGCCCACTTGTCTATGTCTGAGATCTGTTCTCTTGTCCCCAAATTAGGGTCACCAAGTACAAAGAACGATGCCTAAACTCTCTTTACGCAAACTTTCAAGTCTGCTAATCCTAAGCATGAATGGCTAGCTAAGTGGGTTTGGTATGGAGTGGTTGAACAACTCCTTAAGTAACCATTGTTCATTTCTATTGCACCATGAATCCCAACATTGGGTAAAACAAGTGTCTAGTCCATGTTTTCTCTTTAAATACAAGCCACTACCGTGGCGATGTGTTTTAGTGATAAGAGTGTTGGAGAAATCGAGTAAAGAATTCTTAGTTCTTAAGCATTACCAAATCGAAGGTGTGAGATATCAAGGTTAAAGTTCGAAAGGTATAATTTCTACTCGTTCTTAACTTGAGTCTTGTTGATTCTCGGTTTTTGATTAATAGGTCAAGTATGATGAATTAGCATGATATAGGGTGTTTAGAAAGTTTACCTTCGATGCATGAATACGTTAAAATTATGCGGAATCAAGTTGTGGCTACTCTGCAAAAGCGAGCATGTTCACTTACTTACGAAATCCATGGGGTGCAATTTGCAATTGCCTTAGAACCAACTCGATGGGTTCGGTCGTGTTAGACCATGTATTAAGAAATTCCCTTAGGTTGTATGCATATAGTAAAGTCTTAATGAAATTAACTTGAAGCGAACTTAGACTTTGTCGAAATAGTGTAGGCAAAAGTCTCTGAAGGGCGGCCTTGGACAAAGCGTGATGTCTTCGGACAAAGCGTGATGTCTTCGGACAAAGCGTGATGTCTTGGACAAAGCATGATGTCTTGGACAAGCGTGATGTCTTGGATAGGCGTGATGTCTTGGACACAAAGTCGCGATGTCTTGAACGAAACATGTTGTCTTCGGACAAGTCATAATATCTTCGGACATGGCGAGATGTCCTGGGACTCGGAGACAGCATCATAACTTGATATAAGGATGGATTAATAAATACTCCTATACTGTTATAAACTATTAGTACACAAATAAGTTCTAAGTAGAGAGTTTTACTAACCGGGAAAATAAATCTAATGCTTGCAAACATGCGTGAAAAAGGTCGGTTGGGATTAATAGGCGTTATGGTCTACTTAAAGCAATGAACCTCTTAGAACTTTGAGGAAGAAAGATTATGAATAAACTAGCGAGTGGTCAATAGTATGAGCATGTTAAGTATGATTATGAGTTTTGATGGAGTGCAATGAGATAGAAAGAAAATGTGTTATGTGTACATGTTGTTGATATATATCAAGTGTGTTTGGCTAATGAATACCTATACTTACATGAATAGAATGACATAGTTCGTTGAGGTGATTTTCGCTATTAGTAGTAATCAACGCTTTCTAAGTTACTTATATTTCTTATCCCTAAAAAACTTGTTACTTATATTATGCAAGTTTCTATCCCTAAAAACTTGTTACTTATATTACGAAGTTTCATATCCTAAAACTTATTCTTATAAACTTTCCTTCTTAAAACTTATTATATCATGCAGTTTTCTATCCCTAATTTATTGTTATTGTTGGGCAAGTTCCCTAACCTCACTCAAATTTACATTGAGCAAGTGTCCAGAACACTATTATTATTATGTTGCAAGTTCCTTAATTCACACACTTTATACGTTGAATTGTTGTCATATCAATCATATTTTATCAAGCAAATATTTGTTTCTATTAGAAAATCACTTGTATACCTTGGCGTTGTTGTAAGCATTGGACTTATCATTCCTAAATGTATGATGAAAAAGCTATACAAGCCCTTGATTTGGCTAGACTATTATTATGAGTTAAAGAGCTATCCAAACCGATTGATTTGAAAGTGCGGACTATCGTAAATCTCTTGAGATGAACAACCCTCATAGAAGGGAAATTATATATTGTTGAGGCACCGAGCGTGCTGCATATGAGTATGATTAAATGTTATGCATAACGTAGGGTACTTTAGGTTTGATCACTTGTTGTACTTTCGTTTGTATTGGATTATAGTGAAATCTTTATTAATTCTAGTAAGAGTTCTTACTCCTTAGTGGTTCTTTCGAAGACTCATTCGTGTTGAACCTCGAAATGGATAAATCTGAGATTTTATTGATATCCTTGATCTATAACGACTCTATTGAATACTCTTGATATTCTTGATATCTTTAAACTATCAATTATTATTATACCCTGAAAGATTCAAATGCTATAACTGCTTTTCTTCTAGCTATATTACTTCTTTGGGCAAACTTGTTGCTCATTCTTGCTTCCTAAAACATTACGATTAAAATGAAGCGAGCAAAGCGGTACTTGAGAAAAGGACAAGGGAAAGGGCAAGCTGACGAATAACTTAGTCCTTAAGACTAGAAGTATTATTATTATTGTTATGATGTATTTAAGAATGATTAAGCTATGTTAAGCTAATCACAATTATTGTAGTAATGGTTATGGTACCTTGGGGCGTGAATATTTATATTACATCAATGTAAATTATTATATTATTTCCGTTGTTAATGATTTTGTAAGATATTACAGTAGTAGACGTGATGCACCAAAAATTAGAGATATGGGTGTCTCAATTTTGGGGCGTCACAAGTTGATATCAAAGCCATAGTTATAAACCTTAGGGCGAGAGCCCATAGATTATAACTTAGGAGAACTCGAGAAGATAAAAGGGATGAAACTCATATAGAGTTTTCATAGAGATGGACTTAGCGTGTTATAGAATATAACTTCATTCTATATAATGAACTTATGATTTTAACATGGAGTTGTTGGTTGTTTTGTCTTGTGTGTCTGGTGATTGTAGGATGGTGACATTGGAGGACCTAATGAGAGTAGTAGAAGAGGAGCCGTGACATACACGTGGTATATGAGACACCATTGATAGCGAGCCTATATTAAGCTATAGTCCCTATCGATGATGATGATGATGAGGAAGAGGAGATGGAGCCAATACTCGAGGAGTCTCGATCCCGAGGAGGAGCCTATGGAGGAGCGTGGGTGGGCGAGCCCATGGAGGGCTCCGAGCGAGGCTACTTTTGAGGATAGGATGTTGGGAGAGTATGAGGAGCAGATTTTATAGTTAGGGTGCGAGTTGAGGAGTTAGAGGTGAGGCTAGGGACGAGTCCCAGTTTAAAAGGCGAGGGACGAAGACCACCACCGAGAAAGTTAGTGATCTGCAGGAGATGGAGGTGGAGATTGCTCACCGTGAGGAGGCGAGGATCCAAATGGGGCTTTGTTTCCTGCAGGCGGTGGCTAGGAATGTAGAACCTGGCGGGAAATTGGAAGAAATGGAAGCGAGAGGGAGTTGAAAGCGAGAGGGCAGGAGAAGGAAGCTATCCGTACTTTCGATTAGAGATGGAGGTAATGGATAGGATCCATTTCAAGAAGAAGTGGGAAGGGGCCAATGATAGGGCTAACGATCTAGAAGATGAAGTGAGGTACAAAAGGAGGAAGATGAGCAGGATGGGCTATGCAGGTCATGCGGCCATGGGGAGACCGATTGATGGGGTGAATCACTACCCGTGAGAAGCGAGACGGACTTCGGCACACCATAAGTCGAGATTTGGTGGTACACATGACTCGGAGGGAGTACCCGAGGCGTTGTGGATCATGGGATGATGGATTAAGTCTAGTCGTTAAAAGTTATTAGTTGTAGTTAGATTATGTGGTGTATTATCATTTGTTGTAAATTCAGGTCTTTTATGTAGAATGTGAAATAGTTGTAAGCCCCAAAACTTTTGAGTTATATTAGAGGGTAGTATATTAATGGTTGTCCCCATCTTTTGTGATATTAGGGGATAAGTTGTGTCATTTATAGAAGTATGCTAGAGATAACATGTAATGTGACAATTTGGCATATGAATATAAATGATCTTGTTTCTGAAATGTATTACGAAATCTTATTCCTTTTATGGAGAAGCTGTTTAAGTAATATAATTAGATAATAAAAATGGAAGTTTTGTGATGCGCGAAAAAATGCATGAGAGCGTAGATTAAGCTGTCTTAGGAAGAATTTAGGTTAATGATGAGAGAGGACAAGTAGATCCCATTCAGAGGCTTGTAGATTTGTTAGGGAGGCTCTTAGAGGAAGAAATGAACAAGTACCACCCATTCCCCAAGTAGCTCGTTCGCAAACTTCAAGGACTTTAAGAGTGTAGGACCTCCGAATTCATGGGTCTTCTGGAGCCTATCGTAGCGCATAACGTGGATCAAGGAAATGGAGAAAGCCTTTGCCATTGCTCGTGTGGGTGAAAACGAGAAAACGTGTTTGCTACATACATGATGAGGGTGAAGCAAACTCTTTGGTGGGAAGCAAATCGGCGGAGAGAGTGGGAGAAGGGACTATAACACAGGAAAGGTTTAAGACCTTGTTCTTGAGAATTACTTCCAAGAAGAGCATGAAGAATAGGATGGAGGTAAAGTTTCTAGAACTAAAACAAGGGAGATGACGGTGGCACGATGTCGACCAAGTTCAATGAACTTCATACGATTCGCAACACATCAGTGAACCTTTGAAGAAAGAAAATCTCGGCGCTTGAACTTGGACTAAAACCTTGGTTGTTCAACAAGGTGTCGGTCCTTCAAATCGACTCGTTAAGCCACATTATTGGAGAAGGCGATAATTGTTGAGGGAGGTAGCGAGGCATTGAGCCAATCTGACAAGGAGAAGAAGAATAAGAATCTTTGGGGAGAAACTTCGTGGAGGGAGTAGCGGTGGTGGAAGTTATCTCGGGAAGAGGAAATGGGATAACCGCAACAACAACAACACCAACCAACAAAACATCAACCCGGTCGGGGAAGTTATCAAGGAGGATTTAAGAAAAGAAGTGAAGCTTGCTCGAAATGCGGAGAAAAACCATCGAGGGAATCTTTGGAAGGGCGTGGCGTCTGCTACTGACTCTGACGAAGAAGGGCACATTTCACCGATTAACCGCCCAAAGCCGAAAAAAGACCAAGGATGTTTCTCGTGTGGCTCAACCGAGCATCAAATCAAGGATTTCCCAAAGAAGGGGAACAACGGAGGAAGCGACCAGCGAGGAGAGGCGTACAAAGTGATGATCGGCGGACAACCTGATCCAACCGATCGATTGCCGAACATTTAACATGATTATCCAAGACGCGATGGCTGCAAGGGCGTGGTGTCGGTATTCTCCCAATCAATAATATAAATGCATATGTATTATTCGATTCGGGTGCTACTATTCCTTTATTATCGAAGAATTTGCTAATCGACTAAACATGCCTCCACGAACATTTAAAAACTCATTGAGCGTAGAGATTGCGAATAAGGAAGTAATTCCCATAGAGTTTGTTTCTGCAAAGCATTGTGCAAACATTAGAGTCACGAACTAAGCGTAGACTTATTTCCGATTAAAGCGGGAGAGTTTGATGTGATATTAGGAATGGATTGGTTATCCACTCACACCGCGATAATCGATTATCGGAAGAAGAAGTGTGAACCTTGGACCTCAAATCGGTCTAAGGTAGTGTTTTACGGTAGCTCATCGCTCAAGCAATCGTGTTGCCTTACGATGATCTGAGCCAATAAATTGTTAAAAGAAAGGATGTATAGGTTATTTAGCCTATATAGTGGACATTCATCAAAAGAGAATAGAAATGAAAGATATATTAGTGGTAAAAGATTTCCAAGGCGTGTTTCGAAACGAATCGCTGGCCTTCCGGAACGGAGAAATTGAATTCATAATAGACTTAGCAGGAGAACCTTTTAATTTGAAAGCCCATATCGAATGGTGCGCGTAGAAATGAAAAATTGATGATTCAATTGCAAGATTTACTAGAAAAGGGTTACATTCGGCCAAGTGTGTCTCCTTGGGGAGCACCGGTGTTGTTTATAAAGAAAAGGATGGATCGATGAGGCTCTGTATATCGATTATCGGGAGTTGAGCCGAGTGACAATTAAGAATAGATATCCATTGCCAAGGATAAACGACCTTTTCGATCAATTGAAGGGCGAAGTATTTTCAAAGATAGATTCTGAGCAGGTTATCATCGATTGAAAGTGCGAGAGGAGGACATACCAAAGGCGGCGTTTGAACTCGCTTTCACGGACATTAGGAATTTCTAGTGATGTCATTTGGGTTAACTTGATGCTCAAAAAGACATTCATGGACTTGATGAGCAGGGTTTTCAAGCCATACTTAGATAAGTTAAGTAGTAGTATTTATCGATGACATTTTGATTTATTCAAAGAAGAAGGAAAACCACCTGTAACACACAAGATGGTATTGGAAGCATTGAGAAGGGAAAAGATGTCGCTAAATTTTCAAAATGTGAATTTTGGATGGAAAGGGTTAAATTTCTAGGACCGTGGTAGATCAAAATGGAATTTCCGTGGATCCTGCAAAATTGGAAGCGGTAAATGGCGAGGAACAGTAGAAGGCATGCAGAAAGTTAGGAGTTTCTTAGGTTTAGCGGGGTACTATCGAAGATTTATCCAAGATTTTTCTAAGATAGCAACCCAGTTGACCAATCTAACGAGGAAGAAGAGAAAAGTTCGTATGGTCGGACAAATCACGAGGAGAGTTTCAAAGAATTGAAGAGGAGGTTGAGTGAGGCGCTGTATTATCATTACCCGGATGATACGGGAGGATTTGTGGTGTATAGTGATGCATCGCATAGAGGACTTGGTTGTGTGCTAATTGACATGGCAAGGTCATTGCATATGCCTCACGACGGTTGAAAGATTTAGAAAAGCGATACCCTACCCATGACTTGGAGTTAGCGGCGGTAGTCTTTGCATTGAAGATTTGGAGGCACTATTTGTATGGAGAAAATGTGAGATATATACTGGGATCACAAAGTGCAAATATATCTTCACACGAAGGAGTTGAACATCACGACAAAGAAGGTGGTTGGAACTAATCAAGGATTACATTGCGAAATTCTTTATCACGGGAAAAAGCAAGCGTTGTGGCCAAGCGCTTTTGAGTAGAAAAGGAAGGAGAAGTTATTCAAATTGACAACTCAAGAGGAATTAATAAGAGAAATGGAAAAGTTGGAAATAGAGGTGGAGGAACCAAAGGAAGCGGAAGAAAAATTACTCATGATGAGAGCTCACCCAAGCGTTATTGGATAGAATAAAGGAAGCCTGAGAAAAAGATGAAGAATGTGAGAAGATAAAGAAGAGAATAATAGAAGATAAGGAAGAAAGGTTCAAAGTAGATAAGGATGGTATATTGAGGTTTGAGGGTCGAGTATGGGTGCCGTTTAATCGAGCGAGAGAGGAAATCTACACGAAGCACCTGTCGCCGTATTACATTCATCCAGAGGCACAAAAATGTCTGGGGATCTTGACACCATTTTGGTGGCCTAATTTGAAAAGAGAAGTTGCGAGTGTGTTAGCGGATGTCTTACTTGTCAAAGAGTCAAAAGCGAACACCAGAGACCAAGTGGACTACTTCAACCATTGGAAATACCGAATGGAAATGGGAGCACATTACGATGGACTTCGTGGTTGGACTTAGGTTACAGAAGGAGTTATGATGCCATTTGGGTTATTGTGGATCACTAACAAAGGCGGCTCATTTTCTACCCATCAAGATTCGATTCAATTTGAACCGATTAACAAATTTGTATGTAAAGGAAATCGTATCGCGACATGGAGTCTTGGGGTGTCGATTGTCTCCGTCGAGATCCGCGTTTCACGTCAAAATTACGGAAAAGTTTGCGAGGATGAATGGGAACTCAATTGAGATTAAGTCTTGCTTATCACCCTCAAACGGACGGGCGAAGTGAGCGAACCATACAAAGCGTTGGAGGACATCTTTGAGAGCTTGCGTGATGGACTTGAGGGGAATTGGGGCGACCATTTACCATTAGTAGAATTAAACTTACAATAATAGCTATCATGCGAGTATCGGTATCTTGCCATATGAAGCTCTTTACGGGAGAAAGTGCGGGGACGCCATTATGTTGGGATGAAGTCGGAGAAACGGCGACTTTTGGGACGAAATTAGTCCGACAAAGCGGTAGTGTGGTAGCAACAATAAGGGGCAAATTGGTAGCGACTCGAAGATCGCCAAAAAGAAGTGCTGTGGACTTGCATCGTCGAGCAAGAGACTTTGAAGTTGGTAGTTTTGTGTTTTGAAGGTATCTCCTTGGAAGGAAAAGATCGATTCGGAAAGAAAGGAAAATTGAGTCAGGGTTCATAGGGCCATTCGAGATATTGAAGCGAGTGGGCGAAGTGGCATCTGAAGTTGCTTTGCCACCGAATTGGAACACATCCACAACGTGTTTCACATTTCCGTCTACTGACCGTACAAATCGACTATAAGCGCGTGATTTCCTATGAGCCCATTCAAGTAGAGAAGAATCGGCATATGAAGAAATTCTGTTAGGATAATAGATAAGAAAGAACAAATGCTAAGAAACAAATCTATATCTTACATGTAAAAGGTTGTTTGGCGAAACCACGATGTCGAGGAGGCCACGTGGGAATTAGAAGATAGGATGAGGAGAGACTATCCCCATCTTTTAAGTATAACCTTGTATCAATTCCGAGGCGGAATTTTTATAAGGGGAGAGGATGTAATAACCAGTAAATTTTATGATTTAATATTATTATTAAATAGAGCTGCGATTATTTATTTTACATGGCATGAGGTGAGTAACTCAATTGTATTAAAATTGAACTCTTAATGATTGCTAGGATGTGGAGAATTATGATAGGTTCATGAAATGTCTTGTGTGAGACAAGGATGGACTTAGTGAAGGATGATTAAGTATTTGCATGTTTAAAGTCCAAATAATAAATTGGGAGTCTAGCCCGATAAGTTAATTGATGGACTTTTGAGTTAGCCCAATAAACTTGGGATATTTAGAATCCATTAGGAATCCACAAAATAGTTAGCGAGAGTACAAGGTATTGGTTAAATTAAAATGTGGCGTGGGGGCGGTGGGCACGACCAGCTAGCCCCTTGTCTATGTCGAGATCATTCTCTTGTCCCCAAATTAGGGTCACCAAGTACAAAAAAATAGTAGCCTAAACTCTCTTTCATGAAACTTTCAAGGCTGCTAATCCTGGGCATGCATGGCTAGCTAAGTGGGTGGTATGGAGTGGTTGAACAACTCCTTAAGTAACCATTGTTCATTTCTATTGCACCATGAATCCCAACATTGGGTAAAGCAAGTGTCTAGTCCATGTTTTCTCTTTAAATACAAGCCACGAGGCGATCTGTTTTAGTGATAAGAGTGTTGGAGAAATCGAGTAAAGAATTCTTAGTTCTTTAAGCATTACCAAATCGATTATGTGAGATATCAAGGTTAAAGCTAGAGAAGGTATAATTTCTACTCAGTTCTTAACTTGAGTCTTGTTGATTCTCGGTTTTTGATTAATAGGTCAAGTATGATGAATTAGCATGATATAGGGTGTTTAGAAAGTTTACCTTCGTGCGTGAATCGTTAAAATTATGCGGAATCAAGTTGTGGCTACTCTGCAAAAAGCGAGCATGTTCACCTTACTACGAAATCCATGGGGTGTGTTTTGCCGTAATTAGAACCAATGATGGGTTCGGTCATGTTAGACCATGTATTAAGAAATTCCCTTAGGTTGTATGCATATAGTAAAGTCTTAATGAAATTAACTTGAAGCGAACTTAAACTTTGTCGAAATAGTGTGTGGGCAGAAGTCTCTGAAGGCGGCTTGAAAAGCGTGATGTCTTGGACAAAGCGTGATGTCTTGGACAAAGCATGATGTCTTGAAAAGCGTGATGTCTTGGACAAAGCGTGATGTCTTGGACAAAGCGATGTCTTGAATGAAAGCATGTTGTCTTGGACAAGTCATAATATCTTCGGACATGGCGAGATGTCACAGGACTCGGAGGCGACATCATAACTTGATATAAGGATGGATTAATAAATACTCCTATCTTTTGTTATAAACTATTAGTACACGAATAAGTTCTAAGTAGAAAATTTTACTAACCGGAAAATAAATCTAATGCTTGCAAACATGCGTAGAAAAAGGTCGGTTGGGATTAATAGGCGTTATGGTCTACTTAAAGCAATGAACCTCTTAGAACTTGAGGAAGAAAGATTATGAATAAACTAGCGGTGGTCAATAGTATGAGCATGTTGGTGTCTGCGATTATGAGTTTTGATGGATGCAATGAGATAGAAAGAAAAATGTGTTATGTGTACATGTTGTTGATATATATCAAGTGTGTTTGGCTAATGAATACCTATACTTACATGAATAGAATGAGGACATAGTTAGTTGAGGTGATTTTATTTAGTAGTAATCAGCGCTAAAAAAAAAAAGTTTCTATCCTAAAAACTTGTTACTTATATTATGCAAGTTTCTATCCTAAAAAACTTGTTACTTATATTATCTTGATTTCTTATCCCTAAAAACTTGTTACTTATATCATGCAAGTTTTCTATCCCTAACTTATTATTATTGTTGGGCAAGTTCCCTAACCTCACTCAAATTTACATTGAGCAAGTATCAAGAACACTATTATTATTGTGTTGCAAGTTCCTTAATTCACACACTTTATACGTTGAATTGTTGTCATATCAATCATATTTTATCAAGCAAATATCTGCTTTACATTAGAAAATCACTTGTATACCTTGGCGTTGTTGTAAGCATTGGACTTATCATTCCTAAATGCATGATGAAAAAGCTATACAAGCCCTTGATTAAACTAGACTATTATTATGAGTTAAAGAGCTATCCAAGCCGATTGATTTGGTGCGGACTATCGTAAATCTCTTTGAGATGAACAACCCTCATAGAAGGAAATTATATATTGTCGGGGGCAAGCGTGCATACATATGAGTATGATTAAATGTTATGCATAACGTAGGGTACTTTAAATTTGATCACTGTTGTACTTTCGTTTGTATTGGATTCGATGAAATCTTTTATTAATTCTAGTAAGAGTTCTTAGTCCTTAGTAGTTTGCTTCGGTACTCATTAGTGTTGAACCTCGAAATGGATAAATCCACAAGATTTTGTTGATATCCTTGATCTATAACGACTCTATTGAATACTCTTGATATTCTTGATATCCTTAAACTATCAATTATTATTATACCCTTGAAAGATTCAAATGCTATAAGCTAGCTTGTTCTTACAGCTATATTACTTCTTTGGGCAAACTTGTTGCTCATTCTTGCTTCTAAAACATTACGATTAAAGTGAGCAGGCGGTACTTGAGGAAAGGACAAGGGAAAGGGCAAGCGACGAGAATAACTTAGTCCTTAAGACTAGAAGTATTATTATTATTATTATGATTGTTATGATGTATTCAAGAATGATTAAGCTATGTTAAGCTAATCACAAAATTGTTGTAGTAATGGTTCACGGCCCTTGGGGCGTGAATATTTATATTACATCAATAAATTATTCTATTATTTCCGTTGTTAATGATTTTTTGTAAGATATTAATACCATAGTAGTACGTGATGCACCGTGGGAAAAATTGAGATGATAGATTAACCAAGTCTGCTCATTTCTTGGCGATCGGGGAGACTTATTCCTTGAGCGTCTTGCTTTCGTATATACGTAAATGAGATTGTGAAATTGCATGGCATGCCGATTATCCATAGTTTGGGATCGTGACCCAAGATTCACTTCAAGATTTTGGGTTAGCTTGCAAAAAAGCTATGAGGGCCAGTTCTGATTTAGTTGACATACCATCCTCAAAGCAGACGGACAATCGAGAGGACTATTCAAATTCTTGAAGATCTATTAAGACTACTGTGTCCTAGACTTCAAAGGGAGTTAGGATAAGTATTTACCATTGGTGGAATTCTCCTACAACAACGATTATCGAGGCAAGTATAGGTGTGGCTCCATTTGAAGCATTGTATGGATGAAAGTGTAAGCTCTCGATATCTTTGGGATGAGGTGGGAGAAGCAGCGTTATTGGGACGAGTTGAGTGCGAATGACTACGAGAGAAGATCAAGCGATTCGATAACGTATACAAATCTGAAGCGGCACGGGATCGACAAAAGAGTTATCACGGATCTTCATCGAAAGGGCGTGGAATTTAGTATTGGGGATCATGTATTGTTGCGTGTGGCTCCATGGAAGGGAGTTACAAGATTAGGAAGAGAGAAAGCTCGATCCACGATTTATTGGTCCATTTGATTCTTGAGCGAGTAGAAAATGTGGCCTATAGACTCGCGTTACCTCTAAGTATGTCTCGTGTTCATAATGTTTTTCATATATCGTCTTCGTAAATATGTGAAAGACCCGAACCACGTTATTGAGTTAGAAGCCGGATGAGATAGCCAAAGACTTAATGTACGAAGAGGTACTGTCAAGATCTTGGATAGGAAAGAGCATATCCCTACATACGAAGGTCATACCACAAGTTAAAGTTTTATGGAGAAACCATGTTATTGAGGAAATGACACGGGAGTTGGAAGCGGAAATGAAAGCGAGATATCCTCATCTTTTGAAACACACCGGTACGTCGTCAATTTCGAGGATGAAATTTCATAAGGAGGGAGGTTGTAAGACTCCAAATTATTAATAAATAAAATTTAATTTCCTCTATTTATCATTTGAAATAGTAAGGGTTGATTTGATTAATGTGGTTAGTTATGGGTAAAATCTTAAATATTTTAAATAAGCGGTGGTTATAAAATATTCATTGTTGTCGGGAATATTAGTTTGGTGCGTGAAATATTCTTCTTTTAATATTAAATGCATTGCATGAGTCTTTTATGGACCCCATAATGAAAAGCGATTGGATGAAGAAAGCGACAAGTATAAGTTGTTTATAAATAGCGGCGTGGTTATTCTGAATTAACAACATTGGAATACGGTGGTTAAAAACACGATGTCTGGCGTTGTTGCCGCGATGGCTATGCGGTATTGCACCAATTATTGATTCTTACGTGAAGGCCTTTACTCGATAAATTGTCACGATGAATTCTTTTATTCGATTATTTTATTTTATTGATTCAATAATTGATGCGTTGATATTTTATATTCTTGTTATTTGAATAATTGTCACTACTGCACTATTTTTTCCATTATCGAAGCAATAATTCATATTATCTGAATAATATTATTAGAAAATATTATTGGCAATGTCTAGAAAGTTACATCTAAGGAGATGTTTGGTCACTAATTGCGGCGCCCGAGGTGAGGAGAAATTCTTATTGGAAAGCCCTGCTCTTCCTGAGGAGCGGCACAGTTTGCCGATCTTGTGATTCTGTAATATTATTTGTGAATAATTAATTATTGATTTATATGATGAAAAAAAATATTGATTTTATGTGGTTATAGATGGAGAAAATTTTTAAAGTGACAATTGTTAAAAATTGATATTTTATCTTTTACGATAAAATAATATTTTATTATATATATAATAATGATGATATTTTTACAATGAATGTGGGATATATGAGTATATGAGGAGGAAGAGTATTTTTGTTGCAAAAGTTGTTTAAAACATGTTAAACATGTATGTGGGCCCATTTCTTGATTGAAATTTGATTATAGCACATAAAATCATTGGTTTATGGATTTGGTCGATTTTGTTTTGGAATTTGGAAAAAATTTCTTACGCAAAAGTTGTAGAAATTAAATTTCCTATAAAAATTAGCGAGATTGATTTTTACGATAAAAGGCTATTTATTATGAATTATTGAAGTTAAAATTCTGAATAATTGATTTTTGGAAGTTTTAAATATTTATAATTAGAAAAACATTTTTTTATTTTTTGGCTACACTAACATGTGCAAAGTCTTTGAAGTTCGAAAATCTAGTGGCGTGGGAAATTTAATTAATAATATTAATATTTTATTAAATTTTCTACTTTTGATGTTCTAAGCATTTTCTATAAATAGGGTCTTGGGTTAGAATTAAAAATCACACGAAACTAAAGATTTCTCTCTCTTTCTCTCTACTATAATATCGAGCGTATTTTGTGAGTATTCTAGTACTTTGAGTATTGCTTATCTGGTCTGAAGTTCTTTCGACCTTATATCCATTATTCCAGTCGGAATCTTATTCTTTTCCGAGGTAAGGGATGTTATTTTATTAGAAAATGATATTATTTATTCAATATCATTATCTTTAAAATATTGGTGAAATTTTTATCAAATTTGGAACTTTTTCATGTCGGGGTTTCTTATTCACGAGTTACTATTCAGAGTTCTTATTCACAAGTACTATTCACGAAGCGTGATGATCTTTTTTGAAATTTCTATCTTTTAGTGTCGAGTTACTTATTCACGTATCGGCCTTTATTCATAAATCTGACCTTATTCATAGAAAAATGAAATTTTCTTCTTTTTGTCCAAAATATCTATTACGGATACTAGCTTTGATTGTATCCATGTTTTGATCATTCTTGAATTTTACTCCTTATGATTATTTATGAGGTATTTTTGGACATGGAATAGGTAAATCTGAATCCTTAATATTTATTCTTTTGTTTCCTTTGGATTCGTTTTCTTTAAAATATTTTCATCATCCTCGGTCTAAATGATGATATAATTGAATATCTTTGGCGTGTAATGCAAAGATGAATGATTTTATGATGAATATCTTTGGCACATGTGCAAAAGATGAGCAGTGTTTAGATGAACATGACCAGGTGATGAATATCTTTGGCTTGTAGGTGCAAAGATGAATATTTGATTCGAGATATATATTGATTGATGTTACGGGGATAAAAGATGAGCGATGAACTTTTATATTCATATATAGAAGATAGTAGATTTCATTCTCTCTTAACTCTTCTAATGAATTATTATTTCATTGCGAATATTGATTTAAAACTTGTTGTCTATTGTATTCTATTAGATTTTTCCTGTTGAAGACTAACGATAATTTTTTACGTATTATCTTAGTCATAATGTTCTTCTCTTGGGCTAGTTGAGCTCACCATTTTCCTTTTTGTTCCATTTTTCTTCTCGGGGAGGCGAGAATGTAGCGAATACTAGTTGGGGTATGGAATGATGGTTCTAGAAGTTATTTTAGTAGTCCTCACCATTTTGTAAAATAATGTATCAATAATTGAAATGAGGACTTATTTGAGTGTGGATATTGTCTAGATGACAATATTTGTATTTAAACTCACAGATTTTATGTTGTATTAATAAAGTTGTAGTTGTTTTTGTACCATGTATTTTGAAGACTTTCGGAATGGGTGTTGTATACTGTTTTGGGGGCGATATCACATCAATTACTCCTCGGGCAGGCGGATTCTGCGGAGGCTGGGTGTCCCGATCTTGGTCTCTGCCTTCTTCTCTCGGTGCCACTTCGGTATCCCGACCGGCTACATACTGAACTAGTTGACCATTCTGAACGTTCTTCTCGATCATGTCCATCAAGTTGTTGCATGCCTCTGTCGAATGTCCGGTGCTTTGGTGGTACTCACAAAATTTGTCTTGACCCCTCCTCCCTGGTTTGGTTCGCCTCGAGCATGGCTCATAGAAGGAATTATTTTTTATCTCTTCCAAGATTTTCGCCCGATCCTTGGTGAGGGGGGTGTAAACTTTGCTGACATTACGATTAGGAAATGGAGGTTGGCTGCTTCCTGATCCTCCTCTATTGTAAGTGTTCTTACCCGAATTATCCGATCTCCACTGGTTGTTATCCGAGCGCTGATAACTCGGTTTGTCCCGATCCTTTGATTTCTCGTAAGATTGAGAATGTGGTTTGAAATTTCCCATGGCTTCTTCTATTGTTATGAACCTTTCGGCCCAATGGAAGGCTTCGGTCAGATCTGCAATAGGGTTGATCACCAAATCTTTCATCAATTTCTTGGACCTCCCAATATCCAACCCCGTCGTGAAAAATCCCAAGGCTTGTGGGGAGTTCAACTCCGCTACCGAACCCACAGCCTCCCGAAATCTCTTCACGTACTGACCTAGGGTTTCGTCCGACTTCTGTCTGACCTGCATGAGGGAAGCAGTTATTTTACCCCGTCTTCTGTTACTCCCGAACCGAGCATGGAACTTTTCTCTAAGGTCATTCCACGATCTGATCGATCCGGCTGCCAAGGTTCCCATCCATTCTCGGGCATTCATTTTCAGCATTGTAGCGAACATATAGCATTTGGCTGCATCCGAATGCCCATAGTAAGACATCAGACGGTCATATCCATCCGAATGATCGTAAGGGTCACCTATCCCATCATACGTATCCATCGGGGGCATCTTCTTTTTTGGATCGGCCGTGACTTGATTTATCTCTGGGGAGAAGGGCGATCCAGGACATCCTGAAGAGGTCCCGATCGGACTCTTAGCTGCTAGTAGTTTCTCAAGTTCTGTGACTCTTCGGGCGAGGGGATCGGCCTCCTCTTTACGAGGGGACGAATGATGTCTGTCCCGCTCGTATTCGGGCGACGCGATCCTCCTCTTTTGATCTGACCTTCCTGGGTGTTTGGATCTTCTGTCATCCGTTCGACTCCTCCTTCGGCTTCGTCCTTCTCGGGAACGACTCAGTGGTCAGCTCCTTTCTTTTCTAGCCTCATCCCGTCGGGGTGATCGGGATCGGCTGGGACATCTGCGCCTCTTCGAGCAGGCTTCCTGCTCTCCGGCCATCTTAGCCATCTGGGCCTCGAGTTCTTCCTGTTGCAGCCGTTGTGCCAATATAACATCTTTGTTATGCTCCATCTTCCTTTTCAGGATGAACTCCCGTTAGTCTCGGCTACCATGTCCTCTTTTTTGCCTCGCGAGGGCCCGAGAGTGATTTTCATCGGCCTGACTCGCTTGATGGGGCATGTGTTGACTATCATGGAAGAGCTTACGTCGGAGGGAAGGGGCTGGTACCTCTTGAACCTCCAGAATTTTAGACCCCAGTCGGTCCTTCACCGACCCCTTCACCTGTGTGGTGTGGTGTGACTGCTGGGTTTTTGCCTTTTCCTGGGCTGAGGCATTATTCTCCTTACTCGCCATATCCTGCTGTCGGAAAAGTTGGTAGTGATTGTAAAAAAGCACTAAAGCCCTCCTTCTAGTGCCAATGCTAACGTCAAGTTTCGTCGGCGCGTCCAATCACAGAATCCACGCGCTAGAACCTGCACAATAACAGTTCACACAGAAGCTTGACGGGTTGTGCCACCGGGGGATAGCTCCGGTGTGAGAATGAGTACAAGCCGTTCACAAGGTTTAACAATGGAGGCTAAGTGTTTAGTGCTCAAAAGTAGGTATTACCTGTTAATTGTAGTTAAGCCTTGTATTTATAGCCATTCTTCTCTCCCAAGAGCCCCTCTCCGAGTCGGTATAGGACTCCTAAATACGTTAGTTACCCATATTTGGGTCCAACACAATCTCCTTAAAAGGTGTAAGTAGAATCCCTTTCCAATACTACCTTTCGAGTTACCTTATTAGAATATAGTTAGGGTTAGAACCCTTAACCACGTAAACCCCTTATCACTCCCAACTGCGTATATGGGCCTTGTTATTTGCCACAGTGCCCAACCCATCAGACATCATACACCATTCCGGGCTTCGGCCCAAAAGACGCGAAGGCCCGACCCCGACCTCCCTGATCACAACTAGATTCCGGCCTAATGGGCTCAGATATCCAAACCCGAATATCCTCGACATCCTATATGCCTTCGGCTATATCGGACCAACCTCACCTATTCCAGCCTAGGCCTACAGCTAACATGATGGTCGGTAAAACACTCTCGAACAAGTACTAACGTGCAGGATATCTCCTGTTACCACTAATTGAAAAACGTGAATCTCCTGACTCCTGTTACTTGTTAACATGCAGGATATCTCCAATATCATACATATAAATATATAATACTATTACCGAAAGAATCATGATTCGTTTTTGAAAAAATAAAGTCGATTCTGGACTTAATAAAATCAAAAAGCTGCTTTAAAAAGCAAGTTTTAGATTAATGTTTTTTTTTCAAAAATAATAATTTTATACAACAAAAAATATGCCCAATAAATTATTCAAAATACATACCCATACATATATGGAATCATAAATAATTAATAATTCGCATAAAGTTTGGCTCTGATATATACCACTGTAAGGTTTTGTGAAAATCAAAGTAGCAATCAAATTGCAAAAATAGCGAAAGCAAAATAAAATCAGATTCTAAAATTTTTCACAAACCAATAACTCGGATCATCCTTTATGCATATTATTAATTAAAACGAAGAATAAGAAGTTATGAAATCATACGAATAGTAACTCTTATTCTTCGTTTTAATTAATTAAAATAAGTTACTATTCACGAGTTACTATTCACGATTCTTATTCATGAGTTACTATTCACAAGATACTATTCACTAGAACAAAATATATTTCTTTTCGGTCAAATCATTTTGGGTACAATATTATTCCATGAAGAGATGTACTAATTTTTTCGAATCAGTTGGTTGAAATTATAATGAGAAAAGCTTTTTATATAAAATGAATACTTTTATAAAGTTATTCTATAAATAGAATATATTATATTCTATTATGCATAGTGTTTTTGCATAGTAAAATCTTTTATATTAAATGAATACTTTTATAAAGTTATTCATAAATAGAATATTATATTACTATTATGCGTAGTGTTTTGCATAGTAAAATCTTTTTATATAAAATGTAATACTTTTATAAAGTTATTCTATAAATAGAATATATTATATTCTATTGTGCATAGTATTTTTTATAGTAAAAAATCTTTTTATATAAAATAGAATACTTTATTAAAGTTATTCTATAAATAGAATATATTTTATATTTTATTATGCATAGTGTTTGCATAGTGCTGCAGATAGTATTTGTATAGTAAAAATCTTTTATATAAAATACAATATATTATATTTTATTTAAAGATTTTGCTTTAAATATGGACCGTCCGATTAAAGTAAATCAATGCTGACCGTTCATGGGTTGGTTACTATTCATTCCATTTGTCTACATAAATAGAAACTCATTCTTTCATTATTTCTTTAAATTCACCGAGACTACTGAGAGACGCTATAGAGAATTCTTCTTCTATAATCTTGGCGTGATTTCTTTAGAGTTTAAGAAAACTTTTGAGAGTAGTCTGAAGTTTTCTTCGAGTATATCCTCGCCCTACTAACTAGTCGAATACTCTTATTTGAAAGGTAAATGGATATTATTATGGTAAGGGATATTATTTGTTGTGCACTGTAAGGGGTGTTATTCTTCGTATTCATGAAGAGAACTTCATTATTCCATTCTTTATTATTACATTGAAATAACTTTGTATCGCGATTTACCCTATACTTGGTGGAATGATCTCATATATGGTTTACTGAATACTTGGTGATCTTCTTTTATTATTCCATTCTTTATTATTCATTGGAATAACTTTGTGATGCTGCGGTTTACCCTATACTTGGTGGAATGACCAGAGATATGCGGTTTACCCAATACTTGGTGATCTTCTTCATTATTCCATTCTTTATTATTATGTTGGCATAACTTTGCTTATACGGCAATCCGCATACTTGTGAAATTCTTTTTATTATTCCGCTTCTTTATTATTCGTTTAATATCCTCGCTAATTGTGAATTTCACCGACTTGGTTCCATTATTTATTATTCCGTATTTAATATTCTCGTTTTAATATCTCCGCGGTGTAATTTCACATGACCTAGTTCCATTAATTATTATTACATTGGAATAACTTTGTATGGGATTCTGGTATACCTAGTGAAGTTTGTTGTTATTCCATTCTTTATTATTCTGTTGGAATAACCTGTATATGTGGATTACCGTATACCTGGTGAAGTCTGTTGTTATTTCATTATTTATTATTTCATTCTTTACTATTCTGTCGGAATATCTTGTCTGTGCGTTTTACGCCGGAACTGGTTCCATTATTTATTATTCCACATTTATTATTCTGTTGGAATAACCTGTCTGTGCGAATTACGCACGCATGGTGAAATTCTTCATTTATTCCATTCTTTATTATTATGTTGGAATAACTTTTATCATCTGCCAAGAATCTATATACATGGTGAAATTCTTTTATTATTCCATTCTTTATTATTATGTTGGAATAACTCGCTACATCTGCAATCTTTGCATACATGGTGAAATTCTTTTATTATTTCATTCTTTATTATACTGTTGGTTATGGATTTTACAATTGTATGTCTTTGGCCTGTAGTGCAGAGATGATATGTTGTTGAATATCTTTGGCCTGTAGTGCAAAGATGATCTGTTGTTTGATAGCTTTGACCCGTAGTGCGAAGATGGACAGGTGTATGACATGATCATGACCACTAGTGATAATAACGAATATCTTTGGCCGTAGTGCATGGATAATTCAATGATGTGATTGGCAGGATCATGACCATTAGTTAACAGTTGAATGTCTTTGGCCGTAGTGCACTGACAGACAATTGATTGGTATGATCATGACCATTGGTTTTATAGTTGAATATCTTTGGCCCGTAGTGCAAAGATAGACAACTGATTCATATGATCATTGTTATTACATTTGAATAACTTCAGCCTTTGGGGTAAGGATATTGAGTAAACATTCTATTAATCCTTTGTGGCAAGGAGAAACTGTTGATTTACATGATTATAAATATGAATTGTGAACTTAATTAAAATCTTTAGTGGTTCAGATGAAGACAGGTGATGAAAGTTCTCTTTGTCTTGGGTACAACGAAGAACTGTTGATGAGTATTACAGGAATGAAATATTAACGATGGACTTTTAATTTGGAGGAGAAAGTAGACATTATGTTCTACTTGACTCTTCTAATGGATTGTTGATTCCGCTGCAATTATGGTTGAAAAGTTTTATTATCTACCATATGTTCTAAATCTCTGATTTATTATTGACAAAAGCTATTGATAATTTAATTATCTTTAGTTATGATATTCTTTACTGGGCTAGTTGTGCTCACCCTTTTGCTTTACAATTCCTTTCAAGTAATAAGAGTGTAGCTGGGTCGAGCGGGGATAACAGGAAAATAGTGTGATGGTCCGAGACTGTCGAAGTTTCTCAATACATTATAAAATGGCATGACTTGCAACAGATAATTGTATTGAGGACCTAAGATGTATGTGTCGTATTTTATACGTTACTTAATAATTGATTTTGGCGAAAAACAATTGGGTGATGAGAACCCGACTTTGAAAGTGTCAAAAGTACACCTCATTAGAATAAACAAGATAGTAATCTTCTTTGGGGTCTTGAAATATGTGCTGCTGTATTTTATATGGCATTGTAATAATTTGAGTTTGGAAACGATCTACGAGACAATATTGTATTAAAACTCACAGTTAACTGTTGTCGTACTCTTCACGACAGTTCAACAGTTGTATAAATGAAGTTTGTATTTAATTTTTATAGTGTGATATCTGGCGACTCAAGATGGGTGATGTATTCCTGTTTTGGGGGCGTCATAGTTGTTGTGTTAATGCTTTAGTAAATGGATCTGTAATATTGTCTTGAGAGTCCACACGCTCGAGGGTGACGTCTCCTCATTCAATGATCTCTTTGATCAAATGAAACCGCCGCAACACGTGTTTGGATTTCTGATGAGACCTGAGTTCCTTATCCTGCGCAACAGCTTTGGTGTTGTCACAAAATAAAGGTACTGGTCCTGTAATGCTAGGAACCACACCAAGTTCAGTAATGAACTTCTTCATCCAAACAACTTCCTTTGCAGCTTCACTTACAGCTATGTACTCTGCCTCTGTCACTGAATCAACAACTGTTTGTTGTTTGGAACTCTTCTAACTCACTGCGCCACTGTTTAAGGTAAACACATACCCCGAAACGGATTTACTTTCATCTTGGTCTGTTTGAAAACTTGAGTCTGTGAAGCCCTCTAGTTTCAATTCAGATCCACCGTAGACAAGAAATACATCCTTAGTTCTTCTTAAGTACTTTAGGATATTTTTCACTGCCTTCCAGTGTTCTTCTCCTGAATTCGACTGATATCTGCTTGTTACACTAAGTGCATGAGCGACATCTGGTCTAGTACATATCATACCGTACATGATAGATCCTATTGCTGAAGCATAAGGAATCTTACTCATACGGTCTCTCTCTTCAGGTGTCTTTGGGGCCTGTTTCTTGGAGAGATATATTCCATGGCTCATCGGCATGAGACCTCTTTGGGAATTTTCCATGCTAAACTTCTTCAGCATCGAATCAATGTACGTTCCTTGGGATAAGCCAAGCATCCTCTTAGATCTATCTCTATAGATCTTTATCCCCAAAATATAGGATACTTCTCCCAAGTCCTTCATGGAGAAGTGTTTAGATAACCAGATTTTAATTGATTGTAGCATAGAATATCATTCCCTATCAGTAATATATCATCAACATATAATACGAGGAATGAAATAGCGCTTCCACTAACCTTCTTGTACACACATGGTTCATCCTCATTTTTGATAAAATCAAACTCTTTGATTGTCTCATCAAAATGGATGTTCCACATACGAGAAGCTTGCTTCAATCCATAAATGGATCGTTGTAGCTTACAGACTTGATTTGTTCCAACCTTTGAAATAAATCCCTCTGGTTGTATCATATACACATCCTCCTCAAGTTTCCCATTGAGGAAGGCCGTTTTCACGACCATCTGCCAGATTTTGTAGTCATGGTAAGCTGCAATCGTAAGCAAAATCCGAATGGACTTAAGCATTGCTACTGGTGAAAAGGTTTCGTCGTAGTCAACTCCTTGTCTTTGTTTGAAACCTTTTGCGACCAGTCGGGCCTTATAGGTCTCTACCTTGCCATCTGCTCCAGTCTTTCTTTTAAAGACCCATTTACACCCAATAGGCTTAATGCCTTCAGGTGGTGAAACCAAAGTCCATACTTGGTTTTCATACATGGAGTCCATCTCGAATTTCATGGCTTCTTGTCACTTCTTTGAGTCTTTACTACTCATAGTCTGTTCGTAATTCAATGGATCATCATCATCTATGATGCATACCTCATCATCATCCTCTATGACAAATCCATACCTATCAGGTATCTTCGGTACTCTTCCAGATTTACGAATAGGGTGTGGTACAGAAGGAATATCTACTTGGTTAGGTACCTCACTTTGATCTGTAGTATTTTGTGGTTCTTGAACCTCTTCAAGATATATCTTACTCCCACTGACCCCTTCAAGGATAAACTCCTTTTTCAAGAAGGCAACATGTTTCACAACAAACACCTTTTGATTAGTTAGATGATAGAAATAATACCCTGATGTTTTTTAGGGTATCCCACAAATCTACATTTGTCAGATCTAGTCTGTAGCTTATCGTTTTCAAACTTTTTGACATAAGCTGGACAACCCCAAGTCTTAACATGCTTAAGATTTGGTTTCCTCCCTGTCCATAACTCATATGGGGTCTTGGGGACGGATTTTGTAGGTACCTTGTTAAGTAGGTATCATTGGATTCTAGGGCATATCCCTGAAAAGAAAAGCTGGAAGGTCGGTAAAAAGCTCATCATGGATCGAACCATGTCCAACAATGTTCGATTTCTCCTTTCGATACACCATTCATCTGTGCATGAACCACAGTGGAGTCCATTGTGAGATTATACCATTTTCTTTGAGACAATTGAGAAACTCACCACTTAAGTATTCTCTTCCTCGATCAGATCGAAGAATCTTAATACTCTTACCAGTTTGCTTCTCTACTTCACTTTTGAACTCTTTGAACTTTTCAAATGATTCAGATTTGTATTTCATTAAATACACATATCCAAATCTTGAGTGATCGTTAGTGAATGAAATAAAATAAGAATACCCTCCTCGTGCATTCGTTGTCATAGGTCCACATACATCTATGTGTACCAACGCTAACAACTCTGTAACTCTCTCTCCTTTTTCACTAAAAGGAGATTTAGTCATTTTGCCCATGAGACAAGATTCACAAGTTGGATATGATTCAAAATCCGATAGCTCTAGCAGCCCATCTTTATCTGACTTGGATAATCTTGTTTCATTAATATAATAGAAAGTCTACTGTGCCACCACCGAAGGTATAATTAACATCATCTCTTTTCCTTTTCTTAGTTTGTTTAATTTGAAGTATATTTTCATGCAAGTCAAGTATATAAAGTCTATTTCGCAAATTACCAACACCATATAAAATATTATCATTATAAATAGAACAACCATTGTTCTTTATTATAATGTTAAAACCATCCATATCCAATACGAGAGATAGAAATAATGTTTCTAATGATATTTGGAACAAAATAACAATTATTTAAATTAATGAACTTGCTCAGTAAAAGTCTAAACAATAAGTCCCTACAACTAATGTAGCAACCTTTGCTTTATTTCCCACTCGTAGGACGACCTCATCCTTGTTCGACTTTTTATAATTACGACCATTCTCCACGATATTATTACATATGAGAACCACAAACCGGTATCCATACCCAAATAGAAGATTGACTTTCGGAAAAATTAATTTCATTCATAAACAAACCTTGATTAGGATTCGAAGCTTCTCCAAGCTTCTTCTGCTTTTGTTACGCAAGATAATCCTTGCAGTTCCTCATCCAGTGACCCGGCTTGTTGTTGAATGGAAGCAAATTCCTTTGATAAATTTGGATCGGGTTTCTTTTGATCCTTCACTTTCGCCTTTCCCTTAGCCTTCTTGGATTTCTTCTTTTGAGAAGATACCACGGGCCTCTTCCTTTTCTAAGAATCATCTACCCGATGAAGACATGGTTCTTCTTGGATGGGAAGTGACCTTGGCCGATTTTCAACATGTTAAGTAATTGAGCAAAGTGACATCTAACTTATTCATTTGAAAATTCACAACAAATTATGAGAAGGTGTCCGGGAGTGAGTATAAAGACTAAATCTTAACTCAACTCCCCATCCATGCATTAACCCAAGTCAGTCCAAGACGTTCAATCAGTTGATCATTTTAAGACATGAGTCTCAATCTAGTACCCTCGATTATCCGAGATTGGAAGAGCTCTCTTAGATATTTCATATCTAGTCGTCTACTTTGCTTTCACCATACAACTCTTGAAGGCGCGGATAGCATAGTAGGAGCATTCATGGTTTCATCTTGTGACTGAAGCTCGTTATTCATGGATGCGAAGCGTAATGCATTGAGCAGCGAATGCATCATCTTGCCACTTTTAAAAGTAGCAATCTCTTCCTTAGAGGTTTGTCTCTTCGCAACTTTTTTGCAGTGCAGGCGAATTTAGACATAAGAAATCTTTTCAACAAAGGAGAACAATTCTCAAATTCCTTAACCAAATCAGTATAATTCTATTAAAATCCGGTTTGTTAGCATCAAGTATGCTTCTGCAATGAAATTAGTGAATGTGACATTTTTAAAATTACGCATGTAAAAAGACAATATTTTAGCAAACATTTATTTAATTAATTACCAAAATAAATTAGATCTTATTTTATATTGGTATTTCCCACTATTTTCTTCAAACTATATTACCCTCATTTATATAGTCCGGCAAAATCTAATTAAAATTTTTGTTAGTGAGAATAAGGATCCCATTTCAAATATATATAGCCTTGTGGTGAGACAACAAACTATATATAAATAAATAGGTAGACAACTCCTTGTCATCATCATGTAATTCCTTATGTTTTGTCTCTTAGATTATTTTGATCAAGTGGTGGAACATCCGAATTAAAATTATCTAAGTTAAGTCCAACCAAGTACTTCCATATATTCAAAAAAGAAAAATATTGTCCTTGTGGTGACACAAGAAAACAATATTATTCAATTTTCTTTATAAGCATCAAATGTGATAAATTAACATCTTAAATACTTAATATTTGCCTTGTGGTGACACAACAAACTCATATTAAATATTTGATACTTTATTAATTTTATCATGCTAGAAGGCGACGTTCGATATTCTAAATATCTTTGAACGCTTAAGACTTAATATATAAAAATTTTGAGGATTTGTTATTATTTGTCTCATCTTGTTTAACGCAGCATGCAAATATATATATATATATATATATATATATATATATATATATATATATATATAATACGCGTATATTATTAAACATGCGAATCATGTTTGTATAATATATAATATATATAATACTAGCATGCACATATAGAATACTATATTCTACCCAGATTGATTATGGACTTTTATTCTAGTTTGGTTCACTAGAGCCACTAAGTGAACCAAAAGGTCAAACCCTAGGGTGCAAGAATAAACATTTAAATATAACTATTACATTTAAACCCGGGCTCCATTACAAACGGGTCTTCGAACTCTCCTTGCTCCTTGATCGCCGGGTCTTCAAAAAAAAATTTCTAACTAATCCTATCACATAAACTATTTAATTTAAATAGAAACATTGATCAGCAGTCAAGGAGAAGTACATAGGAGAGAGATAGAATTTACATCAAGAAGAAAACTAGAAAAGACGATGTACGCAAACCCCATTTAATAAAATCCATTCATTCAAACATCCAACCAAAATAAATCCAATCACATTGGTCAATAGTCCATAATCAATTCCATTTATTATCATACATATCATCATATGTATCAATAAATAAAATATTCATCTTATGAATTAAAATCATTCCATATATATATGAGTATCATTTAATGGGCAATTTTAAAATTACATGAAATCCAATTTCAAGATTAAAATAAACTCTTTATTTTAATTATAAAATTATTACGAATATTATATATATATATATATATATATATATATATATATATATATATATATAATATAACCGTACGCTGGATATTAACCGTTCGGTAATATATATTAGTACTAACAGATTATATATATATATATATATATATATATATATATATATATATATATATATATATATATATATATATATATTAGTACTACCATATTATATATTTATAAGTACTAACATATTATATATTTATAATAGTACTAACATGCAGGATATCTCCTGTTACCACTAATTGGAAAACGTGAATCTCCCGACTCCCGTTACTTGTTAACATGCAGGATATCTCCAATATCATACATATAAATATATAATACTATTATCGAAGGAATCATGATTCGTTTTTGAAAAATAAAGTCAGTTACGGACTTAACAAAATCAAAAAAAGTTTTAAAAACAGGTTTCGTTAATGTTTTTTTTTTCAAAAATAATAATTTTATATAACAAAAAAAATGCTCAATAAATTATTCAAAATACATACACATACATATATGGAATAATAAATAATTAATAATTCGCATAAAGTTTGGCTCTGATACCACTGTAAAGTTTTGTAAAAATCAAAGTAACAATCAAATTACAAAAATAACGGAAGCAAAATAAAATCAGATTTTAAAATTTTTCACAAATCAATTACCCGGATCATCCTTTATGCATATTATTAATTAAAAGCGAAGAATAAGAAGTTATGGAATCATACCAGCATGTAGAATCCCGAGCTTCCAGCAGTGCGAGTTCACCTTCTACTTTTCCGCTATCTCCTTGAATCTCCGGATAGATTTTTTCCTTTGATCAATGTTAGCCACCCAAGTGTATGACCTCTAGAGGTGATCCACCAAAGAAGAATAATTTTCAACAAGAATGGTGTATTGGTTCAAACCCTAGTTTTTCTTATCTCTATAAAAAAAGGAGGCATACTCTTCAACTATTGGAATTACTTATCTTTGATATCTGATATAAGACTCCTCTTATAAAGATATCAGGTAACCGTATTTAATTAAAATAAAGTATTATTTATTTAATTAAACTCTTTTAATTAAATGGGCTCCCTAATCCTATTAGGGATAATTAATTAAACTCATTTAACTAATTTTTCCCTCCTAATCCTATTAGGAATAAATGAGAGTACTTATATTAAATTAATTCTTAAACTCTTTTAGAAATTAAAATAATAATAATTGTAATAATATTAATAAGACTCCTCTTATTAATTTATATTTAATATTTTAAAATAATAATATTACGCTTATTTAATTTATCCTATCATCATAGATTAAATTAAATATACTTAACATATTATTACGATTATGCCATTAACTTCTTAAAAAATTATTCTTCCTTTTATGGTGTGACCCTTTAGGTTCTCCATATTAAACCGGTTGTGAATAAATCAATTAGAACAATTCTAATCTTATTTAAATAAATAAATTAAACGATTAATTTATTTAAATGAATAATATTTATTCTACAATAGGGATAAACCTCCCTAACGATCAACGACTTTTCAGATAATATAGATTTCAACATTAATCATAAAAGAACCTTTGAGTTAATAGTTACCGTACAATTCAATCATTCCACCATACAATGTCCCAATTAAATATAAAACATGGAAGTACTGTCAAGTCTTATTTTATTTAATTATATGTATTTCGATTCCTAAATGCACAACTTCTAATGAATGCAAATTAGAAACTACTTTCTAAATTCATTCCACCTTGGCCAAGGATTCTTGGGTTGTCATTTATCGAATCACATAAGACATTTCTTTTCTTTTACTAGAAGTGGTAGATTCTTTATTGATCATTCATTATCTTCATATATAACTTATTACACCCAAGTATACCCTTTGATATATTCTAAGAGTCTTAAGGAATAAGTCAAAGTGTAATTCATTATATATAAGATACTATGATGATCTCAAGTCTAAGGATCATTTGTACTACTATCACTACAAGAATTTCTATGGACAGGCAAGTAAAACTCCATTAGGTATTCCTTAGCTAGTCACGTTCAGTGAACTTATTCTCTAATAAGCACCTACATACTTGCTTTAGTGTCTCCACACAAATGATCATGAGAACAATCATCCTCATCCAATGAGCAAGCAACGTACGTACCAATATATCCGGATTCACTAATCCCCTTTTTAGTAATCCATTGATTGGGAACATTTTAGTTTTAAGCTATCTAAGAATTTAGATCTCATTAGCATGATCTCATCATGATTCTAAAAGCATTGCTTAAAACTATGAGTTTATCACATATTATCAAAACAGCACCATGTAGATAATAAATGCCTTCAATGAATAATTCTTTTATTAATAAATAAATAAGATTGATTACAAAGTATAAATGCTTTATCATCATACATGATTGGCTTGTATGCATACTACTTTCAATCTCCCACTTGCACTAAAGTCAATCGCTGTGGTATCTCATACACATCTTCTCTAAGTGACGATCAAACTTTTGTTGTGTTAACGCTTTAGTAAATGGATCTGCAATGTGAAGCCCCCAAAATAGGTATACATCACCTATTCAATACAGCAAAAATACATGGGCTGCGAATCTACAAATACAAACTTAAATATACAACATGATTTGTGAGTTTTAATACAAATATTGTCTTCTGGCATGTATTCAAACTCAAAATAAGTCTTCAATACATTTATTATCACACTATTTCACGCAATAGTGAGGACTACTAATGCTGACCATATGGATGGTCAATCCATTTCCCAACTAGTCCAAAATATATTCTCATTTCACAGAGAGAACATTGAAAGAAAGGTGAGCTCAACTAGCCCAAAGAAGAAATATTATGACTAAGATAATGCGAGAATAAATTATCCTTAACCTTCAACAATATAACAACCGATAGAATATAATAGACAACAAGTTTTAGATCAACAAGCTGCAATGGAATAAGTAATCCATTAGAAGAAAGTCAAGTAGAGCATAAAATCTACTATCTTCTATGATTTAAAAGGTTTTCATCACTTTTATCACCGAGACTCAAACAATAAATAATCCACATCATTAAATCATCCATGCACTACATGCCAAGGATATTCTTTAGTATCACGACCACGAATTATCCATGCACTACGGGCCAAAGATAATCGTGTTTTCATCAATGGTCCTGATCATGCCATAAAATAATTTATCTTTCCACCCTTGGCCGAAGAGAATCCATAGTCATAATCATACCAAAAACTGTCCATCAATGCACTACGGGCCAATGAGGACTTTTTCTACATCATTTGTAACATTACGGTCATGATTATACCGAATAATTCCTGGTCATAATCATACCAAGTCCATCTATGCACTACAGGCCACAGATGACTTTCAACATAATATAAGCATGAGGATGATGACAATTCAATAAAATAAGTTCAAGAATAAATTTTAAAGATTTATAAAATAATTTATCCAGGAATCAATAACGTCCAAATTGTAAACATGATACTGCTTTGTGGAGGAAAATTCAAGAATGCTCATAAGAATATTTTCATGAAAAGATACTGGATGAAACACAAATATCCAGGATATTCTACTAATTTCATGGAGCATAGAAGCCAAAACTTTAACCAACTGAGTATAATAGAATATATGAAACTGCAAAATGAATTTTCGCCCGCTATGCGGTAATCCACGTAGACAGATCATTTCAACAGAATAATAAATAATCGAATAATAGAAGAATTTCACCATGTATGCGGTACTTTGCATAGACAGGTTATTCCAATATAATAATAAATAACGGAACCAGGTCATGCGTAATCCATGCGATGTGATATATTCAATGAGAATATTAAAGAATGGAACCAAAAATGCGTAATCCGTCTGCAGACGGGATATTCCAACGAAATATTAAAGAATGGAACCAGTCACGCGTAATCCGCACATACAAGATGTTCCAACAGAATAATAAAGAATGGAATAACAACAGAATTCACCATGCATGAGATAGACCGCACAGACAGGTTATTCCAATAAAATAATAAAGAATGGAATAACAACTTAATTCACCAGGCATGCGATAAACCGCATAGACAGGTTATTCCAACAAAATAATAAAGAATGGAATAACAACTTAATTCACCAGGCATGCGATAAACCGCATAGACATGTTATTCCAATAAAATAATAAAGAATGGAATAACAGAAGAATTTCACCATGTATGCGGTAATCCATATTGACATGTTATTCCAACATAATAATAAAGAATGGAATAACAACCCTTACGAGTATTGAAAGAAAATAACTCTCTTCATGAATACGAAAGAATAATACCCCTTACCTTAAAAAAAAGAGTATTCCGACGGTAGGGCGGAGATATACTTGAAGAAAACTTGCACTATTTTCTACACTCAAAACTTTCTTAAACTTTAAAGAAACACGCTCAAGATTATAGAAGAAGAATTCTCTGAATTTCTGGTGTGATTTTCAATTCTAACTAAGCATCCTATTTATAGGAGAATGGAAAGGATATTATGTTGCACTATGCAATAAAATATAATATATTCTATTTATAATCAAATAAAACAAAATTTTATAAAAAGTATTATGTTTTATATAAAAAGTTTTTACTATGCAAACACTATGCAGGTACTATGCAAATACTATGCATAATATAATATAATATATTTTATTTAAAATCTAATAAAATAAATAACTTTATAAAAGTATTACATTTTATGTAAAAAAAATTTACTATCTGAAAACACACTATAGAGTGCATTTATCACGAATACTATGCGTAATAAAATATAATATATTTTATTTAAAATCTAATAAAATAAATAACTTTATAAAAGTATTCTATTTTATATAAAAAAGATTTTACTATCTGAAACACAATCGCAGTAACTATGTAAACACTATGCATAATAAAATATAATATATTCTATTTATAATCAAATAAAACAAAACTTTATAAAAGTATTATGTTTTATATAAAAAAATTTCTATTTTATTATATTTATAATAATAAAATAAAATTTATCACCATTATTATAATTCACAATATTAATCGACCAGGTCGTTCCCAGGAAAGAGGGGGCTTTCCAATAAGGAAGTCTCCCTATTGACGCGTAATTAGGTGACCAAACCTCTCATTGACAGAACTACTAGACATCGTTAATATTGCAAATAATAATATTAATAACTTCGTCGTCTCAATTATTAATTTAATAATATATAAAATATCAATAATAATTGAATCAAATAACGTGAGATCTTGTGCAACAATTCATCGTAGCAATAATTGAACAAAACGGGTGACTTCTCACGTAAGCATCAATAATCAATACTGAGTGTGCTTTATACAACCACGCGTATTACTATACTTTTACTACTGAGTAGTTCAACAGTTTTAATAGTAAACTTCTGCCGTTATTTTCATAAAAATATTTTTGTCATTTTCTCAATCCGACAATAATTCTATTGTGGGGTCCACCAATTATTGTACCGTCGTACGAATATTCTCCGACAAAAAGAATATTCCCCGACCAATCGAATATTATACAACAACTTGCATAATTTTCAAAATTTATAAATATTACCCACAACTATAACATTATCTCAAATCCACACCATAATTTTGAAAAAAAATATTTCGAGAAAATTAAATCTTTATTCGTAAAATTTGGGATTTTACATGCAATATTATCTTGAGAGTCCACACGCTCCAGGGTGATGTCTCCTCTTTCAATGATCTCTCTGATCAAATGAAACCATCGCAACACGGGTTTGGATTTACGATGAGACACAGGTTCCTTAGCTTTAGCATAATGACTCGGTGTTGTCACGAATAAAATTACTAGTCTGTAATGCTAGGAACCACACCAAGTTCGGTAATGAACTTCTTCATCCAAATAAACTTCCTTTAGCGACTTCACATGCGACTATGTACTCTGCCTCATCATCCTTTGAATCGAAGCTGTTTTTCATTTGAAACTCTTTTTAACTCATCAAGCCACTGTTTAAGGTAAACACATTCCCCGAAATGGATTTACTGTCATCTTGGTCTGTTTGAAAATTTGAGTCTGTGAAGCCCTCGAGTTTTAATTCAGACCCATCGTAGATAAGAAATACATCCTTAGTTCTTCTTAAGTACTTTAAGATATTTTTCACTACCTTCCAGTGTTCTTCTCCTGAATTCGACCGATATCTGCTTGTTACACTAAGTGCATAAGCGACACATATCATACCGTACATGATAGATCCTATTGCTGAAGCATAAGGAATCTTACTCATACGGTCTCTCTCTTCAGGTGTCTTTGGGGCCTGTTTCTTAAAGAGATGTATTCCATGGCTCATCGGCATGAGACCTCTTTTGGAATCTTCCATGCTAAACTTCTTTAGCATCGAGTCAATGTACGTTCCTTGGGATAAGCCAAGCATCCTCTTAGATCTATCTCTATAGATTTTTATCCCCAAAATATAGGATACTTCTCCCAAGTCCTTCATGGAGAAGTGTTTAGATAACCAGATTTTAATTGATTGTAGCATAGAATATCATTCCCTATCAGTAATATATCATCAACATATAATACGAGGAATGAAATAGCGCTTCCACTAACCTTCTTGTACACACATGGTTCATCCTTATTTTTGATAAAATCAAACTCTTTGATTGTCTCATCAAAAAGCGGATGTTCCACTTACTGAAGCTTGCTTGAATCCATAAATGGATCGTTGTAGAAGCTACAGGACTTGATTTGTTCCAACCTTTGAAACAAATCCTCCGGTTAGTATCATATACCCATCCTCCTCAAGTTTCCCATTGAGGAAGGTCATTTTCACGACCATCCGCCAGATTTACGTGAAATCATGGTAAGTCGCAATCGTATAAGCAAAAATCCGAATGGACTTGAGCATTACTCTTTGGTGAAAAGGTTTCGTCGTAGTCAACTCCTTGTCTTTGTTTGAAACCTTTTGTGACCAGTCGGGCCTTATAGGTCTCTACCTTGCCATCTGCTCTAGTCTTTCTTTTAAAGACCCATTTACACCCAATAGGCTTAATGCCTTCAGGTGGTGAAACCAAAGTCCATACTTGATTTTCATACATGGAGTCCATCTCGGATTTCATGGCTTCTTGCCACTTCTCTGAGTCTTTACTACTCATAGCCTATTCGTAATTCAATGGATCATCATCATCTATGATGCATACCTCATCGTCATCCTCTATGACAAGTCCATACCTATTAGGTATCTTCGGTACTCTTCCAGATTTACGAATATGGTGTGGTGCAGAAGGAATATCTACTTGGTTAGGTACCTCACTTTGATCTGTAGTATTTTGTGGTTCTTGAACCTCTTCAAGATATATCTTACTCCCACTGACCCCTTCAAGGATAAACTCCTTTTCCAAAAAGTCAGCATGTTTCACAACAAACACCTTTTGATCAGTTGGATGATAGAAATAATACCCCGATGTTTCTTTAGGGTATCCCACAAATCTACATTTGTCAGATCTAGTCTGTAGCTTATCGTTTTCAAACTTTTTGACATAAGCTGGACAACCCCAAGTCTTAACATGCTTAAGATTTGGTTTCCACCCTGTCCATAACTCATATGGGGTCTTGGGGACGGATTTTGTAGATACCTTGTTAAGTAGGTATGCAGCCGATTCTAGGGCATATCTCCAGAAGAAAACTGGAAGGTCGGTAAAGCTCATCATGGATCGAACTATGTCCAACAATGTTCGATTTCTCCTTTCAGATACACCATTCATCTGTAGCGACCCTGGTGGAGTCCATTGTGAGATTATACCATTTTCATTGAGACAATTGAGAAACTCACCACTTAAGTATTCTCCACCTTGATCAGATCAAAGAATCTTAATACTCTTACTAGTTTGCTTCTCTACTTCACTTTTGAACTCTTTGAACTTTTCAAATGATTCAGATTTGTATTTCATTAAATACACATATCCAAATCTTGAGTGATCGTCAGTGAATGTAATAAAATAAGAATACCCTCCTCGTGTATTCGTTGTCATAGGTCCACATACATCTATGTGTACCAACGCTTACAACTCTGTAACTCTTTCTCCTTTTCCACTAAAAGGAGATTTAGTCATTTTGCCCATGAGACAAGATTCACAAGTTGGATATGATTCATAATCTTATAGCTCTAGCAGCCCATCTTTATGCAACTTGGATAATCTTGTTTCATTAATATGACCGAGTCTACAGTGCCACATGAAGGTATAATTAACATCATCTCTTTTCCTTTTCTTAGTTTGTTCAATTTGAATTATATTTTCATGCAAGTCAAGTATATAAAGTCCATTTCGCAAATTACCAACACCATATAAAACATTATCATTATAAATAGAATAACTGTTGTTCTTTATTATAATGTTAAAACCATCCATATCCAATACAGAGATAGAAATAATGTTTAATGATGATATTTGGAACAAAATAACAATTATTTAAATTAATGAACTTGCTCAGTGGCGGTCTTAAACAATAAGTCCCTACATTAATGCAACAACCTTTGCTTCATTTCCCACTCGTGGGGCGACCTCATCCTTGCTCAACTTTTATAATTACGACCCGTCCTGCATATTATTACATATGTGAGAACCACAAATAGATCCAATACCCAAGTAGAAGATTGTCTTTCAAAAAATTAATTTCAATCATAAACAAACCTTGATTAGGATTCAAGCTTCTCCAAGCTTCTTCGCTTTTGTTCGCAAGATAATCCTTGCGAGTTCCTCATCCAAAGGACCCGGCATTGCAGAATGGAAGCAAATTCCTTTGATAAATTTGGATCGGTTTGTGGCGCCCCCAAAATAGGTATACATCACCTATTCGGGTAAATCAAATACATGGTATGTAATACAAATACAACTTAATTATACAACTGCCGTCGTAAAGTACGACAAAACATAAAATTGTGAGTTTTAATAAAAATATTGTCGTCTGATAATATTCAAACTCAAATTCAATATTATTACATTTATTTTTCACTATTTCACCGAATAGTGAGGACTACTAATGCTATCATCCGTCCGTCCGTCACTCCGCTTCCCAACTAGTCCCCTCGCTACGTTCTCATTTTTGAAGAGAACAATAAAAGTAAAAGGGTGAGCTCAACTAGCCCAATGAGAAAATATTATGACTAAGATAATGCATAATATATTATCGTTAGCCTTCAACAAAGTGTTAAACCGATACAATATAACAACCATCAAGTTTAATGCGGTGAACAAACAATCCATTAAAAGAGTCAGTAGAGAATAAAATCTACTATCTTTTATGATTTAAAGATTTTTCATCACTTTTTTCAGGACTCGACAATAAATAATCCACATCATCGAATCACCCCACACTACTGGCCGAGGATATTCTTTAAGATATCGTGACCACAATTATCCATGCTTCACGGGCCAAGAATATTTGTGTATTCAAATGGTGGTCATGATCATGCCAACAATCCGTCCCATCAATGCTCTACGGGACAATGAGGACTTTTTTCCACATAATTTGTAACATTACGGTCATGATTACAATCAATAATCCTCAGTCATAATCATACCAAGTCCATCTATACACTACAGAGCCACGAGATGACTTTCAACAAAATATAAACATGAGGATGATGACAATGATATAAGAATTCAATAAAACAAGTTCAAGAATTAATTTATCCAGGAACTAATAACGTCTAAATTGTCAACATAATCTTTGCTTTGTAGAATAAAATTCAAGAATGCTCGTAAGAATATTTCCATTAAAAGACATTTGGATGAAGCCTTGAATATCAAGGATATTCCACTAATTTCATGGAGTATAAAAAGTCAAAACTTTAACCAACCGAGTATAATAAGGAATAGAATAACAAAAGAAATCATCGTATGCGATAGACCACACAGCAAAAGTTATTCCAACAGAATAATAAATAATCGGAATCGGTCCCAGAAACGCATGCAGACGGATGTGATATTCAACAGAATAATAAAGAAGACGGAATCGGTCCGGCAGAAAACGCATGTACGAGGATATTCCAAAGTAATAATAAAGATTTTAATCGGTCCGGCGTAAACGCATGCATACATGATATTTCAATGAGAATAATAAAGACGGAATCAAGTCCAACGTAGAACTACGATGCGGGATGTTCCAACAAAATGATAAAGAATGGAACAATGAAGAATTTCACCAAGTATGGGGTGGCAGCATATCTGAGGTTATTCGAGCAGAATAATAAAGAATGGAATAATGAAGTTCTCTTCATGGATAAGAAAGAAATAATACTCCCTATCTTTAGAAAAACTGGATACTGGAATAGTGAGATAGTAGACTTCTCTTCTTCTTTTTATAATTTCTCTCTATAATAATCGCTCTAAAGCTTTTGTGAATTGGTGAGAAATGAAGAAAGAATGAGCTTCTATTTATAGGAAAATATAGTTTCGATAATTTACGCGCTTTTGGGGCTCGAAAATTACAAATCTGAATACCTCCAACTTTTCTTTCATTTATAATTTAGTCATGGAAGTATTATCAAACTTGCATCACCTCCCCTAATAGTAAATAATGTGATTCAATAGTAAATTATGTGAATCAATAGTTATAATCATGTGAAATAATAGCAATCAATTACTCATTTATCCGGTTAAATATCCGATTGGTCAATATAACTTTTAGACATCAATTATTATTGAAAAAATTATCGATTTTCACTGACACAAATAATTCCAACACAATGATAAAATATAAATTTTAAAATTTCGAAATTTGACTTTTTCCGAAAAAGTCAACTGTTGACTTTTTGACCAAATAGTGAATTCCGAAAAATTTTGTGTTTATAGACTATTTTTACTAATTTCATCGCTCCGGACTTAAATATCACGTCCGCGTCTCCAAATTAAACTCCGAACACAACTTCAATTTTAATAACATTCATCATTAATATTATAACTCACAATATTTATCAACCGAATCGTTCCTGAAGAGGGGGCTTTCCAATAAGAATTTTTCCCTATTGGCGCACAATTAGGTGACCAAACCTCTTCTTGATAGAACTTCTAGATATTGTAAATATTGCAATTTAATAATATGAATAACTTTGTCGTCTCAATTATTGATTTAACAAAAAACATTTTATGCAGATGATACTGACAATAATTGAATCCATAATATGATAGATATGATGCAGCAATTACTGCAGCAATAATTGAGTATATTGAGTGACTTCTCACGTAAGCATCAATAATCAATACCGCTATGCTACTATATGCCACGCCAGCGTATTCTTTTACTTTTACTACTTAGGGTAGTTCAACAGATTAACAGTAAAACTTCCGCCGTTATTTTCATAAAGTATTTTTATCGTTTTATCAATCCGATAATAATTCCGTTGTGGGGTCCACCAATGATTGTCTTGGTTATCTTAATATTCCTGTTAAAACGAATATTCCCCGACCAGTCGAATATTATATAACAACTTGCGTACTTTGTAAAATTTGTAAATATTACTCACAACTATAACATTATATCAAATCCATACCATAATATTCAAAAATATATTTCGAGAAAATTTAATCTTTATTCAAAAAGTTGGGGTCTTACAAGGTTTCTTTTGATCCTTCACTTTTGCCTTTCCCTTAGCCTTCTTGGATTTCTTCTTTTCAGAAGATACCATGGGCCTCTTCCTTTTCTCGGAAGAATCATCCACCAGTAAGACACGGTTCTTCTTGGATGGAAAGTGACCTTCAGCAGTTTTCAACATGTTTACGACAAATGTTTTCAACTTGCGTACTCAAATGTTCTTATGTGAGTACAAGTGTAATATATGACAAGTTTTATACCTATTATCAACAATGTGCACCCCATCTTCTGTAGCAATCACTATTGTGCATCTGCAATTACCAAGTAATTAAAAGGAAAAGAAATAGCAGCATTTATCAGGCATTCGCGTAACAGACATTAAAATTCCTCCATAAATCAAATTCCTCCATAAAATTCTCACCCCACTCATATGGCCAAATGGCCTACAAAATTTTCTAATCTGGTATTAAATCGTACTAGAATTACTAGAATTTGTTAGTACTTTTGTTTTTGTAATCATTTTGCTTTAGAATGGCATCCATCATTTTTTAAATCTCATGTTTGTTAAAAAATAAAATCATCCTCATATAAAAATGGAACTATATATAGCATAAAGGGGACTGACCCAGGATTGACACTGTAGCTAACAGAAATTTCATATCATTAAAAACATCCAAGAAATAAATTGAATGATGCCACAAAATATTTTCTAACATGCGCACCTCAGCAACCATGTCACTGAAATCCTCCCGCTGACTACGGAGCTTCTCTTCCTCCCGGGCTTCATCATACCTGTATAAACAACCGAGTAAATAAAAAAAAACCTACGAGGACATCGAAAATTGAATTTATCTGTGTAAACTTTGATCACTTACTTGGCAGGCAAAATGTTCTCCATGACCTCCAACTCTTCTGGATTCAGTGACACATCAACTCTATCTGATTTCTGACCTCTAAGCAAATCAACCTGAAATGGTAAAATAGTGTTAGGTTGTTAGCCACATGCTTGATGCTTGGGTCTCGACTACATACTAAAATATGTGATCAGACCTAGCTCATTTTAGACTCTTTAACTAAAAGACTGTTGGCTTCTCTTCTCAGCTTGCCAACAATGTAAATGAATTAAAATTCTTTTAGCAGAATCCACCAATGTGGAGTAAAAGGCAAACAAATTAAGACGTACGTCACTGAACAAAAGAAAAACAAGACTGTTGGCTTCTCTTCTCAGCTTGCTAACAAAGTAAATGAATTAAAATTCTTTTAGCAGAATCCACCAATGTGAAGTAAAAGAAAAACAAATTAAGATGTACGTCATATGAAATCTTTACCCAACAAGTAAAACATCAAAAGAAATAGTGGGCAAGTTAACATAACTGCGGAATTATTCAGAAAATGAACTTAATAAAAGTAAAATTAAGTTATTCCTATACCATCTGCAAAAAAGAAGATAGAGATTTGTATGTGGATTTTAGGGAATAGATTTGGGGATTACCGTAGAGATGAACAAGACGATCTAAGCCCTTCTTAGAGATTTCTTTGTCGAATCCAAATTCCAGAGCTAAACCTATCAATTTTGCTATCAATTTTGCTTTCTCGACCTGGGGCTTTTAATTTTGCTTAGCCATTGCAGCTCGAATCACAATAAATAATAGCTAAAAACGAGATCTGGGACTTTCAGATCATAAACGATTTAGTAGGTATCTCATAAACGAGATCTGAGAAAGTGTTAGAAAGGAGGGAGATGACTTGAGAGGAAGACGATAATGTGGGGAAAAAAATTGGACTGAAATATTGAAATGATTTGGGGGAAGATGAGAGGGATTTTTTTTAAAAGACCTCTATCTTGACGATTTTCGTCTTAGTACGTCGCTATATATATTCTCTATATGACGGTTTGCTCTTGTACGACGTCGCCATAGCAAATTCGTCATTATATGTCGAATTTCTAGTAGTGCATCTATGCCTTGAGAAATTTTGGGAAGACCGGTAACGAAATCCATGGTAATGTGCTCCCACTTCCATTCTGAAATTTCAAGTGGTTGTAATGGACCTTTTGGTACTTAATGCTCTGCTTTAACTCGTTGACAAATTAGACACCTTGAGATAAATAGTGCTATCTCTCTCTTCATATTGCTCCACCAAAATGTATGACGAAGATCACGATACATTTGGTACTCCCACGATGGATTCTGACGGTGTGTTGTGCGCCTCCATCATGATTTTATACTTTAAATCGGGATCGTTAGAACACAAAGTCCGGAGTTGACTCAAGTATTCATTCTTCATCGATTTTTGCTTCCCAGATAGCACCTTCTTGCACTTTCTTCCTCATACGCATCAGCTCCGGATCTGTAATTTGAGCAACTTTAACTTTATCAATTAAATTCGGTTCTACTCAGTATATTCGCCATCATCACACTGGGTCCCCAGAGTTTTTAACTCTATCTCCATCCTCTTGCAAGTCACACAAAATGGGCTTTTGTGTTGTGAATATTGCACTTTCGTGCCGCGTATGATCTTCTTTCAATGCGTCGGCTACCACCACGTTCGCTTTTTTCAAGTATGATCATAATCTTTCAATGATTCAAGCCAACGTCGTTGTCGCATGTTGAGTTCCTTTTGAGTGAAAAAAATATTTGAGGCTTTTATGATCCGTAAAGATCTCCACTTTCTCTCCATCTGAGTAATGCCTCCAAATTTTAAGTCACGAAACAACAAACTTGACTCTAGATCATGATTAGGATAATTTCTCTCATATTCTTTGAGTTGTCTTGAGGCATAGGCTATGACTTTCCCATGTTGCATGAGAACACATCCTAACCCTTTGCCCGAAGCATCACTGTAGATGACAAATCCCTCCGAACCAGATGGTATTGTCAGAACATGTGCTAAAATGAGTCTCCGTTTGAGTTCTTGAAAACTCTTCTCACATTCCTCGCTCTAACCGAACTTTGTATCTTTCCGAGTCAGCTGAGTTAATGGAGTAGCGATTCGAGAAAATCTTTCCACGAATCTCCGATAATAACCAGCTAAACCTAGAAAGCTACGTACTTGATCCATTGATTTGGGTTGCTCGACTTTGAATAGCTTCAATCTTTGCACGGTCAATCTGATATTCCATGACTTGATACTACGTGCCCAAGGAATGCTACTTCCTCGCTTCGAACTCGCATTTCTTTAACTTGGCATAAAGCTTATATTCACGAAACTTTTGGAGTATCAGCCTCAAGTGTTGCTCATGATCTTCACGGCTTTTGAAATAAATAAGGATGTCATCAATAAAGATGACAACAAAGTGATCCAAATATTACTTGAATACTCGATTCATCATATCCATGAAGGTAGCAGGAGCATTAGTCAATCCAAAAGACATGACTAAGAATTCATAATGCCCGTACCAAGTTCTGACGACAGTCTTTGGAATATCCTCAGTTTTAACCTTCAGCTAATGATATCCAGAACGAAGATCGATCTTTGAAAAAAATTGTGCTCCTTGTGGCGATCAAATAGGTCATCAATACGTGGCAATGGGTACCTATTTTTGATGGTGACATGATTCAACTCCGATAATCAATACAAAGTCGCATACTCCCATCTTTCTTCTTCACGAATAGAATGAGGAGCACCCCAAGGAGACGTCTTTAGGGCGAATGAAACCAATATCTAACAATTCACGCAATTGGGTCTTTAACTCCACGAAGTTCAATAGAGCCATTCGATATGGGGCTTTGGAAATGGGTTTTGTCACCGGGTTCAAATACAAAATTCAACTTCACGCTCACGGGGTAGGCGGGGAAGTTCTTCGTGAATACGTCGGAAAATTTATTAACAATAGAAATATCCTTCAAATCGACGCGTATTTTTTTTAAATCAGGACATGAGCTAAGAAAGCTTGACATCCGTTTTTCAATAAACGAATAGCTTTATGGCTTGAGATGACCGTGATTGATTTTAATGGTTTGGTCGCTTGAATTCACATAATAGGTTTATTAGGAATATGAAAGCTAACAACCTACGAAAATAATCAATTTTAGCATGATGAGTAGTTAACCAATCAATCCCTAGAATCACGTCAAATGTAAGTATTTTTAAGGAGATAAGATCGACAGGTAACGTGCGGTTTCCGATTTGAATCAAATAAGACTTATAAACAGTGGATGTAATGAAGGTTTCTCCTAATGGAGTTTCAACAGATAAGTCAAAGTCTAATTTCTCCGGAGTCAAATTTAAACGTTGAGCGCAAGTAGGAAAAATAAAAGAATGGGTAGAACCGGTATCAAAAAAGGTATAGACTTCACTAGAGTTTATGATAAGCTTACCCGTGATAACCTCGTTCGGGTTCCTTGCTTTCTGGGAGGTCACAACAAATGCTCTCCCTTGCACTACCGACTTTGACTTTTCTGGGACGGCCTTTGGTGCCTCCATCCTAGCTGAATTTGTCTTCGGTGAACGAAAAAATCGAGCTAAGTGACCTTCTCTATTATAACATGCTTTGACTGACATCGCGTAGTTTGGGTGATGTGCCCCTCCCTCGCATTTGAAGCATATGATGGGTGGTCGTTCTCCTTCCTTAACAACGGTGTTGGTCTTTGATGTCTTTCCATCATTGTTGAATCTCCTTTTCTTGAAATGTTCATTTTATTGTCTTGGCTATGATTACCACCAAGTGGTTACCATTTCGCATGTTGATTCCTCCACGTTTGTTGTCACCGCTTGATGGTATTACCACTAGTATTTTCATTCCGCTTTACTTTTCTCTTGGTTGCGTTGACTCGTTATCGCTCTCAAAAATCGAGCCCTATTTACAACATCCTAATACAAACACGCTTTATGAGAAATAAGATATTGTCGTATCTCCTGTTTCAAACCTCTTAAAAACATTCGGTCATTCGCTCCTCATTATCAACCAAATGGGATGCAAAACCGGATAACTCATAAATTTAGCCTCGTATTGCGACACGGTCCATATTGTTTTGTTCAAACTTGATAAACTCCACCTCCTTCATGTGACGAATACTTTCGGGAAAGTACTTGTCGTTGAATAGATCTTGGAACTTCTCCCAAGACATCTTGAGTGTCGGCCAGTCGAGTACGCGTTTATAGATTCCCACGATGTCCGCCTCTTCACGCAACATAAAGGTGGCGAAGGGAACCTTTTTTTCCTCGGAGCATCCCAAGATATCAAATATCTTAGTTATCTGCTTTATCCATGTTTCCGCCTTAAGTGGTTTTGGCTTTCCAATAAACTCTGGTGGTCCCAGTTCCTTGAATAGTTTGGCGGTGACCGTTCGAGAGTTGTCAGTGTTTCCACCTGCATTTTGGATAGGAGCCGCTCTCGCCTGATGTTGCATGAATTGCATGAAGCCTCGGAACATTCCATCATTCATCATTTGGTCAGTGTTGTTGTTTGCATGAGGATTGTCGTCTTCCTGATGCACATTGTCCTGGTTATTGATCTGTGGAGACTCAACGGTCTCCTGTGCTCCATTGATGTTCTCAACATTCTCGGATGCCATTTTCAAATACTGCCACAAAACAAGGGTTATTTGACATGAAACATATTATCCCTACACTCTGACTGACCAATTAAATACCAAATAAACTTAGGTAGGTCATACTAGCGAAGGAATTCCCCGTCTCTCCCCTCCTAGTTCTAGTCTCACATCTTATCCAGGGATCATATCCCTAAGCTTTGATACCAACTGTAACGCCCCCAAAATTAGGTATACGTCACCCATCTTGGGTCGCCACTTACATGGTACATAAATTCAAATACAACTTAATAATACAACTGTCGTGTACAATACGACAAAACATAAATTGTGAGTTTGAATACAAATATGGTCTACTAGAGATTATACAAACTCAAAAGGAGTTCTTATTACAATTATTATTACACTATTTCACAGAATAGTGAGGACTACTAATGCTATCATACAGTCCGTCACTCCGCTCCCCGATTAGTCCCCTCGCTACGTTCTCATTTCACAGAGAGAACAATAAAATTAAAAGGGTGAGCTCAACTAGCCCAAGAGGGAAATATTATGACTAAGATAATGCGAATATATATTATCGTTAGCCTTCAACAATGTTAAACCGATACAATATAACAACCATCAAGTTTAATCATTGTGGAACAAGCAATCCATTAAAAAGAGTCAAGTAGAGAATAAAATCTACTATCTTTTATGATTTAAAAGGTTTTTCATCACTTTTATCATTGGGACTCGACAATAAATAATCCACATCATCGAATCACCCCTGCGCTACTGACGAGGATATTCTTTAGTATCAAACCACAATTATCCATGCACTACGGGTCAAGAATATTTATGTATTCAATAATGGTCATGATCATGCCAACAAGCATCCATCAATGCTCTACTACGGACCAATGAGGACTTTTTCCACATCATTTGTAACATTACGGTCATGATTACAAGAATAATCCTTGGTCATAATCATACCAAGTCCATCTACGCACTCAGAATACATATGACTTTCAACAAAATATAAACATGAGGATGATGACAATGATATAAGAATTCAATAAAACAAGTTCAAGAATTAATTTATCCGAGAAACTAATAACGTCTAAATTGTCAACATGATATCTTTGCTTTGAGAGTAAAATTCAAGAATGCTCGTAAAAATATTTCCATTAAAAGATCTTTGGATGAAGCGCAAATATCAAGGATATTCCACTAATTTCATGGAGTATAGAAGTCAAAACTTTAACCAACCGAGTATAATAAGGAATGGAATAACAAAAGAAATCACCGGGCATGCGATAGACCGCATGCAGACGAGTTATTCCAATGTAATAATAAATAACGAGAATCGAGTCCGTATAAAAGCGCACGCATGACGGATATTCCAATGAGAATAATAAAGAGGCGGAATCGAGTCCGTAATAAAAACGCATGCAGACATGATATTCCAATGAAGAATAATAAAGATTTTAATCGATTCCCACGTAAAAACGCCTGATGATGAGATATTCCAGCGAGTAATAATAAAAGCGGAATCGGTCCTAAGTAGAAACGCATGAGCGTGATGTTCCAATAGAATGATAAAGAATGGAACAACGGAAGAATTTCACCAAGTATAGGTAGTAGCTGCATTATCTGAGTTATTCTAACGAGAATAATAAAGAATGGAATAATGAAAGTTCTCTTCATGGATAAGAAAGAAATAATACTCCCTACCTTTAGAAAAAAGCTGGATCTGGAATAGTGAGGTAGTAGACTTCTCTTCTTCTTTCTATAATTTCTCTATAATAATCGCTCTAAAGCTTTTGTGAATTGGTGAGAAATGAAGAAAGAATGAGCTTCTATTTATAGGAAAATATAGTTTCGATAATTGCATGTTTTGGGGCTCGAAAATTACAGTACAATACCTCCAACTTTTCTTTCATTTATAATTTAGTCATGGAAGTATTATCAAACTTGCACCACCTCCCCTAATTGTAAATAATGTGATTCAATAGTAAATTATGTGAATCAATAGTTATAATCATGTGAAATAATAGCAATCAATTACTCATTTATCCGGTTAAATACCCGATTGGTCAATATAACTTTTAGACATCAATTATTATCGAAATAATTATCGATTTTCACTAACACAAATAATTCCAACACAATGAAACCATTTTTATCAAAAATATAAATTTTAAAATTTCAAAATTTGACTTTTTCCGAAAAAGTCAACTGTTGACTTTTTGACCAAATAGTGAATTCTGGAAAATTTTGTGTTTATAGACTATTTTTACTAATTTCATCGCTCCGGACTCAAATATCACGTCCGCGTCTCCAAATTCAACTCCGAACACAACTTCAATTTTAATAACATTCATCATTAATATTATAACTCACAATATTTATCAACCAGTCGTTCTCAGAAAGAGGGGCTTTCCAATAAGGATTTCTCCCTATTGGCGCGCAATTAGGTGACCAAACCTCTCCTTGACAGAACTTCTAGATATTGTAAATATTGCAATTTAATAATATGAATAACTTTGTCGTCTCAATTATTGATTTAATAAAATAATATTTTATGCAGATGATCTTGGCGATGAATTGAATCCATAATATGATAGATATGATGCGTGATTCTTGTAGCAATAATTGAGTATCTTTGAGTGACTTCTCACGTAAGCATCAATAATCAATACTGCGTGCTTACTATGCAACCACGCGCGATTCATCGTACTTTTACTACTAAGGGTAGTTCAACGATTAATCTGTAAAACTTCCGCCGTTATTTTCATAAGGTATTTTTATCGTTTTCTCGATCCGACAATAATTCCGTTGTGGGGGTCCACCAATGATTGTCTTGGTTGTCATATTCCTGTTAAAAAAACGAATATTCCCAGACCCGAATCAAATATTATATAACAACTTCACATTATTTGCAAAATTTATAAATATTACCCACAACTATAACATTATATCAAATCCACACCATAATATTCAAAAATATATTTTGAGAAAATTTAATCTTTATTCAAAAAGTTGGGGTCTTACAAGGTTTCTTTTGATCCTTCACTTTCGTCTTTCCCTTAGCCTTCTTGGATTTCTTCTTTTCAGAAGATACCATGGGCCTCTTCCTTTTTTCGGAAGAATCATCCACCAGTAAGACATGGTTCTTCTTGGATGGGAAGTGACCTTCAGTAGTTTTTAACATGTTAAGTAATTCAGGCAAGCTGACATCTAACATATTCATGTGAAAATTCACAATAAATTATGAGAAGGTGTCCGAGAGTGACTGCAAGACTAAATCTTGACTCAACTCCCCATCCATGACGAACCCAAGCTGTCCAAGACATTCAATCAGATTGATCATCTTTAAGACATGAGTCTCAACGGTAGTACCCTCGGTTATCCGAGATTGGAAGAGCTCCTTAGATATTTCATATCTAGCGGTCCTACTTTGCTCACCATACAACTCTTGAAGGTGCAGTAGCATAGTAGGAGAATCCATGGTTTTATGCTGACGCTGAAGCTCGTTACTCATGGATGCGAGCGTAATGCATTGAGCCACAGATGCATCATCTTGCCACTTTTTAAAAGTAACAATCTCTTCCTTAGAGGCTGTCTCTACAACTTTTGCAGGTACGGGCGAATTTAGGACATAAGAAATCTTTTCAACAGTGAGAACAATTCTCAAATTCCTTAACCAAATTCAGATAATTCATCCAGGTTAGGTTTGTTAAGCATCAAGTATGCTACGCAATGAAATTAGTGAATGTGACATTTTCAAAATTCTGCATGTAAAAAGATAATATTTTAGCAAACATTCATTTAATTAATTACCAAAATAAATTAGGTCTTATTTTATATTGGTATCTCCCACTATTTTCTTCAAACTATATTACCCTCATTTATATAGTTCGGCAAAATCTAATTAAAGTTTTTGCTCGTGATAATAAAGATCCCATTTCAAATATATATAGCCTTGTGGTGACACAACAAACTATATATATATAAATAGGTAGACAACTCCTTGTCAATTACATCATCATGTAATTCCTTATGTTTTGCCTCTTAGATTATTTTGATCAAGTGGTGGAACATCCGGATCAAAATTATCTAAGTTAAGTCCAACCTAGCACTTCCATATATTCAAAAAAGAAAAATATTATCCTTGTTGTGACACAACAAAACAATATTGTTCAATTTTCTTTATTAGCATCAAATGTGATAAATTAACATCTTAAATACTTAATACTTACCTTGTGGTGACACAACAAACTCATATTAAATATTTAATACTCTATTAATTTTATCATGCTAGAAGGCGACGTTCGATATTCTAAATATCTTTGAACGCTATAAAAACTTTGAGGGATTTGTTATTATTAAATATTTAATACTCTATTATTAAACGTTCGACGTTCATATTAAATATTAAATATTAAATATTAAATATTAAATATTAAAAATTAAATATTAAATAAAAACTTTGAGGGATTTGTTATTATTAAACGTTCGACGTTCATATTAAATATTTAATACTCTATAAAAACTTTGAGGGATTTGTTATTATTTTTTTCATCTTGTTTAGCGCGCATGCAAATATATATATATATATATATATATATAAACGTGTCATATTATTAAACATGCGAATCATGTTTGCATAATATATAATATATATAATACTAGCATGCACATATAAAATACTATATTCTACCCGGATTGATTATGGACTTTTATTCTAGTTTGGTTCACTAGAGCCACTAAGTGAACCAAAAGGTCAAATCCTAGGGTGCAAGAATAAATATTTAAATATAACTATTACATTTAAACCCGGACTCCAATACAAACGGGTCTTCGAACTCTCCTTGCTCCTTGATCGCCGATTCTTCAAAAAAAAAAATTTCTAACTAATCCTATTACATAAACTATTTAATTTAAATAGAAATATTGATCAGCAGTCAAGGGGAAGTACATAGGAGAGAGATAGAATTTACATCAAGAAGAAAATTAGAAAAGACGAGATACGCAGACCCCATTTAATAAAACCCATTCATTCAAACATTCAACCAAAATAAATCCAATCACATTGGTCAATAGTCCATAATCAATCCCATTTATTATCATACATATCATCATATGTATCGATAAATAAAATATTCATCTTATGAATTAAAATCATTCCATATATATATGAGTATCATTTAATGGGCAATTTTTTAAGTTACATGAAATTCAATTTCAAGATTAAAATAAACTCTTTATTTTAATTATAAAATTATTACTGAATATTATATATATATAAATATATAATATAACCATACGATATATATATATATATATATATATATATATATATATATATATATATATATATATATATACTAACATATTATATATTTATAAGTACTAACATATTATATATTTATAATAGTACTAACATGCAGGATATCTCCCGTTACCACTAATTGAAAAACGTGAATCTCCTGAGTCCTGTTACTTGTTAACATGCAGGATATCTCCAATATCATACATATAAATATATAATACTATTACCGAAGGAATCATGATTCGTTTTAGAAAAATAAAGTCAGTTACGGACTTAACAAAATCAAAAACCGTTTTAAAAACAGGTTTCGATAATATTTTGTCTTTTTCAAAAATAATAATTTTATACAACAAAAAAAATACCCAATAAATTATTCAAAATACATACTCATACATATATAAAATCATAAATAATTAATAATTCGCATAAAGTTTGGTTCTGATACCATTGTAAGGTTTTATGAAAATTAAAGTAGCAATCAAATTGCAAAAATAGCGGAAGCAAAATAAAATCAGATTTTAAAAATTTTCACAAACCAATTACCCGGATGTGAAATCCCAAATTTTATAAATAAAGATTTAATTTTCTCGAAATATTTTTTAAATATTATGGTGTGAATTTGATATAATGTTATAGTTGTGGGTAATATTTATAAATTTTGTAAAGTAAACAAGTGGTTATATAATATTCGATTAGTCGGGGAATATTCATTTTAACAAGGAATATTCGTACGACGGCACAATCATTGGTGGACCCCACAACGAAAGTATTGTTGTAGTTAAGCGACAAAATTATCTTTTATAAAAATAATAACGGCGGAGGTATTCTGTTAAAAACTTGAACTACCAGCGAAGAAGAGTACAATAATATCGTTAGTTGCAAAGTAAGCACACCGGTATTGATTATTGATGCTTACGTAAGAAGTCACTCAGTTATACTCAATTATTGCTATAGTAATTGCTGCATCATATCTCTCATATTATTGATTCAATTATTGTCACAGTATCATCTGCATAATATGATGTATTATTAAATCAATAATTGAGACGACAAAGTTATTCATATTATTATTTGCAATATTGGAAATGTCTAGAAGTTCTGTCAAGGATAGGTTTGGTCACCTAATTGAGCGCCAATAAGGAGAAATTCTTATCGGAAAGCCCCCTCTTTCCTGGGAACGACCTGATTGTTAAATATTGTGAATTATAATATTAATGATGAATACGTTCATGTTGATTAAAGATGAAATTGATAGTTTCATTGTGTGAGAATTATTAGTGTTAGTAGAAATCGATATTTATTCGATAATAATTGATGTCTGGAGGTTATATTAACCAATCGGGTATTCGGGGCACTTTTTGTGTCGGAGTACTATTCACGAGTTACTATTTACCCGATTACTATTCACTCTAGTATTGTTCACTCGGGTATTTGGGACACTTTTCGTGTCGGGGGTACTATTCACGGGGTACTATTTCTAAAATACTATTCACCCGAAAAATATATTTCTTTTCGGTCCAAATTATTTTTGAGTACAATATTATTCCATGAGAAGATGCGATAATATTTTAGACAGTTGGTTGAAATTATAATAGTAAATCAATATGAATCGTTGGTTTAAAGTTTTAATAGTAACTTGTCTCTTCAGTTTTCCAAGAGTTACTTGTCTCTTCGGTTTTTCAAGAGTTACTTGTCCCTACGGTTTTCCAAGAGTAACATGTCTCTTCGGTGTTCCAAGAGTTTATTGCCCCTTCACAAATAGTAGTTGTCTCTTCAATATTACCAAGAGTCATTTTGACCCTTCGTTAAGACCAAGAGCTACTTTCAGTTCTTCTATAAATAGAAGCGCATTCCTTCATTATTTCTTACGAATTCACTGAAACTCTAGAGAGAGAAACTATAGAGAGCAAGAAAAAAAGTATTCTGCTACTTCACTACTCCAATATTCAGTTTTTCTAAGGTAAGGGATATTATTTGTTGTACTCGTAAGGGGTATTATTTCTTTCGTATTCATGAAGAGAGCTATTGTTATTCCATTCTTTATCATTATGTTTGAATAACCTGTTTATGTGAAGTACCGTATACATGGTGAAATTCTTCTGTTATTCCATTCTTTATTATTACATTGGAATAACTTTTATGCGTAATGGTCTATCGCATGCCAGTGAATTCTGTTGATATTCCATTCTTTATTATTCTCGCATTGGAATATCCTTTCAGGTCTGGGATTACACATGACCGGGTTCCATTCTTTATTATTACATTGGAATATCTCTGTCGGTCTGGATTACGCATAACTCGTTCCATTCCTTATTATTCTGTTAGAATATCACCATCGGTCATGGATTACGCATGACCAGTTCCATTCTTTATTATTATGTTAGAATATCCTGCATGCGGATTACGCATGACCCTAATTCCATTCTTTATTATTACATTGGAATAACTTTTCTGCATGCGCCTATCGCATGCATGATGAATTCTTCTCATTATTCCATTCTTTATTATTCTGTTGGAATAACCTGTCTATGTGGATTACCACATGCATGGTGAATGATCCTTCGTATTCATTCCTTATTAAATTGTGGAAATGATCTATCTACGTGGATTACCGCATAGCGGGAAAAAATCCATTTGCAATTTCATATATTCTATTATACTCAGTTGGTTAAAGCTTTGGCTTCTATACTCCATGAAATTAGTGGAATATCCTTGATATTTGCGCTTCATCCAATATTTTTTTATGAAAATATTCTTCTGAGCATTCTTGAATTTTACTCTACAAAACAGTATCATGTTAACAATTTGGATGTTATTGGTTCCCGGATAAATTAATTTATAAATCTTTAAAATTTATTCTTGAACTTGTTTTATTGAATTATTATGTCATTGTCATCATCCTCATGCTTATATTGTGATGAAAGTCATCTTTGGCTTACGTGCATAGATGGACTTGGTATGTGTAGGCAAGAAAATCGTACCTTGCTAGTTAGGGTTTCGTGTTGGCTGAGGAGGAGAGAAATCCACGAAGAGTACAGAATTGATTGATTGATTGAAGAGGGGAGAACGACAGGTGGGCGATTACTCTAATGACGCGTGGCAGAACTCCTAGAATCCGGAAACCTTATTAGGGTTATTGGGATTCCAAGAGCCTTCTTCTTGAGTCCTTCCACTCCTAGAATTCGAAAACCTTATTAGGGTTATTGAGATTCCAAGAGTCCTGAGTATTGAGAGAGAATGTCTAGGTCCTTTGATCTTCCAAGAGTCCAAGTCCTCAGTCTGAAGAGAGGTCCCAAACCCTTTTAGTGCTTTTAGGTGGAATATTCAAGCCTTAAATCACCAAAAGAGTCCAAATCCTGTCTCTCAAGAGAGGTCCCCTTCCCAATGGAATGGAAGGGATATTTATAGGGTTTTGTGTAAAGTGGTCATGTACCAGACACATTCTTTCAGGGAAATTCCAGAAATACCCTTTAATCATCAGAGTAATGCCCATATTGCCCTGTCCTTCTAGCCACCAATCCAATCCCTCAATCAATTCCCAAAACGAGCCGCCTCCACGAGTCTTCTACCTCGGGACACGTAGAGGCTTCTCTCGGGTCTAGCACATTTATTTTTGAATTTTCCGTCTTCATTTGATTAGGTTATATATGTGAATCCTAATTTTGCACTTGGGCCCACATTTGCCCCCTGCGCAAGAGTCGCATTCCCAAATAGACGATCGTGTAAGAATACTTCAAGCCTTTGAACGAATTTGCGGGACTTCACTTTACATGGTCCTAGTAGAGGGAACCTCTAAGGAGCCAAACCCTTAGGGTTAAACCCTAGGGAGGCAAAACCTAGCAGGGCTCTTCCTTGGACATATTAGGAAATCCTCCAAAAATATTTCCATAACTTGCCCAAGATTTGTTTCCTTCTTTTCTGGAAATTAAGACAAGAAAAAATAATCAAATATCACCAAATAAAATTCAATCTAATAGAATTCTTCTTTTGGTAAATCAAATCTTTCCTTTATTTTGGAAATAAAAACAAATCTTTTTTTACAAAATCAAATCTTTCAATATTTATTTCCTTATTTTTTCTGGAAATTAAGACAAGAAAAATAATAATCAAATATCACCAAATAAAATTCAATTTAATAGAATTTTTCTTTTGGTAAATCAAATCTTTCCTTTATTTTGGAAATCAAATCAAATCTTTCTTTACAAAATCAAATCTTTCTTTATTTGATCTTGAAAGCATGAGAGATTTTTTTTCTCTCAATCAAATCAAATCTTTTTTTTTCTGGAAATAAAATAAAATCTTATTTTTTTTCTAAAATAAAATAAAATCTTATTTTATTTTTATTTTTCGTAAAATAAATAAACCCTTTACTTATCTTTTTTTTTTGAGAAGTAAGGAGTCGATATTCATAATCCATGACCACATGTCTTGCATCCAAATTGAAGAGAACAACCCCTAGGTGGCCGAAGCCAACATGGTAGCGCCCTAGGGGACCGAAGCCAACATGGCCGCACCCTAGGGGGCCGAAGCCAACATGGTTTTTTTTTTAAGAAATGAAAAGAACAACCCCTAGGTGGCCGAAGCCAACATAACCGTGCCCTAGGGGGCCGAAGCCAACATGGCCGCGCCCTAGGGGGCTGAAGCCAACGTGGCCTTTTTTTTTTCTTTTTTAAGGGATGAAAAGAACAACCCTTAGGTGGTCGAAGCCAACATAGCTGAGCCCTAGGGGGCCGAAGCCAACACGACTTTTTTTTTCTTAAAGAAATGAAAGGAACAACCCCTAGGTGGCCGAATCCAACATGGTCATGCCCTAGGGGGCCGAAGCCAACATGGCCTTTTTGTTGAATTTCCTCTTTTCCATGGTGAGCACTTCAAGTTCAAATGCCTCATTTCCTTGCTCTTTAGATCACTTATGCTGAATTCTTTTTTCTTGCAGGCCCTCCCCGTTGAACATTCTGCAGACTTGGGAACAACCAAGGAGGCCCCATTTCTCAATGATTGGGGAAGGGCTCCCCTCCTTTGGTCTTTTCGACGTCTTTTGGAAGCAAGTCCAGACTTATGACCATACAACTTTTCCTCCACCAGAGAAGAAAGGCTTGTTTCTATATGCAGCAGCTTGTGGAGGTTGGGATGACTTCTTGTTTGATTCATCTAACCACCTTCAAGAATAGCAACATTGGATCGACGAGCTACTTGGGAATGCTGATTATGTGGATAGCTGACATTCTTCTTGCATCCAGCTATGTAGAAACATTCGTATCCAATAGGACCATAGTGTTCTTCTATATGCACATTCATCACTGCTTGGGGTGAATGCACCTTTACTCTGGAGGATGTCTATGCCATCTATCGGTAAACATTTGCCCCCTGCGCGTGAGTCACGCCTTTGGTGAGATGATCGCTATGACGCCCCCAAAATTAGGTATACGTCACCCATCTTGGGTCGCCAAATTACATGGTACATAAATCCAAATACAACTTAATAATACAGCTGTCGTGTAAAATACGACAAAGCATGAGCTGTGAGTTTGAATACAAACATTGTTTACTAGAGATTATAAAAACTCAAAAGGAGTCCTCATTACATTTATTATTACACTATTTCAAAGAATAGTGAGGACTACTAATGCACCATCTAGGACCATCACTCTGTTCCCCATTAGTCCCAAATTCGTTCTCATTTCTTGAAGAAACAAAGTGAAAGAAAGGGTGAGCTCAACTAGCCCAAGAAGAAATATTATGACTAAGATAATGCGTAATAAATTATCATTAGCCTTCAACGATGTTAAACCGATAAAATATAACAAACATCAAGTTTAATGCAGCAATGAACAAGCAATCCATTAAAAGAGTCAAGTAGAGAATAAAATCTACTATCTTTTATGATTTAAAAGGTTTTTCATCACTTTTATCATTTGAGACTCGACAATAAATAATTCACATCATCAAATCATCCCCGCATTACGGGCCAAGGATATTATTTAGTATCACGACGACCACGAATTATCCATGCACTACGGGCCAAAGATAATCGTGTTTTTCATCAACTAGTCTAATCATGCCATAAAACAATTCATCTTTGTACCCTTGGCAGAAGAGAATCCATAGTCATAATCATACCAAAAACTGTCCATCAATGCACTACGGCAAATGAGGATTTTTACCACATCATTCGTTACATTACGATCATGATTATACCGAATAATCCCTAGTCATAATCACACCAAGTCCATCCATGCACTACGGGCCAAAGATGACTTTAACCACATTATTTGTAACATTATGGTCATGATTACACCGAATAATCCCTGGTCATAATCATACCAAGTCCATTTATGCACTACAGGCCACAGATGACTTTCAACATAATATAAACATGAGGATGATGACAATGATATAATATTCAATAAAACAAGTTCAAGAATTAATTTATCCAGGAACCAATAACGTTCAAATTGTCAACATGATATTTCTTTGTGGAGTAAAATTCAAGAATGCTCAGAAGAATATTTCCATGAAAAGATACTGGATGAAGCGCAAATATCAAGGATATTCCACTAATTTCATGGATTATAGAAGTCAAAACTTTAACCAACCGAGTATAATAAAGAATGGAATAAAAAAAGAAATCAACATGTATGCGATAGATCGCACAGCAAAAGTTATTCCAACGTAATAATAAATAACGGAATCGGTCCGTAGGCGAAAACGCATGCATGTGATATTCATTCCAAGAATAATAAAGACGGAACCGGAGTTCTACGTAGAAACGTCTGATGAGGATATTCCAACATAATAATAAAGATTTTAACAAGGTTCTACAGTAAACGCATGCATGTGGATATTCCAAAGAATATTAAAGAATGGAATAATAGAAGAATTTCACCAAGTGTGTGGTATCAGATAAACAAAGTTATTCCAACATAATAACAAAGAATGGAATAACAGAAGTTCTCTTCATGAAGATGAAAGAAAGAAATAATATCCCCTACGAGTACAACAAATAATATCCCTTACATTAGAAGAAACTGGATATAAAAGTAGTGAAGTAGCATAATACTTTTCTTCTTTCTCTCTATAATTTCTCTCTATAATAATTGCTCTATAGCTTTAGTGAATTGGTGAGAAATGAAGGAAGAATGAGCTTCTATTTATAGGAAAATATAGTTTCGATAATTGCACGTTTTGGGGCTCAAAAAATTACAATACAATACCTCCAACTTTTCTTTCATTTTTAATTTAGTCCTGTAAGTATTATCAATCTTGCACCAACTCCCCTAATAGTAAATCATGTGAATCAATAGTACAATCATGTGAATAAATAGTATAATCATGTGAATAAATAGTATAATCATGTGAAAAAATTATTTACAGTATAGTACCTTCAACTATACCTCCATTGTTAACTTAGTCATGTAAGTATTATCAATCTTTCACCACCACCCCTAATAGTATAAGAATGTGAATCAATAGTACCCCGTGAATAATAACTCATGAATAGTAACTTGTGAATAGTAACTCGTAAATAGTACTCTGACACGAAAAGTGCTCCGAATACCCGAGTGAACAATATAACCTCCAGACATCAATTATCATAGAAATAAATGTCAATTTCCACTAACACTAATAATCCCAACACAATAGAACAATCAATTTCATCTTTAATCAACACGACTTATTCATCATTAATATTATAACTCACAATATTCAACAACCAGGTTGTTCCCAGGAAAGAGGGGGCTTTCCGATAAGGATTTCTCCTTATTGGCGTGCAATTAGGTGACAAAACCTCTCATTGACAGAACTTTCTAGACATTGTCAATATTGCAAATAATAATATGAATAACTTTGTTGTCTCAATTATTGATTTAATAATAATAAATATTATCACGGATGATAATTGTGACAATAATTGAATCAATAATATGAGAGATATGATGCAAAGAATTCTTGTAGCAATAATTGAGTATAACCGGTGACTTCTCACGTAAGCATTAATAATCAATACTGCAGTGCTACTTATGCAACCAATGCCGTATTACTATACTTTTACTACCGAGTAGTTCAACCGTATTAGCAATGTAAAACTTCCGCCGTTATTTTCAATAAAATACTTTTGTCATTTTCTCAATCCTACAATAATTACATTGTGGGGTCCACCAATGATTATCTTCATTGCATTTGGATATTCCTCGAATACATGATATAGCCTCGAAATAACTACAACTTTATTATTACAACATATAAAGCTGAGTTTAAATACGAGATATTGCCATCTAGACAATATCCACACATAAATAAATCCCCATCATAATTATTGATACATTATTTTACAAAAATGGTGAGGACTACTAAACAACTCTCTAGTTTAGAACCATTCCATTAAATCCCCATCATAATTATTGATACTAGTACTCAAAAATGGCTACATTCTCTAGCCTCCACGAGAAGAAAAAAAAAATGGAACAAAAAGGAAAAGGGTGAGCTCAACTAGCCCGATAAAGAATATTATGACTAAGATAATATACAACAAATTATCGTTAGTCTTCACGAGGAAAAAATCTAATAGAATACAATAGACAACCGGTTTTAAATCAACAAGCTGCGGTGAAACAACAATTCATTAGAAGAGTTAAGTAGAGAATGCAAACTACTATCTTATATATGAATTTAAAAGTTCATCGTCGATATTTTATCCTGTAACATCAATCAATATATATACGGAATCAAATATTCATCTTTTACTCTGAGGCGAAGATATTCATCGATTAATTAATATTCATCTAAACACTGTTCATCTTTTGCACTTCTCTGGGCCAAAGATATTAATCGATCGGTCGTATTCATCTCAACACACATTCATCTTTTTGCTCTGGGCCAAGATATTCATCGAAAATCATTCATCTTTTTTTTCTGGGCCAAAGATATTCGATAATATCATCATTTAGGGGAGGATGATGAAAAATATTTTAAAGAAAAGCGAATCCGATTGAAACAAAAGAACAAATATTAAGGATTAAGTATTTTAAACAATCCAGTTCAAAAATACTTCATAAGTAATCGAGTGGAGTAAAATTCAAGAATGATCAAAACATGGATACAATCAAAGCTAGTATCCATAATAGATATTTTGGACAAAAAGAAGAAATTTCATTTTTACGATGAATAGTGTTGGTGATAAGTGAATAGTCTTATATATCGTGAATAGTGTCAGTATCGTGAATAGTAACTCAAGACACCAAAAGATAGAAATTTCACAAAAAAACATCTTCACGCTTAAATGAATAGTACTCGTGAATAGTAACTTCGTGAATAGTAACTCATGAATAGTAACTCATGAATAATAACTCGTGAATAGAATCATGAATAGTAACCCAGACATGAAAAAATTCTAAATTTGATAAAAATTTCCAACCAATATTTGGCATAATGATATTGAAGAAATAATATCATTTTCGAATAAAATAACATCCACTTACCTCGAAAGGCAGTACTTACAGTTGAAACAGGGATATAGGCTATGACTTGAACTTGCACCGTATAGCAATACTCAAAGTATACTCAAAATACTCACAAGAATAAACTCGATAATATAGAGAGAAAACTTGATTTTTACGGTGTGATTTTCAATTCTAACCTAAGCACCTATTTATAGGAAAATGCTTAGAACACCAAAAGTAGAAAATTTAATAAAATAATAATATTATTATTATTTCCACAACTTCCTACGCACCAAGAATCTGAATTGACAATTATTAAAACACATGCAAGAACCACACTCAAATCACCAAAAACGTTTTTCATATTAAAAATATTTTTTAAACTTCAAAAATTAATTATTTGAACTTGAACTTCAATAATTCATAATAAATAGCCCTTTTATCAGAAAATTCAAATCTCGCGAGTTTTTATAGGAAATTCAATTCTCTACAACTTTGCGGAAGAAAGTTTTTCAAATTCAAACAAAAATTGACCAAATCCATCCACAAGCAGGCGATTTTACTGTTTATAATCAAATTTAGATCGATAATTGTGTCCACCAACACACAAAATATGTGTTAAACATTTAATGCCACAAAAATACTCTTCCTCCTCATATATACTCATATATCCCATTCATTATAAAAATATCACCAGTTAATATATTATTAAAATAATATATTTAAATGAATTATTTTATCGAGAAAAAGATAAAATATTAATTTTCAACAATTGTCACATTAAAATTTTCTCCATCTATATCCACATAAAATCAATATTTTCCTCATCATATAAATCAATAATTAATTATTCACAAATAATATTACGAGAATCACGATCTTGTGACGGTAGTTCCGAGAAAGAGGGGGCTTTCGATAAAGATTTCTCCTTCTTGGCGCGCAATTAGGTGACCAAACCTCTCCTTAGAGCGAACTTTCTAGACATTGCCAATAATGTTATCTAATAATATTATTCAAATAATATGAATTATTAACTTCGATAATGGAAAATCTTGTGTAATGACAATTTATTGAAACAACGGTAATATAAAATATCAATGCGTGATTATTGAATCAATAAAATAAAATCTTTGAGCGATAATTCTTTGTAACAATTATTGAGTAGTGCCTTCTTACGTAAGAATCAATAATTGGTGCAATCTGGTGTCTCTTCTTCAACCAATGGCGTATTAGTGTGTTTTAACCACGGGTATTCCAACGATATTAGCAGTAACAACTACGTAGTTATTTATAAACAACTTATATTTGTCGTTTTCTTCATCCAATAAACTTTTCCGTTATGGGGCCCACAAAAAGGCTAACATGCAAATCGTCGAAATATTCCCAAAGCGATCTGAATATTCCACGACCAAACGAATATTCCCAAACAATAATGAATATTTTATAACCACTTGCTTATTCAAAATATTTGCGTATTTTACCCATAACTATCCACATTAATCAAATCAACCCTTACTATTTCAAAATAATAAATAGAGGAAAATAAATTTCATTTATTAATAATTTGGGGTCTTCTGACCTCCCTCACTTATGAAATTTAAGTCCTCGAAATTGGCGTCACGTACACAGTGTTTGAAAAGATGAGAATACCTCGCTTTCATTTCCGTTTCCAACTCCCGGTCATTTCCTCGATAGCATGGTTTCTCCACAAAACTTTAACTTGTGGTATAACCTCGATACATAGGACATGTTCTTTCTATCCAAGATCTTGACAAGTACCTCCTCGTACGTTAAGTCTTGAATATATCTCGTCCGGTTCTAACTTCAATGGCGTGGTTGAATTCGTCCACATATTTACGTAACATCGATCGTGAAAAGCGTTATGAACACGCGTCATACTTGGCGGTAAAAGCGAGTCTATAGGCCACGAGTTCTATTCGATCGAGAATTTCAAATGGATTAATAAATCGAAGGTTTGAGCTTTCCTCACTCACCGATTCTAAACTTTTGAAATAACAACTTCTTGCACCTCCTTCTTCAAATTCATCGACTCGGTGTGTGTAGCTTGAACGACTTTAACTTTATCGATTAAAGTCGATTATACTCGTATATCATCACGTGGGTACCTAGAGTTTTCATCTCCATCTCTATTATTTGTAAATTATCTGAAATGAGTCTTTGATAATATCGTACTTTCGTGCTTGTATCGATCTTCTACTCAACACGTCGGCTACCACGTTAAACTTTTCGAGGATGGCATGGTGAAACATGTCTTTGAAATGAGTCTCCTCTTGAGTTCTTGAAGCTCTTCCCATTTCCTTGCTCCATTTGAATTTTGTATCTCTACGAGTCAATTTGCGTTAATGGAATAGCGATTCGAGAATATCCTTGACGAATCTCAGATAATAACCAACTAAGCCTAAAAAGCTACGTATTTAGATTCTGAAACTTAGGTTGTTCTCAAGCTGTGACTCATATCCCAACCTTGGATATGCGTTACACAATGACACCTATCGGTTTACTATCGCTTGCGAATATGGTGTCCCCTACGAGAAATGCGGCTTGGTGCATTCCACAAAGGAAGTCACCGGATAAAGGCTCGGTACCAAATTCTATAGTTGAATTTTAACTCACGAAGTTCAATAGGAGCCATTCGATATGAGATTTTAGAAATGAGTTTTGTCTGGGGTTCAAAGTCGATACAAAATTTAATATCGGGCTTTGGGAGTAAGCGAAGAAATTCTTGAAATCGTCGTCGGGGAAAAATCAATAACAACAAGAATATTATTCAAATCGGCGTGTCTTTATTCAAATCCATAACATGGACTAAGAAAACTTGACATCCGTAATAAGCGAATGACTTCATGGCTTGATATGAAAATGTTTGACTACAATGGTTTGATTGCTTGAATTGAATAACGGGTTGCTTAGGAATATGAAAACTAACACACCTTACGAAAGTAATCAATTTCGGCATGATGAGTAGTTAACCTTAAAATCACATCAAAAGCAAATATCTCTATAGAAATAAGGTTAACGGTAATGTGATAGTGCCAACTTTGAATCAAGCAAGATTTCTAAACAACGGATGTAATGAAAGTTTCTCTAACAGAGTCTCCATAAATAGGTCAAAGTCTAATTTCTCCGTAGTCAGTTCAAGCGTTGGCGCAAGCAAAGAGATAAAAGAATGGGTAGAGCAGGTATCTAGTAAGGTATAAACTTAGCAAAAATTTATAATTAACTAACTTGATCTGCTAACCGTTCGGGTTCCTCGCATTTTGAATGAAGTCACGACAAACGCTCTTCCGAGAACAGTTGACTTTGACTTTTTGGGACATCCTTTTGAGTCACCATTCCATTGGGTGGGTTTCGATCTGCGTCTGATCTCGGCGATATGTCCTTCTTTTCCACAATTATAGCATACCTTAAAGCTGTTGTGGGCGGTTTGGGGTGATATGTCCCTCTTTCCGCATTTGTAACATACGGACGGGTGGTCTTTCTCCTCCCTTGGAACCGATTCTTCTTTGGGCAGGCGTCTTCACATGGTGGTTGTTGAATCTCCTCTTTTTAAAATCTCCTCCCACTCTCTTCTTCTTCTTTTTCATGGCCACGATTACCACCGAGTGGTTCTGCGCTTTTGTCAATATTCTTCTTTCTCCATTTGGTTATCGTTATTACGATGGCTACTATCTTGATATGATCCTGGTTATGGTCCCTCGGTTGAGCGTACTCGTTATCTCGCTCTAAACAATTGAGCCTGTTGACAACATCTGAATAGAGAAAAATTTATGAGAAATGAGATCTTGGCGTATCTTAGGGTTTCAAACCTCTCGAAACATCCGCGTCATCGTTCCTCATTCTCCACCAAATGAGGTGCAAACACGGATAACTCATGAACTTACGCCTCGTCTTTGGGACAAATCGTGTTATTATTGCTCTCGATCTAATAAACTCCACTTCCTTCATATAGCGAATACTTTCGGGAAAGTACTTGTCATTGAACTATTCTGAAAATGTCTCCCATGACATCTTTGAGTGCGGTGTGATGGAGTGCAACTTCCTGATTCCCACCGATGTCTGCCTCGTTCTGGAACATAAAAGTAGCGAATGGAACTTTACATTCCTCCGTGCATCCCAAGACATCGAATATCTTGGTAATTTGTTTGACCCACGTCTCGCCTTAATCGGATCCGGCTTTCCCAGAAATGCAGTGGTCCCACTCTTTGAAGCTAACTTGCATTTGTGACCACCCGTGAATTCTTATCATTTCCTCCTGTATTTTGAACACGAGTCTCCTCGTCTGATTTTGCATGAACTGCAAAAAAGCTTCAAACATCCCTCGTTCATCATCTGCTTTCGGTGGTGTTGTTCACGGGAGGTACATTGCCCGACTGTTGCCGTTTCTCCTCGTTGGTAAATACATGCATCTCCACGGTCTCATTTACTCCACTTTTAATATTCTCGATCGACATTCTCAAATCTTGTCATAAAAAAGGGTTAATTAAGAAATCAATATATCACATAATATCCTATATCTTAACCAACTAACAAATAAGCTTAGGTAGGACACACTAGCGAAGGATTTACTCGTCTCTCCCCTCTAGTTCTATTCCCGATCTCATGGAGATCATATCCTAAGCTACGATACCAACTGTGGCGCCCCCAAAATAGGTCCATTCCATCCAACCCATTACGAGTGCGCCAAATACATGATGCAAAATAACTACAACTTTATTATTACAACATATAAACTGTGAGTTTAAATCTGAGATATTGTCATCTAGACAATATCCACACATAAATAAATCCCCATCATAATTATTGATACATTATTTTACAAAAATGGTGAGGACTACTAAACAACTCTCTCTAGAACCTTCATTCCATACCCAGAGCTAGTACTCATTACATTCTCTAGCCTCGAGAAGAAAAATGGAACAAAAAGGAAAAGGGTGAGCTCAACTAGCCCGATAAAGAATATTATGACTAAGATAATATACAACAAATTATCGTTAGTCTTCACGGGGAAAAAATCTAATAGAATACAATAGACAACCGGGTTTTAAATCAACAAGCTGCGGTGAAACAACAATTCATTAGAAGAGTTAAGTAGAGAATGCAAACTACTATCTTACATATATGAATTTAAAAGTTCATCGTCGATATTTTATCCTGTAACATCAATCATATATATACGGAATCAAATATTCATCTTTTGCTTTCTGAGGCCAAAGATATTCATCGATTAATCATGTTCATCTAAACACTGTTCATCTTTTACACTACGGGCCAAAGATATTAATCGATCGATCGTATTCATCTCAACACTGTTCATCTTTTTCTTACGGGCCAAAGATATTCATCGAAAATCATTCATCTTTGCACTTTCTGGGCCAAAGATATTCAATAATATCATCATTTAGGGTGAGGGATGATGAAAATATTTTAAAGGAAAGCGAATCCGGTGAAACAAAAGAACAAATATTAAGGATTAAGTATTTTAAACAATCCAAGTTCAAAAATACTTCATAAGTAATCGAGTGGAGTAAAATTCAAGAATGATCAAAACATGGATACAATCAAGCTAGTATCCATAATAGATATTTTGGACAAAAGAAGAAATTTCATTTTTAAATGAATAGTGTTAGTATTAAGTGAATAGTCTTTATCGTGAATAATAACTAGTATCGTGAATAGTAACTCAGACACAAAAAGATAGAAATTTCACAAAAAAAACATCTTCAATAATAATAGTACTAAATGAATAGTAACTTTCGTGAATAGTAACTCGTGAATAGTAACTCGTGAATAGTAACTCATGAATAGTAACTCATGAATATGAAAAAAGTTCTAAATTTGATAAAAATTTCCAACCAATATTTTGGCATAATGATATTGAAGAAATAATATCATTTTCGAATAAAATAACATCCACTTACCTCGAAAACAGTACTTACAGTTGAAACAGGATATAGGCTATGACTTGAACTTGCAAGTATAGCAATACTCAAAGTATACTCAAAATACTCACAAGAATAAACTCGATAATATAGAGAAAAACTTGATTTAAATTGTGATTTTCAATTCTAACCTAAGCACCTATTTTATAGGAAAATGCTTAGAACACCAAAGTAGAAAATTTAATAAAATAATATTATTATTATTTCCACAACTTCTTCGCACCACACAAGAATCTGAATTCAGCTATTAAAACACATGCAAAAACCACACTCAAAAACAAAAAAAAACGTTTTCATATTAAAAATATTTTAAACTTCAAAAATTAATTATTTGAACTTGAACTTCAATAATTCATAATAAATAGCCCTTTTATCGAAAATTCAATCTACATGAATTTTTATAGGAAATTCAATTCTCTACAACTTTGCGAAGAAAGTTTTTCAAATTCCAAATAAAATTGGCCAAAAATCCACAAGCAGGCGATTTTACAAATTTATAATCAAATTTGATCGATAATTGTGTCCACCAACACACAAAATATGTGTTAAACATTTAATGCCACAAAATACTCTTCCTCCTCATATACTCATATATCCCACATTCATTATAAAAATATCACCATTAATATATTATTAAAATAATATATTTAAATGAATTATTTTATCGAGAAAAAGATAAAATATTAATTTTCAACAATTGTCACATTAAAATTTTCTCCATCTATATCCATAAAATCAATATTTTCCTCATCATATAAATCAATAATTAATTATTCACAAATAATATTACGAAATCACGATCTTGTGACGGTAGTTCCCGAGGAAGAGGGGCTTTCGATAAAGATTTCTCCTTCTTGGCGCGCTTGATTAGGTGACCAAACCTCTCCTTAGAGCGAGAACTTTCTAGACATTGCCAATAATGTTATCTAATAATATTATTCAAATAATATGAATTATTGCTTTCGATAATGGAAAATCTTGTGTAATGACAATTTATTGAAACAACGATAATATAAAATATCAATCGCAATTTATTGAATCAATAAAATAAAATCTTTGAGCGATAATTCTTTGTAACAATTATTGAGTAGTGCCTTCTTACGTAAGAATCAATAATTGGTGCAATCTGGTGTCTTCTTTGTTCAACAACGGCGTATTAGTGTGTTTTAACCACGGGTATTCCAACGATATTAGCGGTAACAACTTCTGTGCGATTATTTATAAACAACTTATATTTGTCGTTTTCTTCATCCAATCGCTTTTTAGTTATGGGGCCCACAAAAGCTGCGCAGTATGTATTCCCAAGCGATGAATATTCCCACAAACGATCTGAATATTCCCACTTGACGAAATATTTGCGAATATTCCATTAATCAAATCAATAATGAATATTTTATAACCACTTGCTTTATTGAAATATTTGCGTATTTTATATAACTATCCACATTAATCAAATCAACCCTTACTATTTCAAAATAATAAATAGAGGAAAATAAATTTCATTTATTAATAATTTGGGGTCTTGAGGACTTGAAATCGGTGCTTCATCACTTGGGTCGTCCAATTTCTTGGCAAGTGCGCTTCTACGAGGACTTGAAAATGGGTGCCTCATCACTTGGGTCGTCGAATATCTTGGCAAGTCACGATCTACGAGGACTTGAAATCTGTGCCTCGTCACTGGGTCGTCCAATTCTTGGCAAATGCGATCTCTGAGGACTTAACCACCGCTTTAAGTGGACCACCATCTTGGGTGTTTTTTTAGTCGTCAATTCTTGTGCCTCCTCCTTGGTCATCCAATTTACTTAGCAAGAAGGATATTCTTGAGGACTTAAACCACCATTTTGGTGGACCACCATCTTGGGTGGATTTTTAATTTGTCTCAGTAGTTCGTAGTTTTTTCATTTGACGTAGAGCCAGATGTTTGAGTTCTTGACTTAGGATCGCACCATGGGTGATAGTGTCGCACGCTTTCTTCTCTAATTCAATCTCCCCTGGCCGCCAGCTTCTCATGGTATATCCTCCGCATCGTAATAACCCATAGTGGAATGTCCTGCGTATTGGTGCTATATCATGTGTCTCGGTCTTCTTTTCATTTCTTCTGTTACAACCAACCGGGGCCTTGGAGGTTTCACCACTTTGTGCTCGACCCATTGTTCGTATAGGCTCCTGAACGCCTTCTCGCTGCATGTGATAGCCTCCAGAACGGGCATTCTGGTATACTTGTCCCCATGTTTTTCTCTGCTTCGTTCAAATTTCTCATTCTTCTCCCTCTTGCCCCTTTGTAGTTTTGATTGAGAATCCACCAAAGGCACAGTTGATGTCCTCTTGCTCTTCCATGTATCCATCGTATGGCTGGTAGGAAATGTCATGATTCCCCCCAAGTCTTGTGCAAAAGATGAGAGGGTCGCAAATGAATCACACGCCTTGGTAATAAGGTGGGGCTTGAAGGCGTCTAAAACACCATTGTTGCATATGCTAATCAAGTTCTTTTCTTCAATTGGCTCTGCACACTTCTGTGCTTGGGCCCTGAACCTATCCACGTAATTTGACAGCTCCTCATTTGGCTTTTGCTTGAATCGCATGAGCTCTACGATGGTTACCTGTTTCTGCACATAAAAAAATTTCTTAAAAAATTGTAATTTTAGATCATCCCAATCATGGACTGATCCCTTCTCCAAGTTGTAGTACCAACTGAAGTCATTGTCCGTCAAAGTCTTGTTGAATTCCCTCATCAACAAATTGTGATTGTTCTTTTCATCATACCCTAACCATGGAGACATCGACTCCACGAACCTGGCAATGTGTTCCCTGGCATTTTCTTTTTTCCTGTTGTATTTTAAAAATTGCGGGGGATGCTCAATATACCCTGCCGGGTAAGGTAGAGTAAAATCTAACTCTGAAGGTCGGGATGTCTGCCTGTGAAGTTGATTGATCACATCGATCATATCATCCTTTGTCACATATTGGCTCGTGGTATGGACTCTCTGTGGTACGTAAATTGGGCGATATCTTGGCATCATGTAAATTACAGATCGGTGGTGTGCTTAATGGGATGGTTCGTTGAATGAGGCTTGGGATGGTTGGCATATACACTTGTGAAAATACGGGGATAGTAATCAAAATGATGTTTGTCTGAGGTTGACTGAGTTGTAGCACTTCACCATTATTCTGAGGTTCTAAGTGGATGATTGGAACGGACTAATTCTTCATCAATGGAGGTGCAGTCTGATTCTCCTTATTGTTGATATCGTTGTTGTTGTCCTCCACTCCTGCTTGTTCTTCCTGTGAATTGTCTGGGAACATGGTCTTGAAGGCGGGGATCTGCATCAACTGTTGAAGGAAATTTCCCATCTCCTCTTGCTTCTTCTACATCTCTAGCATCATAGCCATCATCATCCCTTGTCCTTCACGTGCTTCCTTCAACGCCTTGAGTATCTCCAGTTGCACAGCATTTGTCTGCCCTCCACTTTCTTCCTCGCTTTGCCTTCCTGCGCCTGTCTGCCTGACATTCGCTGGTTGTTGCTCAGCCATGTATGATGATGTTGAACTTCTTTCCGATGTGTCTTCAAGGATGGGTTGATTGAGATTTAGATTCACGCCTTGGAAAGCTTGACTTGCTTGCCTTGGAACTGGACCCGGTGAGGTAATGTTGTTTATTGGTGAAGCTCTTCCTGTTGTTCTCCCACTTCGAGTTATGGGCATACCCTTCACGAATTCTACACCTCCCCAACAGAGTCGCTAAAGAAATATGGGCAAGGAAATCGTACCTTGCTAGTTAGGGTTTCGTGTTGGCTGAGGAGAAGAGAAATCCACGAAGAGTACGGAATTGATTGATTGATTGAAGAGGGGAGAACGACAAGTGGGCGATTACTCTAATGACGCATGGCAGAACTCTTAGAATCCGGAAACCTTATTAGGGTTATTGGGATTCCAAGAGCCTTCTTCTTGAGTCCTTCCACTCCTAGAATCCGAAAACCTTATTAGGGTTATTGGGATTCCAAGAGTCCTGAGTGTTGAGAGAGAATGTTTAGGTCCTTTGATCTTCCAAGAGTCCAAGTCCTCAGTCTAAAGAGAGATCCCAAACCCTTTTAGTGTTTTTAGGTGGAATATCCAAGCCTTAAGTCACCAAAAGAGTCCAAATCCTGTCTCTCAAGAGAGGTCCGCTTCCCAATGGAATGGAAGGGGTATTTATAGGGTTTTGTGTAGAGTGGTCATGTGCCAGACACATGCTTTCAGGGAAATTCCAAAAATACCCTTTAATCATCAAAGTAATGCCCATATTGCCCTGTCCTTCTAGCCACCAATCCAATCCCTCAATCAATTCCCAAAATGAGCTGCCTCCACGAGTCTTCTGCCTCGGGACACATGGAGGCTTCTTTCGGGTCTAACACATTTATTTCTGAATTTTCCGTCTTCATTTGATTAGGTTATATATGTGAATCCTAATTTTGTACTTGGGCCCACAGTATGATTATGACCAGGGATTATTCGTTATAATCATGACCGTAATGTGACGAATGATGTGGTAAAATTCCTCATTGGCCTGTAGTTCATTGGTGGACAGTTGTTGGTATGATTATGACCAGGAATTATTTGGTATAGTCATGACCATTGATGATTACATGAATATCCTTGGCCGTGGAGCAGGGATGATTCGATTTTATTTATTAAGCTGAGTCTCAGCAATAAAGTTGATGAAAAACTTTCTAAATCATAGAAGATAGTATGTTTTATACTTTACTTGACTCTTCTAATGGATTGCTTATTCCACTGCAGTTTTTGATCTAAAACTTGTTGTCTATTATATTCTATCAGTTGTTATACTGTTGAAGGCTAATGATAACTTATTCTGCATTATCTTAGTCATAATATTTCTTACTGGGCTAGTTGAGCTCACCCTTTTGCTTTCATTGTTCTCTTCAGGAAATGAGAACGTAGCTGGAACTAGTCGGGGAACAGAGTGATGGTCCTAGATGGTGCATTAGTAGTCCTCACTATTCTGTAAAATAGTGTGATAATAAATGTAATGAGGACTCCATTGAGTGTGGATATTGTCTAGATGATAATATTTGTATTAAAACTCACAGCCTATGTTTTGTCGTATTTTACATGACTGTTATATAATTAGTTTGTATTTGTATTCAGTACCTTGTATCTGGCGACCCAAGATGGGTGATGTATACCTGTTTTGGGGGCGTCACACCGGATCATCCTTTATGCATATTATTAATTAAAATGAAGAATAAGAAGTTATGGAATCATACCCTTGTAGATACGAGCTTCCACAGGTACGAGTTCACCTCCTACTTCTCCGTTATCTCCTTGAATCTCCGGGTAGATTCCTTCCTTTTATCAATGTTAGCCACCCAAGTGTATGGCCTCTAGAGGTGATCCACCAAGGAAGAACAATTTTTAAGAAGAAGGGTGTATTGGCTCAAACCCTAGTTTTTCCTATCTCTATAGAAAAATGGGGCATACTCTCCAACTATTGGAATTACTTATCTTTAATATCTGATATAAGACTCCTCTTATAAAGATATCAGATAACCCTATTTAATTAAAATAAGGTATTATTTATTTAATTAAACTCTTTTTAATTAAATGAGCTCTCTAATCCTATTAGGGATAATTAATTAAACTCATTTAACTAATTTTCTCTCCTAATCCTATTAGGAATAAATGAGAGTACTTATATTAAATTAATTCCTAAACTCTTTTAGAAATTAAAATAATAATAATTGTAATAATATTAATAAGACTCCTCTTATTAATTTATATTTAATATTTCTAAAATATTAAATAATAAATATTAAGCTATTTAATTTATCCTATCACCATATATTAAATTAAATATACTTAACATATTATTACGATTATGCCATTAACTTCTTAAAAATTATTCTTCCTTTTATGGTATGACCCTTTAGGTTCTCCATATTAAACCGATTAGAATAAATCAATTATAACAATTCTAATCTTATTTAAATAAATAAATTAAACGATTAATTTATTTAAATAAATAATATTTATTCTACAATAGTGATAAGCCTCCCTAACGATCAACGACTTTCCGGATAATATAGATTTCAACATTAATCATAAAAGAATCTTTGAGTTAATAATTCTGCATAAATTCAATATTTCCACCATACAATGTCCCAATTAAATATAAAACATGGAATTACTGTCAAGTCTTATTTTATTTAATTATATGTATTTCGATTCCTAAATGCACAACTCCTAATGAATGCAAATTAGAAACTACTTTCTAATTTCATTCCACCTTGGCCAAGGATTCCTGGGTTGTCATTTATCGAATCACATAGGACATTTCTTTTCTTTTACTAGAAGTGGTAGATTCTTTATTGATCATTCATTATCTTCATATATAACTTATTACACCCAAGCATACCCTTTGATATACTCTAAGAGTCTTAAGGAATAAGTCAAAGTGTAATTCATTATATATAAGATACTATGATGATCTCAAGTCTAAGGATCATTTGTACCACTATCACTACAGGAATCCCTATTGACAGGAAAGTAAAACTCCATTAGGTATTCCTTAGCGAGTTACGTTCAGTGAACTTATTCTCTAATAAGCACCTACATACTTGCTTTAGTGTCTCCACATAAATGATCATGAGAACAATTAACCTCATTCAATGAGCAAGAAACATACGTACCAATCTATCCGGATTCACTAATCCCCTTTTTAGTAATCCATTGATTGGGAACATTTTAGTTTTAAGCTATCTAAGAATTTAGATCTCATTAGCATGATCTCATCATGTTTCTAAAAGCATTGCTTAAAACTATGGGTTTATCACATATTATCAAAACAGCACCATGTAGATAATAAATGCCTTCAATAAATAATTCTTTTATTCATAAATAAATAAGATTGATTATAAAGTATATGCTTTATCATCGTACATGATTGGCTTGTATGCATACTACTTTCATGATAGTGTTGCACATTTCTTTTCTTAGTTCAATCTCTTTGGTCGCCAGCTTCTCATGGTATATCCTCCGCAGACTGTAATAGTCCATAGTGGAATCTTATGCGTATTGGTGGTATACACATAAGTCCGGTCTGCTTTTCATTTCTTCCGTCACAACTAACCGGGGCCTTGGAGGTTTCACCACTCCGTGCTCGACCCATTGTTCATACAGGCCCCTGAATGCCTTCTCACTGCATAATCTTTGCATGGTTGGTGGGCAATGTCATGATTCCTCCCAAGTCTTGTGCAAAAGATGAGAGGGTGGAAAATGAATCACAAGTCTTGGTAATGAGGTAAGGCTTGAAGGCGTCTAAAGCACCATTGTTGCATATGCTGAACAAATTCTTTTCTTCAATTGCCTCTTCAAACTTCTGTTCTTGGGCCCTGAACCTATCCATGTAATCCGACAGCTCCTCGTTTGGCTTCTGCTTGAATCACATGAGCTCTACAATGGTTACCTATTTCTGCACATTGAAAATTTCTTAAAAATTGAAATTTTAGATCATCCCAATCATGCACTGATGCCTTCTCCAAGTTGTAGTACCAACTGAAGTCACTATCCCTCTGATGAGTGAGTTTTATACACATGAATTGGATACATTCGGGCTTAATTTATTGTTGTTCTCAAGTCTTTTAGGATGTTTTTATGTGTTTATGTCTATTCAAGTATGTTTTATATTGTTTTGTAGTATTTGGAACAAAAGTTACATGGATCGACGTTCGGGGTGGCTAGATTCGCGTTTTCGGCTTGCCATTTACACAGCAGTCACTTCAGAGACAATTGGACTATAGCTCCGGATATTATTTCGAAAACCTCAAATAATGAAAGTTGTAGATCTACTTCTCCTCTTTCCGGAACATCTTGAATCATCGAAATCGGAGTTCGTACGAAGAAGTTATGGCCATTTTCCCAAAGGACATCGGAGCAGAAAATGTCAGAATGTGTAACAGCGCCGGGGCACTATTTCTAGTTCATTTTGCAGCGCCGGGGCGCTATAAGGCAGATTCTCAGCGTCGGGAACAGTGCTGGGGTGCTGGGGGAAGAGGTTGGTTGGGCCTGGACGCATTTTTGGCGAATTTTGACACCTTTTAGACTCCAAATTGGATTGGGTTTGTTCCTAAGCTCAAAATTAGACTTGTAATCTATAAATACATGATGTAAGACATAAAATAGGAGGAGATTACATAGCTTAGCCTAGATTAAACACTCCTTTAGATTAGAACATAACCCTAGTTCTTATTAGTTTTGGAGATTGAAGCAACTTGGAGACCATTGAAGATTCAAAGCAGGAGCAAAAGAGGAGTTTCAAGGCTACTAACAATAGATTATATTCTCTTCTCTTCTCTTACTTTTATCTTTTAATGTCTATTCAATTGTGGATTCTTGATTTTAATTCATTAATTATGAACTAACTCTTTCATTAAGATTTCAATTGAACTCTTTATGATTATGAATTGATTATTTGATTTATTCTAATTATTTATGTTGAAGTGAATTGTTCATCTTGCTTTGAGCTTATTGATTAATTATCGATCAAGAAATTACCTTGTTACTCTAGAAGGAATTGAGAAAGGAATTCTAGGGTTAGAATCGGCATGGTGACATGTGACTTAGTTATTTGCATGATGAATAATTAGGTTTGTGAATAGAATGAGAATATCTATTTGCCGCATGTAACACATAAGGAATTGGGTTTTATAATTGAGTTTAATTCAATTGTTTTGCATAGAGATATAGCAAAATTAATCTGGGTTAAATAGAAGGCAATTGATCGCTCGAGAGAGGGCTTTTGGCACTTGAGAATTCCTGTTAACAATTCAGTAGACATAATAATTGGGATAATTGGATAATTGGTTTATAGTTCATAATTGGGGATATTGGAGTCTTAGCCTTTATTTATTTGAATTTATTTATAAAGTAACCTAGTTTTAATTAGTTAATTTAGTTTTCTTAACTAGAAAAATCACAATTATTGGTTGTTTAAATAAAATTGATTTGGTTAAGAGTTAGTACTTGGTAATTTTTATTAAATAATTCCTCGTGGGAACGATACTCTACTTTCACTTTATTACTTGTTGACCGTGTATACTTGCACGTATTCATTGATTGCAAAATCGATCAACAAGTTTTTGGCGCCGTTGCCGGGGAATTAATTTAATAATTATTTACCAATATTAATTTCAATCAAATTAGTCTTAATTTAAACATTTTTATTTTTATTTTTAATTCTCCTCCTATATTTCTCTCTTTTTAGGTACCATGGATGACATTGCGTATCAATGGCCATACACGAACATGACTCGACCAATGGAAACATGGAGTCCATCATCCACACAGCAAGTAACAATGGTTTGTGATTATTGTGCTGGAAATCATATGAGTCATCAATGCGCCATCGGGCCGAGTAGGTACACTATGGTGGTGATTACCCCAATAATTATGTCTATCCCAACAACTATCATCATGATTGGGGGTATCACCCGGATTTTTCATGGAGTAACAATCAAGCTCAAGGTCAAGCCCCGAGACAACAAAACAATTCCGGGTTTCAAAATCAGACACAACAACCAGAGCGGAAAGCAAGTTGGGAAGAAGCCGTGGATAGATTTATTACAGCTTCTGAAAAGAAACACGAGGAACACGAATGGAAACAAAATAAAACAGATCTGAATACACAAAGCATAAATGTGTCAATCAAGAATCTGGAAAATCAATTGGGGCAGATAGCACATGTGTTGAACTTCCATCTTCAATACACTTGGCTCCATGACATGAATTACGAGGCCGATGGTGAGCCCGAACCAAATCAAGAATCGGATGTGCCAAATGATATAGATGTTGAAAGAGAGGAAACAAGTGGGGATAATGACAACAAGGTTCTGAAGAACTAATTGTGAGAACCAATGATGATGAGCCAATGTTATTTATGCCTCAAGTACCTTCTCCTCCACAGCTTCAGAGTCCCAGGTTAGATTTGCAAAACCTTGTCCGATTGGTAGTCATGTCGCTTGCAATACTCTCTGTGATGTAAAAGCAAGTACACCTTCAAACCATGGTGCGATGAAATTTGGAGAAGATAGAAGAAGAAATTGTTGTGTCCGACAAGTCTCAATGCCGTAATATATTCATGAGACACAATGGAGAAACCACCTAGATGTCTTTGGACGTTCTTTAATGTGATCTTATCTAAAGAAAGCATGTTAGGTGACTTTAATACAATGGCTATCGTAAATGGGAACCTACCAAAAGCTATATTATTTAGATGGATGGAGGGTTCCTCAACTTTCGAAGAGGAATTGGATAGCGTTGACGAACAAAGTCAAATGAAAGATCGTAAAACAAGCGCTTATTGGGGCAGGCAACCCAAGTTTAATTTTATTTTTTAATTTTTATTAAGTTTTATATTAGTAGTTTAGAATTTGCATTTATTTAGGATTTAATAAAATTGCTTCTATCATGGTTTTACTGTGTTATTCAAGTCAAATTCAAGTGTGGTGCCAAATTTGTTCCATGTCTTGCTTTATTCTCCAAACTTAGCGGACAAGGAGGAAGATTGCTATATTTTCAGTGAAGTCCTCTACTTTAATTTTTTTTTCTATCAGTAGCCATTGAGGACAATGTCTAGTTTAAGTTTGGTGGCATTTTAGTGTCGTATTGCATATAGTTAGTTATTTACATTGTAGTTCGTTATGTTTTCGGGTTATTTACATTTAGTTTTTGCATTCAGTTTTTTTGTTATAAAAAAAAAATTTAAAAATCGCAAAAATAGTAGTTAGTTTACTGTGTTTGTTGCATTTAGTTTATATTTGCATGATTCCAACTGTTAGATAGTAAAAGTCTATTTTGGCCAATGATGAGACTGGAGTTAAGTAGATAAGTATAGTATTAAATATTCAGGCTTTGATGTGATTTCTTGTTATGAATTGAATCTTTTCTGTTTTTTTGGTATAATCAAGGTTAAGACGTTAATAATGACTATGTTAACGATTAAGTTTAAATTGATACATAATGGATTTTTAAGGATAATACTAGTTTGAAGGAATGAAAGACATGAATAGGCGGAGATGGCTAAATTTAGATAAAACTTAAGTTTGGGGGGAAATTTGGGATATATATACGCTTATTAAAAAAACAAAAAAGAAAAAAAGAAAGAAAAAAATAAATAAAATTATCGTGGCTAGTTTTGTTTGGGGCCTTTGTTACTTGAGTAAAATCGCTTGAAGGGGTATCTTAAAACCTAAGCGCCTAAGGTCTTATATGGTCCAGGGAGTCGTTGGTCGAAAGCTTCGCTATGGGTGACATCATTAGCCTAATGGAATGAGACATTGCACAATCATGGTTAAAAAAAGTAAAAAAAAACAACAATAAAACGAGGAAAGGAGCAAAAAGCCCCGTAATGAAAAGTAAAGCATAAGTATCCGGATTGGACTCTTGAACTTGGTGGATGTTTGAATTTTGTTGGATTTAGCTTGTTCGTGAATTTTGTGAGTTTACCACCGTATGATGCCTTCAAGATATCTATTATGTCTTGAATTTGATTTTATATCAGTTAGCATTGTTGTGGAGCACACACGCACTATATCAATGATAACAGTCTAAGATTTGATGATTGATTGGGAAATTACTGATTTGTTTTAATATGATGTATTATCATGTTTACTTGATTTCTCTAAGGCCGGTTGAATAGACTTGTTTCTGTCATTACTGTTGGATTCGTAGGCATATAGATTAGTTTCATTACATTGCATAACATTTTTGTGTTTTTGCTTGAGAACAAGCAAAGGTTTAAGTTTAGGGGTATTTGATGAGTGAGTTTTATACACATGAATTGGATACATTCGGACTTAATTTATTGTTGTTCTCAAGTCTTTTAGGATTTTTTTTATGTGTTTGTGTCTATTCAAGCATGTTTTATATTATTTTATAGGATTTGGGACAAAAGTTACATGGATCGACGTTCGGGGTGGCTAGATTCGCGTTTTCGGCTTGCCATTTACACAGCAGTCAATTCAGAGACAATTTGACTATAGCTCCGGATATTATTTCGAAAACCTCAAAGAATGAAAGTTGTAGATCTACTTCTCCTATTTCCGGAACATCTTGAATCATCGAAATCGGAGTTCGGACGAAGAAGTTATGGCCATTTCCCCAAAGGACGTCGGAGCAGAAAATGTCAGAATGTGTAACAGCGCCGGGGCGCTATTTCTAGTTCATTTTGCAGCGCCGGGGTGCTATAAGGCAGATGCTCAAATTGCGTGGGAAACGATCTTTGGTACTGGGGAAGAGGTTGGTTGGGCCTGGACGCATTTTTGGCGAATTTTGACACCTTTTAGACTCCAAATTGGATTGGGTTTGTTCCTAAGCTCAAAATTAGACTTGTAATCTATAAATACATGATGTAAGACATAAAATAGGAGGAGATTACATAGCTTAGCCTAGATTAAACACTCCTTTAGATTAGAACATAACCCTAGTTCTTATTAGTTTTGGAGATTGAAGCAACTTGGAGACCATTGAAGATTCAAAGCAGGAGCAAAAGAGGAGTTTCAAGGCTACTAACAATAGATTATATTCTCTTCTCTTCTCTTACTTTTATCTTTTAATGCCTATTCAATTGTGGATTCTTGATTTTAATTCATTAATTATGAACTAACTCTTTCATTAAGATTTCAATTGAACTCTTTATGATTATGAATTGATTATTTGATTTATTCTAATTATTTATGTTGAAGTGAATTGTTCATCTTGCTTTGAGCTTATTGATTAATTATCTGATCAGTAATTACCTTGTTACTCTAGAAGGAATTGAGAAAGGAATTCTAGGGTTAGAATTGGGCATGGTGACATGTGACTTAGTTATTTGCACAGTGAATAATTAGGTTTGTGAATAGAATGAGAATATCTATTTGCCGCATGTAACACATAAGGAATTGGGTTTGTAACGAGTTTAATTCAATTTTTTTGCATAGAGATATAGCAAAATTAATCTGGGTTAAATAGAAGGCAATTGATCGCTCGAGAGAGGGCTTTTGGCACTTGAGAATTCCTGTTAACAATTCAGTAGACATAATAATTGGGATAATTGGATAATTGGTTTATAGTTCATAATTGGGGATATTGGAGTCTTAGCCTTTACAATGTCTTCATTGTAAGAATATAGCGATAAGTAGAAGAGAACTTCCCTGTAATCAGCTAAGCGTGAGGTGTTGGTGGTGATGGTAGCGACGATCATTTTCCTATCCATTGAACCTCCAATATCTGCAATGAAGAGAGACAACATGTATTAGATTATAAGAGAACTTACTAAGCAAATTAATTCCTATCTACTAAATAAACTAGTAAAGCATATAAATCTCAAAATTCCTGGGTTGCCTCCCAGTCAGCGCTTAATTTATAGTCTTTCAGCCTGACTTTGTCTGGTCAACGCTATCCAATTCCTCTTCAAAAGTTGAAGAACCCTCCATCCATCGGAAATAATATAGCTTTTGGTAGGTTCCCATTTACGATAGCCATTGTATTAAAGTCACCTAGCATGCTTTGTTTAGATAAGATCACATTAAAGAACGTCCAGCATCTAGGTGGTTTCTCCATTGTGTCTGCGAATATATTACGGCATTGAGGCTTGTCGAGACACAACAATTTCTTCTTCTATCTTCTCCACTCATGTCGCACCATGGTTTCGAAGGTGTACTTGCTTTTACATCACATAGAGTATTGCCGACGACATGACTACCAATCGGACAAGGTTTTGCAAATCTAACCGGACTCTTGAACTGTGGAGGAGAAGGCACTTGAGGCATAAATAACATTGGCTCATCATCATTGGTTCTCACAATTAGTTCTTCACCGACCTTGTTGTCATTATCCCCACTTGTTTCCTCTCTTTCAACATCTATATCATTTGGCACATCCAGTTTCTGGATTTGGTTCGGGCTCACCATCAGTCTCAGAATTCATGTCATGGAGCCAAGTGTATTGAAGATGGAAGTTCAACGATGTGCTATCTCGCCCCAATTGATTTTCCAAATTCTTGATTAACGATTTATGCTTTGTGTATTCAGATCTGCTTTTATTTTGTTTCCTTTCGTGTTCCTCGTGTTTCTTTTCGTAAGTCGTAATAAATCTATCCACGGCTTCTTCCCAACTTGCTTTCCGCTCTGGTTGTTGTAGTGCGATTTTGAAACCCCGAAATTGTTTTGTTGTCTCGGGGCTTGAGCTTGAGCTTGATTGTTACTCCATGAAAAATTCGGGTGATGCCCCAATCATGATGATAAATTGTTGGGATAGACATAATTATTAGGGTAATCACCACCATAGTGTACCAAATTCGAACCGATGGCGCATTGATGACTCATATGATTTCCAAAGACAATAATCACAAACCATTGCTACTTGTCACATGGATGGTGGACTCCATGTTTCCATTGGTCGAGTCATGTTAGTGTATGGCCATTGATACATAAAGTCATCCATGGTACCTAAAAAGAGAGAAATATAGGAGGAGAATTAAAATAAAAATAAAATGTTTAAATTAAGACTAATTTGATTGAAATTAATATTGGTAAATAATTATTAAATTAATTCCCCAAGAATGGCGCTAAAAAACTTGTTGATCGATTTCGAATCAATGAATACGTTCAAGTATACACTATTGACAAGTAATAAAGTGAAAGTAGAGTATCGTTCCCACGAGGAATTATTTAATAAAAATTACCAAGTACTAACTCTTAACCAAATTAATTTTATTTAAACAACCAATAATTGTGATTTTTCTAGTTAAGAAAACTAAATTAAACAATTAAAAGAGATTTGTCTAAAAGAAAGCAAATAAACAACTAAGATTTGATTAAATTTAGGTAAATAAGGATTAACACTCCAATATCCCCAATTATGAATTATAAATCAATTATTCAACTATCCCAATTATTATGCCTACTGAATTGTTAACAAGAATTCTCAAATGCCAAAAGTCCTTTTCCAAGTGATCAATTGCCTTCTATTTAACCCAGATTAATCTTGCTATATTCCTATGCAAAACAATTGAATTAAACTCCTTTCAATCCCAATTCCTTATGTGTTACATGCGGTGAACAGATATTTCCATTCAATTCACAAACCTAATTATTCACCATGCAAATAACTAAGTCACATGTTATCATGCCCAGTTCTAACCCTAGAATTCCTATTTCAATTCCTTTTAGAGTAACAAGGTAATTACTGATCAGATAATTAATCAATAAGCTCAAGACAAGATAAACAATTCACTTTGACATAAATAATTGGAATAAATCAAATAACTAATTTATAGACATAAAAGGTTCAATTGAAATCTTAATAAAAGAGTTAGTTCATAATTAATGAATTAAAACCAAGAATCTACAATTGAATAGACATTAAAAGATAAAAGTAAGAGAAGAGAAGAGAATATAATCTATTGTCAAGAATGAGACTCTCTTTTCGCTCCCCGCTTTGAATCTTCAATGGTCTCCAAGTTGCTTCAATCCCCAAAACTAATAAGAACTAGGGTTATGTTCTAATCTAAAGGAGTGTTTAATCTAGGCTAAGCTATGTAATCTCTCTTTATTTTATGCCTTACATCATGTATTTATAGGTTACAAGTCTAATTTTGAGCTTAGGAACAAACCCAATCCAATTTGGAGTCAAAAGGTGTCAAAATTACCAAAACGCATCCAGGCCATCACTAAGCCCTTCCTCAAGTCACTTCAAATAATTGGGCAAAGCAAACTCTGCTCCCAGTAGCCCTTGCCACTGGGCATATGCCAAAAATGGGCGCCCCGGCGCTACCACAAGTTCTGACATTTTCTACTCCGACGTCTTTTGTGAAAATGGCCATAACGTTTGATCCGGGAGGAGTTACGGGGCCTTCCACCTATCAAATCGATGATATCGAGGAGATCTACAACTTTTGTTCTTTGAGGATTGAGAAATTATGGGTGGATGAAGGCTGAAATTGAGCTGGAAGTAACTACTATGCAAATGACCACCCAAAACCACGATGTTCGACGTCCGTTGGTACAACGATCATAACTCTTGCATCCGAACTCCGATTGGAATGATTCAAAATATTCCGAAAAGCTAAGACGATGCTCTTCAATGTAAGCTAAGTTCCAAACCAAGAACATGAAGTAAACATGAAAGCCCAAATGATGTCCGATTTGTTTTTTTTTCAAGGTTTTTTTTGCTTTTCCTTACCAATAGTCGCTCACACCACTCCCAAACGTATAACCTACAAAATGAACACAAAATGCATGAAAAGTAACTAAGACACATAAATATAAGCAACTAATTCAAGTAAAAGATACCGGATAAGTGTATATAAAATCCACTTATCACCCTCAAAGTCTTGTTAAATTCCCTCATTAACAAATTATGATTGTTCATTTCATCATATCCTTACCATGGGGACATCGACTCCACGAACCTGGCAAAATGTTCTCTGGAATTTCCTTTCTCCCCATTGTATTTTGGAAATTGCGGAGGATGTTCGATATACACTGTCGGGTAAGGTTGTCTCCGAATATGTGCCAGATAAGGTGGAGTAAAGTCTAACTCCGAAGGTCGAGATGTTTACCTGCGAAGTTGATTGATCACATCGATCATATCATCCTTTGTCATATATTGGCTCGTGGTATAGACTCTCTATGGTGTTGTGATGTATGTATACATTGGTCGTGTGTATGGTACAAAAATTGGCTGATGTATACTGGCATCATGTAAATTCTGTATCAGTTGTACTTGTGGGCTTGTTCGTTGGACGAGGCTTGGAATGGTTGGTATATGCCTTCTCGCGCCTATCTGTCTGACATTCATTGTTTGTTGATCAGCCATGTATGGTGATGTTGAACTTCCTTTCGAGGCGTCTTCAGGGATGGGTTGATCAAGATCTAGATTCACGCATTGGAAAGCTTGATTTTCTTGCCTTTGAGCTAAATCCGGTGAAGTAACTCTCGTTGTCGGTGAAGCTCTTCCTGTAGTTCTTTCACTTCTAATTATGGGCATACCCTTCACGAATTCTACACCTCCCCAGCAGAGTTTCCAAAGAAATGTGGGCAAGGAAATCGTGCCTTTCTAGTTAGGATTTCATGTTGACTGAGGAGGAGAGAAATCCACGAAGAGCGCAGAATTAATTAATTGATTGAAGAGGGGAGAAGAACAGGTGGGTGATTACTCCAATGACATATGGCAGAACTCTTAGAATCCAGAAACCTTATTAGGGTAGTAGGGATTCAAGGAGCCTTCTTGAGTGCTTCGGGTTAAGAGAGAATGTCCAAGAAACCTTAGAATCCCGAAACCTTGTTAGGGTACCAGGTATTCCAAGAGATTCAGGCTTCCAAGTCCAGCAAGAGGTCTCAGCTCCAAAGTCTAAAGTCCCAAGTCTCCACTCCTTCATAGAATAGAAGGGGTATTTATAGAGTTTCCTGGAACTTAAGTAGTCACATGTCCGACACATCTTCAGGAAAATTCCAGAAATACCCTTAATTCATTAGAATAATGCCCATATCGTCCTGTCCTTCTGGCCACCAATCCAATCCCTCAATAAATTCCCAAAATGAGCTGCCTCCACGAGCATTCTACCTTGGGACACATGGAGACTTCTTGTCGACGTCGGGATTTTTAATTATCCCTTTTCGTTACTTGTTCTTTGGTGTTCTCATGTTAGATGAGATTTGTTTGAAAAACAAGTGAAAAGGTCCCGATATGTATCATGTCGACGATTGGACGTGAGAGTCGCCTTGTTGGTTTTTATATGGTTGTACCAACACAACCGAGAAAAGGTTTGCACATTGACCCAGTGATGTGACACCGCTAAACCGGGTTGGTGAAACCGAGAGTCATTAGGGTCCGGGGACTTGATTATGCGGAGGGAAGGTGTTAGGCACCCCCCGACATCCGTGTTACCACTATGACCGCTCTTTCAAGAAACTATTATCCTAATATGTGTGTGTGTGGGTCAATGTGTCGTTATTTAGAAGTAGTGCGAGACCTCGTTAGTACTTATATACATGGGTTTGAATTTATGTAAAAATTCGCTTTTTAGCAAGATATAGCAATGATATTTTATAAAAGGTTTTTAAACCTCGATGCTCAATAGTAATTGAGACCTTTTACACTTCCATTTTATTAAGTGTTCTATTTGATTGATTTTATTTTCGAGATCACGAGCATCTATAAGAAAATAATGTACAAAAATAATGTCGATTTCCTCGTGGGTATGAAAACCATCTGAGGAAATTCAGACACCGTAGAATAATTTACAAGCTGCTTTCAGCTGAAAATGTCCATCACGAGAACCGAATCTAGATCTAATAGGCTGAATCTGTGATCACATGATTCCTAGGCGCACATGATACCGCAATTTGTATGAAAGCAGTAAGCAGGTATATACATAAAATTTGTAAATATATATATACAGACATGATCACCAACCACGAAGCACCTCCATGGGGGATCAGAAATGTAAATAAAGCTGTAAAAACTATCAACCACCACGGAGGAAACTCCAAGTGGGACAAAACGTAAAGAAAGCTGTAAAAGCGATCAACCACCTCGAAGTAAACTCCAGGTGGGACGAATATATATATATAAGCGATAAATGCACCGGATGTAAAATCCGTGCTCATCGAATGAGTTCGACAACAGTTCATATATATAAGTATATATATATAAAAGCGAAAATAAACGCATTTGGATGTAAAATCGAAGCTCATCGAATGTAGTCCCACAAACGATTCATATATATATATATATATATATATATATATATATATATATATATATATAAAGCGAGTAAACGCATATAGGATGTAAAATCCAGTGCTCATCGAACGTAGTCCTACAACAGTTCATATATATAAGTATATATATATATAAGCGAGTAAACGCCTGCATCAAAGTCTAGGCTCATCGAACAAAGTTCACACACGATTATATATATATATATATATATATATATATATATATATATATATATATATATATATATATATATAAGCAAATAAACACTCTGCATCAAGTCTAGGCTCATCGAACAAAGTTCTACATACAGTTCATATATATATATATATATATATATATATATATATATATATAGTAAATAAACGCTCTGCATCAAGTCTAGGCTCAATCGAGGCATAACTTGATAATGTTAGTCCATATATATAAATATATATATATATATATATATATATGTATATACAAATCGAATAAATCCACTGATCAAGTCCTGCAAACACACGCAACACGACCGTCAACGTGAAGAAGGGTGTGTGCAAAGATGAAGAGAAGGCTTTAAAGTGTGTGAGAAGGCTTACAGTGGGGGGCGCCAAAGAAGGCTTCTATATCTTTAAAGTGGATGAAACTAGGCTCCCGCTGGTACAAAAGTAGCTATATGTGAGCTCACAAGTGTTTAAAATGGAAAAGCACTCAATATATTGCAAGTATAGAGAAAATTTGACATGGCTTCCTCGCTCTTTCTCTTGCAAATATGGCCACCCCAAGCCCTCTATTTATAGAGGGGGAGCCGCATGAGTACCGCAGCCTTAGCATCGTGTACCTCTACGGTGCACTGGGTGCCCCGGGTAATGTGGGTCCCGCCGTGTCAAAGTACGTACACTCAGACAACGCGTTGTTCGCTTGGTCGTTCATAACTTTCAATCCGGGAGTCCGATGGAAGCGTGCCATACCATTCCAGAAAGCTCTTTCTGAGAGCTACACAATGACATATTATTTGCCCTTTTTTGATTCTAGGAAGATGGGTCCATGACCAAAATGACATTCCCAAATTTCTGTCAGGTAGTCCGTTGAGCCGTTTTGCGTAGTTTACGCTCGAAAGTTAAGATATGGTTCTCGTGGAACTTCTATTGAAATAATTGAAGTTAAAATGAGTTTATTTGATGTGAGTTGAAGTTGAGTTGGTAAAATGACCATTTTTCCCTCCGGTTAGCTCCTTTCAAGCTAGATTAGTAAAGATTTTTCTCAAGGTTATCTCTGAGGATGTTGACTTTGACTATCCTCAGGGTTATCTCTGAGGTTGGCTTGACTTCCTGGGGCTATCTCCAGGCTTTGATCTTGATCCCCCGAGGCTATCTCCGGGGTTGAAACTGACTTTCCCGGGGTTATCTCCGGGATTAGAAACTGTTTTCCCAGGGTTATTTCCGGGGTGGGAAACTGGATCTCGTGTGGCTATCTCCGGGGTTAAAATTGATGTTGTGGTCCTCTAGGGTTATCTCTAGAGTGTGAAAAAGACGCTTTTGCCCTCCTGTATGGTTAGTAACAGGAAAAGAAAATTTTGAGTGTCTACAGATGCCCCTCTTTATCATGTTCATGCAATGCAATGGAATGGACATGATAAAGATTAGTAGACACTTGAAAATATGATAAGGTATTTCTAATGATGCAAATCGCAATGTAATGAATGTTTATGATGAATGTCAAAATGTTTTCGCAAATCGTAGTTCGCAAATTGTACATCGTATTTTGCACTTCGCTTTTCACATTTGGCCAATCGCACATCGCAACTCACACATCGCATATTGCATCACAAATCGCATATTGCAAATCGCATATCGTAAAATCGCAAATTACATATCGCAAATCGCATATCGCAAAATTTTAAATCGCAATGTAATGAATGTTATGATGAATGTTAAAATGTTTTTGCAAATCGCTTTACCTTTACCGATCATTGCTGATGCCTATGCTGGTGTTGACTCCAATGGTTTGGCATTTAATCATTGATGATTGTTTGATTAAGATAAGTTGAGATGTTTTCCATATCTCTGATGGGGATGACGTTCTAAAATCACCAGAATTGATGTCAATGGTGTCTATCCTGCTGATCGCCAAACTTTTTCGGTTCCCACTCGAACGGTGGTATACGAAGCTTTCATCGCTGAACTGTCTTGATGTCGCACTGAATTGATGTCAATGGTTTAAGAATACCGGATCTTCCGATACCTTCGCTGAAGTAATATTCCACGGATTACGTCACTAGACTTCGCCTGATGTTATGCTAGATTGATGACAACCACCAGATGTTTCACCCTTCTTGAGGTGATTTGGAGTTTCCTTTCGCTGTTAAGTGCTTGTGCCCCATTTCCTTAAGCAGTTTATTCACAACCCGGCTGAACTGATGACTTTAATGTCTCTGAAATCCCTGTAGGGTGTAATTCATTCTTTCGCTGCCCATATTTGAACTTCGGTGTAGAGGCCTCAACTTGTGAGGACTTAACACATGTTGATGGTGTAGATTTCATTCGCTAGGCCTTTCGTCGTTGACCTTATGCTTCTGAGTTAAGAACTTTTTTGAGAAGCTTCCCCTTCTTTTGTAGGGGAACGCTTATGTCACTATGATTTCTTTCAGAAGTTCACCCCTTTCTTTTTGATGAGAAGCTTGATCTCGCCTTAAGCTCCTTCCATTTCTTGGAATTGGAAAAATGCCCCAGTCCTTTCACATGTTGATGCCGAGGGTTCATATAAGAAACTCTTTTTATTGATGAAGTCGCGAGTGAATAATATCTGAATCGCCATTGAGATGATGATGGACCATGCCGATGGCGCTGACTGGTGAATTTTCCACTTTAGGATGATTGATAAATGCCCCAGTGTTGAGTTATCGCTGCTTCCAAGATTGCCTCAATCTTGTTGTAAGGGACCCAATATCCGGTTGTTGCCAATTTTGAAATTTCCCCAGCCTCGCTTGTTGTCTGGGATAGTTGCTTTGACAGATGAGCTGATAAGACGCCGAGATCGCAAGAGGCTTTTACTTCTGTACCATCTGGTGAACAGGTAATGGATGTGGGATTTGATGTTGACAGCTCTTTCTGGTAGAGATGTCATTTTGTTAGAGAGGTGATGCTCTAACTCATAGGGATATCGCTGTTGCTGAGCGGGATGACGCTATATCTACCCGAGATATCGCATATAGTTAGCGGTGGATCTATTGGCTCGTGTAGAAACCCTTGGGCAGGAGATCACATCGTTACCTCCTTCTTCTTAGAGGGAATCCATGTTGGACTTGATAGCCCACATATACATTGATTTGTAGATGGGCTTATATTTTCCTGCACATACTAGCTTAGCCATTTTGTCATGTACAGTACACATTGTATATATCAAACAGCATTATATATGGCGGGAAAAATATATGTCATTGACTTCCCTTTTAGTTGTGCTCTTGCTACTTGCTTGATATTCACTTTGTTTCTCCGTGACTTTGTGATCTGGATGTATTCTCAACTTCTCCTTGATGGATGGACGTTGAGATGTCTCGTGATTTTCGTAATGGATCGCCGATCTGTGTGTATTCCCTACCATCTTTGGTGTCTTGGGACTTGTTTCTGTATGTGGCTATGGATAGGAGTGAGTTTGTTTTTTCTGTGGTGAGACCGGACCATATAACATGGTTGCCTACGTAGTTCGCCCAGGTATAGGGTGGATTGCAGAAAAAAGTTTAATCCCATGTACAGGATAAGTTGAAGGTGTGGAAGGTTTAATCCCTGGTGGAATAATCGCAGTTGTATGAAATGAAGTGAAACCAGGCTACTGGTTAGAAAAGTGTGTTTTTCCTTGAGGGGCAAATGGGTAAAAAGGAAAGGTTGTATGTAGTGAGGGTTAAAGAACCTGAAATGACTGGTGATCTGATGATCCAAAACTAGGATGTTCGCTTAATGGTAACCTCAAATATAGTACCGTTTCACAGTGTCTGAATTGATGAGTTGCAGAAATTCATCACCATCCATTTTCTGTAATCTGAAAGCGCCTCCTGTCAATACCTCCTTGACAATAAACGGGTCTTCCCAGTTTGGATCAAATTTTCCTTTAGACTGAGCTTGGTTGTCAATGATCTTCTTCAAAACCAAGTCGTGTTGTTTGAACTGCTGTAGTCGAACTTCTCTGTTGTAGGATCTTCTTTACAAGTAGAGGGCCGCTCATGTCTGGGCCACATTCTACCCCATGGATTTCATCCATGAGCCTTTAAGCTTGGTCCTCATCCAGACATCTAAGGAGACCTCGACTTGCATCTCTTTTGTAAAGTGCATCTTCGCTCAGGTAGATTTCATAGTAAGTCGATGGATCTGCCTTTTCTCAGTCGGGCTCGCCTCAACGGGTGTAGATCCATCGCGTAGGTACTCCTTGATATGCTGATACCAAGGATGTTGGATGGGAGTTAGCTCATCCGATACTTCTCCAACATAGTTCTCATAGGCTGGTGCCTTGTGCAGGGTGAATGTGACGCTTGGCATGTGTTCGTTGTCAAGCATGTGAATCAAGGAGGCCAAAGTTGTTAATGCATCCGCAAAGTCATTCCTATTACGTGGAATGTGGAGGAAGGATATTTCTTCGAACTCCGAAGCCATCTATAGAACCTGCCGATGGTAAGGCAACAAATGTATAACCTGTTGAAGAGCTTTTTCTTTTTCTCTTTTTTTTCTTTTTCTTTTTATTATTTTTTTTTTCTTTTTTTTTCTTTTGCATTAGATTGTGGAAAAGAGCCATATGGCTCACTGATAGGTAGCTCCGGCATTGATGAGGCTGAATGACAATCGTCCTTAGCAAAAGGTTCCCCAAGGCGTAATGAATGAAGTTTTCTCCCGATCCTTTTGAGCAACCATGATTTGATGGTACCCCGCGAAGCAATCAGCAATGGAGTACATGTCGTATCGAGCTGTATTATCAATGAGTATGTGGATGAATGGCACGGGAAAGCTATCTTTGAGGCAAGCTTTATTCAAATCTCTGTAATCCACACACACTCGCACCTCCCTTCCCAGGTTGGGCACGGGGACTATGTTGGATAGCCATTCAGGGTATGTTGACACCATGATGATGTCGGCTTGAAAATGTTTCACAATTTTTTCTTTAACTTTTAACCTCCACTTAGGTTTTAATCGCCCGAGCTTCTGCCTGAATGGCTTGAATCCCCCTTTGATGGGAAGGCGATGAATGACAATGTCCGTGGGTAAACCGACCATGTCTTTGTGAGACCATGCAAACACATCCTGGAATAGGGTTAATAGAGTAACCATGTCATTCCTTTGGTTTGGAGTGAGGTCTGTACCAATCTGGATTTGTTTAGGGTTTTTCTAAGGTTCCGAGGTTTAAAAGAGGTGGTTTGATTAAGATTTTGCTTGGGTTTGTCTTTGACCCATTCTTTGATCTCCTGAGGTATCTCATAGTCCTCTTGTATTTCCATCAAGTCTGAGTCCAACTTTACATTAAAGTTACAGTCCTTGTGGAGAATAAACACCTCATCAGCAAGTCTAGGCACATCTAATTTTAGAGTCCTGAACCAACATGCTCTCACTTGATATATGAAACTGTTCAATCACACAAAGTGTTAGCATGTAATGACAAAAGTAACTGCTAATACTGTACAGAAAAAAGTAAGCAATTATTGTTATCTACAAGGCAGAATGAGTTTCTGCCCATTTTACCCTTGTCGACCAATGCAAGGAGTGTTGCTCCAATTATCGAGGGCAAAGTCCTGGTGGACTGTAGTGATGGAGGGGCTGTCATCGTCCTCCTTCTCCCGAATGATGACCATTACGTCTGGGCAATCATCGTCTGGGGTGTATCTGTTTGTGTGTTCATCATGGACAATGATGTGTATGCCTGACATCATTCGGATGACGTCTTGTTTAATTCTTCGTTCCTCTTCTTCCACTCTAAGGTCTGGAACAAAGAGTTCTTTCTCCCTTACCGGTATCGGCCTAGGAAATAACATAGCCATTACGTTGGCTGGCACCTTTACAGGAGGTTATGCGGACTCAGGAGTTGTGGGTGGAGATGATCATTTGTGTGGTCAAGGAATCATGTCATGCTTATGAGGATTCCTCGCGATCGGGTATTAGCAGATTCGACCTTGGGTTCCTCCTCAAAGCGAGAGATTCAAAGATGTACAAGTATTTTTGGACCCTGAGTAAACTGGTGTAGTTCTTTGAGTAGAACAGCCAAATCTGTAATTTGTTTGCTTAATCCGTTGAATTCTTTGTGAGAAACTGGATTAAGGTCAGTCTGGTCAGATGACGACATGATTGATTGTAGGCTTGTAGCCTTTTTGGATTTTGACCGGGTAGTAGGTCCGATTGGTTCCCTATAAAAGACTTGCATAGTTTAGTCTTTAGGGAATGTGTGTATAATAACATGCTATGTGATGTGTCCATTTTAGGAATTTTTATCCTGCAAAACGGATGTCAGCTGTTTGTAGCATGTCAATTTGTATGTGTACACATTTCTTCATATTTCTCATTACATGGAGATAGATATGGAATGAAATTACAAGTAATTATGTTTACAAGTAATTGAAATGAGAGAGCATGAATAGACTTTCCTCTGTTTTGGGTTTATCAGAGGCTAACCTATCTTAGGTTACTCTCGCGGCTTTTTGGCATGAAGGTTCCCAAATCATCGAAATTTACTCAACGGGAAATTATTCCGATCTTTCAACTGGAGCGAATTTGGGTGGTGCCTTTCCTGAGCCTCGGGGAATTAGTCTTCCCACGAGTCCAGTAATCAAACACCGACGGAATAGCCTCCTAGTGGAGGTACCACACAACATACATTCACATACATCGCGTCTCACCGTATGGAAATGATGACATGTGCGAAGCACTAATATCACAAGCATATATGGTGCAAAGCACTAAGTGCAATAAGTAAATGCATTCGTACACATTCATCATAAATGTAAATGCAACATCCACACACAAGCAGATAACAGTTTTGAAAAGATTTGTAATAGCGGCTTAAGTCCTCTTACTGGTGTCCCCAGCGGAGTCACCACCTATCGACGTCGGGATTTTTAATTGTCCCTTTTCGTTACTTGTTCTTTGGTGTTTTCATGTTAGGTTTGATTTGTTTGAAAAAACAAGTGAAAAAGGTCTGACATGTATCATGTCGACGATTGGACTGTGAGAGTCACCTGTTGGTTTTTTATATGGTTGTACCAACACAACCGAGAAAAGGTTTGCACATTGACCCAGTGATGTGACACTGCTAAACGGGTTGGTGAAACCGAGAGTCATTAGGGTCCGGGGACTTGATTATGCGGAGGGAAGGTGTTAGGCACCCCCCGACATCCGTGTTACCACGGTGACCGCCTCTTTTTAAGAAACTATTATCTGAATGTGTGTGTGTGTGGGTCAATGTGCTGTTATTTAGAAGTAGTGCGAGGCCTCGTTCGTACCTATATACACATGGTTTGAATTTATGTAAAAATTCAGTTATTAGCAAGATATAGCAATGATGTTTTATAAAAAGGTTTTTTAAACCCTGATGCTCAATAGTAATTGAGACCTTTTACACTTCCATTTTATTAAGTGTTCGGCTTGATTGATTTTATTTTTGAGATGCGAAGCATCTATAAGAAAATAATGTACAAAAATAATGTCGATTTCCTCGTGGGTATGAAAACCATCTGAGGAAATTCGAACCTAATGAGAATAATTTACAAGTCGCTTTCAAATTTAAAATGTCCATCACGAGAACCGAATCTAGATCCAATAAATCAATCTGTGATCACATGATTCCTAGGCGCATATGATACCGCAATTTGTATGAAAGCAGTAAGCAGGTATATATATAAAAGTTGTAAATATATATATACAGACATGATCACCAACAACGAAGCACCTCTATGGCGGATCAGAAATGTAAATAAAGCTGTAAAACTATCAACCACCATGGAGGAAACTCCAGGTGGGACAAAACGTAAAGAAAGTCAGAAGCGATCAACCACCACGTAAGTAAACTCCGTGGGACGTAATATATATATATATATATATATATATATATATATATATATATATATATATAAGCGAGTAAACATACCGGATGTAAAATCTGTGCTCATCGAATGTAGTCCGACAATGCAGTTCATATATATATATATATATATATATATATATATATATATATATATATAAGTGAAAAACGCATGGGATGTAAAATCTGTGCTCATCGAACAAAGTCCGATGAATAGTTCATATATATATATATATATATAAGCGAGTAAAACGGCAGTCTGCATCAAGTTCAGGCTCATCGAACAAAGTTCTACACACAGATTCATATATATATATATATATATATATATATATATATATAAAGCAAATAAACGCCTCCAGTAGAAGTTCAGGCTCAATCGAGGCATAACTCGATAATGTTAGTCCATATATATATATATATATATATATATATATATATAATATATATATATATATATATATATATATATATATATATATATATACAAACCAAATAAAACAACTGATCAAGTTCCGGGCAAACACACGCAACACGACTCTCAACGTGAAGAAGGGTGTGTGCAAAGATGAAAAGGCTTTAAAGTGTGTGAGAAGGCTTACAGGTAATGCTGCCAAAGAACGCTTCTATATCTTTAAATTGATGAAACTTCATTCCACGGCAGACAAAAGTAGCTATATGTGAGCTCACAAGTGTTTAAAATGGAAAAGCACTCAGTATATTGCAAGTACGGAGTAAATTTGACAGGGCTTCCTCGCTCTTTCTCTTACAAATATGGCCACCCCAAGCCCTCTATTTATAGAGGGGGTAATTATGCCTGCCCGGGGTGCCCCGGCAAAGGTGGGTCCCGCCGTGTCGGCGGCACGTGACACTTGACAACGCGTTGTTCGCTCGGTCGTTAATAACTTTCAATCCGGGAGTCCGATGGAAGCGTGCCATACCATTCCGGAAAGCTCTTTTCGAGAGCTACATAATGACATAGGATTTCCCCTTTTTGATTCCAGTAAGATGGGTCCATAACCGAAATGGCATTCCCGGGTTTTTGTCAGGTAGTCCGTTGAGCCGCTTTTATGAGTTTACCGCCGAAAGTTAAGATATGGTTCTCGTGGAACTTCTATTGAAGTAATTTGAGTTGAAATGAGTTGATTTGATGTGATTTGAAGTTGAGTTGGCAAAATAATCATTTTGCCCCTCCCGGAGTTAGCTCCGGTTTTCACGCAGTTGTAGCAGTATTTTCTCAGGGTTATCTTTGAGGTTGACTTGATGTTGACTTTGACTATCCTCAGGGTTATCTCTAAGGTTGGCTTGACCTCCTGGGGCTATCTCCAGGCTTTGATCTTGATCCCCCAGGGCTATCTCCGAGGTTGAAACTGACTTTCCCGGGGTTATCTCCGGGGTTGGAAACTGTTTTCCCGGGATTATTTCTGGGGTGGGAAATTGGATCTCGTGTGGCTATCTCCGGGGTTAAAATTGATGTTGTGATCCTCCAGGGTTATCTCTGGAGTGTGAAAAAGACGCTTTTGCCCTCCTGTATGGTTAGTAACAGGAAAAGAAAATTTCGAGTGTCTACACTTCTCTCGGGTCTAGTACATTTATTTTTGGCTTTTCCGTCTTCATTCAATTAGGTTATGCGAACCCTAATTTGCACATTTAATGAGGTCGTGGAGCCCTAATTGTGCATTTAATTCAATTAGGTCATGCGAGCCTTTAATTTGTACTTGGGCCCATAATATATATATATATATATATATATATATATATATATATATATATATATATATATATATATACACACACACATACATACATACATACATAGGGTAATGATCCATAATATGTATTTGATATGGATCCTTATAGGGCATACACTATCTATACCACTAAAAATAAAAATAAACGATCAGAATTAGAAACTGGATAGGAGCGAACGATAAAAAAACCCTTATCATCCGTTATTAATAGCAGCGGACGCTTATCAGAATAAGGGTTTGATTTTATTAACTAGGGTTTAAGTTTATTAAGTAGGGTTTATGGTTTATTAAAAGGGTTTAAGGTTTATTAACAAGAGTTTAAAGTTTATTAACCAAGGTTTCGAGTTTATAAACTATTTTATTAACTACAGGTTAATAAGGTTAATAACCCCTAAATTTCGTTAAAAATAATTTAATAAATCTTAAACCCTAATTAATAAAGTCAAACCCTTAATCTGATTAAGGTCTTTTAATATTAGCGGATGAAGTGTGTTTTTTTATCATCCACTATTAATAGTAGCAGATATCGATTTTTAATTTCTAATCTTGGTCGTTGCGTTTTGTTTTCAATAATATAGATGGTATATAACATATAAAAAATCATAATAAATGCATGGTATGAATCATTCTCGGTATATATGTGTGTGTGGAAACTCAACTCTAACATAGAAAGAAATCTTACTCTCTATGTCAAAATTAATTGACAATGAAAAAACTTGACTGCAGTAATTATATATTGTACACACTTTTTTATGTGGGATTTAATTTATATACTCTGACAAAGGATGAAATATAAAACTGTCCACGTACCCTTCTTAAGTTGTTTCATCAAAGTGCCCCTAACGTTAATACATCATTACATAACGAGTCATTTTTAACATGAGGGGGCATTTGACACCACATATTAACATATATGGAAATTTTTTCCAACTTAGCCAAAGAAAATAAAATGGGCTCCTTAAAGAAGAATGGATAGCTCATGGGATCATAATTATAAGGAAGAATTGATAACTCACCTTGACATAAGCTTAAGATCTTCTTGGTGTACTGCTTGGACCATGTTAAAATCTAATTTAGCAAGCTTAAGCAAAGTTGAATCCATATCATGCCTTCTTTCATACACGTCTATGAACCATCTTGCTTCCATTCTTAGCATCCTCCAATGCAAAGGAAGCTCCAACGCGTGACCGACAAGTACCAAAATATCATCATTCTCATTTATCTTCTTAATCCGACGGTTTATTTGTTTGAGATGTTTGGCTGTGAAATCTCTGGCCTCATTAATTACACTCTCGCCAGAAAATGAAAGATATGAAGCTTCGTATAAATTCAGCATGCCCTTAGTATCCTCGCAAAGATGTGCCTTAAAATTACCAGACTCGTCTTTGAAATCGTTAAAAACGTCTATAAAAGCAAATATAAACAAAGCAAAACAAAAAATATCATCAAATATTTGGTGGTTATGTCACATATGCAATAAGTAGTAACCTAAATTTAACACATGCAGAATGTTAGATTACAAAATGGACCCAAGTACATATATATGGGAATAATGGCCATACACAGCAGCTCTTCTAGGTGGACATGAAAAATGGACATGAGTGTATTTAAATTTTATCTATTTGTATTTTTACCCTCTATTGGGGGTCAAAACACAAATAAGTGAAATTCAAATACACTCATGTTCAATTTTCATGTCCACATAGAGTTTTTAATGTATATTTTATTTGTGCACAGTTTGCCAAATTTACTGTCGTTTTGGCTGATTTATTTTTTATTTATGATTTGGGAGAAGAGAAACTGTTTTTTTTATAAAAAAACAAATATGCCAAAACTATGTAACTTTGACAGACCGTGCACAAATAAACCATACACAACTGTGTATATGATATATATATATATATATATATATATATATATATATATATATAACCAAAATTTCTAACTCAAAACTAAGTGATATTAATTTTTTTTTTGTTTTCATCGAGACACCATCACTTAAAGCTGCATTTGTGAGTTTGGAGGGATGGGATGGAAAGGAAAAGTATACGAAATGGGAAAGGATTATAGTTTTTCCTTGTCATGTTTGTGAGTTTTAGAAAAGAAGGGAATGGATGAGATTTTTATTATATTTTCCTTATTTGTGAGTTTAGAAGGAGGGAAGAAAATGAAAAATAATTTTATTTTTAAACTATACTATTACTATATTACCCTTATATATAAATATAATAAATGTATGATTTAACAATGTCTAGATATTGAATTATTTTGTTCATTCTTTTTTTATATTCATATATATATTAACAGAAAGCTTCCTATGTGTGTGGTCCGCATACGAAACACCTTTAGCGACGGACAAAATCATCGTTTAAACCGTCGTCGTAGCCCAAAATCGTCTTTATACCTCTGTTCGCACCTATATGGACATGTTTTTAATGGCGATTTTGTCAAAAATTCATTAAATGGGGTCCACATGCAAACCACCCGCATAAGAAGTGGACTGTATATATTAACTCTAATTATATTTAAATATATAAAAATTTATTTATTGTTACAAAGTATAAGTTCAATAAAACATAAATAAAGTATTTATTATTGGGTTAAGGATCAGATCACCATCTGGGGTTTGGGTACTTTCCCACTTAACCACCTATAGTCAGTAAAGCTACATTTAAACTCCCGACTTTTTGAGTTGAAGTGAAAACGTCACATTTTCCATCCAACTTAACCGTGCGTGTATGTCAAACGCCAAAAGCACGTGAAAAGGGGCTATAAGAGTGTTAAAAACCTAGTAAATATCTAAAATACCCCCTTCTTCCTCTCTTTTCCTCTTATTCTCTCTTCAACCTTCAAACCCACCAACACTCTGAAAGGCATCACCGATCAAATCCAAAAATGGGTGGGCCAAGCAGTGATGGGAGGGTGTCGGAGGTTAGAGATGAGGAAGCACATGAATGAGATTATAAATTAGCAACAGAATCTAACAATAGAAATAAATCAGATCCGAAACATCAAGAGTTATATCTGCGATTTCTCAGCATACTCTCTTTCTATCTCTATATATTTCTCTCTGGTATAACAGTTATATCTGCGATTTCTGTAGATTTCTGTTGGAATTTGGGCGGAAGTTTTGATTTTTACAATTAATCGAAGGTTGCGAAAATTGGGTTGTGATTTTTTTTTTTGGAAAACAAGAAAGGGAAAGAGATGTGGGGATTTGGGGGAAGATGTTACTGGGGAAGAAAAGAAATAGGGAAGAAATTAGAAGGGATAGTGGTATTTGGCACATATCGTAAGAGAAGGGACCTTCAAAAACAGAGATCTGAACTTACCCATATGAGAATAAGTTGAATGCTTTGCTCAAATCTGTAGATACCCAAAAAGGAACAGAGTGTGAAATCAGATCTAGTGGGTGCTATTTAGCTTCCCTGTTTTTTGACTTGTGCTCTGTTTCAAGCTAGATATAGCAAAAAAAGGCTGAGGTTTCTGCTAAAAGTTTCTTACCAGAAACGTTTCAGGGGACAACAGTGGATTTAGCAGGCCAAATTGGGCTAATTTGGGAGCTAATTAAAGCGCCATTGATTGTTCCATTGTTGAAATTGGCTGTGATTATATGTTTAGTTATGGAATTGATGTTGTTCTGTGAGAGATTATACCTGGGTATAGTCATTATTCTTGTTAAGCTCTTTTGGAAAAAGTCTGATAAGAGGTATAATTGGGAGCCTATGAGGGATGGTTTGAAAATTGGTAACTCGGCTTTCCCTTTGGTTCTTATTCAAATTCCAATGTTTAATGAAAGACAGGTTAGTTTATTTTTTATCTTTGCTTTTTGGAATATGGGTTTTGTGATTCATTTGAGTTTGTTCCAATTGGGGCATTTTGTTAGTAGTAATTTTTTTGGTTTATGAATTTTTCTCTCCTCTGTTTTATATTCCTACTCCACTAGTAGAGATGTCATTTGGCATTATTGAATTTCTTCATTTTTGGAATCTGAGAAAATTAAAGTTGCGTTTGATGTTTTGTTTTGTTGGTGTGCGTCTCGTGATTCAAGTACTATCTTAGCCCAAACACTCCTTCAATTGGACAGAAAAATTGAAGAAATTAAGAACGGGGATGATGAGAATGAAGATGGAAGCTTTCAATATATATATATGGAGGGTAATTAAATCTTTAGTCAACTCAACTAACGGAATTAATTAAAACGGAAAGCATTTATTCACTTCAACTCAAAAAGTTAGGAGTTTAAATGTAACTTTACTGACTACAGGTAGTTAAATGGGAAAGCGCCCAAACCCCAGGTGGTGATCTGAACTTAACCTTTTATTATTTAACAAAGTAACCTGAAGCATATATATTATTTGTTACAATGAAGTATTTCAAATAGACATAGTACGTCATAATTATTTATTATTTAACAATGAAGCATATATATATATATATATATATATATATATATATATATCTGACTTACTTTCTCCAATGAACCTTAAGCAAAATAACTAAAAATGAATCGGTTATAGTGATAATTTTTTGAGTTATAGCGACGGTTCGGACAAACTGTCGCCATAGCTATGTCGTCGGCTTTGTACACTATAGCGACGGAAAAAATTGTCATTATAATCGGTTCATTTTTGACTCGTTGTTTAAGGTTCGCTGAAAAAATAAACCGTATATATAAAATATATATGCTGGAATAAAGTAACTCAGTCATTTAGCTGGAATAAAGTAACTCAGTCATTTATAAGGTTCGTGGATATTAAAATTATATTTTATTTTACGAATACTTTTGAAATAAACTATTATTATAAATGATATATGATAATAAACGTAATAATATTGTATTTTTTATATTATCATTAAAAATAAATTTATTTTATAAGAATTAAATTACTTTTGTAAAATATATGAAATATTATTATTATTATTATCATCATATATACATATTCCAACATTAGCATTAATGTAAAGAAAATTGATATTTTCACATGATTTTTTAATATTTTTATATAAAAAGTATTTATAAGTAAAAATCGTCAATTATAGGATCTATAACGATAATTTTTATGTAGAAATATCAAAAAATCATTTAGAAATAATTTCCTAATATAAAAAGTAACTCCGTCATATATACATATGTATATATACTCAGTCATTTATTACTTATTTTTATATATGCTGGAATAAAGTAACGTGGAGTGGGGTGGAGTGGGGTGAGGTGGGGTGGGCTGGGGTGGGGGGCCGGGTGTCCTTAATTCAGTATATTCATTCACCATCCTTATTATTGATTTAATTCACCATCCTTATTATTGATTTAATTAGGGATAAAATTGTCATACTATTTATTTTATAAGGTTATTTTTGGTAATATAAAATATTTTATTTTCTCATCATTTTCCATCCCTCCAAAATTTTCCACTTTTGAGAGGGAAATTTTGAGTAAAAAATTAAATTATTTTACCTCCAAATCTCTTCCCTTCCTCCCTAAAAATATCACAAACATAAGATTTGGAGGGATTTTAATTATTATTTTTTTCCTTCCCTTCCCTTCCCTTCCCTTCCATCCCCCCTCAAATAAAAACTTACAAATATAGTGTTAAAGGAGTTGATATTAAGAATGTTAAAATTTTAGAAAATAAGCTTACAACTCGTGCCTTAAAACAGTTTCAAAAATATTTTATTTATACTCCATGCTATTAAATCTTTATCAAATGTCAAAATTTTAGAAGCATTTTTATTAATCCTATAAGCTATATATCAACTACATTTCTCAAAAATTGAAGAACTTAAAATCGTAAGCACTTAAAAAATTAAAGGAGTGAAGAATTCATATTAATTATTTTTGTGGCCTGCCATATTACACGTACAAAGAACCACTCAAAGCTGTATCGCAATAGCAAATTAGTTGCACGAAAAGAAAAAAATTAAAGAAAGTGTAAGAGTACTTATATATATATATATATATATATATATATATATATATATATATATATATATATATATATATATATATATATATATACGAAATTGATTAGATCCGGAGTTCAATCTCGATCAAAAACGGACCAAAATTATTATTTATTTTTTTAAAACAATTAAAAAAAATATTTAATATTTTATAGAACTGAAATTTTTTCATAATACAATGGTTTGGGTGTGATTTGGATATCTATACCAAAAAATCCAAATCACACCCAAAATACTGTATTATGTAAAAATTCAAGTTCCATAATTTATTTATTTTTAGTTATTTTAAAAAAAACAAAAAAAAAATGTTCGAATTTTGGTCCTATTCTAATCGTCCTACTATATATATATATATATATATATATATATATATATATATATATATATGTTTGTGTAAGTATGGTGTCAAGTAATATTTAGTATTTGTAGATTTTGTGTGTGGTGAATATGCATAATTAGTGTAAAAAATGCACTTCTATGAATTTAAAAGTATGAATAATTATATAAATTTTTTAATTCAATTTATACTATTAAATTTCTAAAGTTACATATTGATAAAGTTCAAAGCTGTTTGAATTTTGGGTTTGCTACACTACAAAAAAATAGGTCATTGGTGACGGCCTCATTAGCGACGGCAGTATCCCCGTCGAAAATAACCTCATTAGCGACGGTACGGCGGCACTACTTTGGCCGTACTTGTATAACTTCGTCGAGAATGACCATTTTCTAGTCCAAATTTGGTGGGAATTTTTTCACAGCATGGGGAAAAGGTCATGGCGCATTTCAGACTCGATGCGTCCGCTATTGAGTCACATCTTATTGCCGTCGAGAATGATGCTATATTTAATCCCTAAAATTCATTTTTCTTCTTCTCGCTCTCTTTTTCTTTTTCTCATCCGACTCCACCACCTCATGGCCAGCCTCTGCACCATCCCTACCGTCGCCGGCGCCATCAACGTTGTCGTCCACCTCTCCATTTCTTGCTCCCACCGACTGGCCCCTTTCTTGCTCCCCTTTCCTTGGCATGTGACCTGCTGCATCCACTGAGCCCCTCTTGGTTTCGGCTGGTTCTCCATTTCTCAGAGAACAATTAGTAAGTTAATTTTTTTTCTTATGCTTTAATTTGTAAGTTCCAATTTATTTATATATGTTAGGGTTTAATTGGGTCTTCAATTTTCTTATGTTATCAGGCTTCTATTATTGTGTTTGTTGCTAAGTAGTATATATTCTACCTTTTTTGAGCATTATCCATCTCTATTATATGTTAGCTTACAATATATACTAGTGTAGAATTAATTATGTGTTAGCAATTTGTAATTTGTGCTGTGTAAAATGGTTCTGCAATTTGTAAATACATCAGCTGCAATTTATGGAGGATATATAGACTATCTACTGTCTAAATACATCAGCTGCAAAAAATTGCTAAAATAGTTCATATTTAGGCATAGTTTTAGCTATAACTTCCTAAAACAGTCCACATGTAGTTAAAAGAAACCTTTAGATACGCAAACAAATCTTAAAACATGATTATAACATAACATTATATCTATAACATGCTTGCACTAGTTAGTTAACTTTCTGATATCAAAACAGTCCATTCAAGGCATTTTGGGCATAGTTTAACACTAAATCACCATAACAGCCTTCAATCTTACAAACACAAGGGTTATCACAACATGTATTTGTTATATTTATGTGTTCATGGTTTAAAACATATGGATGCAATGCCTTAAGATTTTTGTTCAAAACAGCCTTCAATAGGCTTTAAACTCACATGAAAACATGGTTTGATAACCTAGTTGACAAAATAGTATGGTTAGGCAACATATGAGCTTTGAGTAATCTTTTACACAACATTTAACATGCATAGCATATATCCGGATGGCACAAAATAGACTACAAATTAACGTATCTCAAGTCATTTAAGCTAGTCATTCAAGCTCTCAAAACAGTGGGCTGGTCTGGCCTGTTTCAAATAGGCACAGACTACCCTGTTTTAAGTCATTTACCAATTTGAGAATGCTATCTTAGAATTTGTATACTTAGCCTTCAAGTTCTAGTACATTAGACCCCATGCTTTAGCATATAAACCATATTAATATCAAGGAAATCAGTCATTACCTAGCTTGCTAACACAATCATCTTCTAATTAATTTAACTCACACATGGAACCATAAAACTTCCAAATTACTCACACTATATCATGTCATATATAGCCTATAAGTATTCATGTCTTTATATCTATCTAATTATTTGCTATTGTATTTTTAGAACTCAATTAAACATAAAACATAACTGATTTTCAGACATAAGCTTGGCCATTTATGACTGAGCTTCTATTAGCAATCATTAGCACTATTGATTACTCTCTACCCGACCCCTACTTATATTTCATTGTTAAGTCTATTTAGCTTCTATAATAGCTTATTTGGTTTGTATAAAAATTGTATCTTTCTGGTTGAAATTGAAATATATTTTTGCTTCTATATCTACATGCCCTCTCTTGACATACAGACGAATATTAGTTTGTTGTGGAGAGATTTGATTTGAGTTTAATTGATTTATATGTAAAATGTAATAAATAGATGGTCCATTAAACTGCAAGCATATTCAAATTCTCAATTTATTTGTTTTTTTCCTATTTGAGGGTGGGTTAAGAAATTTACCAGCTCATTATACTTTCATATAGTTTAGGAAGCTTAGAAACCCGTTTGAGATTCACTTAGTATGAGTGAATCTCAAATAGTCCCCGTTTTGGGACTGTTCTTGTATGTTTCGATCTCACTTCGGTCGATGTTAACGACTTGAGCACGTCTTTAAATTTTTTTGAATTTTCACAAGATATATATCTCTTGATGTTCTTCGGGTGCATATTTAGACTACGATGTGTTAGTCTATTTCGTGTACTTGAAGACCATGGGAAAATCTCCAAAAAATTACGAAAAATATAAAGATGTGTTCAAGTTGTTGGTATCGATGGAGGCGACACATCCGGAATGGGATAGAAGCCCGACCCATTAGAGTGGGAGATGAAGTTAGGAAACGCATAAGCTTGCATATACATTAACTTGGAGACTTGATTGTGTTTGTCTAACTTTCCATATATATAGCAGACAGTTATCCGAGATGTGTGTTGATCGAAGTTGGATGGAACGTAGGGTAGCCACTAATAGGAGTGGGCTTAGCTCTGAGTATCGTAGTGGAGTTGAACAGTTTCTCAACTTCGCGTTTGAGCAAGTCAGCGACAATGAGATCAGATGTCCTTGTAAGAGGTGTGTGAATGAAGTGTGGAAGGAAAGGAGTGATGTCATGTGCGACTTATTTGCGTATGGGTTCAAGCAGGGTTATACGACATAGATCTATCATGGGGAAACTTGGTTAGATGAACATAAAGCAGAACCGGAATCCAGAGGTGACGAAACCTTTGACTGTACTAATATGATAGTCGAAGCTGTTGGTTCATACTTTCAGTGGAATACAGACAGGGATGGCAGTAGCGTCGAGCAAGAGCCGAATGATGGGGCTAAGGGTTTTTATGAGTTATTGCATGAAGCAGCGATGCCACTATATGACGGGCACGAAAATCACACCGTCTTATCTGCCATGACTAAGTTTTTACACTTCAAGAACGAGCATGACTGTAGCGAGAGAGGTTTTAATGAACTGTTAAGCATTGTGAAGGAGTGCTTACCTGCAGGCAATAAGTTACCAGAGTCGTACTATGATGTGAAGAAAATGGTCAAAAGACTCAATCTAGGGTATGAGAAGATTGATACTTGTGAGAATGACTGTATGTTGTATTACGGTGATGTCAATAAAGATAAGAGGTCATGTGATATTTTGTTAGGTTTGTAATATTCATGAACACAATCAAATTGTATAAAATAAGCGGAAGCGTGAAAAATCAGAGTTTAAAATTTTACAAATCATATACCCGGATCACCCTTTATGCACAATTATTAATTAAACGAAAATATGAAGGACAAGAATCATACCCTTGAAGATCCGAGCTTCCTCAGGTACAAGTTCACCTCCAAATCTTTTTCGCGTTCAACTTGAATCCACCGGTTTGGTTCCTTCCTTTGATCAACGTTAGCCACCCAAGTGTTTGGCTTCTAGAGGTGATCCACCAAGAAAGAATAAAGATTCAAGAAGATGGGTATTTGACAAAACCCTAATTTTCTATCTCTCATAGAAAAGTAGCGTACTCTCCCAACTATTGGAATTACGTATGTTGTCAAAAAGCCAACAACAACTCTAACCCCTTCACTCATAATAAGACTCCTCTTATTTATAGATGTAGAAAACTCTCCTTAACAATTAAGGAATTGGGTTTTATTTTTAAATTTTTTTAATTAATTAAGCTTCATAATCTTATTAGAGATAATTAATTAAACTCTTTTAATTAATTAGCATCCTAATCTAATTAGGATATATGAGAGTACTTTTATTAATTAATTTCCAAACTCCTTTAGAAATTAAATAATAATAATAATAGTAATAATAATAATAAGACTCCTCTTATTAATTTACATTTAATATTTTTAAAATATTAAATAATAAATATTAAGCTATTTAATTTATTCTATCATCATAGATTAAATTAAATATACTTAACTTATTATTACAATTATGCCATTAACTTCTTAAATAATTATTCTTCCTTTTATGGTGTGACCCTTTAGGTTCTCCATATTAAACCGGTTGTGAATAAATCAATTAGAACAATTCTAATTTTATTTAAATAAATAAATTAAAGTATTAATTTATTTAAATAAATAATATTTATTCTACAATAGGGATAAGCCTCCCTAGCGATCAACGACTTCCCAGATAATATAGATTTCAACATTAATCATAAAAGAACCTTTGAATAAATAGTTACCGTACATTTCAATCCTTCCATCATACAATCTCCCAATTAAATATAAGACATGGAATTACTGTTAAGTCTTATTTTATTTAATTATATGTATTTCGACTCTTAAATGCACAACTGCAAATAATGTAAATTAGAAACTCCTTTCTAATTTCATTCTGCCTTGGCCAAGGACTACTGTGATGTCATTTATCGAATCATATAGGACATTTCTCTTCTTTTACTAGAAGCAATAGATTCTTTATTGATCATACATTATCTCCATGTACAACTTATTATACCCAAGCATACCCTTTGATATACCCTAAGGGTCTTAAGGAATAAGTCAAAGTATAACTCATCATACACAAGATACTATGATGATCTCAAGTCCAAGGATCACTTGTACTACTATCACTACAGGAATTTCTATTGACAGGCAAGTAAAACTCCATTAGGTATTCCTTAGCGAGCCACGTTCAGTGAACTTATTCTCTAATAAGCACCTACATACTTGTTTTAGTGTCTCCACACAAATGATCATGAGATCAATCATCATCATCTAATGAGCAAGCAACGTATGTACCAATCTATCCGGATTCACTAATCCCCAATTTAGTAATCCAATGATTAAGAACTATTTTAGTTTTAAGCTTTCTAAGAATTTAGATCTCATTAGAATGATCATCATCATTATTCTAAAAGCATTGCTTAAAACTATGGGTTTATCACATATTATAAAACAGCATCATTTAAATAATTAAAAGTCTTTAATAAATTAATACTTTTTATTAATAAATGAATAAGATTGTTACAAAGTATATGCTTTATCATCAAACATGATTGGCTTGTGTGCATATTACTTTCAATCTCCCACTTGCACTAAAGTCAATCGCCATGGTATCTCGTACCCTTCTTCTCTAAGTGACGATTATCCTATTGTTGGATAAGCTTTAGTTAATGAATATATAATGTTGTTCTTGAGAGTCCACTATCTCTATAGTGATTTCCCATCTTTCAATGATTCCTATAATCAAGTGAAAGTGCCACAACACATGTTTAGATCCAAGATGAGACTTAGGAACTATTCTTAGTTCTGTAATGAACTTTTCATCCAAACAATCAACTTGTAGCTTCATTTATAGCTATATACTTTGTCTTTATCACTAAACCAGCAACTATTTGTTGTTTGGAACCTTTCCAATTCACTGCACAATCGTTCAAGGTAATGCTTTACCTTAAAGTGGAATTTTGTGTCGTCTTGGTATGTCTGAAAAACTTGAGTCTGTTAAGCCCTCGAGTTTTAATTTAGACCCACCATGAATATGATCACATCCTTAGTGCTGGTTAACTACTTTAAGATGTTTTTCACTGACTCATAGTGAACTTCTCCAGAATATGACTGATCAACATCAGGTCTCGTATATTTCATTGCGTACATGATAGTTATTCATGTGATCTCTCTTTTTGGAGTCTTTGGGGACTATTTAGAGAGATACACTCCATGGCTCATCAACATGAGACATCCCATAGAGTTTGCCATACTAAACGACTTTAGCATCAAATGAATATACGTTCCTTGGGTTAAGTCGATCATCCTATTAAATCTATCTATATATATTTGTATCCCCAATTAAGATACTCTTCCCAAATCATTCATGGAGGAATATTTAGACAACTTTATCTTTACTGATTGTAGCATTGGTATGTCATTCCTTATCCGTAGTATATCAACATATAATATTAGGAATGTCACGACGCTCCCACTAACCCTTTTGTACACCCTAGGTTCATTCTTATTTGTGATAAAATCAAACTCTTTTGATTTATTTCATCAAAGCGAATGTTCCATTTTTGAGAAGCTTGCTTCAATCCATTTCTCTGAGTGTCTACAACTCCTACCTCATCGTATGTAATTGGATCATCATCTTCTATGATGTGCACATCATCATCATCATCTATGATGAATCCATACTGTAGACACTCGAAATTTTCTGTATACCTATCACTAACATTGTTGGAGGACAGATTCATCTTTTAAGAGGGAACCCTGAAAGACAATCCATATCCATACCGGATACTACTGGAAGCTCAACATCAACCCCGAAGCCCACTCTGGGAGTAACAATTCCAACCTCGGAGATAACCCCGAGGCATGCAGATCCAATATCGGAACACACACCGGAGAAGACCGATTAATCTCGGAGATAACCCCAAGGTATCCAGTCTCAGTCCCAACCACTACAAAAAAATGGGCCTTTGGCAACGATTTTTCGGGAAATGACTTTATAAGTCGTTGCTAAAAGTATATGTTTGGCAACAAAATTTGTCATTCGTTGCAGATTGTGTCAGGCTTTCACTTTTTGCAACGAAATTCATAATTCGTTGCAAAATTTCGTTGCTAATTCATTGGTGAGAAAAAATTTCGTTAGAAATTCGTTGCAAAATTTTCGGCCACTTGCTTTCCCGTCATCGTGGGCAATGAAAAATTTTTTGATGCTAAAAATGGGGTTTTAGAAACGATTTTTCAGGCAACGACATTATAAGTCGTTGCTAAGAGTGTATGTTTAGCAATGAAACTTGTCATTCGTTGCAGATTGTGTCAAGCTTTCACTTTTCGCAACGAAATTCACAAGTAGTTGCAAATTTTGGAAACAAAATTCATTAGAAATTCGTTACAAAATTTCTAACCACTTGATTTCTCCTCATCGTGGGCAACGAAAGTTTTTTTGTTGCTAGATTTCGTTGCTTAATATGGACCACATTCATTGGCAACATATTTTATTTTCGTTGCATATTTTATACAACTTTTTGCAACAACTATTAAAATGTTGCCTTAAATTAAGATAATAATAATAACAATAATAATAATAGTACTAATAATAATATTAATAATAATAATAGTACTAATAATAATAATAATAACAATCATAATAATAATAATAGTACTAATACTAATAATAATAACAATAACAAAGAATAACAATAATAATGATCGAAAAGAATAATAATAATACTAATAATAACAATAACAATAACAATAACAATAACAATAATAATAATAATAATAACAATAATAATAATAATAATAATAATAATAATAATAATAATAATAATAATAATAATAATAATAATAATAATAATAATAATAGTAATAGTAATAATAATAATAATAATAATAATAATCATCATCATAATAATAATAGTACTAATAATAATAATAACAATAAGCAATAATAATAATAATAATAATAATAATAATAATAATAATAATAATAATAATAATAATAATAATAATAATAATAATAATAATAATAATAAATAATAATATTTGTAAAATAATAGCAACTAGGCCAAGGTGCTTGGGTGGTCATTGGATCAATATTTCAAACTAGAGGTCTTGGGTTCAAATCTTTGCATCAAGTACTAATAATAGTAGTAGTAGTAGTAGTATAATAATAATAATAATAATAATAATAATAACAGTCATAATAATAATAATAATAGTACTAAATACTAATATCTGCAAAATAATAACAACTAGGCCAATGTACTTGGGTGGTCATTAGATCAATATTTCAAACTAGAGGTCTTGGGTTTGAATCTTTGCATCAACATAATTTTTGGGATAAAGTTCAATATATATATATATATATATATATATATATATATATATATTCTTTTCTATTTTTTTATCAAACTAAATAAAATATTAAACAAATCTCAACGTTAATAATAATAATAATAATAATAATAATAGTACTAGTAGTAGTAGTAGTAGTTTTGTAAATTCCGTCCGTTTTTTCAGACAAAAATTAAAAATAATGACCATTTTATAATTTTTGAGAGTACATTTATTCGATTGTAACAAAAAAAGTTTTGGTAACCACAAATACTAAAAATACTAATTAAAAAAAATACTAAAATACTAATTAAAAAAAATACTAAAATACTAAAAAAAATTAAAATAAAAAAAATACTAAAATTCATCATTTAAAAAAATACTAATTAATGTAATGTCAATTTTATCCCTAATTTATTAAAAAAAAATTTAAAAAATGAATTTATAAAAAAGAAGAGTAAGATGCAACGTAACTTTAATTGACGTTAGAACTTTTATTTTTATTTTTTTATAGTTGAAGTCTTATATACTCATTCATTTCCAACGCCGATGACATAGAATAAATATAAAAAATATTGATGTTTGTAAACAAGTACAAGAGATCAAAGAAATTTAAAAAAAAGATTTCAACGTCAGTTAAAGTGATGTTACATCTTACTCTTTCTTTTTTACAAATTTGCTTTATAAAAAAATTTAAAAAAGTTTCAATGCCGGTTAGTTTGGCATTGGATCACATTTTTATTTTTTTTCAAATTTTTTTTAAAAATAAATTCATTTTAAAAAAAATTAAGATAATTTTTTTTTCAATTCGTTTTTAAAAAAATATTTGTTAAAGTGGCGTTGGTTGCCTTTCTGTTTTTTAGCCAAAAAAAAAATTCAAAAATTCAACGCCATTTCAAATGGCGTTCAATAGTTTTTCCCAAATTAGATGCGAGAGCCTTTACTCCCAACGACAGTCGTTGAAGTTTTTATTTTTTAAAAAATATTCGTTTAAAAATAAAATCTTTTTAACAAACCAAGGATTGATCCATCGAATTATTATATTGGGGTTCTATTTATATATTGACTTTATCTAAAGAACTCATTCTTGATAACTCTATAGCGCAAACTTTGATTCAACACCATACCAATTTCACAAAAAAATTCTAATTTTTAAGTAACTTATAATATCGACTATTTCTTTAATTAAAGTAAATAAATTTACAATAATTAAACTTTAAAATTTCATACATTGACCATGAAAAAAAAAAAAAGATTAGGCTCTTTTGTGGAGTAGACCACAAATGTTAAACTCATCTATTCTACGTAAAGAGTTAACTTTGAATTTATTTTTGTTAATTTATGATATCCGAACAACTCAAATTGTAATGTAATTAAAATTTTAAAATATGATTTTATTCTTAATAATATTTTTAAAATAATTTATAATATTAAATGTTTTATTTATTAAAATATTAAGTTAAAATAATTTAAATTGACAATAAAAAAAAATTATAATAATTAAGACTCTTTTTGTAGAACAAATTACAAATCTGTTAAATTATTACTATTACATTTTTACAAAAAAATTATATTTCAATTTGTTATTAACTAATTTATGATATCCTAAAATTAAAATTAAAATTTAAATCAATTTAAGTTTTTGAAATAATAATTTTATTTATAATATTACTTTTTAAAGAGTTTACATTATTAATTTTTTTTTTATAAGTTAAAATGAAACTCTCTTTTTTGAAACAACTCCTTAAATTAGGAGTCAAAATTCATGTACAGATGTTTTAATGAAGAGAGCTACATGAACGTGGGCTGGGTCTGGATAAACAGATGGTTCAATCAAGAGGGATGTGGCCTAGCTCTCTCGCTCTTATTTCACCAGCGCAGAGAAAAAAAAATGAAGGAAAAAATGACATTCTTAATCGTTCTTTCCCCTCACTAGATCGATCGCAGTACCCCTAAGTCGGCGGCATGCATCTCAAGGTCGGTTGCGCCCCTCTTTCCCCTCACTCAGATCAGCCCTCTCACGCCTCTTTCCCCTCTCTCTCAACTCCCTCTAACCCTAGCAGTAATGGCGGCATAGTGGTGGCGTCATGGCGGCATAAATATTGGCGGTATTGTTATGGCGACCTGCTCTCTCTTCTCCTTCTCCTTCTCCTTCTCCTTCTCCTTTAATTTTTTCATTATTGTCCAATTGAAGGTTTTAATTTCCTCGTTAATTTCTCCTAAAACTTAGGTTTTAATTTTTCCTGCTAATTTTTGTTATTTAGAATCAATTTCTGTTGCAATTGGAATGATTGTATTGTTAATTTGTTAATTATTTCAATCATTACATATATAATTTCAAAATGTTGTGGAGATCTGTGCTACTTTTGTGATTTCTGGGATACTTTTTCTCTGTTTTTGTGAGAAAGGCAACCATTTGTGGTTAGAACAACCTGCACAGTAGTCTAGTACATTACTTACATAAGTATTATCTACTCCTAAAATGCTTCCGTGGTCGTGAATTCACTGGTGCTCGATTCCTATTTGGATTCTGTTTATTTTAATGTCTAAAAGTAAAACTCTGATTAACAATGGTGAATATTCTGGAAAATAGGTGTATTTAATTGTCTGATGTGATTTTATATTAGTATAGATATATGCTAGCTTTTTATTTCTTGAAAGTTCTTAGCAGCTAATGCGGTAGCATCACAAATTGTGTATGATCTTCCTGTATATTCCTTATGCTTTATATAGCTATGGTAAATATTGTGTTCCTAATAAATTGAAGCTTGTCTGGGAATTGGTTTAGTTGCATTTAATGGGATGATATTACGGTTGATTACTACTCTTTATTGTTGAATTTCATTGTTGACTTTATTTTGTTGTAGTTTGTATCTATACCATCTAAAACATGAGATGTGGTGTTTGTCGTGTTCTTATAAACAGGGCACTCATTGAGTGTCAAAGCCATAAGCTAACTGTTGAAGATCCTATTACTGTTGAGTATATAACTCGTTACGTTGCTGGTCTTCAACAGAAGTACACACAAAGTGGTGGTGTTAGGCCATTTGGCCTTTCAACTTTGATTGTGGGTTTTGACCCATATACCGGCGTGCCAGCACTATATCAGACTGATCCTTCTGGGACTTTTTCTGCCTGGAAAGCTAATGCTACTGTGAGAAACTCCAATTCAGAATCCTAATGCCTTGTATTACAATTTGACTAGTATTTTCTCCTTACAGAATCCTGATGGCTACAAAGCTGCTTGGAACTTCTTGAAGGTTGGTGTAGTTTACAGTTTCATCTTATTGCACAAGACGACTAAAATTACCGTGTTCAATTTTGTGTAAGCCTTCTGACAACCCTTCAAATTTAGGGTGCAGATGGTATACTTGTTCCTGGAGGATTTGGTGACATAGGCGTGGAAGGAAAAATTCTTGCCGCAAAGTATGCCCGAGAAAACAGGATTCCTTTTCTCAGAATATGTCTAGGAATGCAAATCGCTGTTATTGAGTTTGCCAGATCTGTTGTTGGACTGCAAGATGCAAACAGCACTGAGTTTGACCCTAACACTCCGAATCCTTGTGTTATATTTATGCCAGAGGTTCGTCTTCATACTTTTGAGTTCTGAAGCTAGATATGATTCGTATTTCCTTAAAGTTATCTTTTCTTGCATTGGGCTTATTATATTTGCATTTCATTATTCTGACTTCATTGTTGCTATTTATTTTTTGTAACATATGTTTAGGAGGATGAAATAATAATTCAATTGGTGGACCACTATGGGCCAAAAAATGGTCTACTATTGCACAACATCTACCTTGACGTATTGGTAAGCAGTGTGTAGAAATGTAAGATTGGATATGATTGCTTCAACCTCTGAATTTCAGGTCTGTGTATTTCCTTACTTAAGCTTTATGAGTACAAGTGCTGCCAGATTGATTAATGTATGTCTAAACAACGCCAAAGTTGGACTTTTTGGTGTTCGCATGTTCATGAGTCTGTAAGATGTTTACTTTAAATTATCTTCACATTTATAATCTGGTTTGAATCTCTTAATCTATTCAAGTTTTTGTTCGTGATTTTCTCACAGAATTGTTTTTCTTTAAAGCTTTTCTCTTGTGAAGTTTGGGATGGTTTGCAATCTCTCCCTCCCTCCACCACGCACCCCCCTCTCAATCTTGTTTTATTAGTACAATGCCCATGTCTTTGTGTTAGAAAGGAACATTCAATTGTCATTTTGTTATATATGAATTATGAAGGAACTAAGATAATTCAGAACCCTGACATACATTGTGTTATTGTGTTAGAGAAATTTGAATTTTGTAATGAGTCGAAATAGAGTGAGAAATGTGATTTTTTCCCTCATACAGTGGTACTAGTTTGAGAAAAGATGGGAACATAATACCTAGCACATACAATTTCTTTCTAGAAAGTAAAAAACTAAAAGAAGAAGAAAGCGAAGAATTTGGTAAGTACACATGCTTCTGCTCTTATTTACACTTGTAGTTGGATTTCTAAGGGTGAAAATGAATACACTCTCATGAATGTGTCATAATATGTTTCAAGTACATGCTGAAAATGATCCTATTGATTTATCTAGAGGAATCCCTCGTGAAGACATTAAGGTATGAACCTCTACTGTCTCGGTTCAGTTTCTGTCTTTGTGCTTTTCTCTCGCATAAGGTAATGGTATGTTTTACATGTGCAATGTTTTTTAATTGCTGGCTACTGTTCAGCAGCTTTTAGTTCCATAACGAACAGAGTAAGAGAAAATGGCTTCCTTAATAAATTCTCTGCTCACTTGTCTGCTTAGGCATCTTGCATAGATGTTATGCATACATATTTTTTTAATTCATCTCTAGGATACTTATTCTTATAAACAAATCCTAATTTTCTCAGTGTTTACTTGTGTTCTTGTTAATCTTCTCTACTCCATGCAATCTGGATAATATGCCCCTGGAGGAAAACCTCATGTTCTGTTGCCTGTTTAAGAAGGAACTCTAGTACTTGTACATGGAAGAGGGGGTGACTTAGAATTAAAAAAGTGGCATATTTCATCTGCAATAGACAAAATAAATTGTCAGTTCACTGGTGGGCATTGGTAGTGTACAGGGGCTAGATAAAAAAATGGTTGATGAAGGGCTGACTGGCATTAATTTTCTTTTTGTTTGTCCCAACAAGAGCATTGTGGATATGAGAAGCTTTGGAAATAATTTCAATATGCATCTTTGGTTGTATCAATGTGTATTACAACTGATAATGCTGCTGCTATCCTTTTCTGTCTTGTGATTGTTGTTGTTTTTGTTTCTAATATGATATGATAATATAGGTGGTAAAATGTTTTGGAGATATTTTATATAATTCTGTCTCTCCATTTTACCGTATTTAAAATGGCAAGAGAGTTTGAGGTATGGCAAGAGAGTTTGAGGTATGGAAGCATATTAACATGGTGATTGTATTGTATTGTAGTATCATGCCTGGATAATTCAAATCAGAGACTTCGGCATTGAATTTTTTTGTCCAATAGAATGTTTTGTGGCTCGATATTTGAGATGAATAATTTGTTCGGTCCAGAATTTTACCCAATATTATTTCCCTTCCGTTTGGTAACAATTACTACAATATTATTTCCCTTCCGTTTGGTAACATTTACTACAATGCCTAAGTTTTTGTACTTGCTGATGTATAAGTTACTTCGGATATTATTGGCAAGTTAATTATGTTTGTTATCAACTTGATGTGTGATCTGTTTGGCTGCATGATCATGTGTATAAATTAGGTGCATGTAGCTTTTCTGTTCTTTTTATAGGCTTATTGGTATAGTGGATATTCTTCCATCTTATGCTCATTTGTCATCTCTGTGTTTTAAGTTTGGCAGGTGGTCTGGTGTTTTTCTTCCTTCTCTGATTTTTGAATCGGCAAAAAGGCTATTGGATGATGTGGCATGTGGGTCTCCATGAGGCCAAATTTGTGACAATAAATTTGCTCTAAATTTGATTAAGCAATTGTTAAGTCTTGAGTTGTAATGTGAATGATTTTAAATGATGTATATAATATTTTTTATGTTTTATTTTATAGTGTACTTGTGTTTGTGTTTGTTGAATAAATGTGCATTATTAATTGTAAAGATAATGAATGATTATGTAATGGATGATTTTATTAAGTTAATAATATTTTAGTTTTTTGTATTTTTGTCATTATTTGTTATGGGGACATTGAGCCAGTTAGGTTCATAAAAAGAATGTCAAATTTTGATTTGGCAACAATATAATTTGTTACCAAAGCATTGAACAAGTTTTAATATAGCAATAAATTTTTATACATTTAGCAATAAATTTTCGTTGCTAATGACATTAAAAATATAATATTTGGTAACGAAAAATTAACTTAATAACAACGAAGAGGATATTATTGCTAATACTAAAATAAAAGGCAACATTTTTTATTGTTACAAATCATATCAACTTTCGTTGCACATATAAAGAAACGACAACATATAATGTCGTTGCTAATCGACGACTTTTGTTGCAATTAAAAAATAACTAGCAACAAACATTTTTGTTGCTTTGATTCAAAGATAATGTCGTTGTCAAATAATATAATCAAGAATCGAAAATCGCGTTCATTAAAAAAGTTTACATTCATAACGAAAGTAAGTTTAGGCAACAATTTTCATAATTTCTCGCAGACGAAAAATGTCGTTGCAAAATGGTGTCAATTGCAACGAAAATGCATGGTTGTTGCAAAAAAAAAAAGAGTTCATTTCGTTGCCAATTAGCAGGCTTTTGCAACGAAATGGGGTTTTTAGCAACGGAATTTTAATTATTTTGCAACAATACATTTTGTTGTTAAAGGATCGATATCTCTGTACGAAAGCCAAATTTCGTTGTAAAATGTATTAGTTTTGGCAACGAAAAAAATACGTTCGTTGCGGAACAATTAACAACGCTCATCACAAGAACGAAAAGACGAACGACAGTAAAAGTCGCTACCAAAACCTTACAACGAAATTTGACACCTTTAGCAAAGCGAAAAATCGGTTGTTCTTTGAAGCCCCATTTTTTTGTAGTGAACCATGGGAATAGCCACCAACCTTGTGATAACCCCAAGGAATGCAGTTTCGGCGATAACCCCGAAAATGCTTGCTTCAAACGCGACCAGCTTCAATCTCGGCGCTCCATAATGAGATACATCATACCAAACCCGTGATAACATCGGAAGATAGCACACCTCAAAGATGACAATGAGGACCTTCAACAAATCGCAAGATCCAATCTCGGTGAAGCTCGAGCAACGTCTCGCTTTATCACCCCAATCCGGGATAACACTGGTGAAGGGCAACATCGTCATCTAGCCAACGTGATGCCATGCCACGTCATCTCAACATCTCTACGCAACGATGTCCCACAAGACTAACCAATCCCGAGTGACTATTATGCGGGGTAGCGGATGAAAGTTGAAAGCTTGAAGACCGGAGGGCATCGTCCCATATTCAATGACTTCAGTACAAACTCTAATCCCATGCCATCGTCAACTCTCGACAAACAATGATCTGAAATAGGTCCAGTATATACCTCAAACGGATGCCTGGTTTCACTTCTAAAAGTTTGAGTGGACATTACGGTTGTTCGAGTGCACGCGTCTTGAGACGACCCGACCTAAAAAACCGGGCCCACCCAAGTTGCCTCTGAAACACCTGCGCTAAATTGCTATATAATAGAGGGTTTGGTGCCCATTTTGCAAGAGAAAAGCAGGCGAGGAAGCCCCGCCTAATTTTCTCTCAAGACTCACCCCATGCAGTTGTACTTTCTCATTTTAAACACCAGTGAGCTCATATATAGCCCTTTTGTACCTACAAAAGCCGGTGTTTACCCACTCTAAAGAAATAGAAGTCTTTTTTTGGCGGTCAACCGTAAGCCTTATCACACACTTTAGAGTCTTTCTCTTCATCTCTCGCACACACCCTTCTTCACGTTGAGAGTCGTGTTACACAGCGCATTGCCCGGACTTCTATCCGTGGTTTTCATTTCATTTTGTATATATATATATATATATATATATATATATATATATATATATATATTTATATATCTCGACTAACATTATCGAGTTATGCCTCGATTGAGCCTGAACTTGATGCCCCGAACGCGTTCTTGCTTTAATATATATATTTATATATATATATATATATATATATATATATAACTGTGTGTCAAACTTTGTTCGATGAGCCTGAACTTGATGCCTCGAGCGTTCTCGCTTTAATATATATATATATATATATATATATATATATATATATATATATACATTTATATATATTAACTATGTGTCGAACTTTGTTCGATGAGCCTGAACTTGGTTTGGAGCGTTTATCATTATATATATATATATATATATATATATATATATATAGCGAATAAACTTAGGATATAAATCCAGACTTATTGAGCGAGTTACGACCACATTCATATATATATATATATATATATATATATATATATATATATATATATATATGACTTTGTTGTCGAACTCTGCTACGATGAACACAGATTTTATATCCAAAGTCGTTTATCGTTTATATATATATATATATATATATATATATATATATTTCGTCCCACACAGGAGTTTACTTAGCGGTGGTTGATTGCTTTTACTGACTTTATTTACGTTATGTCATGCACGAGTTCATTTAAATGGCGCTTGATTGCTTTGTAAAGCTTTATTTATATTTTGTCCTTTGGAGTTCCTCCGTGGCGGTTGATTATATTCTGACTTTATTTACGTTTACGTCCCTTTGAGTTTCCTCCGCGTATGGTTGATACTTTTACGCCTTTATTTACATTTCGATCCTCCATTGAGGTGCTTCGTGGTTGGTGATCCTGTCTGTATATATATATTTACTGCTTTTATATATATACCTGCTTACTGCTTTCATACAAATTGCAGTATCTTGTGAGCCTAGGAATCATGTGATCACAGTGATTCACTTTTATTGATCTAGATTCGGTTCCGTAATGGACATTTTCAAATTTATGGCGACTTGTAAATTATTCTCGCGATGTCTGAATTTCCTCAGATAGTTTTCATACCCACGAGGAAGTCGGCATTATTTTTGTACATTATTTTCGTACGGATGCTTCGCATCTGTGAGATAAAATCAATCAAGCCGAACACTTAATAAAATGGGAGTGTAAAAGGTCTCAATTACTATTGAGCATCAGGGTTTGAAAAAGCCTTTTTATAAAACATCATTGCTATATCTTGCTAAAAACTGAATTTTTACATAAATTCAAACCTTGTGTATATAGGTTCGAACGAGGCCTCGCACTACTTTCAAATAACATCACATTGACCCACACACACACACACATTCAGATACTGGTTTCTTGAAAAGAGGCGGTCACCGTGGTAACACGGATGTCGGGGGGTGCCTAACACCTTCCCTCCGCATAACCAAGTCTCTGGACCCTAATGAATCTCGGTTTCACCGACCCGTTTAGCAGTGTCACATCACTGGGTCAATGTGCAAACCTTTTCTCGGTTGTGTTGGTACAACCATTTAAAAAATCAACTGGCGACTCTTAACAGTCCATCGTCGACATTATACATGTCAGACCTTTTTCACTTGTTTTTTCAATCAAATCTCACCTAAAATGAGAACACCAAAGAACAAGTAACGGAAATGGACATCTAAAAATCCCGACGTCAACACATACCTCCCAGGTATCTTCGGTACTATTCTAGATTTACGATTCGGTTGTGGTACAATAGGTCTATCTACAAGTTCCTCTTATTTGACTTATAGTATTTTGTGGTTCTTGAACTCTTCAAGATTCTATTATCCTCCCACTAGCCCCTTCAATGATAAACACCTTTATCTTAGAAGGTCCCTTCATAAATCTATGTTTATGATAACCAAAGCCGGTATCCAATACCCAAGTAGAACCTTGACTTAAAGAAAAATTTATTTCATTTATGAACAAAATTGTATTTGTAACCGAAGCTTCACTAAGCTTCTTCTGGTTAGCCTCTACAAGATGCTTCTTGCAGTTTCTTTCCAGTGTCCAGGCTTATTGTAGTGGAAGCAAACTCCTTTGCTATCCGTGTAAGACCCCAACTTTTTGAATAAAGATTAAATTTTCTCGAAATATATTTTTGAATATTATGGTGTGGATTTGATATAATGTTATAGTTGTGGGTAATATTTATAAATTTTGCAAAGTACGCAAGTTGTTATATAATATTCGATTGGTCGGTGAATATTCGTTTTAACAGGGAATATTCGTACGACGACTAATAATTGGTGGACCCCATAACGGAATTATTGTCGGATTGAGAAAACGACAAAAATACTTTTATGAAAATAACGGCGGAAGTTTTACTGTTAACTGTTGAAACACCCGGTGTTAAAAGTACAGTAATACGCGTGGTTGCATAGTAGCACACGGTATTGATTATTGATGCTTACGTGAGAAGTCACTCGCTTATACTCAATTATTGCTCTGATAATTCTTGCACCATATCTCTCATATTATTGATTCAATTATTGTCACAAGATCATTTGCATAATATTTTATATTATTAAATCAATAATTGAGAGACGACAAAGTTATCATATTATTATTTGCAATATTGACAATGTCTGAGAAGTTCATCGAGGAGAGGTTTGGTCACCTAATTACGCGCCAATAAGGAGAAATCCTTATCTGAAAGCCCCTCTTTCCTCAGGAACGACCTAGTTGTTAAATATTGTGAGTTATAATATTAATGATGAATAAGTTGTGTTGATTAAAAATGAATTTTGATAGTTCCATTGTGTTGGGATTATTAGTGTTAGTGAAAATCGACATCTATTCCGATGATAATTGATGTCTATGGGTTATATTGATAAATCGGGTAATTTATCGGATAAATGAGCAATTAATTGCTACTAATTCACATACTTATATAACTATTTGTTCACATGTGTGTACTATTGAATCACATTATTTACTATTAAGGGAGTTGGTGCAAGATTGATAATACTTGCATGACTAAGTTAAAAATAGAGGTATAGATGGAGGTACTATACTGTAATTCGTATTTTTCACATGATTATACTATTGATTTACATGATTGAACTATTGATTCACATGATTGAACTATTAGGGGAGGTGGTGCAAGTTTGATAATACTTGCAGGACTAAATTAAAAATGAAAGAAAAGTTGAAGGTATTGTCTCGTAATTTTCAAGCCCCGTAACGCGTGCAATTATCGTAACTATATTTTCCTATAAATAGAAGCTCATTCTTCCTTCATTTCTCACCAATTCACAAAAGCTTTAGAGTTATTATTATAGAGAGAAAGAAGAAGAGAAGTCTGCTACCTCACTATTCCAAAGATCCAGTTTTTTCCAAGGTAGGGAGTATTATTTCTTTCTTATCCATGAAGAGAACTTACATTATTCCATTTTTATTATTCTATTGGAGTAACTCAGTATCACGACTACTACCCTATACTTGGTGAAATTCTTCTGTTATTCCATTATTTATCATTCTGTTGGAACATCCTGTCTGTGCGTTTACGCCGGACCTGGTTCCATTATTTATTATTCTTTTGGAACATCCTGTCTGAGCGTTCTATGCCGGACCTGGTTTCGTCTTTATTATTCTATTAGAATATCCTGTTTGTCGCTTTTCTACGGACCGATTCCGCCTTTATTATTCTCATTGGAATATCCTCGTCAAGTATGCGTTTTACTGCGACTGATTCCGTTATTTATTATTTTGTTGGAATTACCTGCCTGTGCGGTCTATCGCATGCCTAGTGATTTCTTTTGTTATTCCATTCTTTGTTATATTCAGTTAGTTAAAGTTTTGACTTCTATACTCCATGAAATTAGTGGAATATCCTTGATATTTGCGCTTCATCCAGTATCTTTTCATGGAAATATTCTTCTGAGCATTCTTGAATTTTACTCTACAAAGCAGTATCATGTTGACAATTTGGACATTATTAGTTCCTGTATAAATTAATTCTTGAAGTTGTTTTATTGAATTCTTATATCATTGTCATCATCTTCATGTTTATATTTTTTTGAAAGTCATCTGTGGCCTGTAGTGCATAGATGGACTTGGTATGATTATGACCAGGGATTTTTCGGTGTAATCATGATCGTAATGTTACAAATGATGTGGTAAAAGTCCTCATTGGCCCGTAGTACATTGATGGACAGTTGTTGGCATGATCATGACCATTAATGAATACACAAATATTCTTGGCCGTATTACAGGGGTGATTCGGTGATGGGATTATTTATTAAGCTGAGTCCCATCGATAAAAGTGTTGAAAAACCTTTTAAATCTTTTAATGGATTGCTTGTTCCGCTGCAGTTAAACTTGATGGTTGTTATATTATATCAGTTTAACACTGTTGAAGGCTAACGCTAATATATTCTGCATTATCTTAGTTATAATATTTCATACTGGGCTAGTTAAGCTCACCCTTTTACTTTCATTGTTCTCTTCAGGAAATGAGAACGTAGCAGGGACTAGTCGAGGAACAGAGTGACGGACCAGATGATAGCATTAGTAGTCCTCACTATTCCGTGAAATAGTGGAAAAATAAATGTAATAATATTGAATTTGAGTTTGTATATTGTCTAGACGACAATATTTGTATTAAAACTCACAGCTTATGTTTTGTCGTACTTTTGCACGGTTTTTAAGTTTTATTTGTATTCGTATCATGTATTTGATTTACTCGTAATAGGTGATGTATACCTATTTTGGGGGCATCACGATTAGTATCAAAGCTTAGGGATATGATCCCTGGCTAAGATGTGAGACTAGAATTAGGAGGGGAGAGACGGGGAATTCCTTCGCTAGTATGACCTACCTAAGTTTATTTGGTATTTGATTGGTCAGTCAGAGTATAGGGATAATATGTTGCATGTCAATTAACCCTTGTTTTGTGGCAGTGTTTGAAAATGGCATCCGAGAATGTTGAGAACATCAATGGAGCACAGGAGACCGTTGAGTCTCCACAGATCAATAACCAGGACAATGTACATCAGGAAGACGACAATCCTCATGCAAACAACAACACTAACCAAATGATGAACGATGGAATGTTCCGAGGCTTCATGCAATTCATGCAACATCAGGCGAGAGCGGCTCCTGTTCAAAATGCAGGTGTAAACACTGGAAACTCTCGGACGGTCACCGCTAAACAGTTCAAGGAGCTGGGACCACCGGAGTTTATTGGAGAGCCAAAACCATTTAAGGTGGAAGCATGGATAAAGCAAATCACCAAGATATTTGATGTCTTGGGATGCTCCGAGGAACAAAAGGTTCCTTTCACCACCTTTATGTTACGTGAAGAAGCGACATCGTGGTGGAATCAGAAACGCATTCCAAACTGGCCGACTCAAGATGTCTTGGGAGAAGTTCCAAGAGCTTTTCAACGACAAGTACTTTCCGAAAGTATTCGCTACATGAAGGAGGTGGAGTTTATCAAGTTGGAACAAAATAATATGACCGTGTCGCAACACGAGGCTAAATTTGCGAGTTATCCCGTTTTGCATCCCATTTGGTCGATAATGAGGAGCCGAATGACGCGAATGTTTTTAAGAGGTTTGAAACCGAGATACGATAATATCTAATTTCTCATAAACCGTGGTTTGTATTCGGATGTTGTAAATAGGGCTCGCTTATTGAGCGCGATAACGAAGTCTACGCAACCAAGAGAAAGCAGCTGGCAGAATGAAAATACAAGTGGTAACAGTCATCGAAGCGGTGACAACAAACGTGGAGGGAATCAATATGCCAGAAATGGTAACCACTTCGGTGGTAATCATAGCTAAGATAATAAGAATGGACATTTCAAGAAGAGGAGATTCAACAATGATGGAAAGACGTCAGCACCAACAGCCGTTCTCAAGGAAGGAGAACGACCACCTATCATATGCTTCAAATGCGGAGGGGAGGGACACATCAGTCCAAACTGCGCGATGCCGTCCAAGGTATGTTATAATTGTGGAAGAGAAGGTCACCTAGCCCGATTTTGTCGTTCACCGAAGATTAGTTCACCTAGGATGGAGGCACCAAAGGTCATTCCTAGAAAAGTCAAAATCGGTGAGTGCAAGGAGAGCGTTTGTTGTGACCTCCCGTAAAGTAAAGAACTCGAACGAGGTTATCACGGTAAGCTTATCATAAACTCTAGTGAAGTCTATACCTTATTTGATACCTGTTCTACCCATTCTTTTATTTTTCCTACTTGCGCCAACGCTTAAATTTGACTCGAGAAATTAGACTTTGACTTATCTGTTGAAACTCCATTGGGAGAAACCTTCATTACATCCACTGCTTATAAGTCTTGTTTGATTCAAATTCCAGAATCATACTTTGTAGATACTCAAATTTTCTCAGACTCATCATTATTAACATTGCAAGAGGACAAATTCGTCTTTTAAGAGGGAATCCTGAAAGACAATCCAAGCTCCGTATCGGATACTACCGGAAGTTCAGCATCAAACCCCGGATCGCAGTCTGGGAGTAACCAAATCCAACCTCGGAGATAACCCCGAGGCCTGCAGATACAATACCGGAACTCACACCGGAGAAGACCGATTAATCTCGGAGATGACCCCGAGGTATCCAGTCTCAGTCCCAACCATGGGAATAGCCACCAACCTTGGTGATGACCCCAAGGAATGCAATTTCGGAGATAACCCCGGAAATGCTTGTTTCAAATGCAACCAGCTTCAATCACAGCGCTCACAACGAGATGCACTGTACCAACCCGGCAATAACATCGGGAAGACAGACACACCTCAAAGGTGACAATGAGGACCTTCAACAATTACAGCAGTCCAATCTCAGTGAAGTCTGAGCAACGTCTGCTTTATCAGCCCAATCCGGCGATAACACCGGTGAGGGGCAACATCGTCATCTTGTCAAAACGATGCCACATCACATCTCTATGCAACAATGTCCCACAAGACTAACTAATCCCGAGTGACTACTGTACGGGGTAACGGATGAAAGTTGAAGCTTAAAGACCGGAGGGCATCGTCCCATCTTCAATGACTTCGAACAAACTCTAATCCCATGCCATCGTATAACTCTCAACAACAGCGGTCCGAAATAGGTCCTTTATACCTCAAACGGATGCCCGGATTGTGCTTCTGAAAGTTCGAGTGGACATTACGATTGCACGAATACACGCATTTCGAGACGACCGACCCGGGCCAAAAAACCGGCCAACCCGAAAGGTCCTGCACACACTGCGCATAATATGCCTATAAATAGAGGGCTTGGGGTGCTGATTTTTAAGAGAAAAAAGATGGGGAAACCCTGCACAATTCGCTCCGCACTCGCCCATACAGTGTATTTTCACCTTTTAAACACCTATGAGCTCATATATAGCCTCTTTTTGTACCCACAAAAGCCAGTGTTTACCCACTCTAAAGATATAGAGAGCCTTCTTTATCAGTCAGCTATAAGCCTTCTCATACACTTTAGAGTCTTTCTCTTCATCTTTGCATACACCCTTCTACACGTTGAAAGTCGTGTTGCTTGCTTTTGCCCGGACTTCGGTCCGTGGTTTCGTTTCAGTCTGTATATATATATATATATTATATATATTTACATATATATTGACTAACATTATCGAGTTATGCCTCGATTGAGCCTAGACTTCGGTCTGGTGCGTTTACTCGCTTATATATATATATTTATATATATGAACTGTGGTCGGACTTTGTTCGATGAGCCTAGACTTCGGTCTGGTGCATTTACTCGCTTATATATATATATATTTATATATATGAACTGTGGTCGAACTTTGTTCGATGAGCCTGTACTTGATGCCCCGTGCAAGTTTTCGCTTTTATATATATATATATATATATATATTTATATATATGAACTGTGGCCTGGACTGCATTCGATGAGCCCGGGTTTTATATTCTATTGCATTTATTCGCTTATATATATATATATTTATACTTATATATATGAACTATGGTCTAACTCATTCGATGAGCCCAATTTTACATCCGGTGCTTTATTGCTTATATATATATATATATATATATATATATATATATATATATATATATATATATATATATATATATTTTCGCCCCTACTTTGGTGTTTTCTTACGTGGTAGTTGATAGCTTTTTCCAAATTTATTTACATTTCTGATCCCCCATGGAGGTGCTTCGTGGTTGGTGATCATGTCTGTATATATATATTTACAGCTTTTATATATATACCGCCATCGCTTTCATACAAATTGCGGTATTTTGTGCGCCTAGGAATCATGTAATCACAGATTCATCCCATTGAATCTAGATTCGGTTCTTGTGATGGACATTTTTCAGTTGTATGCAGCTTGTAAATTATTCTGCGGTGTCTGAATTTCCTCATATGGTTTCCATACCCACGAGGAAGTCGACATTATTTTTGTATATTATTTTCGTATGGATGCCTCGCATCCGTCAAATAAAATCAATCAAGCCGATCACTTAATAAAATGGGAGTGTAAAAGGTCTCAATTCCTATTGAGCATCAGGGTTTGAAAACCTCTTTTATAAAACATCACTGCCATATCTTTCTAAAAACTGAATTTTTACATAAATTCAAACCACATTGTATATATACATTTAACGAGGCCTCGCACAACTTCCATATAAACAACACATCAACCCACACACACATACACTCAGATAATAGTTTCTTGAAAGAGGCGGTCACCGTGGTAATGACGGATGTTCTGGGTGCCTAACACCTTCCCCCGCATAATCAAGTCCCCTGACCCTAATGAATCTCTTGCTTCACCGAATTCGCTTTGCAAAGGTCACATCACTAGGTCAATGTGCAAACCTTTTCTCGGTTGTGTTGGTACAACCATTTAAAAAACCAACTGGCGACTCTTAACAGTCCATCGTCGACATTATACATGTCGGACCTTTTTCACTTATTTTTTCAAACAAATCTCACTTAAAATGAGAACACCAAAGAATAAGTAACGAAAAAGGGACATCCAAAAATCCCGACGTCAACAGGTGGCGACTCTGCTGGGGACTCCAGTAAGAGGACTTAAGCCGCTATTACAATCTTTTCAAAACTGTTATCTGCTTGTGTGTGGATGTTACATTTACATTTGATGAATGTGTACGAATGCATTTCCTTATGTGATATTAGTGCTTCGCACCATATCTGCTTGTGATATTAGTGCTTCGCACATGTCATCATTTTCATACGGTGAGACGCGATGTATGTGAATGTATGTTGTGTGGTCCCTCCACCGTAAGGCTATCCGTCGGTGTTTGATTCTCGGACTAGTGAGAAGACTAATTCTCCGAGGCTCAGAAAAGGCACCACCTAAATTCGCTCCAGTTGAAAGACCGGATTAACTTCCCGTCTAGTAGATTGCGATGATTTGGGAACCTTCATGCTAAAAAGCCGCGAGAGTAACCTAAGATAGGTCAGCCTCTGATAAACCCAAAATGGAGGAAAGTCTCTTCATGCTCTCATTTCAATTACTTGTATACACAATTACTTGTAATTTCATTCCATATCTATCTCCATATAATGAGAAATATGAAGAAATATGACACATACATGCTACAGCTGACATCCGTTGTACAGGATAAAAATTCCTAAAAAGGACACATCACATAGCATGTTATTATATACATCCCCTAAAGACTAAACTATGTCAGTCTTTTGCAGGGAAGCAATCGGACCTACTACCCGTTCAAAGTCCAAAAAGGCAACATGCCTACAGTTAATCATGTCGTCATCCGACCAGACTGAACTTAATCCAGTTTCTCGCAAAGAATTCGATGGATTAAGCAAACAAATTACAGATTAGGCTGTTCTACTCAAAGAATTACACCAGTCTACACAGGGCCAGAAAATACCCGTACATAATGAGCCCACCATACAAGGAGGGATCCAGGTCATTACCATACCTGAACCACAGTTGGATACGACCAACAAAACTCTTGATGCTGCCCATCCCACTGGAGATCCAGACACTAGTGACATCAAAAAGAAAGTCCTCCAAATGGAAGAGACCCTTCGCGTTATCAAAGGAATTGGAACACACGGGAGTGTTTCATATGCTGATCTGTGTATTTTTCCTGGTGTTCATTACCTAGAAAAATTTAAAACTCCTGATTTTGAAAAATATGACGGGTTAGGAGATCCTTACACACATTTAAAAGTGTTTATTGGAGAACTTGGATCCTATGCAGAGGATGAAAAACTCAGAATGCAATTGTTCCAAAAGAGTCTAACTGGAGAAGCCCGTTCGTGGTACACAAGATTAGACAACTCCAAAATCCATAGTTGGGAAGAGCTAGCACATGCTTTCCTCACTCAATACAGCTTTCAAACTCAGATGGCTCCTGATCGGTATCAAATTACCAAGATCAAGAAACAGTCTAACGAGTCTTTCAGAGAGTATGCCCAGAGGTGGAGATGCCTGGCTGCCCAAGTTAGTCCTGCCATGACAGAGTCAGAAATGGTTATGACTTTCATAGACATACAAGAGGCTCCCTTCTATGAGAGAGTTTTAGCCGGCATCGGCAAACCATTTTCTTAAATGGTCAAACATGGGGAGATGGCTGAGATGGGATTGAAGTCAGGAAAGATTCAAGACCTAGCTTCACTTAAAGCTGTTGCTGATCACATCCAATCTAGAAATTATGGGAACAACCCCCGTAGGGTCCATAAAAAGAAAGAGGAAGATGTTTCTCTGATACTACAGGGGCAAAAAGGCAGTCAGAACATGCCTATTCAAAGGAGAAACTACACTCCCTTTCCAAAGACAACAAAACCCTCCAAAGACTGAAGGTGAAGAAGTCAAATGCCCTCGAGTGTTTACACCCTTAGGGGATACCCTCGAGAACATTCTTAATCTTCCGACAACACGAAGAAAATTACGATCTTCTTCCACCAAAAATTTCTAATGGACGGGGTTTCAATGCTGCTAGGAAATGTGCTTATCATGCCGGGGCACCTGGACATGATACTCAGGATTGTTGGGCCTTGAAACACAAGATCCAGGACCTGATAGACAACGGAGAAATCGTGGTCACCAAACCAGATCAGCCTCATGTTCAAGACAACCCTCTTCCTCAACACAAAGAAGAAGAGGTCGACATGATTAATTGGAGCAAAGGGATGAGTTCTAATTTCAAATTGTGATTCTCCTGCATCATCAAAGATGGTGATGACAGATGGGATTATGCCAAGTTCCAATTCACAATGGAACGGAAGATGAAAGCTCTCTGCAAACAAATTGAATAATTATGAATCGGTGACTTATCAAAGATCAATCGACTCTTCGCTTAATCGGCCAGAGCATGCCGGTCCTACCCATTGTCATGAATATTCCTCGCCACTTTCGTAAATGAAATGCCGGAAGACAAAGTGACAAAGAGAGCAAATGCTAAAGCCCGTCGGATTTTGCCAACAAAAGGAATTCACCTATCCGGGCCAACCTATGGAGGAAATCCTTCATATGTTAATCAATGAAGGAAGGATCGGCCTCCTTCTACCTCCAATCAACCCCCGTTCAGGACGGTACAACTCTGATGGAGTATGTCAATATCACTCCTAGTCTCGTGGTCACAAAGACGAAGAATGCTGGGCACTCCGCCACCTTATTCAAAATCTAATCGACAGTGGTGTCCTGCGCCTAGAAGACAACGATATGGTGTTACGTGCAAGTGAGGATGCAGACCCTACTAAGTGGAAAAATGTAGTAGCAATCATATCCACTAAAACTGATGGGATTAATACATTGCTCACAATGCCAATAATTCAACTCAAGGGAGGAAACCATCCTTTGAAAGTGGCCGCTCCCGAGCCAATCAACTTGCCGTGCAGAGCACAATATCCTATTGTTAGCTTGTGCAAGGTTCCGTGGAATTATGGAGAAGGTGAAGGATCCACCTCACATACAACTGCTACAGTGTCGAAGGAAAATCCACTGTATCTTCCCCAACGGATGATGAAACCTACCATCAAATCAAAGGGGAAAATATCCATGGAGAAGATTGAAAAATTCCTCCGCACTATGGGTCATAATGAAGCCACGGTGGTTTTAAGCTTGAAAGAAGCTCCACAACAAATATCAATTTTTGACTTGGTCCTAACTTCCAAGAATCACCAAAAGGTCTTGTTAAAGGTTTTAGAAGAAGCCTATCTTTCGCCATCAGTGGATACGGAAAAGTTTCAACACCTGGTCGATCACATTTTCAACAACAATGTGATATCCTTCACTGATGATGACATACCATCCGAAGGGACCGATCATTGTAAGCCGTTGCACATTGCGGTCTTGTCCTCTAGATATATGGTAGCTGGAGTCTTAATAGATGGAGGTTCCTCGTAGAATATCTGCCCATACGCTACCTTGGTGAAGATGAATATCAATCTCAACCGAATTCGGAGTAGCCATACTATCATCAAAGCTTTTGATGGAGCCCGACGAAATTCGGTCAGAGTAATTGAGCTGCCAATCAAAATTGGTCCTCACACATTCTGCGTATCTTTCTATGTGCTCAAGATAGATTCGAGATACAACCTGCTCTTGGGACGACCATTGATTCATATGGCTGGGGCAGTCCCCTCCACTCTTCACCAACAATTGAAATACATTATCAACAATAGCTTTCACACGATAACGCCGAACCGGAGATTCCTCAAAGACGCGAGACATGCCATTCATCAATGCCAATGCGTATGTAGAACCAAATGGGCCATGCTTTGGAATAAGCAACACCCAATACCATGCTTATTGGAGCACCATTGCTCAACCCAAGATTTCTGCCAAGGTAATGTCGGCCACTCAAGAAATGATGTTGTTGGGTCATAAACCGGGACAAAGGTTAGGTAAAGATTTCCAGGGTATCAAGTACCCAATTCGCTTAACCAGGTAAGCTGGAACAGCTGGGCTAGGCTATTCTGCCAGTTCTAGTCACATGAATCCTTATAAACATCAGCAGATTCTTTCAACTTCAACCATGTGGCATTTATCTTCACCTTCAAACTCTGAGTTCGCACAACCTTCCGTAAAGGTGCCAGCCAATGTAATGGCTATGTTGTGTCCCAAGCCGGTACCGGTGAAAGGAAAAGAAATCTTTGTTCCAAATCCCGCAGTGGAAGAAGAGGAACGAAGAATCAAGCAAGACGTCATACGGATGATGTCCGGTATACGCATCATCGTTCTTGATGAACATACCAATAGATACACCCCATACGATGATTGCCCAGACATAATGGCCATCATTCGGGACAAGGAGGATGATGACAATCCCTCCATCACTGCAGTCCACCCGGACTTTACCCTTGCCAATTGGAACAACATTCCTTACATTGGTCGTCGAGGGTAAAATCAGGTAACTCTTTCTTCCTGTAGAGATATATAACTGCTTACTTTTCTCATGCAAGATTAGCAGCTTTATTTTGCCAATATATGCTAACACCGTGGTATGATCAACACATTTCATATATACTAAGTGAAAGCATATTTTGTTTCAGGACTCTAAACTTAGATGCGCTTCTTACTTGCTGATACGATGCCTCTCCTACACAAGGATTGTACCTTTGATGTAGAGATGAATTCAAATTGATGGATATACAGATGACATTGAGGTGCCTCCGTAAATTCAAGAATGGGTCAAAGACAAACCTAAACCCAACCTTGATCAAACCACTTCTTTCAATCTCTAACCTTAGAAGCCCTAAGTTAATCCAGATTGGGTCGACCTTACCCCAAACCAACGGAATGACATGGTTACGCTTATTAACCCAATTCCAGATGTGTTTGCATGGTCTCATGAAGACATGGTGGGTTTGTCCAATCGACATTGTCCTTCATCGCCTTCCCATTAAAGAGGGATTTAAGCCATTCAGCGAAACTCAAAGCGATTGAAACTCCTAATGGAGTTTAAAAGTGAAAGAAGAAATTGTGAAACAATTTCAAGTCGGCATCATCATGGTGTCTACATATCCCGAGTGGATATCCAACATCGTGCCTGCATTTCTAAACCTCGAGGAGGAAGGTGAGAGTTTGCATCGATTACCGTGATTTGAATAAAGCTTGCTTGAAAGACATGCTTTCCCGCCATTTATCCATATTCTCATTGACAATCTTCGCACAATACGCTATACGACATGTACTTTTTCACGATTGCTTTCATGGGTACCATAATATCATGGTTGCCGAGGAAGATCGTGAGAAGACTGCTTTCATCACTCATTGGGGAACTTTTTGCTATAGACGATTGTCATTCGGCCTCATCAATGCCGGAGCTACCTATCAACGAGATATGATGGCTCTTTTCCATTACTTAATGCACAAAGAGATCGAGATCTACGTGGATGACATCATTGTCAAATCCCGGAAGGAGGATGACCATATAGACCATCTCAGAAAGTTGTTCAACAGGTTGCGTAAGTACAACTTGAAGTTGAATCCAGCTAAGTGCGCCTTTGGCGTTAAATCAGACAAGTTGCTAGGATTTCTATTCAGCCACAAAGGGATAGAGTTGGATCCTGCCAAAATCCAAGCCATCACTGAAATGTCCATTCCTCAGACAGAAAAGGAAATACGGGGATTTTTGGGAAGAATCAACTTCATCATCGTTTATCTCCCAACTCACAAAGAACTCCGTGAGCCAATCTTCGCTATTAAGGAAGAACTCCTCCATGAAATGGAATGACGAGTGTCAGAAGGCTTTCCTTACAATCAAGGAACAGCTAGTCAAAGCTCCTATTTTGGTGCCACCCAGGGATGATGTTCCCCTGTTCATGTACCTGTCCATAAGTGACAATGCCATGGGCTACATGTTGGGACAGAAGGATAATAGAGGCCAAGAACGAGCCATCTATTACCTCAGTTGATCTACACGACAGCGAAGGTCAAGCAACCTTGACAATCTATTCACAGAGCCTCAGCCGTTGATTCACACGTCAACGAAGGTCAAGCAGCCTTGACAGTATATCCCACAGGATTTCTCAGCCGTTGATTCACATATCGGTGAAGTACACGTCAACGAAGGTCGCATTCCCCGACAACATTTGGTTGCTATGTAAAATCCAACAAGATCTTGACATGCGCTGGCGATACTAACCAGGAAAGGTCAACGTTATCAAAGAGGATAGATGATGGAATATGTTATACACAGGGATTTGGTGATAAGAGGTACATCTTCAGGATCCAGTCATAATAAAAAACACAGGGATTTGGTGATAACTCCAACATCAACATCCTAAACAGATTCGACTTACACATCGATGCAGTCGGTCAAGATTGCCAATCTCCAACGAGCAACAGGAATCAAAGAATCATCCCCAGCCGTTGGGCTACAACCCCATACACATGCATCATACATTTACATCATGTTGCTATCCATAGTACCATGTTCGTTTTGTTATGCTTTCAAGTGTCTAGGATTCTTTATCCTACCCATGCATCGCCATGCATGAGTATGATAAAGAGGGGCATCTGTAGACACTCAAATTTTCTCAGATCTCATCATTATTAATATTGCAGGAGGAGATGATTCGCCTTTTAAGAGGAACCCCGAAAGACAATCCAAGCTCAGACTTGATACTCACCTAAGTTCAAAGATCAAATCCTCAATCGCAATGCAGGAGTAACCAAATCCAACCTCAGAGATAACCCCGAGGCTGCAGATACAATATCGGAACTCACACCGGAGAAGACCGATTAATCTTAGAGATGACCCCGAGGTATCCAGTCTCAGTCCCAACCATGGGAATAGCCACCAACCTTGGTGATGACCCCAAGGAATGAAATTTCAGAGATAACCCCGGAAATGCTTGTTTCAAAATGCAACCGACTTCAATCACAAGGCGCACAACGAGATGCACTTGCACCAACCCGAAACAATAACATTGGGAAGACAGTACACCTCAAAGGTGACAATGAGGACCTTCAACAATTGGAGCAGTCCAATCTCAGTGAAGTTTGAGCAACGTCTGCTTTATCAGCCCAATCCGGCGATAACACTGGTGAGGGGCAACATCGTCATCTCGTCAAAATGATGCCACATCACGTCTCTATGCAACAATGTCCCACAAGACTAACTAATCCCGAGTGACTATTGTACGGGGTAACGGATGAAAGTTGAAGCTTGAAGACCGGAGGGCATCGTCCCATCTTCAATGACTTCAACAAACTCTAATCCCATGCCATCGACAACTCTCGACAACCATGGTCCGAATATAGTCCTCAGATACCTCAAACGGATGCCCAGATTAAGCTTCCGAAGTTCGAGTGGACATTACAAAGGCTCGAGTACACGATTTCGAGACGACCCGACCAAAAAAACTCCTAAAGCCAACCCGGTTGCCTCACAGTACACTGCATGGCTCACCATGCAGTACACTTATGCTAATATGCCTATAAATAGAGGGCTTGGGGTGCCGATTTTAAGAGAAAAAGACGGGAAACCTCGACACTTCTCTCCTTCTCGCCCATACAAAGGTATTTTCACCTTTTAAATACCGTGAGCTCATATATAGCCTCTTTTTGTACCCACAAAAGCCAGTGTTTACCCACTCTAAAGATATATAATCCTTCTTTATCAGTCAGCTGTAAGCCTTCTCATACACTTTAGAGTCTTTCTCTTCATCTTTGCATACACCCTTCTACACGTTGAGAGTCGTGTTGCTTGCTTTTGCCCAAATTTCGGTCCGTGGTTTCGCTTTCATCAGATATATATATATATATATATATATATATATATATATATTTTACATATATATTGACTAACATTATCGAGTTATGCCTCGATTGAGCCTGAACTTGATGCAGTGCGTTTACTCGCTTATATATATATATATATATATATATATATATATATATATATATATATATATATATATATATATGAACCTGTGGCTCGGACTTTGTTCGATGAGCCTGAACTTCTGGCCCATGCGTTTACTCGCTTTTATATATATATATATATATATATATATATATATATATATATATATATATATGAACCGTGGTGGGACTGCATTCGATGAGCCCAGGTTTTATATCCTGCATTTACTCGCTTTTATATATATATATATATATATATTTATACTTATATATATGAACTGTGGTTGAACTCTGATCGATGAGCTTGGATTTTACATCCTATATAAGTATCGCTTATATATATATATACATATATATATATATATATATTTATTAATAAATCTACCGGAGTTACTTACGGGCGCTTGATAGCTTTTTCCACTTTTTATTTACATTTCGATCCCCATGGAGGTGCTTCGTGTTGGTGATCATGTCCAGTATATATATATTTACGCTTTTATATATATATATCTGCTACATCGCTTTCATACAAATTACATCAGATTTTGTGCGCTAGAATCATGTGATCACAGATTCATCCCATTGAATCTAAATTCGGTTCTCTGTGATGGACATTTTCAAATTATGGCGACTTTGTAAATTATTCTCATGCGGTGTCCAATTTCCTCGGATGGTTTCCATACCCACGAGGAAGCTCGGCATTATTTTGTATATTATTTTAAATTTGATGCCTCAGATCCGTCAAATAAAATCAAACAAGTCGATCACTTAATAAAATGGGAGTGTAAAGGTCTCAATTCCTATTGAGCATCGTGGTTTGAAAACCTCTTTTATAAAACATCAACGCCATATCTTTCTAAAAACCTGAATTTTACATAAATTCAAACCTCGTATATATAGGTTCAACGAGGCCTCACACAACTTCCATATAACAACATCGACCCACACACACACACACACACGTCGGATAATAGTTTCTTGAAAGAGGCGGTCACCGTGGTAACACGGATGTTGTCAGTGCCTAACACCTCCCCGCATAATCAAGTCCCCTGACCCTAATGAATCTCGGCCACCGAATTCGCTTAGCGGTGTCACATCAATCGGGTCAATGTGCAAACCTTTTCTCGGTTGTGTTGGTACAACCATTTAAAAACTAACTGGCGACTCTTAATCAGGTCCATCGTCGACATTATACATGTTGGACCTTTTTCACTTGTTTTTTCAAACAAATCTCACTTAAAATGAGAACACCAAAGTACAAGTAACGGAAAGAGACATCCAAAAATCCCGACGTCGACACGCACGTTACCTGTCGATCTTATTTCTTTAAAAATACTTGCATTTGACGTGATTCTAGGGATTGATTGGTTAACTATTCATCATGCAAAAAATTGATTGTTTTCATAAGGTTGTTAGCTTTCATATTCCTAATCAACCTATTATGCTAATTCAAGCGACCAAACCATTAAAATCAATCACGGTACGCCTCAAGCCATAAAGCTATTCGCTTATTGAAAAACAGATGTCAAGCTTTCTTAGCTCATGTCACTGGATTTAAACAAAATACTTCAGCTTTTGAATGATATTTCTATTGTTAATAAATTTCCGACGTATTCCCCAAGAACTTCCGGCCTACCCCAGAGCGTGAAATTGAATTTTGTATCGACCTTGAACCCCTGATAAAACCCATTTCCAAAGCCCCATATCGAATGGCTCCTATTGAACTTCGTGAGTTAAAGACCCAATTCAGCGAGAATTGTTAGACATTGGTTTCATTCGGCCCTAGTACGCCTCCTTGGGGTGCTCTGCTCTATTCGTGAAGAAGAAAGATGGGAGTATGCAACTTTGTATTGATTATCGGAGTTGAATCATGTCACCATCAAAAATAGGTACCCATTGCCACGTATTGATGACCTGTTTGACCAAAGCAAGGCGCCAAATTCTTTTCAAAGATTGATCTTCGCTCAGATATCATCAATTGAAGATTAGAACCGATGACATTCTAAAGACGGCTTTCGTAACTCCAGATGACGGGCATTATGAATTCCTAGTCATGTCCTTTGGATTGACTAATGCTCCTGCTGCCTTCATGGATATGATGAACCGAGTATTCAAGGAATATTTGGATCATTTTGTGGTCGTCTTTATTGATGATATCCTCATATATTCCAAAAGCCGTGAAGATCATGAGCAACACTTGAGGCTGATACTCCAAAAGCTTTGTGAAAACAAGCTATATGCCAAGTTGAAGAAATACGAGTTCTGGCTTGAGGAAGTTGCATTCCTTGGGCACGTGATATCAAATCATGGGATATCTATTGACCCGGCAAAAATTGAAGCAATTTAAAGCTGGGAGCAACCTAAATCAGTGACCAAAGTATGTAGCTTTCTCGGCTTAGCTGGTTATTATCGGAGATTCGTAGAAGGGTTTTCTCAAATCGCTACTCCATTAACTCAGTTGACTCGAAAAGATACAAAATTCAGTTAGAGTGTGGAATGTGAGAAAAGTTTTCAAGAACTCAAGAGGAGACTCATTTCAAAGACTGCTCGGATAATACCATCCGCCTTCGAGGGGATTTGTCATCTATAGTGATGCTTCGGGCAAAGGGTTAGGATGTGTTCTCATGTAACATGGGAAAGTCATAGCCTATGCCTCACGACAACTCAAAGAATATGAGAGAAATTATCCTACTCAGGATCTAGAGTTGGCAGCTGTCGTTTTTGCGCTTAAAATTTGGAAGCATTACCTGTATGGGGAGAAAGTGGAGATCTATACGGATCATAAAAGCCTCAAATATTTCTTCACTCAAAAGGAACTCAACATGCGGCAACGACGTTGGCTCGAACTATTGAAAGATTATGATCATACTATTCAATACCATCCTGGAAAAGCGAACGTAGTAGCTGATGCGCTGAGTAGAAGATCATATGCGTGTACGAGTGTAATATTGTCAACGCAATGGCCCATTTTGTATGACTTACAAAGGATAGAGTTAGAGATAAAGACTCCAGGGACCCATGTGATGATTGCGAATATACGAGTAGAACCGACTTTAATCGATAAAGTTAAAGTCGCTTTCAAGCTACGCACTGGAGCTGATGCGTATGAGGAAGAAAGTACAAGAAGGTACTATACCGGAAGCAAGAATCGATGAAGAAGGAATACTTCGAGTCAACTCCAGACTTTGTGTTCCTAACAACCCTGATTTAAAGTATAAAATCATGATGGAGGCGCACAACACACCATTTACAATCCATCCTGGGAGTACCAAAATGTATCGTGATCTTCGACATACATTTTGGTGGAGCAATATGAAGAGAGAGATAGCAGAATTTATCTCAAGGTGTTTAACTTGTCAACGAGTCAAGGCGGAGCATCAAGTACCAAAAGGTCCATTGCAACCACTTGAAATTCCAGAATGGAAGTGGGAACACATTACCATGGATTTCATTACTGGTTTACCCAAGGTTTCTCAAGGCATAGATGCAATTTGGGTCATTGTTGATAGATTGACCAAGTCTGCTCATTTCCTACATATACGAGAAACTTATACACTTGAACGTCTTGCTCGTATGTACATAAACGAGATTGTAAGACTGCATGGTATGCCAGTATCCATAGTTTCTGATTGAGACCCAAGATTCACTTCAAGATTTTGGGTTAGTTTACAAAAATCTATGGGCACGAATTTACGATTTAGCTCGGCATATCATCCTCAGACAGATGGACAGTCGGAGAGGACCATTCAAACTCTTGAAGATCTATTAAGACTCTGTGTCCTTGACTTCAAGGGAAGTTGGGATAAGTTTCTACCATTGGTGGAGTTTTCTTACAACAACAGTTATCAAGCAAGTATTGGCATGGCTCCATTTGAGGCGTTGTATGGAAGAAAGTGTTGTTCTCCAGTATGCTAGGATGAGGTGGGTGAAGCAACGTTGTTGGGACAGGAGTTGGTACGTATGACTACGGAAAAGATTCAACTGATCCGACAACGTATAAAAACCTCACAAGATCGACAAAAGAGTTATCGCCGATCTTCATCGAAAGGACGTGGAATTCGATATTGAGATCATGTGTTATTACGTGTTGCTCCATGGAAGGGAGTTACGAGATTTGGAAAGAGAGGAAAGCTCAACCCTCGATTCATTGGCCCATTTTAATCCTCGATCGAGTAGGAATCGTATGTATAGACTTCGCTTTCACTTATGTATATCTCGTGTTCATAACATTTTCACATATCTATGTTATGTAAATATGTGAAAGACCCGAACCACATTATTGAATTAGAACCGCATTTGAGATAGAGGAAGATTTAACGTATGAAGAGTTACCTGTTAAAATATTGGATAAAAAGGATCATATTCTACGCTCCAAGGTTATACCTCAAGTTAAAGTTTTGTGGAGAAACCACGATGTGGAAGAAATGACCTGTGAGTTAGAATCTGAGATGAAATCAAGATATCCTTACCTCTTCGACATACCAGGTACGCACCCTAATTTCGAGGACGAAATTTCATAAGAAGGGGAGATTGTAAGACCCCAACTTTTTGAATAAAGATTAAATTTTCTCGAAATATATTTTTAAATATTATGGTGTGGATTTGATATAATGTTATAGTTGTGGGTAATATTTACAAATTTTGCAAAGTACGCAAGTTGTTATATAATATTCGATTGGTTGGGGAATATTCATTTTAACAGGGAATATTCGTACAACGAAACAATCATCAGTGGACCCCTGTGGGAATTAATTATCATTTGATTAAGAAAACGACAAAAATACTTTATGAAAATAACGGCGGAAGTTTTACTGTTAATCTGCTGAAACACCCTTGTTAAAAGTACAAGAATACGTGTGGTTGCATAAGTAGCACACGATATTGATTATTGATGCTTACGTGAGAAGTCACTCGCTTATACTCAATTATTGCTACAAGAATTGGCCTTGATCATATCTCTCATATTATTGATTCAATTATTGTCACAAAGATCATTTGTATAATATTTTATACTATTAAATCAATAATTGAGATGACAAAGTTATTCATATTATTATTTGCAATATTGACAATGTCTAGAAGTTCTCACACAAGGAGAGGTTTGGTTACCTAATCATGCGCACCAATAAGGAGAAATCCTTATCGAAAGCCCCTCTTTCCTAGGAACGACACGTTGTTAAATATTGTGAGTTATAATATTAATGATGAATAAGTTGTGTTGATTAAAATGAATTTTGATAGTTCCATTGTGTTAGGATTATTAGTGTTAGTGGAAATCGACATCTATTCCGATGATAATTGATGTCTAGGGTTATATTGATAAATCGGGTAATTTATCTGGATAAATGAGCAATTAATTGCTACTAATTCACATACTTATATAACTATTTGTTCACATGTGTACTATTGAATCACATTATTTACTATTAGGGGAGTTGGTGCAAGATTGATAATACTTGCATGACTAAGTTAAAATGGAGGTATGATAGAGGTACTATATCTTTGTAATTCGTATTTTCACATGATTATACTATTGATTCACATGATTGAACTATTGATTCACATTATTTACTATTAGGGAGGTGGTGCAAGTTTGATAATACTTGCAGGACTAAATTAAAATGAAAGAAAAGTTGGAGGTATTGTACTATAATTTTTCGAGCCCCAAAACGTGCAATTATCAAAACTATATTTTTCTATAAATAGAATCTCATTCTTCCTTCATTTCTCACCAATTCACAAAAGCTTTAGAGTGATTATTATAGAGAGAAAGAAGAAGAAGAAGTCTCACACCCCACTATTTCAAAGATCCAGCTTTTTCCAAGGTAGGGAGTATTATTTCTTTCTTATCCATGAAGAGAACTTCATTTATTCCATTCTTTATTATTCTATTGAATAACTCAGATACGCTGGCTACCCTATACTTGGTGAAATTCTTCCATTATTCCATTATTTATCATTCTGTTGAACATTCTGCCTATGCATTTACGCCGGACTCGGTTCCATTATTTATCATTCTCATTGGTACATCACATGCATGCGTTTCTACGCCGGACTGGTTCCATCTTTATTATTCTCGTTGGAATATCCTCATGCGTATGCGCTTACGCCGACCTCGATTCCGCCTTTATTATTCTCATTGGAATATCCTCGTGCATGCGCTTTTATGCCGACCGATTCCGTTATTTTATTATTTTGTTGGAATAACCTGCCTGTGCGGTCTATCGCATGCCTGGTGATTTCTTTTGTTATTTCATTCCTTGTTATACTCAGTTGGTTAAAGTTTTGACTTCTATACTCCATGAAATTAGTGGAATATCCTTGATATTTGCGCTTCATCCAGTATCTTTTCATGGAAATATTCTTCTGAGCATTCTTGAATTTTACTCTACAAAGCAGTATCTTGTTGACAATTTGGACATTATTAGTTCCTGTATAAATTAATTCTTGAACTTATTTTATTGAATTCTTATATCATTGTCATCATCCTCATGTTTATATTTTTTTGAAAGTCATCTGTGGCCTGTAGTGCATAGAAGGAGTTGGTATGATTATGACCAGGGATTATTTGGTGTAATCATGACCGTAATGTTACAAATGATGTGGTAAAAGTCCTTATTGGTCCGTAGTGCATTGATGGACAGTTGTTGGCATGATCATGACCATTAATGAATACACAAATATTCTTGGCCCGTAGTGCATGGATAATTATGGTCGTGATACTAAAGAATATCCTCGGTCAGTATTCATGTGGGTGATTCGGTGATGTGGATTATTTATTGTCGAGTCCCAAATGATAAAAGTGTTGAAAAACCTTTTAAATCATAAAAGATAGTAGATTTTATTCTCTACTTGACTCTTTTAATGGATTGCTTGTTCATTGCAGCTTAAACTTGATGGTTGTTATATTATATCGCTTTAACATCATTGAAGGCTAACGATAATATATTCTCGCATTATCTTAGTCATAATATTTCCTCATCGGGCTAGTTGAGCTCACCCTTTTACTTTCATTGTTCTCTTCAGAAATGAGAACGTAGCAGGGACTAGTCGGGGAACGGAGTGACGGACTAGATGATAGCATTAGTAGTCCTCACTATTCCATGAAATAGTGGAAAAATAAATGTAATAATATTGAATTTGAGTTTGTATATTGTCTAGATGACAATATTTGTATTAAAACTCACAGCTTATGTTTTGTCGTACTTTGCACAACAGTTTAAGTTGTATTTGTATTCTGTACCATGTATTTGGCGACTCAGAATAGGTGATGTATACCTATTTTGGGGGCGTCACAATCCGTATCAGTTTTGTTCTTATTATCCTTTATTTTTGCCTTTTTATTTACCTTCTTTGAATCGTTCTTCTTTGCAAAAGATCCTTTGGCCCCTACCAGTAAGACATGGTCTTTCTTGGTTGGAAAGTGACTCTCAACATTTTTCAACATATTAAGCAAATCAGCGAGGCTGATATCTAGCTTGTTCATATAAAAATTCACAACAATTGTGAAAGGAGTCCGGGAGTGAGTGCAAAATCAAATCTTGGCTCAACTCTCCATCCATGACAAAACCCGTTGTCCTAATTGATCAATCAAATTGATAATGTTAAGGACTTTTATCTTTCTTGAAAAGCTTGCTTGGTCATTCTAGATCGGAAGAGCTCCTTAGATATCTGATATATTAGTCCTACTTTCCTCACCATCAACTACTTGATGTGCAGGAATATAGTAGGAGCATCCATAGTTTAATACTGACGCTGAAGCTCGTTACTCATGAATGCGAGCATGATGCATTGAGCCAACTGTACATCATCTTGCCACTTTCTAAAAGTAGCAATCTCTTCCTCAGAGGTATTATCTGCAACCATTGCAGGGATAAGCGTATTAAGGACACAAGATAGCTTTTCAGCCGTGAGAACTTTTCTTAATTTTCTTAACCAATCCGTTAAATACGGTCCAGTTAAATAGCATCTAATATGCTTCACAGTGATAATAATTTAGACTTTGTAAAATTCCATAAATGAATTTATAATTAACAACATTTTAGCATACATTCTTTTATTAATTACCAAAATAAATTAGGTCTTATTTTAAACTGGTATCTCCCACTATTTTCTTCAAACTATATTACCCTCAATATATATAGTTCGGCAATATCTAATTAAAGATATGCTAGTGAGAATAAGGATCCCATTTCAAATGTATATAGCCTTGTGGTGACACAACAAACTATATATAAATAGATAGATAGACAACTCTTGTCAATTACATCAACTATGCAACTCCTTGCATTTTTGTCTCTTAAATCATAATGGTCAAGTGTGTGCACATCCGAACTAAATTGATTTAAGTTAAGTCCAATCTAGCACTCCATATATTCAGAAAAGAAAAATATTGTCCTTGTGGTGACACAACAAAATAATATTATTCAATTTTCTTTATAAACATCAAATGTGATAAAATTAACATCTCAAAGAATTAAGATAAGTCTTGTGGTGACACAACAAACTTATAATAATTAATTGATACTCTATTATTTTATCATGCTAGAAGGCGATGTTCGATATTCCAAATATCTTTGAACGCTTAGGACTTAATATAAAAAATTTGAGGGGTTTGTTATTAATTTGTCTCATCTTGTTTAGCGCGCACACACACACACACACACACACACACACACACACACACACACACACACACACACACACACATATATATATATATATATATATATATATATATATATATATATATAATACGCGTCATATTAATTCACATGCGAAACATGTTTGCATAATATATAATATATATAGTATAAGCATGCACATATAGAATACTATATTCTACCTGGATTGATTATGGACTTTTATTCTAGTTTGGTTCACTAGAGCCATCAAGTGAACCAAAAGGTCAAACCCTAGGGGTGCAAGAATTAATATTTAAATATAACTATTACATTTAAACCCGGACTCTATTACAAACGGGTCTTCAAGCGCTCCTTGATCCTTGATCTTCAATTCTTCAAAAATTAATTCTAACTATTCATATTACAAAACTATTTAAAATAAATAGAAACCATGATCAACAGTCAAGGGGAAGTACATAGGAAGGAGATAGAATTTACATTAAGAAAAATTAGATAAGACGAGGTACACAGATCCCATTTAATAAAACCCATACATTCATACATCCAACTAAAATAAAATCTAATCACATTGTCAATAATCGATAATCAATCCCATTTATTATCATACACATCACCATATGCATCAATAAATAATATTCATCTCATGAATAATAAACATTCAATATATATATTGATATCAATTACTGGGCAAATTTAGTTAGTATAAAATCTAATTTTGAATCAAAATAAACTCCTTTATTTTAATCCAAATTTAAATCAAAATAAACTATTTCATTTTAATTTATCCAATTTTGAATAAAATAAACTATTTATTTTAATCAAAATCTTTAATCAAAATAAACTCCTTTATTTTAATTAATTATGGAATCCAATTCCAAGTAAAAAAATAAAACTCATTTATTTAAAGGAAGCACAAATTCTTTTTCTTATTCACAAATAAACTCCTTTATTTTGAATAATATGAAATCTTATTTCACATATAAATAAACTCCTTTATTTAAGGAAACATGAAATCCAATTTCAACTCCAATTAGTTATCATGGAATTCAATTCCAACTTTAATTAGTTAGCATGAAATTCAATTTTAAAATTAAAATAAACCTTTTTATTTTAAGATTAAAATAAACTTTTTATTTTAATATTAAAATAAACTTTTTTTTTATTTTAATTATAAAATAATTAAGAAATACCGTTTTTTTTTTTTTTTTAAAAAACTAATTTCGCGAACATGATTACGTTAATATTAATATATATCACGATATATATTATATATATTACCGTAAACTAACAGGAACTATTGCAACATGAAATATGCATATCCTGAACCATAGTCCTTGATTTTCGTGAATGACCCTTATATATATATAGCAACACATCAATTCAAAGTAATTCACAAGAATCATCCCGGTATGATTAACGTTTTTCAAAAAAAAAAAAATAATCCATGAATTTCGCAAATAATGTCTTCTTTTTTTTAAAAAAAAATTTTATACAACAAATTATGCCCAATTAAATTGTTCTAAACACATATCAATATACATATCAAATTAAAACAATTAATAATTCGCATAAAGGTTTGACTCTGATACCACTGTTAGGTTTGTAATATTCATGAACGCAATCAAATTGCATAAAATAAGCGGAAGCGTAAAAAATCAGAGTTTAAAATTTTACAAACCATATACCCGGATCACCCTTTATACACAATTATTAATTAAACGAAAATATGAAGGACAAGAATCATACCCTTGAAGATCCGAGCTTCCTCAGGTACAAGTTCACCTCCAAATCTTTTTCGCGTTCAACTTGAATCCACCGGGTTTGGTTCCTTCCTTTGATCAACGTTAGCCACCCAAGTGTTTGGCCTCTAGAGGCGATCCACCAAGAAAGAATAAAGATTCAAGAAGATGAGTATTTGGCAAAACCCTAATTTTCTATCTCTCATAGAAAAGAGCGTACTCTCCCAACTATTGAAATTACGTATGTTGTCAAAAAGCCAACAACAACTCTAATCTCTTCACACATAATAAGACTCCTCTTATTTATAGATGTAGAAAACCCTCCTTAACAATTAAAGAATTAAGTTTTATTTTAATTAATTAAATTCCTTTAATTAATTAAGCTCCCTAATCTTATTAGAGATAATTAATTAAACTCTTTTAATTAATTAGCCTCCTAATCTAATTAGGATATATGAGAGTACTTTTATTAATTAATTTCCAAACTCCTTTAGAATTAAATAATAATAATATTAATAATAATAATAAGACTCTTTTTATTAATTTATATTTAATATTTCCAAAATATTAAATAATAAATATTAAGCTATTTAATTTATTCTATCACCATAGATTAAATTAAATATACTTAACTTATTATTACGATTATGTCATTAACTTCTTAAATAATTATTCTTCCTTTTATGGTGTGACCCTTTAGGTTCTCCATATTAAACCGGTCGTGAATAAATCAATTAGAACAATTCTAATCTTATTTAAATAAATAAATTAAAATATTAATTTATTTAAATAAATAATATTTATTCTACAATAGGGATAAGCCTCCCTAGCGATCAACGACTTTGTAGATAATATAGATTTCAGCATTAATCATAAAAGAACCTTTGAATAAATAGTTACCGTACAATTCAATCCTTCCACCATACAATGTTCCAATTAAATATAAGACATATAATTACTGTCAAGTCTTATTTTATTTAATTATATGTATTTCGACTCTTAAATGCACAACTCCAAATAATGCAAATTAGAAACTCCTTTCTAATTTCATTCTGCCTTGGCCAAGGACTACTGGGATGTCATTTATCGAATCACATAGGATATTTCTCTTCTTTTACTATAAGCGGTAAATTCTTTATTCATATATTATCTCTATATACAACTTATTATACCCAAGCATACCCTTTGATATACCCTAAGGGTCTTAAGGAATAAGTCAAAGTATAACTCATCATACACAAGATACTATGATGATCTCAAGTCCAAGGATCACTTGTACTACTATCACTACAGGAATTCCTATTGACAAGTAAGTAAAACTCCATTAGGTATTCCTTAGCGAGCCACGTTCAGTGAACTTATTCTCTAATAAGCACCTACATACTTGCTTTAGTGTCTCCACACAAATGATCATGAGATCAACCATCCTCATCTAATGAGTAAGCAACGTATGTACCAATCTATCCAGATTTACTAATCCCTAATTTAGTAATCCAATGATTGGGAACTATTTTAGTTTGAAGCTTTCTAAGAATTTAGATCTCATTAGAATGATCATCATCATTATTCTAAAAGCATTGCTTAAAACTATGGGTTTATCACATATTATAAAACAGCATCATGTAGATAATTAAAAGCCTTTAATAAATTAATATTTTTTATTAATAAATGAATAAGATTGTTACAAAGTATATGCTTTATCATCAAACATGATTGGCTTGTGTGCATACTACTTTCATATTTGTGGTACAAGTAGATACTGTGAACAGCGCAAGGAAAAGGGAAAAGACGTGCCGAGAAAGATCTTACGTTACTTTCCCATTGCCCCGAGGCTTCAGCGGTTGTTCATGTCAACACATACCGCCGAGGATATGAGGTGGCACTCTACACGGGACATAGTCGAAGGTCAATTGACACACCTGACATATGGGCTTGAGTGGAAAAATTTTGATAACAAGCACCCCTCATTTGCTGAAGAGGTTCGCAATGTTAGGCTTGGACTTGCTACGGATGGGTTTAATCCGTTTAACGGGCCTTACACAAAGCCCTACTCAACTTGGTCGGTGATTATTGTGGTGTATAACCTCCCGCCTTCGATGTGCATGAAAGATCCCTACATGTTCATGCCTTTACTGATTCTGGGTGATAAGAGTCCGAGTAAAGACATCAATGTATACCTCAGGCCGTTAGTTGATGAGTTGAAGATGTTGTGGGGAAAAGGGGTTCAAACTTATGAAGTATCTCTTAAGAAGAACTTTGACATGAGGGCAGCTTTACTGTGGACAATGACTTCCCGGCGTTAGGAATGATCAGTGGATGGTCGACTCACGGGGGCTTGTCATGTCCTGTGTGCATGAGGTCAGTTAAAGCTATGCGGCTCAAATATGGGGGGAAAATGAGTTTCTTTGCAACATCCAGACAGTTTTTGCCGATTGAACATCGTTATCGACGGATGAGTAGACAATTCAATCAAAAAATAGAGAAACGTCAAGTACCTGGCCGTCTTTCTGGGTCAGCATTATTGAGCTGGATTAGTCATTTAAAGTTTCCACCTCGAGGGAAGAATCACGGATTGGAGCGAGCTTTTGGTTACGACAAGGTTCACAACTGGACACACAGATCCATGTTATTTGACACACTTTATTACACTACACTGCATCCGGCTCATTTTTAGATCCGATGCATACCGAGAAGAACGTATTTGATAACATTTTTTATACAGTCCTAGATGCCAGTGGTAGAACAAAGGACAACAACAAGTCGAGGCTTGATTTGGTATAAATGAACATTAGGGAAGATATGTGGCTGTATCAGGAGGGTAGTAAGACGGTAACGCCTAAAGCTGAATATACTTTGACCAGGGAAAAATTGATATTGATATGTAATTGTATCAGTGGACTGAAGCTCCCAGATGTGTGACGCCCCCAAAACAAGTATACATCACCCATCTTTAGTCGCCAGATACATGGTACATAATTCAAATACAACTTAATAATACAACTGTCGTGTATAATACGACAAAACATAAATCGTGAGTTTGAATACAAATATTGTCTACTAGAGAGTACAAACTCAAAAGGAGTCCTCATTACAATTATTATCACACTATTTCACGTAATAGTGAGGACTACTAATGCACCATCTAGGACCATCACTACGTTCCCCGACTAGTCCCACTACGTTCTCATTTTCGAAGAGAACAAAGGAAAGAAAGGGTGAGCTCAACTAGCCCAAAGAAGAAATATTTTGACTAAGATAATGCATAATAAATTATCATTAGCATTCAAATGATGTTCAACCGATAAAATATAATAACTATCAAGTTTAATCTAGCAGTGAACAAGCAATCCATTAGAAGAGTCAAGTAGGGAATACAATCTACTATCTTCTATGATTTAAAAGGTTTTCATCATCATTATCGCTGGGACTCACAATAAATAAATAATCCACAACATCGAATCACCTCTTACTACTACCGATGATATTCTTTAGTATCACGACCACAAATTATCCATGCACTACTACTTAAGATAATCATTTTTCATCAACTGGTCCCGATCATGCCATAAAACAATTCATCTTTGCATTACGGCCAAAGAGAATCCATAGCCATAATCATACAAAAAACTCAGCCCATCAATGCACTTACGGGCCCATGAGGACTTTTTCCACATCATTTGTAACATTACTAAGCATGATTATATTGAATAATCCTCAGTCATAATCATACCAAGTCCATCTATGCACTACAGGCCACAGATGACTTTCAACATAATATAAACATGAGGATGATGACAATGATATAACAATTCAATAAAACAAGTTCAAGAATTAGTTTATCCAGGAACTGATAACGTTCAAATTGTCAACATGGTATTGCTTTGTAGAGTAAAATTCAAGAATGCTCAGAAGAATATTTCCATGATACTGGATGAAGTGCAAATATCAAGGATATTCCACTAATTTCATTGAGTATAGAAGTCAAAACTTTAACCAACTGAGTATAATAACGAATGGAATAACAAAAGAAATCACCATGCATGCGGTGCTTGCGCATGTATGTTTATTCCAACGAGAATAATAAGTAATCTAAACCAGTCAAAGTAAATTATTGCCACCGACATGATGTTCCAACAGAATAATAAAGATTTTAACCAGTCCGGCGAAACGCACGAACGTGGATATTCCAACAGAACAATAATAAAGATGGAACCAGTCCAAATAGAACGCATGCATGTGATATTCCAAATGTAATAATAAAGATTTTATCAGTCCGCAGAAAACGCATTGCATGTGATATATTCCAAATGTAAATAATAAAGACGGAATAATATAAGAATGTCACCAAGTATAGGGTAGCCCGCGTATACAGGTTATTCCAATGGAATAATAAAGAATGGAATAATAGAAGTTCTCTTCTTGAATACAAAAGAAATAACACCCCTTACGAGTACAACAAATAATATTCCCTACCTTAAAAAAAATTGGATACTAGAATAGTGAGGTAGCAGACTTCTCTTCTTCTTTCTCTCTATAATTTCTCTCTATAATAATTGCTCTAAAGCTTTTGTGAATTGGTGAGAAATGAAGGACGAATGAGCTTCTATTTATAGGAAAATATAGTTTCGATAATTGCATGTTTTGGGGCTCGAAATATTACAGTATAATACCTTCCTCTTTTTTTTTCATTTTTAATTTAGTCCTGCAAGTATTATCAAACTTGCACCAACTCCCCTAATAGTAAATAATGTGAATCAATAGTAAATCATGTGACTCAATAGTTCTAATCATGTGATAAAAATAATTACAGTATAGTACCTCTATCTATACCTCTATTTTTAACTTAGTCATGCAAGTATTAACAATTTTGCACCAACTCCCCTAATAGTAAAAGAATGTGATTCAATAGTACACACATGTGAACAAATAGTTATATAAGCATGTGAATTAGTAGCAATTAATTGCTCATTTATCCGATAAATTACCCGATTTATCAATATAACCCCCAGACATCAATTATTATCGGAATAGATGTCGATTTTCACTAACACAAACAATTCCAAACATAATGAAACTATTTTTATCAATGATATAAATTTTGAAATTTCAAAGTTTGACTTTTCCCAAAAAAGTCAACTGTTGACTTTTTGACCAAATAGTGAATCTCGAAAAATTTTGTGTTTATAGACTATTTTTCTAATTTCATCGTTTTGACTCAAATATCACGTCTGTGTCTCCAAATTCAACTCCTAACACAACTTCAATTTTAATAACATTCATCATTAATATTATAACTCACAATATTTAACAACCAGTCGTTCCTGTGAAAGAGGGGGCTTTCAGATAAGGATTTCTTTTTATTGGCCGCAAGTAGGTGACCAAACCTCTCCTTGTGTAACTTCTAGACATTATCAATATTGCAAATAATAATATGAATAACTTTGCCGTCTCAATCATTGATTTAATAATATATCATATTATGCGATGATAATCGTAACAATAATTAAATCAATAATATGAAAGATATGATGCAAAGAATTCATTATAGCAATAATTGAGTATAATCGAGTGACTTCTCACGTAAGCATCAATAATCAATACCATGTGCTACTATGCAACCACGCCATATTCTTCAGACTTTTAACACCGGGTGTTTCAACGATTAATCAGTAAAACTTCCGCCGCTTATTTTCATAAAGTATTTTGTCGCGTTTTCTCAATCCGACAATAATTCCGTTGTGTGGTCCACCAATGATTGTACCGTCGTACGGATATTCCCCGACAAAAAGAATATTCTCCGACCAATTGAATATTATATAACAACTTGCGTACTTTGCAAAATTTATAAATATAACCCATAACTATAACATTATATCAAATCCACACCATAATATTCAAAAAAATATTTTGAGAAAATTAAATATTTATTCATAAAATCTGGGGTCTCATAAGATGGATATTCTTTGAATATAGCAAGGTGTTGTAAAGTCGAAGAGCTGAAGTTTTGGGGTCTCAAAAGTCATGATTGTCACGTATTCATGCAAAAGTTGATCCCTGTGGCATTTATCGACTTGTTACCTAAACGTGTGGTTGAAGCACTGACAGAGCTTTCTAATTTCTTCAGAGATCTATGCTTGACGGAGCTTCAACTCAAAGACATAGATAAAATGGAGATGTAGATAGTGGAAATAATCTTCAAGTTAGAAATGATCTTCCCTCCATCGTTTTTTGATTCAATGGAGCATTGGCCTATTCATTTGCCATACGAAGCTAAGTTTGGCGGTCCCGTGCAATATAGATGGATGTATCCATTTGAGAGGTAATGACATTAATGTTTTTACTACGGTAATGACATTAATGTTTTTTGCTAATCTATATATGTATCACATAGGTATATGCGACGTCTAAAGTAAAAGGTGAAGAATAGAGCCCGTGTAGAGGGGTCAATTGCTGAAAGTTATGTTATGGAGGAACTTGTTAATTTTTGCTAGTTGTACTTTGAGCCGAATGTTCAAATGAAGCACAATCGCTTACGTCGGAATGAGGTCATTGGCAGACGAGGAAAATGGAGAATTAACGACCTTTAGTCATCCCTGCAGACGCTCATTCTATATATAAAAGGTGATTCTTGACCGATAGTGAGTATACAACTGCCACATTGTATGTACTTGTCAACATGAATGAAGTAGCACCATAAATTAAGTAAGTAGTCATAACTATATATGTCTGGTATAACTGTGTCAAGTTCCTTTACAAACACATTAAGTATATAAGCGTATTGCGATCGATATGATCTTTGAATTACTGCCAAGCAAATCCGAGTATATCGGACGGGGATTTACAAAATTTGAGAAATGGACAATTTGTGCAATGGTTTAAAGATCATGTAAGTCTAACCTTTACAAGTTCAATGAATCTACCATCATAGATTTATTCTTATGGCGTAATTAACTTTAGAATATGTTTTGTTAATGTACATTAGGTCTTCACAGATGAGTTAGCTGACAATCGGCTAAAGCTTATAGCCGACGGCCCTAAAAGATCTGTAGATACTTATACATGCTGCATTATCAACGGTTACAGATTTAAGTGTTGTGATATTGGGGAAGTCACTTCTGCTGATTCTGGTGTTGTGGTGAAAGGTAGCTGCTACAATCATATTTGGGATGACTGGTATGGACGTTTGCTAGAAGTTGTCTATGTGACCCCAGATTTTATGAATAAAGATTTAATTTTCTCGAAATATTTTTTTTAATATTATGGTGTGGATTTGATATAATGTTATAGTTGTGGGTAATATTTATAAATTTTGAAAAGTATGCAAGTTGTTATAAAATATTCAATTGGTCGGGGAATATTCTTTTTGTCGGGGAATATCCGTATGATGGCACAATCATTGGTGGACCCCACGACGAAAGTATTGTCGTATTTAGAAAACGACAGAATTATCTTTTTATAAATTAACGACGAAAAAGTATTCTGACCGTAAAACCGTTGAACTACCCTGTAGTAAAAGTAAAGACGATACGCGTGGGTTGCATAGTAGCACACTGGTGTTGGTTATTAATGCTTACGTGATAAGTCACTTCAGTTTTGTTTTATTAGTATTATTAATGTAATAAAATGTAAAAACTTTTTATATAAAATGTAAAAACTTTTTATATAAAATGTAATACTTTTATAAAGTTATTCTATAAATAGAATATATTATATTCTATTGTCCATAGTGTTTTGCATAGTAAAATCTTTTTATATAAAAAAGTATACTTTTATAAAGTTAATCTTTAAATAGAATATATTATATTTTATTATGCATAGTGTTGCATAGTGCTTTCGATAGTGTTTTACATAGTAAAATCTTTTTATATAAAACAGAATACTTTTATAAAGTTATTCGTTTTATTAGATTATAAATAGAATATATTATATTTTATTTAAAAGATTTTGCTTTAAATACGGAATCCGTCCGATTAAAAGTAAATCAATCTGACCGTTCATAAATTAGTTACTATGCACCATTCTTCATAAATAGAAGCTCATTCCTTCATTATTTCTTACGAATTCACTAAAACTCTAGAGAGAGAAACTATAGAGAGAATTCTTCTTCTATAATCTTGAGCGTATTTCTTTAGAGGTTAAGAAAGCTTTGAGCGTAGTACAAGTTTTCTTCGAGTATATCATCGCCCTACTAGTCGGAATACTCTTCTTTCAAAGGTAAGGGATGTTATTTGTTGTACTCGTAAAGGATATTATTTGTTGTACTCGTAAGGGGTATTATTTCTTTCAGATTCATGAAGAGTATTACATTATTCCATTCTTTATTATTATGTTGGAATAACTCGTATATGCAAGCAACCGCATACTTGGTGAAATTCTTCATTATTCCATTCTTTATTATTATGTTGGAATAACTTTGTCATCGCGGCAACCGCATACATGGTGAAATTCTTCGTTATTCCATTCTTTATTATTCTCATTGGAATATCTTGTCTGCGTCATGCGTTACGCATAACTTTGGTTCCATTATTTATTATTCATTGGAATATCCCGTCTGCAATGCGTTTACGCATGACTGAATTCCGTTATTTATTATTCTGTTGGAATAACCTGTCTGTGTGGTCTATCGCATGCCTGGTGAATTCTTTTGTTATTCCATTCTTTATTATTCTGTTGGAATAACATGTCTATGTGGATTACCACATGCATGGTGAATGATCCTGCGTATTCATTCTTTATTAAATTGTGGAAATGATCTGTCTACGTGGATTACCGCATGGCGGGTGAAAATCCATTTGCATTTTCACATATTCTCTTATACTCAGTTGGTTAAAACTTTGACTTCTATACTCTATGAAATTAGTGGAATATCCTTGACATTTACGCTTCATCCAATATCTTTTCATGAAATATTCTTCTGAGCATTCTTGAATTTTACTCTACAAAGAAGTATCATGTTGACAATTTGGACATTATTGAGTTCAGGATAAATTAACTTATAAATCTTTAAAATTAATTCTTGAACTTGTTTTATTGAATTATTATGTCATTGTCATGATGAGTTATGTTGGTTATTATATGAACACATGAAAGTTTCTTAAAAATCACAAAGGGTTAAAAATCAGATTTTGGTGAAAATGAAACATGAAATTCAATTGACCATATCTCCTATTATATTTTGAATTTTTGAGTGTGGTCCAGTTCTAGAGTTAGATCTATGAGTTTTCTAACTTATCCAAGTGGAATCACTGGAAAAGGTATTGTAGATTTTCGTGTGGACTGATTTTAGCAAAGGAGTCAAAAGCTTTAAATTACAAAAAGACTACTGCACAGAAGTTTAAAAGGGCATTTTCGGCCACTTAAATTGGGAGAAAAATTCCGGCCTTTTGGGACATAGAAATATATGGTATAAATTACATCCTGTCCAAAAATGAGCTCATTCCGACTTAAAATGAGCAAGTTATGACCATTTCAATATTTAGGTTTTTCCGACGGAAAATGCTATAACCGGAGTTCTATAACTCCGATGACCATGAAATTTAAACTGGAAGCTCACGTTAACATGTGTAAGATCCTTCCAAGATTTGGGAATTTCTGGAGTTAACCTTGAGGTAGCTAATTTCTTAAGGAATTAATTAGAAATTGATTTTTGAAAAATAGTAAATGAATTTTAAAAATTCCGAAAAAAATATATGTTCAATATGGGACTATATTCTGCTTAATCCCAAAAAAGAATAATTTTTGGGATTGATTTGGTATTTTTCATGAAAATAATTTAGTTACGAACATATGAATTAAATATGTTATGTGAAGTTGAAAAATTGGTAAATAGGATTTTATGACTTGAAAATCTTATATAAGGTATATGCAGATTTTTGATGAGTAATTTGATTATTGGTGATGAAATCGTATGAGTATGACATTTTTTAATGATTAAATGCATTATTTAAAAAGTGTAAACAATTAAATTGTTTATAAGTTTAAGGAGTGATTAAAATATTGTTATAATATTAACAATATTAGATTATGATTTTATTAAGTGATTGATAATGTTTGGATAAATTTAAAGTCTTTAATATTTATCCTTGATTTAGTTTGACTAATGCTTATAATATTGTCATCATCCTCATGTTTATAATATGTTGAAAGTCATCTGTGGCTCAGAGTATGCATAGATGGACTTGGTATGATTATAACCGTGGATTATTCGGATAATCATAACCGTAATGTTACAAATGATGTGGAAAAAGTCCTCATTGGCCTGTGAGTGCATTGATGGACGCTTTTTGGTATGATTATGGCTATGGATTCTCTTCTACCAAGGGTGCAGATGAATTATTTTATGGCATGATCGGACTGGTTGATGAAAACACGATTATCTTTGGCCCATAGTGCATGGATAATTCGTGGTCGTGATACTAAAGAATATCCTTGGCCTGTAGTACAGGGATGATTCGATGATGTGGATTAATTATTGAGCTGAGTCTCAGCAATGAAATATTAATTCATGGATATGATAATAATGAATATCTTTGGCCGTAGTGCAAAGATGATTTAATGATTACGAGCAGGAATTGTGATTTGGTATAACCATGATTTTTGATGTTTCAGGTGAAGACAGATGATGAAAATTATCTTCGTCCTGGGTGCGAAGAGGAATTTAGAATCACAATTGTGATTATGAGTTATTCACATGATCATGGACGGGAATTGTTGATTGATGTTACAGGGATAAAACATTATTGGTGGACTTTTAACATAGAGAAGATAATAGACCTTATGGTCTATTTGACTCTTCTAATGGATTGCTCGTTCCGCTGCAACTATGGTTGAAAAGTTTTATTATCTATCGTATGTTCTAAATCTTTGATTTATTATTGATGAAAGCTATTGATAATTTAATTATCTTTAGTCATGATATTATTTATTGGGCTAGTTGTGCTCACCCTTTTGCTTCACAATTCCTTTCAGGTAATAAAAGTGTAGCCGGGTCGAAGAGGGGTATTAAGAGGATTAGAATCGGTGGTCTATAGTCGCTGAGGTTCTCCTAAATAGTATGGAAATAATTTTATTGAGAACTTTAGATAAGTGTGTCGTATTGTATACGTCATTTGATATTTAATTTTGGTGAACTGAATAGGATGAGGTGAACCCAACTTTGGAAGGGTGTTTTGCCACTATCATACAAGATGTCTAATGACATACATCCTCGTGTTATCATAAGATGGGGTTGTGCGCATCCACTTGCTTGAGTATATCTACTAGACACTACCTATATGATCTTGGAGTTTATTTGAAATATAATATTCACTTGGAGACAAGTGGAGATAGTTATATGTCAAGAGAAGACTCACCATTGGAAAGAAGATGATAGTAATCTTCACGGTTTTTTTGGGGTCTATTGGGTCAACCAAGGATAATTACAGGACATATGATATCTATTATAACCTGAGACGCATGGCCTCCCATGTACGAAGGTTTCTTGAGCACTTCCCAAAGATTTTAATTTCTAAAATAGTTTTTGACTATACTTTTATGTAAAAGTACCATTGTAAGGTTGTGGTCGAGGCACCATGAGAGTTACATACATTTGTATTAAAACTCACAGTTAACTGTGGTCGTATTCTATACGACAGTTCAACAGTTGTATAAATAAAGTTATATTTGAATTTTGTACCATGTATTTTGCGACTCAAAATGGGTGCTATATACCTAATTTTGGGGGAGTCACATTGTCGTTCTCAAATATTGGGGTCATAAAGAATTAATTTGCTTCAATTGTCATTGGTTTGATGTTGAGAATGGAGTTAAAGTAGATAAAAAATCTGGACGTGTGACTGTTAATGTTAAGTTAAAACTAAGAATCATGACTGGTATGGACGAGCCTTTTATTTTAGCAAGTCAAGCAACACAGGTGTACTATGCGCGGAGTGTTAAGACTACTACAAGCCCATGCCATGCTGTTATAACTACCAAAGCCCGTGGTTTTTCAAAGGCACGACTCGCCTCGCATTTATGAACCTTTACAAGTCGAGTCTACTAGTGTCACACCTGCTAATGTGACAATTATTAGTGAGTCTAGTGAAGAAGAGGATGATGTTGTCGCTGTCGAAAGTGAAGACGAGGTTGTTGAGGAAGTAGATATAATTGAAAAAATCGTTGAGGATGACGAAGATGGTGATGACAACGATAGTGAAGATCTACTGCTCGAAGATGATGATTCTGATATTAATGGCTTTGATGATATAAATGATTAGGAGTATGTAATCTTTATGTCCTTTTAGTTGTATTCAAATGTAATAGTTTTCTCCTTTTAGTTATATCTGCATGTTGTATCCTTTTAGTTGTATCTGCATGTTATCCTCTTGATAATGATTTGAAAGTATATATATAGATATGGCGCGTACACCATATGGCGATCGTGGTGGGCGTGTTGGTAGTTCAGGCCGTGGAGGTAATGCTGGTGATGATCAGGCCGGATCATCAGGTATAATTACTTGTTTTGTTGTTATACATCTTATTGTTTTTAATTTTATATAATATTGACATTATATTCGTTTATATAAATATTGTTGTATTTCACTACATAGGTAATCGACGTAGGCCTCCGCGGGGACTAGCACGTGGATTGCTAGGGAATCCCCCCAGACGCCGCTTATATGCCGTGTCGGGACTACTAGGTAATTTCATATTTAACATTATGTTTGTATTAATTATTTAGTTCTTATATATTCTTTGTAATTTGCAAATTTAATAATTTCAATTTTAGTATCCTTGACGGCCTTGAGGAACACGTTGCTTGGGATCGTCTCATAACCGATTCTCCACCCATGGATGAGGTGGGCGGATGTGGATGACCTTTACGTGGTCCGATTATTGCTTTGAGTTTAGGGTAGAAGTCATTCATTCATATGTTAGTTTTAATTTGTGTTTTAGTCATTCATTTATTTATTGCTTTGTTTTATGTTGTCTACTAAGTAACTGCTGATATTCATATATTGTACTGCAGAGATATTATCGCTTCAAGGACGGACAAGAAGCCCACGGAAGCACTGTTCTCGGGAAGTATCTTGAGATGAATTGGCACAAGTGGGTCTACGACTGGAAGAAGAAGGCCCAGACCAAGATGGCGGATGGATAGACACTTAGAGATGTCCGGCCAGATTTCATTAGTGCTGCGGTGTGGGAGCAGATGTGCCTTATTTGGGAGGGCGAGGCGTTCAAGAAGATGTTGGCACAACAGTCACACCGCCTGCCGACAACAGAGTCGTCTCCCACACTGCCTTTGGGAGTCGATCGTCGACCTCTGAGAGAGAGACTCGGAGGTGAGTCTAAAGCACCGACCTTCCCGCCTCGAGTTTTGGTGGCACGCTCACCAGAAGAAAGGTGACGGTGGTTATATCTCACCTGAGGCAGAGCGCATTGTGGTAAATAATTTAATTATTTTATTTAGTATGCATTTGATGACTTTGAAATTCTTTTGTATTTTTTTGTGTAATACTTACTTTTTACCTATTTTTGTGTTTTTTCAGACACGGTTCGAGGACGTTTTGGTGGTCCGGAGCAGCCAGAGAGGTGACACTCAAGTGGCTGAGGACGAGGAGATGGAGGACTGACTGCAGGCTACAGGGGGGCCGAAGAAGGGTAGAGTTGTGGGCATTCCTTGTGTCCCAGCTTACACTATAGTTCCTGTTGCGAGATCTCGACGTCGCCCACCCACCGGAGGTAGTGGTGCGAATGGATCAGGTGCTGGCCCTTCATTATCTAACGACTTCTTCAGGCGGATCATAGAGGGGTGCATGGCGAGCAGTGTCGTGTAGTCAGGCGCACCATCACGCGAGCGAGTCCACCAGCTTGCTCAGGAGGTTGTCCACGGCTCCATAGAACCTACAGCTGCCGCTGACGACCTCATGGGTGTAGTCCAGGAGGAGGCCATCCATGTATGTGCAGTTGTCTTGGCCAACATATTTCCTCCACATATTCGACAGGTAAAACTTATTATTAATGTATTTCTTTATTTGTAATTATATTACTTATATAAACTGTTAAATAACTAGTTAACACACAAACACATGCAATAGCACCGCGTAGGCAATAAATATGTGTTACAACTTATGGGACTCGATTCCGATCTACGGAGCTCGAGTTCGAGCCCCGTACGCCTAACTTGAGAAAACTTAGGAAAATAGTCAAAAAAGAGACCAAATCCCACCTCGGTCATCCAGTTAACACGCAAACACAGGTAATAACACCGCGTAGGCAATAGACACGCGTTACAACTGACGGGACTCGATTCCGATCTACGGAGCCCGAGTTCGAGCCCCGTACGCCTAACTTGAGAAAACTTAGGAAAATAGTCGAAAAAGAGACCAAAACCCGCCTCGATCATCCAGTTAACATGCAAACATAGGCAATAGCACCGCGTAGGCAATAGACACGTGTTACAACTAGCAGGACTCGATTCTGATCTACGAATCCCGAGTTTGAGCCCTGTACGCCTAACTTGAGAAAACTTAGGAAAATAGTCAAAAAAGAGACAAAAACCCGCCTCGGTCATCCGAATGACACCAAACACAGGCAATAGCACCGTGTAGGCAATAAACTCGCGTTACAACTGACGGGACTCGATTCCGATCTACGGAGCCCGTGTTCGAGCCCCGTACGCCTAACTTGAGAAAACTTAGGAAAATAGTCAAAAAAGAGACCAAAACCTGCCTCTGTCGTCCGAATGACACGTAAACACATGCAATAGCATCACTTAGACAATAAACATGCGTTACAATTGACGGGACTCAATTCCGATCTACGGAGCCCGAGTTCAAGCCCCGTACGCCTAACATGAGAAAACTTAGGAAAATAGTCAAAAAAGAGACCAAAACCCGCCTCAGTCGTCCAGTTAACATGCAAACACATGTAATACCACCGCGTAGGAAATAGACATGCATTACAACTGACGGGACTCGATTCCGATCTACGGAGCCTGAGTTCGAGCCCCATACGCCTAACTTGAGAAAACTTAGGAAAATAGTTGAAAAAGATACCAAAACCCGCCTCGATAGTTTGAATGACACGCAAACATAGGCAATAGCACCACGTAGGCAATAGACACGCGTTACAACTGACGGGACTTGATTCTGATCTACGAAGCCCGAGTTCGAGCCCCGTACGCCTAACTTGAGAAAACTTAAGAAAATAGTCGAAAAAGAGACCAAAACCAACCTCGGTCGTCCGAAAGACACGTAAAGATAGGCAATAGCACCGCGTAGGCAATAGACACGCATTACAACTGAGGGGACTCAATTCTGATCTACGGAGCCCGAGTTCGAGCCCCGTACGCCTAACTTGAGAAAACTTAGGGAAATAGTCGAAAAAGAGACCAAAACCCGCCTCGGTCGTCCGAATGACATGCAAACATAGGCAATAGCACTGCGTAGGCAATAGACACACATTACAACTGATGGGACTTGATTCCAATCTACGGAGCCCGAGTTCGAGCCCCGTACGCCTAACTTGAGAAAACTTAAGAAAATAGTCGAAAAAGAGACCAAAACCTGCCTCGGTCGTCTGAATGACACGCAAATACAGGCAATATTATCGCGTAGGCAATAAACACGCGTTACAACTGACGGGACTCGATTCTGATCTACGGAGCACGAGTTCGAGCCCCATACGCCTAACTTGAGAAAACTTAGAAAAATAGTCAAAAGTTTACCCAAAACTCGCCTCGGTCTTCCAAATTTACACGCGAAAACACAGTAATAGCACCACGTGAGGCAATGAACATGCGTTGGCCCGATAGGACTCGATTCTCGATCTACTTGACCCCCGAGTTCTAGCCCGTCGCCCTAACTTGAGAAAACTTAGGAAAATAGTCGAAAAAGAGACCAAAACCCGCCTCGGTCATCTGAATGACACGTAAACATAGGCAATAGCACTGCGTAGGCAATAAACACGTGTTACAACTGACGGGACTCAATTCTGATCTACGGAGCCCGAGTTCGAGCCCCGTACGCCTAACTTGAGAAAACTTAGGAAAAGTAGTCGGAAAAGAGACCAAAACCCGCCTCGATCGTCCGAACGACACGCAAACACATGCAATAACACCGCGTAGGCAATAGACATGCATTACAACTGACGGGACTCGATTCAAATCTACGGAGCCCGAGTTCTAGCCCCGTACGCCTAACTTGAGAAAACTTAGGAAAATAGTCAAAAAAGAGACCAAAACCCACCTCGGTTGTCCAGTTAACATGCAAACACATGCAATACCACCGCGTAGGTAATAGACACGCGTTACAACTGACGGGACTTGATTTTCGAGCCTAATACGCCTAACTTGAGAAAACTTAGGAAAATAGTCGAAACAGAGACCAAAATACGCCTCGGTCGTCCGAACGATACACAAACATAGGCAATAGTACCACGTAGGCAATAGACACGCGTTCTAACTGACGGGACTTGATTCTGATCTACGAAGCCCGAGTTCGAGCCCCGTACGCCTAACTTGGGAAAACTTAGAAAAATAGTCGAAAAGAGACCAAAACTCGCCTTGGTCATTCGAACGACAAGCAAAGATAGGCAATAGCACCGCGTAGGCAATAGACATGCGTTACAACTGACGGGACTCGATTCCGATCTACGGAGCCCGAGTTTGAGCCCCGTACGCCTAACTTGAGAAAACTTAGGGAAATAATCGAAAAAGAGACCAACACCCACCTCGGTCGTCCGAACGACACGCAAACACAGAACAAAGACCGCGAAGGCAATGACACACTGCTATAACCGACGGACTCAATTCTGATCTACGGAGCCCGAGTTCAAGCCCTGTACGCCTAACTTGAGAAAACTTAGGGAAATAGTCGAAAAAGAGACCAAAACCCGCCTCGGTCGTCCGAACGATATGCAAACACAGGCAATAGCACCGCGTAGGCAATAGACACGCGTTACAACTGACGGGACTCAATTCTGATCTACGGAGCCCGAGTTCGAGGCCCGTACGTCTAACTTGAGAAAACTTAAGGAAATAGTCGAAAAAGAGACCAAAATCCGCCTCGGTCATCTGAACAACACGCAAACACAGGGAATAGTACCGCGTAGGCAATAGACATGCGTTACAACTGACGGGACTCAATTCCGATCTACGGAGCCCGAGTTCGAGCCCCGTACGCCTAACTTGAGAAAACTTAGGGAAATAGTCAAAAAAAAAAACCAAAAGTTAACATGCAAACATAGGCAATAGCACTGCGTAGGCAATAGACATGCGTTACAACTGACGGGACTCGATTCCGATCTACGGAGCCCGAGTTCTAGCCCCGTACGCCTAACTTGAGAAAACTTAGAAAAATAGTCGAAAAAGAGACCAAAACCTATCTTGGTCGTCCGAACAACATGCAAACATAGGCAATAGCACCGCGTAGCCAATAAACACGTGTTACAACTGACGGGACTCTATTCTGATCTACGGAGCCCGAGTTCGAGCCTCGTACGCTTAACTTGAAAAAACTTAGGAAAATAGTCGAACAAAAGACCAAAACCCACCTTGATTGTCCGAACGACACATAAACATAGGCAATAGCACCGCGTAGGCAATAGACACACGTTATAACTGACGGGACTCGATTTCGATCTACAGAGCCCGAGTTCGAGCCCCGTACGCCTAACTTGAGAAAACATAGGAAAATAGTTGAAAAGATACCAAAACCTGCCTCGGTCGTCCGAACGACATGCAAACACAGGCAATAGCACTACATAGGCAATAGACACGTTACAACTGACGGGACTCGATTCCGATCTACGGAGCCCGAGTTTGAGCCCCGTACGCTTAACTTGAGAAAACTTAGGAAAATAGTCGAAAAAGAGACCAAACACGCCTCGGTCATCCAGTTAACACACAAACACAAGGAATAGCATCGCGAAGATAATAGACACGCGTTACAACTGACGGGACTCGATTCCGATCCACGGAGCTCGAGTTTGAGCCCCGTATGCCTAACTTGAGAAAACTTAGGAAAATAGTCAAAAAAGAGACCAAAACCCGCCTCGGTCATCCAGTTAACACGCAAACACAGGCAATAGCACCGTGTAGGCAATAGACACGCGTTACAACTAAAGGAACTCATTTATGATCTATGGAGCCCGAGTTCGATCCCCGTACGCCTAACTTGAGAAAACTTAGGAAAATAGTCGAAAAAGAGACCAAAACCCGTCTCAGTCATCCAGTTAACACGCAAACATAGGCAATAGCATTGCGTAGGCAATAGACACAAGTTACAACTGACGGGACTCGATTCTGATCTACGGAGCCCGAGTTCTAGCCCCGTACGCCTAACTTGAGAAAACTTAGGAAAATAGTCGAAAAAGAGACCAAAACCTCTCTCGGTCGTCCGAACGACACGCAAACATAGGCAATAGCACCGCGTAGCCAATAAACACGCGTTACAACTAACGGGACTCTATTCTGATCTACGGAGTCCGAGTTCGAGCCCCGTACGCTTAACTTGAGAAAACTTAAGAAAATAGTCGAACAAAAGACCAAAACCCGCCTCGATCGTCCGAACGACACACAAATATAGGCAATAGCACCGCGTAGGCAATAGACACGCGTTATAACTGATGGGACTCGATTCCGATCTACAGAGCCCGAGTTCGAGCCCCGTACGCCTAACTTGAGAAAACATAGGAAAATAGTTGAAAAGATACCAAAACCCGCCTCGGTCGTCCGAACGACACGCAAACATAGGCAATAGCACTGCATAGGTAATAGACACGCGTTCTGTTGACGGGACTCGATTAGATCTCTACGGAGCCTGGAAGTTTGAGCCCCGTACGCCTAACTTGAGAAAACTTAGGAAAATAGTCGAAAAAGAGACCAAACCCGCCTTGGTCATCCAGTTAACACACAAACATAGGCAATATCACCGCGTAGATAATAGACACGCGTTACAACTGACGGGACTCGATTCCGATCTACGGAGCTCGAGTTCGAGTCCCGTACGCCTAACTTGAGAAAACTTAGGAAAATAGTTGAAAAAGAGACCAAAACCCGCCTCGGTCATAACACGCAAACACAGGCAATAGCACCGTGTAGGCAATAGACACGCATTACAACTAACGGAACTCGATTCTGATCTATGGAGCCCGATTTCGAGCCCCGTACGCCTAACTTGAGAAAACTTAGGAAAATAGTCGAAAAAGAGACCAAAACTCATCTCTGGTCGTCCATCCAACCTAACACGCAAACACGGGCAATAGCACCGCGTAGAGCAATGAACCGACACGTTACATAACCGATGGGACTCAATTCCGATCTACGGAGCACGAGTTCGAACCCCGTACGCCTAACTTGAGAAAACTTAGGAAAATAGTCGAAAAAGAGACCAAAACCCGCCTTGGTCATCTAGTTAACACGCAAAACATAGGCAATAGCTCCGCGTAGGAAATAGACACGCGTTACAACTGACGAGACTCAATTTTGATCTACGGAGCCCGAGTTCGAGCCCCGTACACCTAACTTGAGAAAACTTAGGAAAATAGTCTAAAAAGATACCAAAACCCGCCTCGGTCGTCTGAACAACACGCAAACATAGGCAATAACATCGCGTAGATAATAGACACGTGTTACAACTGACGGAGCCCGAGTTCGAACCCCGTACGCCTAACTTGAGAAAACACAAACTAAAATAATGTAAATATGTTTTCATTTTGACTTTGTTATTAATATTTTAATTTTGTAGGGTCTTGTTGACGAGACTCGTGGAGGTGGAGGTGGAGGCACTGGTGATGACCGTCGAGTGATAATGACGACCTCCTCCAAGATACAAGGCGATGATGACGTCGAGTTGATGACGACGACCTCCTCTCCAAAGATGGGTGATGACCGCCGAGCCGATGACATGGAGACATGCGACTGGTTGTAGTTAGTTTAGTTTATGTTATATTCTGAGTTTCATGTATGTACTTGTACAGTTTTTGAGTTGTACAGACGACCATTATATTTTTGATCTATATATTTGATTTGGATTACTATTTCAATGGTGAATTATATGATATTAGCTTGTTATTTGATGGTTGTTATTAGTTTATAACAGGTGTACGTTTATATTTGTAAATGAACAGGAAATTTTGAAATTATAAAAAATTCAAAATATATATAGTCATTCTTAAAGACGGGGGGTAATGGCGACGACATTGCTTGCCGCTTGATGACTTATAAATGACACATGAGTTAAAGGCATTAAATACGGTAGTAAAAGTCATTACTGAAGCGGCCACGCCGTCGAATGAGGTTTTCATAGAAAAACTTTATCTTGTCTTCTTGAAATTTGACTTGCCGTCGCTATAACCGTCGTCATTGACATTGGGTCGTCGCAAATGACACCCGTCGCTAATGACAATGATGCCGACGGCTGATGACGGGAACCTAGGGTGATGACCTCTGAGGCGACGGGCGTACCGACGGCATTTGCCGTCGCCAATGACCTCAATGCCGACGCAACACTATAGTTATAAGAAGCGAGGCGAATAAGTTAAAGCAATAATGACAGTTTTTTTTGTAGTGCTACCTATTAACAAAGGGAAAATTAGAAAGATAAATAATTAATATGATAGTAAGAAAGAAAGTGAATGAAATGAAAAATAAAATTTTAATGAATAATTCATTAATACAAGTTCAATGAATTATTAATAATTTATTAACTTAACTAATTTAAATTAACACATTTGAGTTAACTCAACAAATCAAATTAATACAATTCAAATGAGAAGTAGATAGGTTGTTGACTTGTTATATATTGTTATCGATTGATGCCTTTTTTGATTTAGACAAAGTGTCATTGTCATTAACATAATATGTGATACCACATTCATTATAGTTATTGCAAATTATAAGGGCAGATCGGTCAAAAAAGGGGGAAAAAAAGAAAAGGAAGAATAAATTTTTTTTTGCAATAGGTATCTATAATTTTTAATTTTTGCCAGATAATACCTACTTCTTTACGTATTTTTTGGGATACTATGAACAAATAACTGAATGACATTACCGTCTCTTGAAGTTGCCACTGAATGTCAAAATACTCTATAAAACTCAATTTTCATCAATTGGATTTGTAAAGTGGTCAATTAATGTCTCTAAAATACTATTTAAAAAAACTAATTCTAATTATTTTCTAAAAACAATAATTAATTTTCAAACTTTATTTCTTATTTTAAAAAATATTTTTAAAAATAGTAATTAATTTTCAAATTTTAATATTGTATATGAAATTAAAATTATTTTTAATTTTTTTTGTTTGTTTGTATTTTAATATCAGTTTAGTTTTTTTGTATAATAATTTTAATATTTATACTACTTTCAATATAATAAAGACAAAAGTGCTCTTGAAACATGGGTTGGGTCGAACTTTGGGTAAATTCAAGTGAAATTTGACAAAAAGGAACAAAATTGACACTAATTGACCACTATACATGGATTTTGAGCCAGGATTTGATCTTAGAGGGGTCAAAATCAAACTTTTAACATTTAGTTTTTTTAAAATAAAAGGTTATTTCTTCTAACTACAAGTCCACAATCCCACTGTATTTACGAAACAGTCCATTATCTCCACCAATCCTAATCCTTAGCATTATTTGGGACTTGAGAGTGCATATAAATCTCAATAAAAGTAAATCTAACAACGCAAATACGCAATGACAAATTATAGCACATAAACAAAATTTGATAACTCATCGTACGTATCAACAATTTTAAACCTCAATTTGTTTTTTGCACATACATAATATATATATATATATATATATATATATATATATATATATATATATATATAAAGTAAAGAATAGAGAATGAATAAAGTAAAGAATCTCTACTTGACTACTTTCATCTTCAAGTTAGAAATCAAGGAGGCATGGACACAATGGCGGATGGGCTGGGGACGGAAATAGAATGGCGAATGTTAGGGCAAAAGTAAAACAAGACTTTGTTTGTTGGTGTGTATTGTGTGTAGTAGAGAATTGGAGATAATAAAATGAAATAGATTGACACAAGGCCCACAAAACACAAATTTAATCTCACAATTCAAGTAGGTGGCTCTTAGTACTTGAAAAATTTTAAAATCTTAGGTGTGGCCCCCTGTAATGAAGCCTAGCTCCGTCCCTGCCACTATAAATATATAATTGACGAAAAATAAATTTTACTAACGATTTTGACACTCAACGACAATTTGGAGGGACATAAGTGACATTCATCACAAGCAAACCCCAATATTAGTGCTATATTTGTTTGCAAGAACTATAATTTTTGGACTATATTCTAATGGGTTATAATTAGCTCAAAAGTACAAATCATACAATTAAATAGTCATAGTCACATGTTTGTTTAAAATTAAAATACGGGATAACTTAAAAAATGCTATGTTTGTTTTGTGCTATGACTATTTAAAGGATTTGATAAAAATTTATTGTTTAGACTATTATATTTTTACCCGTAATAACAAAGAGATTGTGTGACAACCCCAAAATAGATCCATTCCATCCAACCCATTCTGAGTCGCCAAATACATGGTACAGAAAATAACTACAACTTTATTACAACAATTGTCGTGTAAAATACAACAACACATATACTGTGAGTTTGGATACAAATATATATACGAACTATGACTCTCATCCCAAACTTGGATAGCACGTCACAATGACACCTTACATAAAGGTATAGTCAAAAACTGTTTTAGAAATTAGAATCTTTGGGAAGTGCTCAAGGAAACCTTCGTATATGGGAGGCCATGCTTCTAGGTTATGATAGATATTATATGGCCACAGAATTATCCTTGGTTGACTCAATAGACCCCAAAGAAAAACGGAAAGATTACACTGATATTTAATTCATCAAAAATATGCATATACCTCATATAGGATTCTCAAGCTATAAAATCTTATTTTCCAATTTTCTTACTTCACATAACATATTTAATTCATTTACTCATAACTAGTCAATTTTCATGAAAAATACCAAATCAGTACCAAAAATATTTCTTTTCTGGGATTTAGCAGAATATAGTCCCATATTGAACATATATTTTTCTTAGAATTTTTAAAATTCATTTACTATTTTTCATATGGACAAAATAGCCGAATATTTAGACATTTATCATAAATTGTACTTTTATCCAAAAATTTCAAAATTCACAGAGTACACTGATATTATATAGATGTACTCTCAATAAAAATTTCATCAATTTTGGAGTTAACCACAAGGAGTTATAAGCGGTTACTTTTAAAATAGTTTTTTCTCATAAAATTCATAACTCTTAATCTATACATCCAAAAATCACCATTTTTGGACACAATCAATAAAACTCATCAAAATATCATTTCAAATTTTTTCAGAATTTTCTGAAGGTTAGAAGAAGTACGAACTGAAAAACATAATAACCCTTAAAATCCCTTACCTCAAAAGAGCAGCACTTCTAACTGGATATCGGATATGAAGCTGAAGGAAACTTGCACTGATGAATATCAACTCACCAAGTATCTAAATACTCACAAAATACACTCAATAATCTAGAGAGAGAAAGAGAGAAAGCTTATGTTTCTGGTGTGATTTTCAATTCTAACTTAGCCCTCTATTTATAGGAAAATTTAGCAGGCTTGACCTGCAACCTGATGGCTTTACCTGCTACTATTCCCACCCATCACTTTTGAAATAAAATTCAGCACATTTCTTCACCAACCACAAGTGGGGCCCACTCAATTATAGAATTTTCCACCAAAATGCTAAATTCGGATACTTTAACAATTTCTGAACCATTCACCTCTTAAAATTCATAACAAATCATACTTTCATTTTTAACGGTTCAAAATTTGTGGACATATACTCAATTTATATATGTATAACATATCGAAAAATTACAACGATCTAACGGTCGGATTAAAAATTATAACTCACACAATATATCTCAAAAAGACTGGTTTAATTTTTAATACCTTCATTCCGACAAAAATACTGATAAAATACCTCAACATTAATTCCTTCATTTATAACCACATAAATAAATCCATCATTTATATCCACATCAAATAAATATTTCCTTATCATATAAATCAATAATTAATTATTCACAAATAATATTATAGAATCACAATAATGACAATCAGGCAGTTCCCAGGAAAGAGGGGGCTTTCCGATAAGAATTTCTCCTTAGTGGCGTGCAATTAGGTGACCAAACCTCTCCTTGACAGAACTTTCTAGACATTGCCAATAATGCTATCTAATAATATTATTTGAATAATATGAATTATTGATCTGATAATATAAAATACTGTGCAGTGACAATTATTGAACAACAATAATATAAAATTTCAACGTAGCAATTATTGAATCAATAAAATAAAATATTGAACAATAATTACTGTAACAATTATTGAGTAGTGCCTTCTTACGTAAGCATCAATAATTCAAAAATACTATGTAATCTGGTAATAACTTCTTGTCGCAACAACGCGTATTACTTTATTTTACCAACCGGTATTCCAACAAATTGTTAATTTGAACGATTACGCCTGCTATTTATAAAAACTTAATTTTGTTGTTTTCCTCATGCGACGAGATATTCTTACATTATGGGCCCACTGAATGGTCATGCTTGTGGCCGTTTAATATTCCCAACGGAAAGAATATTCCACGACCAAACGAATATTCCCAATAAAAATGAATATTTTATAACCACTTGTGTATTTTGAAAAAATTTCATATATCACCCTTAACTTTAACTTTTATCAATTTAACCATTTACTTGAATAGTAATTATAAGAAAAATTGAATACTTTTATTTCATAAAATTCGGGTCTTACAATCTCCCCTCCTTATGAAATTTCGTCCCCGAAATTTACGTACCTGGTATTTCGAAAAGATGAGAATACCTTGCTTCCATTTCAGATTCTATCTCCCCAGTCATCATGATTTCTCCATTGCTCATCTCCCATGATAACTTCATTTGGGTTCCTCATTTGTTGGGAAGTCATGACAACCGCCATCCCTCGAACTACCCGGCTTTGACTTGTCTGGGGCAGCATTTGGCGTTATCACTACCGTTGGAATATATTTTTCTATAGGATATATTCCTCCCTCAACTGCCTCATCGTACTCCTGTTTCATTATTTGAATCATCAATCTTCGATCCATATCGAATTCAGGTTGACCGTTATGTACAGGGTAATTCAAAACTCGATGTTGGGTTCTCCTAATTGCTTTCCAAAAAGAGAAATTCATGTCATCTATTTTAGCCTTCTTAGATCGGACATCTCTTTCCACAATATCCACGTGTCGTGTGGCTTTTACCCATACATCACTCATTCTTACTCGTTCAGTTTTTTCTTCTTTCAGCTCAGATTCCATCTTTATCATCTTATACTCTGCCAAAGAATGCTTCTATTCAAGCATCACATATCGGGTAACACAAGCTTGAATTGTTGCATCATTTTGTTCCACGACCGCCTGTCATTCTTCAGCCTGCTCTTCTAACTCATGAATACGATTTTAAAATTCTACATTTTGATCATATAATACCTCTAATAAACTCTCCTCAGGTACCTCTTCTTCCTCTTCTTCCTCACTCTCAGCTGTTACCTCTGTGACTATCTCGGGTGCAACTATCAATTCTTCACTCACCACATGGATATCTCTAATTCCTTCTTCGTCTGACATCACATTATCATGGTTAGTGATTAGAGGTATCCCCACGGTCTCATTCACTCCATTGTTAACATTCTCAGCAGCCATTCTCAAATACTGCCATAAAATAAGGGTTAATTAAACAAATTAACATATCACATAATATCCCGATATTATGACTGACCAACAAATAAGCTTAGGTAGGACACACTAGTGAAGGATTTACTCATCTCTCCCCTCCTAGTTATATTCCCCGATCTCCGCCAGAGATCATATCCCTAAGCTCTGATACCAAATGTGACAACCCCAAAATAGGTCCATTCCATCCAACCCATTTGGAGTCGCCAAATACATGGTACAGAAAACAACTACAACTTTATTACAACAATTATCGTGCAAAATACAACAACACATATACTGCGAGTTTGGATACAAATATATATACCAACTGTGACTCTCATCCCAACCTTGGATAGCACGTCACAATGACACCTTACATAAAGGTATAGTCAAAAACTGTTTTAGAAATTAGAATCTTTGGGAAGTGCTCAAGAAACCTTCGTTACATGGGAGGCCATGCTTCTAGGTTATGATAGATATAATATGGCCACAGAATTATCCTTGGTTGACCCAATAGACCCCAAAGAAAAACGAGAAGACTACTATCATATTCTTCCCAATGGTGAGTCTTCTCTTTTCTTATCATTATCTCCACTGTCTCAAATTGAGAATTATACTTCAAACAAACACCAAGATTATATAGGTAGTGCTCGTAAATATACTCGGCAAGTGAATGAGCACAACCACATCTTATGATGACACGAGGTTGTATGTCATTAGACATCTTGTATGATAGTGGCAAAACACCCTTCCAACGTTGAGTTCGCTCTCCTATATGATTCACCAAATATAACTACTAAAAGATGTATACAACACACTTGTCTATACTATTTAGGGAGAACTCCACGACTAGAGACCACTGCTTCTATTCCCTTGTTACCCCGGCCGACCCAAATTTACACTTTTATTACACGAAAGGAATTGTGAAGCAAAAGGGTGAAGCACAACTAACTTCGATAAAGAATATCATGACTAAAGATAATAAAATTATCAATAGCCTTCATCAATAACAAATCGAGATTTAGAACATATGGTAGATGATAAAAATTTCAACCATAGTTGCGTGAACGAAGCGATCCATTAGAAGAGTCAAATAGACAATACGATTATTATCTTCTCCATGTTAAAAGTCCACCAACAATGTTTTATCCCTGTAACATCAATCAACAGTTCCTTTCCACAATTATATGAATATCTCATAATCATAATTGTAATTCTAAATTTCTTTTCGTACCCAAGACGAATATAATTTTCATCACATGTCTTTACCTGAAACATCAAAGATCATGGTTATACCAAATCACAGTTCTTGTTCATAATCATACTAATAAATTCATCTTTGCACTACGGCCAAAGATATTCATCCACAGTTCATCTTCACCCCACTGGCCAAAGATATTCAACAACAGGTCATCTTTGCACTACGGGCCAAAGATATTCATTAACAGTTCATCTTTGCACTACATGCCAAAGATATTAAATCACACAATTCATATTTGCACTACAGCCAAATATATTAATATCTCAAAGAAATATATAATCATTTCGAATTTATATAAACAATAATTATAACCATGTTGATCATTTCACCTTTGCACTTAAGCTAAAGATATTCAATTATAAATTCAATGGTCATGATCATACCAGTCAATTTTGCACTACTGGCCAAAGGGAACCCATAGTCATGATCATACCAAAAATGTACCCATCTTTACACTCAAGTCAAAGAGAAATATCATCATTAGGGTTATAAAAATGTTATATATAATAGTAAAATCAATATAATTAAAACATCTAGATTTAATCTCAAGAGTAATATTCATAAATCAACTATAATTTGGTTAGAAAAAGAAACCAATTTTGTCATGAATAGTAACTCGTGAATAGTAACCCATGAATAGTAACTTCGTGAATAGTAACTCATGAATAGTAACTCGTGAATAGTAACTCGTGAATAGTAACTCATGAATAGTAAACCCGACACAAAAAGGTAGAAATTCTATAATAAAATCCATACCAATATTTTGGTATAATGATATTGAAATAACCTTTCTTAAACTTATAAACAATTTATTTTAATTGTTTACACTTTACTAAATAATGCATTTAATCATCCTAAAATTCCAAATTCATAAAATTTCATCACCAATAACCAAAACCCCTGATCAAAAATCTGTATTACCTCATATAGGATTCTCAAGCCATAAAATCCTATTTTTCAATTTTCTTACTTCACATAACATATTTAATTCATTTACTCATAACTAGTCTATTTTCATGAAAAATACCAAATCAGTCCCAAAAATATTTCTTTTCTGGGATTTAGCAGAATATAGTCCCATATTGAACATATATTTTTCTTAGAATTTTTAAAATTCATTTACTATTTTTATATGGCCAAAACAAATTTAATATTTAGACATTTATCATAAATTATACTTTTATCCAAAAATTTCGAAATTCACAGAGTACACTGATATTATATAGATGTACTCCCAATAAAAATTTCATCAATTTTGGAGTTAACCACAAGGAGTTATAAGCGGTTACTTTTAAAATAGTTTTTTCTCATAAAATTCATAACTCTTAATCTATACATCCAAAAATCACCATTTTTGGACACAATCAATAAAACTCATCAACATATCATTTCAAATTTTTCCAGAATTTTCTGAAGGTTAGAAGAAGTACGAACTGAAAAACATAATAACCCTTAAAATCCCTTACCTCAAAAGAGCAGCACTTCTAACTGGATATCGGATATGAAGCTGAAGGAAACTTGCACTGATGAATATCAACTCACCAAGTATCTAAATACTCACAAAATACACTCAATAATCTATAGAAAGAAAGCTTATATTTTTGGTATGATTTTCAATTCTAACTTAGCCCTTTATTTATAGGAAAATTTTAGCAGACTTGACCTGCAACCTGATGGCTTTACCTGCTACTATTCCCACCCACCACTTTTGAAATAAAATTCAGCACATTTCTTCACCAACCACAAGTGGGGCCCACTCAATTCTAGAATTTTCCACCAAAATGCTAAATTCGGATACTTCAACAATTTCTGAACCATTCACCTCTTAAAATTCATAACAAATCCTACGTTCATTTTTAACGGTTCAAAATTTATAGACATATACTCAACTTATATATGTATAACATATCCAAAAATTACAACGATCCAACGGTCGAATTAAAAATTATAACTCACTCAATATATCTCAAAAAGACTGGTTTAATTTTTAATATCTTCATTCCGACAAAAATACTGATAAAATACCTCAACATTAATTCCTTCATTTATAACCACATAAATAAATCCATCATTTATATCCATATCAAATAAATATTTCCTTATCATATAAATCAATAATTAATTATTCACAAATAATATTACAGAATCACAATAATGACAACCAGGCAGTTCCCAGGAAAGAGGGGCTTTCCGATAAGAATTTCTCCTTAGTGGCGCGCAATTAGGTGACCAAACCTCTCCTTGACAGAACTTTCTAGACATTGCCAATAATGCTATCTAATATTATTATTCAATAATATGAATTATTGATCCGATAATGGAAAATATCGTGCGATGACAATTATTGAACAACAATAATATAAAATTTCAACGTAGCAATTATTGAATCAATAAAATAAAATATTGAACAATAATTATCAGAACAATTATTGAGTAGTGCCTTCTTACGTAAGAATCAATAATTCAAAATACATGTAATACTGGTGTACTTCTTGTGCAACAACACGTATTACTTTATTTTACCAACCGGGTATTCCAACAGTGTTAACGGTTACGCCGTTATTTATAAAAACTTAATTTTGTCGTTTTCTTCATCCGACAGTTATTCTGTTATAGGGCCCACAAATGGTTGCGCCGTCGTACGAATATTCCCCGACAGAAAGAATATTCCACGACCAAATGAATATTCCCCGATAAAAATGAATATTTTATAACCACTTTTGTATTTTGAAAAAAATTTCATATATCACCCTTAACTTTAACTTTTATCAATTTAACCATTTACTGAATTGTAATTATAAGAAAAATTGAATACTTTTATTTCATAAAATTCGGGGTCTTACAGATTGTATTATATTCTAAGTAATGTGAGTATATATGAATACAATATGATACACGGGTCAGTTAAGAAAAGTTATAGATTAATTTTGTTTACAAATTTCTAATCTCAAATAGTAAGAATTATAATTTATAGTTGTACATGATAATAAATTGTGTCTCATTCCAAGTCATTTTATTATTCATAAACTAATTGTCATCCCAAGTCTAATTTTTAAAATAAACAAATAACTTAAGATTAATAATCTAATTCAAACATGACCTAGGGTTATTATGGCCTTGAACACAATTTTTCGGGCAACTTCTGTAGCCCCTTGTACATTCAAAATATTTGTATCATGTAGATATGTGGATGTTGGCTTGATCACATGGCATATCTGTTTCACCTAAGAAGGGGGTGTTTATTAGAAGTCATGTTAAGTTTATCTCATTTTATACTTCAAAACGTGATACTTTTATCCCATATAAATGACACCCTAACTCCAGTTTAAAACCCATTAACCGGAGTGAAGAAGTTAGTTTTTTTAACCCTTGTGTTGACTTTAACCAATTTAATTAATTATAAAAATTATATTTACCAATTTATTCTTTTAAACATTTTTATTTACAAAATTTACCAAGTATTATGTTAAAGTTACCAACTAAATAAATATTATGTTTAACCACTTTTAATAAGTTAATTTACCTACTAAATAAATATTATAGCTAATTTTCCAATTAAGTTAAAATATTTTGTCAGAGCTTATAGCTTGAGTCATGTTAAATCTAGGGTTCTTTACATAAGTATACAACAAAATAGAAAGTAATTACAAAAAAAGTGTATCAACCAAATAATTACAAAAAGATTGTAATTAGGACCCATATTACAAAAAATAGTACAATTCACATTAATAAGGAAACCTAAAATCAAGGACAAATAACTGTTATAATTTGTGAGACCCCGAATTTTATGAAATAAAAGTATTTAATTTTTCTATTTTGGTAAATAGTTAAATTGATAAAAGTTTAAAGTTAAGGGTAATATGTGAAAGAATTTTTTTTTCAAAGTAAGCAAGTTGTTATAGAATATTCTTTTTGTCGGAGAATATCCGTACGACGGTACAATCATTGGTGGACCCCACAACGGAATTATTGTCGGATTGAGAAAACAACAAAAATATTTTTATGAAAATAACGGCGGAAGTTTTACCGTTAACTGTTGAAACACCCGGTGTTAAAAATACAAAGATGTCTGGCGTGGTTGTATAGTAGCACCTGTGGTATTGCTTATTGATGCTTATGTGATAAGTCACTCGGTTTTGTTTTATTGGTATTATTAATATAATAAAACATAAAGCTTTTATATAAAAATGTAATACTTTTATAAAGTTATTCGTTTTATTAGGCTAATAGTAAAATCTTTTTATATAAAACAGAATACTTTTATAAAGTTATCTGTTTTTTATAAAAATCTGTTTTATTATGAATAGTGTTTGCATAGTGCCTGCATAGTGTTTGCATAGTAAAATCTTTTATAAAGTTATTCATTTTATTAGATTATAAATAGAATATATTATATTTTATTTAAAAAATTTTGCTTTAAATATGGACCGTCAGATTAAAGTAAATCAATCTGGACCGTTCATGAGTTAGTTACAATGTAGTCTATTTTTCTATAAATAGAAACTCATTCCTTCATTATTTCTTACGAATTCAATTTGAAACTCTAGAGAGAGAAATTATAGAGAGAAAGAAGAAAAGTATTCTCGCTAATTCACTTTACTCCGAGATTCAGTTTTTTTTAAGGTAGGGATATTATTTGTTGTACTCATAAAGGGTATTATTTCTTTTGTATTCATGAAGAGAACTTCCATTAATCCATTATTTATTATTACATTTGGAATAACTCAGATACGCCGAGCTACCCTATACTTGGTGAAATTCTTACATTATTTCATTTTTATTATTACATTGGAATATCACATCGCATCGTTGCTTTTACGCCGGACTGGGTTCCATTCTTTATTATTCGGTTGGAATATCCTGTTTGTGCGTTTTTCTGCGGACTGGTTCCGTTATTTATTATTACATTGGAATATCCCAGCCGATTAAATATTATGCCCGACTTCGGTTCCGTTATTTAGTATTCTACGTTGGAATAACCTATCTATCGCAAATCTGCATGCATGATGATTTATGTTGTTATTCCATTCTTTATTATTCTGTTGGAACATCCTGCTTGCATGTAATTTACGCTTTGACTTTGATTCCGTTATTATTATTACATTGGAATAACTTTGTCTATGTAAAGTACCGCATGCATGGTGATTTCTTTTGTTATTCCATTCTTTATTATACTCAGTTGGTTAAAGTTTTGACTTCTATACTCCATGAAATTAGTGGAATATCCTTGATATTTGCGCTTCATCCAGTATCTTTTCATGAAAATATTCTTCTGAGCATTCTTGAATTTTACTCCATAAAGAAGTATTATGTTGACAATTTGGACGTTATTAGTTCCTGGATAAATTAATTCTTGAACTTGTTTTATTGAATTCTTATATCATTGTCATCATCCTCATGTTTATATTATATTGAAAGTCATCTATGGCCTGTAGTGCATAGATGGACTTGGTATGATTATGACCAGAGATTATTAAGTATAATCATGACCGTAATGTTATAAATGATGTGGAAAAAGTCATCTGTGGCCTGTAGTGTATAGATGGACTTGGTATGATTATGACCAAGGATTATTCGGTATAATCATGATCGTAATATTACAAATGATGTGGAAAAAAAATCCTCATTGGCCCGTAGTGCATTGATGGAGAGTTTTTGGTATGATTATGGCTATGGATTCTCTTCGGCCAAGGGTGCAAAGATGAATTGTTTTATGGCATGATCAGGACCGTTGATGAAAACATGATTATCTTTGGCCCGTAGTGCATGGAAAATTTGTGGTCGTGATACTAATGAATATCCTTGGCCTGTAGTGCAGGGATGATTCGATGATGTGGATTAATTATTGAGCTGAGTCTCAACGATGAAATATTAATTCATGGATGTGATAATAATGAATATCTTTGGCCGTAGTGCATGGATAATTCATGGATGTGATACTAACGAATATCCTTGGCCGTAGTGCATGGATAATTCGATGATGTGGATTATTTATTAAGCTGAGTCTCAGCGATAAAATATTGGTTATACACTTTTAATTTGTAAAAGATAGTAGATATCATCCTCTACTTGATTTTTCTAAAATACAGTTGTATGTCTTTGGCTTGTAGTGCAAAGATGAATTGTTAATGAATATCTTTGGCCGTAGTGCAAAGATGAATTTATTAGTATGATTATGAACAAGAATTGTGATTTGGTATAACCATGATTTTTGATGTTTTAGGTGAAGATAGGTGATAAAAATTATCTTCGTCCTAGGTGCGAAGAGGAATTTAGAATCACAATTATGATTATGAGTTATTCATATGATTGTGGACAGGAATCGTTGATTGATGTTACAGGGATAAAACATTATTGGTGGACTTTTAACATAGAGAATATAATAGACCTGATGGTCTATTTGACTCTTCTAATGGATTGCTCGTTCCGCTGCAACTATGGTTGAAAAGTTTTATCATCTACCATATGTTCTAAATCTCTGATTTATTATTGATGAAAGCTATTGATAATTTAATTATCTTTAGTCATGATATTCTTTACTGGGCTAGTTGTGCACACCCTTTCTGCTTCACAATTTCTTTCAGGTAATAAGAGTGTTGCAGGGTTGAGCGGGGATAACAGGGGAATAGAACGGTGGTCTCTAGTTGTGGAGGTTCTCCCTAAATAGTATAGAAAAGTGTGTTGTATTCTATACATCATTAATAGTTATATTTGGTGAATCAAATAGGGTGAGGCGAACCCAACTTTGGAAGGGTATTTTGCCACTATCATATAAGATGTCTAATGACATACAACCTCATGTTATCATAAGACAGGGTTGTGCGCATCCACTTGCTGAGTATATCTACGGGCACTACCTATATGATCTTGGAGTTTATTTGAAATATAATATGCACTTGGAGACAGTGGAGATAGTTATATGTCAAGAAAAGACTCACCATTGGAAAGAAGATGATAATAATCTTCTTATTTTTCTATGGGGTCTATTGGGTCAACCAAGGATAATTCTGTGGACATATGATATCTATTATAAACCTGAGACACATGGCCTCCCATGTACGAAGGTTTCTTGAGCACTTCCCAAATATTTTAATTTCTAAAAGCAGCTTTTTGACTATACTTTTATGTAAAGTACCATTGTAAGGTTGTGGTTACGAGGCACCATGAGAGTTACATACATTTGTATTAAAACTCACGATTAATCGTGTGTAGTATTCTATACTGACAGCTCAACAGCTGTATAAATGAAGTTATATTTGAATTTTGTACCATGTATCTGGCGACTCATAATGGGTGATGTATACCTAATTTTGGGGGCGTCACATAATTAATAATTAAAATTCAAATATTTGGATCTAACAACAAAAACAAATTCAAATTCAAAATAATAATTCAAATTCAAATTTTTATCTCCCTCACATACACTTTGAAATAATAGTCCGCCGCTACACCGCCGCTACACCTCACATACTCCGCCGCTACACCGCCTTGAATCTCTGTTGTCCAAAACGCCAATGAGAATAAGAAGAAGATTCGGCCAAATTTTTTTTAAAAAATAAATAGATGTAACTTTTAATATTCTAAATTTTTTTTTATAACTATTTTGTTACTCATAAATAATAAAATGGTTACCTTTGTATGAATGGTTGGCTACCAACTGCATCACATTCAAAAGAAATTGGTAACTTAATAAAATTGAATTGGTTACCTTGGTCTGAAGGTTTGGCTACCAACTGCACTATGAAAAAACTGCAGGTGTGGATGTGAATTAGTTACTTTGGTATGGAGGTTTTGTTACCTTGGTGCGAAGGTTTGCTTACCTTGATCTGAATATTTGGTAACCAACTGTACTAAGAAAAAATTTAAAGTGTGGAGGTTGATTGGTTACTTTGATATGACAGTTTGGTTACCTTGGTATGAAGGTTTGGTTACCATCATCCAATATTCATATCCACCGCCACCACCGCTTGAATCTTTATACCCACCTCCATTTTGACCCTTCATTTTGAGAAGCTACTGGAGATATACAATTGGTTGACTCATAAATATATATATATATATATATATATATATATATATATATATATATATATATATATATATATATATATATATATATATATATATATATATAAAGAAAGAAAGAAAGAATGTGTGACCTTGAAGAGGAATTCACATGAGATCGAGCCACTCCTCATGGCGGAGATTCGGAGGGTAATAATAATATTAATATTCTCCAAACACCCCTTTATTATCCCTTATATTCTTTAATCTCCCCTCCCTCTCAACATTCAGGTTTACTGACTGACTTGAAATTTACTTTTAGGCCAAATCTTCAACTCAATTTGGGTGATTCCAAGTCATCTAATCGCTTAATTTCAGTCGAAGAATAAGATGTGGCAACACCAATTCGGTAAAAATGACGTGGAATCGGGAAGTACTTGTGTAAGACCCCAACTTTTATAAATAAAGATGAATTATCTATAAATATTATTTTTGAATATTATAGAGTAAATTTGATAAAATGTTATAGTTGTGGGTCATATTTATAAATTTTGCAAAGTACGCAAATTGTTATATAATATTCGATTGGTCGGGGAATATTCGTTTGAGCAGAGAGAATGTTCGTTACAACGGCACAATCATTGGTGGACCCTTAACGGAATTATTGTCCGGATTGAGAAAACGACAAAAATACTTTATAAAAAACAACGGTGGAAGTTTTACCGTTAATGTTGAAACACCCGGTGTTAAAAGTCTGATGTCTACGCGTGGTTGCAAGAGAGCACACCAGGTATTGATTATTAATGCTTACGTGAGAAGTCACTCGCTTTTGTTCAATTATTGTTATAATTCTTTGCGATAAGTATCTCACGTTATTTGATTCAATTATTGTCAATATTTTATAATCAATAATTGAGATGACAAAGTTATTAATATTATTATTTGCAATATTAACAATGTCTAGAAGTTCACAAGGAGAGGTTTGGTCACCTAATTGCGCCGCCAATGGGGAGAAATCCTTATTGAAAGCCCTCTTTCTCGGAACGACTGTGTCGATTAATATTGTGAATTATAATAATGATGATGAGTTTTGTTTTATTAGTATTATTAATGTAATAAAACATAAAGCTTTTATATAAAATGTAATACTTTTATAAAGTTATTTGTTTTATTATACTAATAGTAAAATCTTTTTATATAAAATGTAATACTTTTATAAAGTTATACATTTTTATTAGACAATAATTAGAATATATTATATTTTATTATGCATAGTGTTTGCATAGTATTTGTATAGTAAAATCTTTTTATATAAAACAGAATACTTTTATAAAGTTATTCGTTTTATTAGATTATAAATAGAATATATTATATTTTATTGTAAATCAATCTGGATCGCCCGTTTAATGTAAATCAATCTGGACCGTTCATGAATTAGTTACTATGCAGTCCATTCTTCTATAAATAGAAGCTCATTCCTTCATTATTTCTTGTGAATTCACTGAATATATAGAGAGAGTTCTTCTTCTATAATCTTGAGCGTATTTCTTTAGAGTTTAAGAAAGCTTTGAGCGTAGTACAAGTTTTCTTTGAGTATATCCTCGCCCTACCAGTCAAAATACTCTTCTTTACGGTAAGGAAAATTATTTGTTGTACTTGTTAGGGGTATTCCTTCTTTATTATTGGTGAAATTCTTTTGTTATTCCATTCTTTATTATTCTGTTAGAATAACCTGTATATGCGAGATACCCTATACTTGGTGAAATTCTTCTGTTATTCCATTATTTATTATTACATTTGGAACACCACAGCCAGTGCGTTTGCATGACACAGTTCCATTATTTATTATTCTGTTGGAATATCCTGTCGGTGCGTTTACGTATGACCTAGTTCCATTATTTATTATTCTGTTAGAATATCCTATCGGTGCGTTTACGCATGACCTGGTTCCATTATTTATTATTCTGTTGGAATAACCTATCTGTGCGGTCTATCACATGCCTAGTGATTTCTTTTGTTATTCCATTCTTTATTATACTCAGTTGGTTAAAGTTTTAACTTCTATACTCCATGAAATTAGTGGAATATCCTTGATATTTGCGCTTCATCCAGTATCTCTTCATGAAAATATTCTTCTGAGAATTCTTGAGTGTTACTCTACAAAGAAGTATCATGTTGACAATTTGGACATTATTAGTTCCTGGATAAATTAATTCTTGAACTTATTTTATTGAGTTCTTATATCATTGTCATCATCCTCATGTTTATTGTGACGCCCCCAAAATTAGGTATACATCACCATCTTGGGTCGCCAAATACATGGTACAAAATACAAAATACAACTTAATAATACAACTGTCGTGTAATATACAACAAAACATAAGCTGAGAGTTTAAACAAAAATATTGCTTTCTAGACAATATCCACTCTCAATGGAGTCCTCATCACATTTATTATCACACTATTTCATAGAATAGTGAGGACTACTAATGCACCATATAGGACCATCACTCTGTTCCCCGACTAGTCCCAAATTTACGCTCTCATTTCAAGAGAACAAATGAAAGAAAGGGTGAGCTCAACTAGCCCGAAGAAGAAATATTATGACTAAGATAATGCAGAATAATTTATCGTTAGCCTTCAACAGTGTTAAATTGATAAAATATAATAACTATCAAGTTTAACTGCAGCGGAACAAGCAATCCATTAGAAGAGTCAAGTAGGGAATAAAATTTACTATCTTCTATGACTTAAAAGGTTTTTCATCACTTTTATCGCTGAGACTCAGCTTAATAAATAATCCACATCATCGAATCACCCCTGCACTACGGCCAAGGATATTCTTTAGTATCACGACCACGAATTATCCATGCACTAAGGATAAAGATAATCATGTTTTCATCAACGGTCTTGATCATGCCATAAAATAATTCATCTTTGCACTACGGCCAAAGAGAATCCATAGCCATAATCATACCAAAAACTGTCCATCAATGCACTAAGGGCCACAGATGACTTTCAACAAAATATAAACATGAGGATGATGACAATGATATAAGAATTCAATAAAACAAGTTCAAGAATTAATTTATCTAGGAACTGATAACGTCCAAATTGTCAACATGATACTTCGCTTTGTAGAGTAAAATTCAAGAATGCTCGTAAGAATATTTCCATGAAAAAGATCTTTGGATGAAGCGCAAATATCAAGGATATTCCACTAATTTCATGGAGTATAAAGTCAAAGTTTTAACCAACCGAGTATAATAAAGAATGGAATAACAAAGAAATCACCATGCATGCGATAGACCAAGACATGCATGTTATTCTAACAGAATAATAAATAACGGAACTAGGTCCCACAGAAACGCATGTATAGGATATTCCAACGTAATAATAAAGAATGGAACCGTGTCCCACCAGAAAACGCGCATATGACATGATATTCCAATGTAATAATAAATAACGGAATTGTGTCCCAAGTAAACGCATGCACGTGATATTCCAAAAGAATAATAAAGAATGGAATATTAGAAGAATTTCACCATATATGCGATTATTTGCATGAAAAGTTATTCCAACATAATAATAAAGAATGGAATAATGTAAGAATTTCACCAAGTATAGGGTAGCCCGCGTATACAGGTTATTCCAACAGAATAATATAGAATAGAATAACAGAAGTTCTCTTCATAAATAAGAAATAAAGAGTACCCCTTACGAGTACAACAAATAATATTCCCTACGAGTACAACAAATAATATTTCCTACCTTAAAAAAAAACTGGATACTGGAATAGTGAGGTAGCAGACTTCTCTTCTTCTTTCTCTCTATAATTTCTCTCTATAATAATTGCTCTAAAGCTTTTTTGAATTGGTGAGAAATGAAGGAAGAATGAGCTTCTATTTATAGGAAAATATAGTTTCGATAATTGCACGTTTTGGGGCTCGAAATGTTACAAAGATAATACCTTCCTCTTTTCTTCATTTTAATTTAGTCCTGAAAGTATTATCAAACTTGCACCAACTCCCCTAATAGTAAATAATATGAATCAATAGTAAATCATGTGACTCAATAGTTCTAATCATGTGATAAAAATAATTACAGTATAGTACCTCCATCTATACCTCCATTTTTAACTTAGTCATTCAAGTATTATCAATTTTGCACCAACTCCCCTAATAGTACAAGAATGTGATTCAATAGTATACACATGTGAACAAATAGTTATATAAGCATGTGAATTAGTAGCAATTAATTGCTCATTTATCCGATAAATTACCCGATTTATCAATATAACCCCGCACATCAATTATCATCTAATAGATGTCGATTTTCACTAACACAAACAATTCCAACATAATAAAACTATTTTTATCAACAATATAAATTTTGAAATTTCAAAGTTTGACTTTTCCCAAAAAAGTCAACTGTTGACTTTTTGACCAAATAGTGAATCCCAGAAAATTTTGTGTTTATAGACTATTTTTACTAATTTCATCGTTCGGACTCAAATATCACGTCGCGGCTCCAAATTCAACTCCGAACACAACTTCAATTTTAATAACATTCATCATTAATATTATAACTCATAATATTTAACAACCAGTGTCGCTTCCGGTGAAGAGGGCTTTCCGATAAGGATTTCTCTTTATTGGCGCGCAATTAGGTGACCAAACCTCTCCTTGACAGAACTTCTAGACATTGTCAATATTGCAAATAATAATATGAATAACTTTGCCGTCTCAATCATTGATTTAATAATATGTCATATTATGCAGATGAAACTGTAACAATAAATGAATCAATAATATGAAAGATATGATGCAGCAATTACTATAGCAATAATTGAGTATAACTGAGTGACTTCTCACGTAAGCATCAATAATCAATACCGTGTGCTATTATGCAACCACGCCAGACATCATTCTTTTTAACACCGGTGTTTCAACATTAACGTAAAAACTTCCGCCATTATTTTCATAAAGTATTTTTGTCATTTTCTCAATTCGACAATAATTCCGCATGGATCCACCAATGATTGTACCATCGCATTTGATATTCCCCACCAATCGACAAAGACTCAATTCTCGGCTAAAGCCTAAGGTGCTCGTGCTTTAGGCCCAAAATTTTTAGGGCCCTTTTTCTTATTTCATACAATCAAGGTAATGGCTAGTTTTATTCTAATGGATGAGTATAATTGATTATGTAGAATCATTCTCTAAAATATTTAAAATTTTGACAAATAAAATTATTACATAAGTAAAACTAGATCCAACACTACTAAAAAATTCTAATATGTACATTTAAAAAAATACCAACCAGTTCACATAAATTAAAAAATAATTACTTCAATATGTCTCAATTAATTTCAATCCTTGTTAGTCATGCATTTGTCCATCATAATTATGTCTTTACTCATTTTGTGTTTCTTTGCAAATATGTATAATCCCATTTTTTCTCTTAATCATTAAAAGTGCAGGACTTTACGATTATCTCTATTAATAGACTATGGGTCATGCTTACATTACTTATTGGTATTAAAATTTGACAGGTAAAGACTGAGGTCATAATATAGCCAATATAATACAAAAGAAAATAGGTAAACTCTTACTGGAAAGATTTTGAGTTTTACACTATCTACCATGGGTACTATTTGAAGACTAACCAAACAGGTTAACTTTTGTCATAGCTTGGATATGTCACCCCCTGATTGATCTCTGTGAAACTATTTGAAATTTAGTAAGTTTACATTCCATTACCTGAACTATAAAATTTTATGCTCCTTTATTTATAATTTGCCCATTATAAGTGAGTGTTATTCAAGAGGAGTTATTGATGATATTATCCACCCCTCTGTTGATGATATTATGTCTTTGAACTGATTACTTTTTTGAATTAGTGATAATGTGATATCTGAATGATAATTTAAAAATATTGAAATAGTCGGTTATTATATTTGGTAATCTTTTGTATTTATGCTCTTTTGTTCAGAGAAAGTTCTTAGTTTTTTTATACCTATCTTAATAACAATTCACAAAGGGCCCAATTTTTTTTTTCACTTTAGGCCCTGAAAAACTTAAGGCCGGCCCTGCCAATCGAATATTATATAACAACTTGCGTACTTTGCAAAATTTATAAATATAACCCACAACTATAACATTATATCACATCCACACCATAATATTTAAAAAAATTATTTTGAGAAAATTAAATATTTATTCATAAAATTCGGGGTCTCAGAATCTCCCCTCCTTATGGAATTTTGCCCTCGAAATTTACGTACGTACTTGGTATGCTGAACAGGTGAGGATACCTCGACTTCATTTCAAATTCTAACTCTTGAGGTATAACCTTTGAGTGTTGAATACGATTCTTCTTATCCAAGATTTTAACACGTATCTCCTCAAACGTTAAATTAGCCGTTATCTCATCCGGTTCTAAATTAATAATGTGGCTCGGGTCGTCCACATATTTATATAACATCGATACGTTAAAAATGTTTTGAACACGCAATATACTTGGCGATAAAACGTGTCTATAGGCCACAGTTCCTACTTCATCGAGGATTTCAAATGGACCAATTGAATCGAGGGTTGAGATTTCCTCTCTTCGTCGATTCTTGCTTCTAGAATAACGCCCTCTTGAACATTTTTCTTCACATTTATCAGCTCCGGGTGTGTAGCTTGAGCGGCTTTAACTTTATCGATTCTACTCGTATATTCGTTATCTTTACTTGGGTTCCTAGAGTCTTTAAATCTATCTTCATCATTTGTAAGTCGTACGAAATGGGCCTTTGTGTTAACAACATCGCACTCAGAAACGCATACGATCTTCTCTACTCAACGCGCACTACTACGTCGCTTTCCCACGATGGTATTGAATGGTACGATCGTAATCTTCAACAGCTCGATCCAATGTCTTTGGCGCATGTTACGTTCGTTTTAAGTAAAGAAATATTTGAGGGTTTAAGAAATGGGTTTTGTACTGAGGTCAATACAAAATTCGATTTCACGCTCTAGGGGTAGGCTAAGAAGACTTCAAGAATACATCAGGAAATTTATTAACAATAGAAATATCATTCAAAACTGTGACTCTCATCCAAGACTTGGATAACACGTCACATTGATACCTATCAACTTGCCATCGTCATTCACGACGTTGCCTATAGAAAGTGTCAATTTGAATCAACAAGATTTATAAATAGTGGAGGTAACGAAGGTTTCTACTAACGAAGTTTCAACCAATAAGTCAAAGTCTAACTTCTCCGAAGTTAAATTTAAACGTTGAGCACAAGCAAGAGAGATAAAAGAATAGGTAGAACTGGTATCAAATAAGGTATAGACTTCGCAAGAATTTATAATTAACTAACACATGATAACTTCGTTCGATTCGTCGTCACGAAAAACGCTCTCCCTTAAACTACCGAATTTGACTTGTTCGTATCCGCCTTTGGTGCCACCGTTCCAACTGGACTTGACTTCACCATACGACAAAATCGAGATAAATGACATTCTCTTCTTGAAATTTCCACTTCTATTATCTTAGCCATGATTACCACCAAAGTGGTTACCATTCTTGGCATGATAATTTCCCCCATGATGGTTATCATTGTTCCGATGGCCGTTCCCACCAGTATGATTATTATCGTGTTGTTGGTCGTTACCTTTTGGTTGAGCTAACTCATTATCGCGCTCCAATAACTGAGCCATATTCACAATATCTGAATATAAACAAAGTTTATGAGAAATGAGGTATTGACGTATTTCGGGTTTCAAACCTCGCAGAAACATTCGCATCATTCTCTCCTCATTATCGACCAAATGGGATGCAAACCGGGATAACTCCGCAAACTTAGCCTCGTAATGCGACACGCTCATATTGTTTTGCTCCATTGCACATCTTAAAATTTTTAGATGTCATTCTCAAATACTGTCACAAAACAAGGGTTAATTAAACAAATTAACATATCACATATTATCCCTATATTCTGACCGACCAATTAAATACCAATTAAACTTAGGTATGTCATACTAGCGAAGGAATTCCCCATCTCTCCCCTCTTAGTTCTTGTCTCACATCTCAGCCAGGGATCATATCCCTAGGCTTTGATACCAACTGTGGCGCCCCCAAAATTAGGTATACATCACCCATCTTGGGTCGCCAAATACATGGTACAAAATACAAAATACAACTTAATAATACAACTGTCATGTAACATACGACAAAACATAAGCTGAGAGTTTAAACGAGAATATTGCTTTCTAGACAATATCCACTCTCAATGGAGTCCTCATCACATTTATTATCACACTATTTCACAGAATAGTGAGGACTACTAATGCACCATCTAGGACCATCACTGTTCCTCCGACTAGTAGTCCCATTCGCTTCTCATTTCAAGAGAAAAAGGAAGAAAGAAAGGGTGAGCTCAACTAGCCCAAAGAAGAAATATTATGACTAAGATAATGCGAATAATTTATCGTTAGCCTTCAACAGATTTTAAACCGATAAAATATAATAACTATCAAGTTTAATCATGTTGAACAAGCAATCCATTAGAAGAGTCAAGTAGGGAATAAAATCTACTATCTTCTATGATTTAAAAGGTTTTTCATCACTTTTATCATTGGGACTCGACAATAAATAATCCACATCATCGAATCACCCCTGCACTACGGCCAAGGATATTCTTTAGTATCACGACCACGAATTATCCATGAACTACGGCTAAAGATAATCATGTTTTCATCAACGATCTTGATCATGCCATAAAACAATTCATCTTTGCACTACAGCCAAAGAGAATCCATAGCCATAATCATACCAAAAACTGTCCATCAATGCACTACGGCCAATGTTGTATTATGGTGTTAATTTGATGTAATGTTATAGTTGTGGGTAATAATATTTAAAAATTTTGCAAAGTAAGCAAGTGGTTATATAATATTCGATTGGTCGGGGAATATTCTTTTTATCTGGAAATATCCGTACGACGGTACAATCATTGGTGGAACCCCACAACAGAATTATTGTCGGATTGAGAAAACGACAAAAATACTTTATGAAAATAACGGCGGAAGTTTTACCATTAACTGTTGAAACACCCGGTGTTAAAAGTACAGTAATACGCGTAATTGCACAGTAACACACGATATTGATTATTGATGCTTACGTGAGAAGTCACTCAGTTATACTCAATTATTGCTACACGAGAATTGTTTGCATCATATCTCTCATATTATTGATTCAATTATTGTTACGAAGATCATCCGTGATAATATGATATATTGTTCAATCGAATATTCGGGACACTTTTTGTGTCGGAGTTACTATTCATGAGTTACTATTCAAGAGTTACTATTCACGAGTTACTATTCATGAGTTACTATTCACCCAGTTACTATTCACTATAGTATTGTGCATTCGGGTATTTGGATACAATATTATTCAATGAGGAGTTGTGCTAATTTTTCAGACCATTGGTTGAAGATATAATAATAAGTCAATATGGACCGCTGATGGAGTTATAATAGTAAATCAATATGGATCGCTGGTTTAAAGTTTTAATAGTAAATCAGTATGGACCATTGTTGTAAAACCCCAACTTTTTGAATAAAGATGAATTTTCTATAAATATTATTTTTTGAATATAATGGAGTGAAATTGATATAATGTTATAGTTGTGGGTAATATTTATAAATTTTGCAAAGTACGCAAGTTGTTATATAATATTTGATTGGTCGGGGAATATTCGTTTTAACAGGGAATATTCATACAATAGCACAATCATTGGTGGACCCCACAACAGAATTATTGTCGGATTGAGAAAATGACAAAAATACTTTATGAAAATAACGGCGGAAGTTTTACCATTAACTGTTAAAACACCCGGTGTTAAAAGTACAGTAATACGCGTGGTTGCATAGTAGCACACGATATTGATTATTGATGCTTACGTGAGAAGTCACTCAATTTTGCTTATTTTTGGACCCCCATTTACCCATTTTTCAAAATAATCGGTAGAAAGTTATTCAGTATTATATATATATATATATATATATATATATATATATATATATATATATATATATATAGTGGTGTGGCCCATGAATAAAGGAAATGAAATGTTTAGTCACATGGGGGGAGACATTTACGGGTGGAAATTGTGGGAATTAGACAAGTGGTCTTTGTTTGCCAACTAGTACCAAATTGCTTTATGAGTTGATATTATGTCCCAATATGAAGGCTTTCAAAATTCTATTGACTTAAGTGTTTTTTTTGGGTGTATGAAGTGTCATAGGCGGCGGGGCAAATTTTATATATATATATATAAATTCTGTTTTATTATATAATAAATAGAATATATTATATTTTATTTAAAATATTTTGCTTTAATTATGAACCGTTCGATTAAAGTAAATCAATGACCGTTCATGAGTTAGTTACTATGCAATCCATTTTTTCTATAAATAGAAGCTCATTCCTTCATTATTTTCTTACTTAATTCAATTTGAAACTCTAGAGATAAACTATAGAGAGAAAGAAGAAAGTATTCTGCTACTTCACTACTTATATATCCAGTACTCTTCTTCTTAAGGTAGGGAATATTATTTGTTGTACTCGTAAGGGGTGTTATTCTTTCTTATTCATGAAGAGAACTGTTGTTATTCCATTGCTTATTATTCTGTTGGAATAACCTGTATACGCGGTCTACCCTATACTTGGTGACATTCTTCTATTATTCCGTCTTTACTATTCTCGCTGAATATCACATCTGCATGGCGCTTTATTGGGACCGATTCCGCTTTATTATTCTCGTTGGAATATCCTCACTCATGCGTTTTTTACGGGACACCGGGTTCGCCTTTTATTATTATTCGCCGAATATCCGTGCATGCGCGCTTTAGGCGGACTTTATTCCGCCCTTATTAGTATTCTCGTTAGAATAACTTTGTCATGCTGGCAATACGCATGCATGGTGATTTCTTTTGTTATTCCATTCTTTATTATACTAAGTTGGTTAAAGTTTTGACTTCTATACTCCATGAAATTAGTAGAATATCCTTGATATTTGCGCTTCATCCAGTATCTTTTTATGGAAATATTCTTCTAATCATTCTTGAATTTTACTCTACAAAGCAGTATCCTACTCATGATCTAGAGTTGGCAGCTGTTGTCTTCGCACTAAAGATTTGGAGGCATTACTTGTATGGGGAGAAAGTGGAGATTTTTACGGATCATAAAAGCCTCAAATATTTCTTCACTCAAAAGGAACTCAACATGCGACAACGATGTTTGCTTGAACTGTTGAAAGATTATGATCATACCATCCAATACCATCCTAAAAAAGCGAACGTGGTAGCTGACGCATTGAGTAGAAGATCATATGCGGGTACGAGTGCGATATTGTCAACGCAAAGGCCCATTTTGTGTGACTTGCAAAGGATGGAGATAGAGTTAAAAACTCCAGGGACCCATGTGATGATGGCGAATATACGAGTAGAACCGACTTTAATTGATAAAATTAAAGTTACTCAAGTTACAGATCCGGAGTTGATGCGTATGAGAAAGAAAGTGCAAGAAGGTGCTATGCCGGAAGCAAGAATCGATGAAGAAGGAATACTTCGAGTCAACTCCAGACTTTGTGTTCCTAACGACCCTGATTTAAAGTATAAAATCATGATGGAGGCGCACAACACACATTTTGCAATCCATCCTGGGAGTACCAAAATGTATCGTGATCTTCGTCATACATTTTGGTGGAGCAATATGAAGAGAGAGATAGCGCTGTTTATCTCAAGGTGTCTAACGTGTCAACGAGTCAAGGCGGAGCATCAAGTACCAAAAGGTCCATTGCAACCACTTGAAATTCCAGAATGGAAGTTGGAGCACATTACCATGGATTTAGTTACCGGTCTTCCTAAGGTTTCTCAAGGTATAGATGCGATTTGGGTCATTGTTGATAGATTGACCAAGTCTGCTCATTTCTTACCGATATGAGAAACTTATACACTTGAACGTCTTGCTCGTATGTACATAAACGAGATTGTAAGATCAAGATGGTATGCCAAGATCCATAGTTTCGATCGAGACCCAAGATTCACTTCACGATTTTGGGTTAGTTTGCAGAAAGCTATGGACACAGATTTACGATTTAGCTCGCATATCATCCTTAGACGGACCAACAGTCGGAGAGGAATATTCAAACTCTTGAAGATCTATTAAGACTCTATGTCCTTGATTTCAAGGGAAGTTGGGATAAGTTCTTACCATTGGTGGAGTTTTCCTACAACAACAGTTATCAAGCAAGTATTGGCATGGCTCCATTCGAAGCGTTGTATGGAAGAAAATGTCGTTCTCCAGTATGCTGGGATGAGGTGGGTGAAGCAACGTTGTTGGGACCGGAGTTGGTACGTATGACTATGGAAAAGATTCAAACGATCCGACAACGTATAAAAACCTCACAAGATCGACAAAAGAGTTATGCTGATCTTCATCGAAAGGATGTGGAATTCGATATAGGAGATCATGTGTTGTTACGTGTTTCCCCATGGAAAGGAGTTACGAGATTTGGAAAGAGAGGAAAGCTCAATCCTCAATTCATCAGCCCATTTTTAATCCTCGATCGAGTAGGAACTGTGGCCTATAGACCCGCTTTACCGCCAAGTATGTCTCGTGTTCATAATGTTTTTCACATATCCATGTTACGTAAATATGTGGAAGACCCGAACCACATTATTGAGTTAGAACCGGACGAAATAGCGGAAGATTTGACGTATGAAGAGATTCCTATTCAAATCTTGGATAAGAAGGAACATATTCTACGCACCAAGGTTATACCTCAAGTCAAAGTTTTGTGGAGAAACCACGATGTTGAAGAAATGACTTGGGAGTTAGAATATGAAATGAAATCAAGGTATCCTTACCTCTTCGACATACCAAGTACGTATCCATATTTCGAGGGCGAAATTTCATAAGAAGGGGAGATTGTAAAACCCCAACTTTTTGAATAAAGATGAATTTTCTATAAATATTATTTTTTGAATATAATGGAGTGAAATTGATATAATGTTATAGTTGTGGGTAATATTTATAAATTTTGCAAAGTACGCAAGTTGTTATATAAATTTCGATTGGTCGGGGAATATTCATTTTAACAGGAATATTCGTATAACAAAGACAATCATTGGTGGACCCCACAATGTAATTATTATTTACGGCTTGAGAAAATGACAAAAATACTTTATGAAAATAACGGCGGAAGTTTTACCGTTAACTGTTGAAACACCCGGTGTTAAAAGTAAAGTAATACGTGTGGTTGCATAGTAGCATACGGTATTGATTATTGATGTTTACGTGAGAAGTCACTCAGTTTTGCTTATTTTTGGACCCCCATTTACCCATTTTTCAAAATAATCGGTAGAAAGTTATTCATTATTATTATTATTATATATATATATATAGTGGTGTGGCCCATGAATAAAGGAAATGAAATGTTTAGTCACATGGGGGGAGACATTTACGGGTGGAAATTGTGGTAATTAGACAAATGGTCTTTGTTTGCCAACTAGTACCAAATTGCTTTATGACTTTAGTGGTTGATATTATGTCCCAATATGAAGGCTTTCAAAATTCTATTGACTTAAGTGTTTTTTTTGGGGTGTACGAAGTGTCATAGGCGGCGGGGCAAATTTTATATATATATAAATTCTGTTTTATTATATAATAAATAGAATATATTATATTTTATTTAAAAAATTTTGCTTTAATTATGAACCGTCCGATTAAAGTAAATCAATCTGGACCGTTCATGAGTTAGTTACTATGCAATCTATTTTTTCTATAAATAGAAGCTCATTCCTTCATTATTTCCTTACGACTGAAACTCTAGAGAGATAAACTATAGAGAGAAAGAAGAAAGTATTTTGCTACTTCACTACTTATATATCCAGTACTCTTATTCTTTAGGTAGGGAATATTATTTGTTGTACTCGTAAGGGGTGTTATTCTTTCTTATTTATGAAGAGAACTGTTGTTATTCCATTGCTTATTATTCTGTTGGAATAACATGTATACGCGATCTACCCTATACTTGGTGACATTCTTCTATTATTCTGTCTTTACTATTCTGTTGGAATATCCTGTCTGTACATTTTACGTGGGACTGATTCCGCCTTTATTATTATTCCGCTGGAATATCCTCGTACATGCATTTTACGCCGGGACCGGTTCCGCCTCTTTATTATTATTCATTGGAATATCCTCGTCTGCATGCGTTTTTGCCTGGGACTGATTACGCCCTTATTAGTATTTTGTTGGAATAACTTTTATCATGCAAAGTACCGCATGCATGGTGATTTCGTTGTTATTCCATTCTTTATTATTCTGTTGGAACATCCCGCTTGGCAAGCGAATTTCACCGACTTCGTTTCGTTATTTAGTATACATTTGAATAACTTTGCCTATCTGGCAAGTACGCATGCATGGTGATTTCTTTTGTTATTCCATTCTTTATTATACTAAGTTGGTTAAAGTTTTGACTTCTATACTCCATGAAATTAGTAGAATATCCTTGAAATTTGCGCTTCATCTAGTATCTTTTCATGAAAATATTCTTCTGATCATTCTTGAATTTTACTCTACAAAGCAGTATCATGTTGACAATTTAGACATTAGTAGTTCTTGGACAAATTAATTCTTGAACTTGTTTGATTGAATTCTTATATAATTGTCATCATCCTCATATTTATATTTTGTTGAAAGTCATCTGTGGCCTGTAGTGCATAGATGGACTTGGTATGATTATGACCAGGGATTATTCAGTGTAATCATGACCGTAATGTTACAAATGATGTGGTAAAAGTCCTCATTGGCCCGTAGTGCATTGATGGACAGTTGTTGGCATGATCATGACCATTAATGAATACACAAATATTCTTGGCTCGTAGAGCATGGATAATTGTGGTTGTAATACTAAAGAATATCCTTGGCCGTAGTGCAGGGGTGATTCGATGATGTGAAATATTTATTAAGCTGAGTCTCAGCGATAACAATAATGAAAAACCGTTTTAATCATAAAAGATAGTAGATTTTATTTTCTACTTGACTCTTTTAATGGATTGCTTGTTTCGCTGCAGTTAAACTTGATGTCTATTATATTTTATCAGTTTACCATTGTTGGAGACTAATGATAATTTATTCTGCATTATCTTAGTCATAATATTTCTTACTGGGCTAGTTGAGCTCACCCTTTCATTCACTGTTCTCTTCAGGAAATGAGAATATAGTTGGAACGAGTCGGGGAACGGAGTGATGGTCTAGAGGATAGCATTAGTAGTCCTCACTATTCTATGAAATAGTGTGATAATAATTGTAATGAGGACTCCTTTTGAGTTTGTATAATCTCTAGTAGACAATATTTGTATTCAAACTCATAATTTATGTTTTGTCATATTGTACACGACAGTTGTATTAGTAAGTTGTATTTGAATTCTGTACCATGTATCAGGCGACCCAAGATGGGTGATGTATACCTAATTTTGGGGGCGTCACAGTTGTTTTAAGTTTTAATAGTAAACCAATATGGACCGTCCGTTTAATAGTAAATTAATCTGGACCGTTCATGAATTAGTTACTATTCATTCCATTTTCCTATAAATAGAAGCTCATTCCTTCAATATTTTCTTACGAATTCACTGAAACTTTAGAGAGAAAAGTTATAGAGAAACTATAGAAAAGTATTCTGCTACTTCCCTACTCTTATATTCAGTTTCTTTTACGGTAAGGGATGTTATTTGTTGTACTCATGAAGAGAACTTCATTATTCCATTATTTATTATTCTCGTTGGAATAACTCAGATACGCTGAAGCTACCCTATACATGGTGACATTCTTCTAATATTCCGTTCTTTATTATTCTATCGGAATATCCCGTCTGCATGCGCGTTCTGGGGACCGGGTTCCAATATTTATTATTCTCGTTGGAATATCCATCTGCATGCGCTTACGCCGGACTTGGTTCCATTATTTATTATTCGCTTTAATATCCTCTGCGCTGCGTGCGTTTACGCCGGACCTGGTTCCATCCTTTATTATTCTGTTGGAATAACCTGCATGTGCGGTCTATCGCATGCATGGTGATTTCTTTTGTTATTCCATTCTTTATTATACTCAGTTGGTTAAAACTTTGACTTCTATACCTATAAAATTAGTGGAATATCTTTGATATTTGCGCTTCATCCAGTATCTTTTCATGGAAATATTCTTCTGAGCATTCTTGAATTTTACTCTACAAAGCAGTATCATGTTGACAATTTGGATGTTATCAGTTCCTAAATAAATTAATTCTTGAACTTGTTTTATTGAATTCCTATATCATTGTCATCATCCTCATGTTTATATTATGTTGAAAGTCATCTGTGGCCTCAGAAGGTATAGATGGACTTGGTATGATTATGACCAGGGATTATTCGGTATAATCATAACCGTAATGTTACAAATGATGTGGAAAAAAGTCCTCATTGGCCCGTAGTGCATTAATGATGGACAGTTTTTGGTATGATTATGACTATGGATTCTCTTTGGCAGTAGTGCAAAGATGAATTGTTTTATGGCATGATTAGGACCGTTGATGAAAATATGATTATCTTAAGCCGTAGTGCATGGATAATTCGTGGTCGTGATACTAAAGAATATCTTTGGTCAGTAGTGTGTGGGGTGATTCGATGATGTGGATTATTTATTAAGCTGAGTCCCAGCGATAAAAGTGATGAAAAAAATCTTTTAAATCATAGAAGATAGTAGATTTTATTCTCTACTTGACTCTTCTAATGGATTGCTTGTTCCGCTGCAGTTAATCTTGATAGTTATTATATTTTATCAGTTTAACACTGTTGAAGGCTAACGATAAATTATTCTACATTATCTTAGTCATAATATTTCTTACTGGGATAGTTGAGCTCACCCTTTCTTTCACTATTCTCTTCAGGAAATGAGAACGTAACTGGGACTAGTCGGGGAACAGAGTGATGGTCCTAGATGGTGCATTAGTAGTTTTCACAATTCTGTGAAATAGTGTGATAATAATTGTAATGAGGACTCCTTTTTAGTTTGTATAATCTCTAGTAGACAATATTTGTATTCAAACTCACAGTTTATAATTTGTTGTATTGTACACGACAGTTGTATTATTAAGTTGTATTTGAATTCTGTACCATGTATCTGGTGACTCAAGATGGGTGATGTATACCTAATTTTGGGGGCGTCACACAAGATGGATGATGTATACCTAATTTTGGGGGCGTCACAGTTGGTATCAAATCTTAGGGATATGATCCCTGGCTGAGGTGTGAGACTAGAACTAGGAGGGGAGAGACGGAGAATTCCTTCGCTAGTATGACCTACCTAAGTTTATTTGGTATTTAATTGGTCGGTCAGAGTATAGGGATAATATGTGGTATGTCAATTAACCCTTATTTTGAAACTATATTCTAGAATGGTATCTGAAATACAGGAGATGAGAAATGGGAAAATCATGATAGAGAGGAAATAACCGGGAAGGTACAATCCGAAAAGAACGCAAGGTATTCTCATCTCTTCGAATACCAGGTACGTACGTAAATTTCGAGGGCGAAATTTCATAAGGATGGGAGATTGTAAGACCCCGATTTTTGTAAAATGAAAGTATTCAATTTTTTTATAATTATTATTTTATTTCGTAAATGGTTAAATTGATAAAAGTTTAAAGTTAAGGGTGATATGTGAAAATTTTGTAAAGTATGCAAGTTGTTATAAAATATTGTGAGTTATAATATTAATGATGAATAAGTTGGGTTGATTAAAGATGAAATTGATAGTTCTATTGTGTTGGGATTATTAGTGTTAGTGGAAATCAACATTTATTTCGATGATTATCCACATCATCAAATCATCCCTACACTACAACCAAGGATATTCTTTAGCATCACGACCACGAATTATCCATGCACTACGGGCCAAAGATAATCGTGTTTTCATCAACGGTCCTGATCATGCCATAAAACAATTCATCTTTGCACCCTTGACCGAAGAGAATCCATAGCCATAATCATACCAAAAACTGTCCATCAATGCACTACGGGCCAATGAGGACTTTTTCATTAGTATCACAACCACAAATTATCCATGCACTACGGGCCAAAGATAATTGTATTTTTATCAACGATCATGATCATGCTAGAAAACAATTCATCTTTGCACCCTTGGCCGAAGAGAATCCATAGCCATAATCATACCAAAAACTGTCCATCAATGCACTACGGGCAAATGAGGACTTTTACCACGTCATTTGTAATATTACGGTCATGATTATACCGAATAATCGTTGATTCATAATCATACCAAGTCCAAATTTATGCACTACAAATCCACAGATGACTTTCAACAAAATATAAATATGAGGATGATGACAATGATATAAAAATTCAATAAAACAAGTTCAAGAATTAATTTAACCAAGAACTAATAACATCTCATTTACTCGTAACTAGATTATTTTCATAAAAAATACCAAATCAGTCCCAAAAATTATTCTTTTTTGGGATTAAGCATAATATAGTCCTATATTGAACATATATTTTTCTTGACATTTTTAAAATTCATTTACTATTTTTCAAAAATCAATTTCTAATTAATTCCTTAAGAAATTAGCTACCTCAAGTTTTACTCCAAAAATTCTCAAATCTTGGCAGAATCTTACACATGTTAACGTGAGCTTCCAGTTTAAATTTCATGGTCATCAAAGTTATAGAACTCCGGTTATAGCGTTTTTTGTCGGAAAAACCTAAATATTGAAATGGTCATAACTTGCTCATTTTAAGTCGAATGAGCTCATTTTTTGACAGAGGTACTTTTTATACCATATACTTTCATGTCCCAAAAGGCCGAATTTTTCTCACAAATTAAGTGGCCAAAACAGCCCTTTTAAAATCATGGTAGCAACCTTTTTTATATTTTGCGCTTTTTCGTACTTTCATAAAAATCAATCCACACAAAAATCTACAACATCTCTTCTAGTGATTCCACTTGGATAAGTTACAAAACTCATAGACCTAACTCTAGAACTTGACCACACTCAAAAATTCAAAATATAATAGGAGATATGGTCAATTGAATTTCATGTTCCATTTTCACCAAAATCTAATTTTTCAACCCTTTATGATTTCTAATAAACTTTCATGTTTTCACATAATAACCAACATAACTCATCATAACACTTACACTTATTAATACTTCATATACATGAGGATGATGACAATGATATAAGAATTCAATAAAATAAGTTCAAGAATTAATTTATCTAGGAAATTATAACGTCCAAATTGTCAACATGATACTGCTTTGTAGAGTAAAATTCAAGAATGCTCAGAAGAATATTTCCATGAAAAGATACTGGATAAAGCGCAAATATCAAGGATATTCCACTAATTTCATGGAGTATAGAAGTCAAAGTTTTAACCAACTAAGTATAATAAAGAATAGAATAACAAAAGAAATCACCATGCATGCGATAGACCGCACATGCAGGTTTTTTCAACAAATAATAAATAACGGAACCAGGTCCGGCGTAAAACGCACAGATAGGATATTCCAACAGAATAATAAAGAATGGAACCGTATGACATAAAATGCAATCGAGTGATATTCCAATGTAATAATAAATAATTAACGAATCCCACAGAAAACGCATGCAGAACGGGATATTCCAATGAATAATAAATAATGGAACCAGTCCCCAAAAACGCATGCGACCTGGATATTCCAAATGTAATAATAAAGAATGGAATATTAGAAGAATTTCACCATGTATGCAGTACTTTGAATAGACAGGTTATTCCAACATAATAATAAAGAATGGAATAACATAAGAATTTCACCAAGTATAGGGTAGCATCAGTGATACAAAAGTTATTCCAACAGAATAATAAAGAATAGAATAACAGAAGTTCTCTTCATAAATAAGAAAGAAAGAGTACCCCTTACGAGTACAACAAATAATATTCCCTATGAGTACAACAAATAATATTTCCTACCTTAAAAAAAAATTGGATACTGAAATAGTGAGGTAGCAGACTTCTCTTCTTCTTTTTCTCTATAATTTCTCTCTATAATAATTGCTCTAAAGCTTTTGTGAATTGGTAAGAAATGAAGGAAGAATGAGCTTCTATTTATAGGAAAATATAGTTTCGATAATTGCACGTTTTGGGGCTCAAAATATTACAGTATAATACCTTCCTCTTTTTCTTCATTTTTAATTTAGTCCTGCAAGTATTATCAAACTTGCACCAACTCCCCTAATAGTAAATAATGTGAATCAATAGTAAATCATGTGACTCAATAGTTCTAATCATGTGATAAAAATAATTACAAAGATATAGTACCTCCATCTATACCTCCATTTTTAACTTAGTAAATGCAAGTATTATCAATTTTGCACCAACTCCCCTAATAGTACAAGAATGTGATTCAATAATACACACATGTGAACAAATAGTTATATAAGCATATGAATTAGTAGCAATTAATTGCTCATTTATCCGATAAATTACCCGATTTATCAATATAACCCCGTACATCAATTATCATCTAATAGATGTCGATTTTCACTAACACAAACAATTCCAACATAATGAAACTATTTTTATCAACAATATAGATTTTGAAATTTTGAAGTTTGACTTTTCCTGAAAAAGTCAACTGTTGACTTTTTAACCAAATAGTGAATCCCGGAAAATTGTGTTTATAGACTATTTTTACTAATTTCATCCTTCCGGACTCAAATATCACGTCCGCGTCTCCAAATTCAAATCCGAACATAACTTCAATTTTAATAACATTCATTATTAATATTATAACTCACAATATTTAACAACTGTGTCGTTTCCGGAAAGAGGGGCTTTCCGATAAGGATTTCTCTTTATTGGCGCAATTAGGTGACCAAACCTCTCCTTGACGAACTTCTAGACATTGTCAATATTGTAAATAATAATATGAATAACTTTGCTAGCCTCAATCATTGATTTAATAATATATCATATTATGCGAGATGATCTTTATAATAATAAATGAATCAATAATATGAAAGATATGATGCGAAGAATTACTATAGCAATAATTGAGTATAATGAAAGGTGACTTCTCACGTAAGCATCAATAATCAATACCGTGTGCTATTATGCAACCACGCCAGACATCGCTTTTTCTTTAACACCGAGTGTTTCAACAAGTTAACGGTAAAACTTCCGCCATTATTTTCATAAAGTATTTTTGTCATTTTCTAAATTTAAACAATAATTCCAAGCATGGGATCCACCAATGATTGTACCATCGTTTGATATTCCCCACCAATCGACAAGATCAGACCACAGGCTAAAGCCCGAGGTGCAAGAACTTTAGGCCCAAAATTTTTTAGGGCCCCTTTTTCTTATATCATACAATCAGAGTGCATGGCTAGTTTTATTCTAATGGATGAGTATAATTGATTATGTAGAATCATTCTCTAAAATATTTAAAATTTTGACAAATAAAATTATTACATAAGTAAAACTAGATCCAACACTACTAAAAATTCTAATATGTACATTTAAAAAAAATACCAACCAGTTCACATAAATTAAAAAATAATTACTTCAATATGTCTCAATTAATTTCAATCCTTGTTAGTCTATGCATTTGTCCATCATAATTATGTCTTTACTCATTTTTGTGTTTCTTTGCAAATATGTATAATCCCATTTTTTTATCTTAATCTGGCTAGTGCAGACTTTACGATTATCTCTATTAATAGACTATGGGTCATGCTTACATTACTTATTGGTATTAAAATTTGACAGGTAAAGACTGAGGTCATAATATAGCCAATATAATACAAAAGAAAATAGGTAAACTCTTATTGGAAAGATTTTGAGTTTTACACTATCTACCATGGGTACTATTTGAAGAATAACCAAACAGGTTAACTCTTTTCATTGCTTGGATATGTCACCCCCTGATTGATCTCTGTGAAACTATTTGAAATTTAGTAAGTTTACATTCCATTACCTGAACTATAAAATTTTATGCTTATTTATTTATAATTTGCCCATTATAAGTGAGTGTTATTCAAGAGGAGTTATTGATGATATTATCCACCCCTCTGTTGATGATATTATGTCTTTGAACTGATTACTTTTTTGAATTAGTGATAATGTGATATCTGAATGATAATTTGAAAATATTGAAATAGTCAGTTATTATATTTGGTATTCTTTTGTATTTATGCTCTTTTGTTCAGAGAAAGTTCTTAGTTTTTTTATACCTATCTTAATAACAATTCACAAAGGGCCCAATTTTTTTTTTTCCGCTTTAGGCCCTAAAAAACTCAGGGCCGGCCCTGCCAATCGAATATTATATAACAATTTGCATACTTTGCAAAATTTATAAATATAACCCACAACAATAACATTATATCAAATCCACACCATAATATTTAAAAAAATTATTTTGAGAAAATTAAATATTTATTCATAAAATCTGGGGTCTCACAATCTCCCCTCCTTATGGAATTTTGCCCTCGAAATTTACGTACGTACTTGGTATGCTGAACAGGTGAGGATACCTCTACTTCATTTCAAATTCTAACTCTTGAGGTATAACCTTTGAGTGTTGAATACAATTCTTCTTATCCAAGATTTTAACACGTATCTCCTCAAACGTTAAATTAGCCGTTATCTCGTCTAGTTCTAAATTAATAATGTGGTTCGGGTTGTCCACATATTTACGTAACATCGATACATTAAAAACGTTATGAACACGCAACATACTTGGCGGTAAAACGAGTCTATAGGCCACCGTTCCTACTTCATCGAGGATTTCAAATGGACCAATTGAATCGAGGGTTGAGATTTCCTCTCTTCGTCGATTCTTGCTTCTAGAATAACGCCCTCTTGAACATTCTTCTTCACATTTATCAACTCCGGGTGTGTAGCTTGAGCGACTTTAACTTTATCGATTAAAGTCGATTCTACTCGTATATTCGTTATCTTTACTTGGGTTCCTAGAGTCTTTAACTCTATCTTCATCATTTGTAAGTCGTACGAAATGGGCCTTTGTGTTAACAACATCACACTCGTAAACGCATACGATCTTCTACTCAACGCATCAGCTACCACGTTCGCTTTCCCATGATGGTATTGAATGGTATGATGGTAATCTTCAACAGCTCGAGCCAACGTCTTTGGCGCATGTTACGTTCATTTTAAATAAAGAAATATTTGAGGGTTTAAGAAATATCCGGAGAAGTTAAACTTTGATATATCTGTTGGGAGAAACCTTCGTTACCTCCACTATTTATAAATCTTGTTCAAATCAATACTTTCACGTTACCTATCGATCGTATCTCTTTGAAAATACTTGCTTTTGATGCGATTTTAGGAATTGATTGGTTAACTACTCATCATGTTTTTCGTAAGCTTGTTAGCTTTCATACTCCTAACCAACCTGTTATGCAAATTCAAAGTAACCAAACCACTAAAGTCAATCATTGTCATATCAAGCCATAAATAAAGATCCCCGATCCTTTCGTTGTTGACTTTCTTGTGTGGAATGTACCGAAGCCAAACTTTCTGTAGGCAACGTCGTGAATGACGGTGGCAAGTTGATAGGTATTAATGTGACGTGCTATCCAAGTCTCAGATGAAAGTCACAGTTTTGAATGATATTTCTATTGTTAATAAATTTCCTGACGTATTCTTGAAGACTTCTTAGCCTACCCCTAGAGCGTGAAATCGAATTTTGTATTGACCCTACAAAACCCATTTCTAAAACCCTCAAATATTTTCTTCACCTAAAACGAACGTGTAATGTGCCAAAGACGTTGGCTCAAGCTGTTGAAGATTACGATCGTACCATTCAATATCATCGTGGGAAAAATGAACGTGGTAGCTGACGCGTTGAGTAGAAGATCGTATGCGTTTACGAGTGTGATATTGTTAACACAAAGACCCATTTCGTATAACTTACAAATGATGGAGATAGAGTTAAAGACTCTAGGGACCCACGTGAAGATAACGAATATACGATTAAAATAGACTTGAATTGATAAAGTTAAAGTTGCTCAAGCTACATACTCAGAGCTGATGAATGTGAAGAAGAAGGTTCAAGAGGGCATTATTCTAGAAGCAAGAATCGATGAAGAGAGAAAATCTCAACCCTCGATTTTATTGGCCCATTTGAAATCCTTGATCGAGTAGGAACTGTGGCTTATAGACTTGTTTTACCGCCAAGTATGTCGCGTGTTCATAACGTTTTTAACGTATCGATGTTACATAAATATGTGGAAGACCCGAACCACATTATTAATTTAGAACCGAAAGAGATAGCAGAAGATTTAACGTATGAGGAGATACGTGTTAACATCTTGGATAAGAAGGATCATAATTAACGCTCAAAGGTTATACCTCAAGAGTTAGAATTTGAAGTGAAGTCAAGGTATCCTCACCTGTTCGGCATACCAGGTACGTACGTAAATTTCGAGGGCAAAATTTCATAAGGAGGGGAGATTGTGAGACCCCAGATTTTATGAATAAAGATTTAATTTTCTCGAAATAATTTTTTTTTATTATGGTGTTGATTTGATGTAATGTTATAGTTGTGGGTAATATTTAAAAATTTTGCAAAGTAAGCAAGTGGTTATATAATATTCGATTGGTCGGGGAATATTCTTTTTGTTTGGGGAATATCTCATGCGACGGTACAATCATTGGTGGATCCTGCATAATGTAATTATTGCCGGTTTAGAAAACGACAAAAAATACTTTATGAAAATAACGGCGGAAGTTTTACCGTTAATCTGTTGAAACACCAGTGTTAAAAGTAAAAGAATGAATACGGCGTAATTCGCACGAAGAGTACACCAGATTAATTATTGATGCTTACGTGAGAAGTCACTCATTATACTCAATTATTGCTACAAAGAATTAATTCTGATCATATATCTCTCATATTATTGATTCAATTATTGTTACAATTATCATCCGTGCATAATATGATATATTGTTCAATCGGGTATTCGGGACACTTTTTGTGTCAGAGTTACTATTCATGAGTTACTATTCACGAGTTACTATTCATGCGTTACTATTCAGGAGTTACTATTCACCCAGTTACTATTCACTCTAGTATTGTGCATTCGGGTATTTGGGTGCAATATTATTCCATGAGGAGATGTGCTAATTTTTTAGACCATTGGTTGAAGATATAATAGTAAGTCAATATGGACCGCTGGTGGAGTTATAATAGTAAATCAATATGGATCGCTGGTTTAAAGTTTTAATAGTAAATCAGTATGGACCGTTGTTGTAAAACCCCAACTTTTTGAATAAAGATGAATTTTCTATAAATATTATTTTTTGAATATAATGGAGTGAAATTGATATAATGTTATAGTTGTAGGTAATATTTATAAATTTTGCAAAGTACGCAAGTTGTTATATAATATTCGATTGGTCGGGGAATATTCATTTTAACAGGGGAATATTCGCATAACTAAGATAATCATTGGTGGACCCCACAACGGAATTATTATCGGATTGAGAAAACTATAAAAATACTTTATGAAAATAACTACGGAAGTTTTACTGTTAATCGTTGAAACACCCTGTGTTAAAAATGCAAGAATACGCTGGCGTGGTTGCATAGTAGCACACAGTATTGATTATTGATGCTTACGTGAGAAGTCACTCGGTTTTGCTTATTTTGGACCCCATTTACCCATTTTTCAAAATAATCGGTAGAAAGTTATTCAGTATTATATATATATATATAGTGGTGTGGCCCATGAATAAAGGAAATGAAATGTTTAGTCACATGGGGGGAGACATTTACGGGTGGAAATTGTGGGAATGAGACAAGTGGTCTTTGTTTGCCAACTAGTACCAAATTGCTTTATGACTTTAGTGGTTGATATTATGTCCCAATATGAAGGCTTTCAAAATTCTATTGACTTAAGTGTTTTTTTTTGGGGTGTATGAAGTGTCATAGGCGGCGGGGCAAATTTTATATATATATAAATTCTATTTTATTATATAATAAATAGAATATATTATATTTTATTTAAAAGATTTTGCTTTAATTATGAACTGTCCGATTAAAGTAAATCAATCTGGACCGTTCATGAGTTAGTTACTATGCAATCCATTTTTTCTATAAATAGAAGCTCATTCCTTCATTATTTTCTTACGAATTCACTGAAACTCTAAAGAGATAAACTATAGAGAGAAAGAAGAAAGTATTCTGCTACTTCACTACTTATATATCCAGTACTCTTCTTCTTAAGGTAGGGAATATTATTTGTTGTACTCGTAAGGGGTGTTATTCTTTCTTATTCATGAAGAGAACTGTTGTTATTCCATTGCTTATTATTCTGTTGGAATAACCTGTATACGCGGTCTACCCTATACTTGGTGACATTCTTCTATTATTCTGTCTTTACTATTCTGTTGGAATATCCTGTCTGTGCGTTTTACGCCGGACCTGATTCCGTCTTTATTATTCTGTTGGAATATCCTGTCTGCATTTTATGCCGGACCTGGTTCCGTCTTAATTATTATTCTGTTTGGAATATCATGTCTGTGCATTTTACGCCGGACTTGATTCCGTCCTTATTAGTATTCTGTTGAATAACTCGCTGCTGCATAAATACGCATGCATGGTGATTTCGTTGTTATTCCATTCTTTATTATTCATTGGAACATCCCGTTGCGGGCATGAATTTACTTTGACCGGTTCCGTTATTTAGTATTTTGTTGGAATAACCTGTCTATGCGAAGTACCGCATGCATGGTGATTTCTTTTGTTATTCCATTCTTTATTATACTCAGTTGGTTAAAGTTTTGACTTCTATACTCCATGAAATTAGTAGAATATCCTTGATATTTGCGTTTTATCCAGTATCTTTTCATGGAAATATTCTTCTGATCATTCTTGAATTTTACTCTACAAAGCAGTATCATGTTGACAATTTGGATATTAGTAGTTCTTGGACAAATTAATTCTTGAACTTGTTTTATTGAATTCTTATATCATTGTCATCATCCTCATGTTTATATTATGTTGAAAGTCATCTGTGGCCTGTAGTACATAGATGGACTTGGTATGATTATGACTAGGGATTATTCGGTGTAATCATGACCGTAATGTTACAAATGATGTTATAAAAGTCCTCATTGACCCGTTGTGCATTAATGGACAGTTGTTGGCATGATCATGACCATTAATGAATACACAAATATTCTTGGCCCGTAGTGCATGGATAATTGTGGTCATGATACTAAAGAATATCCTTGGCCGTAGTACATGGGTGATTCGATGATGTGGAATATTTATTAAGCTGAGTCTCAGCGATAACAGTAATGAAAAACCTTTTTAATCATAAAAGATAGTAGATTTTATTTTCTACTTGACTCTTTTAATTGATTGCTTGTTCCGCTGCAGTTAAACTTGATGTCTATTATATTTTATCAGTTTAACATTGTTGGAGACTAATGATAATTTATTCTGCATTATCTTAGTCATAATATTTCTTCTCGGGCTAGTTGAGCTCACCCTTTCTTTCACCGTTTTCTCTTGAAAAAATGAGAATATAGCGGACGAGTCCTGGGAACTGGAGTGTTGGTCCAAAGGATAGCATTAGTAGTCCTCACTATTCTCGTGAAATAGTTTGATAATAATTGTAATGAGGACTCGCTTTTGAGTTTGTATAATCTCTAGTAGACAATATTTGTATTCAAACTCACAAGATATGTTTTGTCGTATTGTACCGCACAAATTGTATTAGTAAGTTGTATTTGAATTACATCACCATGTATCAAAGCGACCCAAGATGGGTGATGTATACCTAATTTTGGGGCGCGCGACAATTGGTATCAAAGCTTAGGATATGATCCTGGCTAAGATGTGAGACTAGAACTAGGAGGGAGAGACAGGGAATTCCTTCGCTAGTATGACCTACCTAAGTTTACGCCGACTGTCGGTCCCGTTCTGGCCGGACTGGTTCCATTATTTATTATTCGCTTTTAATATCCTCGTCGTGCGTTCTATTTACGACCGGGTTCCATTATTTATTATTCTCGTTAGAATAACTCATGCTGCGGCGATTCATCGCATGCCTGGTGAATTCTTCTGTTATTCCATTCTTTATTATTCTGTTGGAATAACCTGTCTATGTAGATTACCAAATGCGTGGTGAATGATCCTTTGTATTCATTCCTTATTAAATTGTGGAAATGATTTGTTTACGTGGATTATGATGAAAGTCATAATAAAAGCATTGGACTGATGAAAATCATGGGTATATGTGGTATTAGTAAGTGTTATGATAAGTTATATTTGTTATTATGTGAAAACATGAAAGTTTCTTAGAAATCACAAAGGGTTGAAAAATCAGATTTTGGTGAAAATGGAACATGAAATTCAATTGATCATATCTCCTATTATATTTCGAATTTTTGAGTGTGGTCAAGTTCTAGAGTTAGATCTATGAGTTTTCTAACTTATCCAAGTGGAATCACTGGAAAAGGTGTTGTAGATTTTCGTGTGGACTATTTTTAGCAAAGGAGTCCAAAGCTGCAAAAACCAAAAAAGTTCTTGCCGAGAATTTAAAAAGGGTCAATTTTTTCCCACTTAATTTGTGAGAAAAATTCTGGCCTTTTAGGACATGAAAGTATATGGTATAAAGTACCTCCTGTCCAAAACTGAGCTCATTCCGACTTAAAATAAACAAGTTATGACCATTTCAATATTTAGATTTTTCCGACGAAAAATGCTATAACCGGAGTTCTATAACTCCGATGACCATGAAATTTAAACTGGAAGCTCATGTTAACATGTGTAAGATCCTGCTAAGATTTAGGAATTTTTGGAGTTAAACTTGAGGTAGCTAATTTCTTAAGGAATTAATTAGAAATTGATTTTTTTAAAATAGTAAATAAATTTTAAAAATTCCGAGAAAAATATATGTTCAATATGGGACTATATTCTGCTAAATCCCAGAAAAGAAATATTTTTGGGACTGATTTGGTTAAATTAATTCTTGAACTTGTTTTATTGAATTCTTATATCATTGTCATCATTCTCATATTTATATTTTGTTGAAAGTCATCTATGGCCTGTAGTGCATAGATGGACTTGGTATGATTATGACAAGGGATTATTCGGTATAATCATGACCGTAATGTTACAGTTTTTGGTATGATTATGGCTATGGATTCTCTTCGGCCAAGGGTGCAAAGATGAATTGTTTTATGGCATGATCAGGACCGTTGATGAAAACACGATTATCTTTGGCCCGTAGTGCATAGATAATTCGTGGTCGTGATACTAAAGAATATCATTGGCACAGAAAAGGTGGATGATTTGATGATGTGGATTAATTATTGAGCTGAGTCTCAGCAATGAAATATTAATTCATAGATGTGATAATAATGAATATCCTTGGCCGTAGTGCATGGATATTTCATGGATGTGATATTAACGAATATCCTTGGCCGTAGTGCAGGGGTGATTCGATGATGTGGATTATTTGTTAAGATGAGTCTCAGCATTATTGGTTTTACAGTTGTATATCTTTGGCCTGTAGTGCAAAGATGAATTTATTAGTATGATTATGGCGGTGAATTGTGATTTGGTATAACCATGATTTGTGATATTTCGGTGAAGATAGGTGATGAGAATCATCTTCGCCCACAGGTGCAAAAGGAATTCGTAATCACAATTATGATTATGAGTTATTCATATGATTGTGGGTGAATTGTTGATTGATGTTACGGGATAAAACATTATTGGTGGACTTTTAACATGGAGAAGATAATAGACACGATGGTCTATTTGACTCTTCTAATGGATTGCTTTCGTTCACCGCAACTATGGTTGAAAAGTTTTATCATCTACCATATGTTCTAAATCTCTGATTTATTATTGATGAAAGCTATTGATAATTTAATTATCTTTAGTCATGATATTCTTTACTAGGCTAGTTGTGCTCACCCTTTCTGTTCTTCACAATTCCTTTCAGGTAATAAGAGTGTTGCTGGGTCGAGCGGGGATAACAGGGGAATAGAAAAAGATTGGTCTCTAGTCATGGAGGTTCTCCTAAACAAAGATAGAAAAGTGTGTTGTATTCTATACATCATTTAGTAGTTATATTTGGTGAATCAAATAGGGAAGGCGAACCCAACTTTGGAAGGGTGTTTTGCCCTATCACACAAGATGTCTAATGACATATAACCTCGTGTTATCATAAGATGTATTTATGCGCATCCACTTCTTGAGTATATCTCTACGGCACTACCTATATGATCTTGGAGTTTATTTGAAATATAATATTCACTTGGAGATAGTTATATGTCAAGAGAAGACTCAACATTGGAAAGAAGATGATAGTAATCTTCTCATTTTTCTTTGGGGTCTATTGGGTCAACCAAGGATAATTATGTGTCCATATGATATCTGTTATAACCTAGAGGCATGGCCTCCCATGTACGAAGGTTTCATTGAGCACTTCCCAAAGATTTTAATTTCTAAAACAATCTTTGACTATACTTTTATGTAAAGTACCATTGTAAGGTTGTGGTCGAGGCACCATGAGACTTACATACATTTGTATTAAAACTCGCAGTTAACTATGGTCGTATTCTATACGACAGCTCAACAGTTGTATAAATGAAGTTGTATCTGAATTTTGTACTATGTATCTGGCGACTCAGAATGGGTGATGTATACCTAATTTTGGGGGCGTCACATTTAATTGTACCTTCGAAGAGATGAGAATACCTTGCTTTCTTTTCTGATTGTACCTTCCCGGTTATTTTTGCTCTATCATGATTTTCCCATTTCTCATCTCCTATATTTCAAATATCATTCTAGAACATAATTTCAAAAAAAAGGGTTAATTAACATATCACATATTATCCCTATACTCTGACCGACCAATTAAATACCAAATAAACTTAGGTAGGTCATACTAGCGAATGAATTCCCCGTCTCTCCCTCCTAGTTCTATTCTCATATCTCACCGGGATCATATCCTAAGCTTTGATACTAACCGTGACGCCCCCAAAATAGGTATACATCACCCATCTTAGGTCGCCAGATACATGGTATATAATACAAATATAACTTAATTATACAACAGTCGTGTAAAATACGACAAAAATATAATCTAAGAGTTTTTAATAAAAATATTGTCATCTAGATAATATACAAACTCAATGGAGTCCTCATTACATTTATTATTACACTATTTCACAGAATAGTGAGGACTACCAATGCACTATCTAGGACCATCACTCTGTTCCCCGACTAGTCCCAAATACGTTCTCATTTCCTGAAGAGAACAATGAAAGTAAAAGGGTGAGCTCAACTAGCCTAGTAAGAAATATTATGACTAAGATAATGCAAAATAAATTATCGTTAGCCTTCAACAGTGTTAAACTGATACAATATAACAAACATCAAGTTTAACTGCAGCGGGACAAGCAATCCATTAGAAGAGTCAAGTAAAGAATAAAATCTACTATCTTCTATGATTTAAAAGGTTTTTCATCACTTTTATCGCTGAGACTCAGCTTAATAAATAATTCACATCATCAAATCATTCCTGCACTACGGGCCAATGAGGACTTTTTCATTAGTATCACAACCACAATTATCCATGCACTACGGGCCAAAGATAATTGTGTTTTTATCAACGGTGCTGATCATGCTAGAAAACAATTCATCTTTGCACCCTTGGCCGAAGAGAATCCATAACCATAATCATACCAAAAACTGTCCATCAATGCACTACGGGCCAACGAGGACTTTTACCACGTCATTTGTAACATTACTACCATGATTATACCGAATAATCCTCGGTCATAATCCTACCAAGTCCATCTATGCACCACAGCCACGATGACTTTCAACAAAATATAAATATGAGGATGATGACAATGATATAAGAATTCAATAAAACAAGTTCAAGAATTAATTTAACCAAGAACTAATAACATCTCATTTACTCGTAACTAGATTATTTTCATAAAAAATACCAAATCAGTCCCAAAAATTATTCTTTTTTGGGATTAAGCATAATATAGTCCTATATTGAACATATATTTTTCTTGACATTTTTAAAATTCATTTACTATTTTTCAAAAATCAATTTCTACTTAATTCCTTAAGAAATTAGCTACCTCAAGTTTAACTCCAAAAATTCTCAAATCTTGGCAGAATCTTACACATGTTAACGTGAGCTTCCAGTTTAAATTTCATGGTCATCAAAGTTATAGAACTCCGGTTATAGCGTTTTTTGTCGGAAAAACCTAAATATTGAAATGGTCATAACTTGCTCATTTTAAGTCGGAATGAGCTCATTTTTGGACAGGAGGTACTTTATACCATATACTTTTATGTCCCAAAAGGCCAGAATTTTTCTCACAAATTAAGTGGCCGAAACAGACCTTTTAAAATCATGGCAGCAGCCTTTTTCATATTTTACAGTTTTTCGTACTTTGCTAAAATCAATCCACACAAAAATCTACAACATCTTTTCCAATGATTCCACTTGGATAAGTTACAAAACTCATAGACCTAACTCTAGAACTTGACCACACTCAAAAATACAAAATATAATATGAGATATGGTCAATTGAATTTCATGTTCCATTTTCACCAAAATCTAATTTTTCAACCCTTTATGATTTCTAATAAACTTTCATGTTTTCACATAATAACCAACATAACTCATCATAACACTTACACTTACTAATACTTCATATACCCATGATTTTCATCAGTCCAAAGTTTTTATTATGACTCTCATCATAATCAACATAAACAGATCATTTCCACAATTTAATAAGGAATGAAATACAAAGGATCATTCACCATGCATGTGGTAATCCACATAGACAGGTTATTCCAACAGAATAATAAAGAATGGAATAATGTAAGATTCACCATGCATGCGATAGAGACCGCAAAGACAAAAGTTATTCCCAACATAATAATAAAGACGGAACCGGTCCCACAGAAAATGCATGCAGCATGTGATATTCCAATGAGAATAATAAAGATTTAACCAGTCCGACGTAAACGCATGCATGATGAGGATATTCCAATGTAATAATAAAGAATGGAATAAGAATGTAAATCATCATGCGGGGAGATAGACCAAGACAGATAGGTTATTCCAATGTAATAATGAATAAAACCAATTCAGCGTAATACGATCGACGTGATATTCCTACTGTAATAATAAAGAACGGAATAATAGAAGAATTTCACCATGTATAGGGTAGCAGCGTGATATCAAAGTTATTCCAATGAGAATAATAAAGAATGGAATAACAGAAGTTCTCTTCATGGATAAGAAAGAAATAATACTCCCTACGAGTACAACAAATAATATCCCTTACCTTTAAAAGAAACTGGATATAGGAATAGTGAGGTAGTAGACTTCTCTTCTTCTTTTTCTCTATAATTTCTCTCTATAATAATGGTTCTAAAGCTTTAGTGAATTGGTGAGAAATGAAGGAAGAATGAACTTCTATTTATAGAAAAATATAGTTTCGATAATTGCACGTTTTGAGGCTCGAAATATTACAGTATAATACCTTCCTCTTTTTCTACATTTTTAATTTAGTCCTACAAGTATTATCAAACTTGCACCACCTCCCCTAATACTAAATAATGTGAATCAATAGTAAATCATGTGACTCAATAGTTCTAATCATGTGATAAAAACAATTACAGTATAGTACCTCCATCTATACCTCCATTTTTAACTTAGTCATGCAAGTATTATCAATCTTGCACCAACTCTCCTAATAGTAGCAAGAATGTGAATCAATAGTACACACATGTGAACAAATAGTTATAATCATGTGAATTAATAGCAATCAATTGCTCATTTATCCGGTTAATTACCTGACTAGTCAATATAACTTCCATACATCAATTATTATCGAAATAATTATCGATTTCCAATAACACTAATAATCCCAACACAATGGAACTATCAATTTCATCTTTAATCAACACAACTTATTCATCATTAATATTATAACTCATAATATTTTATAACCACTTGCATACTTTGCAAAATTTTCACATAACACCCTTAACTTTAAACTTTTATCAATTTAACTATTTACCAAAATAGAAAAATTGAATACTTTTATTTCATAAAATTCGGGGTCTCACAATCACCCCTCCTTATGAAATTTCGCCCTCGAAATTTACGTACGCACCTGATATTCGAAGAGATGAGAATACCTTGCTTTCTTTTCTGATTGTACCTTCTCGGTTATTTTTGCTCTATCATGATTTTCCCATTTCTCATCTCCTATATTTCAAATATCATTCTAGAACATAATTTCAAAAAAAAGGGTTAATTAACATATCACATATTATCCCTATACTCTGACCGACCAATTAAATACCAAATAAACTTAGGTAGGTCATACTAGCAAATGAATTCCCCGTCTCTCCCCTCCTAGTTCTATTCTCATATCTCAGCCAGGGATCATATCCCTAAGCTTTGATACCAACTGTGATGCCCCCAAAACAGGTATACATCACCCATCTTAGGTCGCCAGATACATGGTATATAATACAAATATAACTTAATTATACAACAGTCGTGTAAAATACGACAAAATATAATCTAAGAGTTTTTAATAAGAATATTGTCATCTAGACAATATACAAACTCAATAAAGTCTTCATTATATTTATTATTACACTATTTCACAGAATAGTGAGGACTACCAATGCACCATCTAGGACCATCACTCTGTTCCCCGACTAGTCCCAGATACGTTCTCATTTCTTGAAGAGAACAATGAAAGTAAAAGGGTGAGCTTAACTAGCCCAGTAAGAAATATTATGACTAAGATAATGTAGAATAAATTATCGTTAGCCTTCAACAGTGGTAAACTGATACAATATAACAAATATCAAGTTTAACTGCAGCGGAACAAGCAATCCATTAGAAGAGTCAATTAAAGAATAAAATCTACTATCTTCTATGATTTAAAAGGTTTTTCATTACTTTTATCACTGAGACTCAGCTTAATAAATAATTCACATCATCAAATCATCCCTGCACTACAGCCAAGGATATTCTTTAATATCACGACCACGAATTATCCATGCACTCTGGGCCAAAGATAATCATGTTTTCATAAACGGTCCTGATCATGCCATAAAACAATTCATCTTTGCACCTTTGGCCGAAGAGAATTCATAGACATAATCATACCAAAAATCATCCATCAATGCGATGACGCCCAATGAGGACTTTTTCATTAGTATAACAACCACAAATTATCCATGCACTACGGGCCAAAGATAATCGTGTTTTTATCAACGGTCCTGATCATGCTATAAAACAATTCATCTTTGCACCCTTGGCCAAAGAGAATCTATAGCCATAATCATACCAAAAACTGTCCATCAATGCACTACGGGCCAATGAGGACTTTTACCACGTCATTTGTAACATTACGGTCATGATTATACCCAATAATCCTCGGTCATAATCGTATTACCAAGTCCATCTATGCACTACAGCCATGAGATGACTTTCAACAAAATATAAATATGAGGATGATGACAATGATATAAGAATTCAATAAAACAAGTTCAAGAATTAATTTAACGAAGAACTAATAACATCTCATTTACTCGTAACTAGATTATTTTCATAAAAAATACCAAATCAGTCCCAAAAATTATTCTTTTTTGGGATTAAGCATAATATAGTCCTATATTGAACATATATTTTTCTTGACATTTTTAAAATTCATTTACTATTTTAAAAAAATTAATTTCTAATTAATTCCTTAAGAAATTAGCTATCTCAAGTTTAACTCCCAAAATTCTCAAATCTTGGCAGAATCTTACACATGTTAACGTGAGCTTCCAGTTTAAATTTCATGGTCATCGGAATTATAGAACTCCGGTTATAGCATTTTTTGTCGGAAAAACCTAAATATTGAAATGGTCATAACTTGCTCATTTTAAGTCAGAATGAGCTCATTTTTGGAGAGGAGGTACTTTATACCATATACTTTCATGTCCCAAAAGGCCAGAATTTTTCTCACAAATTAAGTGGCCAAAACAGCCCTTTAAAATCATGGTAGCAACCTTTTTTTATATTTTGCGCTTTTTTCGTACTTTCTTGTAAAATCAATCCACACAAAAAATCTACAACATCTCTTCTAGTGATTCCACTTGGATAAGTTACAAAACTCATAGACCTAACTCTAGAACTTGACCACACTCAAAAATTCAAAATATAATAGGAGATATGGTCAATTGAATTTCATGTTCCATTTTCACCAAAATCTAATTTTTCAACCCTTTATGATTTCTAATAAACTTTCATGTTTTCACATAATAACCAACATAACTCATCATAACACTTACATTTACTAATACTTCATATACCCATGATTTTCATCAGTCTAAAGTTTTTATTATGACTCTCATCATAATCAACATAAACAGATCATTTCCATAATTTAATAAGGAATGAAATACAAAGGATCATTCACCATGCATGTGGTAATCCACATGTATGGCTTTATTCCAATGAATAATAAAGAATGGAATAACGTAAGGATTCACCATGCATGCGATAGAGACCGCAAAGACAAAGTTATTCCCAACATAATAATAAAGATTTTAACCGTCCTAAAGCATAAAAGCGCATGAACATGTGATATTCCAATGTAATAATAAAGACGGAACCAGTCCCACAGAAATGCATGCATGGATATTCTAACGTAATAATAAAGAATGGAATAACAACAAAATCACCATGCGAGCGATAGACCGCATGCATGTGTTATTCCAACGTAATAATTAATGGAACCAGTCAAAGCGTAATATGCACCGACAAGATATTCGGCGCAAATAATAAAGAACTAATAATGAAGAATTTCACCATGTATAGGGTAGCTCACACAGATATCAAGTTATTCCAACAGAATAATAAAGAATGGAATAACAGAAGTTCTCTTCATGGATAAGAAAGAAATAATACTCCCTACGAGTACAACAAATAATATCCCTTACCTTTTAAAGAAACTGGATATAGGAGTAGTGAGGTAGTAGACTTCTCTTCTTCTTTTTCTCTATAATTTCTCTCTATAATAATGGCTCTAAATCTTTAGTGAATTGGTGAGAAATGAAGGAAGAATGAACTTCTATTTATAGGAAAATATAGTTTCGATAATTGCACGTTTTGAGGCTCAAAATATTACAGTATAATACCTTTCTCTTTTTCTACATTTTTAATTTAGTCCTACAAGTATTATCAAACTTGCACCACCTCCCCTAATAGAAAATAATGTGAATCAATAGTAAATCATGTGACTCAATAGTTCTAATCATGTGATAAAAACAATTACAGTATACTACCTCCATCTATACCTCCATTTTTAACTTAGTCATGCAAGTATTATCAATCTTTCACCAACTCTCCTAATAGTAGCAAGAATGTGAATCAATAGTACACACATGTGAACAAATAGTTATAATCATGTGAATTAATAGCAATCAATTGCTCATTTATCCAGTTAATTACCCGACTGGTCAATATAACTTCCATACATCAATTATTATCAAAATAATTATCGATTTCCAATAACACTAATAATCCCAACACAATGAAACTATCAATTTCATCTTTAATCAACACAACTTATTCATCATTAATATTATAACTCACAATATTTTATAACAACTTGCATACTTTGCAAAATTTTCACATAACACCCTTAACTTTAAACTTTTATCAATTTAACTATTTACCAAAATAGAAAAATTGAATACTTTTATTCCATAAAATTCGGGGTCTCACAATATGATGACAATATTATAAGCATTAATCAAACTAAATCAAGGATAAATATTAAAGACTTTAAATTTATCCAGACATTATCAATTACTTAATAAAATCATAATCTAATACTGTTAATACTATAACAATATTTTAATCACTTCTTAAACTTATAAATAATTACATTTAATTGCTTACACTTTTCCAAATAATGCATTTAATCATTCAAAAATGTCATACTCATAAGATTTCATTACCAATGATCAAATTACTCATCAAAAATCTGCACATACCTTATATAGGATTCCCAAGCCATAAAATCCTATTTACCAATTCTTCAACTTCACATAACATATTTAACTCATATGTTCGTAACTAATATCCACTCTCAATGGAGTCCTCATTACATTTATTATCACACTATTTCACAGAATAGTGAGGACTACTAATGCACCATCTAGGACCATCACTCTGTTCCCCGACTATTCCCAGCTACGTTCTCATTTCCTAAATAGAACAGTGAAAGAAAGGGTGAGCTCAACTAGCCCAGTAAGAAATATTATGACTAAGAAAATGCAGAATAATTTATCGTTAGCCTTCAAATAAGTTAAACCGATAAAATATAATAACTATCAAGTTTAATCTGCAATGAACAAGCAATCCATTAGAAGAGTCAAGTAGGGAATAAAATCTACTATTTTCTATGATTTAAAAGGTTTTTCATCACTTTTATCACTGGGACTCATCTTAATAAATAATCCATATCATCGAATCACCCCTGCACTACGACCAATGATATTCTTTAGTATCACGACCACGAATTATCCATGCACTACGGCTAAAGATAATCATGTTTTCATCAACGGTCTTGATCATGCCATAAAATAATTCATCTTTGCACTACGGCCAAAGAGAATCCATAGCCATAATCATACCAAAAACAGTCCATCAATGCACTACGGGCCAATGAGGACTTTTTCTACATCATTTGTAACATTACGGTTATGATTATACAGAATAATCCCTGGTCATAATCATACCAAGTCCATCTATGCACTACAGGCCACATATAACTTTCAACAAAATATAAACATGAGGATGATGACAATGATATAAGAATTCAATAAAACAAGTTCAAGAATTAATTTATCTAGGAACTGATAACGTCCAAATTGTCAACATGTTATTGCTTTGTAGAGTAAAATTCAAGAATGCTTAGAAGAATATTTCCATGAAAAGATATTGGATGAAGCGCAAATATCAAGGATATTTCACTAATTTCATGGAGTATAGAAGTCAAAGTTTTAACCAACTGAGTATAATAAAGAATAGAATAACAAAAGAAATCACCATGCATGCGATAGACCACACAGGCGGGTTATTCTATGAGAATAATAAATAACGGAACCAGTCCGTCCGTAAAGCGCCGCATGCATGTGATATTTCAATGTAATAATAAATAATAGCGGTGGTCCCACAGTAAAAGCATGCATGTGATATTCCAATGTAATAATAAAGAATGGAATATTAGAAGAATTTCATCATATATGCAAGATGCGTTGCATAGGCATTAAGTTATTCCAACATAATAATAAAGAATGGAATAATGTAAGAATTTCACCAAGTATAGGGTAGCTTGCATTATCAAAGTTATTCCAACGAATAATAAAGAATAGAATAACAGAAGTTCTCTTCATAAATAAGAAAGAAAGAGTACCCCTTACGAGTACAACAAATAATATTCCCTACGAGTACAACAAATAATATTTCCTACCTTAAAAAAAAATTGGATACTGAAATAGTGAGGTAGCAGACTTCTCTTCTTCTTTCTCTCTATAATTTCTCTCTATAATAATTGATCTAAAGCTTTTGTGAATTGGTGAGAAATGAAGGAAGAATGAGCTTCTATTTATAGGAAAATATAGTTTCGATAATTGCACGTTTTGGGGCTCGAAATATTACAGTATAATACCTTCCTCTTTTTCTTCATTTTTAATTTAGTCCTGCAAGTATTATCAAACTTGCACCAACTCCCCTAATAGTAAATAATGTGAATCAATAGTAAATCATGTGACTCAATAGTTCTAATCATGTGATAAAAATAATTACAGTATAGTACCTCCATCTATACCTCCATTTTTAACTTAGTCATGCAAGTATTATCAATTTTGCACCAACTCCCCTAATAGTACAAGAATACGATTCAATAGTACACACATGTGAACAAATAGTTATATAAGCATGTGAATTAGTAGCAATTAATTGCTTATTTATCCGATAAATTACCCGATTTATCAATATAACCCACAGACATCAATTATCATTGGAATAGATGTCGATTTTCACTAACACAAACAATTCCAACATAATGAAACTATTTTTATCAACAATATAAATTTGAAATTTCGAAGTTTGACTTTTCTCAAAAAAGTCAACTGTTGACTTTTTGACCAAATAGTGAATCACGGAAAATTTTGTGTTTATAAACTATTTTTACTAATTTCATCGTTCCGGACTCAAATATCACGTCCGCATCTCCAAATTCAACTCCGAACACAACTTCTATTTTAATAACATTCATCATTAATATTATAACCTTGTGACCAAACCTCTCCTTGACAGAACTTCTAGACATTGTCAATATTGCAAATAATAATATGAATAACTTTGTCGTCTCAATCATTGATTTAATAATATATCATATTATGTAGATGATACTGTAACAATAATTCAATCAATAATATGAAAGATATGATGCAGCAATTACTGTAGCAATAATTGAGTATAACTGAGTGACTTCTCACGTAAGCATCAATAATCAATACTGTGTGCTACTATGCAACCACGCCAGACATCGTACTTTTTAACACCGGGTGTTTCAATAGTTAACGGTAAAACTTCTGTCGTTATTTTCATAAAGTATTTTTGTCATTTTCTCAATCCGACAATAATTCCGTTGCAGGGTCCGCCAATGATTGTATCGTCGTACGGATATTCCCCGACAAAAAGAATATTCCCCGACCAATCGAATATTATATAACAACTTGTGTACTTTGAAAAATTTATAAATATAACCCACAACTATAACATTATATCAAATCCACACCATAATATTTAAAAAAATTATTTTGAGAAAATTAAATATTTATTCATAAAATCTGGGGTCTCACATTTATATTATGTTGAAAGTCATTTGTAGCCTGTAGTGCATAGATGGACTTGGTATGATTATGACCAGGGATTATTCGGTGTAATCATGACCGTAATGTTACAAATGATGTGAAAAAAGTCCTCATTGACCCGTAGTGCATTGATGGACAGTTGTTGGCATGATCATGACCATTGATGAATACACGAATATCCTTAGCTGTGGTGCATGGATAATTTATGGTTGTGATACTAATGAATATCATTGGCCGTAGTGCAGGGATGATGTGGATTATTTATTAAGCTGAGTCTCAGCGTTAAAAGTCATGAAAAACCTTTTAAATTATAGAAAATAGTAGATTTTATTCTCTACTTGACTCTTCTAATGGATTGCTTATTCCGCTGCAGTTAAACTTGATGTTTGTTATATTTTATCAGTTTAACACTGTTGAAGGCTAATGATAATTTATTCTGCATTATCTTAGTCATAATATTTCTTACTGGGCTAGTTGAGCTCACCCTTTTTCTTTCATTATTCTCTTCAGGAAATGAGAACGTAGCAGGGACTAGTCGGGGAACAGAGTGATAGTCCAGATAATAGCATTAGTAGTCCTCACTATTCTATGAAATAGTGTGATAATAAATATAATGAGGACCCCATTGAGTTTGTATATTGTCTAGATGATAATATTTGTATTAAAACTCATAGCATATGTTTAGTCGTATTTTACACGACTGTTGTATAATTAAGTTGTATTTGAATTTTGTACCATCTATTTGGCGACTCAGAATAGGTGATGTATACCAATTTTGGGGGCGTCACAGTTGGTATCAAAGCTTAGGGATATGATCTCTGGCTAAGATGTGAGAATAGAACTAGGAAGGGAGAGACGGGGAATTTCTTCGCTAGTATGACCTACCTAAGTTTATTTGGTATTTAATTGGTCGGTCAGAATATAGGGATAATATGTTACATGTCAATTAACCTTTGTTTTATGGCAGTATCTGAAAATGACATCCGAGAATGTTGAGAATAGCAATGGAGCACAAAGTATTTGTTGATTCACCACATATCAATAATCAGGATAATGTGCATCAGGAAGGCGACAATCCTCATACAAACAACAACACTGACCAAATGATGAATGATGGATTGTTCAGAGGCTTTATGTAATTCATGCAACAGCAGGTGAGAGCGGCTCCTGTCCAAAATGTAGGTGGAAACACTAGAAACTCTCGGACGGTCACCGCTAAACTGTTCAAGGAGCTGGGACCACCGGAGTTTATTAGAGAGCCAAAACCACATAAGACCGAAGCATGGATAAAGCAGATCACCAAGATATTTGATGTCTTGGGATGCTCCGAGGAGCAAAAGGTTCCCTTTGCCGCCTTTATGTTGCGAGGAGAGGCAGATTACTGGTGGGAATCGGTAAAGCGTACTCAACATGCCGCACTGTAGATGTCTTGGGAGAAGTTCCAAGAACTATTCAACGACAAGTATTTTCCCGAAAGTATTCGTCACATAAAAGAAGTAGAGTTCATCAAGTTGGAGCAGAATAATATGACCGTATTGCAGTACGAAGCTAAGTTTGCCGAGTTATCTCGGTTTGCGTCCCACTTGGTGGATAATGAAGAGAGAATGACGCGGATGTTTTTAAGAGGTTTAAAGCCAGAGATACGTCAACATCTTATTTCTCATAAACTGTGTTTGTATTCAGATGTTGTAAATAGGGCTCAGTTAGTAGAGCGCGATAACGAGTTAACGCAACAAAAAGAGAGCAGCCGGAAAAATGATAATACCAAAGGAGAGAGCGGTCATCGGCTGCGAAAAACAAGCGTGGAGGAAATCAACGGGCGAAGTGGTAACCACTTCATGGGTAATCGAGGCCAAAACAATAGGAATGGACATTTCAAGAAGAGGAGATTCAACAATGATGGAAAGACATCAAAGACCAAAGACCGTTGTTAAGGAAGGAGAACGACCACCTATCATATGCTTCAAATGCGGAGGGACACATCATCGGTCAAATCTATGCGATGTCGTCCCAAAGCATGTTATAATTGTGGAAGAGAATGTCACTTAGCCCAATTTTATCGTTCACCAAAGACAAGTTCAATAGGGCTTGAGGCACCAAAGGCCACCCCAAAAAAGTCAAAGGCGGTAGTGCAAGGGAGAGCATTTGTTGTGACCTCCCAGAAAGTAAGGAACCCGAATGAGGTCATCACGGGTAAGCTTATCATAAACTCTAGTAAAGTCTATACTTTATTTGATACCAGTTCTACCCATTCTTTTATTTCTCGTACTTGCGCTCAACGATTAAATTTGACTCCGAAAAAATTAGACTTTGACTTATCTGTGGAAACTCCATTGGGAGAAACTTTCATTACATCCACTGTTTATAAGTCTTGTTTAGTTCAAATCGGTACCCTCACATTACCTATCGATCTTATTTCATTGAAAATACTTGCATTTAATGTGATTCTAGGGATTGATTGGATAACTACTCATCATGCTAAAATTGATTGTATTCGTAAGGTTGTTAGCTTTCATATTCCTAATCAACCTATTATGTGAATTCAAGCAACCGAACCATTAAAATCAATCACGGTCATCTCAAGCCATAAAGTTATTCGTTTATTGAAAAACGAATGTCAAGCTTTCTTAGCTCATGTCACGGATCTAAACAAAAATACGTCAGTTTTGAATGATATTTCTATTGTTAATAAATTCCCTGATGTATTCCCTGAAGAACTTCCTAGCCTAACCCCAGAGCATGAAATTAAATTTTGTATCGACCTTGAACCCGGTACGAAACCCATTTCGAAAGCCCCATATCGAATGGCTCCTATTGAACTTCAGGAGTTAAAGACCCAATTACAAGAATTGTTAGACATTGGTTTCATTCGTCCTAGTACGTCTCCTTGGGGTGCTCCTTTTCTATTCGTGAAGAAGAAAGATGGGAGTATGCGACTTTGTATTGATTATCGGGAGTTGAATCATGTCACCATCAAAAATAGGTACCCATTGCTACGTATTGGTGACCTATTTGACCAGTTTCAAAGAGCCAAATTCTTTTTAAAGACTGATCTTCGTTCCGGTTATCACCAATTGAAGATTAGAACCGATGAATTCCAAAGACGGCTTTAACTCCCAATGCGGCATTATGAATTCCTAGTCATGTCCTTTGGATTGACTAATGCTCCTCCGCCTTCATGGATATGATGAACCAGAGTATTCAAGAATATTTGGATAACTTTGTGGTCGTCTTTATTGATGACATCCTTATTTATTCCAAAAGCCGTGAAGATCATGAGCAACACTTGAGGCTGATACTCCAAAAGCTTCGTGAATACAAGCTTTATGCCAAGTTGAAGAAATGTAAGTTCTGGCTTGAAGAAGTAGCATTCCTTGGGCACGTAGTATCAAGTTATGGAATATTTGTTGACCCGACAAAGATTGAAGCAATTCAAATCTGGGAGCAACCTAAATCAGTGACCGAAGTACGTAACTTTCTCGGCTTAGTTGGTTATTATCAGAGATTCGTGGAAGGATTTTCTTGAATAGCTACTCCATTATCTCAGCTAACTCGGAAAGATACAAAGTTCGGTTGGAGCGAAGAATATGAGAAGAGTTTTCAAGAACTCAAGAGGAGACTCATTTCAAAGACCTGCTCGACAATACCATCCGGCTCGGAGGGATTTGTCATCTACAGTGATGCTTCGGGAAAAGGGTTGGGATGTGTTCTCATGCAACATGGAAAAGTCATAGCCTATGCCTCAAGACAACTCAAAGAATATGAGAGGAATTATCCTACTTATGACCTAGAGTTAGCAGCTGTTGTCTTCGCACTTAAAATTTGGAGGCATTACTTGTATGGGGAGAAGGTGGAGATCTTTACGGATCATAAAAGCCTCAAATATTTCTTCACTCAAAAGGAACTCAACATGCAACAATGACGTTAGCTTGAATCGCTGAAAGATTATGATCATACCATCCATACCATCCTCGGAAAAGCGAACGTGGTAGGCGACGCATTGAGTAGAAGATCATATGCAAGCACGAAAAGCGATATTGTCAACATAAAGGCCAATTTTGTGTGACTTGCAAAGGATGGAGATAGAGTTAAAGACTCCAGGGACCCATGTAATGATGGTGAATATACTAGTAAAACCGACTTTAATTGATAAAGTTAAAAGCGCTTTCAAGCTACTGGACACGGAGGTGATGCGTATGAGGAAGAAAGTGCAAGAAGGTGCTATGCCGGAAGCAAGAATCGATGAAGAAGGAATACTTTGAGTCAACTCCAGACTTTGTGTTCCTAATGACCCTAATTTAAAGTATAAAATCATGATGGAGGCGCAAAACACACCGTTTACAATCCATCATGGGAGTACCAAAATGTATCGTGATCTTCGTCATACATTTTGGTGGAGTAATATGAAGAGAGGGATAGCGCTGTTTATCTCAAGGTGTCTAACTTGTCAACGAGTCAAGGCGGAGCATCAAGTACCAAAAGGTCCATTGCAGCCACTTGAAATTCCAGAATGGAAGTAGGAGCACATTACCATGGATTTCGTTACCGGTCTTCCTAAGATTTCTCAAGGTATAGATGCAATTTGGGTCATTGTTGATAGATTGACCAAGTCTGCTCATTTCTTACCAATACGAGAAACTTATACACTTGAACGTCTTGCTCGTATGTATATAAACGAGATTGTAAGACTGCATGGTATGCCAGTATCCATAGTTTCTGATCGAGACCCAAGATTCACTTCACGATTTTGGGTTAGTTTGCAAAAAGCTATGGGCACGGATTTATGATTTAGTTCGGCATATCATCCTCGCATTTAAACGGACAATCGTGAGAGAACTATTCAAACTCGGAAGATTTATTAAGACTCGTGTCCTTGACTTCAAGGAATTTGGGACAAGTTCTTACCATTGGTGGAGTTTTCCTACAACAATGCTTATCAAGCAAGTATTGGCATGGCTCCATTTGAGGCGCTTTATGGAAGAAAGTGTCATTCTCCAAAGATCTTTGGGATGAGGTGGGTGAAGCAACGTTGTTGGGACCGGAGTTGGTACGTATGACTATGGAAAAGATTCAAATGATCCGACAACGTATAAAAACCTCACAAGATCGACAAAAGAGTTATGTTGATCTTCATCGAAAGGACGTGGAATTCGATATAGGAGATCATGTGTTGTTACGTGTTGCTCCATGGAAAGGAGTTATGAGATTTGGAAAGAGAGGAAAGCTCAATCCTCGATTCATCGGCCCATTTTTAATCCTCGATTGAGTAGGAACTGTGGCCTATAGACTCGCTTTACCACCAAATATGTCTCTTGTTCATAATGTTTTTCACATATCCATGTTATGTAAATATGTGAAAGACCCGAACCACATTATTGAGTTAGAACCGGACGAAATAGCGGAAGATTTGACGTATAAAGAGGTTCATGTTCAAATCTTGGATAAGAAGGAACATATTCTACGCTCCAAGGTTATACCTCAAGTCAAAGTTTTATGGAGAAACCATGATGTTGAGGAAATGACTTGGGAGTTAGAATCTGAAATGAAATTAAGGTATCTTTACCTCTTCAACATACCAAGTACGTACTCTAATTTCGAGGGCGAAATTTCATCAGAAGGGGAGGTTGTAAGACCCCAATTTTTATAAATAAAGATGAATTTTCTATAAATATCATTTTTGAATATTATGGAGTAAATTTGATAAAATGTTATAGGTGTGGGTAATATTTATAAATTTTGTAAAGTACACAAGTTGTTATATAATATTTGATTGGTCATCGAGAATATTCGTTTGAACAGGGAATGTTTGTACAATTAAGCACAATCATTAGTGGACCCTATTAACGGAATTATTGCTGGATTAAGAAAAACGACAAAAATACTTTATGAAAATAACGGCAAAAGTTTTACTGTTAACTGCTGAAACACCCGGTGTTAAAAGTACAATGAATACGCGTAGTTGCACAAAGATGTAATTACGGTATTGATTATTGATACTTACGTGAGAAGTCACTCGGCTTTGTTCAATTATTGTTACGATAATTGTCGTGATAAGATCTCACGTTATTTGATTCAATTATTGTCAATATTTTATAATCAATAATTGAGATGACAAAGTTATTAATATTATTATTTGCAATATTAACGATGTCTAGAAGTTACACAATGAGAGGTTTGGTCACCTAATTGCTGCGCCAATGGGGAGAAATCCTTATTGAAAGCCCCTCTTTCCTGCGAGCGACACAGTCGATTAATATTGTGAATTATAATAATGATGATGAGTTTTGTTTTATTAGTATTATTAATGTAATAAAACAGAAAAACTTTTTATATAAAATGTAATACTTTTATAAAGTTATCTATTTTATTAGATAATAATTAGAATATATTATATTTTATTATGCATAGTGTTTGCATAGTGCCTGCATAGTAAAATCTTTTTATATAAAACAGAATACTTTTATAAAGTTATTCGTTTTATTATATTATAAATAGAATATATTATATTTTATTGTAAACCAATATGGACCGTCCGTTTAAAGTAAATCAATTTGGACCGTTCATGCATTAGTTACTATGCAGTCCATTCTTCTATAAATATAAGCTCATTCCTTCATTATTTCTTACGAATTCACTGAAACTATAGAGAGAGTTCTTCTTCTATAATCTTGACCGTATTTCTTTAGAGTTTAAGAAAGCTTTGAGCGTAGTACAAGTTTTCTTTGAGTATATCCTCATCCTACCAGTCAAAATACTCTTCTTTACGGTAAGGGATATTATTTGTTGTACTCTTTAGGGGTATTCCTTCTTTCTTATTGGTGAAATTCTTTTGTTATTCCATTCTTTATTATTCTGTTGGAATAACCTATATACGCGGGATACCCTATACTTGGTGAAATTCTTCTGTTATTCCATTATTTATTATTCTGTTGGAACATCCTGTCGGTGCGTTTACGCATGACCTGGTTCCATTATTTATTATTCTGTTGGAATATCATGTTGGTGCGTTTACTCATGACCTGGTTCCATTATTTATTATTCTGTTGGAATATCTTGTTGGTGCATTTACGCATGACCTGGTTCCACTATTTATTATTCTGTTAGAATATCTTGTCGGTGCGTTTACGCATGACCTAGTTCCATTATTTATTATTCTGTTGGAATAACCTGTCTGTGCGGTCTATCACATGCCTGGTGATTTCTTTTATTATTCCATTCTTTATTATACTCAGTTGGTTAAAGTTTTGACTTTTATACTCCATGAAATTAGTGGAATATCCTTGATATTTGCGCTTCATCCAGTATCTTTTCATGGAAATATTCTTCTGAGCATTCTTGAGTGTTACTCTACAAAGAAGTATCATGTTGACAATTTGGACATTATTAGTTCCTGGATAAATTAATTCTTGAACTTGTTTTATTGAATTCTTATATCATTGTCATCATCCTCATGTTTATATTATGTTGAAAGTCATCATGGCTCAGTAGTGCATATATGGACTTGGTATGATTATGACCGAGGATTATTCATTGTAATCATGGCCGTAATATTATAAATGATGTGGAAAAAGTCCTCATTGACCGTAGTGCATTGATGGACAAAGTTGTTGGCATGATCATGACCATTGATGAATACACGAATATCCTTGGTTGTGGTGCATGGATAATTTGTGGTTGTGATACTAATGAATATACTTGGTCGTCAAGGTGGATGATGTGGATTATTTATTAAGCTGAGTCTCAGCGATAAAAGTCATGAAAAACCTTTAAATCATAGAAGATAGTAGATTTTATTCTCTACTTGACTCTTCTAATGGATTACTTGTTCCGCTGCAGTTAAACTTGATGTTTGTTATATTTTATCAATTTAACACTGTTGAAGGCTAATGATAATTTATTCTGCATTATCTTAGTCATAATATTTTTTACTGGGCTAGTTGAGCTCACCCTTTTGCTTTCATTGTTCTCTTCAGGAAATGAGAACGTAACAAGGACTAGTCGGGGAATAGAGTGATGGTCCAGATAATAGCATTAGTAGTCCTCACTATTCTATGAAATAGTGTGATAATAAATGTAATGAGGACCCCATTGAGTTTATATATTGTCTAGATGACAATATTTGTATTAAAACTCATAGCATATGTTTAGTCGTATTTTACACGACTGTTGTATAATTAAGTTATTTTTAAATTTTGTACCATGTATTTGGCGACTCAGAATAGGTGATGTATACAGATTTTGGGGGCTTCACAACTCGGCCACTTTACCCTATGATGTTGGAGTTGCCGAACCTCTAGTTGTCTTTCATTCGTAAGATATAATCAATCGTAGCCATCCAATTGCTTCTTACCATCTCCGTCGGCGCAATCGTCGTTTCCGTCCCACCCATCACCACTTTCTTTAATATCTCTTCGATATATATACATAGAAAGAATACGATTGAATAAAAAAGAAGGGTGATGACTAACTGTTGTTATAGATAAGGAGAGAGAGAAGAAGTCATGGGTATAACTAATCCCTAAATTAAAGAATTTTAATTGAATACTAATTTTCTAAATTAAGGAATCCTAATTGCACTACTATTGTAAATAAATATGGAAGTATATTAGTTGTGAAAATATTTTATGAGTGCACTATTGTTGTAATTATTTTTAAAAATGTAAAAGACTATCTAATTCATCCTTAAATCTAGTTTGCAAACTTGTTATATGAAAAATTAAGTCACAAGAATTCCCCGTCTCTCCCCTCCTAGTTCTATTCTCACATCTTAGCCAGAGATCATATCCCTAAGCTTTGATACCAACTGTGACATACATCACCTATTTTGAGTTGCCAAATATATGGTACAGAATACAAATACAATCTTTAATATGCAACAAGAGAGCTGTGAGTTTCAATACAAATACCGCTTCTAGACAATATCCACTCTCGAAATAAGTCCTCATTACATTTATTGTCACACTATTTAATGTAATAGTGAGAACTACTAATACTATCATCCGATCCATCACTCCGCTCCCCGACTCGTCCCAAATTTATATTCTCATTTTCCAAGAGAACAAAGGAAAGAAAGAAAGGGTGAGCTCAACTAGCCCAAAGAAGAAATATTATGACTAAGATAATGCGTAATAAATTATCATTAGCCTTAAACAAAGGTTAAACCGATACAATATAACAAACATCAAGTTTAATCAGCAGAAACAAGCAATCCATTAAAAGAGTCAAGAGAGAATAAAATCTACTATCTTTTATGATTTAAAAGGTTTTTCATCATTATTATCACGAGACTCACCTAATAAAAAATCCACATCATCGAATCACCCCCACTACGACCAAGTATATTCTTTAGTATCACGACCACAAATTATCCATGCACTACTGCCAAGGACATTCGTATATTCATTAATGGTCATGATCATGCCAACAACACCATCATCAATGTACTACGGCCAATGAGGATTTTACCACATCATTTATAAAATTACTACCATGAGTACAATCAATAATCCTCGGTCATAATCATACCAAGTCCATCTATGCACTTACAAAGCCACATACGACTTTCAAAAAAATATAAACATGAGGATGATGACAATGATATAAGAATTTAATAAAACAAGTTCAAGAATTAATTTATTCAGAACTAATAACGTCCAAATTAGAATATGATACTTTGCTTTGTGCAAAGAAAATTCAAGAATGCTCGTAAGAATATTTCCATAAAAGATAATCGGATGAAGCGCAAAATATCAAGAATATTCCACTAATTTCATAGAGTATGGAAGTCAAAACTTTAACCAACCGAGTATAATAAGGAATGGAATAACAAAAGAAATCACCGGACATGCGATAGACCGCATGACAGCAAAAGTTATTCCAATGTAATAATAATTAATTCTAACCCAGTCCCAAGCATAAAACGCATGCAGAACAAGATATTCTAACAGTAATAATAAAGATGAAATCGAGGTCCAAATAGAAACGCATGCATGTGGATATTCCAACGAGAATAATAAAGACGAAATCAAGTCCCACAGAAAAACGCATGCATGTGATATTCCAATAGAATAATAAAGACGGAATCAGTCCTACGTAAATGCAAAAACAGATATTCCAAATGTAATAATAAAGAATGGAATAATGTAAGAATTTCACCAAGTATAGGGTAGCTCATAGTATACATGTTATTCCAATGTAATAATAAATAATGGAATAATGTAAGTTCTCTTCATGATTACAAAAAGAAATAATACCCATTACCGTAAAAAACTGGATATAGGAAAAGAAAGTTAACAGACTTCTTCTTCTTTCTCTATAATTTTCTCTCTCTAGAGTTTCAAAAATTAAGTAAGAAATAATGAAAGAATGAGCTTCTATTTATAGGAGAATGGAAAGGATACTATGCAATAAAATATTCTAATAAAATAAAACTTTTAAATAAAATATTATATATATTATACATATATATATCACATGCTTCTTTCTTAAATTCACGGGATTCAATCCCATGATATTACTTGCTCCATCAGACAAATGTTACATAATATATATATATATAATACCTGCCATTTACGGCAATGAGGATATGGCATATTACCAAGTTTAGATTCCATATAACATAAGTCAAGTTTATCATATACAATGAAACCAACTTTTACAAGAAATAAGCAACCAAGTCATTATACCATTAATATAATATATACTTATATAACACACCCGTGAATCCCCCCACCAAAACCCACTTGAAAGCTTCCAACCCTATATATATATATATATATATATATATATATATATATATATATATATATATATATATATATATATATATATATATTCATAACACACTATTTTAAAAAAATAAGTAGGTGGGGGTCCAAAAATAAGCAAAACTGAGTGACTTCTCACGTAATCATCAATAATCAATACCGTGTGCTACTATGCAACCACGCGTATTCTCATGCTTTTAACACCGGGTGTTTCAATGCTTAACTGTACAACTTCCACGTTTATTTTCATAAAGTATTTTTGTCATTTTCTCAATCCGATAATAATTCTGTTGTGGGGTCTACCAATGATTGTGCCGTTGTACGAATATTCCCTGTTAAAACGAATATTCCCCGATCAATCGAATATTATATAACAACTTGCGTACTTTGCAAAATTTATAAATATTACCCACAACTATAACATTATATCAAATTTACTTCATAATATTCAAACATAATATTTATAGAAAATTCATCTTTATTTATAAAAGTTGGGGTCTTACATACCTAGTGTAACATGAAACCCTTGTTGTCTTAAGATTCTAAATTCAAGAGCAGTAGCATATAAATCCTTTTTCTTACGCGTAGGCATAGCACTTGTATAATTATCACTATAAATGCATTCCAAAGATTTTCTTAATCTCAACTTCAAAGTGATGAGATATGCCTAATCTTTAATGAGCTCATTCCCGAGTTTTTTAAGACTCGAGCAAATTTTCTCAAGTGTTCCCCTTTATAGAAATTAAACAAAAAATTAAATAAATTATCAACTAATTAATTTTATTAAAATTATAAGAATTTACAAAAGATAAGGAAGAACACTTTGGGGCCTCATTAAAACCTTGTTTGGGGAAACCCCAATAGGACAAAACCCTAAACGAAGAAAAAAAAGTATCCCGAATTGTAAACATTGCATTAAAAAACGAAAACTACATATTTAAGTCTACATGCTTCCTCCCGAATCTCCATAAACATTTCTTGATTTGATCAATCTTCTTTTCATCCTCACAATTAATCAAAGCAAAGAATCATCACATGTACCTACAAAAAAAATAGTAATGAATTCTGAACTACGAAACATCATTTACAATGTCTTCTTGTTGCACTTTTAGATACAAAATCATCAATTATACTATCATATTTAATGTTTTCTAACATATCCTTTTCAATGCATAATATCGTTAATCCATTTAGCCTATCTTGAGTCATAGTGGTCCGCAAGTAAGATTTCAATAATTTTAATTTAGAAAAACTTCTTTCAACAGATGACACAGTCACAGGTATAGACGTATAGTCAATAATACCCTATAAGAAACCATTATATTAGGAAACATATCCACACTCTTTACAAACTCAAGAATTTTAATGGATGTCCATGATTTATCTGTTTACATGCTTCTTTTGGTAACATCACTTAAATAACACCTCGTAATTCTCAAAATAAGTCTCTTGCATCAACATCGTAAACATCACCATGTTTTAAAGCATTTTCAAGATTCACACAAGAACTTTTCAATTCACACAAGAACTTTTGTGGAACAACTGTGGGCTGGCTTCTCAACTTTGTTCTCCTTCGTCCCTTCTTCTTCTATACGGTTTAGGACTTTGTTTATGTTTAGTGCATTTTAAAGTAAAAAAAATCTAAAAATTATAAATACATTTAAAAGTAGTATTTGTTTATTTAAAACGCGATTTATTTATTTACCTCGCTCGTACACGCATTTTGCAGTGTGTTTGGTCACAAACTCTAACAATTCCTTAAAATTACTACCAAAATTAATAATGAACCTTAATTTTTTAAAATATAATTATAAATTTTAAAAATCAAAATAAGTAGAAAATTATTTATTATTAATACAAACACCTATAACAATTGTAAACTAACAATAAAATATCAATAATAATTATATTTGTTATTTTCAAAACTTAAACGAAAGTATATTACTTTTTTTTCTTCCAAAAAAATTAAATTAATTTCAACAAGTCTAAATGTATCTTAATTTTGGAACGAAAATTAATTCATAACAAATAAAGAAAAAGGGGTTCCATCATTCTTAATAAGAAATTAAATAATAGTCTTAAATATAAAAGAATGTAATTATATATATACAAATAAAATACAAGCTATGATAAAATTGATCATTTTTATTTATTTATTAAAGACTAGTGATTTCTTTCATATTTTTATTTAGAATTTATTTGTTTATTTTAATTACACTTGTTGCGTCAACATAGAAACATCACTTTATTTTTAAAAAATTGGGCCCCCTTCAGCTTTGGGTCCAGGGTTGTAGCCTGGGCCAAGGCCGGCTCTGATCTTTGACATATTTCAATCAACTCCATTTTATCTAGCGGCTCCTCCACTCTTTCAAGCATCATCCTCGCGTCTTCTTTCAGTCTATCAGCTCTCATGTCTGTATGTCCCTGCATGGTACGTAAGATTAAAGTTTGTATATGAATTAATTTTTGTATATATTCATAACAGATATTGCTATGCTACTATTTAGAGAAACTCATCTCGATCTGGCTTTTATTAAGGAAAAATAGATTGTCAAACTGAAAAAATAAAAACAAACAGAAAAAGTGTGTACTTATCCGCTATAGACGGTCAGATATCCAATATTTATTATGAATGAATACCATATAGAGAGAGAGAGAGTAAAACCCCTATTTAGGAATACTCTATATAAAAATAACCTCTACAATATTATAAAAAAAATTGGTCCTAATTTGGGCCACTTATAAACAGGAATAACCTCTAAATTGTAATATGTTATATACTTTTTAAGTCTCGTATTAAGAAACTATACCTCTATATAGTTATAATTTCTATATATATATATATATATATATATATTAGAGAGACAATATTAATTTTAAAAGACTACATTTTCTATAAAAGACTACATTTCTTATAAAGAAACTATATTTTCCTATAAAAGATTATATTTCCTATAAAGGACTACATTTTTCTATAAAAAAACTATATTTCTTATAAAAGATCACATTTTCCTATAAAAGACTACTTTGCATAAATATTTTTTGAATAATAATTATTAGGGAGTTCTTATTGATATTTTTGTTAAAGTGGATATTTTTGAGTGTTCGGAAAATATTTTGTACCAATACCTCTATTTAGTAATAATCTCTCAATTAGAATACAAATAATTTGATCTCAAATTTATTCCTAAATAGAGGTTTTACTGTATAACCATGCAGGTAAGAGCTAGTAATATTGTACAATTAATCGTGCAATATATATATCGCTAAAGGTAATGCATTTAAAATATTAGTATTATTACCCCATGGTTGCTTACTTTTGTAAGTGATTGCAAGTAATCATATATCCAAATGGGAGGATGATAGTTTGCAACTCGCGTTGTTATGGTTGGATCACTAGATCCAGCAAAAACTATACGTTTGGCTGTTTTTGAGACCTTGGAAAGATGGATTGAAGAAAAAATGCAAAGAGCCATTGGATTTAAAGTTATGTCCTTCAATGTTACTTAAAATAGTTTCTTCATTCACTTGAAGAGAACGTTGTATTCACCTTAATACTACAACTTAAGTTGGTCTTTATATATATATAGGGATTCCATTCACAGTAATCGATTGTTGGGGGGCAACTAGACCTGGCAATATAGTTGGTTAACTGTCGCGTCAACCCATATTAACTGGAACCAAATGGGTTGGTTAACTGTTTTTATTTATTTGGGTTGATTAAAGTTTGGAACTATATTTTTAAAAAGAAATATAGTTCCAACCCGGTTAACCATTTTTCGACCCATATTTTAATCCAAATCCAAATCAAAAGTTTTTTTCATCCATATTTACATATTTAAGAAGCTCAACCACCCACCCCCACACCACCCCACCCCAAGTCACGCCACGCCACGCCACGCACCCACGCCACCCCACCAAAAAAAAATATTATGTGATTATGTATACACCCCTTACCCCCCACACCACACCACATACCCACTCACACCCTCTAAAAAATAATATTATGTGATTATGTATACACCCCTTACCACCACCCTCCACCCCCACCCCACCCCACCCCACCCCTCACCCCACCCCCACCCCGCCCCCACCCCATCCAAAAAAATAATATTATGTAATTATGTATACACCCCTTACCACCACCCCCCCCCCACCCCACGTCATCCACACCTGAAAAAAATAATATTATGTGATTATGTATACACCTCTTGTAAGACCCCAAATTATTAATAAATGAAATTTATTTTCCTCTATTTATTATTTTGAAATAGTAAGGGTTTATTTGATTAATGTGGATAGTTATGGGTAAAATACGCAAATATTTCGAATAAGCAAGTGGTTATAAAATATTTATTATTGTCGGAGAATATTCGTTTGGTCGTGGAATATTCGTGATCGCTCGAGAATATTCGTATGCACGACGCAGCCTTTTTGTGGACCCCATAACGGAAAGCGATTGGATGAAGAAAACGACAAATATAAGTTGTTTATAAATAACGACATAGTTGTTACCGTTAATACTGTTGGAATACCCGGTGGTTAAAACACATTAATACGCGTTGTTGAACAAGAAGACACTAGATATTGCACCAATTATTGATTCTTACGTAAGAAGGCACTACTCAATAATTGTTACGATGAATTACTGCTCAAAGATTTTATTTTATTGATTCAATAATTGTTACATTGATATTTTATATTACTGTTGTTTCAATAAATTGTCATTACACAGTATTTTCCATTATCGGAGCAATAATTCATATTATCTGAAAAATATTATTGGATAACATTATTGGCAATGTCTAGAAAATTCTGTCTAAGAAGAGGTTTGGTCACCTAATTGCGCGCCAGTAAGGAGAGATCCTTATTGGAAAGCCCCTCTTCTCTGGGAACTACCGGTTGCAAAAGATCGTGATTCTGTAATATTATTTGTGAATAATTAATTATTGATTTATATGATGAGGAAAATATTGATTTTATGTGGATATAGATGGAGAAAATTTTTAATGTGACAATTATTGAAAATTAATATTTTATCTTTTTCTGATAAAATAATTCATTTAAATATATTATTTTAATAATATATTAACGGTGATATTTTTATAATGAATGTGGGATATATGAGTATATGTGGAGGAAGAGTATTTTTTTGGCATTAAATGTTTAACACATATTTTGTGTGTTGGTGGACACAATTATTGACCAAAATTTGATTATAGCCTGTAAAATCGTCCGTTTGTGGATTTCGGTCAATTTCTGTTTGGAATTTAGAAAAACTTTCTTCTGCAAAGTTGTAGAGAAATGAATTTTCTATAAAAATTCATGAGATTTGAATTTTCTGATAAAAGGGCTATTTATTATGAATTATTGAAGTTCTGAAGCTCCGAAATAATTGATTTTTGGAAGTTTAAAATATTTAAAATAGAAAACGCTTTTCTTTTTTTGTGGGCAGCGGTAGTAGCATGTGCAAGATAAGTTTGAAATCAAGTTGTCAAAATGTGCGTAGAGAATTTGTAATATATATAATATTATTATATTAAATTTTCTACTTTGGTGTTCTAAGCATTTTCCTATAAATAGGGTGCTTAGGTTAGAATTGAAAATCACACCGTAAATCAAGTTTTCTCTCTATATTATCGAGCGTATTCTTGTGAGTATTTTGAGTATACTTTGAGTATTGTTATACGGTGCAAGTTCAAGTCATAGCCTATATCCGGTGTTTCAACTAGAAGTACTGTCTTTCGAGGTAAGGGATGTTAGTTTATTCGAAAATGATATTATTTCTTCAATATCATTATGCCGAAATATTGGTTGGAAATTTTTTATCAAATTTAGAACTTTTCATGTCTGGGTTACTATTCATGAGTTACTATTCACGAGTTACTATTCATGAGTTACTATTCATGAGTTACTATTTACGAGTACTATTCACGAAGCGTGATGATGTTTTTTGTGAAATTTCTATCTTTTGGTGTCGGAGTTACTATTCACGTATACGGCACTATTCACGTATACGGCACTATTCACCGAAAAATGAAATTTCTTCTTTTTGTCCAAAATATCTATTCTGGATACTAGCTTTGATTTTATCCATGTTTTGATCATTCTTGAATTTTACTCCACTCTGATTACTTATGAAGTATTTTTGAACTTGGATTGTTTAAAATACAAATCCTTAATATTTGTTCTTTTGTTTCAATCGGATTCGCTTTCCTTTAAAATATTTTTCATCATCCTCACCCTAAATGATGATATTATCGAATATCTTTGGCACCAGAGTGCAAAGATGAATGATTTCTTGATGAATATCTTTGGCCCGTAGTGCAAAGATGAAATGTGTGTTGAGATGAACATGACCTCATCGATTAATATCTTTGGCCCGTAGTGCAAAGATGAATAGGTGTTTAGATGAACATGACCAATCGATGAATATCTTTGGCCTCAGTAGTAGTAAAAGATGAATATTTGATTCGAGATATATATTGATTGATGTTACAGAATAAAATATCGACGATGAACTTTTAAATTCATATATAGAAGATAGTAGTTTGCATTCTCTACTTAACTCTTCTAATGAATTATTATTTCATTGCGAAGATTGATTTAAAACTGTTGTCTATTGTATTCTATTAGATTTTTTCTGTTGGAGACTAACGATAATTTGTTGTATATTATCTTAGTCATAATATTCTTTTTTATGGGCTAGTTGAGCTCACCCTTTTCCTTTTTGTTCCATTTTTCTTCTCGGAGGCGAGAATGTAAAGCGAGTACAGTCGGGGTATGGAATGATGGTTATAGAGAAAGTTGTTTAGTAGTCCTCACCATTTTGTAAAATAATGTATAAATAATTGTGATGAGGATTTATTTGGGTATGTATATTGTCTAGAAGACAATAATTGTATTTAAACTCACAAAGATATATGTTGTCGTATTTTGCACGACAAATGTATTAATAAAGTTGTAGTTATTTCGCATCCATGTATTTGGCGACTCGAGAATGGGTTGGATGAAATGGACCTATTTTGGGGACGCCACGGTTGTCCATCAATGCACTACACGGCCAATGAGGACTTTTACCACGTCATTTGTAACATTACTACCATGATTATACCGAATAATCCTCGGTCATAATCGTATTCAAGTCCATCTATGCACTCATGAAGCCACGATGACTTTCAACAAAATATAAATATGAGGATGATGACAATGATATAAGAATTTAATAAAACAAGTTCAAGAATTAATTTAACCAAGAACTAATAACATCTCATTTACTCGTAACTAGATTATTTTCATAAATAATACCAAATTAGTCCCAAAAATTATTCTTTTTTGGGATTAAGCATAATATAGTCCCATATTGAACATATATTTTTCTTGACATTTTTAAAATTCATTTACTATTTTAAAAAAATTAATTTTTAATTAATTCCTTAAGAAATTAGCTACCTCAAGTTTAACTCCAAAAATTCTCAAATCTTGGCAGAATCTTACACATGTTAACGTGAGCTTCCAGTTTAAATTTCATGGTCATCGGAATTATAGAACTCCGGTTATAGCATTTTTTGTCGGAAAAACCTAAATATTGAAATGGTCATAACTTGCTCATTTTAAGTCAGAATGAGCTCATTTTTGGAGAGGAGGTACTTTATACCATATACTTTCATGTCCCAAGAGGCCAGAATTTTTCTCACAAATTAAGTGGCCGAAACAGCCCTTTTAAAATCATGGTAGCAACCTTTTTTATATTTTGCAGTTTTTCGTACTTTGCTAAAATCAATCCACACAAAAATCTACAACATCTTTTCTAGTGATTCCACTTGGATAAGTTACAAAACTCATAGACCTAACTCTAGAACTTGACCACACTCAAAAATTCAAAATATAATAGGAGATATGGTCAATTGAATTTCATGTTCCATTTTCACCAAAATCTAATTTTTCAACCCTTTATGATTTCTAATAAACTTTCATGTTTTCACATAATAACCAACATAACTCATCATAACACTTACATTTACTAATACTTCATATACCCATGATTTTCATCAGTCCAAAGTTTTTATTATGACTCTCATCATAATCAACATAAACAGAACATTTCCACAATTTAATAAGGAATGAAATACAAAGGATCATTCACTATGCATGTGGTAATCCACATAGACAGGTTATTCCAACAGAATAATAAAGAATGGAATAACAGAAGGATTCACCATGCATGCGATAGAGACCGCAAAGACAAAGTTATTCCCAACATAATAATAAAGAGCGGAACCAGTCCCAAGCGTAAAACGCATTGATGTGATATATTCAAATGTAATAATAAAAGACGGAACCAGTCCTGCCGTAAAATGCATGAGCGAGATATTCTAACGAATAATAAAGAATGGAATAACAACAAATCACCATGCAGCGATAGATCGCACAGACGTGTTATTCCAATGTAATAATTAATGGAACCAGTCAAAGTAATACACGCATTCCGACAAGATATTCCGACAGAATAATAAAGAACGGAATATTAGTAAATCATGTGACTCAATAGTTCTAATCATGTGATAAAAACAATTACAGTATACTACCTCCATCTATACCTCCATTTTTAACTTAGTCATGCAAGTATTATCAATCTTTCACCAACTCTCCTAATAGTAGCAAGAATGTGAATCAATAGTACACACATGTGAACAAATAGTTATAATCATGTGAATTAATAGCAATCAATTGCTCATTTATTCGGTTAATTACCCAACTGGTCAATATAACTTCCAGACATCAATTATTATCGAAATAATTATCGATTTCCAATAACACTAATAATCCCAACACAATGAAACTATCAATTTCATCTTTAATCAACACAACTTATTCATCATTAATATTATAACTCGCAATATTTTATAACAACTTGCATACTTTGCAAAATTTTCACATAACACCCTTAACTTTAAACTTTTATCAATTTAACTATTTACCAAAATAGAAAAATTGAATACTTTTATTCCATAAAATTCGGGGTCTCACAATATGATGACAATATTATAAGCATTAATCAAACTAAATCAAGGATAAATATTAAAGACTTTAAATTTATCCAGACATTATCAATTACTTAATAAAATCATAATCTAATACTGTTAATACTATAACAATATTTTAATCACTTCTTAAACTTATAAATAATTACATTTAATTGCTTACATTTTTCCAAATAATGCATTTAATCATTCAAAAATGTCATACTCATAAGATTTCATTACCAATGATCAAATTACTCATCAAAAATCTGCACATACCTTAAATAGGATTCCCAAGGCATAAAATTCTATTTACCAATTCTTCAACTTCACATAACATATTTAACTCATATGTTCGTAACTAATATCCACTCTCAATGGAGTCCTCATTACATTTATTATCACACTATTTCACAGAATAGTGAGGACTACTAATGCACCATCTAGGACCATCACTCTGTTCCCCGACTATTCCCAATACCACGCTTCTCATTTCACTAATAGAATGAAGAAAGAAAAGGTGAGCTCAACTAGCCCAGTAAGAAATATTATGACTAAGAAAATGCAGAATAATTTATCGTTAGCCTTCAACAGTGTTAAACTGATAAAATATAATAACTATCAAGTTTAACTGCAGCGGAACAAGCAATCCATTAGAAGAGTCAAGTAAGGAATAAAATCTACTATTTTCTATGATTTAAAAGGTTTTTCATCACTTTTATCGCTGGGACTCATCTTAATAAATAATCCATATCATCGAATCACCCCTGCACTACGGCCAAGGATATTCTTTAGTATCACGACCACGAATTATCCATGCACTACGGCTAAAGATAATCATGTTTTCATCAACGGTCTTGATCATGCCATAAAATAATTCATCTTTGCACTACGGCCAAAGAGAATCCATAGCCATAATCATACCAAAAACAGTCCATCAATGCACTACGGGCCAATGAGGACTTTTTCTACATCATTTGTAACATTACGGTTATGATTATACGAGAATAATCCTCGGTCATAATCATACCAAGTCCATCTATGCACTACAAAACATACATATAACTTTCAACAAAATATAAACATGAGGATGATGACAATGATATAAGAATTCAATAAAACAAGTTCAAGAATTAATTTATCTAGGGCCGATAACGTCCCAAATTGTCAACATGTTATTGCTTTGTAGAGTAAAATTCAAGAATGCTTAGAAGAATATTTCCATGAAAAGATATTGGATGAAGCGCAAAAATATCAAGGATATTTCACTAATTTCATGGAGTATAGAAGTCAAAGTTTTAACCAACCGAGTATAATAAAGAATAGAATAACAAAAGAAATCACCATGCATGCGATAGACCACACGAGCGAAAGTTATTCCAATGTAATAATAAATAATCTAACCAGTCCCATAAAACGCATGCATGTGATATTCCAAATGTAATAATAAATAATCTAACCGGGTGTCCCAAGTAAAACGCATGAGATGTGATATTCCAATGTAATAATAAAGAATGGAATATTAGAAGAATTTCATCATATATGCAAGATGCGTTGCATGACAAAGTTATTCCAACATAATAATAAAGAATGGAATAATGAAGAATTTCACCAAGTATAGGGTAGCACGTATACAAAAGTTATTCCAATGTAATAATAAAGAATGGAATAACAGAAGTTCTCTTCATAAATAAGAAAGAAAGAGTACCCCTTACGAGTACAACAAATAATATTCCCTACGAGTACAACAAATAATATTTCCTACCTGAAAAAAACTGGATGCTGGAATAGTAAGGTAGCAGACTTCTCTTCTTCTTTCTCTCTATAATTTCTCTCTATAATAATTGCTCTAAAGCTTTTGTGAATTGGTGAGAAATGAAGGAAGAATGAGCTTCTATTTATAGGAAAATATAGTTTCGATAATTGCACGCTTTGGGGCTCAAAATATTACAAAGATAATACCTTCCTCTTTTTCTTCATTTTTAATTTAGTCCTGCAAGTATTATCAAACTTGCACCAACTCCCCTAATAGTAAATAATGTGAATCAATAGTAAATCATGTGACTCAATAGTTCTAATCATGTGATAAAAATAATTACAAAGATAAGACCTCCATCTATACCTCCATTTTTAACTTAGTCATGCAAGTATTATCAATTTTGCACCAACTCCCCTAATAGTACAAGAATATGATTCAATAGTACACACATGTGAACAAATAGTTATATAAGCATGTGAATTAATAGCAATTAATTGCTTATTTATCCGATAAATTACCCGTTTATCAATATAACCCCCAGACATCAATTATCATCGGAATAGATGTCGATTTTCACTAACACAAACAATTCCAACATAATGAAACTATTTTTATCAACAATATAAATTTGAAATTTCAAAGTTTGACTTTTCTCAAAAAAGTCAACTGTTGACTTTTTGACCAAATAGTGAATCACGGAAAATTTTGTGTTTATAAACTATTTTTACTAATTTCATCGTTCCGGACTCAAATATCACGTCCGCATCTCCAAATTCAACTCCGAACACAAGTTCTATTTTAATAACATTCATCATTAATATTATAACTCACAATATTTAACAACCAGGTCGTTTCCAGGAAAGAGGGGGCTTTCCGATAAGGATTTCTCTTTATCAAGCGCCAATTAGGTGACCAAACCTCTCCTCGATGTAACTTCTAGACATTGTCAATATTGCAAATAATAATATGAATAATTTTGTCGTCTCAATCATTGATTTAATAATATATCATATTATGCAGATGATACTGTAACAATAATTCAATCAATAATATGAAAGATATGCTTTAAAGAATTATCAGTAGCAATAATTTAGTATAACCGAAAGTGACTTCTCACGTAAGCATCAATAATCAATACCGTAAAGCTACTATGCAACCACGCCAGACATCGCATTTTTTAACACCGTGTTTTTATAGTTAACGGTAAAACTTCCGCCGTTATTTTCATAAAGTATTTTTTGTCATTTTCTCAATCCGATAATAATTCCGTTCATGGGGTCCGCTTAATGATTGTATCGTCGCATTTGATATTCCCCGACAAAAAGAATATTCCCCGACCATCGAATATTATATAACAACTTGTGTACTTTGCAAAATTTATAAATATAACCCACAACTAAAACACTATATCAAATCCACACCATAATATTTAAAAAAAATATTTTGAGAAAATTAAATATTTATTCATAAAATCTGGGGTCTCACATTTATATTATGTTGAAAGTCATCTGTGGCCTATAGTGCATAGATGGACTTGGTATGATTATGACCAGGGATTATTCGGTGTAATCATGACCGTAATGTTACAAATGATGTGAAAAAAGTCCTCAGTGACCCGTAGTGCATTGATGGACAGTTGTTGGCATGATCATGACCATTGATGAATACACGAATATCCTTAGCTGTGGTACATGGATAATTTATGGTTGTGATACTAATGAATATCATTGGCCGTAGTGCAGGGATGATGTGGATTATTTATTAAGCTGAGTCTCAGCGTTAAAAGTTATGAAAAACCTTTTAAATTATAGAAAATAGTAGATTTTATTCTTTACTTGACTCTTCTAATGGATTGCTTATTCCGCTGCAGTTAAACTTGATGTTTGTTATATTTTATCAGTTTAACACTGTTGAAGGCTAATGATAATTTATTCTGCATTATCTTAGTCATAATATTTCTTACTGGGCTAGTTGAGCTCACCCTTTTCTTTCATTATTCTCTTCGTGAAATGAGAACGCGAGGGACTAGTCGGGGAACAGGTGATAGTCCGTATAATAGCATTAGTAGTCCTCACTATTCTATGAAATAGTGTGATAATAAATGTAATGAGGACCCCATTGAGTTTGTATATTGTCTAGATGATAATATTTGTATTAAAACTCATAAAGATATGTTTAGTCGTATTTTACACGAATCGTTGTATAATTAAGTTGTATTTGAATTTTGTACCATCTATTTGGCGACTCGTATTAGGTGATGTATACCAATTTTGGGGCGCCACAATTGGTATCAAAGCTTAGGGATATGATCTTTGGCTAAGATGTGAGAATAGAACTAGGAAGGAGAGACGGGAATTTCTTCGCTAGTATGACCTACCTAAGTTTATTTGGTATTTAATTGGTCGGTCAGAATATAGGGATAATATGTTACATGTCAATTAACCTTTATTTTATGGCAAGATCTAAAATGACATTCGAGAATGTTGAGAATAGCAATGGAGCACAAAGTAGTTGATTCACCACATATCAATAATCGTGATAATGTGCATCGTGAAGGCGATAATCCTCATACAAACAACAACACCGACCAAATGATGAATGATGGATTGTTCGGAGGCTTTATGCAATTCATGCAACAAAGAAAAGAGTGAGAGCGGCTCTCATCCAAAATGTAGGTGGAAACACTAGAAACTCTCGACTTGGCCACCGCTAAACCGCTTCAAGGAGCTGGGACCACCGGAGTTTATTAGAGAGCCAAAACCACTTAAGACGGAAGCATGGATAAAGCGGATCACCAATATATTTGATGTCTTGGGATGCTCCGAGGAGCAAAAGGTTCCTTTGCACGCCTTTATGTTGCGAGGAGAGGCAGACATCGGTGGGAATCCAGAAGCGTACTCATGCCGCATCAAGATGTCTTGGGAGAAGTTCCAAGAACTATTCAACGACAAGTATTTTCCCAAAAGTATTCGTCACATAAAAGAAGTAGAGTTCATCAAGTTGGAGCAGAATAATATGACTGTATTGTAGTACGAAGCTAAGTTTGCCGAGTTATCTCGGTTTGCGTCCCACTTGGTGGATAATGAAGAGAGAATGACGCGGATGTTTTTAAGAGGTTTAAAGCCAGAGATACGTCAACATCTTATTTCTCATAAACTATGTTTGTATTCAGATGTTGTAAATAGGGCTCAGTTAGTAAAGCGCGATAACGAGTTAACGCAACAAAAAGAGAGCAGCCAAAAAAATGATAATACCAGTGAGAGCAGTCATCGAAGCGGTGAAAACAAGCATGGAGGAAATCAACAGGCCAGAAGTGATAACCACTTCGGTGGTAATCAGGGCCAAAACAATAGGAATGGACATTTCAAGAAGAGGAGATTCAACAATGATGGAAAGACATCAGCACCAACACCCGTTGTTAAGGAAGGAGAACGACCACCTATCATATGCTTCAAATGCGGAGGGGAGGGACACATCAGTCCAAACTGCGCGATGTCGTCCAAAGCATGTTATAATTGTGGAAGAGAATGTCACTTAGCCCGATTTTATCGTTCACCAAAGACAAGTTCAGCTAGGACGGAGGCACCAAAGGCCACCCCAAAAAAGTCAAAGGCGGTAGTGCAAGGGAGAGAATTTGTTGTGACCTCCCAGAAAGTAAGGAACCCGAATGAGGTCATCACGGGTAAGCTTATCATAAACTCTAGCAAAGTCTATACTTTATTTGATACCGGCTTCTACCCATTCTTTTATTTCTCGTATTTATACCAACGATTAAATTTGACTCAAAAAAATTAGACTTTGACTTATCTCGTGGAAACTCCGTTGGGAGAAACTTTCATTACATTCACCGCTTATAAGTCTTGTTTAGTTCAAATCGGTACCCTCACATTACCTATCGATCTTATTTCATTGAAAATACTTGCATTTAATGTGATTCTAGGGATTGATTGGATAACTACTCATCATGCTAAAATTGATTGTTTTCGTAAGGTTGTTAGCTTTCATATTCCTAATCAACCTATTATGTGAATTCAAGCAACCGAACCATTAAAATCAATCACGGTCATCTCAAGCCATAAAGTTATTCGTTTATTAAAAAACGAATGTCAAGCTTTCTTAGCTAATGTCACGGATCTAAACAAAAATACGTCAGTTTTGAATGATATTTCTATTGTTAATAAATTCCCTGACGTATTCCCTGAAGAACTTCCTAGCCTACCCCCAGAGCGTGAAATTAAATTTTGTATCGACCTTGAACCCTGTGATGACGAAACCCATTTCAAAGCCCCATATCGAATGGCTCCTATTGAACTTCGTGAGTTAAAGACCCAATTGCAAGAATTGTTAGACATTGGTTTCATTCGTCCTAGTACGTCTCCTTGGGGTGCTCCTGTTCTATTCGTGAAGAAGAAAGATGGGAGTATTCAACTTTGTATTGATTATCGGGAGTTGAATCATGTCACCATCAAAAATAGGTACCCATTGCTACGTATTGGTGACCTGTTTGACCAGTTTCAAAGAGCCAAATTCTTTTTAAAGACTGATCTTCGTTCCGGTTATCACCAATTGAAGATTAGAACCGATGAATTCCAAAGATGGCTTTCAGAACTCGGTACGGGCATTATGAATTCCTAGTCATGTCCTTTGGATTGATTAATGCTCCTGCTGCCTTCATGGATATGATGAACCGAGTATTCAAGGAATATTTGGATAACTTTGTGGTCGTCTTTATTGATGACATCCTTATTTATTCCAAAAGCCGTGAAGATCATGAGCAACACTTGAGGCTGATACTCCAAAAGCTTCGTGAATACAAGCTTTATGCCAAGTTGAAGAAATGTAAGTTCTGGCTTGAAGAAGTAGCATTCCTTGGGCACGTAGTATCAAGTTATGGAATATTTGTTGACCCGACAAAGATTGAAGCAATTCAAATTTGGGAGCAACCTAAATCAGTGACCGAAGTACGTAACTTTCTCGGCTTAGTTGGTTATTATCAAAGATTCGTGGAAGGATTTTCTTGAATAGATACTCCATTAACTCAGCTAACTCGGAAAGATACAAAGTTCGGTTGGAGCGAAGAATATGAGAAGAGTTTTCAAGAACTCAAGAGGAGACTCATTTCAGCACGTGTTCTGACAATACCATCTGGCTCGGAGGGATTTGTCATCTACAGTGATGCTTCGGGAAAAGGGTTGGGATGTATTCTCATGCAACATGGAAAAGTCATAGCCTATGCCTCAAGACAACTCAAAGAATATGAGAGGAATTATCCTACTTATGACCTAGAGTTAGCAGCCGTTGTCTTCGCACTTAAAATTTGGAGGCATTACTTGTATGGGGAGAAGGTGGAGATCTTTACAGATCATAAAAGCCTCAAATATTTCTTCACTCAAAAGGAACTCAACATGCAACAATGACGTTAGCTTGAACTGTTGAAAGATTATGATCATACCATCCAATACCATCCTGGAAAAGCGAATGTGGTAGCTGACGCATTGAGTAGAAGATCATATGCAAGTACGAGTGCGATATTGTCAACATAAAGGCCAATTTTGTGTGACTTGCAAAGGATGGAGATAGAGTTAAAGACTCCAGGGACCCATGTAATGATGGTGAATATACTAGTAAAACCGACTTTAATTGATAAAGTTAAAGCTGCTCAAGCTACAGACCTGGAGCTGATGCGTATGAGGAAGAAAGTGCAAGAAGGTGTTATGCCGGAAGCAAGAATCGATGAAGAAGGAATACTTTGAGTCAACTCCAGACTTTGTGTTCCTAACGATCCTGATTTAAAGTATAAAATCATGATGGAGGCGCACAACACACCGTTTGTAATCCATCTTGGGAGTACCAAAATGTATCATGATATTCGTCATACTTTTTGGTGGAGCAATATGAAGAGAGAGATAGCGTTGTTTATCTCAAGGTGTCTAATTTGTCAACGAGTTAAAGCGGAGCATCAAGTACCAAAAGGTCCATTGCAACCATTTGAAATTCCAGAATGGAAGTGGGAGCACATTACCATGGATTTCAAGCTGGGCCTTCCTAAGGTTTCTCAAGGTATAGATGCGATTTGGGTCATTGTTGATATATTAACCAAGTCTGCTCATTTCTTACCAATACGAGAAACTTATATACTTGAACGTCTTGCTCGTATGTACATAAACGAGATTGTAAGACTGCATGGTATGCCAGTATCCATAGTTTCCGATCAAGACCCAAGATTCACTTCACGATTTTGGGTTAGTTTGCGAGAAAAGCTATGGGCACAGATTCTTTATTTAGCTTTCTAAGCATATCATCCTCGGATCGGACGGGCAAATGAGAGGACTATTCAAACTCTTGAAGATTTATTAAGACTCGTGTCCTCGACTTCAAGGGAAGTTGGGATAAGTTCTTACCATTGGTGGAGTTTTCCTACAACAACATGCTTATCAAGCAAGTATTCGCATGGCTCCATTTGAGGCGTTGTATGGAAGAAAGTGTCGTTCTCCAGTATGCTCTTTGGGATGAGGTGGGTGAAGCAACGTTGTTGGGACCGGAGTTGGTACGTATGACTATGAAAAAGATTCAAATGATCCGACAACGTATAAAAACCTCACAAGATCGACAAAAGAGTTATGTTGATCTTCATCAAAAGGACGTGGAATTCGATATATGAGATCATGTGTTTGTTTACGTGTTGCTCCATGGAAAGGAGTTATGAGATTTGGAAAGAGAGGAAAGCTCAATCCTCGATTCATCGGCCCATTTTTAATCCTCGATTGAGTAGGAACTGTGGCCTATAGACTCGCTTTACCACCAAATATGTCTCGTGTTCATAATGTTTTTCACATATCCATGTTATGTAAATATGTGAAAGACCCGAACCACATTATTGAGTTAGAACCGGACGAAATAGCGGAAGATTTGACGTATAAAGAGGTTCATGTTCAAATCTTGGATAAGAAGGAACATATTCTACGCTCCAAGGTTATACCTCAAGTCAAAGTTTTATGGAGAAACCACGATGTTGAGGAAATGACTTGGGAGTTAGAATCTGAAATGAAATTAAGGTATCTTTACCTCTTCAACATACCAAGTACGTACTCTAATTTCGAGGGCGAAATTTCATAAGAAGGGGAGGTTGTAAGACCCCAATTTTTATAAATAAAGATGAATTTTCTATAAATATCATTTTTGAATATTATGGAGTAAATTTGATAAAATGTTATAGGTGTGGGTAATATTTATAAATTTTGTAAAGTACACAAGTTGTTATATAATATTTTATTGGTCAGAGAATATTCGTTTGAACAGGGAATGTTTGTACAACGGCACAATCATCAGGACCCATTAACGGAATTATTATTTTGATTAAAAAACGCATAAAAATATTTTTTTATGAAAATAACGGCGTAAGTTTTACTGTTAACTGCTTGAAACACCCTTGTTAAAAGTACAAGAATACGCCGTAGTTGCAAGACGAGAGCAAGACACTAGATTGATTATTGATACTTACGTGAGAAGTCACTCGCTTTTGTTCAATTATTGTTACAAAGAATTGCCGTGATAAGATCTCACGTTATTTGATTCAATTATTGTCAATATTTTATAATCAATAATTGAGATGACAAAGTTATTAATATTATTATTTGCAATATTAACAATGTCTAGTAAGTTCTCACAAGGAGAGGTTTGGTCACCTAATTGCGCTTTGAATGGGGAGAAATCCTTATTGAAAGCCCCTCTTTCCCGCTGAGCGACCGGGTCGATTAATATTGTGAATTATAATAATGATGATGAGTTTTGTTTTATTAGTATTATTAATGTAATAAAATGTAAAAACTTTTATATAAAATGTAATACTTTTATAAAGTTATTCGCTTTTATTAGACTAATACTAAAATATTTTTATATAAAAATGTAATACTTTTATAAAGTTATCTATTTTATTAGATAATAATTAGAATATATTATATTTTATTATGCATAGTGTTTGCATAAGTGCTCTCGATAGTAAAATCTTTTTTTATATAAAATGTAATACTTTTATAAAGTTATTCGCTTTTTATTATATTATAAATAGAATATATTATATTTTATTGTAAACCAATCTGGACCGTCCGTTTAAAGTAAATCAATTTGGACCGTTCATGCATTAGTTACTATGTAGTCCATTCTTCTATAAATATAAGCTCATTCCTTCATTATTTCTTACGAATTCACTGAAACTATAGAGAGAAATTTGTTATTCGTTTTATTATATTATAAAGTTTGGACCGTTTCATTATTTCTTACGAATTCACTGAAACTATAGCTCATTTTATAAAGTTATTCGTTTTATTATATTATAAATTTGTTGTACTCTTTAGGGGTATTCCTTCTTTCTTATTGGTGAAATTCTTTTGTTATTCCATTCTTTATTATTCTGTTGGAATAACCTATATACGCGGGATACCCTATACTTGGTGAAATTCTTCTGTTATTCCATTATTTATTATTCTGTTGGAACATCCTGTCGGTGCGTTTACGCATGACCTGGTTCCATTATTTATTATTCTGTTGGAATATCATGTTGGTGCGTTTACTCATGACCTGGTTCCATTATTTATTATTCTGTTGGAATATCTTGTTGGTGCATTTACGCATGACCTGGTTCCACTATTTATTATTCTGTTAGAATATCTTGTCGGTGCGTTTACGCATGACCTAGTTCCATTATTTATTATTCATTGGAATAACTCCGTCTGCATGCTTGCTCATCACATGCCCGGTGATTTCTTTTGTTATTCCATTCTTTATTATACTCAAATTGGTTAAAGTTTTGACTTTTATACTCCATGAAATTAGTGGAATATCCTCGATATTTGAGCTTCATCCAAAGATCTTTTCATGGAAATATTCTTCTGAGCATTCTTGAGTGTTACTCTACAAAGAAGTATCATGTTGACAATTTGGACATTATTAGTTCCTGGATAAATTAATTCTTGAACTTGTTTTATTGAATTCTTATATCATTGTCATCATCCTCATGTTTATATTATGTTGAAAGTCATCTCGTGGCCGTAGAAGTATATATGGACTTGGTATGATTATGACCAGTGGATTATTCTTGTAATCATGACCGTAATATTATAAATGATGTGGAAAAAGTCCTCATTGACCCGTAGTGCATTGATGGACAGTTGTTGGCATGATCATGACCATTGATGAATACACGAATATCCTTGGTTGTGGTGCATGGATAATTTGTGGTTGTGATACTAATGAATATACTTGGTCGTAGTGCAGGGATGATGTGGATTATTTATTAAGCTGAGTCTCAGCGATAAAAGTCATGAAAAACCTTTAAATCATAGAAGATAGTAGATTTTATTCTCTACTTGACTCTTCTAATGGATTACTTGTTCCGCTGCAGTTAAACTTGATGTTTGTTATATTTTATCAGTTTAACACTGTTGAAGGCTAATGATAATTTATTCTGCATTATCTTAGTCATAATATTTTTTACTGGGCTAGTTGAGCTCACCCTTTTGCTTTCATTGTTCTCTTCAGGAAATGAGAACGTAACAAGGACTAGTCGGGGAATAGAGTGATGGTCCAGATAATAGCATTAGTAGTCCTCACTATTCTATGAAATAGTGTGATAATAAATGTAATGAGGACCCCATTGAGTTTATATATTGTCTAGATGACAATATTTGTATTAAAACTCATAGCATATGTTTAGTCGTATTTTACACGACTGTTGTATAATTAAGTTATTTTTAAATTTTGTACCATGTATTTGGCGACTCAGAATAGGTGATGTATACCGATTTTGGGGGCGTCACAACTCGGCCACTTTACCCTATGATGTTGAATCCCCGAACCTCCCGTTGTCTTTTCATTCGTAAGATATAATCAATCGTAGCCATCCAATTGCTTCTTTACCATCTCCGCTTGTGATAATCGTCAAGCTAGTCCCACCCATCACCACTTTCTTTAATATCTCTTCGATATATATACATAGAAAGAATACGATTGAATAAAAAAGAAGGGTGATGACTAACTGTTGTTATAGATGAGGAGAGAGAGAAGAAGTCATGGTTATAACTAATCCCTAAATTAAGGAATTTTAATTGAATACTAATTTTCTAAATTAAGGAATCCTAATTGCACTACTATTGTAAATAAATATGGAAGTATATTAGTTGTGAAAATATTTTATGAGTGCACTATTGTTGTAATTATTTTTAAAAATGTAATAGACTATCTAATTCATCCTTAAATCTAGTTTGCAAACTTGTTATATGAAAAATTAAGTCACAAGAATTCCCCGTCTCTCCCCTCCTAGTTCTATTCTCACATCTTAGCCAGGGATAATATCCCTAAGCTTTGATACCAACTGTGACATACATCACCTATTCTGAGTTGCCAAATACATGGTATGTAATACAAATACAATCTTTAATATACAACAAGAGAGTCAGAGTTTCAATACAAATATCGTCTTCTAGACAATATCCACTCTCGTAATAAGTCCTCATTACATTTATTGTCACACTATTTAACGTAATAGTGAGGACTACTAATACTATCATCCGATCCATCACTCCGCTCCCCGACTCGTCCCAAATTATATTCTCATTTCAAGAGAACAAAGTGAAAGAAAGGGTGAGCTCAACTAGCCAAGTAAGAAATATTATGACTAAGATAATGCGTAATAAATTATCATTAGCCTTAAACAAAGTGTTAAACCGATACAATATAACAAACATCAAGTTTAATCAGAGTGAACAAGCAATCCATTAAAAGAGTCAAGTAGAGAATAAAATCTACTATCTTTTATGATTTAAAATGTTTTCATCATCAAGTATCACCGAGACTCAACTTTTAATAAAAAATCCACATCATCGAATCACCCCGCATCACTACGACCAAGTATATTCTTCAAGATCACGACCACAAATTATCCATGCACTACGCCCAAGGACATTCGTGTATTCATTAATGGTCATGATCATGCCAACAACAGTCCATCAATGTACTACGGGCCAATGAGGATTTTTACCACATCATTTATAAAATTACGGTCATGAGTACACCGAATAATCCCTGGTCATAATCATACCAAGTCCATCTATGCACTACAGGCCACAGATGACTTTCAAAAAAATATAAACATGAGGATGATGACAATGATATAAGAATTTAATAAAACAAGTTCAAGAATTAATTTATTCAGGAACTAATAACGTCCAAATTGTCAACATGATACTGCTTTGTGCAGTAAAATTCAAGAATGCTCAGAAGAATATTTCCATAAAAAGATACTGGATGAAGCGCAAATATCAAGAATATTCCACTAATTTCATGGAGTATGGAAGTCAAAACTTTAACCAACTGAGTATAATAAGGAATGGAATAACAAAAGAAATCACCAGACATGCGATAGATCAAGACAGCAAAAGTTATTCCAATGTAATAATAATTAATCTTAACCAGTCCCAGATAAAACGCATGCATAAGATATATTCTAACAGTAATAATAAAGATGAAATCAGTCCAACAGAAACGCATGCATGTGATATTCCAATGAATAATAAAGAGACGAAATCAGTCCCACAGAAAACGCATGCATGTGATATTCCAATAGAATAATAAAGACGGAATCAGTCCTACAGAAATGCATGACATGTGATATTCCAATGTAATAATAAAAAATGGAATAATAGAAGAATTTCACCAAGTATAGGTAGCCTGCAGATACATGTTATTCCAACAGAATAATAAATAATGGAATAATAGAAGTTCTCTTCATGATTACAAAAGAAATAATACCCCTTACCGTAAAAAAAACTGGATATAGGAAAAGAAAGTTAACAGACTTCTCTTCTTCTTTCTCTCTATAATTTTCTCTCTCTAGAGTTTCAGTAAATTCGTAAGAAATAATGAAAGAATGAGCTTCTATTTATAGGAGAATGGAAAGGATACTATGCAATAAAATATTCTAATAAAATAAAACTTTTAAATAAAATATTATATATATTATACATATATATATCACATGCTTCTTTTCTTAAATTCACGGATTCAATCCCATGATATTATTTGCTCCATCGTATAAAATGTTACATAATATATATATATATAATACACGCCATTTATTACTTTACAAGAATGAGGATATGGCATATTACCAAGTTTAGATTCCATATAACATAAGTCAAGTTTATCATATACAATGAAACCAACTTTTACAAGAAATAAGCAACCAAGTCATTATACCATTAATATAATATATACTTATATAACACAACCCGTGAATCCCCACCAAAACCCACTTGAAAGCTTCCAACACTATATATATATATATATATATATATATATATATATATATATATATATATATATATATATATATATATATTCATAACACACTATTTTTAAAAAATAAGTAGGTGGGGGTCAAAAATAAGCAAAACTGAAAGTGACTTCTCACGTAAGCATCAATAATCAATACCGTATGCTACTATGCAACCACGCCAGATTCCTCGTATTTTTAACACCGGTGTTTCAACAGCTTAACGGACAACTTCCGCCGTTATTTTCATAAAGTATTTTTGTCATTTTCTCAATCCGATAATAATTACATTTGTAGGGTCTACCAATGATTGTGCCGTTGTACGAATATTCCCTGTTAAAATGAATATTCCCCGATCAATCGAATATTATATAACAACTTATGATTTTGCAAAATTTATAAATATTACCCACAACTATAACATTATATCAAATTTACTCCATAATATTCAAAAATGATATTTATAGAAAATTCATCTTTATTTATAAAAGTTGGGGTCTTACATTCACCCCTTCTTTATAAAATTTCTCCCTCGAAATTAGGGTACATATCTGGTATATCGAAGAGGTAAGGATAAATTGATTTTATTTCAGATTCTAACTCCCAGGTCATTTCCTCAACATCGTGGTTTCTCCACAAAACTTTGACTTGAGGTATAACCTTGGAGCATAGAATATGTTCCTTCTTATCCAAGATTTGAACAGGAACCTCTTCATACATTAAATCTTCCACTATTTTGTCTAGTTCTAACTCAATAATGTGGTTCGGGTCTTTCACATATTTACGTAACATGGATATTTGAAAAACGTTATGAACACGAGATATACTTGACGGTAAAGCTAGTCTATAGGCCACAGTTCCTACTCGATCGAGGATTAAAAATGGGCCGATGAATCGAGGATTGAGCTTTCCTCTCTTTTCAAATCTCGTAACTCCTTTCCACGGAGCAACTCGTAACAACACATGATCTCCAATATCGAATTCCACGTCCTTTCGATGAAGATCAGCATAACTCTTTTGTCGGTCTTGTGAGGTTTTTATACGTTGTCGGATCATTTGAATCTTTTCCGTAGTCATACGTACCAACTCCGGTCCCAACAACGTTGCTTCACCTACCTCATCCCAGCATACTGGAGAACGACACTTTCTTCCATACAATGCCTCGAATGGAGCCATGCCAATGCTTGCTTGATAACTGTTGTTATAGGAAAACTCCACCAACGGTAAGAACTTGTCCCAAATTCCCTTGAAGTCAAGGACACAGAGTCTTAATAAATCTTCCAGAGTTTGAATAGTTCTCTCTGATTGTCCGTTCGTCTGAGGATGATATGCCGAACTAAATCATAAATCCGTGCCCATAGCTTTTTGCAAACTAACCCAAAATCGTGAAGTGAATCTTGGGTCTCGATCGTAAACTATGGATACCGGCATACCATGCGCCTTTACAATCTCGCTTATATACATACGAGCAAGACGTTCAAGTGTATAAGTTTCTCGTATTGGTAAGAAATGAGCAGACTTGGTCAATCTATCAACAATGACCCAAATTGCATCTATACCTTGAGAAATCTTAGGAAGACCCCAGAACGAAATCCATGGTAATGTGCTCCTACTTCCATTCGGAATTTCAAGTGGTCAGAATGGACCTTTTGGTACTTGATGTCTCCGCCTCGACTCGTTGACAAGTTAGACACCTTGAGATAAACAGCGCTATCCCTCTCTTCATATTACTCCACCAAAATGTATGACGAAGATCACGATACATTTTGGTACTCCCATGATGGATTGTAAACGGTGTGTTTCATGCCCCATCATGATTTTATACTTTAAATTAGGGTCATTAGAACACAAAGTCCGGAGTTGACTCAAGTATTCCTTCTTCATCGATTCTTGCTTCCTAAGATAGCACCTTCTTGCACTTTCTTCCTCATACGCATCACCTCCGTGTCCTAGCTTGGCGCTTTTAACTTTATCAATTAAAGTCGATTCTACTCAGATATTCGCCATCATCACATGGGTCCCTGAGTCTTTAACTCTATCTCCATCCTTTGCAAGTCACACAAAATGGGCCTTTATGTTGACAATATCGCATTCGCACTTGCATATGATCTTCTACTCAATGCATCAGCTACCACGTTCACTTTTCCAAGATGGTATTGGATGGTATGATCATAATCTTTCAACAGTTCAAGACAACTTCATTGTCGCATGTTGAGTTCCTTTTGAGTGAAGAAATATTTGAGGCTTTTATGATCCGTAAAGATCTCCACTTTCTCCCCATACAAGTAATGCCTCCAAATCTTTAGTGCGAAGACAACAGCTGCCAACTCTAGATCATGAGTAAGATAATTCCTCTCATATTCTTTGAGTTGTTAAGAGGCATAGGCTATGACTTTCCCATGTTGCATGAGAACACATCATAACCCTTTGCTTGAAGCATCATCAGAGATGACAAATCCTCCAACAGATGGTATTGTCGTAACAAAATAAATGAGTCTCCTCTTGAGTTCTTGAAAACTCTTCTCACATTCCTCGCTCCAACCGAACTTTGTATCTTTCCGAGTCAGCTGAGTTAGTGGAGTAGCGATTCGAGAAAACCCTTCTACGAATCTTCGATAATAAACAGCTAAGCCGAGAAAGCTACATACTTCGGTCACTGATTTAGGTTGCTCCCAGCTTTGAATAGCTTCAATCTTTGCTGGGTGAACAGATATTCCATGACTTGATACCACGTGCCCAAGGAATGGTACTTCCTCAAGCCAGAACTCGTATTTCTTCAACTTGGCATAAAGCATTTATTCACGAAGCTTTTGGAGTATCAGCCTCAAGTGTTGCTCATGATCTTCACGGCTTTTGGAATAAATAAGGATGTCATCAATAAAGACGACCACAAAGTGATCTAAATATTCCTTAAATACTCGGTTCATCATATCCATGAAGGAAGCATGAGCATTAGTTAATCCAAAGGACATGACTAGGAATTTATAATGCCCGTACCGAGTTCTGAAAGTTGTCTTTGGAATATCATCGATTCTAATCTTCAATTGGTGATATCCGGAACGAAGATCAATCTTTGAAAAGAATTTAGCACCTTGCAACTGGTCAAACAGGTCATCAATGCATGGCAATGGGTACCTATTTTTGATGGTGACATGATTCAACTCTCGATAATCAATACAAAGTCGCATACTCCCATCTTTCTTCTTTATGAATAGAACAGGAGCACCCCAAGGAGAAGTACTAGGACGAATAAAGCCAATGTCTAACAATTCCTACAGTTGGGTCTTTAACTCCTGAAGTTCAATAGGAGCCATTCGATATGGAGCTTTGGAAATGGGTTTTGTACCGGGTTCAAGGTCGATACAAAATTCAATTTCACGCTCTGGGGGTAGGCCAGGAAGTTCTTCAGGGAATACGTCAGGGAATTTATTAACAATAGAAATATCATTCAAATCTGACGTATTTTTGTTTAGATCCGTGACATGAGCTAAGAAAGCTTGACATCCATTTTTCAATAAACGAATAGCTTTATGGCTTGAAATGACATTGATTGATTTTAATGGTTTAGTTGTTTGAATTCGCATAATAGGTTGGTTAAGAATATGAAAGCTAACAAGCTTACGAAAACAATCAATTTTTGCATGATGAATAGTTAACCAATCAATCCCTAGAATCACGTCAAATGCAAGTATTTTCAATGAAATAAGATCGACAGGTAATGTGAGGGTACCAATTTGAACCAAACAAGACTTATAAACAGTGGATGTAATGAAGGTTTCTCCCAACGGAGTTTTCACAGATAAGTCAAAGTCTAATTTCTTCGGAGTCAAGTTTAATCATTGAGCGCAAGTAGGATAAATAAAAGAATGGGTAGAACCGGTATCAAATAAGGTATAGACTTCGCTAGAGTTTATGATAAGCTTACCCTTGATGACCTCGTTCGGTTCCTTGCTTTTCCGGGAGGTCACAACAAATGCTTTCCTTGCACCACAAAAGCTTTGACTTTTCCTCGACTACCAAGGTGCCTCCATCCTAGTTGAACTTGTCTTCTGGTGAATGACAAAATTGGGCTAGTGACCTTCTCTTCCACAATTATAACACGCTTTGGATGGCATCGCGCAGCTTGACCGATATGTCCCTCCCTCCGCATTTGAAGCATATGATGGGTGGTCGCTCTCCTTCCTTAACAACCAAATTCAGTGCCGATATCTTTCCATCATTGTTGAATATCCTCTTCTTGAAATGTCCATTCTTATTGTTTTAGCCCTGATTACCACCGAAGTGGTTACCATTTTTGGCATGTTGATTCCCTCCACGCTTGTTATCACCGCTTCGATGACTGCTCTCATTGGTATTATCATTTTGCCGACTGCTTTCTCTTGGTTGTGTTGACTCGTTATCGCGCTCCACTAACTGAGCCCTATTTACAACATCTGAATACAAACACAGTTTATGAGAAATAAGATATTGACGTATCTCCGGCTTCAAACCTCTTAAAAACATCCGCGTCATTCTCTTTTCATTATCAACTAAGTGGGACGCAAACCGGGATAACTCGGCAAACTTGGTTTCGTACTGCGACACGGTCATGTTATTTTGCTCCAGCTTGATGAACTCTACCTCTTAAAATGTCTATTTTTACTGTCTTGGCCATGATTACCACCGAAGTGGTTACCATTTTTGGCATGTTGATTCCCTCCACGTTTGTTGTCACCGCTTCGATGACTGATATCACTGGTATTTTCATACTTTGCCGCCGCTTTTTTCTTGGTTGCGTTGACTCATTACCACGCTCTAATAACTGAGCCCTATTTACAATATCTGAGTACAAACACAGTTTATGAGAAATAAGATATTGACGTATCTCCTGCTTTCAAACCTCTTAAAAATATTTGCGTCATTCGCTCCTCATTATCGACCAAATGGGATGCAAACCGGATAACTCCGCAAATTTAACCTCGTATTATGACACTGGCCATATTATTTTGTTCCAACTTGATAAACTCCACCTCTTTCATGTGACGAAATACTCTCGAAAGTACTTATCGTTGAATAGCTCTTGGAACTTCTCCCAAGACATCTTGAGTCGCGTCCAGTCAAGTAATGCTTTTACTGATTCCCACCAAATGAATCGCCTCTTCACGTAACATAAAGGCGGCAAAGGGAACCTTTTGCTCCTCGGAACATCCCAAGACATCAAATATCTTGGTGATCTGCTTTATTCATGCTTCCACCTTAAGTGGCTTTGCCTCTCCAATAAACTCCGGTGGTCCCAACTCCTTGAATTGTTTAGCGGTGACCGTCCGAGAGTTTCCAGTGTTTCCACCTATATTTTGGACAAGAGCCGCTCTCGCCTGCTGTTGCATGAATTGCATAAAGCCTCTGAACATTCCATCATTCATCATTTGGTCAGTGTTGTTGTTTGCATGTGGATTGTCGCCTTCCTGATGCACATTATCCTGATTATTGATCTGTGGAGACTCAACGGTCTCCTGTGCTCCATTTCTATTCTCAATATTCTCGGATGTCATTTTCAGATACTACCACAAAACAAAGGTTAATTAACATATAACATATTATCCCTATACTTTGACCGACTGATTAAATACCAAATAAACTTAGGTAGGTCATACTAGCGAAAGAATTCCCCGTCTCTCCCCTCCTAGTTCTATTCTCACATCTTAGCCAGGGATCATATCCCTAAGCTTTGATACCAACTGTGACATACATCACCTATTCTAAGTTGCCAAATACATGGTACAGAATACAAATACAATCTTTAATATACAACAAGAGAGCTGTGAGTTTCAATACAAATACTGTCTTCTAGACAATATCCACTCTCAGAATAAGTCCTCATTACATTTATTGTCACACTATTTAACAGAATAGTGAGGACTACTAATACTATCATCTGATCCATCACTCCGCTCCCCGACTCGTCCCAAATTTATATTCTCATTTCAAGAGAACAACGGTGAAAGAAAGGGTGAGCTCAACTAGCCCAAAGAAGAAATATTATGACTAAGATAATGCGTAATAAATTATCATTAGCCTTAAAACAAAGGTTAAACTGATACAATATAATAAACATCAAGTTTAACTGCAGCGAAATAAGCAATCCATTAAAAGAGTCAAGTAGAGAATAAAATCTACTATCTTTTCTGATTTAAAAGGTTTTTCATCATTGTTATCGCTCAGACTTAGCTTAATAAATAATCCACATCATCGAATCACCCCTGCACTACGACCAAGGATATTCTTTAGTATCACGACCAAAAATTATCCATGCATTACGGGCCAAGGACATTCGTGTATTTATTAATGGTCATGATCATGCCAACAATAGTCCATCAATGCACTACGGACCAATGAGGATTTTTACCACATCATTTATAATATTACGATCATGATTACACCGAATAATCCCTGGTCATAATCATACCAAGTCCATCTATGCACTACAGGCCACAGATGACTTTCAAAAAATATAAACATGAGGATGATGACAATGATATAAGAATTCAATAAAACAAGTTCAAGAATTAATTTATTCAGGAACTAATAACGTCCAAATTGTCAACATGATACTGCTTTGTGCAGTAAAATTCAAGAATGCTCAGAAGAATATTTTCATGAAAAGATACTGGATGAAGCGCAAATATCAAGAATATTCCACTAATTTCATGGAGTATAGAAGTCAAAACTTTAACCAACTGAGTATAATAAGGAATGGAATAACAAAAGAAATCACCAGGCATGCGATAGGCCAAGCATACGCAGTTATTCCAATGAAATAATAATTAACGAAACCAGTCCCAGATAAAACGCACATAATATTCCAACGAGTAATAATAAAGATTTTAATCAGTCCCACAGAAAACGCATGATGATATGATATTCCAATGTAATAATAAAGACGCAAATCAGTCCCAAAGTAAATGCATGACATGTGATATTCCAAATGTAATAATAAAGACCGGAATAATGTAAGAATTTCACCAAGTATAGGGTAGCTCACAGTATCAAGTTATTCCAATGTAATAATAAATAATGGAATAACATAAGTTCTCTTCATGATTACAAAAGAAATAATACCCTCACCGTAAAAAGAAACCGGATATAGGAAAAGAAAGTTAATGAGACTTCTCTTCTTCTTTCTCTATAATTTTCTCTCTGTAGTTTCAAAGGAACTTCGTAAGAAATAATGAAGGAATGAGCTTCATTTATAGGAGAATGGAAAGGATACTATGCAATAAAATATTCTAATAAAATAAAACTTTTAAATAAAATATTATATATATTATACATATATATATATATCACATGCTTTCTTAAATTCACAGGATTCAATCCCATGATATTACTTGCTCCATCAGACAAATGTTACATAATATATATATATATATATATATATAATACCTACCATTTACGGCAATGAGGATATGGCATATTACCAAGTTTAGATTCCATATAACATAAGTCAAGTTTATCATATACAATGAAACCAACTTTTACAAGAAATAAGCAACCAAGTCATTATACCATTAATATAATAAATACTTATATAACACACCCGTGAATCCCCCCACCAAAACCCACTTCAAAGCTTCCAGCACTATATATATATATATATGTATATATATATATATATATATATATATATATATATGTATATATATAACATTATTTTAAAAAATAAGTAGGTGGGGTCCAAAAATAAGTAAAACCGAGTGACTTCTCACGTAAGCATCAATAATCAATACCGTGTGCTACTATGCAACCACGCCAGATTCCTCGCACTTTTTAACACCGGTGTTTCAACAGCTAACTGATAAAACTTCCGTCGTTATTTTCATAAAGTATTTTTGTCGCTTTCTCGATCCGGATAATAATTTCGCTAGGGGGTCCACCAATGATTGTGCCGTTGTACAAATATTTCTCACATTAAAACGAATATTCTCCGACTAATCGAATATTATATGACAACTTTGCGACTTTTGCAAAATTTATAAATATTACCTACAACTATAACATTATATCAAATTTACTTCATAATATTCAAAAATAATATTTATAGAAAATTCATCTTTATTTATAAAAGTTGGGGTCTTATATACCGTGTAACATGAAACCCTTGTTGTCTTAAGATTCTAAATTCAAGAAGCGAGCATATAAATCCTTTTTCTTACGCGTAGGCATAGCACTTGTATAATTATCACTATAAATGCATTCCAGTATTTTCTTAATCTCAACTTCAAAGTGATGAGATATGCCTAATCTTTGATAGAGTCGGTCCTGAGTTTTTTTAAGACTCAGAGCAAATTTTCTCAAGTGTTCCCCTTTATACAAATTAAACAAAAAAATAAATAAATTATCAACTAATTAATTTTATTAAAATTATAAGAATTTACAAAAGATAAGGAAGAACACTTTGGGGCCTCATTAAAACCTTGTTTGGGGAAACCCCAATAGGATAAAACCCTAAACGAAGAAAAAAAAGTATCCCGAATTGTAAACATTGCATTAAAAAACGAAAACTACATATTTAAGTCTACATGCTTCCTCCCGAATCTCCATAAACATTTCTTGATTTGATCAATCTTCTTTTCATCCTCACAATTAATCAAAGCAAAGAATCATCACATGTACCTACAAAAAAAATAGTAATGAATTCTGAACCACGAAACATCATTTAAAATGTCTTCTTGTTGCACTTTTAGATACAAAATCATCAATTATACTATCATATTTAATGTTTTCTAACATATCCTTTTCAATGCATAATATCGCTAATCCATTTAGCCTATCTTGAGTCATAGTGGTCCGCAAGTAAGATTTCAATAATTTTAATTTAGAAAAACTTCTTTCAACAGATGACACAGTCACAAGTATAGACGTATAGTCAATAATACCCTATAAGAAACCATTATATTAGGAAACATATCCACACTCTTTACAAACTCAAGAATTTTAATGGATGTCCATGATTTATCTATTTCATATGCTTCTTTTGGTAACATCACTTGCAACACCTGTAATTCTGAAAATAAGTCTCTTGCATCAACATCAGAAACATCACCATGTTTTAAAGCATTTTCAAGATTCACACAAGAACTTTTCAATTCACACAAGAACTTTTGTGGAACAACTGTGGGCTGGCTTCTCAACTTTGTTCTCCTCCGTCCCTTCTTCTTCTATACGGTTTAGGACTTTGTTTATGTTTAGTGCATTTTAAAGTAAAAAAAATCTAAAAATTATAAATACATTTAAAAGTAGTATTTGTTTATTTAAAACGCGATTTATTTATTTACCTCGCTCGTACACGCATTTTGCAGTGTGTTTGGTCACAAACTCTAACAATTCCTTAAAATTACTACCAAAATTAATAATGTACCTTAATTTTTTAAAATATAATTATAAAATTTTAAAAATCAAAATAAGTAGAAAATTATTTATTATTAATACAAACACCTATAACAATTGTAAACTAACTATAAAATATCAATAATAATTATATTTGTTATTTTCAAAACTTAAACGAAAGTATATTACTTTTTTTTCTTCCAAAAAAATTAAATTAATTTCAACAAGTCTAAATGTATCTTAATTTTGGAATGAAAATTAATTCATAACAAATAAAGAAAAAGGGGTTCCATCATTCTTAATAAGAAATTAAATAATAGTCTTAAATATAAAAGAATGTAATTATATATATACAAATAAAATACAAGCTTATGATAAAATTGATCATTTTTATTTATTTATTAAAGACTAGTGATTTCTTTCATATTTTTATTTAGAATTTATTTGTTTATTTTAATTACACTTGTTGCGTCAACATAGAAACATCACTTTATTTTAAAAAAATTGGGCCCCCTTCAGCTTTGGGTCCAGGGTTGTAGCCCTGGGCCAAGGCCGGCTCTGATCTTTGACATATTTCAATCAACTCCATTTTATCTGGCGGCTCCTCCACTCTTTCAAGCATCATCCTCGCGTCTTCTTTCAGTCTATCAGCTCTCATGTCTGTATGTCCCTGCATGGTACGTAAGATTAAAGTTTGTATATGAATTAATTTTTGTATATATTCATAACAGATATTGCTATGCTACTATTTAGACAAACTCATCTCGATCTGGCTTTTATTAAGGAAAAATAGACTGTCAAACTGAAAAAATAAAAACAAACAGAAAAAGTGTGTACTTATCCACTATAGACGGTCAGATATCCAATATTTATTATGAATCAATACCATATAGAGAGAGAGAGAGAGAGAGTAAAACCCCTATTTAGGAATACTCTATATAAAAATAACCTCTACAATATTATTAAAAAAAAATGGTCCTAATTTGGGTCACTTATAAACAGGAATAACCTCTAAATTGTAATATGTTATATACTTTTTAAGTCTCGTATTAAGAAACTATACCTCTATATAGTAATAATTTCTATATATATATATATATATATATATATATATATATATATATATATATATATTAGAGAGAGAGACAATATTAATTTTAAAAGACTATATTTTCTATAATAGACTACATTTCTTATAAAGAAACTATATTTTCCTATAAAAGATTATATTTCCTATAAAGGACTACATTTTTCTATAAAAAACTATATTTCTTATAAAAGATCACATTTTCCTATAAAAGACTACTTTGCATAAATATTTTTTGAATAATAATTATTAGGGAGTTCTTATTGATATTTTTGTTAAAGTGGATATTTTTGAGTGTTCGGAAAATATTTTGTACCAATACCTCTATTTAGTAATAATCTCTCAATTAGAATACAAATAATTTGATCCCAAATTTATTCCTAAATAGAGGTTTTACTGTATAACCATGCAGGTAAGAGCTAGTAATATTGTACAATTAATCGTGCAATATATATATCGCTAAAGGTACGTACTAAAATATTAGTATTATTACCCCATGGTTGCTTACTTTTGTAAGTGATTGCAAGTAATCATATATCCAAATGGGAGGATGATAGTTTGCAACTCGCGTTGTTATGGTTGGATCACTAGATCCAGCAAAAACTATACGTTTGGCTGTTTTTGAAACCTTGGAAAGATGGATTGAAGAAAAAATGCAAAGAGCCATTGGATTTAAAGTTATGTCCTTCAATGTTACTTAAAATAGTTTCTTCATTCACTTGAAGAGAAGGTTGTATTCACCTTAATACTACAACTTAAGTTGGTCCTTATATATATATAGGGATTCCATTCACGATGAATCGATTGTTGAGGGCAACTAGACACAGCAATATAGTTGGTTAATCGTAAGTCAACCCATATTAACTGGAACTAAATGGGTTGGTTAAGCTGCTTTTATTTATTTGGGTTGATTAAAGTTTGGAACTATATTTTAAAAAGAAATATAGTTCCAACCTCAGTTAACCATTTTTCGACCCATATTTTAATCCAAATCCAAATCAAAAGTTTTTTTCATCCATATTTACATATTTAAGAAGCTCAACCACCCACCCCCACACCACCCCACCCCAAGTCACGCCACGCACCCACGCCACCCCACCAAAAAAATATTATGTGATTATGTACACCCCTTACCCCCACACCACACCACATACCCACCACCACACCCCTAAAATAATATTATGTGATTATGTATACACCCCTTACCACCACCCTCCACCCCCACCCCACTACCCCTCACCCCACCCCCACCCCGCCCCCACCCCATCTAAAAAAATAATATTATGTAATTATGTATACACCCTTACCACCACCCCCACCCCCACCCCACGCCATCCACACCTAAAAAAATAATATTATGTGATTATGTATACACCTCTTGTAAGACCCCAAATTATTAATAAATGAAATTTATTTTTCTCTATTTATTATTTTGAAATAGTAAGGGTTTATTTGATTAATGTGGATAGTTATGGGTAAAATACGCAAATATTTGAATAAGCAAGTGGTTATAAAATATTCATTATTATCGGGAATATTCGTTTTGGTCGTGGAATATTAAATCTTGTCGGGGAATATTAAATGCAACGCATGTAGATCTTTATGGGCCCCCATAACGAAAAGCGATTGGATGAAGAAAACGACAAATATAAGTTGTTTATAAATAATCAGGCGTAGTTATTCTGCAAGTATCACTTGTTGGAATACCGTGGGTTAAAACACATTAATACGTTGTTGAACAAGAAGACACCTTGTGTGCACCAATTATTGATTCTTACGTAAGAAGGCACTTACTCAATAATTGTTACAGTAATTATTGTTCAGTATTTTATTTTATTGATTCAATAATTGCTACATTGATATTTTATATTACTGTTGTTTTAATAAATTATCATTACACAAGATTTTCCATTATCTAGACAATAATTCATATTATCCTAATAATATTATTGGATAACATTATTGGCAATGTCTAGAAAATTACTCTAAGAAGAGGTTTGGTCACCTAATTGCTACACGTCGAAGAGAGAGATTCTTATTGGAAAGCCCTCTCTTCCTCGAACTACCGTTGCGATCTTTGTGAATTCAATAATATTATTTGTGAATAATTAATTATTAATTTATATGATGAGGAAAATATTAATTTTATGTGGATATAGATGGAGAAAATTTTAATGTGACAATTATTGAAAATTAATATTTTATCTTTTTCGATAAAATAATTCATTTAAATATATTATTTTAATAATATATTAACTATGATATTTTTATAATGAATGTGGGATATATGAGTATATGTGGAGGAAGAGTATTTTTTTTGGCATTAAATGTTTAACACATATTTTGTGTGTTGGTGGACACAATTATTGACCGAAATTTGATTATAGCCTGTAAAATCGTCCGTTTGTAGATTTCGGTCAATTTCTGTTTGGAATTTAGAAAAACTTTCTTCTGCAAAGTTGTAGAGAAATGAATTTTCTATAACAATTCGTGAGATTTGAATTTTCTGATAAAAGGGCTATTTATTATGAATTATTGAAGTTTTGAAGCTCCGAAATAATTGATTTTTGGAAGTTTAAAATATTTAAAATAGGAAAAATGTTTTTTTTTTTTTTGTATGCACTTCAGCATGTGCAAGATAAGATAAGTTTAAATCAGTTGTCAAAATGTGCGTAGAGAATTTGTAATATATATAATATTATTATATTAAATTTTCTACTTTGGTATTCTAAGCATTTTCCTATAAATAGGGTGTTTAGGTTAGAATTGAAAATCACACCGTAAATCAAGTTTTCTCTCTATATTATCGAGCGTATTCTTGTGAGTATTTTGAGTATACTTTGAGTATTGTTATACTGGTGCAAGTTCAAGTCATAGCCTATATCCTGTTTCAACTAGAAATCTTTTCTTTTTCGAGGTAAGGGATGTTAGTTTATTCGAAAATGATATTATTTCTTCAATATCATTATCTTTGAATATTGGTTGGAAATTTTTTATCAAATTTAGAACTTTTCATGTCTGGGTTACTATTCATGAGTTACTATTCACGAGTTACTATTTACGAGTTACTATTTATGAGTTACTATTTACGAGTACTATTCACGAAGCGTGATGATGTTTTTTGTGAAATTTCTATCTTTTGGTGTCGAAGTTACTATTCACGTATACGGCACTATTCACTGAAAAATGAAATTTCTTCTTTTTGTCCAAAATATCTATTCTGGATACTAGCTTTGATTGTATCCATGTTTTGATCATTCTTGAATTTTACTCCACTCTGATTACTTATGAAGTATTTTTGAATTTGGATTGTTTAAAATACAAATCCTTAATATTTGTTCTTTTGTTTCACTTTGGATTCGTTTCCTTTAAAATATTTTTCATCATCCTCGGTCCTAAATGATGATATTCTTTGAATATCTTTGGCTCAGTAGTGCAAAAGATGAATGATTTCTTGATGAATATCTTTGGCCGTGGTGCACCAAGATGAGCAGTGTTGAGATGAACATGACTCTTCGATTAATATCTTTGGCCGTAGTGCAAAGATGAACAGGTGTTTAGATGAACACGACTAATCGATGAATATCTTTGGCTCAGTAAGTGCAAAGATGAATATTTGATTCGGATATATATTGATTGATGTTACAAGAATAAAATATCGACGATGAACTTTTAAATTCATATATAGAAGATAGTAGTTTGCATTCTCTACTTAACTCTTCTAATGAATTATTATTTCATTGTGCAGATTGATTTAAAAAGCGGTTGTCTATTGTATTCTATTAGATTTTTCCGGTTGAAGACTAACGATAATTTGTTGTATATTATCTTAGTCATAATATTCTTCTTGGGGCTAGTTGAGCTCACTCTTTTTCTTTTTTGTTTCATTTTTCTTCTCGGGAGGCGAGAATGTGTGCGAGTACGTAGTCGGGGGTATGGAATGATGGTTATAGAGAGTTGTTTAGTAGTCCTCACCATTTTGTAAAATAATGTATAAATAATTGTGATGAGGATTTATTTGGGTATGTATATTGTCTAGAAGACAATAATTGTATTTAAACTCACAGTATATATGTTGTCGTATTTTGCACGACAAATGTATTAATAAAGTTGTAGTTATTTCTATACCATGTATTTGGCGACTCAGAATGGGTTGGATGGAATGGACCTATTTTGGGGGCGTCACATCTCTTACCCCCCACCCCACCCCTCACCCCCACCCCCCACCCCCCACCCTACTCTCACCCCAAAAGAAATAATATTATGTGATTATGTATACACCCCTTACCCCCACCGTAACCCCACTCCCGCACCCCTGCACCCCACCCCACGCCTTACCCCCACCCCTTACCGCCATCCTTACCCCACCAAAAAAAAATATTATGTGATTATGTATACACCCCTTACCACCACCCCCCACCCCTACCCCACCACCCCCCCCACACCCCCACCCAAAAAAAATAATATTATGTGATTATGTATACACCTCTTACCCCCCACCCCCACCCCCAAACCCAAAAAATAATATTATTAGATTATGTATACACCCCTTACCCCCACCCCCATCCTCATCCCTACCCCACCAAAAAAAATATTATGTGATTATGTATACACCCCATACCCCCCACTCCACCCCACCCCACCCCACCCCATCCCATCCCATCTCTAAAAAAAATAATATTATGATTATGTATACACCCCACCCCCAACCCCCCACCCCCAACCCCCAAAAAAAATAATAATAATATATCAAATCAGGCCTTCATGGAACTATAACTATATTAAAATGGTTAATATGATTTTTAACCATAACCATATGGTTCCAACTCACATTATCTATATTAAAAATGGTTAATATGGTTTTAGTTCTTAAATAGTTGGTTAACCATATTTTGAAAACTAAAACCAACCCATAATCATATTTTGACAGTGTCAGAGCAACCCATTTTTTGAGTAGTAATTGCTACAACCTGTGAATGACTTGTTACAAAAAAAAAAAATTTATAAACCGCTACAGGTTGTAGCGGCTGGACCAAAATAGATTTCTCCCCAATAATCGGTTGCTGTAGATGGATACCCATATATATAAACAATGTTTTAGCTATACAATGTTTTATATTTAAATTGAATACACTATACGTAGAGGCCACGGCAATATTATAATACCCTTACAAAGAGAAGAAAGATAAACGACAAATCCACCTTTTGACTTTCTTCATAATAGGCGCCTTTCCATCTTTCTTTAATTAAATATGTAAATTGAATATTCGATCTTGCTAACAATATGTAGTTTTGAAACAAAATAAGTACAATAATGTAGAAAACAGGTTAATAATTATAGTAAAATTTTAATTTTAAAATAATAAAATAATCCAACATGTTTGTTAGTCCGGTCAATACATGTGTACGTTCCAAGTGTGCAGAATCTTCCAAGATTTAGCTTAGGCTTTGATTTCGTAATCTATTGTATGCAAATGGACAACTGTAAAATGTATATTTTTTTTGTGCTAAATTAATATTATAACAGTTTAGGTGGTGTTTGATAAAATTGAGTGTTAAGATCTGAACAGTTTAAATATCTGAATAATATAGAGCATCTGAATAGAATTGTATCTGAATGAAAAAATATTGTTTGATAATTTTTTTTTCAAAATGTCTGAATAACAATATTTTACCATTTTAACCATAAAATAAAAAAATATATAAACATATCTAGTAAACATAGGTACTTTAACATACAATTACATATATGGCTATATAAACATATCAAGGAAACATAGGTACTTTTTTGGCAGTCATAATATACACGGACAAAACAAGATCTTCAAGATCTGCATTTCTATGTATATAATGAGATACATACCGGCATGGATCGCAAGGCTCCCATCGGAGCTCAAAAATTAGGGATATTTTACGTTGGTCAAAACCTCAAGCTGTACATCACTATTATTGTTATTATTACTACAACCATTGCCGTTAACAGCCACCACATAGTAGCACTAGCGGTGAACAAGGTCCAACCATTTTCCATCTCTTTGTTGAGAGTGGAATGAATTAGGTGAGAAATGGATACTTTTTTTGTTTACAGATTTGGGAAACAAGAGTGTTGCACTGCATATTAAAGCAGTATCCTATGCATTTTGCATACATACAGATAATTTAGAGAGAGCGATAGATAAGGACACTACCGGTGAGATAAAAAGTTCATCCTTAACGAACCGAACTGATTCAAATTTTATCAGACTTAAATTGAACTCGAATATTATTAGTCAAACTCGAACATGAGTAATATGATCGAACTAACACCCATATGCGAGTTTCATCATTAACTGTTCGCAAACATTCACGATCATATTCTCATTCGTGAAAAGTGTGATCAAGTTCGCGAATATTTTAGCGAATCACGTCGGCCGATTATATTTATAACATCCAAGTCGGTTAATAATTTTCACATGTAATAAATCCAACCACTCGAATCCATATTAGAAATTGAACTACTCAAACCGAACTCGAATTATTCGCAAACACAAACGAACCGAACCACATGGTTCACGAACATGTTCGGTTAAGATATCGAACGTGAAATCATGTGCGAACTCGACTCAACAAGGCATTAAACTCGAACTCGAACCGAACTAAACCGATTCGCGAACAGTTCGGTTCATTTGCATACCTACCATTATCATATATGAACCATATAATATGCGCACAAGACCGATAAGGCTGAAGGCTGGAGACAGGAGAAGGTGGTGGAAGCAGGTGACCATAAGCTAGGGGTGGGATGGTTGATCCATGATTTTTTTTCAGCAAAAGCAAATTTTAACTAATTTTTTTGTTGAAGTTGAATAAAGAAAACTAATTAATATTTTGAGACGGTTCTTGGATAGGGGTTTCATTTGAGAGATTTTGAGTAGTCTCATCGACTCGAATGGATTGTGATATTGATGTTTCATTTTTGAAACGTTTGAATTTTGATCACATGTCATTAATGCCTAAATCAATCAAAATAAGTATATAACAACCCCAAACAAATAATTATTTTATGCAACATAAATACAATTCTATAATATACAACAAATAAATATTCATAATCCAAACTCAAAAAAGAATTTCAAAATAAAAAATATTTAGATACAATTTAGAAACTTACTTCGGTTACTTGTCATAGTTAATTTGAATGATTTCCCAAATGCTCAAAGCCTCAAACCAAATTTAAATAAATTAATTTCAAAGTATAAACCAGTTTTGGTATCTTTTTATAAGTTTCAAATAACTTTTACATTAAGATAAACAAATTAAATCATCCAAAATTTATACTCAGAACACCATAAATTATGCAGGGTCTATTAATTAGATTCAGAGAAGTAAAGTGATTATAATTAACAACTAAAAATGAGGGGCTCTTAAAGGCTCATAGTCATGGAATTTACAAGCTACAAAAGATTGATGTACTTGACAATGATCAGTACTAATAATTAGAGAGCTTAGTCTAAGGTTATCTTCATGTAGTGATCAAGGTGTTGCCTTAATACAGATGTTAAACTAAAATTGAGAATAGTTCAATACATTGCCAATGGTATATGTCCCCTCCTTCATATTACAACTTAAAGGGATATACTATTCATGATAAGGATACCACTTATAGTAGCTATAAACTAATTAAGAAACTTATATCAACTATCCAAATGGATATATGTCCTTTTAACTCTTTCCCAATTTGTACCTGTCATCTCCCAATATTCTTACAAAAAACGTTAATCTTGTTTTTCTTTTTAAATTCAGGGATTTCTATGAATGAGTTGAACATATATCTAAGCTCCTTTTCCATATATATAATATAAAAGTTTTATTACCATAAATACTTGTATACATTATATCCTCTAGTTTAGAAAAATTAAGCACTTTGTAGTATATAATGAAAAAGGCATTAATTTACTTATTTCTTGATTGTTTAAACCTCTCACTTGCCTTTACTAATTGATACAACAGTGAAAAAAGAAATATTACAAATTACAAATGTTGGGGTCATAAATATTCCCAGTTCAAAATAACCTCAGTTTAAAAAAGCGAAAAAAATTCTAACTATTTATTTTTTTTAGCAAAAAAATTATATTGACAAGTAAGTCCAACTGTAATACACAGACAAACACAAATGCATATTTAAAAACAATCCACTCCAATTCAAACATAAATTATACCAATAATCTTCAAAAAAAAATACAGTACCGAAACAAATCAAGCAATCTAGTCATCATAAATACACTTTTGGCCTTGCAAAGTTGCAATTTAAAATTTAAACTATCAAACCAAAAAAAAGCCCTAACTAATATTAGTAACTTCTTAAGTCAAAAATATAATAAATACATCAAATAAATTGAATTGAGTTTAACATCAAGTTTCCAACCAACAACAAATTCAAATAAACTATAAAATTTTAAATTATCAAACAAAAAAAAAAGAAGCTTTAATTTACTTACCTTTTAAGTCTGATTCGTAGTACTGGAGATATAGAAGAAATAGGAGGTTTTAAATAAAAGGATTTACAACATTGTAGTATAATTAACTGTTGCAAACTAAAGATTAAGTACATTGTTTTTAGTGATAGAAGTATGCATCTTTAGCATTGGTAGTGAGTATTCTATACTAAAAATGTTGTTGTTGACCTCATGACGCAAGTCGCTTGCTACTAGGAGGGAGCAAAAAATGGGTAAAATCAAATTACTGAATATAATCGAATTTTTTTAACTGAATTATTTTGGTTATTCGTTTTTTTTTGTAATTTCGGTTATATCCGATTTTTTATTTGGTATTCGATTTTGGATTTGGTTGTAAAATTTAGGCTATTCGAATACCCGAATAACCGAACTTATTAATTAAAAAAAATTATACTTATGTATGTCTGCCCTAGTCCCTAGCCTCTAATTCTCAGTCTCTTGACTACAGGCTTTAATGGATTTAAAGGGTTGGTCATGCTTATCAAGTCGTCGACTAGTCATCGCCTAGGCGACAACTAGGCGTCATGTCGGTAAAGAATTCCAAGGCGGCAGGACGACTTGGTGGGAGATCAGATAGTCGATCGCTCAGACGCTGACTCAAACGACTTGGACGATTGCCGAGCGACTTGGACGACTATATTGGTAAGCGGTCGATTTGTTGGAGCGGGTTTGGTCCGACCCAGTAAAAAAAACTAAAGATCGATTAAACCTAATCGATCGCTCACTTCGGAACTTCAGTTTATCAATCATCAGAGGAGAGGAAGAAACGAAAAGAGGAAAACAGAGATTACGTCGAGCAAACAGAGATTAAGACAGACCCAAACGATCGATCGCAAGTCGCAACTTGGGTATAACAAAGAGGAAGAAACGAAACGAGTGAGAGAGAGAGAGAGAAACGAACCTGCTAATCGATCAATCAAGCCCATTTCGACGACTTAGGCATGACTGATTCCGGCGGCGATGACGTGACAGTTTACAGGTATGCTTCTCTTCTTCAATTCTTCATCTACTCTGATTTGCCAACAAAAATATGGAGCTCTTCTTCTACTTTGCTTCAGTTCTTCTCTTCTTCTTCTACCTTGCTTCTCGTCTTTTATCTTCTCGCCGAAAAAATATGGGGCTCTGATTTGGCTTTGTTCTGCTCTTCTACTGTTTATTACTTCACACTTCACAACCTTCACTATTTGTTTATCTTCTCTGACTCTGATTGCTTTGGCTCTGCTACCTATTTATTGTTTATGTGCTCTATTTAGTATTTATTTGACTCATAACTTCTTTGTTTATTCTTTACAACCCTGTTTTTACTTGTTGTTTATGTGCTCGATTTGTTTATTGTTTAGTGCTTGATGATCATAGTTATGATGGATATTTGCATTTAAAGCATTTCCTAAAGTATAAATTATAATAGTGTAGTAACTAAAAAAAAGTTACTACTTATTACATTACTAATTGTTTACCAGATTACAATGAAACTATGCCATCTATGTTTAGTTATTTACTTATTTTGTTATTACAATTTTACAAATTACAATGTCTTGTTTGTTTGTTTAATTGTATTTTGTAGAATTGTAGAAAGTTAAATGGCGGAAAGTTAAGGAGCTGAGGGTTATGATCCAACTAAGGATCCTAAAAGAAAGACCAAGTCTAAAGATCCGGGGTGGAAATATGCATTTTGGCCAGAATTGAGCGATAAAAATCTTGTGCAATGCATTCTCTATGGAAAAAAGGTTCATGGAGGAATCAAGAGATTTAAACAACATCTTACCGGTGGGTATGGGGATGTGTCCAAGTGTCCTCGAACTACAACAAAAATTTCAAATGAGATGCATCAAGAAATTATGGGTAACAAAAGGAATAAGCCAATTCAATTTGATGACCATGACAAAGTAGAAGAAATTCAGTCATCTAATATTCCAAACAATGCTTCCAATGCTTCTAATGCTTCCTCTACAGCTGTTCCAAGTTCTGGCAAAAACTTGTTGCCTCTTTTTTAGTTCTAACAAAAGAGCTCTAACTCATGCAAGCATACATGTGTCAACAAGCAATACAGAGTAAGTCGAGTATCGATCCACGGAGAAAGATTTCTAAACTAAATTATTATGCATCAACTAAATCACTATGTTTATATGCTTAAACTACTGTTAATGATTGGAAATTACTCTAAACTCAAATAATAACTAAAAGATGAATATAAAAGTATTAATTCAAATCTGAAAATAATGAGATCCTAACTTCATTTAATAGTTCATCTAATTACCACCATCATGCAAGACTATTCACATATCACAAGAAATTAGCCAAGAGCACATATGTAGACATAACCATTTTTTAAAGTATCATGACCTACTCACATAACATCCACATACAATAGACATCATGTAATCATTAATAAAACCAACTTCACTATATGTCTATGTGAAATCGCAGCCATATTGATTTTAAGCACAAGCCCTTATATAACTCATACGGTGAAACAGTATATGTCTATCTGATTCACGAAATGTGAAACCCCAGATTTTATGAATAAAGAATTAATTTTCTCGAAATAATTTTTTTTATATTATGGTGTGAATTTGAGATAATGTTATAGTTGTGGGTAATATTTATAAATTTTGCAAAGTATGCAAGTTGTCATATTATATATTCGATTGGTGGGGAATATTCGCTTTAAAATGAAAATATTAGTATGACCAAGACAATCATTGGTGGACCCCAATAACGGAATTATTGCCGGATTGAGAAAACGACAAAAATATTTTATTGAAAATAACGGTGGAAGTTTTACCATTGATATTGTTGAACTACTCATTAGTAAAAGAATATACGATGTCTGGCGTTGTTGCGTAGTAGCACTACCAAGATTGATTATTGATATTTATGTGAGAAGTCACTCAGTTTTGTTCAATTATTGCTACAATAGTTGTTGCATAGTATCTCACATTATTTGATTCAATTATTGTTGATTTAGAAGTTTTGTTTTATTCACGTAATAAAATAGAAACATCTTTTTATATAAAACAGAATACTTTATTAAAGTTATTCTATAAATAGAATATATTATATTCTATTATGCATAGTATTTTGCATAGTAAAATCTTTTTATATACAACATAATACTTTATTAAAGTTATTCTATAAATAGAATATATTATATTTTATTATGCATAGTGTTTGCATAGTGCCCAAGATAGTGTTTGCATAATAAAAATCTTTTTATATAAATAGAATATATTATATTTTATTTAAAAGATTTTTTTTTAAATATGGAATAGTCAGATTAAAGTAAATCAATCTGACCGTTCATGGATTAGTTACTATGCATTCCATTTTCCTATAAATAGAAGTTCATTCCTTCATTATTTTCTTACGAATTCACTGAACTCTAGAGAGAGAAACTATAGAGAGATAGAAGAAAAATTTTCTGCTACTTCACTACTCTTATATCAAGTATTATTTTACGGTAAGGGATATTATTTTTTTGTATTCAAGAAGAGAACTTCTGTTATTCCATTTCTTTATTGTTCTGTTGGAATAACCTGTATATGCGGGCTACCCTATACTTGGTGATATTCTTCTATTATTCTCATTTTAATATCCTGTATGCATCTATATCTGTGGGACCTAGTTCCATTTTTATTATTCCGTCTTTATTATTACGTCGAAATATCACATGCATATATATCTGTAGGACTGGTTCCATCATTTATTATTCCGCATTTATTATTCTGTTGGAACATCCTCATGTTATGTGAATTTCACCTGACCTGGTTCCGTTATTATTATTATATTGAAATAACCGTCTATGCGAAGTACCGCATGCATGGTGATATCTTTTATTATTCCATTCGGTATTATACTCGATTGATTATAATTTTGACTTCTATACTCCATGAAATTAGTGGAATATCCTTGATATTTAGCGCTTCATCCAAAGATATCTTTTAAATGGAAATATTCTTCCGAGCATTCTTGAATTTTACTCTACAAAGCGATATCATGTTGACAATTTTGACGTTATTGGTTCTGGACAAATTAATTCTTGAACTTGTTTAATTGAATTCTTATATCATTGTCATCATCCTCATGTTTATGTTATGTTGAAAGTCATCTCAGGCACCATGTAGTGCATAGATGGACTTGGTATGATTATGACCGAGGATTATTCATTGTAATCATGGCCGTAATGTTACAAATGATGTGAAAATTAAAAGTCCTCATTGGCCGTAATGCATTGATGGACGAGTTTTGGTATGATTATGGTTATGGATTCTCTTGACCAAAGGAGCAAAGATGAATTGTTTTATGGCATGATCGGGACTAGTTGATGAAAACACGATTATCTTTGGCCGTGGTGCATGGATAATTCGTGGTCGTGATACTAAAGAATATCCTTGGCACGTAGTGCGGGGATGATTTAATGATGTGGATTATTTATTGAAATTTGAGTCTCAATGATAAAAATGATGAAAACTTTTAAATCATAAAAGATAGTAGATTCTATTCTCTACTTAACTCTTTTAATGGATTGCTTGTTCACTGCAGATTAAACTTGATGTCTAGTGTATTTTATCGGTTTTAACATTGTTGGAGGCTAATGATAATTTATTACGCATTATCTTAGTCATAATATTTCTTCTTGGGCTAGTTGAGCTCACCCTTTCTTTCACTTTTTCTCTTGAAATGAGAATATAGTTGGGGACGAGTCGAGGGAACGGAGTGATGGTCCGAAGGATAGCATTAGTAGTCCTCACTATTTTGTGAAATAGTGTGATAATAATTGTAATGAGGACTCCTTTTGAGTTTGTATAATCTCTAGTAGACAATATTTGTATTCAAACTCACAGTTTATGTTTTGTCGTATTGTACAAGACAGTTGTATTAGTAAGTTGTATTTGAATTCTGTACCATGTATCAGGCGACCCAAGATGGGTGATGTATACCTAATTTTGGGGGCGTCACACGAAATACAAAGCTAAGAAAAACAACCCTATATACGCATGCTATCATGATTACAACCATACTCGCATGTAATTTTTCAACTCCATACAAGTACATAAATCGAATGGTGATCAACCATTCATGCATTCAAATCAACCATGATAGAAATTCCTCACGATACGCAAACGGTCCAGCAATCAAGCCATAAGTTAGACTACGTATTAAAATCCGTTAGAATCCCATAATGGAGTTTAGTTCATGACTGAACCAAAAGCCATTATGGGATCAAAGCAATACATGGAAAATAAACAGACAATTGAAAGAGAAGAGATAGAATCGATCAAACCCAATTGCTGATTATAATCCAAACGTAACGTTCAAATCCTCACTAATATCCAGCAACATAAAAGTAGTTCATCCACAATGATTGAAATCCAAAGAAGAAGTAGAAAATAACAAATCTATGCTTGACTTCACGTTGGAATTCTCTCAAAGTGTAAACCCTAGTTCTCTGTTATGAAAAACACGTAAAAACTAAAGATAACCGCGTCTGGGGCCAACCATAATCGTTTTAAACCAACCCAAACTCATACAATTAAAAATTAAAATAAAATTAATTAGCAGCTGCAGATGTCGCACGCGGGCGCGCGAGTCCCCTTTGTAATCATCGCGCGAGCGCGTGTGTGTAAAGTAGGCTCTGTCCGGTTGCTTGCACGGGCGCGTGTGTTGAAGCTTCAGATATAGCACGCGCGACCTGCGGCTTGAATTCTCGTGTTCTACTGCCATTACGCTACGTACATAAATGCGCCTTCGATGCTTTAACATGTAACTTTTGCTCTTTTGTTCACCATTGCTTAGCTCTTTTGTTCACTCGATCCTCATGTTGTGCCTTCATTGATCACCTTCCATCTACTAATGTCGAGCTCATGCCATTTCCTGCACTTTTCACCAAAGGAGTTCTCAATACATGCAATGCAAAATATTATAAAATGCAACTAAAAACATACTAAAATGTACTTGAGATGGACATAGTTCTCGTGAATTGATATTCAATAAGTAGGTATAAAACCCACTTATCAGACTGCATCTAAAAGGATGAGGGACCTTGTGAGATCGGGAGTCACCCGATTTGCTACATCATTTTTGACTCTTCAAAGCTTGTGCAAGCACAAAGATGCTTCGAGACACTTGTTCATCAGTGATGATTGGACAAATTCGAGGTTGTCAAGTACAGAGGCGGGGAAACAAGTGTATGATACAATTATTTCTTCTACTTTTTGGCACAACGTAGAAGATTGTATTAGAGTCTCACAACCATTACTTGTAGTCTTGAGGATTGTGGATTCGAATGAGAGGCCACTCGCTTCGAGATTCTTGTCGATGGAATATGCAAAGAAAAAGATCAAAGATGTCTTTAACAACAAACAAAGGTCAGATAAGAAAGTGATTGACATCATTGAGCGAAGATGGGCATGCCAAATGGAGCAGAAGTTATATGGGGCAGCATTGTTTCTCAATCCGGGAAAGTATTTTGACATCAAAGAAGAAGAAGAATCTAATTTGGCTTACAAGTTGCGTAGCAACTTCAATGATCTTTCAAAAATGGTTCCCAGCAGCCAGTTTTGCGCGAATAAGATAAGCGACTTAGCTTTTATGTCTATGAATCTTCTCGTGATGACTTTTCTAAAGACATGGCGATTAGGCAACGAAAGACAAAAAATCCTAGTAAGCATATTACATTAACTATAAATTTTTCTTTTAAGTTTAATAATTAAGACTATATTTGATTTTTTTAATTTTTTACATCTAATGTAGTTGATTGGTGGAATGCTTTTGGCGGTTGTGCTATTGAGCTTACAAAGTTTGCAAAGCGAATCCTCGGCCTTTGTTGTTCTTCTTCTTCCTTGTGAGAACGATTGGAGCACTTTCGAGTTTGTAAGTATTTAGTACATAACTAAATGTATAAATATTTTATATATTCTTTTTGCTTAATATTTTTTAAACAAAATTTTCAGATTCATACGAAGAAGAGAAATAGGTTGGAGCATCAACGGTTAAATGATTTGGTGCATGTCCAATACAATCGCCGAATTGTTGATAGGTTCCAAAGGAGGCGCGAACTTGGAAGAAACTTTGATCCATTAGTCCTAGATGACTTTGATTGGGGTAATGAGTGGATAGTACCCGAACAAGATATAGTTCATAATGGAGATGATCTTATGTGGGAGGATGTTGATAGAGCTATTGGTGCATCTGATGTCGTCGAGGGACGCAATCTTCCTCGTAGGACGGGTCTATTCTACTCACGACGTGGTAATGCTTCGACTTCAAGAGGTGTGATTGTGAAAGAATCTGATTCTGATGTTGGAGAAGAGGAGGAGGGCCTTCCTAATGATGATGAGGATGTTAATGATGATTATGGCCGAAGAGTAACTACCTTTTTGAGTGGTGATGCCACTCTTGGGAGAGATGATGATGATTTGATCTTTGATGATTTTGTTTGATAGCTTGAGTGATATTTTCATTATGAAAAATGAGAATTTTGAGTTAAAGAATACTGAATTTTTATGACTTTGTTTTCATTTCTATATTATGTTTGTTTTTGACAATGTCACAATGAACATGTCTTTATCTTATAAAGGATGGTTGTCTAATTTTATGATATGATATCATGATTATATGCTTGTATATACCTTTACCTTAACAATACTTGTTTACTTGTTTTATCATAAATTATTGAATTCTTAGTATTGAAAATTTGAAATTTATGGTATTCTATATATACAATGTTAAAATGGGAAGAAACTAAACATAAATTTAAGAATTATATTGAATTAAACTAAATATTACAAATGTATCACCATTTATATAATTTAAAGTTAGTAGTTGGTACAAGTTTAAAAAATTACAACTATAATAAAATTATCATTTTGACTTGATCTTGTTCGCTTCTTGTTGTGATTTGATATGCTACAACCTGCATTATGAATATGGTAAATCATTAGAAATATCAATATATAAATAATTAAATACTCATATAAATGTTAAATATATAGAATTTTATACGTATAAAATTTACATTGTTAACGACTTGTCGACTTGTGGACGACTAGTCGGGTGCTTTGTCGCCTAAGCGCTTAAACTCCCGACTGTCGCCTCGCTTCGACTTAGCGCCTTGATAACTATGGAGTTGGTGAGTTTTCTGCTGATAGCTTCTTCTCCATGCTTAGTTTGATATATACAAGTATAATTTTTGGATGTATTTGCATAAAGCACAATCCAAATACTGTATACATGTTCAGTCTCCGTTGTCTCCACCAAGTCCCTCCTAATAGCTCAGATACCCACTTTTGGAATTGGAGTTCTGATGCCAAGTCTTGTATGTATTCTAATAATTCTTGATCTGGAATTGAATTTAATGGAGTTTGATTCTTGATTTGGAAGAGATCTAGTAATATTTCTTTGTTTTTTTTCATTTTACCCATTTTTTGTGCTCCTCTACTGAAAAACAAAAATACTTGGTGATTTTGGAGTTGTACTTCAATATCTTTGTCTAGTGGAAGCCTAAGTTTAATTTCTGTTTTAATGGTGCTCTGTAGTGTTTTAGGTGAAACCTTCATTTCGGTTATTAACCGAATAATCGAATTTTAAATTCGATAATTCGGTTATCTATTATTTCGATTATTATTTCGGATATCAAAAGTGTGTTAATTTCGATTTTCAGTTATAACCGAATAAACTATTCGGTTCGGTTATAACCGAAATGCTCACCCCTACTTATTACTGTTGTTCGGCTAGAAAGGTTTAAAAGGGTTAATTACACTTCTGTTCTATGAAGTACTATCAAATTCATAATTTGGCCCCCAAAAAATTCAGGTTTACAATTTACTGCATCTGTGACAACCGAAAAAATTGAATTGTTCATAAATTAAGTTTAAAGAATTATTAATTAATAAAATAAATTTTTATTAATTATATTTTGTGTTGTGTTTATTAATTTTTATAGACTTGCACCATCCCAAGAAATCGCATTTTCTATTCGGGCCCGCTAGTAGATTCGACCTTCATTTCCATTCTTATCGGAGCGGGTAATTTTAAAAATCACAAATTGTCCACAATGATATTGATTGTTTTGAATCCTTAAATCAAATTTGTTGCTCTCTACCATGCTTCCTGATGCCATGTTATCTTTCTACAAAAATGACAAATAATGAATGCCATAATTGTTAAACCAAGGGAAAGTAATCTGAACTATAATAATTGTTTTAACCAGTGGCGAAGCCACATGAAATTTTGTGGGGGGGGGGTGGGGGTGGCGAGGGGGGGGGGGGGAATATTTTATAATGTAAGGTAAATTTTAAAATTTTAAAATATTATATATAAATTTACCCCACTAAAATTTTATAAATTTTCTATTATACGGAGTCAAATTAAAATTTTATAACTTTGTCAATCAAATTTTAACCACATATGACTCATATCCTCTCAATATATGTATCTCTCTCTATAATATTTTAAACTAAATAATAATCTAATTTATATTATTTTTAAAAATAAATAATGAATTACCTACTTATAAACAATTGTGATTAAAAAAGTCTATTATAAGTCAATATAATATCTATATACCATATATTATTACTCATTATATTTTCATTGTAATATAGTATATATATACTCGAAAGTATAAATGATTAAAAAAATTTGCTCAAAGTCTTTTCTTTTTTTGACCCACGACCAAATTATTTATAACTCAGTAATAATTTCGACCCACTGACAAAATAGCATTCTCTACGGGTGTTTGGGCTGACAAAATTGTGCTTATTTAATTATTGGCTCCAACATGTTTAAATCATTAAAGGCTGAACAGCCACTACATTTATGTACCTGACGCCCTTTCCAATATTCCCAGAACACACTATCTGTTTCCGCCAGTAGTTTTTTGTTAGGAAACAATTTCTAATTCTTGTTGCCTACATTTTTGTTCTCAGTATTTTCTGGCTATAGTTTCTTTTAACATTGGATTTATGACACATTACACTGAGTGAAGTTATCTCATTATGGCTTGTACTCCCTCCGTTCATAAAAGATTGTCGTTTTAGAAGAAAAAATTTGTTTCAAAAAATTTATCGTTTACAACTTTCGAGGAGAATAAATTATTTACTTTCTTATATTACCCCTACTTTCCCTCATTGTCCCAATAAATTCTCTCCCTTGTATTAATAGTTTTCAATTTTTCATAAAGTGGTGGTGATGGAATTTCAAACAAATTTTACTTGGTAAATGACACTTTCTTAATCCATGTGTCAAAACCTTAAACGACAATCTTTTAAGAACGGAGAGAGTACTACATAATGCTTGCCTTTTCCATATTTGCAGAAATATCTGTGGACTAACTAAAGACTGGCTAGAAGGTTAATTCACTTGTGGAAGTAAATTTAGATGCAAGGTACAAATGGCTAAAATGAACATCCTTATATGATATATCATAACAAGGCCTCTAATATATTCAGCATAGGTGTGCCGTTTATTTTCCTCAAGCTTTATACACACCACATGTAGTTGGTTCCCCACCGTTTTGGAGCTTATAGTGGATTTATTTTGCTAAAAGAAAAATCTTATTCAGAGATTAAAAAACATAATGCCTCAATCTATATATAAATACACATTCACTATGCCCAAAAATGGCCAATTCTAAACCACTAATAGGAGCACACACAAAAAGTCTACTACTCTATATAAATATGAAAAGAGCTCAAAGCTTCAATTAGTACCCAATAATTGATGCAAAAAATGGATTTCAAAATCATGAAATCAGCTTTTAGGGCATAAATATATACACATATATTATCAATATGCGTACATTATATATTATATATATGTATGCATACCTTGAAAGCTGCTGATTTTGGATCGGATCTTGTTCCAGGAGGAAGTTTGTAGAGGGGGAGAAGCTGTCTTTCCGGATGCAGGCGGCAGTGAGTGAGTTTGTTGAGAGAGAGAGAGAATTATTGGTAAAGTGATTTGAAAGTGGGGAGTTGTTTGGGATTATAGGTATTTAGTGATCGATCGATGTGCAATCCACATCAGCCAATCACTAAATTTGGTCCCTATATCCGGTCCTCCCAGAATTATTGACTTTTTTCAGCAAACACGAATTTTAATTAGTTTTTTTTGTTAAATTTAAATAAGAAAACTTAAACTAATTATAATATTAATTAATCATAATAATGTTTACAAATTATAATAAATATTCAGAATTAAAACTAAAAAAGGAATTTCAAATAAAAAAATATTTAGATACAATTTAGAAACTTATTTTGGTTACTTGTCATAGTTCAACTTGAATGATTCCCCAAATGCTCAAAGTCCCAAATCAAATTTGCTTTCTATATTCAAACAAAATAAATAATTAATTTCAAAGCATAAATTATTTTTGATATCTTTTTATAAGTTTCAAATAAGTTTTACTTGAAATAAGAGAAACAAATCATCCAAATTTTATACTCACAACACCAAAAATTATACACAGTCCATTAATTAGATGCAATGAAGTAAGTGATTGTAACAACTAGAAATGAGGGCCTGCTAAAGGCTCATAGTTATTTTCCATTTTTTATTATAAAATAAAGCAAAATAATTGTAAGTTATCACAATAAAAGACAGAAACTACTCAACCAAAATGATCCCATTTTCAATTAAAGATCAAACAACCCAAAACAAAAATCCAATCAGACCAAACAAGAGTAATCACAGTCAACCAAATCAATAACAAAAAAATCAAACAATCTCTCACAGTTCACACGCTGATAAACATTTAAAACCAAAAACTATAAAAAAATACTTTTAAGATTTCACCAAACCTTAAAACTAAGAAGATTTTTGTACTTATATTTAGAATTTGTTTATGAAATTTTTTTTGCCTCTTCCATTAATCTGCCCCCTTGAATTTATAAATTTTTATATCTGTCATACCACTATATCTATAAAAAAAATCAGCAGGGACAGATGCCTATGTTTCCTATATACAAATCTGCCCTAGCATGTTAAACCAGATTTCAATTAAAAGCAATGTCCTTAAAAATGTGACTCTCATTTTGGGATAGACTATGTTGTCGTTACCCATGCTTTCCTCGAGTTATTAGTTACATGGTTATTAAACTCGGACCGATTCGCTTGGCTCGATTTGGTAAAATCGAACCCAGTGAGCCTTCGCCTTCTGAAAACCAAGTTATTTTCGACGGCCTTATCCTCGACGGATTAAATCCGTCAGAAATATGATTACTTCCGAGGGAATAATGCGTCTGCTTTAAGTCCCTCGAAAATAACATAATTTTGACGGATTTTCGTCGAACTTAGGCCTCTTCAGTTGGCGCCAAGTTTCGCGTCACCGCGAAAAGTAATTTCGACAAACAAACGTTATTTCCGAGGGACGTTTCGTCGAAGGTAAGTTATTTCCGAGGGACGTATTCCCGACAAAAATTCCATCGGATATAACAAATAAAAACTTCTCAGCTTCTGCCTTTTTATTTCAGACCCTCGCCTTATCTGTCATTCTCTCTCACTCTCACTCTTTCACTCTCACACCACCGGCCCCCCCACCCACTCCCCCCCCACTGCTCCCCTCCACCGCCTCCCCACCAACAAATCCCCCCACTCTACCCCCACCCACTCCCTTTCCCCCGGTTTCCATTCTCTTTCTCATTCTCTCTCACTCTCGCTCCTTCACTCACTCAACACCTGCCCCCCCACCCTCCCCTACCACTGCTCCCCCCTCACCTCCTCCCCCAAAGCCAGCTTCCCCCCCCCTGGTCCCTCACCCCTCCATAATCACCCCCACCCCTCCTTTCCCTCGATTTCCCCACCCCATCCACAGTACTTCCCACCCCAACCTGAGGCGTAGAGGTCGCCTTCTTGCTCATCGTCTACCGATTTTCATCCTCGTTCAAGGTAAGTGTTTTCCAATTCTTTTTAGGGTTCATATATGGTATTTGATATTATTGATGAAATTTGGATATATTAGGTAATTGTCAATATAATTGCTGAAAATTGGATAAATTTGTGAGTTATTGATTTATACATTTGATATGATTGTTGAAATTGGAATTTGTGAGTTATTGATATGATTTGATATACTTAATTAGGAATGGAGTTGTTGTTTTATTGCTGAAATTGGGTTTTGTTGCTGAAATTGAGAAGGCATATATTGTTTAAATTGATATTAAGTACTTTTTGGCTTTATTTTGTTTACAGATTCCGTAAGTGTATATCTTGAGTATTTTGCTTGATATTTCCGACTGATTTTCCCACTAAAATTTTGTCAGAATTTTTGAGTTGCAAAATTACTTATTACACATACTATTATATATATATATATATATATATATATATATATATATATATATATATATATATATATATATATATATATTAGTTCCTTAAAGGCACAATAGTTATCTGAAGGGGGTTGAATAGATATTTAAAAAATCTTTTCGTTTTAACTTGTTAGTTGATGATGATTAAAACTTTAGCAGAATTAATGTTTATTTTAATCTCCCTTAAGATAGTAAGTTTATGAGAGTGAGGCAGTTATGGCAGATATGACAGTTATGACAAGAATGTAATAGACACAGTCGTTTTAAGTGGTTCAGAGCACTTGAATCTCCTAGTCCACTCTTCTACTCCTCGAGTAGAAAATTCACTAAGGATGTCTTTTACACTTTTCTGAATCACTTAGATTCCTTCTAGACCAGAAGTCTAGGAACTTCTTAGTTCACTCTTGAACTCTTCAAGTCCAGCAGACTTGGCTCTTCACAGTTCACTTAGAACTCTTTAAGTCCTTCTGACTTGGAACTCTTACTTCAGTTGATTGATAGTTGTTGAGTTCTTGTTGGTTGCTACTCAGTTGTTGTTAAGCACTTGTTCGAAAGAACTGAGTAGCTGAGCAAGCTTTTCTTTTTCTCAGATCGTAGAGTTGAGCGTTGAGAGTTCTTGTACGTTTTTGTTCAATGCTTGCTTAGTTCTCTCATCTGCTTGATTTGCATATATGTGATCTTGAAAACTATCCGTTGGATCCATCCGTTGAAGCATTAAATGCATTTAACATTTCTGTTCTTTGATGGAGACTTTTCTGCACATCTTTTGAATTGCATTCTGGCCCACTGACACAGCAGACTGCTTTCTCACCTAACACCTGAAAAAGGTGTTTTTCCCCTTATCAATGGTACTTTCCTTAGCTTCTTCAATACGCTTCTTTATTGCATACTAAGGATATCTTTTATGCCTTTGGGACTGGTGAGTATTACAATGTTTAGAACCCATTCCTCTTTTGTTGGAGTTTGTCTCCACAAAAAACGTGAGGCTTGATGCTTCTGACACAAGGCAGATGATACTCGACGATTCAGATCGTGGTGACTTGTTGCCTTGGTGCTTGGTCTAATGTTGTCAGCAGAGAGCACTATGATTTCTCTTTTTGCACACTACGATCTTCGCTTGCTTGAGTTGTAAACTCTACGTTTCCGAGAGCACACTACGATCTCTGAGTTGGCTCGGTAAACGTTGGGACCACTCTACGATTTCCGGATAGGCCATTCAAGGCAGGCACACTACGATCCTGGAAGCTCTACGTTTTTGCCTTGACTTCTGCAATCTTGATCAGATTGATACACTACGAATTCTTCGAAGCTTATCTATTACATCTCAAGATCAACCTAACAGCTTTGATCTCTCTACATATACATTCATTTGCAGAATGATACACGTTAAGAGCTTTGATCAACCTAACAAATTTGATCTATCACTAAGTCCTTGTACATATATTCCTTGAAGGACTTTACAAATAATCATGAGCATTTATATTTAAACATCAAATCAACATATGCACTTTCCCAACAATCTCCCCCTATTTGATGTTGACATAACCAAGGAGATTTGTTGTCATGATTATTAGTATCTAGATGCATTTGCAGGAAAGTAAACTTGACTTAGTATTTCAGTGAGCAGCTGAAATTTCTAGAGAATAAGCATGAATTTATTGATGGTTGAAGAGTATTACAATTTAGCTTTACATCAATAAGAATTTAAACTTTCACTTATCTCTATTTCTTTGGTCTTTTTGCATGAGGATTGACATACTCCTCAAATTTCTTCTTTTTCCTGCTTGTTTCATCCCTTCTGGCTATCTCTTCCAGCTCACTTAGGCTTATCCTTGGATTGTGATCATGCCTATTCATGAATGCAGGATCTCCAATTGGCATTCTTAGGCCTGTAGTGGTTACATTTTGTGAGCTGGTAGCTGGCCCTTGACTCCTTATTGGCTGAGCCATTAAGACTTCCTGCTGATCAGATTGTTGAGTCTGATTGCTTGATCGTGGAGTCTGTTGGAATTGTCTTGCACGAGGACTCCTTCCTCTGCCTCTGCACTGGCCTCCTTGAACTCCTCTGCCTCTTCCCTGGCCTCCTTTATTCTCCACCTTTATGTCAGCATCAAGGGTTCGAATGTTTTCAGATAGTCGAGTCACTCCTTGGACAAGCTCGTTGAGTTGGCTTTAAGTTTGAGCAACGTCCTCTCGATTTTCCTTGATCAGAGCTAGAACAGTGTCAGTTTGCTGTTTTTGATTCACATAAGCTTTTTGAAATTCTTTGACTGCAGTTTTCAAACTAATGATGTTCTCCATCATAAGGTTATTATGGGCTTATTGAGATTTTTGTAATTCAAGAACGGCCTCTCTTTATTTATTGGCTATCCAAAAATGAATATCATCTCTGTCCTTTATGCTTTTAATCATTTCCTTGATGATCTCCCTCAGCTTCTTTGTAAGCTCAGCATTTAGGGTGCCTGGGAGATTGTTTGCAGCAGTGATCATTTGTGTCAGCCTGAGATGAATGTGTTCTGAGTGAGTTTCAAGGCTTTCATCGATATCCTTGATCATGTTCTTGGACACTTCATTCAACTTAGCTTTCGTGGGCAGATCTGAGAGTAGATCACTGAGTTGAGGATTGGTTAAAGGATGGGATGTTTTCTTGAATTGATCTTGCAAGGAGTAGAGGGCAAGATCAAGGTTGAAGTATTCATTTGTGGATGAAGAGGGAATATCTGATGAAGGGGCTTGTGTTTGGGTGTCTGGAGAGGGTGGCTCTACGACTTGAGCTTGGGACTCTTCGATAGGAGTAGAGTCAATAATTGTAGAGATGGTGGGAGATGGGATTAGTATGAAGTTTGGAATATCTGGTTCATCAATTACAGAATTTTGGGATTCTGTAACTGGGAGTTGACTTGGTGGATTTAGAACCACTTCCAACCAGCTTGGAAATTCATAAAATTGGCTGGAAAAAGATAGTGGATAATGGTTTATTCTAAAGAGGATTGGGATAATTAATACCGCATGCACCATTCTTGAGGAGGGATCATTTGTGATGAGCTTCTTGGCAAAGTTGAAACTTCCTGGGAATCCATGAGCTAGCACAAAGATGGCTGGATATTCTTTGAAGCTCCAAAACATGTGATTCTAGGAGTTTAGAATTTGAGATTGATGGAAGGGCATCATGGGTAGATAGGAAAACAATTGCTCGTAGTTATCTCTTCTGTACCCATTTATGCCCACAGATGTGATCTCAATCTCATCATCTTCTTCCTCTTCTCTGTCTTCGCTCGCAGAGTCCATTATATCAATGGCTTCATTTGGCTCTTGCCCTGGTTCTCCCTTATTTTCTGCAGGAACTACTTCTTCTGCTATGGAGATGTCATGAGCCTCCCCCTCAACTTGATCATTTTCTTGTAAGTTTAAAAGCTCCCCCTCAGCTGGAGCATTTTTTAGAGTGAGAGCTTCAGGCATCTCCCCCTCAGCTGGTGTATTCTCTATCATATGAGCTTCAGGTGGCTCCCCCTTAGCTTGAGCTTTGTCGCTTTGGCTTTCTTTCGCTGATTCCTTTGCAGCAGCCAAATCTTTGTCTTCCCTTTTCAGTACTTCTTCATTGACAAGAATATATTTCTTGACCAGTTTCCTTCTTGGTTTTCTAGACTGAGCCACAGCCTCAGGACTTTCTTGAACTTCAGTTTTGTCCTATTGATCAGCCAAAATGTTTGATACAGCTACTTCCTTACTTGATGTGTTTGGTCTTGTCTCTACGATCGGTGGAGACTCTACGATCGAAGAGATAGATGGCCGTTTGGATTTGTGGCTGATCTTATTCTTCTTCAGCAGCTGAGATATGGTGGTTCTATCTTCTTCTGCCTCAGCCTACTATTGCTTCTTTCTCAGGAACCTTAGAGTCTCAATGTCAGAGGAATCTACAGGTTTTATCAGTTGTGGATCCTTGGGGTTCTTCTGCTCTTCTGGCCTTTAACTTTTTCTTACCCTTGCTTTTTCTGATCAAGGTATTGGGTTCTTCTTTCTTCTTCTTCTTCTTCTTCTTCTTCAGTCTCTTTGACAACAAACATATTTCTTGGAATCCCTGACTCCTTCGCATCAACAGTTCTACCACTGGATTAAGACATCATACGCACATTTTCTGCTAGATTCCTTTTCCAGTTCACGAATAGTTGCCGGGTCATTCGTCTATTTGGATTGATAGCTTCTCTTTCTTCATCCCCAATTTTGTCACACAGAGCAAACTGTAGAATGATACTTATAAATCGCCCGTAGAGCATCTTTTGAGAGCTCTTTGACTTCCTTGAGTTGGTGATCCACTTTCCAATCCATTCAAGCAATAGAGCTCTATAGTTAAGTTGTATTCCATAACACATGGCAGTCATGAGCTGAAGTTGTACTTCATTCACAGAATCATGACCAGAATTCTTGCAACATATACATTTTCCAACAATATAAGCTAAAAATTCATACCTCTGAGGAAAATCCTTCTTCTTGTATCCTTTTACAGAGGGGGATTTCTTGTGATGCATTTTTTTAAGTCCCTCGTGGAAGTATATGCCATCTATAAACGAATACCCTTCAGATTTGAGACCTAGGGCTAGGTTGATGTCTTCAGCCTTCAGTCTGATTTCCACTTCCCTTACTTTCGTTGTGATGGCGTCATTTTCGAACACACCATTCCTGTAGAATTCTTTCACTAGCTTGGGGTAGATCAATGTGTTTGTACCCAGAGCTTCTTCGAGACCCGCTTTCTTCAATAATGATAGAGTCTTATGAAATTTGGGTTCAGCTATTTTGAACTCGTCAAAGCAGAGTCTGTAGCCAGAGACGACGTTGGAGGCTGCCATTTTTATCGTTGAAGAGAGTATTGTTGTTTGAGCTTTCTTTGGGGTTAGGGTTTCTGCTTGTAGAGAGAGAGAAGAGAGATATGCCTTTTGAACTTTTGATTTCAAAAAGGCATTTTTCAACAGCATTTGTAGTTTCCTCTCTCCATTTTTTTTTGGTGGGCAAAGCCAACTTCGCTTTGGCTCTATGAATTTGACTGAGGAGGATTGTACTGATTTGCCCTTAGCTCTTTCAGAGCTAATTGTGTCCTTAGGGAGGACTACGATCGTTGAGGTAGCTTTGCATTCGTCGAGTCTGAACTACAATCGTTGAGTCTGTCCAAAGAATCGTCGAAGTTCATCCCAAAGATTCGTCGAGTCTATTCCAAAGAATTGTCGTGTCTCGAATCGCGATCGTCGAGTCCTAATTTGGATCCTTGTGATGAGTTTTGACTTAGCATTCTTTTAAGGTAGCTCAGGAAGGGCCAACCTCTTGGAGTGAGTCAAGGGTTAGGTTTGTTCCTGAGGCGCTTATCAGAGAGATTGCTTTGTTTTGAAATGTATCATCACATAATGATCCTTTTGTTTATGGGGTTCTGCTATTGTTGAGTCTTCACTACGATTGTTGAGTCTATGCTACGATCATTTTCTTTCATGTCACTTCAGCTCTACGATCGTGGACTTCCCTTGATCATGTCTACAATTTCAACCATAGCCTTTGTATCTGTATAGTTAGCACATACTAGAGCATATATTTCATGGATGTAAATTAAGCATTCCTAGCTCACTTATTAACTTGTTAAACCTGGATTCATCTAGAGGATTTGTAAAGACATCAGCAAGTTGGTTTTCAGTAGGAATATATTGTAAAGATATATTTCCATTTTGTACATGATCCCTAATGAAGTGATATCTGATTTCTATATGCTTAGTCCTAGAATCTATGATAGGATTATGAGTTATTGCAATTGCACTTGTGTTATCACAGTGAATAGGTATGGATTTGAATTCAAACCCATAATCTGCTAAATTGATTTTTCATTCATAGATCTCGAGCACAAAGAATTGCTAAAGCGAATATATTCACTTTTTGCAGTTGAAGTAGATATCTTGAGTTTTGCTTTTTGCTAAACCAGACACAAGTCTGCTTCTAACAATTGACAAAAAAGCCATCGGTACTTTTTCTATCTATCTATTTCAACTTTCTGCAAAATCAAAGATATGTGTATCCTGTTAGTTTAAATGAGGACTCCTTGGGGTACCAAAGCCCCAAGTGAGGTGTACCCTTGAGATACCTGAAAATCCTATTTACAGTAGTTAAATGTGATTCTTTAGGATTAGCCTGAAATCTAGCACATATGCATGTTACAAACATTATGTCCGGTCTCTTCGCGCTAGATATAAAGAGAGCCTTTATCATACCTCTCAGATTGAGTTATATCAATACTTTTACCTTTTTCATCCTTGTCAAGTTTGGTTGCAAGAGCAATTGGGGTTTTCATGGGAGAGGTTGATTCCATGCCATACTTCTTAAGTAAATCTTTGATGTACTTGGCTTGGTTTATGAATATTCCTTCATCAGTCTGCTTTACTTGTAGTCCAAAGAAGAAGTTCAGCTCACCTATTATGCTCATTTCAAACTTGCTTTGCATAAGCTTGGAGAATCTCTTACATAGCTTTTCATCAGTAGAACCAAAAATAATATCATCAACATATATTTGAACCAATAAGACTTTGTCTTTATGCTTTCTAAGGAATAATGTGGTATCTACTCTACCTCTAGTGAATCCATTTTCAATAAGGAAGTTAGTCAGTGTTTCATACCATGCTCTAGGTGCTTGTTTAAGACCATATAAGGCTTTGTCTAATTTGTAAACATAATTAGAAAGAAATGGATTGATGAAAACTGGAGGTTGCTCTACATAGACTTCTTCTTGAAGTTCTCCATTCAGGAATGCACTTTTGACATCCATCTGGAAGACCTTAAACTTCATGTGAACAGCAAAGGCAAGAAAGATTCTGATGGCTTCTAGTCTGTCAACATGTGCAAATGTCTCATCATAGTCAATGCCTTCTTCTTGAGAGTAGCCCTTGGCCACTAATCTTGCCTTGTTCCTGGTTATTACTCCATCTTCATCCATTTTGTTTCTGAAGACCCATTTGGTTCCAATGACAGGACGACTCTTTGGTCTTGGTACCAATCTCCATACTTTGCTTCTTTCAAATTGGTTGAGTTCTTCTTGCATGGCTTCTATCCAGCTGGAGTCTTCCATAGCATCCTCTATCTTCTTTGGTTCCATTTGTGACAGGAAGCTTAGGTAAAAGCATTCATTCTGGGTGGCAGCTCTTGTTTTGACTCTTGCATTCGGATCTCCAATGATTAGATCTTGAGTGTGATCTCTTTCCCATCTATTTCCGGTTGGGACATCTGTCCTGATACCTTCTTGTCTTAAATCTTCAAGATCTATTTCTTCTTCTCGATGTAGAGGTTCGTTGTCTTGCATAGGCCTCTCTACGATCTCATTTTCTTGCTCAACGATTTCATCGTCTGCAGCACTACTGATCGTAGTGTTGAGCTCACGACTTTCATTCGTAGTGTCTCAGACTGCGGTTAGTAGTGTCTTGAAGCACTATTTTGTCTAAGTTTGTTTCATCAAAGATGATGTGAATCGAGACTTCAACATTCAACGTCTTCTTGTTGAACACTCTGTAGGCCTTACTGTCTGTGGCATATCCAAGAAAGATTCCTTTATCTGACTTGGGTTGAAATTTTGTCAAGTACTGCTTTCCATTATTGAGAATGTAGCATGCACAGCCGAATACATGAAAGTAGCTGACACTTGGTTTTCTTCCTTTCCACAGTTCATAGGGTGTCTTCTTGATCGTAGAGTTTATCAGTGATCTGTTCTGCGTGTAGCATGCGGTGTTGACAGCTTATGCCCAGAAGTATTCAGGCAGATGGGCTGCTGCTAGTAGAGTTCTTCCAGCCGCTATCAAAGTTCTGTTCTTTCTTTTAGCTACTCCACTTTGTTAAGGAGTTCGTGGAGCTGAGAAGTTATGACTGATGCCATTGTGTGTGCAGAATTGGTCCATTTCTAAGAAGTTGAATTCTCTTCCGTGATCACTCCTTATGGCCTTGATTTTCTCTCATTTCTCGTTCATTACCAGCCTGAACATCTTGATTAGTTGGGAGCTTGTTTCATCCTTTGAGGTTAAAAAGAATACCCATGTGAATCTGGTGTAGTCGTCGACTATAATAGTGAGTACCTTTTCCCTCCAAGACTTGTTGTTGGAATTAGCCCAAATAGATCCATTTAAAGCAACTGCAAGGGCTTGTCGATTGAGTTGGCAGTTTTGCTCTTGAATGAGCTTATGGTTTGCTTTCCAAGCTGACAGGCATTGCATGGCCTTTCTTTGTCGAAGTTGAACTTGAGTAGGCCTGCAACGAGATCTTTTGATGCCAGTTTGGACATGCTTTTGAAGTTTAAGTGGGACAACCGTCTATGCCATAGCTAGCTCATTTCTTCAGATGCTTTTGCCAGAAAGCATATTGTCTCGTTTGAGCTTAGTTGTCCAAGATTCACTATGTAGACATTTCCTTCTCTTGTCCAGGTTAGCTTTATAGCGAATGTCTTCAAATCTCTGACTTGACACTGGTTGTTGAGGAATGTTACTTGATGACCCTTGTCACAGAGTTGGTTGATGCTTAGAAGGTTGTGTTGGAGACCTTCCATATACGCCACTTTGCTGAAAGATCTTGCACCATTACCACCAATGAGCCATATCCTCTTGTCTTGCCTTTTAGAGCCATTATCTCCAAAGATGATCGAGGACCTCCTTCTCTATGTAGTTAGACAAAAGGGCTTTGTTCTCAGTCATGTGTCTTGAGCATCCACTGTCCAGATACCAGGTTGTGATCGTGGAGCTCTTTTCCTGTCATAACATTGAACCTTCATTTTGGTACCCATATTTGCATGGGTCCTATTTTGTTAGTACCCTTGGGGACCCAAATCTGTTTGATCTTGGGTCTCATATGCATGGAATTATAATATCATGTTGTAGCCTTGTGACCTACTCTATTGCACACAAAACACTTAGTATGATGCATGTGTGTGTGTGGGAGTTCATTCTGTTAGGTTTATAATATTCATGAACGCAATCAAATTGCATAAATAAGCGAAAACGTGGAAAATCAAAGTTTTAAAATTTTACAAACCATATATCCGGATCATCCTTTATGCACAATTATTAATTAAACGAAAAGATATGAAGAACAAGAATCATACCCTTGAAGATTCGAGCTTCCTCAGGTACAAGTTCACCTCCAATCCTTTTCGCGTTCAACTTGAATCCACCGGGTTTGATTCCTTCCTTTGATCAACGTTAGCCACCCAAGTGTTTGGCCTCTAGAGGTGATCCACCAAGAAAGAATAAAGATTCAAGAAAATGGGTGTTTGGCAAAACCCTAGTTTTCTATCTCTCATAGAAAAGGAGCGTACTCTCCAACAATTGGAATCACGTATATTGATATCTGATATAAGACTCCTCTTATAAAGATATCAGTTAACCCTTCTAATCTAATTAGAAAAATAGGGTATTATTTAATTAATTAAATTCCTTTAATTAATTAAGCTCCCTAATCTTATTAGAGATGATTAATTAAACTCTTTTAATTAATTTTCCTCCTAATCTTATTAGGATATATGAGAGTACTTTTATTAATTAATTTCTAAACTCCTTTAGGAATTAAATAATAATAATATTAATAATAATAATAAGACTCCTTTTATTAATTTATATTTAATATTTTCAAAATATTAAATAATAAATATTAAGCTATTTAATTTATTCTATCACCATAGATTAGATTAAATATACTTAACTTATTATTACGATTATGTCATTAACTTCTTAAATAATTATTCTTCCTTTTATGGTGTGACCCTTTAGGTTCTCCATATTAAACCGGTTGTGAATAAATCAATTAGAACAATTCTAATCTTATTTAAATAAATAAATTAAACTTAATTTATTTAAATAAATAATATTTATTCTACAATAGGGATAAGCCTCCCTAGCGATCAACGACTTTCCAGATAATATAGATTTCAACATTAATCATAAAAGAACCTTTGAGTAAATAGTTACCGTACAATTCAATCCTTCCACCATACAATGTCCCAATTAAATATAAGACATGGAATTACTGTCAAGTCTTATTTTATTAAATTATATGTATTTCGATTCTTAAATGCACAACTCCAAATAATGCAAATTAGAAACTCCTTTCTAATTTCATTCTGCCTTGACCAAGGACTACTGGGTTGTCATTTATCGAATCACATAGGACATTTCTCTTCTTTTACTAGAAGTGGTAGATTCTTTATTGATCATACATTATCTCCATGTACAACTTATTATACCCAAGCATACCCTTTGATATACCATAAGGGTCTTAAGGAATAAGTCAAAGTATAACTCATCATACACAAGATACTATGATGATCTCAAGTCCAAGGATCACTTGTACTACTATCACTACTGGAATTCCTATTGACAGACAAGTAAAACTCCATTAGGTATTCCTTAGAGAGCCACGTTCAGTGTACTTATTCTCCAATAAGCACCTACATACTTGCTTTAGTGTCTCCACACAAATGATCATGAGATCAATCATCCTCATCCAATGAGCAAGCAACGTATATACCAATCTATCCGGATTCACTAATCCCCAATTTAGTAATCCAACGACTGGGAACTATTTTAGTTTTAAGCTTTCTAAGAATTTATATCTCATTAGAATGATCATCATCATTATTCTAAAAGCATTGCTTAAAACTATGGGTTTATCACATATTATAAAACAGCATTATGTAGATAATTAAAAGCCTTTAATAAATTAATACTTTTTATTAATAAATGAATAAGATTGTTACAAAGTATATGCTTTATCATCAAACATGATTGGCTTGTGTGCATACTACTTTCACATTCTCCATTTGGACTTTTGTGGTTCTTTAGTCATTCTTCTGTTAAACTGATTTTCCTTCTTCCACATGTCCTTTGGTCTCATGAATTGTGAGGAGTGCATCTTACCTCTACTGTACCTTCCCAGTTGGTTCGTAGAGTTGGTTTTATTTAACTCTATGATCCTTAGAGGTTGGTGAGTAGAGGATGGGTTACTCTTCTCTTTTCTGAAGCCCAGGCCAGCATGAGATCCTTTACTCCTTGGAGTATGGATGGAAACAGTAGAACAAGGTTGGGCTGGTTCTTCCTTCTGTGAGGATTTCACAAAGGTAATGCTTCTACTAAAACTTAAGGCATTACTAGTGCTAGTTTCCTTTGTCTTTTCCACACATGGCTCTGAAGTGGATTCCCCAAAGCCTAAGCCTGTTCTGTCAAATGCACTTCTTTGACTAGAGAGCAGGGAGTCCATAGATGATGAGGATTTTTCCCATGTAGAGATAGTCTTTTCTAGTTCCTCAATTTTAGAGGTTAGATTGGACTCTCTTTGTGCATTGAGCTCATTAGTCTGTTTTAAGATCTCATTCTCAGCCTTAAGCTTGGAGAGAAGGTTAGTACTTAGAAGAGCTATTTCAAGCTCTTCTTGAACTTTCTTTTTCTCCTCTTGAAGAAGTGAATGATCCTTAGACATAACTCTGAACCACTTCATGTATTGATGTAGATCAGTTGTTATGCCATGCAGTGCAGTTCTCAAATCATTAATGTCTACATCAGGAGAGTTGAAGTCAAATACCTCATCGAGACTTACTTCATGTATGTTGGAGTTTAGTTTATCCTTTGCATGTTTGGCCATTAGGCACAGATTAGCCATTTGTGGTTCTTCATCATCTCCAGAATCAGGATTGGAGTCATTGTCTGAATCACTCCATGATCCTCCAGCTACCAGGCCTTTGTCTCTCTTCTGAGGCCTTTTATTGCCTTTGTATTCCTTCTTTGGATGTGATTTCTTCTTTAGTTCTTCTTTGAGAGGTTTGTTGCAGTTGGCAATGAAATGGACAGGCTTCTTACAGTTGTAGCATAGATCATTCATTTGCTCCTGGCTACTATAGTTATTGACCTTCTTTGGCTTGCTGGTTTTGCCTTGACGAATGAACCTTCTTAGTCTTTTTACCAGCATTGCAAGGTCCTCATCGTCGTCTTCATCATAGTCAGAGTCAATCTCAATGTTGACCTTGGATACACTTTCAGTTGCTTTGAGAGCAACACCCTTATCCTTCTTTCTTCCTTCTGATAGGGTTTCAGCTCGTTGAGTCAGCTCTAGTTCGTATGTCAGAAGATTGCCATATAGCTGTTAAACTGTCATCTCATGAAGATTCTTTGACTCTCTAATAGCAGTGGTTTTGGCATCCCACCAACTTGGTAGGGCTCTCATGAATTTTATGATTAGATCTTTGTTTGGATAGATCTTCCCATAGTCTCATAAAGAGTTGAGCAGTACGTTGAATCTCTCGTAGGTGGAAGTGACGTTTTCTCCTTGAACATGAGTAAACATTTTATACTGCTGTGTCAAGAGAGATTGTTTGTTTTCTCTTACTTCTTCCGTTCCTTCGTGCATAATGAGTAGTGCTTCCCAAACCTCCTTCGCTGTTTTGTTGTTGACAACGTTTTCGAACAGATCATCTTCTAAGGATTGAAACAAAATATTCTTGGCCTTTTTGTCGAGTTGGACAACTCTCTTCTCGTTGTCAGTCCATTCTTCTTTGACTTTAATTTGTATTCTATTTGGGTCGTCTGTAGTTGGTGAAAGCTTTGTTGAAATATAGGGCCCATTTTGAACGGTCTCAAATAGATCTTCATCTATTGAGTCCATGTATGCTTGCATCCGAACTTTCCAGTTAGCAAATTTATCTTTGTTGCATATTGGTGGCTTGCTGCCTCCTCTTGTCCTTGATTCGCTTGGCAAGTGTGCCATTGGATCTACTAAAGCTTTGTAGGTTGTATAATAGAACCTGCTTTGATACTAATTGTTAGTTCCCGGAGGCACAATAGTTATCTAGAAGGGGGGTTGAATAGATATTTAAAAAATCTTTTCGTTTTAACTTGTTAGTTGATGATGATTAAAACTTTAGCCGAATTAATGTTTGTTTTAATCTCCCTTAAGATAGTAAGTTTATGAGAGTGAGGCAATTATAGCGAGCTATGGCGAGATATGGCGCTTATAGCAAGAATGTAATAGACACATGTGTTTTAAGTGGTTCGTAGAGCACTTGAAGCTCTAGTCCACTCTTCTACTCCTTGAGTAGAAATCCACTAATGATGTCTTTTACACTTTTCTTCAATCACTTAGATTCCTTCTAGACCAAAGAGCTCAGAACTTCTTAGTTCACTCTTGAACTCTTCAAGTCCAACAGACTTGGCTCTTCATAGTTCACTTAGAACTCTTCAAGTCCTTCTGACTTGGAAATCTTACTTCAGTTGATTGATAGTTGTTTAGTTCTTGTTAGTTGCTACTCAGTTGCTGTTAAGCACTTGTTCGAAAGAACTGAGTAGCTAAGCAAGCTTTTCTTTTTCTCAGATTGTAGAGTTGAGCGTTGAGAGTTCTTGTACGTTTTTGTTCAATGCTTGCTTAGTTCTCTCATCTGCTTGATTTGCATATATTTGATCTTGAAAACTATCCGTTGAAGCATTAAATGCGTTTGACATTTCTGTTCTTTGATGGAGACTTTTTCAGACATCTTCCTCAATTGCATTCGCCCACCGACACAAAGGATCGCTTTCACCTAACACCTGAAAAGGTGTTTTTCCCCTTACCAATGGTACTTTCCTTAGCTTCTTCAATACGCTTCTTTGTTGTATTCTATGGATATCTTTTATGCCTTTGGGACTGGTGAGTACTACAACGTTTAGAACCCATTCCTCTTTTGTTGGAGTTTGTCTCCACACAAAACGTGAGGTTTGATGCTTCTGACACAAGGCAGATGATACTCTACGATTCAGATCGTGGTGACTTGTTGCCTTGGTGCTTGGTCTAATGCTGTCAGCAAAGAGCACTACGATTTCTCTTTGCACACTACGATCTTCGCTTGCTTGAGTTGTAAACTCTACGTTTTCGAGAGCACACTACGATCTCTGAGTTGGTTCGGCAAACGTTGGGACCACTCTACGATTTCCGAAGAGGCCCTTCAAGGCAGGCACACTATGATCCTCGAAGCTCTACGTTTTTGCCTTGACTTCTGCAATCTTGATCAGATTGATACACTACGAATTCTTCGAAGCCTATCTATTACATCTCAAGATCAACCTAACAACTTTGATCTCTCTACCTATACATTCATTTACAGAATGATACACATTAAGAGCTTAGATCAACCTAACAAATTTGATCTATCACTAAGTCCTTGTACATATATTCCTTGAAGGACTGTACAAATAATCATGAACATTTATATTTAAACATCAAATCAACATATGCACTTTTCTAACAATATATATATATATATATATATATATATATATATATATATATATTACTTAATTTTCTAATACTAAAATTCAAAGAATTAAGTAGAATAAACTTAATTAGTTTTCATTAATAAAATAAAATGTAAAAAAATTTTTACTAAAATAATATATAATAAAAAAGAAATAAAATTAAATTAAAACTTAATTAAGTAAATATAATAAATGAAATAAATATAATTTAATAAATGGATTAAATTAAATTTAATAAAATAAAATGATAAATTAAATTAAATAAAACAAATTTGATTTAATTTAATAAATAAATTAAATTTAATAAAAATATTTAAAAATATATAATATAATACTTAATAAAATAAAATTCAATAAAAATAAAATAAATAAAATAATAAATAAAATAAATTTAATAAAATTTAATTTAATTAAAATAATTTAAATTAAATTTAAAATATTTTAAATTTAATCTAATTTAATTTAATTTTAAAAAAATTAAAAATTATATAATATAATACAAAATAAAAAAAATTAAAAGAATAAATTAAATCAAATAGAAGAGATTAATACCATTAATTAAATTAAATTAGAACTTATATAATATAATACAAAATATAAAATAAAATAAAAGAAATTATAATAATAGCAGGGGCCTCTGCAGAGAGTACGAGATTACCACGGGAGCAGTTCCGATTGGAGCGCCGAGATGCTCCGGATGGTGATTACCTTCTTGGAGGAGGCTTTTTCGTCCGCCCCCACCTACTCATGTATTCTTATTGTTTATGTTTTTTTCAATTAAGGCTAGCTTGTTAATTCTCTCTCTCTCTCTCTCTCTCACACACACACACACACACACACATATATATATATATATATATATATATATATATATATATATATATACGTACTAATGATTTATATTTTGATTCTATCAATGTATGGCGATGGCGAAAGCAGATCAAGGCGACGACGAGCAAATGACGACGACGATTTCTATACACCAGAGCAAAATTTGTTCATCTCACTTAGATGATGATACTTTTATTAGTTTATAGTTCATTTGTATTCATATTATTATATTGTAGTGTCTAATTGCGACTGTATAAGTATTGTAGAACATTTGTATATATTGTAATGTCTTATTGCGTCTATATAAGTATTGTAAATTATATTGTTTATTATTTATGGAACATTTATTAGCTTATATTTGTAATTGGTTAGCTTATAATACGTTTTGGTGGATATTTGAATGTGAATGTGAATGATAATGAGTTGAAGATTACATTTTAGTGATACGTTGCATATTTGAATGTGAGATACAGGTTTATATTACTGTGTATTGGGTTGTGACAGGTTATAGGTACATTAATGGGTTTAAACACCTGGAAACTGAACTTTTAAAATCTTTATTTTAAAAAAAACAGTTAATTCCGACGGAATAAGGTATTTCCAACTGAACTTCCCTCGGCGTTAACAAATAACCAATTTTTAATAAATGCCGAAATATTCTAATTTTTAGTCGAAAATAAGTTAACTTCGACTGAACTTATCCGTCAAAACTACGGTATCTCCGACGCAAATTTCGTCGAAGTTAATAATTAGTCAATTTTAATAAATACCGAATTATTTTAGTTTTCAGTCGAAAATAGGATAATTTCGAGGAAATATGTCCGTCGGACATAGGGTATATTATACTCGATGGAAAGTTTCGTCCTATATATTATGTCAAAGATAGTTTATGTTCGACGAAAATCCGTCGGAGATACGTTCGTCGAAGATAATAAATATCTGACGGAATTTTGATTTTGATCTTATTTTCGACGCTTAATATATACGTAATCAATTTCTCGATTTTACTATTTTCGCTTAAATAATATATGTTCGACTGAATAGGCTTAGGTCCGACGGAATATTCCGTCGGACTTAAGCTTTTTTCTTGTAGTGACTGTCCAGTTTGAACAAAAAAATAGTTTTTGGTCAAAACTTCTATGACCTGTCACTTGACCTATTTGACTGGTAATCCAAGTCACCGGTTTTACCGGTTCCTACCTCTCTCTCTTTTTGTTGCTAATTTAAGCCTTTGGATTTGATTGAATATATCATTGATTGAGTTTTGAGTTGTGATCATGATTTAATATCTTTCTTTTCATATAGATTTTAGTATTTATTTGAATTGTATAAAGTAAACATAGTACAAATAGATTTATTTATTTTTTTATCGAATTTGATTGAATGTATCCTAGAGATGTTTATTATTTGTGTATCATTTTATCACTCTTGAGTCTTGAGTTTTGAGTTATGATCATCATTTAATATCTTTATTTTTATATAGATTTAGCATTTATTTAAATTGTATAAAGTAAACATTGTACAAATAGGTTTACTTCTTTTTTTGTAGATAAATTGATTAATTTATATATTTACTAAATATTATATATAATATATAATTATAATTAATATATTTAATTATTTATTATTTATTACATATTAATGACGTCCATCGGGTCAATAAATTGATCCGACCAATTTGGTTGGACGGTGAAATATCCACCGATAGCTTTTTTTTTGGTTTGATGGTCATTCTAGTCTAAAAACATTGATTAGTTATTCTTAAGATAATTAACTGCTAAGTTAATTCAATCTACAATGTACTCTCTTCGTTCTCAAAAGAATGAATAAAGCACATTTTCACACATTAATGAAAGGGTAAAATAGAAAAAAAAGAGTAAAAAAGTTTCAAATTTATTCTTAGAAGCCCCACAAAATTATATAAAGTGAAGTATATTTGCTCATTTTTTTGGTAGATGTTAACGCCAAGTTTTGTCGGCGCGTCTAATCACAGAATCCACGCGCTGAAACCTGCATAATAACAGATCACACAGAAGCTTAACTATTGTGCCGTCGGGGATAACTCTAGGTGTGAGAATAAGTCTGCTGCTTCACAAGGTTTAACAATGGAGGCTAAGTGTTTAGTGCTCAAAAGTAGATATTACTTGTTAATTGTAGTTAAGCCTTGTATTTACAGCCATTCTCATCTCCCAAGAGTTCCTCTCTGAGTCGGAATAAGACTCCTAAATATGGTAGTTACCTATACTTGGACCCAACACAATCACCTTAAAAGGTGCAAGTAGAATCCCTTTCCAATACTACCTTTGGAGTTGCCTTATTAAGATATAGTTAGGGTTAGAACCCTTAACCAGTAAACCCCTTATCACTCCCAACTCTCGCATATAGTCACCTAACCGCATTGCAGCCCAATCCCACCAAGCTCAAGATTTGGTCCCAAGCTTCACTGAAAGGACTCGAAGGCCCGACCCCGAACGCCTTCCTTTCCAGAATAGGGTACCGGCCCAAAGGACTCGGATACCCGTACCCAACCACTATGGCTTTGCTGAGTCCGGTCCAGGAGATCCGAACGTCCGAACTATTCCCTGGGTTTTGGCCCAATGGGCCTGTTAACCCCTTCCAATGTCAGACCTTCGGCCCACTCGCAGGCCGGTAAAATACTCCCGAACATTGCCCCCCAGTGTCTGGTTATAATGTATTTATAATTGGAGACTTGAGAGGTCACGGATTCGAAGAGACACGACAGCAAATGATGAGTTGCTGGGGAATCCCAGCGGTCTGTCCTCGTTCCTTGAAACGTTGCACGTCCTCCCATGCCTGGTCCCACTTTGGGCATTTAATAGCCACCCTTGGGTAGCGTGTGACTACACCTATAAAAACCCCCTTTCGTCAATCGCTGTCACTTTTCCATACTTCTCTTCTTCAAAACCTCTGTTTAAATTTTTCGGCCAGGGCGATTTCCGGCGAGCTCGCTTCTCCCCCAAACTTCACTGACTTTATCTTCCCTGTCACACTTTGAACCTCGATTTTGTTCGTTTTTTTCTCAGATCCAATCACATTTGTGTCTACTTCCCTTCCCGTCACACCAAATGGCTGATTCAAGCACTAATCCCCCTATCAGTGAGTCAGTTCCTCCCTCCGTCACCACCGACGACCTGGTTCCAATTGAGTTACCGGTGTCCCCTTCCGACGCCATTCCCTCCACGGTCCTGCCTACTCCAATAAGCTCCGAGGCTAGGATCCGAAACGCTTATCACTCCCAAGAGGAGTTTTCACATCTGCACACTCCTTCCACCATCACACCTTCTCAGCTCTCCGACATTCGAATCCTTTACAACATTCCCCCACCCCCCCCCCCCCCGAATACAAGCTTCGGGTTTCGAAGCCCGACGAGAAGATGTTCTGGAGGCCTGAGGGTGAGTGGGTTTCCGTCCCCCTTTATAATCTGTAATATGGAATTCGGTTCCCTCTTCATGATTTCATTTCATCCTTTTTGAACTTTGATGGCCTCGGGTTCGCACAACTCGTGTCGAACTCATACAGCCATCTAATCTCTTTCGTTACACTGTGCCAATAGATCGGGATTACTCCTGGTCTCGACTTCTTTTTCGCTCTTTTCACCATTACCGGCTCGAAAGAGCCCGGTTTACGACAATTAAACAAACGGGCCAATCGCCCCGTAATCATCAAAACCCCTTCGAGTAACAAGGGATAGCACGACAAGTGCATCTTTGTCCAAGGGACCGATCTTCAACTTCTTCCTCGTTGGGCTCATCCTGAGGACCCCATAGCCAAGGTGTTAAAGTTTCCGAAGGATCGAGCCGACGCCTTCAAGACTTTCTACAAAAAATGGAGCAAAACTGAGTGGAGCCTGACAGTTTTGTCTAGTGAAGCTTGGCTATACAAACATGGATGTAAGTATCTCCCTTCCTACTGATCAGTTCCCACTTACTTTTTCATCATTTGCCTCAGATATTTTATGTCTTATCCCATTCTCTTCTGTGCAGTGACAATTTTCAAGCCCGAAGGGACCACTGAATCCCTAACTCCACCTGCTATCGCCGAACCCATTCGTCCGCCGGTAACCGATGGTTCCCCCGACGAAGAAACCATCCCCATTACCGAGCTATCGGTGGGGTCCACTTCAAATCCCGACCCCTCGTCCACCAAAAAGGTGGCTTTAAAGATGAGCCGGGCGGAGAAAGCGGCCTTTTTGAAGAGGTCCAAGAAGCCTTCTAAACCTTCTACGACAGTCCCCGCCAAGGTCATCCCTTCAATTATAAAGTCTACTCCTCCCCCTCCTGCTCAAGTCACTGTGGTCGAGGATTCGGAGGATACCGAGGAGGTTCCTTTCGAGCCCAATCCGAAAAAGTCACGACTCACCCAAGACCCCGATCCCCACCCCCCGAAGAACGAGTTGTTGAGGCTGACCCCCTTCCTGTTGCCACTCCCCTTTCCCGAACGAGCTCTTCTCAAGGGACGCCGACTACTTGTTGGCCGAAGAGCCCTTCAGACATTTTTCCTTGCCACCTGTTCAATTAGTTCAAGCTTTCGGGCGATGACGAATGGTTCAGAGGATTCACTTCCGAGGAGTATCTGGTGGCGTATGTCTGGGCCCAATGCCAGGTAATTCCATGGTTATTTATCTTATAACTGAAACTTTTAATTTTCATGGTTATAATGTTCATGCTTGTTGCAGGCCAATGCCATTCTTGCTCTGCCCATCCCTCCGCTGGCCCGAACAACTTAAAAGGAAATTCAGTAGGGCACGGATTTACTGTTGCTTGAGGATGAGGTTCGGGGTATGACCTCGGACCTGAAGAATGAAAGGGACCGTCATGCGGATACCCGAAACAAGGCCACCCAGGCCCAACGACAGGCCGATGAACTGAAAGAACAATACTCCCTACTTCAACAGGAGTTCATCGGCCTTGAGGGTCACGCTAAGAAGCTGATCGAGGAGAAGGAGCACCTGGCTTCGGAGGTCAAGGATTGGGAGAAAGCGGTTGATACCATCGCAGAGAAATATGCTGAGGTTCTTGACAAGATGAGGCATCTGATGAGCGAAAACACCGCCCTATCTCTCGAAGTCGACTCCCTTCCGGGGAAGCTTTCTGAGGCCAAGCAGCAGGCAATTGCCGAATATGAAGAGTCTGATGCCTTGAACGAGAAGGTCATGGCCCAATTTGGTGAAGGGTACGAAACCTATCGAGAAAAGGCTCGGGCGAAGCTGATAGCTGCTGGTCTCGATGCCTCCCTGCTTGATTCCTCGGACGAAGAGTCCGAGGCCGGGGACGATCCTCCTCCCGAGTAGCTTCTTTTAAGACATGTAATTTTTTTGTACTTGTAATTTTTCTTTTCTTAGTTTTGTAACTTGCTCGATCAGTTATGCTAGTGATAGGTGTATCCTAAGCATGTCTGATCGAAAATTGTAAAACACTTGGATATGAATGAAAATAGCAGATCTTTCTTAGTTGTTATCTCGATTAGTTTTGCTTGCGACTTTTATCGAACAGTTAGGTCATTTCTGACCGTCTGGTCAATTTATGTCTGAAGCTTACAAGATCGGATTTATAACTTTATCAATCAGTTATACGTGTGGCGTTTACTGATTAGTTAAGTCTTTTCGGACTGTCTGATCATTTTTATGCTCGAAGCTTATCTGATCGGTTGTGTAACTTTGTCAATCAGTTATACTTGTGGCGTTTACTGATCAGTTAAGTCCTTTCGGACTGTCTGATCGTTTTTACGTTCGAAGCTTATCTGATCGGTAAAGCAATGTGAATTTAAATGAAACATAAGTATTTCTCAAAGAAAAGTTCTTATTTCATTGATAAATCGCATAGATTACATAACTAAAGGAAAGAATAGACATGCATTTACTGGTAATATTTTCTAAGTCTTCCAGCATTCCATGTATTCTTTACCTCAGATCCATCCATAGCTCGAAGCCGGTAAGTTCCTGGCTTCGGCACCTCCACTACTTTGTAAGGCCCCTCCCAGTTAGGCATTAGCTTGCCCGTGTTCTGGGGGGTTGATGCTTCTGACTCCCGAAGCACCAAATCCCCTACTTCAAATCTCCTCAGCTTCACTTTCTGGTTGTAGTGTCGGGGCGTTCTCTGTTGATAAACAACCAACCTCAACATAGCAGAGTCCCGAGCTTCATCTAGCAGATCCAGATTTGTTTTCAGGCCCTCATCATTGTATAGTTCCTTGTACTGACTGACTCGAAGAGTGGGGGATCCGATCTCGACTGGTATGAGTGCATCCGTTCCGTATGCCAGTCGGAACAGAGAGTCTCCAGTTGTTGTCCTTGGAGTTGTCCGATATGCCCATAAAACATTGAGTAGTTCTTCGGGCCACCGACCCTTTAATTCATCTAACCTTCTTTTTATCCCATTTAGCAGGGTCCGGTTAGTCACTTTTACTTGACCATTCGACTGAGGGTGAGCGACTGAAGTCTTGCGATGCTGAATTCCCAACTCTTTCAGAAAGCTTTCGAACTTTGACCCTACAAACTTTCTGCCATTGTCAGAGACCACTGCCATCGGAATGCCAAAACGGTAAACGACTCCCTCCTTGAGAAATTTCAAGCATTCTTGTTCGGTGATCTTTTGTAGTGGTTTGGCTTCGACCCATTTCGTCATGTAGTCGATAGCCACGATTACAAAGTTGACTTTCCCCTTGGCCTTCGGTAGAGGCCCTAGGATATCGATTCCCCATACCGCGAAGGGAATCGGGGATAAGACGGAATATAACTCTTCGGGAGGTTGGTGTGGGATAGTGTTGTTCAACTGACACTTGGGACACCTTTTGACGAATTCCTTGGCCTCGGCGTAGATAGTCGGCCAGTAATACCCTTGCCTCAAAATCTTGTGTGCCAGTGACTTGGCCCCCATGTGATCCCCACAAATCCCTTCATGTACTTCCCGAAGTGTGTAGTTTGCTTCTGACGGTGTCAACCACTTGAGCAGTGGAGAGCTGAAAGCTCTTCGGTATAGATCCCCATCGATGAGGACGAAGTTTGAGCTCCGGTGTTTGATCTTTCTTGCTAGGATGCGATCGGAAGGTAGAACCCCTTCGACCAAGTAATAGATGTATGGCGTAAGCCAGCAGTCCAATCGATCAATACATAGTACCTCTTCTTTCGGGACACTTGGTTGTTCCAATACTTCCAGATATACCGATCCGCTGAAGGAGCTTGCTTCTGTTGTTGCCAGTCGAGCCAAGGCATCTGCCACTGTGTTGTCGAATCGATCCACTCCCTGACAGCTGACTGAACTAAAGTATGCCAATTTACTCTTCGCTTCGGCCAAATACCTCGTCATTCTTGCCCCCCGGGCTTATACTCCCCCGATATCTGTTTGATGACCAACTGTGAATCACTATAGATGACAAGATTCTGTACTTCTAGGCTTCGGGCCAACTTCAGCCCGGCTAGAATGGCCTCGTACTCTGCTTCATTGTTGGTCGCTTTGAACTGGAATCGAATTGCTTGTTGAACTTTAAACCCTTCAGGACTCGTCAGTATGACCCCGACACCACTGACGTCCGAGGTTGATGAGCCATCAACATATAGTGTCCATGAGGCCCTCGCATGTTGTGTTTCGATCACCGACCCCACATCCGGTTCTGAGAACGAACATTCCACGACGAAGTCGGCCAATGCCTGCCCTTTGATTGCTGTCCGGGGTAGATATTCCAATGCAAACTGTGTTAATTCCATTGTCCATGCTGTCAGTCTTCCTGAAACCTCTGGTCGGTGTAGGATTTTCTTTAACGGCTGATCCGTGTATACCACCACCATCCGACCCTAGAAATAATGCCGAAGTTTCCTGCTTGCAATGATCAGAGCATAGGCGAATTTTTCGTGTTCGTATATTGAAATTACGCATCTCGGAGCACATACGGTCGACGTAGTATATCTTTGAACTGCTTTCCCCTTTGTCCCGAACCAATGCTGCCCCTACCGCCATCGAACTCGCTGCCAGATATAGGTACAAAGGTTCCGAAGGGATCGGTTTCATCAGTAGTGGAGCCGAAGATAAATAGTGTTTGATCCCTTGGAACGCGTCTTCGCACTCCGAAGTCCATTGGAAGCTTTTCTTGTTCTTGGGCCCTTTCAAGGTGTCAAAAAATGGTAGGCATCTCTCTGCTGATTTGGAGACAAACCTTCGAGGGTCAGCGATCCGACCTGGGTCGACCTCTGCACATCCTTATACGACTTGAGATTTCATATCCAGACCGCTTTGAATCTTCTCTGGATTCGCCTGATTTCCCTCTGTGACCAAATATCCTAAGAACTTTCCCGATCCCAATCCGAACGCACTTGGTGGGTTCAACCTCGAGTTCAAGCGTTTCCCGATCGCTTAAAGCGCTTTTCCAGATCCTCGAGGTGGTCACGGACCGACATGCTTTTGACGATCATGTCATCCACGTGAACCTCCATACTTCTCCTAATCTGCTTAAAGTGAACACGAGATTCATCATTCACGATAGTCGCCCCGTGCATTCAATGAGTCCAAGGTCATCTTCCGATACACATATATTGCCCGATGCATGATGAAACTGGTCTTCGGGATGTCTTCCTTACTCATTGAAATCTGATGGTATCCTAAGAATGCGTCCATGAAGCTCAGCATGCCGTATCCCGAAGTTGCGTCTATCAACTGATCTATATTGGACAAAGGATAGAAATCCTTCGGACACGCCCTGTTCAGGTCTGTGTAGTCGATGCATAGTCTCCACTTCTCGTTCTGCTTCTAGACCAAGACTACATTGGCCAACCACTCCGGGTAATCGATTTCGAAGATAAATTCGGCCTCCAAAAGTTTGGCAATCTCTTCATCAATAATTTTCTGTCTTTCTGGGGCGAAAACTCTTCGCTTCTGTATGACCGGTTTTTTGCTTGGGTCCACATGTAATCTGTGTAGGGCCACCGATTCACTTACCCCTGGCATATCACTCGGCTCCCATGCAAAGATGTCGGCGTAGACTTAGAACAATTCTATCAATCCTGTCCTGAACGGTTCTGCTAACCTCGACCCGATCTTGATCATTTTTGCTGAATTCCCTGGCACCAGTTCTATAGCCTCGGTTTCTTCGGCCGGAAGAACAAGCGGTTCTGTGCTACTTTCAGTGAATGGCTCTATTTCGATAGCCATTGTCTGTTTCTGTTTGCTGACCCCGACCTCTGAGGAAATCAACCTGTTCTGGTAGCACCTTTGGGCAATGTCTAAATCTCCTTTTACCTGCCCGATCCCGTTCGGTATTGGAAACTTGATTTTGAAGTGGGGTATAGAAGTCATTGCTTGCAAGGCTGCTAAGGTCGGTCTTCCGAGGATTGCGTTGTAGGCCGAGTCCACCTGGACTACGAAAAATCTGACCATTATTTCGACCTGATTGGGTGTTGTGCCGAACTTAACAGGTAGTTCGATGGTGCCTGACACATACACAGGATCTCCACTGAAACCATACAAGGGTCCTTCGCCTCCCAAATCCATCTTCTTCCCTTGCAGGTCCATCCTCTGGTAGGCGTGGGTGTATAAGATGTCGACCGAGGATCCATTATCTATCATCATCCATTTTATATCCACGGTCCTGACTTGGGCAGTTATCACCAATGCTCCGTCATGCGGCTCGATTAGGTCCGTCGGGTAATCCTCGTCCGAGAAGGAGATAGATGTTCCCGGATATGCCCGATCCTTTCTTGTAGTTGACCCCGTAACCGATAACACCGCCTCTAGATGCCCACTCCTTTTCTTTCCAGTTACCCGCCCAATTAAGCCGCCTGATATCACATCAATTACGCCTTGGGCTGGCGGATTCTGTGGAGGCTGGATGTCCTGATCGTGATCCCTGCTTTCCTCTCTTGGTGCCGCCGCGTTACCCCGACCTGCTACATATTGTATCAACTGTCGTTTTGAACATTCTTCTCTATCATATCCATCAGGTGGGTGCATGCCTCTGTCGAGTGCCCGGTACTCTGGTGATACTCGCAATACTTGTCCCGACCCCTCCTCCCTGGTTTGGTTCACCTCTAGCAGGGCTCATAGAACGGTTTATTTTTTATCTCGTCCAAAATTTTTGCCCGATCCGTAGTGAGGGGGGTGTAAACTTTGCTGAAATTACGTTTAGGTAATGGAGGTTGGCTGCTTCCTGATCCTCCATTATATGTTTTCTTACCCGAATTGTCCAACCTCCACTGGTTGTTATCCGAGAGCTGATAACTCGGTTTGTCCCGATCCTTCGATTTCTCATAGGATTGAGAGTGTGGTTTGAAGTTTCCCATGGCTTCTTCTATTGCTATGAACCCTTCGGCCCGATGGAAGGCTTCGGTTAGATCTGTAGGAGGACTGATCACCAAATCTTTCATCAATTTCTTGGACCTCCCAATGTCCAACCCTGTAGTGAAAAATCCCAAGGCTTGTGGAGAATTCAACTCCGCTACCGATCCCACAGCCTCCCGAAATTTCTTCACGTACTGACCTAGTGTTTCGTCCGACTTCTGTCGGACCTGCATGAGGGACGCCGTGATCTTTCCTCGTCTCCTGTTGCTTCCGAACCGAGCATGGAACTTCTCCCGATGATCATTCCACGACCCGATCGATCCTGCTGCCAAAGTCCTCATCCATTCCCGGGCGCTCTTTTTCAATGTTGTGGCAAACATATGACATTTGGCCGGATCCGAGTGTCCGTAGTAAGACATCAGACGATCATACCCATCCGAATGATCATAAGGATCCCCTAACCCATCGTACGTGTCCATAGGGGGCATCTTCTTCTTCGGATCGGCTATAACTTGGTTGATCTCTGGTGAGAAGGGCGATCCAGGATACCCTGAAGAGGTCCCCATCGGACTCTTAGCTGCTAATAGTTTCTCCAGTTCGGCAACTCTTCGGGCGAGGGGGTCGGACTCCTCTTTACGAAGGGACGAATGATGTCTGTCCCTCTCGTATTCGGGTGACGCGATCCTCCTCTTTTGATCCGACCTTCTTGGGTGTCCGGATCTTCTGTCATCCGATCGACTCCTCCTTTGACACCATTCTTCTCGAGAACGACTCCGTGGTCGGCTCCTTTCTTTTCTAGCCTCATCTCGTCGAGGTGATCGGGATCGGCTAGGACGTCTGCGCCTCTTCGAGGAGACTTCTCGCTCTCCGGCCACCTTAGCCATCTGGGATTCGAGTTCTTCCTATTGCAGTCGCAAGGTCAACATAGCATCCTTATTCTGGTCCATCTTCTTTTTCAGGATGAACTCCCTCTGGTCCTGGCTTCCTTCTCCTCCTTCATGCCATACGAGGGCCCGTGAATGATTTTCATCGGCCTGACTCGTAGGGGGGGCGATATCTTTTGCTATCAAGAGCTTACGCCGCGGAGGGGTGGTGGTGGTACCTCTTGAGCCTCCAAAATTTTGGATCCTAACCGATCCCCTCAACTATGTGGTCTGGTGTGACTGCTGGGTTTTTGCCTTTTCGTGGGCAGAGGCATTATTTTCCCTACTCGCCATATCCTGCTACCGGAAAAGTTGGTGGTGATCGTAAGAAAGCACTAAGGCCCTCCTTCTAGCGCCAACGGACTCAGCAAAGCCATAGTGGTTGGGTACGGGTATCCGAGTCCTTTGGGCCGGTACCCTATTCTGGAAAAGGTAGGCGTTAGGCCTGGGCCTTCGAGTCCTTTGGTAAAGGCCCAAACCAAATAACTTGAGCTTAGTGGGATTGGGCACATGCAAATTAGGCGACTATGTGCAGAGTTGGGAGTGATAAAGGGTTTACTGGTTAAGGGTTCTAACCCTAACTATATCTTAATAAGGCAACTTCAAAGGTAGTATTGGAAAGAGATTCTACTTGCACCTTTTAAGGTGATTGTGTTGGGTCCAAGTATAGGTAACTACCATATTTAGGAGTCCTATTCCGACTCGGAGAGGAACTCTTGGGAGATGAGAATGGTTATAAATACAAGGCTTAACTACAATTAACAGGTAGTATCTACTTTTGAGCATTAAACACTTAGCCTCCATTGTTAAACCTTGTGAACGGTCTGTACTTATTCTCACACCGAAATTATTCCCCGGCGACACAAGTCGTCAAGCTTCTGTGTGATCTGTTATTGTGCAGATTTCAACGCGTGAATTTTGTGATTGGACGCGCCGACGAAACTTGACGTTAACAGTAAACAAAGAAAATTATACCTTTAGTAATCCTCTTTTGAAGACGTAGGGAGTAATTCACATCAGTCAAAAAAAAACATAGGTGATAGAATAGGCCAATAGCAGATGAAATTGTAAAACCAAGTTGTTATGATATTCCTTTCATGTATGAACACCAAAGTTAGCAATACATAAAAAATCTAAAGTACGTTTTTCCTCGCACGCTACAATGAGTAAATTACATGTATACCCAACCAACTTTCTTCAAAATAAATAACCCTACCATCTCCACTATATTATCTTCCTGAAAATTGATATTTCCACGTGGAACTCGCACATATAAAAATGACATAAATGTGAGCTCCATTCATTATTCATGTGAGGAGAGTCCTTCATATTTTCGTGTGGAATATCGGTGTCCTATCTTCCTGCACATTGTCTTCCAATTCTCAGCATTAATCTCTCTTATTCTGCTCCGCGAAGGAGCCTCAAAGAGCTCAAACTGTTTGTAGTCCAAACAAATCGAGGCATTTCTGTCACCCCAGGAATTAGAATTCTTCTTTTCATGGTCATGGGATTGATCCACTGGCTCATATAGTCATAAGATGGCCTCCGGGAGGCCTAATTTTGTGCAACTAAGGAAATTTGGTCTATGAATATCACATTTGTGAAGAGGTGATACTGCATCTGTTTGCGACAATGATAATGATCCGGTCAAGGCCAGCAAAGGCTCTAGTAGGAAAGTTTTACTCTCTCTTTTTCTTTCATTCTCCTTCTTTATATCTTCTAGTAAAGCCGTACTTGTGTCTATACCTGCTTGAATTAATGATTCCATGAGAATGATTTATATTGGATAGCCCTTTTTAATATAGAACCACCATAATACTATGTTCGTCCACAAAAAGAGTCCCGTTTGAAAAATTTGTAAATATTGATGATATATTTTTGTTCCATGTTTATCACTAGTACAGTGATTATTTAGTTTAACAGCAGCAGCATGAAAATGAAATTATGATGGCAAAACTCAAGGGCAATGTGTCATTTCATCCGACTATGAATAAAAAGATGACTCATTTTGTGGAACAAAAATTGGCAAATGGGACCCCTGTTTTGTGGAACAGATGGTTTATATAATAATAGACTGCTCACCTGAAAGGTATCCACCATGGACATAGCCGTTAAATTTTTCACTTGTGTGTTCTCCAGTGAAGAAGATCCGTCCTACTGGCGCCTGACCAAATATAACAGTAAAGATAAACTCCAATTAATGTCACAGCATAGCAGAAGATTGCTTATTGGACATGATATCTTTTTCCATTTTAAAATTTCAAGTTGCGAGTTTAAAATTGACGTGAAATTCTAAAATATGTCAGATAGAAATAGTATCAACATAAGTGTATAGATTATTATTCCGTTTGCCAACAATTTAGAATAAAAGAAATGATCAACATATTGGTTCTCAATTCTAAGTTTGTGTTAAGTTACCATCTAATGCTTAAACTGTTATATAGACCAGACCGTAACAATTATACCCCCCTACCCACCCACCCACCCACCCACCCCCAACCATTAAAACGCATTTACACAAAAAGGGAACCTGCAGCGGCAAGATTTGAACTCAAACCCTTACACACCCAAATATCAAGCTAACACTCCCACTCTTTGACAGAAATTAAAATGGATTTGCATCATCAATATTAAAATGAAGGGCAAAGTGGAGCAGGAAGATTTGAACCAAGAGGTCCAAGACCAAGCACACCCAAAACTCCAATAATGTATATCAAGCTAACAACTTGTTTATATATAGTCTTAACAATTAAAAAAGAAAATAACAACTGGCCTACACTAATGAAGGGGGATTAATTAAACGAAAATAACAACTTGCCTGCACTAATGAAGGGATTAATTAAACAAGTCTAGTACAAAAGTCTATGAGAGAATTCTTATAGGGCCAGCTAGCAAAAAACATAAGTGTGCAGCATGAGAATACGACAAGATTTGTACCTTAATATTTTGAGCAAGTTTATGATTAACGTTAATAGGGTAGTTGCTGTAGCTGCCACGTTGGAAGCGATTATTCCACCAGCGAGGCACTATTATACCAGTGGCATCTGGAATATCAGGCCCAAACATGTTCCTAAGCACATCCATTGCTTCTTTTAGTGTTTCTTGATCTGATTGAGCTTCAACACGTTTTGATTCTTCGTTTGTCAATGTCACAACCAGAATATTGGATCCAGGATAAGCGTTCTCCATGTGCTGATGAGATAGCAACAGATCAACAGCCAAATTGGATCCGTATAGTGAGTAATATTAAATAAATGCATGATTGAATCAACAATGATATTAAAATATATATATATAATAAGAACATTTGTTATGTTTGTCTCGAATTTTTGTTTGGGATCTGAAATTTGAGCCTACAAGAATTATATTTTGTGACGACCCGAAGGAAAAGAAAGATGAGGTTTAGTGGTGGTAACGGAGGACTGAGAACTGTCATATCATTTAGGCGCATTATATTTTTAGTCCGGTTGTATATGTTATTGTAGTTAGGATTTCGGTATTCTTTTCGTTCTCAGTTTTAGCCACCATCATATTGAGATTTATATAGATTGTGTTCTTCACACTTTGATATAATGATATGTCTCTCACCCGAATTTGTTGATTTCTGCGTTTGCCATATTTTATTCTAACATCATCATAGTTAATAGCTGCATTTCTAAGTTCAGGATTTATATCAATTAGTAAGATATTGAAAATGAAAAGGACAGGATGATCAAAAAAGGCTTAGTAGTAGATCAAGTGTGAGAATGAACATATTTCACATTATCTCTTAAGCAAAGCAATTGCATTAAAAATTCAGTCTAATGATTAATTTTTTTAGTAGAAAACATTAGTATTTTTATAAGAAAAAACAGCGGCTGAAATAGATTTGATTTTTTATGGTGCAACTAACTATATTTCCAGCACTAAGAAAGTGACAGAAATATCATATAAATTAATAATGCAGACGCCGCCGCAATTTCATTTGTGCACAAGAAAGATAATTATTTATTAATAAATTTTCATTAAAAATGAAGAGTAGCTGTCATTGAACTCGATAATCAACCATGGTTGCTTGTTACCAACAAAATTTGAACAACCAACATTTTCCCAAAATCCAATTTGTCCACATTAGCACATTTAATAATGATAATGAAAGTTATTGTATCTTGAATTGAAATATGATATCCTAAATTGATCTTACACGCCACATATTGACAAGATATAGGAAAAATATACCCTTCACTCAAATATAGATACATAACTACCCATAACCTTAGAAGTAAGGATTCTTCTGTAGTCGGCGAATCCCGGAATCTAGATTCTTTTGGATTTATTACATTTGTATCATTATTAATTAATATTTATTAATTTTGAAGTTTTGATGTATTTATGAATATAAATTTATACGAATTTTTGAAATTCCCATTTTTTAGGATTTGTGCGAAACCCGATAACTCATTGGACTTCTATAATTTCTCCGCCTACATTTCTTACAAGTTAGAAACACAAACTGTTTTTAAGATTTAAGAAAGTGCAAGAATAATGTGTATGTTGACATTACTAGTATTGTAAAATCAAAAAAACATTACCAAAATAGAATGTTAAGATTTGGTGGAATTTATAAATAAAAAAAATGACATCATAAAGGAATAAGATGAATAAGAACACAATAACAAAGATTTTATATCATTCGAACCTGCCAGAACGTGTAGTATCCTCTGCGCTCGTGAGCATAAATGAAGAACTCCTTTTCTGCCCCACCGGGCCAGAATTTGTATGGAAATTTTAAGAAGATTTTTGTATACACTATCACGTCCAATTCCTCTATGGCTTCCATTTTCCACCTCTGTCTCATTAATTTTTTCAGCGTGTTAATTTTTAATTCAACGGGTATAAAATAGCACTATAAAAAAAAATTATGACAAAGGGACCACAAAGAAAACAAATAAACGTGTTCAAATAATTAATAGATATAATTTAGTTTTAATATTCAAGTTTTGAGTCAGTGACAACAAAATCTGCCTAAGCACTCTAAATTATAAGCTAGATGCATGTGCAATAGTTCAGCTACTACTCTGCCAAGAGATTCTATTTTGAAAATCAAAGCCCTTAAATTAACTCAAATAAAATTGCAAGGTTTCGACTCTTTCTAAAACAATTTTTTTACCATGGCCAAATATAACCACCTATGTCACATGGACTCAAAATCCCCGAAAAGGAACCTTAAAAAGATACGACACGAACACGTTTATGTTTAGAATATTTTGACTCATTTTCCACCAAACTGTCTTGTCCGATACCCGTACTTGTGTCGTGTCAACACGGGTACTTCTGAAGTTTAGAAGAGTTCATGTAACATAGATTATTTGCGTGATATTTCATTAGATATAGGCCTCCAAGGCCAATAACAGTCAAATAAATATGTTGCAGTAATTATGTACTCCATCCATCCCAAAACAAGAGTTGAATAGGACTCTCATTTGGGGATGAAAGGAGCATGTTAAGTAGCTATTCTAATTTTTAATTTAATGTATGGTTTGATAGTTGCAGTCAAAGTAGTTGAACCTTCTTTATGTAAAATTATAGACAATCCTTTACTTCATTTAAAAGCTCAAATTTAATGAAATGAAACTAGCTGATACCATATTATATCACTTTGCTTCTACACTGTAGTATAGTAAAATAATACTTGCCATACCACCTGAGTAGCCCACTGATAGGTAAAATACTGCGGATCATTCAAAGGCAATCCGTAGTTTTGCATATTTATTTTATATATATATATATATATATATATATATATATATTGTATGTGTGTCATACTCCAATATCAGACAGTGAACTTCAATTAATGCAGTAGCTACTGTCAATAAAAGATTGACCTCTTCAATCTATTGTAATTAAATATTTAGGGTCAGAATCTTCAAACCATGGCCTTTGGTGAACTACTTGGGTTCTCCCACTTATTAAGGGCCCCAATTTCTAGCCATGGCCAAACAGGAACCACTTTGTTTGACCAGAAAGAGTAAATGTGATGCCAATAAAATTTAACAAGCAAAATACTTGGGGAACTAATAGTAGGCTAACTAAGGTTTGTCCTAATTGTTAACAAGAAAATTCTATGCTACATTTGAAGTGGTTTCAGAATTTAACTATTTGAGCGCGGTTGCAGGTTTGAGTTTCGTATTGACCAACTCGATATAATTTATTTTAGCTCTCTTTAGTTTCAACACAAGAGGAGACATAATTTTTTGTTATATCTATATTATCTTTGGTATCAAAATAAAATATAGAATTCATGCTATGATGTAATCCCTATGAGTATAGGTACTTCATTTTTAATTAGCTTCCCTTAATTATGAGGTGAAATATGGTTTTATACAACAAAAATTTCCCATAAGAAGAAACGATAGGCATAATTCATTTTACTATTGCAAATATTTCGCACTCAAATTTGTCATAGACAGAATTAAACATAATATGCCAACAAGACTCTTATTTTAAGGGTGATTTTTCTAGATATACACTAAGGTTGTGTTTGATAAACCTGTGAATTAAGATCTGAATAATTATGATGTCTTAATAAATTAGATCATCTGAATGGTTATGAGGTCTGAATCTAAAAAATTGTTTGATAACTAAATAGTAAGTCGTCTCTTAATGACACTATTTTACCATTTTAAAGGGTAAAATTTTATTTAATAATTTTAAATATTCAATTTAATAAAAATGAGTGCATAATATTGTTGAGTAATTTATATAAAAAAATTATCAAAAAAATTTCATTAAGAAGTACCTCATAATTATTAAGATTTCATTTTATGTCTTACCGATTAAGAGACATTCAGAGGTAACAAAAAAAAATAGCAGCATGCCTCTTAGCGAATAAGAAACAGTCCAAGAGACAATCAGATGTAAACAAACAGCACCTAAGGGTTTGTTTAATTATTAGCGTTACAAGTTTGTTGTCTGCAGCAGTAACATTTGGCACTGTACTAATTTTTGACAAGTTATGTTTAACAATAAGTCTATGGGGACATTTTTTTAGTGACATTTCTAGTGACATTTTTTTTAATTTATTTTTTTTGGTTTTTTTTTTTGTAATACCTCCCAAAAAATATATAGTATTTATTCCAACTGGAATTTTTATAAAAAACAGTGTTTTAGGTGTAATTTGGATACATACAAGAAACAGGGCATGATAAAAAACACTGTTTCTTGTATGTATCCAAATTACACCTAAAACACTGTTTTTTATAAAAATTCCAGTTGGAATAAATACTATATATTTTTGGGGAGGTACTACAAAAAAAATCAAAAAAAAAATTAAAAAAATGTCGCCCTAGAAGGACTCTATGTTTAACCCTTTAAACTTTACGTTTGTGAGTTAAATAAATTGTTTATTGACAAACATAACTTTTTAAGTGCATTTTGACTTTTAAACGCTCTAAACGTAGTATACTAACGCCTTAAACACTTTGTAAACAAACATGCAATTCATTAATTAATTTATGGAAGGAACGAGAGACGTACAGGCAAAGGAGGTTTAAAGGAAATGAGGTCACTTTGGAGAACACCAATGCTAGCTGACAAAATCAAGTAATTGGCTTCATAAATGGAACCATCCTCCGTTTTCACCAAAACGCCGTTTCTCGAGTGCTGTAATTCCCTAACAACCTGCCTCATTTCCATGAAACCAATCATAAATGAGCTATATACAAAACAAATGCACATATAAGCCCAAGAAACAACTACCCTCATTAGATTCTGAGCAGTCAAACCAAGAAAATCTGTGCAACAAGTGGCCACATAGTAAAATATGGAGAATAGGTGAAAGTTATTCAAGACTCCCAGAAGAAATTTTCAGCTACCTATATCCCCCATTTATGGGACTTAATTTCCTCAATACTCCCTCTGTCCCTTAATATAGATCGTTTTAGACATGTGCACAAAAATTAAAAAAATGATTGAAAAACATTAACTATATTATCAATTGTCTATAATACCCTTCACCTCACTTATCTCATAAATATGGATTAAAAAATTAGGTGGAGTAATAAAGAGCAATTTGGGAAAAATAGTAATCAATTCTCCTAGATAACCACAAACGACAAATAATTAGAAATAAAAAAAAGAGTCTAAAACGACTTACATATAAGAATGGAGGGAGTATTTAGTAAAAGTTGTGGTCTTGTAGTATAAACAAGCAATGTCAAGAACATGACAATTTAATCAATGAAGTAAATATTACTACCTCCCTACTTGGATAAAAGTCTTTATTACTACTATTTTAGATAGTTTAAGTTAAATGTCTACGACTAGTTACCTTAAATAATTTATTTTTTACAATAATTTATCTTAATACACTTAGTATTAATTGTCATATTTCTATTTTCTAACATCACTAGTCCTGTGCAAAAACCTATCCAATTAATGAGAATTTAAATATGAACAATTTTGACATTTTATCATATTTTTTAATATACGCAAAAAATCAATCATCATTTTTATCTCAGGACGGAGGGACTAATATATTAGACAAAACTACTTGTATTTTAATCCACTAAAACTCCCTAAAGAGCCATAATTTCACCTACACATATCCTATTTATGGGAGTTAATTTCCTCAATATCAATATGAAAAAAAAACATTTGATAAAACTATAGTTTTATGGTATACTTGTACGAGCGGTATCAATATTATGATACATAATTAATGGAATATTTATATTGAACAAAACTACTTTTATTTTAACAATATTTCGTTATACTAATATCCCTCGTACTCGTGTCAAATTTTAATTAAAGTTCGAAGCCATAATTTGACCTACCCATATCCCATTTATAGGAGTTAATTTAATTTCCTCAATGTCAATATAGAAATTACTTGGTAAAAACTACAAACTTTGGGGAAAGTAAAATAAAGTAACTTTCCTATAACCAATAAATTCCTGGGTTTTTTTTTTGTATGTATAGGGGAAAGAAACAAGCAGCAGCCCCAAATAAATGAAGAAAAGGACAAGACCTGATGACTCCCTGTTTCTTAATGTTTGAGTTGATAGCCTATAGCTTGGGTCAGCTGTACCTCTAGAGATTGTAAAAGATAGTCCATATTATATGAACACTGAGGAAAAGATAGTAGGACCCACTTGCTGGTGTAATGTTGTAGTAGTACTTTTTAAAGTAGGTTTTTGGGGTTGAAAGATCTCAGCAATTTCATGACCATATGACCATATCAATTATCTAATGACACTGATATTTGGGTCCTTGTCTTTCCTCTCTTTCTTGTCATTGCATGGTGTGAAAATTAGCATTCAATGCGTGCAGAGATGGACATTGCGTTTGCCCCCACCTTCAGATAGTGCCATTCTTCCAACTACAAATAGTCTAATACTTTCTAAGGAATACTTTCTACAAAATTTAGTTGTCCACTTTTTTTTAAAAAAATATTAAACTTAAAATATAATGAATCTACATATATAAAAAATTCAGCTTGATAATTACATAATAATTATGTTACGAGAGTAATAAATGTCATTGAATATTTAAAGTATCTTTGAAACAAATGTAAAAGTATTGCTACATACAATATAAATATTAAACAATCACTATCAAAAAATGTGTAAAGTTTTAAACCTACTCATTAATGGGTGGTGTTGGTGGTGTGACATGATGCGCAAGAGAGATCATCCTCCTCCCGCGTTATTATCATTCTTGTATTAGGCATGAAAATGAACTTTCATAAAAGTCGATTTAACGCTAACCAGGATCCCATTAATGGACTTCATCCCAAACTTTCATTCTATTTCCATTTTTGAAGCAACAGTAAATTAGTAATGATAGCATAAGTTAAACATTAACATAACCCCATTTCTACACATTCAGAAAAGACAAAAGAGATGCTTAAAATGCGATGGAAAGAATAGTGAAAAGTGGCTAATAAGTTTAAATGGTGAAGCTTTTACAAAGTTGTATCAAAAACATGTGATCAAAGGTAAAGGCTTTTGCATCAGAAAAATAAGATAGTTGATAATGAAAACAACCCTTTTTCATATACTTCATAAGAAAAGAAAAGATTTTATATACTTATAAAATTGAAGAAAATCTATTGAGAAAATTGATAAATGTACTTCGCTTTCACCATTTAAGCTCCATTGATATGTAAAACAGATAATTTTGAACAGTGTTTAACATTTCTTTCCTTTGTCCCAAAATTTAAAAGAGTATTTTCTTTACATTTTGTAAATCGTTGTGTTTTTATATTTTTCGAACCGAAGAAATATTCTATAAAAAAAAAACTTCCTAGAAATTCTTAATTCATTCCACCTAATTAATCTACTATTACATTGTCGAGAAACCAAACTAACGGGAGTGGTTAGGATGAAGTTGATTTTGATCAATTCCATGTCGACCTAATTAATCTCTCGCTATTATCGAGATTGTATCGAATTAACCAAACTAAGTTAACTTCATGGTTACCATGAAGTTAACTTCATGGTAACCGGATCCCAAACTAACACATCCCCAAGTGTAATCAGTTCCCGAGTCCCGACCCAAATTAATAATCAACCACAACAAATACAAGTTAAAAAAATAAAACAAAATAAAAGAATTTGCCTATTAGGTGACTTGAAGACCTAAAGCTCACAATAATTAGATGCAAGTACCTCAGTATCCTCCTCATACAATGAGATTATGAGATTCTTTAAGTAAAAAATAAACAAATGTTAGAAGCCAAAGAGGAGGTGGTTGACCCAAACAGGCAAACAGGTAGTTTCATATGATAAAGAAATAAAGAACAGCTTTTAGAAAATGTCCTTATCTGCAGAAATACCCATAAAAGGGGACAATCAATCTCAATTGCACGTATAAAACAAGATTTCTATTTTATTATATTTTTTATATAGATTATTCTCTTGTAATTAATACTATCAGAGCAACAATTCTGTTGTGGGAGTAAATATACATATAACCATATTTTTAAATTAATTTTAACCATAATTATTATTGCTATGACAACATAATTATTACTCTCACGGTATCTATATTCTTTTCTCTATCTCACTATACTTTCTTTGTGTTCCGTTTTATCTCTGTCCCCAAATGATTGGCATATAAAGAACAACAGTGAAAGATTCATCTCACAAACAGTAAAAAAAAATTACCTTGTTAAGTTTCAGGCGACTGTCAGAGATTTTACCATCCAAGGTAAAAAGAAACTTTTCAGCCATTTTGTAAAGCAAATGTTCATATCCTCTTTCATCAACAACTAAAAATTCTTGCTCCCCAAAATCTACATATGTGGATATTGGTTCAACCTCTACAACAAAACCCCAATTCTTATTTTGTCAGCTATATTTAAACTATGTTTGGTTGCTGCGGAAAAAACAAAGAAAATTGAATTGGAGAGGTCCCACTTAAGTGGGTATTTAAGTAACTTACAAACATAAGACCCCATTTTCCTGATTTTCCTTAACTTTCTCATAAACCCAAAAAAAAAACATTAAAGTGAAAGGAGATATGAAACTGACCTGCCATTTCAAAATCATGGAGGATAAAGTCAATAGCCAACTCTATTGGTGTTTTTGGGCTACTACAAAAAACCAAAAGGAAATTAAAAGAATGTTAATTATTTGAACACAAACAAAATGGGAGGATATATATATATATATATATATATATATATATATATATATATATATATATATATATATATATATAATTAATCAATATGAAATTAATTGATTTCGATCGATTGGCCGTCTGATTAATAAACTCTTTATTGCGTGTATTGGCTAATTAATCCATGTTAACTTCTGTGAAGTTAACTTCATCGTTACTGGATCCATAGAGAGGGGATCATTTTCACTCTACCAAAGTACCAATATCATTTGCTAAATTTTTACCATAAGCATGTAAATATAAGAGAGAAAATTACAATGGTGGTTCCGAAAATTTGGTCACATCAACCTCATTATTGGCTTCTTCCTTCTTCAGCTTCTGAATTGCGGATTCCACTGCCTTTGTATATGAATCAGCCGCTACTGCACTAGGAAAAATCTTTCCACTAACACAAATAAAAGAAATTCAAGTTAATTACGTACGGCAAAAAATGTTCATCAATCTTATATGTCATGCATATATAAACAAATGAATTAAATAAAAAATAATATTCCAACTATCAACTATAGTATCACTAATTCAAAAAGCAAACTAATTAATAAATTATAAGTTACTGCAAAAAGCTTAAATTGTTAAAATAATAATATTTCTCACTCTTAACATTATTTTAAGATTTAACTTTAAAAGCAAGATAATGGAAATCCTATATAAATGCCAGCTAATGCTAAATTAAGTAAACTGGGGGAAGAACACATAAATACATACGCCAGCGCAACTACGGCGCCATTTAGCAAAGCCAGCGAAAGTTTACGGTGAGGGAATACTCCACCCCCGGCGCACAATAGCAAGAAACAAGGAGAGAGAAAATGAACCTTGGATCATAAATGTTGTAACGGGCATTGCTGTAGTCGGAAAAACAAGTTCGGAGCCCAGATTCATGGGCCAGTTTCCAAACCGGGTTGGACTGTTTTCCGCCCACTCCGGCGATCCAACCCGCCCCGAGCTCTACCGACACCCCTCCAAACTCCTCCTTCCGGATCCTACCGCCGACACGGTCTGACGCCTCCAATATCACTATGTCCTCCACGCCGTTCTCCGCCAACACCTTCGCCGCCGATAAACCTATACATACAAATATATGTACGTATATACACATCAATTTTTTTTTGTTTTTGGAAAAAGAAAAATGTAATTTATATATAAAGTGATCTTCGGAATAATTTGTATTTACCTGAAATACCGGCACCGACGACGATGACGGAAGATCGAGCCGGAGACTCCATGAATGCGTTTGTAGAGAGAGAAAGGTTATGTGTTGTATTGTGTTGCGTTGATGATAGAAGCAAAAGAAGCGGGAGTCGGATTATATAGTTTCTGTCCTTGTACGTGTGTGGGGGATTTGGCTATTATTATTAAGATAAGTATTTTTGACAACTTTACATCATCCTAATTTAAATGGGAGTACTTCTATGTAAATAAATTATGTACAAAAATGTTTCAAAAAATAAATAAATTATGTACAAAAATATTATGTAATGGGGCGGGGCAGAATTATAAGAATCCCCAAATCTCCGAACTCATAAATATTTTTATTATCATTCTATTTTTACAGAAATTAAAATTTAATAACTATTTCTATTCTTTTAAAGAATTTCAATTCTTACAAAAAAATTTAAAGTACTGCGGGATTAATATTTTATAAGTTTTTTATTTAGAAAATTTTAATTTTAGTTATGTTTACAATAATATATATATATATATATATATATAAATGAATCATCTATTAATGTATATAATAAAACTATTAAAAATATTATTAATAATAATAATATTAAATAATAGTCTCTATATAGATACTTGATAGATACATAAATTATATATTTTATTATCTCTAATTTTGTTCTTTTAATTATATTAGTATATTAAATTAATATGTTTTATTTTGTTTTGTAGGATTTAATATTTTGTTGCAATAAAGTCAAAATCTTGATGATCAAGCAATATTTAATGTTTTTATTCATATAAGAAAATATCCAAGAAGAATCTTACAACAAAAAAGAAGGAAGAATAATCTTGATGTGCAAGTCAAATACAACAAGAGAAAGAAAAATTCATCTAGAATATATGTTTGAGAAGTTGATTGTCACTAAGAAGTTAAAACCTACATTGAAAAAAATAATATCTTATGCGTATAAATAAGATAGATGATTAGGTGTTTTGAGGGAGGAATTAATTTAGGTTAGAAGTAGGAGTATGATTAAATTATTTTATCTTTGTACATTCGTTGGATGATCATTAATAAAATGAATTTTCTTATTTATTTTTAATCTTCTTCTATTCATTATTTTAGTTAGTTTATTTATTTTCATGTCTCGCTAATTTTTTTAATATAGAATGAAGATGAAATTAAATAATTATTCATGATAATATTTTTCATCTCTTTTATTAATTATGTTTTTATATTTAATTAATTTCGCATTCATGTTTCGTTATGTGACGCCCCCAAAATAGGTATACATCACCCATTCTGAGTCGTCAAATACATGGTATAAAATTCAAATACAACTTAATTATACAACTGTCGTGTAAAATACGACAAAACATAAGCTGAGAGTTTTAATACGAATATTGTCTTTTAGACAATATTCAAACTCAAATGGAGTCCTCAATACATTTATTATCACACTATTTCACTTTGAATAGTGAGGACTACTAATCTGAACATCTCAAACCGGCCACTCCGCTTCTGACTAATCCCAGTTATATTCTCATTTTCTGAAGAGAACAATGAAAACAAAGGGTGAGCTCAACTAGCCCAGTAAGAAATATTATGACTAAGATAATGCAGAATAAATTATCGTTAGCCTTCAACAGTGTTAATATAATAAACATTAAGTTTAACTGCAGCGGAATAAGCAATCCATTAGAAGAGTCAAGTAGAGCATGATATCTACTATCTTCTATGATTTAAAAAGTTTATCATCAATTTTATCGCTGAGACTTAGCTTAATAAATAAACCACATCATCAAATCATCCATGCACTACGAGCCAAGGATATTCATGTAATCATCAATGATCATGATTATACCGAATAATCCCTAGTTATAATCATACCAACAACTGTCCATCAATGCACTACATGCCAATGAGGACTTTTACCACATCATTTGTAATATTACGGGTTATGATTATACCGAATGATCTCTGGTCATAATCATATCAATCAATAGTATATTTATGCATGTAAGTCACATATGACTTTTATCATAATATAAGCATGATGATGATGACAATGATATAAGAATTCAATTAAAAGTAAGCAAATGATAAATATTTAAAGATTTATAATTTAATTTATCTCGAATTCAATATTGTCCAAATTGTCAACATGATACTGCTTTGTGGAGTAAAATTCAAGAATAATATTGTATCAAAAATGATTTGGACAGCAAAGAAATCAATTTTTGTCATGAATAATTCCCCAGGTGAATAGTACCCGAGTGAATAGTGTAAGACCCCAACTTTTATGAATAAAGAATAATTTTCTCGAAATATATTTTTGAATATTGTGGTGTGGATTTGATATAATGTTATAGTTGTGGGTAATATTTACAAATTTTGCAAAGTAAGCAAGTGGTTATATAATATTCGATTGGTCGGGGAATATTCGTTTTAACAGGGAATATTCATACGATGGCACAATCATTGGTGGACCCCACAACAGAAGTATTGTCGTAGTTAAAAAATGACAAAAATATCTTTCTATAAAAATAACGGCGGAGGTGTTCTTAATTAAAAGCTGTTGAACTACCCGATAGTAAAAAATACGATGTCTGGCGTTGGTTGCGTAGTAGCACACGGTATTGATTATTGATCTTACGTGAGAAGTCACTCGATTATACTCAATTATTACTACGATAATTGTTGCATCATCATCTCTCATATTATTGATTCAATTATTGTTACGATTATCATCCACATAATATGATATATTATTAAATCAATAATTGAGGCGACAAAGTTATTCATATTATTATTTGCAATATTGACAATGTACAGAAGTTACATCGAGGAGAGGTTTGGTCACCTAATTGCGTGCGATAAGGAGAAATCCTTATCAAAAAAACCCCTCTTTCACAGGAACGACACGGTTTGTTAAATATTGTGAATTATAATATTAATGATGAATAAGTTCGTGTTGATTAAAGATAAATTTTATAGTTCCATTGTGTTGGACTTATTTGTGTTAGTATAATTGATGTTTGGAGGTTATATTGTTTAATTAGGTATTCGGGACACTTTTAGGTAACCGAATACTATTCACGATTCACGATTCACGAGTTACTATTCATGAGTTACTATTCACGAGTTACTATTCATGAGTTCTTATTCACGGATACTATTCACCCATAAGATATATTTACATTGGGTCCCAAATCATTTTTGGGTACAATATTATTCCATGAGGAGATGTCTTTAATTTTTCGAATAGTTGGTCAAGATAGAATAAATAAATCAATGTGAATGAATTGATGGAAAGTATAATAGTAAATCAATATGGATCATTTGGTTTAAAGTTTTAATAGTAAATCGGTATGAATGACCGTTGCTTTAAGTTTTAATAGTAAACCAATATGGATGAGTCCAGCTTAAAAGTAAATCAATCTGACTTGTTCATGAATTAGTTACTATTCAGTCCATTCTCCTATAAATAGAAGCTCATTCCTTCATTATTTCTTACGAATTCACTGAAACTCTAGAGAAAGAAACTATAGGGAGAAAGAAGAAAAGTATTCTGCTTCTTCACTACTTCAGTATTCAGTTTTTCTAAGGTAGGGAATATTATTTGTTGTACTCATAAGGGGTATTCTTTCTTTCTTATTCATGAAGAGAACTTCTATTATTCCATTCTTTATTATTTTGTTGGAATAACTTTGTATAAAGTGGATACCTATACTTGGTGAAATTCTTCATTATTCCATTCTTATTATTACATTGGAATAACTTTGTTTTGCTCTGCAATCGCATACACATGGTGAAATTCTTCTAATATTCCATTCTTTATTATTACATCCGGAATATCCTGTTTTGTGCGTTTACGGCGGGACTGGTTCCATTATTTATTATTACTGCTGAAATATCCCGTCTGCATGCGTTTCACGGGACCGGATTCCATTATTTATTATTACATTTGGGAATAACTTTTGTTGCGGTTGTAGTCTATCGCATTTATGGTGAATCATTCATTATTCCATTCTTTATTATTACATTAGAATAACTTTGTCTATGTGGATTACCACATGCATGGTGAATGATCCTGTGTATTCATTCCTTATTAAATTGTGAAAATGATGCATGTATCGTGGATTACTGCATGGCGGTGAAAATCCATTTAGGATTTCATATATTATATTATACTCGATTGGTTAAAGCTTTGGCTTCTATACTCCATGAAATTAGTGGAATATCCTTGATATTTGCGCTTCATCCATTATCTTTTCATGAAAATATTCTTCGAGCATTCTTGAATTTTCTTTGCATGAAAGCGGTGGTCATGTTAACAATTTGGACGTTATTGAGTTCAGGATAAATTAACTTATAAATCTTTAAAATTTATTCTTGAACCTGTTTTATTGAATTGTTATCATCCTAATACTTATATTATGTTGAAAGTCATCTTTGGCTTATGTGCATAGATGGACTTGGTATGATTATGACCAGGGATTATTCGGTATAATCATGACCGTAATGTGACGAATGATGTGGTAAAAGTCCTCATTGGCCTGTAGTTCATTGGTGGACAATTTTTGGTATGATTATGACCAGGGATTATTCGGTATAGTCATGACCATTGATGATTATATGAATATCCTTGGCCGTGGAACAGGGATGATTCAATTTTATTTATTAAGCTGAGTCTCATCGATAAAGTTGATGAAAAACTTTTTAAATCATAGAAGATGATGATTTTATACTTTACTTGACTCTTCTAATGGATTGCTTATTCTCTGCAGAGCTTTTGATCTAAAATTTGTTGTCTATTATATTCTATCGGTTGTTATCTTTGTTGAAGGCTATTGATAATTTATTACGCATTATCTTAGTCATAATATTTCTTACTGGGCTATTTGAGCTCACCCTTTCTTTCACTGTTCTCTTCAGGAAATGAGAACGTAGCTGGGACTAGTCGGAGAACTGAGTGATGGTCCTAGATGGTGCATTAGTAGTCCTCACTATTCTATGAAATAGTGTGATAATAAATGTAATGAGGACTCCCACTATTGTCTAGATGACAATATTTGTATTAAAACTCACAGCCTATGTTTTGTCGTATTTCACACGACTGTTGTATAATTAAGTTATATTTGTATTCAGTACCTTGTATCTGGCGACTCAAGATGGGTGATGTATACCTGTTTTGGGGGCGTCACAGTTGGTATCAAAGCTTAGGGATATGATCCTTTGGTGAGATGTGAGATAAGAACTAGGAGGGAGATTGGGGAATTCCTTCACTAGTATGACCTACCTACATTTATTTGGTATTTAACTGTTGGTCGTCGAGTATAGGGATAATATGTGATATATTAATTAACCCTTGTTTTGTGGCAGTTTAAAAAATGGCATCCAAAAATGTTGAGATAAGCAATGAAGCACATGAGATCGTGGAGTCACCACAGATTAATACTCAGGATAATGTGCAACAGGAAGACAATAATCCTCAGGTGAACAACAACACCAACCAAATGGCGAATGACGGAATGTTTAGGAGCTTTACGCAATTAAATACAACATCATGCAAGAGAAACTCATGTCCAAAATGTAGGTGGAAACACTTTGAAACTCTCTGGACGGTCACCGCTAAACAGCGATTCGAGGAGCTGGACCACCAAGTTTATTGAGAGCAAAACCACTTAAAAGCGGATGCATGGATAAAGTAGATCACCAAGATATTTGATGTCTTGGGATGCTCCGAGGGCAAAAGGTTCCTTTTCCACCTTTATGTTACGAGGGAGGCGATTCTTGGTGGGAATCAGTAAAGCGTACTCACTGGCCTTTTCAAGATGTCTTGGGAGAAGTTCCAAGAGCTTTTCAACGACAAATACTTTCCCAAAAGTATTCATCACATGAAGGAGGTGGAGTTTATCAAGTTGGAGCAAAACAATATGACTGTGTCGCAATACGAGGCTAAATTTGTGGAGTTATCTCGGTTTGCATCCCATTTGGTTGATAATGAGGAGCGAATGACGCGAATGTTTTTAAGAGGTTTAAAACCGAAGATACGTCAATATCTTATTTCTCATAAATTGTGTTTGTATTCAGATGTTGTAAATAGGGCTCAGTTGTTGGAGCGCGATAACGGGCCAATGCAACCAAGAAAAAGCAGCCAGCTGAATGAAAATACCAATGGTAACTGATTATCGAAGCGGTGACAACAAAGCGTGGAGGAATCAACATGCCGAAATGGTAATCACTTGAAAGGTAATCATGGCGAAGACAATAAAAGTGGGAGTTTCAAGAAGAGAGATTTAGTAATGATGGAAGGACGTCAAAGACCAACACCTTGTTAAGGAAGGAGAACGACCACGGGTCATATGTTACAAATCTGAAGGGAGGGACACATCGGTCAAATCTGACGCGGCCGATCAAACCATGTTACAATTGTGGAAGAAAGGTCACTTAACCCAATTTTATCGTGCACCGAAGTCAAGTCCAGCTGGGATGGAGGCATCAAAGTCTGTCCCAGACAAGACAAAACCGGTAGTTCAAGGGAGAGCGTTTGTTGTAACCTCCCAGAAAGCAAGGAACCCAAATGAGGTCATCACGGGTAAGCTTATTATAAACTCTAATGAAGTATATATCTTATTTGATACCGGCTCTATCCATTCTTTTATTTCTCCTACTTGCGCTCAACGTTTAAATTTGACTCCGGAAATTGGAGTTTGACTTATCGATTGAAACTCCGTTGGGAGAAACCTTCATTACATCCACAGGTTTATAAGTCTTGTTTGATTCAAATCGGTATCGCATATTACACGGCCGATCTTATTTCTTTAAAAATACTTGCGTTTGGCGTAATTCTAGGGATTGATTGGTTAACTACTCATCATGCAAAAAATTGATTATTTTCATAATGTTGTTAGTTTTCATATTCCTAATCAACCTATTATGCGAATTCAAGTGACCAAACCATTAAAATCAATCACGGTCATTTAATGCCATAAAGCTATTCGTTTATTGAAAAATGGATGTCAAGCTTTTTAGCTCATGTCATGATTTAAATAAAAATACGTCAGTTTTGAATGATATTTCTATTGTTAATAAATTCCCTGACGTATTCCCTGAAAAACTTCCTGGCCTACCCCCAGAGCGTGAAATTGAATTTTGTATCGACCTTGAACCTGGTACAAAACCCATTTCAAAAGCCCCATATCGAATGGCTCTTATTGAACTTCAGGAGTTAAAGACCCAATTACAGGAATTGTTAGACATTGGTTTCATTCGTCCTAGTACGTCTCCATGGGGTGCTCCTGTTCTATTCGTGAAGAAGAAAGATGGGGGTATGCGACTTTGTATTGACTACCGATGTGACACCCCCAAAATAGGTATACATCACCCATTCTGAGTTTTCATTACATGGTACAGAAACAACTACAACTTTATTATTACAACAGTAAAACTGTGAGTTTAAATATAGATATTTCCATCTAAACAATATCCACATACAAATAAATCCTCATCATAATTATTGATACACTATTTTACAAAAATGGTGAGGACTACTAAACAACTCTCTAAAACCATCATTCCATACCCAGGCTCGTCTACATACATTCTCGCCTCCCGAGAAGAAAAATGGAACAAAAAGGAAAAGGGTGATCTCAACTAGCCCAAGAAAGAATATTATGACTAAGATAATACTGAACAAATTATCGTTAGTCTTCAACAAGGAAAATTTAATAGAATACAATAGACAACAAGTTTTAAATCAATACTCATGAAGAAAATATTAATTCATAGAAGAGTTACGTGAGGATGAAATCTACTAATATCTATGAATTTAACGATCCATCATCAATATTTTTATCCTGTAACATCAATCAATATATCTCGAATCATATATTCATCCTTGCACTACAGGTGCCAAGGACATTCACCATTAGTCATGTTCATCTAAACACTGCTCATCTTTGCATTCTGGGCCAAAGATATTCATCGAAAATCATTCATCTTTGCACTACAAAATAAAAGATATTCAATAATATCATCATTTAAGATGAGGATGATGAAAAATATATATATTTTTTAAAAGAAACGAATCCAAAGAAACAAAATGACAAGGATTACGGATTAAGGATTCGTATTTCGTTTTATCCACGTCCAAAAATACCTCAAAAATAATCATAGTGGTGTAAAATTCAAGAATGATCAAAACATGGATACAATCAAAGCTAGTATCCACATAGATATTTTGGACCCGAAAAGAAAATTTTTCATTTTTCGATGAATAATCTTAGTATTCGTGAATAAGATCAGATATCGTGAATAAAGGTCGTTATCGTGAATAAGAACTCTGACAACACCAAAAGTTCCAAATTTGATAAAACTTCAGATCAATATTTCAAATAATGATATTGAAGAAATAATATCATTACGAAAAAAATAATATCCCTTACCTCGAAAGATCGATCTTAAAATTTGGAATCTTTGGATATAAAGCTATAACTTGAACTTTCACCGTATAACAATACTCAAAGTATACTCAAAATACTCACAAGAATACGCTTAATAATATAGAGAGAAAAACTTCAATTTAAATGTGATTTTCAATTCTAACCTAAGCACCTATTTATAGGAAAATGCTTAGAACACCAAAGCGAAAAATTTAATAAATTAATATTATATTTTTCTAAATATCTCTTTTACTACCATCCGAATTCACCTCCTAACCACATGTTAAATGAGTTTCAAAAAAAAAAAAAAGCGTTTTTGTAATTAAAAATATTTTAAACTTCCAAAATTAATTATTTGAACTTGAACTTCAATAATTCATAATAAATAGCCCTTTTATCGGAAAATTCTAATCTCTCGAGATCTTATAAGAAATTCAATTCTCTACAACTTTGCGGAAGAAAGTTTTCCAAATTCCAAATGTAAATTGACCGAAATCTATAAATCAGGCGATTTTAGAGGCTATAATCAAATTTTAGTCAATAAATGGGGTCCACAAACATGTTTAACATGTTTTAAACATTTATTGCAACAAAAAATACTCTTCCTCCTCAGATATACTCATATATCCCACATTCGTTGTAAAAATATCACCATTATTATATTATTAAAATATAATAATATATATATTTAAATGAATTATTTTATCGAGAAAAGATAAAATTTCAATTTTTAACAATTGTCACATTAAAAATTTTCTCCATATATATCCACATAAAATCAATATTTTCCTCATCATATGAATCAATAATTAATTATTCACAAATAATATTACGAATCACAATATTGATGACCAGTGCGGTTCAGGAAGAGGGGCTTTCCAATAAGAATTTCTCCTTCATCACGGCAAGCAATTAGGTGACCAAACCTCTCCTTAGACAGAACTTTCCAGACATTGCCAATAATGTTATCTAATAATATTATTCAGATAATATAAATTATTGCTTCAATAATGAAAAATACTGTGTAATGACAATTATTGAAACAACAGCAGTATAAAATATCAACGCAACAATTATTGAACCAATAAAATAAAATACTGAATAATTTACATAACCATTATTGAGTAAAGCCTTCTTACGTAAGAGTCAATAATTGGTGCAATACCTGCAAAGCTATCTTGTCAACAACAACGATATTCGCGTGTTTTAACCAACGGGTATTCCAACAAAGGTAAAAGCAGTAATAACTATGCTATTATTTTAAACAACTTATATTTGTCGTTTTCTTCCTCCAATCGCTTTTTGGTGGGGCCCACACACACATGGTCGCTGGCAGTCATACGAATATTCCCCGACAAAGATCTAATATTCCACGACCAAACGAATATTCCCAAACAACAATGAATATTTTATAACCACTTGCTTATTTTGAAATATTTATGTATTTTACCCATAACTATCCACATTAATCACATCAACCCTTACTATTTCAAAATAATAATTAAAGGAAATTAAATTTCATTTATTAATTATTTGGGGTCTTACAACCTCCCTCCTTATGAAATTTCGTCCTCGAAATTGACATACGCACTGCAGTGTTTCAAAAGGTGAGGATACCTCGCTTTCATTTCCGCTTTCCAACTCCCGTGTCATTTCCTCTATAGCATGGTTCCTCCACAAGACTTTAACTTGTGGTATGACCTTCGTCGTAGGACATGCTCATTCCTATCTTAGATCTTGACAGTACCTCCTCATCGTTAAGTCTTCTTATCTCGTCCCGGCTTCTAACTCAATAACGTGGTTCGGTCTTTCACATATTTACGGAAGCATGATATGTGAAACACATTATGAACACGAGACATACTTGGAGGTAACGCGAGTCTATAGGCTACATTTCCTACTTGGTCAAGAATTTGAAATGGACCAATAAATCGTGGATTGAGCTTTCCTCTCTTCCCAAATCTTGTAACTCCCTTCCATGGAGCAACTCGCAACAATACATGATCCCCTATACTAAATTCCACGTCCTTTCGATGAAGATCCGCATAACTCTTTTGTCGATCTTGTGCCGTTTGTATACGTTGTCGAATCATTTGGATCTTTTCGGTAGTCATACGTACTAACTCGGGTCCCAACAATGTTGCTTCACCCACCTCGTCCCAACATACTAGAGAGCGACATTTTCGTCCATATAATGCTTCGAATGGGGCCACACCTATACTTGCCTGATAACTGTTGTTGTAGGAGAATTCCACCAATGGTAAATACTTATCCCAACTGCCCTTGAAGTCTAGGACACAGAGTCTTAATAAATCTTCAAGAGTTTGAATAGTCCTCTCTGATTGTCCGTTCGTTTGAGGATGGTATGCCGAACTGAATCGTAAATCCGTACCCATAGCTTTTTGCAAGCTAACCCAAAATCTTGAAGTGAATCTTGGGTCACGATCCGAAACTATAGATACTGGCATGCCATGCAACCTCACCATCTCATTTACATACATACTAGCAAGACGTTCAAGAGAATAAGTCTCCCGTATTGGCAAGAAATGTGCAGACTTGGTTAATCTATCAACAATAACCCAAATAGCATTTATACCTTGAGAAACCGTGGGAAGACCCGTAACGAAATCCATGGTAATGTGTTCCCACTTCCATTTCAGAATCTCAAGTGGTTGCAATGGTCCCTTAGGCACTTGATGCTCGCCTTTACACGCCGACAAGTTAAACATGTTGAGATAAACTTTGCAATCTCTCTCTTCATATTGTTCCACCAAAATGTATGTCAAGATCACGATACATTTTAGTACCTCCAGGATGGATTGCAAATGGTGTATTGTGTGCCTCCATCATGATCTTGTACTTTAAATTAGAATCGTTAGGAACACAAAGTCTGGAGTGGACTCGAAGTATTCCTTCTTCATCAATTCTCGTTTCCGGAATAACACCTTCTTGTACTTTCTTCTTCATATGCATCAGCTCTAGGTCGGTGGCTTGAGTAACCTTAACTTTTTCTATTAAAGTTGGCTCTATGTGTATACTTGACATCATCTCACTCGTTCCTGCATATGATCTTCTACTCAACGCGTCAGCTACCACGTTCGCTTTTCCAGGATGGTATTGAATAGTGTGGTCGTAGTCTTTCAATAGCTCGAGCCAACGTCGTTGCAGCGTATGTTAAGTTCTTTTTGAGTGAAGAAATATTTAAGGCTTTTATATGGTCCTAATATATCTCCACTTTCTCCCCATAAAGATAGTGCCTCCAGATCTTTAGTGCGAAACGACGATCACCGCTAACTCTAGATCATGAGTAGGATAATTCCTCTCATATTCTTTAAGTTGTCGCGAGGCATAGGCTATGACTTTCCCATGTTGCATGAGAACACATCCTAACCCTTTGCTAGAAGCATCATAGAGATAACAAATCCATCCGCATTACGGATGGTATTGTTAGAATAGTAATCAAATGAGTCTCCTCTTAAGCTCTTGGAAACTCTTCTCGCATTCCTCGCTCCATATGAATTTTGTATCCTTTCGAGTCGATGAGTTAATTCGAGTAGCGATTCGAGAAAACCCTTCCACGAATCTCCGATAATAACCACTAAACCCAAAAAGCTACGTGATTTGATCCACCGCCTCTTGATTGCTCCCAACTTTGTATTGCTTCAATCTTCACGGTCAACAGATACTCCATGTTTTGACACCACGTGCCCAGAAATGCTACTTCCTCAAGCCGAACTAGCATTTCTTTAACTTAGCATATAGCTTGTTTTCACGAAGCCTTTGTAGTACCAAATTCAAATGGTGCTCATGATCTTCACGACTTTTGGAATATATGAGGATGTCATCAATAAAGACAACAACGAATCGATCCAAATATTCCTTGAATACTCGGTTCATCATATCCATGAAAGCGCAGTAGAGCATTAGTCAATCCAAAAGACATGACTAGAATTCATAATGCCTGCATCGAGTTCTAAAGGCGCGCTTTGGAATATCCTCGCCTCTAATCTTCAAATGATGATATCCAGAACGAAGATCGATTTTTGAAAAGAATTGTGCTCCTTGCAACTGGTCAAACAAGTTATCAATACGAGGTAGAGGATACCTATTCTTGATGGTGACATGGTTTAATTCCCGATAGTCAATACAAAGTCGCATACTCCCGCCTTTCTTCTTTACGAATAAAACAGGAGCACCCCAAGGAGATGTACTAGGACGAATGAAACCGATGTCCAACAATTCCTGTAGTTGGACCTTTAACTCCTAAAGTTCAATAGGAGCCATTCGATATGGGGTTTTAGAAATGGGCTTTGTACCAGGTTCAAGGTCAATAAAGAATTCAATTTCACGTTCTGGGGGTAGACCGGGAAGTTCTTCAGGAAATACGTCAGGAAAGTTAATAACAACATGAATATTATTCAATTTTGACGTGTCTTTATTCAAATCCATAACATGGGCTAAGAAAGCTTGACATCCATTTTTCAATAAATGAATCGCTTTATGATTAGATATGACAATGATTGATTTTAATGGTTTAGTTGCCTGAATTCAAACAACAGGTTGATTAGGAATATGAAAACTAACAACCTTACGAAAACAATCAATTTTGACATGATGAGTAGTTAACCAATCAATCCCTAAAATCACATCAAAAGCAAGTATCTTTAAAGAGATAAGGTCAACAGGTAATGTGATGGTGCCAACTTGGATCAAACAAGATTTATAAATAGTGGATGTGATGAAAGTTTCTCCTAACGGAGTTTTCACAGATAGGTCAAAGTCTAGTTTCTCCGGAGTCAAGTTTAAACGTTGAGCACAAGCAGGAGAGATAAATGAATGGGTAGCACCGGTATCAAGTAATGTATAAACTTCGCATGAATTTATGATTAGCTTACCCGTGATCACCTCGTTTGGGTTCCTCGCATGTTGACCACCACGACAAAAACGCTTCTTCCAGAACCGCTTGACTTTGACTTTTACTCGGACAGTCTTTTGAGTCACCATCCCCATTGAACTAGGTTTCGCCACTGCGTGCAATCTCGAGCGATATGTCCTTCCTTTCCACAATTATAGCATACCGAACTGCTAGGGCAATTGTGGATCGATATGTCCTCTTTTCCCAGATTTATAGCATATATGACCGGTGGTCGTTTCCTCCTTGGAACCCGATTCTTTCACTGTACTGCCGTCTTCACATGGTCGTTGTTGAATCTCCTCTTTTAAAATCTCCTCTTGACTTCGCTTCTTCTATTTTCATGGCTATGATTACCACCGGAGTGGTTACCATTTTGTCCGCCTTTTTCTTTCTCCACCGGGTTATTGTTGTTTTGTTGACCGCTATCTCCTAGTGATGATCCTCGATTGTGGTACCTCTGGTTTGCTGTACTCGTTATCTCGCTTTCTAACAATTGAGCCACATTAACAACATCCTAATAGAGAAAATTTATGAGAGATGAGATATTGACGTATGCCAGTTTCAAACCTCTCTCGGAAACATCCGCGTCATATACATTCCTTATTCTCCACCAAATGAGGTGCAAACTTGGATAACTCTTGCAAACTTACGCCTCGTCTTTGAGACACCGCCATGTTGTTCTCGCTCCCATCTAATAAACTCCACTTCCTTCATATAGACGAAACACTTTCGTAAAGTATTTGTCATTAAATAGTTTCTGAAACGTCTCCCAAGACATGCTAAGTGCGGCTAGATGGGTACGCTTCACAGACTCCCACCAGTAGTCTGCCTCGCCACGGAATATAAAGGTGGCGAATGGAACCTTCTGTTCCTCTGTGCATCCCAAGACATCGAATATCTTGGTAATTTTCTTGACCCATGTTTCTGCCATGATCGGATCTGGCTTTCCCTTAAATTCTGGTGGTCCCAACTCTTTGAATCGCTTGGCATGACTACCCGTGAATTGCTATCATTTCCTCCTATGTTTTGAACACGAGTCTCCTCGTCGTCGATTTTGCATGAACTGCAAAAAGTTTCTAAACATTAAATGCGTTCATCGTCGTCGATCAATGGTGTTGTTCACAGGAGGAACATTGCCACTGTTGCACGCTCTCCTCGTTGGTGAGTACAAAGCGTCTCCACTGGTCTCATTTCCATTGTTAATATTCTCGTCGACATTCTCAAATCTTGTCGCCATAAAACAAGGGTTAATTAAGGAAATTAATATATCACATAATATCCCTATATCTTGACCAACTATCAAATAAGCTTAGGTAGGACACACTAGCGAAGGATTTACTCTCTCTCCCTCCTAGTTCTATTCCCCATCTCCGCCAGAGATCATATCCCTAAGCTCGATACCAACCGTGACACCCCAAAATAGGTATACATCACCCATTCCGAGGTTGTCAATATACAGATGTAAAACAACTACAACTTTATTATTACAACAAGAAAACTATGAGTTTAAATACGAGATATTGCCATCTAAACAATATCCACATACAAATAAATCCTCATCATAATTATTGATACATTATTTTACAAAAATGGTGAGGACTACTAAACAACTCTCTAAAACCATCATTCCATACCCCAGGCTACATTACTCGCTACATTCTCGCCTCCCGAGAAGAAAAATGGAACAAAAAGGAAAAGGGTGAGCTCAACTAGCCCAAAAGAATATTATGACTAAGATAATACGTAACAAATTATCGTTAGTCTTCAACAAGGAAAAATTTAATAGAATACAATAGACAACAAGTTTTAAATCAATACTCAGACGATAAAAAATATTAATTCATAGAAGAGTTACGTAGAGGATGAAATCTACTAATATCTATGAATTTAACAGATCCATCATCAATATTTTTATCCTCAGTAACATCAATCAATATATATATACGGAATCATATATTCATCCTTGCACTGAGGCCGAGGACATTCACCAATTAGTCATGTTCATCTAAACACCTATTCATCTTTTTTCTACGGGCCAAATATATTCATCGAAATCATTCATCTTTGCACTACAGCCAAAGATATTCAATAATATCATCATTTAAGATCGAGGATGATGAAAATATATATATATATTTTTTTTAAAAACGAATCCAAAGAAACAAAATGACAAGGATTAAGGATTAAGGATTCAGACTTCGCTTTATCCACGTCCAAAAATACCTCAAAAATAATCATAGTGGTGTAAAATTCAAGAATGATCAAAACATGGATACAATCAAAGCTAGTATCCACAATAGATATTTTGACGAAAAGAAAAATTTTCATTTTTCATGAATAGTGGCCATATTCGTGAATAATCAGATATCGTGAATAAAGGCCAGATATCGTGAATAAGAACTCAGACACCAAAAGTTCCAAATTTGATAAAAACTTCGGATCAATATTTCAAATAATGATATTGAAGAAATAATATCATTACGAAAAAAATAATATCCCTTACCTCAAAAGATCAAGATTTAATTGGAATCTTGGATATAGGCTATAACTTGAACTTTCACCGTATAACAATACTCAAAGTATACTCAAAATACTCACAAGAATACGCTTAATAATATAGAGAGAGAAAACTTCAATTTCTGGTGTGATTTTCAATTCTAACCTAAACACCCTATTTATAGGAAAATGCTTAGAACACCAAAGCAGAAAATTTAATAAATTAATATTATATTTTTTCTAAATATCTCTACGCACACTACCATCTGAATTCAGCCTCCTAACCACATGTTAAATGAGTTTCAAAAATGAAAAAAACGTTTTTGTAATTAAAATATTTTAAACTTCCAAAAATTAATTATTTGAACTTCTAACTTCAATAATTCATAATAAATAGCTCTTTTATCGTAAAATTCTAATCTCGTGTGTTTTTTATAGGAAATTCAATTCTCTACAACTTTGCGTAAGAAAGTTTTTCCAAATTCCAAATGAAATTGATCGAAATCTATAAGCGAAGCGATTTTAGAGGCTTATAATCAAATTTCAATCAATAAATAGGGTCCAAAACATGTTTAACATGTTTTAAACATTTATTGCAACAAAAATACTCTTCCTCCTCAGATACTCATATATCCCACATTCGTTGTAAAAAATATCACCATTATTATATTACTAAAATATAATAATATATATATTTAAATGAATTATTTTATCGTAAAAAGATAAAATTTTAATTTTCAATAATTGTCACATTAAAAATTTTCCATCTATATCCACATAAAATCAATATTTTCCTCATCATATGAATCAATAATTAATTATTCACAAATAATATTATAGAATCACAATATTGACAACCAGCGGTTCCTGGAAAGAGGGGCTTTCAATAAGAATTTCTCCTTCTTGGCAAGAATTAGGTGACCAAACCTCTCCTTAGATGTAACTTTCTAGACATTGCCAATAATGTTATCTAATAATATTATTCGGATAATATGAATTATTGCTTCGATAATGAAAAATATGCGTAATGACAATTATTGAAACAACAAAGCAGATAAAAAATATCAACGCAACAATTATTGAACCAATAAAATAAAATCTTTGAATAAATAATTATCGTAACCATTATTGAGTAGTGCCTTATCACGTAAGAGTCAATAATTGGTGCAATACCGTAAGTGCTTCTTGCAACAACGCGTATTCGTGTTTTTAACCAACGGTATTCCAACAAAGGTAAATCAGTAATAACTATGCCGTTATTTTTAAACAACTTATATTTGTCGTTTTCTTCCTCCAATCGCTTTTCATGGGGCCCACACATGGTCACGCCCGTCGCATTTAATATTCTGACAAGACGATCACGAATATTCCACGACCAAACGAATATTCCCCGACAACAATGAATATTTTATAACCACTTGCTTATTTTGAAATATTTGCGTATTTTACCCATAACTATCCATATTAATCACATCAACCCTTACTATTTCAAAATAATAATTAGAGGAAATTAAATTTTATTTATTAATTATTTGGGGTCTTACAACCGAGAATTGAACCATTTCACCATCAAGAATAGGTATCCGTTACCTCGCATTGATGACCTGTTGGACCAGTTGCAAGGAGCACAATTCTTTTCAAAGATCGATCTTCATTCTGGATATCATCAGATGAAGGTTAAAACTGAGGATATTCCAAAGACTGCCTTCAGAACTCGGTACGGGCATTATAAATTCTTGGTCATGTCTTTTGGATTGACTAATGCTCCTGCTGCCTTCATGGATACGATGAACCAAGTATTCAAGGAATATTTGGATCACTTTGTGGTTGTCTTTATTGATGACATTCTCATATATTCTAAAAGCCGTGAAGATCATGAGCAACACTTGAGGCTAATACTCCAAAAGCTTCGTGAAAACAAGCTTTATGCCAAGTTGAAGAAATGTGAGTTCTGGCTTGAGGAAGTTTCATTCCTTGTGCATGTGATATCAAATCATGGAATATCTGTTGACCCAGCGAAGATTAAAGCAATTCAAAGCTGGGAGCAACCAAAGTCAGTGACCGAAGTACGTAGCTTTCTCGGCTTAGCTTGTTATTATCGGAGATTCGTGGAAGGATTTTCTCGAATCGCTACACCATTAACTCAGCTGACTCAAAAAGATACAAAGTTTGGTTGGAGCGAGGAATATGAGAAGAGTTTTCAAGAACTCAAGGGAAGACTCATTTCAGCACCTGTTCTGACAATACCATCTGGCTCAGAGGGATTTATCATCTACAGTGATGCTTCGAGCAAAGGGCTAGGATGTGTTCTCATGCAACATGGGAAAGTCATAGCATATGCCTCTCGGCAACTCAAAGAATATGAGAGGAATTATCCTACTCATGATCTAGAGTTGGCAGCTGTTGTCTTCGCGCTCAAGATTTGGAGGCATTACCTATATGGAAAGAAAGTGGAAATCTATACGGATCATAAAAGCCTCAAATATTTCTTCACCCAAAAGGAACTTAACATGCGGCAACGACGTTGGCTTGAACTGTTGAAAGATTATGATCATACCATTCAATACCATCCTAGTAAAGCGAACGTAGTAGCTGACGCATTTAGTAGAAGATCATATGCGGGTACGAGTGCAATAGTGTCAACACAAAGGCCCATTTTGTATGACTTATAAAGGATGGAGATAGAGTTAAAGATTCCAGGGACCCATGTGATGATGGCGAATATACGAGTAGAACCGACTTTAATCGATAAAGTTAAAGCTGCTCAAGCTACAGACCTGGAGCTGATACGTATGAGGAAGAAAGTACAAGAAGGTGCTATTCTGGAAGCAAGAATCGATGAAGAAGAAATACTTTGAGTCAACTCCAGACTTTGTGTTCCTAACGACCCTGATTTAAAGTATAAAATCATGATGGAGGCGCATAACACACCATTTGCAATCCATCCTGGGAGTACCAAAATGTATCATGATCTTCGACATACATTTTGGTTGAGCAATATGAAGAGTGTGACACCCCCAAATCCCGGTATTTCATTACCTCAAGATTTGGTGTTCACGTAATCAAAACATTCATTTATAACTACCCAATCATAAATAAAATTGAATAATAAACCTGCCCATACAGGAATTTCATAAAATAAAATCTCCCAGGTTATCTAACCTTTACAAACAAACATTCATGCGAAAATTTTAAAATAAACTCCATTACAATCTTTAAATCAAAGTCTGATAATAAAACTATCAAAACTATTACAAGTCTTCAGTACTTGTTCATCTTTTCCTTTCCCTTACTGGTGCTAGGTATGTCACCCTTTTCAAACTTTAATTTGTAAAATTTTGAGTAAGAGTGAGCAAACAAGGCTCACTTGAAATATCAATGAATAAAACTTTCACATTCTTTGCCCATTCAGGGGCTCAATAGAACTGAACAATAAGTTCTATTAACTTCTCATACGCTCCTTGCCTATTCAGAGGCTTAAAAGAACTGAAACATTTCTTGCCCATTCAGGGGCTCAATAGAATTGAACAATAAATTTTATTAACATCTTAAAAATTCAACTGAGGGTCTAATGACCACGAACCTTGTCCACATTTATAAGTAATCTTTCAACTTTAACTTTTATAGTCATACGACTATAATGACTTCAGGGTACTTAGGGGGATCAACCCTTTGTACATGTATTGTATACAAACATTTCAGCGCAAAGTACAAAACTAAGTGGAACCCCTATAAATAGGATTGTTCATCTCAATATTTTGAGTACAAGTCTGCCCCAAAGATAGTTTGGTTTAGATACACTTCAAGGCAATTTGGAATTCAACGGACATCAATTAAGGATTAGTTGAATAAAAGATAATAACACTATGTTATTGAATAATCCTGACTGAATAAACATTTTGTTCTGAGTTCATGCTTTAGGAATAATTCTAATAGCATAACAATTGAATAATCTATCATACCTTGCTTTGAACAATATTAAGCTAAGGTTATATCTTAAAATTTATTATCAAGCATGCACAACAAATAATAACTTGAACAATAAACTGATTCAACAGAATAACAATACTTGCATGCTAATATAACAAGTTTAGAGTTAGGAAAAACTTGCATAATCATAATAACTATCTCAACGAAAGTGTGGAGATGGAAAGCTTGTATTATCATGAATAACTGGATACAATTAAGTTGCTTAATGGAAATACTTTACTAAATAAAGTATAGCATATGAAATTTGCATAACGAAGCTTTAGGATTAGAAAACTTGTATAAACACAACTAACTCAACGAGAGTATGGAGTTAGAGAACTTGCCTTGCGGGTAGATTAAACCGTTATAATCCAAATCATAATTATCCTATATACATATGATAACATGACATAATCAGTTAGTAACAACATACTATATCTCTACATCACGTATGTTTTGATTATAAATTGTATAATCAAATTCTATCCATTAAAACTAATAACAATATTTGTTAATTAATAATTCCATGTTCACTCATACTATTAATATACTATAATACCAAAATACATACTCAACATTTATCATATATCATTTCTTTTAAAAAATCAGACTTTTGTGCAAGACAAAAGTTTAGTTTCAACATTCTCATATGGCACCGCTACCCATAGTTTGAATTATTGGTACAACTTGTACTGATGTGGCACTCAAGGCGAGATTTATATAGGGACTCATTGGCTGCGCACTGAAGTCCGGGCTGGCTGGGCATTGACTTCCTCGGCTCAGCAAGTCCGGTGAAGTGATTTTGGCGCTAAATAAACTTGATGACTGAGCGTGAATTTTGAATTTTGAAGTACTAAACTCACAGAACTAAAATGAAGAATGAGCCAAAGCTACCGCCTTAAATTTGTAACAACAATTTGCCCCCAAACAACTCATAGATAACTAATATAAATTACACATACTTGTTAACAATCATCCATATACCAATTACCAACCACTAATTAACAATATCATAGACTAATTCTTTGAAACATCTTTATTATTAAAACAAAACTGCATTGTTGATAAATATAAATAACAGTGAACGATATTCCATGCTTATAACAAAATTATTACCTTTGGAAAACTAGCATACCAACATATATTCCAATTAACATATACAAAGTTCAATTCGCGTATTAGTTCACAATTTTTTGTTATCATGAAATCATATGTTCGTATATATATATATATATTTTCCACTGTAAAAACCGAGTTCTCTTTCTCAATGGTAATTTAGCATACAACACATACACACCTATATATACATGCTAGCTATAACAATTACAATTACACATATTATCATCATAAATTATAAAACTCAAACTTTACGAAAAATCTTGTAAAACTTATTCTCATCAGAAATTCAAAAACACAGAGATATACTAATTCACGAATATATATAATGTAACACATATATAGTTATATAGTATTAAGATTATAGGAAAAATACCTTTTGTTTGCTTAAGAAGATATTTGTTAATGTAAATTGCTTTGGACAATCACACACTGGCTTCCTTCCTCTCAAACTCTTTGAACTTCCTTTCTTTTTCTTCTCTCGATTAATCGCTTAACTCAAAGCGTAAAATGATAAACACTCCAATTCACAGTATAGGTATACTAAAATAAAAAAAAACCAACGTACGTCTTTTCAATTATTTTAAAAAAACTGACGCTCACTAATTATTTGTATTAAATTATCAGTTACATAACTTATATATATTTACGTATTATCATTTTATTTATTTAACAATTTAAATTAAAAAGAAATCCAAAAGCCATAGGCTTTGTTTGGTAACCCATTTAAAAGTTAAAGGATTAATATACTTACACCTTGTTTGGCAAAAACTAAATTAATATTACTTTAATTTATTTTAATAACTCTTATAATATAGTTATTTGTCACACTTTATTTAATAACAATTTATTAAATAAATTACTTAATCGCATAACTCAATCCATTATAACACATTAATTATTTAACAAATAAATAATTAACTAATCACATTAATTATTTAGCAAATAAATAATTAAGTAAATCAACTCAATCAAATTAAAAAATTACTTATTCAATAATAAACACATCAAATAAATATTTATATAAATCAATATATATTTATAACTTACATTTAAAAATGGAATGTTACATCATTCCCTTCTTATAAGGATTCTCATCCCCGTAATCACAACTCAAACAACACATTCGTTACATTCTTCCCTACTTACAAAGATTCTCGCCCCGTAATCAAGACACAGATTAAACAAATAACTTAGGGTACTCTTTCATCATTTTCTCTTGAGTTCCCACGCTGCTTTCTTCAAAGATTGTGGTTTCTCCATATCACCTTCACAGAAGGTATCACTTTATTCCTGAGCACTTGTTCTTTCCTGTCGACTATCTGGATATGAATCTCTTTATAAGACAAATCCTTCTCGAATTGCAACGGTTCGTACTCGATCACGTGATTGTAATCGGGTTTATATGGTCGTAACACCGAAATATGAAAAATATTGTGAATATTTTCTAATTCTGGAGGTAAAGCTACCTCGTAAGCTACCTCTCCAACTCTTCGCAACACTTCGAAGGGTCCAATAAACCTCGGGCTTAGTTTTCCCTTTTTACCAAAATGAATTTTCCCCTTCTAAGGAGAAACTTTTAGGAATACATAGCTTCCTACGTCAAATGCACGATCTTGCTGTGTTGATCAAAGATACTTCTTCTATCTGTCCTTCTTGGTCTGCTACTAATCTTGTCTCGATGAGTTTGATAACCTCAAATAGCTTTGTTGCACTAGTTTTGGTCCTAGCAGCTTGACGTTCACCAACTTCATCCCAAAGACAAAGGAGTTCTCGCACTTTCTCTGTAGATAACACTTCGTAAGGTGGCATGCCGATGCTCGCGTGATAACAATTATTGTAGGCGAATTCCACCAACGGTAATTGTTCTTCCCAACTTCCTTTGAAATCCATGACGCATGCTCTCAACATATCTTCCAATGTCTGGATCGTTCGTTCGCTTTGGCCATCTGTTTGTGGATGATAAGCTGTACTCATTCGCAATTGAGTTCCCATGCATTCTTTTAGTCTCTTCCAAAAGTTTGACGTGAATCGTGGGTCTCTATCGGACACCATTGACACTGGCACTCCATGTCTTGAAATAATTTCTTTAATGTACAATCTTGCTAACTGATCAAGATTGAACCTAATCTTTATTGGTAAAAAGTGCGCTGATTTCATCAGTCTATCCACTATCACCCAAATTGCATCGCATCCTCTCTGAGTAGTTGGAAGACCCACCACAAAATCCATCGTGATGTGTTCCCACTTCTATTCTGGTATTTCCAACGGTTGAAGTAATCCGCTGGGTCTTTGATGTTCGGCTTTTACTCTTTGACATGTCAAACATTTCACCACGCATTCTGTAACGTCCCTTTTCATATTCGGCCACCAAAAATGTCGGCGCAGATCTTGATACATCTTCGTACTTCCTGGATGAATCGAATATTTTGAGCTATGAGCTTCGGTCAAGATTTTGTCTTTCAGTTCTGGTGTTGTTGGAACCCAGATTCTTCCCTCGTACCGTAGTAATCCTTCGGTATCGACCTTGTATTTCGTACCGCTTCCATCAACCATATTCTCTTTTATCTTCCCACATTCTTCATCTTGTAACTGAGCGTTCTTCACCTTGTCCAGTAAAGTTGGACCTGCTTCTAACTGAAATAGTCGTTCGTCAGATTCCTGTGGAAATTTGATCCTGTTCTAACCTTGTCATTGCTGAAATGAGCTCCTCCTGAGTTGTTATCAGCATCAATTTCTCTCGACCTTTCCTGCTTAAAGTATCTGTAACCACATTCGCTTTGCCTAGATGATAAAAGATCTCACAATCATAATCTTTTATCAATTCCATCCACCTTCTCTGACGCATGTTCAGATCTTTTTGAGTGAAAATATACTTCAGAATTTTGTGGTCTGTGTAGATCTCACATTTCTCTCCATACAGATAGTGTCTCTATATCTTGAGAGCAAATACTATTGCAGCCAATTCCAAATCATGAGTCGGATAACCTTTCTCATAATCCTTTAGTTGTCTTGATGCATAGGCAATAACTTTGCCGTTTTGCATAAGAACACAACCCAATCCTTTGTGTGAGGCATCACTATACACCACAAAATTTCCTGTATTATCCGACAGGGTTAACATAGGTGCCACACTTAGCTTCTTCTTCAAATCTTGGAAGCTCTCTTCACACTTCTCCGTCGAAACGAATTTCACGACTTTTCCGTGTCAAATTTGTTAATCTGAGTGGCTATCTTGGAAAAATCTTGTATAAATCTTCTATAATAACCGGCCAAATTTCAAGAAACTCCTCACCTCCGAAGGTGTCCTTGGTTGTTCCCAATTTATTACAAACTTCCACTTTTGATGGATCCACCAAATCCCATCTTTGTCAATCACATAACCCAAAAATTGTACACGATCGAGCCAAAATTAAGCACTTAGAGAATTTCGCGTCACAGCTTTTCCTTTCTTAGTGTCTCCAATGTCAAACGTAAATGTTCCACGTGTTCTTCTTGAGTTTTGGAATACACCAGAATGTCGTCGATAAACACCACTACGAACTTGTCTAAGAATGGTTTAAATACCTGCTCATCAAATCCATGAACGCCGCGGGGAATTTGTTAAACCAAAAGACATCACCGTAAACTTCGTAATGTCCGTATGCAGGTTCTAAATGCCGTTCTAGGTATATCCTCCTTTCTTACCTTCAATTGGTGATACCCACTTCTCAAATCTAATTTTGAGAAGTACTTAGCACTTCTTCAATCGATCAAACAAGTCATCTATTCTAGGCAATGGATACCTATTCTTAACGGTGACTTTGTTTAACTCTCTATAATCAATGCAAAGGCGCATTGATCCATCCTTCTTTTTAACGAATAAAACTGGCGCTCCCCACGGCGATATGCTTGGTTGAATATATTTCTTGTCCAGCAGTTCTTACAGTTGCACCATCAGTTCCTTCATTTCTACCGGAGCCATTCTGTACGGGGCCTTCGATATCGGTGTAGTTCCTGGCGCTAAGTCGATTACGAACTTAATCTCTCTATCAGGCGGAAGTCCTGGCAAATCTTCTTGAAATACATCTACGAATTCTCTAACCACTGGTATCTCCTCCAGTTTCACACCCTTCTTCTGAGTATCGACTATGTAAGCCAAATAACCCACACAACCTTTACTTAACAACTTCTTTATAAGACCCCAACTTTTATAAATAAAGATGAATTTTCTATAAATATTATTTTTGAATATTATGGAGTAAATTTGATATAATGTTATAGTTGTGGATAATATTTATAAATTTTGCATAGTAAGCAAGTTGTTATAAAATATTCGTTTGGTCGGAAAATATTCTTTTTGTCAGGGAATATTCGTACGAAGGCACAATCATTGGTGGACCCCACAACGGAATTATTGTCGGATTAAGAAAACGACAAAAATACTTTATGAAAATAACGGCGGAGGTGTTACGAATTAAACCTGTTGAACTACCCTAGTAGTAAAAGTACAAGATGTACGTGTGGTTGCGTAAGTAGCACATTACCATTTGATTATTGATGCTTACGTGAGAAGTCACTCACCTATACTCAATTATTACTACAAAGATGGTGCTACATCATATCTCTTATATTATTGATTCAATTATTGTCACAATTATCATCAGATAATATGTTATATTATTAAATCAATAATTGAGGCGACAAGTTTTAAATGATTAATAATTGTTGAAAGATTAAATATGTGTTGATTAAAAATAAAATGATTTGTGGTAATATTTATTCAATCCTTGATGTATATAAAGAGTCTATTATGAGACGTTTGTGGTAAGTTTGGTTAATTTATGGGGCCCCATATGTCATCATCTAAGAGTCTCTTCACAATAGTAATTACCTTCGTCAATAGTAATTACCTTCAATCGATAATAATTACACTCGCAAATAAGAAGTACCTTCGCCAATAGTAATTACCTTCCTCAATAGTAATTACTTTTGTCAATAGTAACTACCTTTACCAGACGTCAAACCACTTGCCGTTTAATATTACAAAAGGCCGAACCAATTGTCGTTTCACATTTCAAGTGCTAAGCTAGAAATCTTCTATAAATAGAGGCCTAGTGCTTCATTATTTTCACTTAATTCATTCAAGCTATAGAGAGAAAGTATAGAGAGAATAAGAGAGAAAAAAGAAGAGTATTCTTCACACTACACTACCGCAGATTCAATCTACTACTAATGTAAGGGGTGTTATTCTTTCTTATTCATGAAGAGAACTGTTGTTATTCCATTGCTTATTATTTTGTTAGAATAACTTTTGTATAATGCGGTTTACCCTATACTTGGTGACATTCTTCTATTATTCTGCTTTGAACATCCCGTCATGTGTTTTACACCGACTGGTTCCGTCTTTATTATTATTACATAGAAACATCCTCGTATACATGTGTTTTACAATTTGGACTGGTTCCGCTCTTTTATTATTCTCTTGGAACATCCTGCTTATGGTGCAAATTTTGCACGACTGGTTCCGTTATTATTATTCTCGTTGAATAACTTTTGTCTATCTAAAATACCGCATGCATGGTGATGTCTTTTGTTATTCCATCTTTATTATACTCGATTGGTTAAAGTTTTGACTTCTATACTCCATGAAATTAGTAGAATATCCTTGATATTTGCGCTTCATCCAAATCTTTTTCATGGAAATATTCTTCTTGATCATTCTTGAATTTTACTCTGAGCAAATATCATGTTGACAATTTGGACATTATTAGTTCCTGGATAAATTAATTCTTGAACTTGTTTTTATTGAATTCTTATATCATTGTCATCATCCTCATGTTTATATTATGTTGAAAGTCATCTGTGGCTTGTAGTGCATAGATGGACTTGGTATGATTATGACCAGGGATTATTCGGTGTAATCATGACCGTAATGTTACAAATGATTTGGTAAAAGTTATCATTGGTTCGTAGTGCATTGATGGACAGTTGTTGGCATGATCATGACCATTAACGAATACACGAATGTCCTTGGCTGTAGTGCATGGATAATTTGTGGTCGTGATACTAAAGAATATCCTTGGCCGTAGTGCATGGGTGATTCGATGATGTGGATTCTTTATTGTTTGAGTCCTAGCGATAAAAGTCATGAAAAACCTTTTAAATCATAAAAGATAGTAGATTTTATTCTCTACTTGACTCTTTAATGGATTGCTTGTTCAACCGCAGATTAAACTTGATGTTGTTATATTTTATCGGTTTAACATCTTTGAAAGGCTAACGATAATTTATTACGCATTATCTTAGTCATAATATTTCTTATTGGGCTAGTTGAGCTCACCCTTTCTTTCACCGCTCTATTCAGAAATGAGAACATAGTAGGGACTAGTCGAGGAACCGGAGTGATTGGCCTAGATGATAACATTAGTAGTCCTCACTATTCTCGCGAAATAGTGTGTTAATAATTGTAATGAGGACTCCTTTTGAGTTTGTATAATCTCTAGTAGACAATAATTGTATTCAAACTCACGATTATGTTTTGTCGTATTGTACACGGCAGTTGTATTAGTGAGTTGTATTTGAATTTTGTACCATGTATCGGCGACCCAAGATGGGTGATGTATACCTAATTTTGGGGCGTCCACGGTTGGTATCAAAGCTTAGGGATATGATCCTGGCTAAGATGTGAGAATAGTACTAGGAGGGAGAGATGGGAAATTCTTTACGCTAGTATGACCTACCTAAGTTTATGTGGTATTTAATTGGTGGAATTCGAATTTAGGATAATATGTTACATGTCAATTAACCTTTGTTTTGTGGCAAGATCTCAAAAATGACATCCGAGAATGTTGAGAATAGCAATGGAGCACAAAGCGATCGTTGATTCACCACATATCAATAATCGATAATGTGCATCGTGAAGGCGATAATCCTCATGCAAACAAAAACACCGACCAAATGATGAATGATCAAATGTTCAGGGGCTTTATGCAATTCATGCAACAAAGAAAGAGGAGCTACTCATGTCCAAAATGCGTGGAAACACCGAAACTCTCGAGGTCACCGCTAAACAGTTCAAGGAGCTGGGACCACCGGAGTTTAAGGGAGAGCCAAAACCACTTATGGCGGAAGCATGGATAAAGCAGATCACCAAGATATTTGATGTCTTGGGATGCTCCGAGGAGTAAAAGGTTCCTTTCACGCCTTTATATTGCGTGGAGAGCAGACATCGTTGGGAATCGATAAAACGTACTCAACTCGCTTGCCAGATCAAGATGTCTTGGGAGAAGTTCCAAGAGCTGTTCAACGATAAATACTTTCCCGAAAGTATTCGTCACATGAAGGAGGTGGAGTTTATCAATTTGGAACAAAACAATATGACCGTGTCGCAATACGAGGCTAAATTTGCGGAGTTATCCCTGTTTGCATCCCACTTGGTGGATAATGAAGAGAGAATGACACGGATGTTTTTAAGAGGTTTGAAGCCGAAGATACATCAACATCTTATTTCTCATAAACTGTGTTTATATTCAGATGTTGTAAATAGGGCTCAGTTAGTGGAGCGCGATAACGAGTCAACGCAACTAAAAGAGAGCAGCCGGCAAAATGATAATACCAGCGATAGCAGTCATCGAAGCGGTGACAACAAGCGTGGAGGGAATCAACAGGCCAGAAATGGTAACCCCTTCGGTGGTAATCAGGGCCAAAACAATAAGAATGGACATTTCAAGAGGAGGAGATTCAACAATGATGGAAAGACGTCAGCACCAACACCTGTCGTTAAGGAAGGAGAACGACCACCTATCATATGTTTCAAATACGGAGGGGAGGGGCACATCAGTCCAAACTGCACGATGCCGCCCAAAGCATGTTATAATTGTGGAAGAGAAGGTCACTTAGCCCGATTTTGTCGTTCACCGAAGACAAATTCAACTAGGATGGAGGCACCAAAGGCCATCCCAGAAAAGTCAAAACTGGTAGTGCAAGGGAGAGCGTTTGTTGTGACCTCCTAGAAAGCAAGGAACCCGAATGAGGTCATAACGGGTAAGCTTATCATAAACTCTAACGAAATCTATACTTTATTTGATACTGGGTTCTACCCATTCTTTTATTTCTCCTACTTGCGCCATCGATTAAATTTGACTCGGAGAAATTAGACTTTGACTTATCTGTGGAAACTCCGGTTGGAGAAACCTTCATTACATCCACTGTTTATAAGTCTTGTTTGGTTCAAATCGGTACCCTCACATTACCTGTAGATCTTATTTCATTGAAAATACTTGCATTTGACGTGATTCTAGGGATTGATTGGTTAACTACTCATCATGCAAAAATTGATTGTTTCCGTAAGGTTGTTAGCTTTCATATTCCTAATCAACCTATTATGCGAATTCAAGCGACCAAACCATTAAAATCAATCACGGTCATCTCAAGCCATAAAGCTATTCGTTTATTGAAAAACGGATGTCAAGCTTTCTTAGCTCATGTCACGGATTTAAACAAAAATACGTCAGTTTTGAACGATATTTCTATTGTTAATAAATTTCCTGACGTATTCCCCGAAGAACTTCCTGGCCTACCCCTTGAGCGTGAAATTGAATTTTGTATCGACCTTGAACCCGGTACAAAACCCATTTCCAAAGCCCCATATCGAATGACTCCTATTCAACTTCAAGAGGTAAAGATCCAACTACAGGAATTGTTAGACATTGGCTTTATTTGTCCTAGTACTTCTCCTTGGGGTGCTCTTGTTCTATTCGTGAAGAAGAAAGATGGGAGTATGCGACTTTGTATTGATTATCGGGAGTTGAATCATGTCACCATCAAAAATAGGTATCCATTGCCACATATTGTTGACCTGTTTGACCAGTTCCAAGGAGCCAAATTCTTTTCAAAGATTGATCTTCGTTCCGGATATCACCAATTGAAGATTAGAACCGATGACATTCTAAAGACGGCTTTCAAAACTCGGTACGGGCATTATAAATTCCTAGTCATGTCCTTTGGATTGACTAATGCTCCTGCTGCCTTCATGGATATGATGAACCGAGTATTCAAGGAATATTTGGATCACTTTGTGGTCGTCTTTATTGATGACATCCTTATTTATTTCAAAATCCGTGAAGATCATGAGCAATACTTGAGGTTGACACTCCAAAAGCTTCGTGAATACAAGCTTTATGCCAAGTTAAAGAAATGCGAATTCTGGCTTGAGGAAGTAGCATTCCTTGGGCACGTAGTATCAAGTCATGGAATATCTGTTGACCCAATAAATATTGAATCAATTCAAAGTCGAGCAACCTAAATCGATGATCAAGAAATCGTAGCTTTCTCGGTTTAATTTGGTTATTATCGAGAGATTCGTGGAAGGATTTTCTCGAATCGCTACTCCATTAACTCAGCTGACTCGGAAAGATACAAAGTTCAGTTGGAGCGAAGAATGTGAGAAGAGTTTTTAAGAACTCAAGATGAGACTCATTTCGGCACCTGTTCTGACAATACCATCTAGCTCGGAGGGATTTGTCATCTACAGTGATGCTTCGGGCAAAGGGTTGGGATGTGTTCTCATGCAACATGAAAAAGTCATAGCCTATGCCTCAAGACAACTCAAAGAATATGAGAGGAATTATCCTACTCATGATCTAGAGTTGGCAGCTGTTGTCTTCACACTAAATATTTGGAGGCATTACTTGTATGGGGAGAAGGTGGAAATCTTTAAGGATCATAAAAGCCTCAAATATTTCTTTACTCAAAAGGAACTCAACATGCGACAACGATGTTAACTTGAACTGTTGAAAGATTATGATCATACCATCCAATATCATCCTGGAAAAGCGAACGTAGTAGCTGACGCATTGAGTAGAAGATCATATACAAGTACGAGTGCGATATTGTCAACGCAAAGGCCCATTTTGTGTGACTTGCAAAGGATGTAGATAGAGTTAAAGACTCCAGGGACCCATGCGATGATGGCGAATATACGAGTAGAACCGACTTTAATCGATAAAGTTAAAGTTTTGCTTTCAAATTCTGCAGACCTAGAAATGATCGTATGAAGAAGAAAGTGCAAGAAGGTGCTATGCAGGAAGCAAAAATCGATGAAGAAGGAATACTTTGAGTCAACTCCAGACTTTTTGTTCCTAATGACCCTGATTTAAAGTATAAAATCATGATGGAGGCGCACAACACACCGTTTGCAATCCATCCTGGGAGTACCAAAATGTATCATGATATTCGTCATACATTTTGGTGGAGCAATATGAAGAGAGAGATAACGTTGTTAATCTCAAGGTGTCTAACTTGTCAACGAGTTAAGGCGGAGCATCAAGTACCAAAAGGTCCATTGCAACCACTTGAAATTCCAGAATGGAAGTGGGCGCACATTACCATGTATTTCGTTACCGGTCTTCCTAAGGTTTCTAAAGGCATAGATGCGATTTGGGTCATTATTGATAGATTGACCAAGTCTGCTCATTTCTTACCGATACGAGAAACTTATACACTTGAACGTCTTGCTCGTATGTACATAAACGAGATTGTAAGACTGCATGGTATGCCGGTATCCATAGTTTCGGATCGAGACCCAAGATTCACTTCACGATTTTGGGTTAGTTTGCAAAAAGCTATGGGCACAGACTTACGATTTAGCTTCGGCATATCATCCTCGATTTGACCGGACAATGGAGAGGACTATTCAAACTCTTGAAGATCTATTAAGACTCTGTGTCCTTGATTTTAAGGGAAGTTGGGACAAGTTCTTACCATTGGTGGAGTTTTCCTACAACAATAGTTATCAAGCAAGTATTGGCATGGCTCCATTCGAAGCGTTGTATGGAAGAAAGTGTCGTTCTCCAGTATGCTGGGATAAGGTGGGTGAAGCAACGTTGTTGGAACCGGAGTTCGTACGTATGACTATGGAAAAGATTCAAACGATCCGACAACGTATAAAAACCTCACAAGATCGACAAAAGAGTTATGCTGATCTTCATCGAAAGGACGTGGAATTCGATATAGGAGATCATGTGTTGATGCGTGTTGCTCCATGGAAAGGAGTTACGAGATTTGGAAAGAGAGAAAACTCAATCCTCAATTTATCTACCCATTTTAATCCTCGATCGAGTAGGAATCATGGCCTATAGACTCGCTTTTACCACCAAGTATGTCTCGTGTTTATAACGTTTTCACATATCCATGTTACGTAAATATGTGAAAGACCCGAACCATATTATTGAGTTAGAACCGACGAAATAACGAAGATTTGATGTATGAAGAGGTTCTATTCAAATCTTGGATAAGAAGGAACATATTCTACGCTCCAAGGTTATACCTCAAGTCAAAAATTTTGTGGAGAAACCACGATGTTGAGGAAATGACTTGGGAGTTAGAATCAAAAATGAAATCAAGGTATCTTTACCTCTTCGACATACCAGTAACGCACACTAATTTCGAGGGCTTAAATTTCATAAGAAAGGGGAGGTTGTTAGACCTCAACTTTTATAAATAAAGATGAATTTTCTATAAATATTATTTTAAAATATTATGGAGTAAATTTGATATAATGTTATAGTTGTGGGTAATATTTATAAATTTTTCAAAGTAAGCAAGTTGTTATAAAATATTCGTTTGGTTCTGAGAATATTCTTTTGTTTTGAAATATTTGTCTGACGACTAAGACAATCATTAGTGGACCCCACAATGTAATTATTGTCGATTGAAAAATGACAAAATACTTTATGAAAATAACGGGCGAGGTGTTACCGTTAAAACCGTTGAACTACCCTTTAGTAAAAGTACAATGTCTGGCGTGGTTGCATAAGTAGCCCATGGTATTGATTATTGATGCTTACGTGAGAAGTCACTCAATTATACTCAATTATTACTCACGATAATTCTTGCATCATATCTCTTATATTATTGATTTAATTATTGTCACAAGATCATCAGATAATATGTTATATTATTAAATCAATAATTGAGACAACAAGTTATAAATGATTAATAATTGTTGAAAGATTAAATATGTGTTGATTAAAAATAAAATGATTTGTGGTAATATTTATTCAATCCTTGACGTATATAAAGAGTCTATTATGAGACGTTTGTGGTAAGTTTGGTTATTTTATGGGGGGCCCATATGTCATCATCTAAGAGTCTCTTCGTCAATAGTAATTACCTTCGTCAATAGTAATTACCTTCATCAATAGTAATTACCTTCGTCAATAGTAATTACCTTCCTCAATAGTAATTACCTTCGTCAATAGTAACTACCTTTACCAGACGTCAAACCACTTGCCGTTTCATATTACAGGCGTCAAACCAATTGTCGCTTTCACATTACAAAAGGCGAAACCACTTTTCTTTTCACATCACCAATTCGTCAAGCCATTTGCCTTTTCACATTTCAAGTGCTAAGCTAGAAATCTTCTATAAATAGAGGCCTAGTGCTTCATTATTTTTCACGAATTCATTCAAGCTATAGAGAGAAAAGTATAGAGAATAATAAGAGAGAAGAAGAAGAGTATTCATTCTTTACTACACTACCTGCGGATTCAATCTACTACTAATGTAAGGGTGTTATTCTTTCTTATTCATGAAGAGAATCGTTGTTATTCCATTGCTTATTATTACATTTGGAATAACTCAGATCACGCTGGTTTACCTATACTTGGTGACATTCTTCTATTATTCTGTTTGAGCATCATGTATGCATGTTTTTTACCGGACTGGTTCCGCTTTTTATTATTATTCATTGGAACATCACATGCATGTGTTTTACACCGGACTGGTTCCGCCTCTTTATTATTCTGTTGGAACATCCTGCGATTGCAAATTTTGTCCGACTGATTCCGTTATTATTATTACATTGAATAACTTTGTCTGTCGCTGCACCGCATATACATGGTGATGTCTTTTGTTATTCCATCTTTATTATACTCGGTTGGTTAAAGTTTTGACTTCTATACTCCATGAAATTAGTAGAATATCCTTGATATTTAAGCTTCATCCATATCTTTTCATGGAAATATTCTTCCGATCATTCTTGAATTTTACTCTACAGAAGCGATATCATGTTGACAATTTTGACATTATTAGTTCTGGATAAATTAATTCTTGAACTTGTTTTATTGAATTCTTATATCATTGTCATCATCCTCATGTTTATATTATGTTGAAAGTCATCTGTGGCCTGTGAGTGCATAGATGGACTTGGTATGATTATGACCAGGATTATTCTTTGTAATCATGACCGTAATGTTACAAATGATGTGGTAAAGTTATCATTGGCCCATAGGTGCATTGATGGACAGTTTTGTTGGCATGATCATGACCATTAATGAATACACGAATGTCCTTGTTTGTAGTGTATGGATAATTTGTGATCGTGATACTAAAGAATATCATCGTCAGAGTAGTCATGGGTGATTCGATGATGTAGATTATTTATTAAGCCGAGTCCCAAATGATAAAAGTCATGAAAACCTTTTAAATCATAAAAGATAGTAGATTTTATTCTCTACTTGACTCTTTTAATGGATTGCTTGTTCCGCTGCAATTAAACTTGATGTTGTTATATTTTATCAGTTTAACACTGTTGAAGGCTAACAATAATTTATTCTGTATTATCTTAGTCATAATATTTCTTACTGGGCTAGTTGAGCTCACCCTTTCTTTCACTGTTCTCTTCAGGAAATGAGAACATAATAGGGACTAGTCGGGGAACGGAGTGATGGTCCAGAGGATAGCATTAGTAGTCCTCACTATTATGTGAAATAATGTGTTAATAATTGTAATGAGGACTCCTTTTGAGTTTGTATAATCTCTACTAGATAATAATTGTATTCAAACTCACAGTTATGTTTTGTCGTATTGTACACGATAGTTGTATTAGTAAGTTGTATTTGAATTTTGTACCATGTATCTGACGATCCAAGATGGGTGATGTATACCTAATTTTGGGGGCGTCACATTCTTGGCCTGCATAATCGTCAGACATTTCATTTGTCTAGGCGACTTGCTACAATGGAAAACTACCTTTAACGGAGTTATAAGGTTTACACACTTTTGTGACAATCAATTCTTGCTCCATATTTGAACAATGATCCATTCCCAAAATTACATCAAATTCCCGAGTCTAATCGGAATTAAATCTACCATCATTATATTCCTTTTATGTTCATCCTCTGACTCTTGTATACGAACCTAACAGAATCACTTCCCTATTCGCAATTTCTATGTTCGGAGGAAAATTTAGTTCTTCTCAGGCAATTCTAACCTCTTAGCAAATTCATCGATATATAAACTAGCAAGTAGCACCTTAATCAAATAATACATAAGCATTAATATCGTTGATTGGGATAATACCGACACCACATCTTTTTATTGCACATCATCTTGCATACCATGTTGAAAGTTACGCCGGGTTTGTTTGATCTTTGTAGGTCCAATGATGGCCCATGTTCCTCCACTGCTACCTCCCTTGCTTCTTATTGTTTCTCCGACCTTCTTCTGAGAGCATTCACGAGAAAAATGATCCTTGGATCCGCACGTGAAACAGACATTCTTCTTGGGTTGGGTGCAATTTGAGGCGATGTGACCCTCTTGGCCACAGTTGAAACATGCATGTTTCCCCATCAAGCACACACCCTTCTGAAACCTCTCGCATGTAGCACATGCTTCAAACTTCCTACACTGCTGGTTACCCTGCTAGTTTCCAGTACCCCCATTTCCGTTCCATTTCCTCTTCAAGTTGTTGTTGTTGTTGCCACTTCCATTGCCTCCGCTACCACTCTTCACTTCCACCTCATTCTTCTTCTTCTTCTTCTTCTTCTTCTTCTTCTTCTTCTGCTTTTGATTGAATTTTGTCACCGCTTCTCCTCCCCCTTCAATGAAACCTTTGCCTTCTCCATCATCTTGCCAAATGTCTTCAATTGGACAGAAACCCATTTGATCTGACCAGGCTTCAGTCCTGTTCAAATCTTTACGCCTTTACGCTTCGTGCATGCATGACCGATATGGCGCAAACCTCGCTAACTCGTTGAATTTCACGGCATACTCGACACCGTCATCGCCGCCTCGCTTGAGCCCAAAAACTAAACCTCTAATCGACTCTTGAACTCTCTGCGGGAAGTAGGTCTCAAGAATAACTCCTTAAACCTATCCCAAGTCATCACTCCTAGTCCTTCCCAGGTTTTATTGGCTTGCCACCAATAACTAGCTTCGCTTTCAACATAAATGTTTCAAAGCGCGTCTTACGTTCATCCACTACCCTAGCGACTTCAAATACTTTCTCTATTCCATAATCCAGTTCGTGCCTTAACCAATTCGTGGACCCACGTAATTCTGTGGTCCAACCGCTTTGAAATCCTTAAACGTTGTTATTTGGTTACGAGGTTGATGTTTGCAATGCTCCTATTAGTAATGTCACTAGTTGTTGGACTAATTATCTTCAACATCATTATTATTAGTTCTCGTTGTTGGTTCTCGACGGGTGGTTCACGCTCAGAGGCATTTTCTCGTTAAAAAACATCTATTAGACTATTACCCAACTTCTTTAAGTACTTTCTAATTAATCCAACTTCCATAAAAAAAACAACCACATAACACTTTTGAATAAAATAATATCTTTTATTTATTCATCACCTTTTCGAAAATATAAAACAATAGCATCACTGCTTATTTACATTTCTTTCCTGAACTACAAAAGTTACGTGACAACATCATCATTCTCATATCCCATGGTTACTTAACACTGAGGGATTAACACATTATTTAACACTTATTACTTGCAAAATGTACACATTTCCTACGATGATCTATTAAGATACTCAAGTAGCCTTTTGACGCTTTCTTCTTCCATAACACTAACATGGTTGGCGATCTAACACGATGATGGCGAGTCTCGAACTGAATTGGATAACCCATGACCCGATCTTGAGCTCGATTGATCACGGTACTAAATACTTTATCCATCTCTTCCATCTTCATCCTCTTTGCTTGTGCGTCCCTTACTGCTCTTCCAGATTCGTTGATAAGCTTCCTCAGATGCTCGTCTTCACTCTCGCCTCTTGGTAGCTTCCTCCTTGACTTTTGTTCTTGGCCCACGACCATCTCGATCAGTTGTTCCTTCTCCTTCAGTTTGCATCAGCTTCTCTTCAGCATTAGTTAGACGTTCATCTCGATCCTGGATGTCATCCTCCTTCTGTGTCATTGCAGTCTGTTGTTCAGCTACTATCTCCTGCAACTCCTCAACAGTGTCCTGAAGTTCCACGTTACGGTCGTAGACTTCATCATACATACGAGCAGCCATCTAGGTTAGTGGAGTCTCTTCCTCCTCGTCCTCGTTATCCTCATCCTCATGTGGCAACTCCACGGGATCCTCCTCATCCGTCTCCACATCATCATCCTCATCTTCAACCACTGTGACCAACGGGGTTGACTCCCGTGGCAGTAGTTGTTCCCAAACAACCTGAATGTCGCGAGGCTCCTCCTCTATAGGCATTTGAGGTCCCTCCTCCCTGGCTTGACTGGATTCTCCGACATTAGTCATCCTGACAACAAAATTTTAAAGTTTTAGTTATTAATCATTCTACTCGACACTCGTGATCACATAAGTTATAAACACATAAGCACATAAGTGTTTTATTACTTCTTCCTTAAAACTCGATAAGAGTTATCTCCACTATCTTTTAAAGGTTACTTCCTAAGGCTTTTCCCCCACCTAAGGTTCATAACCTAAAGCTTTGATACTAACTTGGACACCCCCAAATCCGGTGCTTTCATTACCTCAAGATTTGGTGTTCACGTAATCAAAACATTCATTTATAACTACCCAATCATAAATAAAATTGAATAATAAACTCCTTTACACAGAATTTCATAAAATAAAATCTCCTGTGTTATCTAACCTTTACAAACAAACATTCATGCGAAAATTTTAAAATAAACTCCATTACGCCTTTAAATCAAAGTCCGATAATAAAACTATCAAAACTATTACAAGTCTTCATGATTTGTTCATCTTTCCCTTTCCTCACTTGGTGCTAGGTATGTCACCTTTTCACTTTTAGTTTGTAAGAATTTCTGAGCAAGAGTGAGCAAACAAGGCTCACTTGAAATATCCATGAATAAAACTTTCACATTCTTTTTGCCCATTCGAGGGCTCAATAGAACCCGAACAATAAGTTCTATTAACTTCTCATACGCCCTTTCCTATTCGTGAGGCTTAAAAGAATCTGAAACATTTCTTGCCCATTCAGGGGCTCAATAAATTGAACAATAAATTCTATTAACATCTTAAACATTCAACTGAGGGTCTAATGACCACGAACCTTGTCCACAGTTATAAGTTATCTTTCAACTTTAACTTTTATAGTCATATGACTATAATGACTTCAGGGTACTTAGGGGGATCAACCCTTCGTACATGTATTGTATACAAACATTTCAGTGCAAAGTACAAAACTAAGCGGAACCCCTATAAATAGGGTTGTTCATCTCAGTATTTTGAGTACAAGTCCGCCCCAAAGATAGTTTGGTTTGGATACACTTCAAGGAAATTTGGAATTCAACGGATATCAATTAAGGATTAGTTGAATAAAAGATAATAACACTATGTTATTGAATAATCCTGACTGAATAAACATTTCGTTCTGAGTTCATGCTTTAGGAATAATTCTAATAGCATAACAATTGAATAATCTATCATACCTTGCTTTGAACAATATTAAGCTAAGGTTATATCTTAAAATTTATTATCAAGCATGCACAACAAATAATAACTTGAACAATAAACTGATTCAACAGAATAACAATACTTGCATGCTAATATAACAAGTTTAGAGTTAGGAAAAACTTGCATAATCATAATAACTATCTCAATGAAAGTGTGGAGATGGGAACCTTGTATCATCATGAATAACTGGATACAATTAAGTTGCTTAATGGAAATACTTTACTAAATAAAATATAGCATATGAAATTTGCATAACGAAGCTTTAGGATTAGAAAACTTGTATAAACACAACTAACTCAACGAGAGTATGGAGTTAGAGAACTTGCCTTGCGCGTAGATTAAACCGTTATAATCCAAATCACAATTATCCTATATACATATGTTAACATGACATAATCAACAAGAATAACATATCTATATCTCTACATCACGTATGCTTTGATTATAAATTGTATAATCAAATTCTATCCATTAAAACTAATAACAATATTTGTTAATTAGTAATTCCATGTTCACTCATACTATTAATATACTATAATACCAAAATACATACTCAACATTTATCATATATCATTTCTTTTAAAAAATCAGACTTTTGTGCAAGACAAAAGTCGCTTTAAATTTCATTCATTAAGTAACATGCACACCCACAATTTTAATGGTGGGCATACTGCTACTATGATGTGTTTGTCGATCATGCGAGATTTGTATAGGGACTCAAGTATTGTGATGCGGTCCGGCCGCTCGGCGTTGACTTCAAGACAATAAGACACGAAGTCTGGTCAAGGCCGATTTTGGTATATATGCTTGAAACTTACTTTGAGAGAGTGAATTTTGTGCGCTTGGCACAAAACTCACAGAACCAAAATGAAGAACAGAGCCAAAGCTACTGTCTTAAATTTGTAACAACAATTTGCCCCAAACAACCTGTATAACTAATATAAATTACACATACTTGTTAACAATCATCCATATACCAATTACCAACCACTAATTAACAATATCATAGACTAATTCTTTGAAACACTGTTATTAAAACAAAACTGCATTGTTGATAAATTTAAATTACAGTGAACGGTATTCCATGCTTATAACCAAATTATTACGTTTGGAAAACTAGCATACCAACATATATTCTAATTAACATATACAAAGTTCAATTCGCGTATTAGTTCACAATTTTTTGTTATCATGAAATCATATGTTCGTATATATATATATATATTTTCCACTGTAAAAACTGAGTTCTCTTTCTCAATGGTAGTTTAGCATACAACACATACACACCTATATATACATGCTAGCTATAACAATTACAATTACACATATTATCATCATAAATTATAAAACTCGGTTTACGAAAAATCTTGTAAAACTTATTCTACCGTGAAATTCAAAAAACACGAGATATACTAATTCACTTAACTATATAATGTAACACATATATAGTTATATAGTATTAAGATTATAGGAAAAATACCTTTTTGTTGCTTAAGAAGATACTTGTTAATGAACTTGCTTTGGACAATCACACACTTGCTTCCTTCCTCTCAAACTCTCTCAACTTCATTTCTTTTCTTCTTCTCGCTTAATCGCTTAACTCAAAGCGTAAAATGATAAACACTCCAATTCACAAAGATAGGTATACTAAAATAAAAAAAAAACGCGTCGTCTTTTCAATTATTTTAAGAAAACCGACGCTCACTAATGATTTGTATTAAATTATCGATTATAACTTATATATATTTACGTATTATCATTTTATTTATTTAACAATTTAAATTAAAAGAAATCCAAAAGCCATAGGCTTTGTTTAAACCCATTTAAAAGTTAAAGGATTAATATATTTACACCTTGTTTGGCAAAAACTAAATTAATATTAGTTTAATTTATTTTAATAACTCTTATAATATAGTTATTTGTCACACTTTATTTAATAACAATTTATTAAATAAATTACTTAATCGCATAACTCAATCCACATAACACATTAATTATTTAACAAATAAATAATTAACTAATCACATTAATTATTTAGCAAATAAATAATTAAGTAAATCAACTCAATCAAATTAAAAAAAATTACTTATTCAATAATAAACACATCCGATAAATATTTATATAAATCAATAAATATTTATAACTTACATTTAAAAATCTGGAATGTTACAAAGAGAGAGATAGCAGATTTTATCTCAAGGTGGTTAACTTGTCAAATAGTCAAGGCGGAGCATCAAGTACCAAAAGGTCCATTGCAACCACTTGAAATTACAGAATAGAAGTGGGAGCACATTACCATGTATTTAAATTCTTCGGTCTTCCCAAGGTTTCTCAAGGCATAGATGCAATTTGGGTCATTGTTGATAGATTGACCAAAGTGCCGCTCATCATTTCTTACCGATACGAGAAACTTATACACTTGAACATCTTGCTCGTATGTACATAAACAAGATTGTAAGATCGCATGGTATGCTTAGGTATCCATAGTTTCGATCGAGACCCAAGATCCACTTCACGATTTTGGGTTAGTTTGCAAAAAAGCTATGAGCACAGACTTTCACGATTTAGCTTCGGCATATCATCCTCGTAGATTTTGGACGACAATGGAGAGGACTATTCAAACTCTTGAAGATCTATTAAGACTCTGTGTCCTTGACTTCAAAGGAAGTTGGGACAAGTTCTTACCGTTGGTGGAGTTTTCCTACAACAACAGTTATCAAGCAAGAATTGGCATGGCTCCATTTGAGGCATTGTATGGGAGAAAGTGTCGTTCTCCAGTATGCTGGGATGAGGTGGGTGAAGCAACGTTGTTGGGACTAGAGTTGGTACGTATAACTACAAAAAAGATTCAAACAATCCGACAACGTATAAAAACTTCACAAGATAGACAAAAGAGTTATGCTGATCTTCATCGAAAGGACGTAGAATTCGATATTGGAGATCATGTGTTGTTACGTGTTGCTCTATGGAAAGGAGTTACGAGATTTAGAAAGATTGGAAAGCTCAATCCTCGATTCATTGGCCCATTTTTAATTCTCGAGCGAGTAGGAACTGTGGCTTATAGACTCGCCTTACCGCCAAGTATGTCTCGTGTTCATAACGTTTTTCACATATCTATATTACGTAAATATGTGAAAGACCCGAACCACATTATTGAGTATGAAGAGATTCCTGTTAAAATCTTGGATAAGAAGGATTATGTTCTACGCTCCAAGATTATACCTCAAGTCAAAGTTTTGTGGAGAAACCATGATGTGGAGGAAATGACTTGGGAGTTAGAATCTGAGATGAAGTCAAGGTATCCTCATCTCTTCGACATACCAGGTATGTACCCTAATTTCGAGGACGAAATTTCATAAGAAGGGGAGGTTGTAAGACCCCAACTTTTATGAATAAAGAATAATTTTCTCGAAATATATTTTTGAATATTATGGTGTGGATTTGATATAATGTTATAGTTGTGGGTAATATTTACAAATTTTGCAAAGTAAGCAAGTGGTTATATAATATTCGATTGGTCGGGGAATATTCGTTTTAGCAGAGAATATTCATACGACGGCACAATCATTGGTGGACCCCACAACAGAAGTATTGTCGTAGTTAGAAAACAAAAAAAAAATCCTTCTATAAAAATAACTGCGGATGTGTTACCGTTAAAACTATTGAACTACCCGTAGTAAAAGTACATTAATGGCATGGTTGCATAGTAGACACCAGTATTGATTATTGATGCTTACGTGAGAAGTCACTCGATTTATACTCAATTATTGCTACAAAGAATTGCTTTGCATCATATCTCTCTATATTATTGATTCAATTATTGTTACAGTATCATCTACATAATATGATATATTATTAAATCAATAATTGAGACGACAAAGTTATTAATATTATTATTTGCAATATTAACAATGTCTAAAAGTTTTGTCAAGGAGAGGTTTGGTCGCCTAATTGGGCGCCAATAAGGAGAAATCCTTATTGGAAAGCCCCCTCTTTCCTGGAAATGACCTGGTTGTTAAATATTGTGAATTATAATATTAATGATGAATAAATTCGTGTTGATTAAAGATGAATTTTATAGTTCCATTGTGTTGGGCTTATTTGTGTTAGTATAATTGATGTTTAGAGGTTATATTGTTCAATTGGGTATTCGGGACACTTTTCGTGTCGGAGTACTATTCATGAGTTACGATTCACGAGTTACTATTCATGAGTTACTATTCACGAGTTACTATTCATGAGTTACTATTCACGGGGTACTATTCACCTGTAAAATATATTTCTGTTCGGTCCAAATCATTTTTGGGTACAATATTATTCCATGAGGAGATGTGCTAATTTTTCGTGAATGGTTGGTTGAAGATATAATAAAATCAATATGGACCATTTGGTGGAAAGTATAATAGTAAATCAATATGGATCGTTGGTTTAAAGTTTTAATAGTAAATCAAGATGGACCGTTGCTTTAAGTTTTAATAGTAAACCAATATGTACTGGTCCGCTTAAAAGTAAATCAATCTGGACCGCTCATGAATTAGTTACTATTCACCCATTCTCCTATAAAGAAGCTCATTCCTTCATTATTTCTTACGAATTCACTTGAAACTCTAGAGAGAAAACTATATAGAGAAAGAAGAAAAGTATTCTCGCTACTTCACTACTTCAATTCAATTTTCTAAGGTAGGGAATATTATTTGTTGTACTCATAAGGGGTATTCTTTCTTTCTTATTCATGAAGAGAACTTCATTATTTCATTCTTTATTATTCATTGGAATAACTCCTTATACGCGGGATACCTATACTTGGTGAAATTCTTCAGTTATTCCATTCTTATTATTCTGTTGGAATAACCTGTTTATGCGAAGTACCGCATACATGGTGAAATTATTCTAATATCCCATTCTTTATTATTCGTCGAATAATATCCACGTAGACGCTGCGCTTGTACGAACACCTGGTTCTATTATTTATTATTCTCGCCTAATACCCCGCTCGTGCATTTACGCAGGACTGGTTCCATTATTTAGTATTCTCGTCGAATATCACTGTACATGCGCTCTGTTGGACCTAGTTCCATTATTTATTATTCATTGGGAATAACTTTGCATCGGTCACGATCTATCGCACGCATGGTGAATCCTTCTGTTATTCCATTCTTTATTATTTTGTTGGAATAACTTGTCTATGTGGATTACCACTTGCATGGTGAATGATCCTGTGTATTCATTCCTTATTAAAATGTGGAAATGATCTCATGATATCGGATTACTGCATGGCGGTGAAAAAATCCATTTGCAGTTTCATATATTATAATATACTTAGTTGGTTAAAGCTTTGGCTTCTATACTTCATGAAATTAGTGGAATATCCCTGATATTTGCGCTTCATCCAGTATCTTTTCATGGAAATATTCTTCTGAGCATTCTTGAATTTTACTGCACAAAGCAGTATCATGTTAACAATTTGGACGTTATTGAGTTCAGGATAAATTAACTTATAAATCTTTAAAATTTATTCTTGAACCTATTTTATTGAATTGTCATCATCCTCATGCTTATATTATGTTGAAAGTCATATTTGGCTTACGTGCATAGATGGACTTGGTATGATTATGACCAGGGATTATTCGGTATAATCATGACCATAATATGACGAATGATGTGGTAAAAGTCCTCATTGGCCTGTAGTTCATTGGTGGATAGTTGTTGGTATGATTATTGTAAGACCCCAACTTTTTGAATAAAGATTAAATTTTCTCGAAATATATTTTTGAATATTATGGTGTGGATTTGATATAATGTTATAGTTGTGGGTAATATTTACAAATTTTGCAAAGTACGCAAGTTGTTATATAATATTCGATTGGTCGGGGAATATTCATTTTAACAGGGAATATTATTACAACGGCACAATCATTGGTGGACCCCCACAACGGAATTATTATCGGATTGAGAAAATGACAAAAATACTTTATGAAAATAACGGCGGAAGTTTTACCGTTAACTGTTGAAATACCTGATAGTAAAGTACGATGAATACGTGGTTGCATAGTAGCACACCCAGTATTGATTATTGATGCTTACGTGAGAAGTCACTCGCTTATACTCAATTATTGCTACAATAATTGTTTGATCATATCTCTCTATATTATTGATTCGATTATTGTCATAGATCATCTCGCATAATATGTTATTTTATTAAATCAATAATTAAGATGACAAAGTTATTCATATTATTAAATTACAATATTTACAATGTCTAGAAGTTCATCAAGGAGAGGTTTGGTCACCTAATTTACGCTGCTTAATAGGGAGAAATCCTTATTGAAACCCCTTCTTTCTTGGGAACGACACGGTTGATAAATATTGGGAGTTATAATATTAATGATGAATGTTATTAAAATTAAAGTTGTGTTCAGAGTTGAATTTGGAGACGCGGACGTGATATTTGAGTCCGGAACAATGAAATTAGTAAAAATAGTCTATAAACACAAATTTTCTGGAATTCACTATTTGGTCAAAAATTCAACAGTTGACTTTTTCAGGAAAAGTCAAACTTCGAAATTTCAAAATTTATATTTTTGATAAAAATGGTTTCATTGTGTTGGAATTATTTGTGTTAGTGAAAATCGACAATTATTTCGATAATAATTGATGTATGGAGGTTATATTGACCAATCGGGTATTTGACCGGATAAATGAGCAATTGATTGCTATTATTTCACATGATTATAACTATTTGTTCACATGTGTATACTATTGTTTCACATTCTTGTTACTATTAGGGGAGTTGGTGCAAGATTGATAATACTTGCATGACTAAGTTAAAAATGGAGGTATAGATGGAGGTACTATATCTTTGTAATTCGTATTTTCACATGTCTAGAACTATTGATTCACATAATTTACTATTGAATCACATTATTTACTATTAGGGAGGTGGTGCAAGTTTGATAATACTTCCATGACTAAATTAAAATAAAGAAAAAGTTGGAGGTATTGTCTTTGAAATTTTTTGAGCCCCAAAATGTGCAATTATCGAAACTATATTTTTCTATAAATAGAAGCTCATTCTTCCTTCATTTCTCACCAATTCACAAAAGCTTTAGGCGATTATTATAGAGAGAAATTATAGAAAGAAGAAGAGAAGTCTCGCTACCTCACTATTCCAAAGATCCAGCTTTTTCTAAAGGTAGGGAGTATTATTTCTTTCTTATCCATGAAGAGAACTTACATTATTCCATTCTTTATTATTCTCATTGGAATAACTCAGATACGCTGTGACTACCCTATACTTGGTGAAATTCTTATATTATTCCATTCTTTATCATTCTGTTGGAACATCTTGTCTCGTGCGTTTCTTTGGGACCGGTTCCATTATTTATCATTCTTTTGGAACATCCTGTTTAGGCGTTTCTACGCTTCTGGACTGGGTTCCGCCTTTTATTATTCTCGTTGGAATATCCTGTCTCAGGCATTTTACGCCGGGACCGATTCCGCCTTTATTATTCATTGGAATATCCTCGTCTGCATGCATTTTACGCCGGACCTTATTCCGTTATTTATTATTCTGTTGGAATAACCTATCTGTACGGTCTATCGCATGCCTGGTGATTTCTTTTGTTATTCCATTCCTTGTTATACTCAGTTGGTTAAAGTTTTGACTTCTATACTCCATGAAATTAGTGGAATATCCTTGATATTTACGCTTCATCCAGTATCTTTTCATGGAAATATTCTTCTGAGCATTCTTGAATTTTACTCTACAAAGCAGTATCATGTTGACAATTTGGACATTATTAGTTCACGTATAAATTAATTCTTGAACTTGTTTTATTGAATTCTTATATCATTGTCATCATCCTCATGTTTATATTTTTTGAAAGTTATCTGTGGCCTGTAGTACATAGATGGACTTGGTATGATTATGACTAGGGATTATTCGGTGTAATCATGATCGTAATGTTACAAATGATGTGGTAAAAGTCCTCATTGGCCCGTAGTGCATTGATGGACAGTTGTTGGCATGATCATGACCATTATTGAATACACAAATATTCTTGGCCCGTAGTGCATGGATAATTGTGGTCGTGATACTAAAGAATATCCTCGGCAGTAGTGTGCGGGGTGATTCGATGATGTGGATTATTTATTGTCGAGTCCCAAATGATAAAAGTGATGAAAACCTTCTAAATCATAAAAGATAGTAGATTTTATTCTCTACTTGACTCTTTTAATGGATTGCTTGTTCTACCGCAGCTTAAACTTAATGGTTGTTATATTGTATCAGTTTAACACTGTTGAAGGCTAATGATAATATGTTCTGCATTATCTTAGTCATAATATTTCCTACTGGGCTAGTTGAGATCACCCTTTTACTTTCATTGTTCTTTTCAGGAAATGAGAACATAGCAGGGACTAGTTGGAGAACGGAGTGACGGGCCAGATGATAGCATTAGTAGTCCTCACTATTCTGTGAAATAGTGTGATAATAATTGCAATGAGGACTCCTTTTAAGTTTGTATAATCTCTAGTAGACAATATTTGTATTGAAACTCACAACTTATGTTTTGTTGTATTGTATACAACAGTTGTATTATTAAGTTGTATTTGAATTCTGTACCATTTATTTGACGACTCAGAATAGGTGATGTATACCTATTTTGTGGGCGTCACAATTATGACCAGGGATTATTCGGTATAGTTATGACCATTGATGATTATATGAATATCCTTGGCCGCGGAGTAGGGATGATTCAATTTTATTTATTAAGTTGAGTCTCAGCGATAAAGTTGATGAAAAACTTTTTAAATCATAGAAGACAGTAGATTTTATAATTTACTTGACTCTTCTCATGGATTGCTTATTCTGCTGCAGTTTTTGATCTAAAACTTGTTGTCTATTATATTCTATCAGTTGTTATACTGTTGAAGGCTATTGATAATTTATTCTGAATTATCTTAGTCATAATATTTCTTACTGGGCTAGTTGAGCTCACCCTTTCTTTCACTATTCTCTTCAGGAAATGAGAACGTAGCTGGGACTAGTTGGAAAATAGAGTGATGGTCCTAGATGGTGCATTAGTAGCCCTCACTATTCTGTGAAATAGTGTGATAATAAATGTAATGAGGACTCCATTGAGTGTGGATATTGTCTAGATGACAATATTTGTATTAAAACTCACAGCCTATGTTTTGTTGTATTTCACACGACTGTTGTATAATTAAGTTGTATTTGTATTCAGTACCTTATATCTGGCGACTCAAGATGGGTGATGTATACCTATTTTGGGGGCGTCACAAATAGTACCCCGTGAATAGTACTTCGGGAATAGTACTTCGGGAATAGTACCCTATGAATAGTAATTTGTGAATAGTATCCCGTGAATAGTATTTTGTGAATAGTACCCCACAAATAGTACTTTGTGAATAGTATCCTGTGAATAGTACTTTGTGAATAGTACCGTAAAAATGAATACTACTCATGGACAGTACTCCAGCATGAAAAACTTAAAATTTAACAAAAATGTGCAGAAAATATCCTTGTGAAACGATACTAGATGAAGCGCAAATTTCAAGGATATTCTACTAATTTCATGGAGTATAGAAGTAATACTTTAACAAAATGAGGGTATAATCAAAAATACGAGATGAAATAATATTACTCACATACTACAGAGTATGAAAGAAAATATTATTCCTTATGAATACTGAAAAAAATAATATCCCTTATCTCAGAAGAAGATTGGATACTGGAATAGTGATGTAGCAGACTTCTCTTATACTTTCCCTCTAAAGCTTCTCTCTATAGCTTCTTTTTCTATAATTGCTCTTGTGAGTCTTAGTGAATTAGTAAGAATGAGCTTCTATTTATAGGAAAACATAGTTTCGATAATTGCACGTTTTGAGGCTCGAAATATTACAGTATAATACCTTCATCTTTTCCTTCATTTTTAATTTAGTCCTGCAAGTATTATCAAACTTGCACCACCTCCCCTAATAGTACATCTTGTGAATCAATAGTACATGCATGTGAATCAATAGTACACACATGTGAACAAATAGTTATAAGCATATGAATTAATAGCAATTAATTGCTCATTTATCTGATTAATTACCCGATCGGTCAATATAACCTCCAGACATCCATTATTATCGAAATAGATGTCAATTTCCACTAACACTAATAATCCCAACAAAGGAAATATCAATTTCATCTTTAATCAACACGAACTTATTCATCATTAATATTATAACTCATAATATTTAACAACCAGATCATTCCCAGGAAAGACGGGGCTTTCCGATAAGGATTTCTCCCTATTGGCGCGTAATTAGGTGACCAAACCTCACCTTGACAGAACTTTCTAGACATTGTCAATATTGCAAACAATAATATGAATAATTTTGTCGTCTCAATTATTGATTTAATAATATAAAATATTATGCAGATGATACTGTAATAATAATTGAATCAATAATATGAAAGATATTATGCAATAAATTCTCGTAATAATAATTGAGTATAACTCGAGTGACTTTTCACGTAAAGATCAATAATCAATACCGTAGCTACTACTATGAAATCATGCGTATTCTTGTACTTTTACCACCTTGCTAGTTCAATAGTTTAACGGTAAAACTTTCGTCGTTATTTTTATAAAAAGATAATTATGTCATTTTCTAACTACGACAATACTTTCGTTGTGGGGTCCACCAATGATTGTGTCGTCATACGAATATTCCATGTTAAAACGAATATTCCCTGACCAATCAAATATTATATAACCACTTGCTTACTTTGCAAAATTTGTAAATATTACCCACAACTATAAAATTATATCAAATCCACACCAAAATATTTAAAAATATATTTTGAGAAAAATTAATCTTTATTCATAAAAGTTGGGGATCTTACACCTTTGATTTGTAGTTTTTATGTGATTTTAAATTAATTAAGAGGTTTTGATATATTATTGTTAATATATGAGTTTTTCATACTTCATGCTTGCTCGAAAAAGTTTTGATGGGTTATAGTTAATTCTTAAATTTTTATTGTATATACTTGTCCACTTTAATTATAAAATTATTGAATTGAAGGGAAATCAATACCATAATTAAGTTATAAAAATAGAATAGATTGAATTATTTATTATATTTATTATTTAATGGATTCGGATTGTTAGATTGCTTCCTTATTATTAGTTTTTATATTCTAATTAGTTTAATTGTATTTAATTGATTCTCAATTTTTATTTCTAATTTTCCTGAAATAGATACTAAGGATACATTAAAATTAATTTAGTCTATGTGAATTTGACATGTACTTGTCAGTTCTTCAATTTGACATTTTACACTTGCAATTACATATTTATATCACATTAAGTTTTTTATGCCATTGTCGGGAAATATAATTAATTTCTTATTCCTTAATTTTTATTTCTTCGAATTAGTTTTTAACTCTAATATTTTTTTCTCATGATTATCAAAGCGGATTGAAGGTCTTTGAAAGATAAAATTATTGTTATGTTTTTCCTAGTATTTTTGTATCTTAACTATATATATATATATATATATATATATATATATATATATATATATAGTAGCTTAGTTTTTTTTTTTTATTTCTTATTGTTAGTTAGAAAATTAATTGTCGCATTCATGCATTCACTCACGTAGATAATATCAAGTTTAAGTTTTTATTATTATTATTATTTTTGTCAATTATAAAGTGTGGTTATTGATGGAGGATTGAGATACGTCAATTTTTTTATTCTTTCGTAATTCATATATTTTATGACACTTTATTTGTTTACAATTTTATTTTTATTTTATTTGTGCATTCTCATTTGTAATTTAATTTAAGGGCACAACCCATAATAAGATAAGGTGATGATTTTATCATCGTTCCTTGGCCCACAAATCACTCATTCATTTTGCATAACCTTGCCTTAATAAAATTAATTAGACATTGGCCCTTAGGAATTTCGAGCTCAATTAGGGCATGGGACTCTAAGAGGAGACTAAATTTTAGATTAATAAAACTACCGGTGTGAGACCCCATATTTTATGAATAAAGATTTAATTTTTTCAAAATATTTTTTTGAATATTATGGTGCGGATTTGATATAATGTTATAGTTATGAGTAATATTTATAAATTTTGCAAAGTATGCAAGTTGTTATATAATATTCGATTGGTCGGGGAATATTCATTTTATCAGGGAATATTCGTACAACGGCACAATCATTGGTGGACCCCGCAACGGAATTATTGTCGGATTGAGAAAATGACAAAAATATTTTATAAAAATAACGACGGAAGTTTTACCGTTAATACTGTTGAACTACTCGGTAGTAAAAGTACAGTAATACACGTGGTTGCATAGTATCACACGGTATTGATTATTGATGTTTATGTGATAAGTCACTCAATTTTATTTTATTAGTATTATTAATGTAATAAAATAGAAAAACTTTTTATATAAAATAGAAAACTTTTATAAAGTTATTCTATAAATAGAATATATTATATTCTATTATGCATAGGAAAATCTTTTTATATAAAACAAAATACTTTTATAAAGTTATTCTATAAATAGAATATATTATATTTTATTATGCATAATGTTGCATATTACTCCGATAGTGTTTTGCATAGTAAAATCTTTTTATATAAAATAGAATACTTTTATAAAGTTATTCGTTTTATTAGATTATAAATAGAATATATTATATTTTATTTAAAAGATTTTGCTTTAAATCTAGACCGTCCGATTAAAAGTAAATCAATCTGGACTGTTCATGAATTAGTTACTTATGCAACCCATTCTTCTATAACTGAAGCTCATTCCTTCATTATTTCTTACGAATTCACTTTGAAACTCTAGAGAGAAACTATAGAGAGTTCTTCTTCTATAATCTTGAGCGTATTTCTTTAGAGTTTAAGAAAGCTTTGAGCATAGTGCAAGTTTTCTTCGAGTATATTCTCGCCCTACCAGTCGGAGTACTCTTCTTTCAAAGGAAAGGGATATTATTTGTTGCACTCGTAAGGGGTATTATTTCTTTCGTATTTATGAAGAGAACTTCTGTTATTCCATTCTTTATTACTATGTTGGAATAACCTGTATATACAAAATACCGCATACATGGTGAAATTCTTCTGTTATTCCATTCTTATTATTCTCGTTGAATAACTTTTGGCGCTGCAATCGCATACATGGTGAAATTCTTCTATTATTTCATTCTTTATTATTCTATTGGAACATCCTATATGTGCGTTTACGCATGACCTGATTCCGTTATTTATTATTCTGTTGGAATATCCTATCTGTGCGTTTACGCATGACCTGGTTCCGTTATTTATTATTCTGTAAGAATATCCTGTCTGTGTGTTTACGCATGACCTGGTTCCATTATTTATTATTCTATTGAATATCCATGTCTGCGTTTACGTGACGACTGTTCCGTTATTTATTATTCTGTTAGAATAACCTGTATGTGCGGTCTATCGCATGCCTGGTGATTTCTTTTGTTATTATACTCAGTTGGTTAAAGTTTTGACTTCTATACGTGAAATTAGTGGAATATCCTTGATATTTGCGCTTCATCCAGTATCTTTACATGGAAATATTCTTCTGAGCATTCTTGAATTTTACTCTACAAAGCAGTATCATGTTGACAATTTGGACCTTATTGAATTCTGGATAAATTAATTCTTGAACTTGTTTTATTGAATTCTTATATCATTGTTGTGACAACCCCAAAATAGATATACAACACCCAACCTATTCTGAGTCGCCAAATACATGGTACAGAAAACAACTACAACTTTATTACAACAATTGTCGTACAAAATACAACAACACATATGCTGTGAGTTTGGATACAAATATATACCAAATGTGACACATGTCCCAACCGTGGACAACACCTCACAAAGGACACCTTACATAAAGGGATAGTCAAAAACCTGCTTTTAGAAATTAAAATCTTTGGGAAGTGCTCAAGGAAACCTTCGTACATGGGAGGCCATACGTCTAGGTTATGATAGATATCATATGGCCACAAAATTATCCTTGGTTGACCCAATAAACCCCAAAGAAAAACAAGAAGATTACAATCATATTCTTCCCAATGGTAAGTCTTTTCTTGACATATCATTATCTCCACTGTCTCTAATTGAGAATTATACTTCAAACAAACACCAAGATTATATAGGTAGTACTCGTATATATACTCAGCAAGTGGATGAGCACATCCCTGTCTTATGATGATACGAGGTTGTATGTCATTAGACATCTTGTATGATAGTGACAAAACACCCTTCCAACATTGGTTTTGCCTCACCCTCAACAGCTATAGACCACCGTTCTATTCCCTTGTTATCCCCACTGACCCAAATACACTTTTATTAACACGAAAGGAATTGTGAAGCAAAAGGGTGAGCACAACTAGCTCAGTAAAGAATATCATGACTAAAGATAATTAAATTATCAATAGCCTTCATCAGTAATAAATTAGAGATTTAGAACATATGGTAGAAGATAAAATTTTTCAACCATAGTTGCAGCGAAACAAGCAATCCATTAGAAGAGTCAAATAGACCATAAAGTCTATTATCTTCTCCATGTTAAAAATCCGCCAACAATGTTTTATCCCTGTAACATCACTCAACAGTTCCTTTCCACAATAATATGAATAACTCATAATCATAATTGTGGTTCTAAATTCCTCTTCTCATCAAGGACGAAGATAATTTTCATAACCAATCTTCACCTGAAACATCAAAGATCATGGTTATACCAAATCACATTTCCTGTTCATAATACTGATAAATTCATCTTCGCACTACGGGCCAAAGATATTCGTCAACAGACCATCTTTGCACTACGGCCAAAGATATTCAACAACATGTCATCTTTGCACTACGGGCCAAAAATATTCATCAACAGTTCATATTTGCACTACAGGCCAAATATATTCATCAACAGTTCATATTTGCACTACAGGCCAAATATATTAATATCTTAAAGAAATATATAATCATTTCAGAATTTATATAAACAATAATTATAACCATGTTGATTATTTCACCTTTTGCACTTAAGCTAAAGATATTCAATTATAAATTCAATGGTCATGATCATACCAGTCACAATTCAACTTTTCACTACTGGCCAAAGAGAACCCTAGTCATGATCATATCAATAATCTACCCATATTTATACTCAAGTGAAAGAGAATTTCAACATCAAGGTTATAAAAATGTTATATATGATAATAAAAATAATATGATCAACAACTGCACTTAATCTCAAGAGCAATATTCATAAATCAACGATAATTTGGTCAGAAAAAGAAACCAACTTTGTCGTGAATAGTTACTCATGAATAGTAACTTATGAATAGTAACTCATGGATAGTAACTCGTGAATAGTACTCCGTATTCGTACATAGTACCGTATACGTAAATAATGTCATATACGTAAATAAGGCTATATATACATGAATAGTCTTGATATCGTGAATAAAGCCATATCGTAAATAGTAACCCCGACTCAAAAAGGTAGAAATTCCACAATAAGATCCATACCAATATGTCAGTATAATGATATTAAAAGAATAACATCATTATGAAGAATATAACATCCCTTAATATCCCTTACTATCCCTTACCTCAATAGAGCAACACTTCTGACTGGATATCGGATATGATGCTGAAGGAAACTTGCACTGATGAATAGCAACTCACCAAGTATCTAAATACTCACAAAATACACTCGATAATCTAGAGAGAGAAGAGAGAAAACTTGTTTCGTGTGATTTTCAATTCTAACTTAGCCTCTATTTATAGGAAAATGTTAGCACGCCAAGCAGCGACTTGACTCTAACTCGATGGCTTTACTCGCTAGTATTCCACCCACCAAAAATCACCCATCTTCCCCAACAACTAAAAGTGAGGCCCACCCATTTCTAGAATTTTCCACCAAAATCATTTATAAACCTAATTTCCCAACCACCACCTCTTAAAATTCATAACAAATCATTCGCTCATTTTAATTCGGTTCAAATTTTGTGAACATATACTCAACTTATATATGTATAACATATCCAAAAATCACAATGATCCAACTACGATTAAAATTATAACTCACACAATAAAGCTATAAGAACAATCGATTTGATCTTTTAATACCTCCAATCCGATAAAATACCGATAAAATACCTCAACATTAATTCCTTCATTTATAACCACATAAATAAATCCATCATTTATATCCACATCAAATAAATATTTTCTTATCATATAAATCAATAATTAATTATTCACAAATAATATTACGTAATCACATTTATGACAACCAGCAGGTTCCCAAGAAAGAGGGGCTTTCCGATAAGGATTTTCCTTCTTCGCCGCAATTAGGTGACCAAACCTCCTCGATGTAACTTTCTAGACATTACCAATAATGCTATCTAATAATATTATTCAAATAATATGAATTATTGATCCGATAATGGAGATATCGTAAAAGGACAATTATCGATACAACAATAATATAAAATATCAACGCAACAATTATTGATTTAATAAAATAAAATATTGAATAAGAATTATCGTAATAATTATTGAGTAGTGCCTTTCTCACGTAAGAATCAATAATTGAAAAAATACTGCAGTAATACTGTGTTCTACTCGCATAACCACGCCAGACATTCGTATTTTAACCACTGTGTATTCCAACAAAGTTAATGTGAATAACTACGCCATTATTTATAAAAACTCAATTTTTGTCGTTTTCTTCATCCGACAGTTATTCGTTATGGGGCCCACAAATGGTTGCGCCGTCTTACGAATATTCTCCTACAAAAAGAATATTCCACGACCAAACGAATATTCCCCGACAATTGAATATTTTATAACCACTTGCGTATTTTGAAAAAATTTCATATCTCACCCTTAACTTTAAACTTTTAACAATTTAATCATTTACTGAATTATAATTATAAGAAAAATTGAATACTTTTATTTCATAAAATTCGGGGTCTTACAATCTCCCCTCCTTATGAAATTTCGTCCCCGAAATTTACGTACCTGGTATTTCGAAAAGTTGAGAATACCTTGCTTCCATTTCAGATTCTATCTCCCCGGTCATCATGATTTCTCCATTGCTCATCTCCCGTGATAACTTCATTTGGGTTCCTCACTTGTTGGGAAGTCATAACAACCGCTATCCCTTGAACTACTCGATTTTGACTTATGCAGGGCAAGATTTAAGCGTCATCACTACTGTTGGAATATACTTTTCTATAGGACATATTCCTCCCTCAACCGCCTCGTCAGATTCTCATTCATGATTTGAATCATCAATCTTCGATCCATATCAAATCCAGTTGAATTAGCTCTATGTGGGGTAATTCCAAACTCGATGTTGGGTTCTCCCAATTGCTTTCCAAAAGAGAAATTCATATCATCTATTTTAGCCTTCTTTGATCGGACATCTCTTTCCACAATATCCACGTGTCGTGTGGCTTTTACCCATGCATCACCATTCTTGCTCGCTTTTTTCTTCTTTCATTTCAGATTCCATCTTTATCATCTTATACTCGCCAAAAGAATGCTTCATTCAAGCATCACATATCGGGTAACACAAGCTTGAATTGTTGCATCCTTTTGTTCCACGACCGCTTGTCGTTCTTCAACCTGCTCTTCTAACTCATGAATACAATTTTGAAATTCTACATTTTGATCATATAATACCTCTAATAAACTCTCCTCAGGTACCTCTTCATATAATACCTCATGTTAAAAATCCACCAACAATGTTTTATCCCTGTAACATCACTCAACAGTTCCTTTCCACAATAATATGAATAACTCATAATCATAATTGTGGTTTTAAATTCCTCTTCTCATCCAGGACGAAGATAATTTTCATAACCTATCTTCACCTGAAACATCAAAGATCATGGTTATACCAAATCACATTTCCTGTTCATAATCATACTGATAAATTCATCTTTGCACTACGGGCCAAAGATATTCGTCAACAGACCATCTTTTCACTACGGCCAAAGATATTCAACAACATGTCATATTTGCACCACGGGCCAAAAATATTCATCAACAGTTCATATTTGCACTACAGGCCAAATATATTCATCAACAGTTCATATTTGCACTACAGGCCAAATATATTAATATCTTAAAGAAATATATAATCATTTCAGAATTTATATAAACAATAATTATAACCATGTTGATTATTTCACCTTTGCACTTAAGCTAAAGATATTCAATTATAAATTCAATGGTCATGATCATACCAGTCACAATTCAACTTTTCACTACTGGCCAAAGAGAACCCTAGTCATGATCATTCCAATAATCTACCCATCTTTATACTCAAGTGAAAGAGAATTTCAACATCAGGGTTATAAAAATGTTATATATTTTAATAAAAATAATATGATCAACAACTGCACTTAATCTCAAGAGCAATATTCATAAATCAACGATAATTTGGTCAGAAAAAAAAAACCAACTTTATCGTGAATAGTACCCATGAATAGTAACTCGTGAATAGTAACTCATGAATAGTAACTTATGAATAGTAACTCGTGAATAGTACTCCGTATTCGTACATAGTACCGTATACGTAAATAATGTCATATACGTAAATAGTGCCGTATACATGAATAGTTCCGTATACGTGAATAGTGCCATATACGTAAATAGTAACCCCGACTCAAAAAGGTAGAAATTCTACAATAAGATCCATACCAATATGTCAGTATAATGATATTGAAAGAATAACATCATTATGAAGAATATAACATCCCTTAATATCCCTTACTATCCCTTACCTCAATAGAGCAACACTTCTGACTGGATATCGGATATGATGTCAAGGAAACTTGCAATCGATGAATAAAGAACTCACCAAGTATCTAAATACTCACAAAATACACTTGATAATCTAGAGAGAGAAGAGAGAAAACTTGTTTCGTGTGATTTTCAATTCTAACTTAGCCCTCTATTTATAGGAAAATGTTAGCACGTCAAGGCAGACTTGACCACACTGATGGATTTACACTCGCTACTATTCCACCCACCAAAAATCACCATCTTCCCTAACAACCAAAAGTGGGGCCCACCCATTTCTAGAATTTTCTACCAAAATCATTTATAAACCTAATTTTCAAATCACCACCTCTTAAAATTCGAACAAATCATTCGCTCATTTTAACGGTTCAAAATTTGTGAACATATACTCAACTTATATATGTATAACATATCCAAAAATCACAACGATCCAACTACGATTAAAAATTATAACTCACACAATAAAGTCAGTAAGAACAATCGATTTGATCTTTTAATACCTCAATCGACAAAATACTGATAAAATACCTCAACATTAATTCCTTCATTTATAATCACATAAATAAATCCATCATTTATATCCACATCAAATAAGTATTTCCTTATCATATAAATCAATAATTAATTATTCACAAATAATATCACAGAATCACATTTATGACAACCAGGAAGTTCTCAGGAAAGAGGGGGCTTTCCGATAAGGATTTCTCCTTACTGGCGCGTAATTAGGTGACCAAACCTCTCCTTGACAGAACTTTCTAGATATTGCCAATAATGTTATCTAATAATATTATTCAAATAATATGAATTATTAATCTGATAATGGAGATACTGTGCAGTGACAATTATTGAAACAACAATAATATAAAATATCAACGCAACAATTATTGATTCAATAAAATAAAATATTGAGCAAGAATTATCGTAACAATTATTGAGTAAAGCCTTCTCACGTAAGAGTCAATAATTGAAAAATATCGCAATACCGTGTTCTACCGCGTAACTACGCCAGACATCAGTATTTTAACCACCGTGTATTCTAACAAAGTTAATTCAGGTAACAACTACGCCGCTATTTATAAAAACTCGCTTTTTTCATTTTCTTCATCCGGCAGCTTATTCACATGGGGCCCTACAATGGTCATACTGGCATTGCATTTAATATTCTCCGATGAAAGAATATTCCATGACCAAACGAATATTCCCCGACAATTGAATATTTTATAACCACTTGCATATTTTAAAAAAATTTCATATCTCACCCTTAACTTTAAACTTTAAACAATTTAATCATTTACTGAATTGTAATTATAAGAAAAATTGAATACTTTTATTTCATAAAATAGGGGGTCTTATAATTGTCATCATCCTTATGCTTATATTATGTTGAAAGTCATCTGTGGCCTGTAGTGCATAGATGGACTTGGTATGATTATGACCAGGGATTATTCGGTATAATCATGATCGTAATGTTACAAATGATGTGGAAAAAGTCCTCATTGGCCGTGTAGTGCATTGATGGACGCTTTTTGGTATGATTATGGCTATGGATTCTCTTGACCAAGGGTGCAAAGACTAATTGTTTTATGGCATGATCATGACTGGCTGATGAATACACGAATATCCTCGCCCGTGAGTGCATGGATAATTTGTGGTTGTGATACTAATGAATATCATTGGTCAGTAAAGTGTGGATGATGTAAATTATTTATTGTCGAGTCTCAAATGATAAAAGTGATAAAAACCTTTAAATCATAAAAGATAGTAGATTTTATTCTCTACTTGACTCTTTTAATGGATTGTTTGTTCACCGCAGCTTAAACTTGATGTTTGTTATATTGTATCGGTTTAACATCTTTGTTGAAGGCTAACGATAATTTATTCTCGCATTATCTTAGTCATAATATTTCTTACTGGGCTAGTTGAGCTCACCCCTTTCTTTCAATATTCTCTTCAGGAAATGAGAATATAGCTGGGACTAGTCGGGGAATGGAGTGACTGTCCAGATGATAGCATTAGTAGTGCTCACTATTCTGTTAAATAGTGTGATAATAAATGTAATGAGGACTCCATTGAGTTTGTATATTGTCTAGAAGACAATATTTTTATTGAAACTCTCAGCTTATATTTTGTCTTATTTTACACGACAGTTGTATAATTAAGTTTGTATTTAAATTTTGTACCATGTATTTGGCGACTCAATATGGGTGATATATAACTATTTTGGGGGCGTCACAACCGGTGTCTATGCAAGTGGTTCAAAAGGCAAACGCCTCAAGAACGTGTGGTTATTCAATTAGTCATCGTACTCACCGAGAGACTACCACCGTTCTTACACATACCTGAATAGTGATGTGATTAATTTTGAATTTTGTGGACCTTAATATGTAATCTTGAAATCAGAAGCGCCCAATCACCATGATCCGGTCGCTATTTCTATAATCGTCATGGAAGATATAAACATAAATTGTTTATACATTAAACATTAAACACTATCCCAAGGTCGAGTAACCATAACTTATACACAATTCATAACTTATCTAACATACGACATCATTATCATACAAGATCATTACAAAACTAATCACATACATTAACTTTAAGTCGAAACTGCTTTTAAATTCCTCAGATCCAACGATTCACCTTAATCAGTAATGTTTTATCATGATATAACAAGGGTGAGCATGAAAGTTGCCAGCAAGTTTAAATACAATTTAAGGATATATCATGGTTGAAAGAGTCCAATAATAGTCGCTATAATTCACAATGTAGTTGTGAATTAGCATGAATAAAGTTTTGACCGAACAAGTATTACATGAAACAATATATATCTCGGACCAACTAGTAATGAAGGTGATCAACCTTTCATACCGATTTATACATACAAGATGTACAGAGTACAATTCTACATGGTAATCAGTAACGATTAACCATAAGCATATCTGAATGAAACACTCTTAGTAGAGTTAAGAAAACAAACTTGCTGTTCCATTGATTACCGATACGAAAAATAACTTAGCTTTATCCAAGACCTAATATGATAATATCGATCTCCAATTATTAGAATAATATCATCACAAAGATAAAATAACCTAAACACATTACCACATAATCCTATCACCATACAACACATGACTTAGCATCAAACCGCATTATTTAAGTCTAAATTGAAACCGACACAATTCTATCATCCCGACGACGGCCTAATCGGACAAATATCGAAGTTTAAGTTCAATTAAACTCGCTTAAACAATTAACAATAACCTTAGATAATTATATTATCACCCAAACATTTTCATAAACTTGTAATAATTTTTCGGATAATTAATATCATTTATCAACATTTTCAATCATTAAAACCGTATTTAAATGAATTAAATACCACATAATTCCTTAGTCATTAATATTAATTTATTGCTAAACATTAATGAATTACATGCCATAATATTATATCATATTTATAATATCTCAAAGTATTTTCAATACTTTATTATTTCCTTTAAATGTTTTTAAAGTAATTAAAAACATAAATCAATAACCGATATTAATATAAATACCACATTATTCCTCGATCATTAATATTTATTTAATATCAAATCATAACATAATTTTATAATATATCAAAGTATTTTAATACCTTAAAATCATAATTCTATGATTTTTTTTTTAAACAATCAAATCCATTATCCGATAATTGCTATAAATATTAAAATATTAATATTTTCATGCCAAAATATCAAAAGTTATATTTTATAACTTAAAATATTTTTATAACACTTAAATTATTTTTATATGATTTTTAAAGCATTAAATCTACTTTTCCACAATTTATTTAATATATTTATTAAATAAACTAATTACCATTAATAATAAATTATTAATGAATTTCATCACAAAATATTCAAAGTCATCAAAAATAACTTAAAATATTTTCTAACACTATAATATAATTTTTCATGATTTTTCATGAATTAAAACTATTTTTAAATAATTTATTTAATATTATAATTAAATAAATAAATACAATTTATATTCCAAAAATATTAAATATTTTCAAAATATACTCAAAATAGTTAAAAACTATTTTTCAAGCTTTAAAATAATTTTTCATAATTTATTATGTATTTTTAATAATTAAAATCTATTTATTTCGATTTATTAATTAAAATAAATCATTTTCTAAATTAATAATCAATTTCTTAATTAAACTGTCATAGTATTCCTATAAATACGTAACTGTCCGCTATAGGTGTTCTTGGTGTTCTTGGCCAATTCCCAGAAATGCATGTCAGATTTCGAGTGACTTGGTTTGACCTCAATTACAACAGTGTTGTTGATGATTTCTAGGATCGATCTAGCACTATTGTTGTAGTATTAATGACATACTACCACATTAATCACTTGTCATGGCCAAAACATAACAAAGTTGTGAGATCTAAGCTTCAGAATTCATTGTCAGACCTGTTCTTCAAATTCTGGGTTTTCCAGATTTGAAGAACAGCCTTAGGTGACTACTATAGATCCTTATAACTTGAAATCTAGGTTTTGTTTCTGTGATCTAAAGGTTCAGTCTTGTAGGGGAGATGTAAGGTTACAATTACATATCAAAAAGTAGATCTAACAACAACATATACACAAGATTAAAGCTGGTCAAAGTTCTGACAAAAATTTGGCTGATGAAGATCCGGTTTTCCGTAAAACCTTCATCAGTGCCTTTAATAATGATATTTGACCATGATTCTACAATCGCTCATTGAAGATATGAGAGATCTAAGGACTTTAGTGTATAGTATATATACCGCATAACAAGCTTAAAGCAAAAACTTAACCTAAACATCAAACATCGCAAGATTCATAACCGGAAAATCTTGTCGACAACATAGAATATTTCGGGTCAGCCAGATTCAAGTTTTTGATCGGTCAACGACCTTTCGACCGCTTGTATCTTTCGATTCATACATGATCCGGACTTGATTCAAGTCGCAGATTAAAGACCAAATAACATAATACAACTACAAACTCTTAAAACACTAAAACAATTAACGATACGGATTTATGGGTCCGACATTTTCTTGTCGGACCATTTTTCAACCTTTTTCCGATTTTTGAAAATGCTAGATTCGAGTAATTTGATGTTATGGGTTTGTGTTATGACAACCCAGATCATCATTTGACACCCTATTACACATGTTTAACCAACAAACAACAACATTAAACATCAGAATCATAGATTTACAAGGTTAAGGTTTTATACCACTTTTTGAGCTTTGAATCATGAATCTGACTTTGGATACTGTTCTTGGCTTAATAGAGATCATGCTAGGGACTGAAATACTTGATATTTTCGTGGGTCTATAGAGAGAGAGACTTGGTTGGGTGTTTTTGGAAAAATGAGCCAAATTAGTGTATGTTTCTCTCTCTCAATCTATATATAATGTATGATACAATGAATGACTGATCATGTTGGTTGATTAAAGGCTAGCCCATAGACCACATGCCTAGCAAAGGTTGGTCACCAACTAAAGTTATGGCAATCTACACAAGTCATCTTATTAAATAATGCTAAAAGGGTATTTTGGTCATTTGGCTCATAAAGTGCATGGCAACTTGATAATTTCCCATAATCATTAGGTTTCAAAAATAAAAATTTAATATTTCTAAATTATAATTAGGATTGATAATTATATTATAATTTTCTAATCATAAATCAGGCTTGCCAATTAGGATTATTATTTCCTAATTAAATTTGCTAATTTAGCAATTTGGATCATAATTGGTCACTAGAGTTTATAACCCATTAATTAGGATTTTACATAGAAAATAATCTTTCAATTTAGAAATTAGGTTTCCTAATTTAGATTAGGGTTTCTAATTACAATAAAGTTTACTAATTGCTCAAGTCAAGCTAATTAGGGGTTAAGGCTTCCTAATTAACATTAAACTTTATAAATTAATAATTAGATTTTCTCTAATTGTACATTAGTGGTTTCCAACATTAGAAATTAGGGCTTTCTAATTAATCAATTAGGGTTATCCCTAATTATACTTACAATTAATAACATAGAACTCTCTATACTTAACTTCAAGCTTCCCACTTAGTGGTTTTAATATCCCATTAGGGTTTCGCATGTAATAATTAGGGTTCAAATTTTGGAAATTAGGGTTTGCTAAATAATTAAGCTTTACCCTATTAAACTTATAATCTAAATCACTTGAGCATTATAATTCTCCGCTATATTCCCGCATCGTGGTTTCAAATATTCAAAATCAAATTAGGATTTTCGTATATGGTATTAGGTTTTTCTAATACTCAAATAGGGTTCCAATAATTTATTAGGGTTTTCCCTAATTAGTTATAATTAATAACGTTAAACCTTATACATAGCATTGCATTCCCAATCTAGGTTTTTAATATCCTAATTACGGTTTTGATTCCAATCCCAAACTAGGGTTTCCGTAACCCATTTCTGTGGTTTCTTATAAATCGTTATAATTTTCCATCCTAACGCCGACGTTCTAAATAATATTAGGTTTTGACACGTATATAATTTATCCGATCAACCTCGACTTTAACCACATTCTCGTATACATACATAACAAATTTCACAGTAACTTAATCACATAAATCCTTAATCCCAATAATTTACCTAAATCCTTCACGAAATTTTTGAAATCCTCAAAATTAAATCCTAATAATATCAAACGCATACACTTATTTTCTGTCTAGGTCTAATATTTGACCTTAAATCAATCATTTAAGATTTTAATAAATTGTCTAAATTCTCGGGTTGTCACAGAAACAAATAGGAGTTGTCTAAATTTTATTTAGGTTAATCGAAGAATTAAGATTTTTATTTTATTTTATTTTTTTACTTTCGTGGTTAGTAGTTTATTTGTTTTTTGATTTGTGGATAGATGAACTCATATTATAATCGGAGTAATATTTTTTTCCTAGAATCAAGATCCCTGTGAAAATTTTAATGCACACCAAGTAAATCAATTTTTTCTATTTTATGAAAATACTTTTCTAAGTTTATATATATTCATATTCATACTCGGATTCAGAACCTCAACAGCCACAAAAAATTTCAAATGAAGATGAGGAAAGACTCAGTACCTTAGAGAAAACTATAGAAGTTTTAATAAAAATTCAATTTAACACGAACAAGCTATATCTCGTTTAGAAAATCAAATGAGTCAATTAGCCACCATAATAAATGAACAAGTGGTGGGTGAATTTTATAGTAACTCTGAGGTTAATTTTGAAAATCTTGATGGTTGTGTAAATGATAAGAAAAATAAAAATTTTGTATTTAATTCTACATAGTTTGAGTCAAGCGAATTTGAGGATTCTAAAACTTATGAGTTTATGCCTCAAATTGATTATGTCACATTTAATGAGTTGGTTGACAAAGTCTATAAACTTAAAACTCCATACCCTAAAAGACATATTCCTAAAAAAATCATCTAGTGATTTTTTGGACCAACCCATTAAAGTAAACATGATCCAAGAGTTGTCTATGGCCCAAAAAATAATTAAAAATAGACTTTTGATTGAAAAAGATCCAATTAATTTTATGTTAAATCACCTTGACTAAAGTCGGGATGAATCTGAATATTTAGATAAGGTCAATGAGTTGTTCAGATCCACAACAAATAATTCAACAAAATGGGAACATGTTATTAGGTTTGTATATAGCACAAACATGCAATCAAATTACATAAACATAGCAAAAACGCGATAAAAAAAGATTTTAAAATTTTTATAGAAACCATCACCATGATCATCCTTGTGCATAATAATCAATTAAACGAAAGAGATGGAGATATAAAATCATACCCTCGTAGACCAAAGCTTCCTCAGGTACAAGTTCACCTTCAATTCCTTCACGTTCTCCTTGAATTCAACAGGTTAGATTCTTTTCTTTGATTAACATTAGTCACCCAAGTGTTTGGCCTCTAGAGGTGATCCACCAAGGAATAATATCTATTTAAGAAGATGGATGTTGGAAAACCCTAGTTTCTATCTCTATAGAAATTGTAATTACTCTCTCAACTATTGAAAGTAAGTGTATTGTGTAACATTTACCCATAATAAGACTTCTCTTAATTAAAGATGTAGACAACCCTCCTAAACTATTTAGGAATATGATTTTATTTTAATTAATTAAACTCTTTTACTTAATTAAACTCTTTTAATTAATTAGATTCATAATTCAATTAGGAATTTATGAGAGTACTTTTATTAATTAATTTCTAAAAGGGACCCTTTTAGGAATTAAATAATAATAATAATAATAATAAGACTCTCTTATTAATTTATATTTAATATTTTAAAATATTAAATAATAATATTAAGTTATTTAATTTATTCTATCACCATAGATTAAATTAAATATGCGTAACTTATTATTACAATTATGTCATTTACTTCATAAATTAATATTTTTCCTTTTGCGGTGTAACCCTTTAGGTTTTTCATATTAAACCGGTTGTGAATAAATTAATTAGAACAATTTGAATCTTATTTAAATAAATAAATTAAAATATTTAATTCATTTAAATAAATAATATTTATTCTACAATAAGGGTAAACCCCTTTAGCGATCAACGACTTTTCAAATAATATAGATTTCAACATTAATCATAATAGAACCTTTCAGTGAATAGTTACCGTACAATTCAATCATTTTACAATACTATGTCCCAATTAAATATAAGACATTTAATTACTATGAAATCTTATTTTATTTAATTATATACATTTCGATTCTCAAATGCACAATTCTAAATAATGCAAATTAGAAACTACTTTCTAATTTCATTCTTTCTTGGCCAAGGACTAGTGAATTGTTATTTATCGAATCCAATAGAACATTCTCTTCTCTTACTAGAAGTGGTAGATTCTTAATTGATCATTCACCTATCTCCATGCACAACTTATTATACTCAAACATACCATTTGATATACCCTAAGTGCATTAAGGAACATGTCAAAGTATAATTCATCTTAAATAATATACTATGATGATCTTAAGTCCAAGGATCACTTGTACTACTATCATTAGAGGAATTCATATTGACAATCAAATAAAACTCCATTATATATTTCTTTAGCGAGTCACGTTCAGTGAATTTATTCTCCAATAAGCACCTACATACTTTCTTTAGTGTTTTCACACAAATGATTATGAGATCAGTCATCCTCTTCATAAGAGCAAGTAAAGTATGTATCAATCTATTCGGATTCACTAATCCCTTTTTTAGTAATCCAACGATTGGGAACAATTTTAGTTTTAAGCTAACTACGAATTTAGATCTGTTGGGTTTCGGCACATAAACGCAGTGGAAATAAAAAAAAATTTCAAAGCAATTTCGAAACCCAAAAACAGGATCCATGCGAAAATCATATTAATTCAGTGGTTAGAAATTTATACCGATTATTGAAGGTGAAATTGATGCGATCGAATCTCCATCGCAATCCAAACGAATCCGCCGCCTCTTACTAGGTATTCCACACGAACGCCTCATGTAATCCAGTGGATTTTGAGTTAAGATTTGTTCTTTGGGGGGGCCAAAGAACAAATTCTCGTGTAGTAATATAGTGATTTTAGGTCGGAGGATCATTACATCATTGTCTATATGAGAATTGCTAATGACACTTCTCATAATGCTCCACATATAATTCTCATGGTGGGTCTGTCCGGTACATTGTTCTCTAACATGTACCTATGCATTGACTCAATATCTCATATATTTATGACTAATGAGATTTAGTCATCAGTCAATCCAAATACTAGTCTCAATGTATCATTGTTGTCCCATTAACAATGATACTCGACTAGGGACATTTAAGAGCAATGATACTAATTGTAATTATATAAACTCATGTTCAAGTCACTTACTTGAAGCTATATAATTTGTATCACTATTCTAAGGACTTTTATTATGTTAACATTTATATAACGCAGTAAATAAAACCATAATAAAATTATTCATTTATTCAATCAAATATAATATTAAAATGTTAAACAATTATATCAAATAATTAACCTCTAGGGCATAAACTCTAACAAGATCTCATTAGCATAATCATCATCATGATTCTAAAAGTATTGCTTAAAACTATGAGTTTATCACATATAATATTACAACACTATGTAGATAAAGTAAAATGGCTTTAATAAATAAATAAGATTACAAGTATATGCTACATCATATTAAATATGATTGGCGTGTGTGCATACTACTTTCACATGCATTTAAACTATTCATCTTTTGAACATGTTAGTTAAAGTTTTCTTAAGGTAGATTTTAAGCATAACTATAATTGTGATCATCATCTATGATGCATACCTCATCGTCATCCTCTATGACGAATCCATACCTATCAATTATCTTCGGCACTCTTACAGATTTACGAATAGGGTGTGTTATAATAGGTTCTTTTACTTGGTTAGGTACTTGACTTTGATCCGTAGTATTTTGTGGTTCTTGAATTTCTTCAAGATATATCTTACTCCCACGAACCCCTTCAAGAATAAACTCGTTTTCCAAGAAGGTAGCATGTTTCGCAACAAACACCTTTTGATCAGTTGAATGATAGAAATTATACCCTGATGTTTCTTTAGGGTATCCCACAAATATACACTTGTCGGATCTAATCTGAAGCTTATCGTTTTCAAACTTTTTAACATAAGATGGACAAAACCAAGTTTTAACATGCTTAAGATTTGGTTTCCTCCCTGTCCATAACTCATATGGGGTCTTAGGGATGAATTTGGTAGGTACCTTATTAAGTAGGTATATAGCCGATTCTAGGGCATATCCCCAGAAGGAAACTGGAAGATCGGTAAAGCTCATCATGGATCGAACCATGTCTAACAATGTTCGATTTCTCCTTTCAGATACACCATTGAGCTGTGGTGTCCCTGGTGGAGTCCATTGTGAGATTATACCATTTTCTTTGAAACAATTGAGAAAGTCACTGCTTAATTATTCACCACCTCGATCCGATCAAAGAATCTTAATACTTTTGCCAGTTTGTTTTTCTACTTCACTTCTGAACTCTTTGAATCTTTCAAATGATTCAGATTTGTATTTCATTAAATACACATATCCAAATCTTGAGTGATTATCAGTGAATGTAATAAAATAAGAATACCCTCCTCGTGCAGTCGTTGTCATAGGTCCACATACATCTATGTGTACCAACGCTAACAACTCTGTAACTCTTTCTCCTTTTCCACTAAAATGAGATTTAGTCATTTTTTCCATGAGACAAGATTCACAAGTTAGATATGATTCATAATCAAATAGCTCTAATAGCCCATCCTTATGCAACTTGGATAATCTTGTTTCATTAATATGATCGAGTCTACAGTGCCAGTCCCTACATAGTATTACATATGTGAGAACCACTGTGACGCCCCCAAAATAGGTCCATACAACCCATTCTGAGTCGCCAAATATATGGTACCTAATTTAAATACAACTTCATTTATACAACTATTAATTGTCGTGCAAAATACGACAACACATAAGCTGTGAGTTTTAATACAAATTTTGTCTCGTAGACAATATCCAAACTCAAATAAAGTTCTCATTACAATTTTTTCACATTATTTTTAAAAATAGTGAGGACTACTATAATAACCATCTTGGACCATTACTCCACTCCTCAACTAGTCCCAACTACATTCTCGCCTCCTGAGAAGAACAATGGAACCTTAAGGAAAAGGGTGAGCTCAACTAGCCCAATAAAAAATATTATGACTAAGATAATGTAGAACAAATTATCCTTAGTCTTCAACAGGGAAAAATTTGATAGAATATAATAGACAACAAGTGTTAGATCAACAACTGCAGCGGAAATAACAATCCATTAGAAGAGTCAAGTAAAGCATACTGTCTACTATCTTCTATGATTTAAAAGTCTATCATCAATATTTTATCCCTATAACATGAATCAATAATCATTTCAGATCAACAAATTATCCATGCATTACGAGCCAAGGATATTCGTATGTATCACCAGTGGTCATGATCATGCCAAACAACTATCCATCTATGCACTACGGGCCAAAGAGGACTTTCACCACACCATTTGTCTGTAATATTACAGGTCATAATTATACCAATACACAATTCCTGGTCATAATCATACCAATCAACAGTCCATATATGCACTACGGGCCAAAGATGACTTTCACCACAATATAAACTTGAGGTCGATGACAATGATATAAGGAATCAATCAAGTGAGATCAAAGATAAATATTAGATATTTATAATTTAATTTATGCAGAGTTCAAAAATGTCCAAATTGTCAACACGATAATTACTTGTGGAGTAAAATTCAAGAATGATATTCATGTATCAAAAATAATGTAAGACCCCAACTTTTATGAATAAAGATTTAATTTTCTCTAAATATCATTTTGAGTAATAAGGTATAAATTTGATATAATGTTATAGTTGCGGGTAATGTTTACAAATTTTGCAAAGTAAGCAAGTTGTCATAAAATATTCGTTTGGTTGGGAAATATTCGTTTCATCAGGGAATATCCATATAACGACACAATCATTGGTGGAACTCACAACAAAATTACTGTCGGATATAGAAAGCGATAGAAATAACCTTTTTATGAAATAACGACAAAACTTTTACCGTTAACTGTTGAAATACCCGGTGATAAAAGTACAGTAATACGCGTGGTTGCACAGTAACACACAGTATTGTACAATATCTCATATTATTGATTCTTACATGAGAAGTCACTTAGTTCATTTCATAATTGCCATAGTAGTTGCTGCATAGTATCTCATATTATTGATTCAATTATTATAGCAGTATCATATGCACGATATTTTATGTTATTAAATCAATAATTGAGACGACAAAGTTATTCATATTATTATTTGCATTATTGACAATGTCTAAAAATTTCTATAGAGGAAAGGGGTTAGGTCATCTAATTGCGCGCCAATAAGGAAAAGTCCTTATCGGAAAGCTCCCTCTTTCCTGGGAATGATCTGGTCGTTAATATGGCGAGTTATAATATTAATGATGAATAAATGTTGAAAGATTAAAAACGTGCTTAATGAAGTCAAGTGATTTGATATAAATAAAGGGGTTTGTCATGAAGTATTTGTTATAAATTTGGCTTATTACATGGACCCCCACTTACTCATTTTTTAAAATCATCGATAGAAAGTTATCTCAGTAATTGTATAAAATAGAAAACGTTTTATATAAAACAGAAAACTTTTTATATAAAACAGAATACTTTTTATATTATATATAAAGTTATTCATTTTATTAGATTATAAATAGAATATGTAAGACCCCAACTTTTATGAATAAAGATTTATTTTCTCTAAATATCATTTTGAGTAATAAGGTGTGGAATTGATATAATGTTATAGTTGTGGCTAATATTACAAATTTTGTAAAGTAATCAAGTTGTCATAAAATATTCGTTTGGTCGTGGAATATTAGTTTTATCAGTGAATATTCATACGATGACACAATAATTGATGGATCCCACAACAAAATTACTGTCGGAGTTAGAAAAGGACAGAAATAACTTTTTATAAATAACGCCAAAACTTTTACCGTTAACTATTGAAATACTCGGTGATAAAAGTGCATTAATATACGTGGTTGCATAGTAGCACACAATATTGTACAATATCTTTGATTATTGATGCTTACGTGAGAAGTCACTCAGTTTTACTTAATTATTGCAACAGTAGTTGCTACATAGTATCTCACATTATTGATTCAATTATTGTCACAGTATCATCTGCATAATATTTATATTATTAAATCAATAATTGAGATGACAAAGTTATTCATATTATTATTTGTATTATTGATAATGTCTAGAAAGTTCTGTCGAAAAAATGGGTTTGGTAACCTAATTGCGCGCTAATAAGGAGAAGTCTTTATCGAAAAGCCCCCTCTTTCTTGGGAATGATATGGTTGTTAATATTATGAGTTATAATATTAATGATGAATAAATGGTATTAAAAATGTGTTTAGTGAAGCCAAGTGAATTGAGATAAATAGATGGGGCTTTTATGAAGTATTTTTTTTGTAAATTTGGCTTATTATATGGACCCCCACTTACCCATTTTTCAAAATTATGGGTAGAAAGTTATCTCAGTTTTGATTTATTACTTACACACACACACATATATATATAAGTGTGTGTGTGTACGTGTGTGTGAGGGTGTGTGTGTTATTATATATATATATATATATATATATATATTATATTTTATTTATTTGCATAGTACTGCATAGTGTTGCATAGTACTATATAATGTTTGCATAGTGCTGCATAGTAAAATCAAAAATTTTCAAACGAATTCGTTGTCTGCGCCCGTGACACTTTTTCTGTGCAGTCCGTGATTTTTCTTTTTTAAATAGTATCTTGTCATTCTCCTATAAATATGATGTTTAGCTTAGAAATAAAAATCACACCAGAATCATAGAATTATTCTTTTATAATATTGAGCGTATTTCTTTTGAGTTTAAGAAAGCTTTGAGTGTAGAAAATAGTACAAGTTTTCTTCAAGAATATCCCCGCCATACCATTCAGAAGTACTCTCCTTTTTAAGGTAAGGGATATTATTTTTTTTCAATATTCGTATGAAATAATATTTTCTTCCATACTTTGTAGTATGTAAGTAATATTATTTCGTTTCATATTCCTAATTATACACTTATGTTGATAAGTATTGCTTCTATACTCCTTGAAATTAGTAGAATATATTTGAAATTTGCGCTTCATCGAGTATCTTTTCACGGAAATATTTTTTTAAACATTCTTGTTAATTTCTGATCTTTTCATGCTGGGGTACTATTCACGGGGTATTATTCACTGGGTACTATTCACTCAGGTACTATTCACCCGGGATACTATTCACGATAAAAATTGATTTCTTTTCTGTCCAAATTATTTTTGATACATGAATATTATTCTTGAATTTTACTCCACAAAGCAGTTATCATGTTGATAATTTGGACATTTTTAAACTCTGGATAAATTAAAAATCTTTAATATTTATTCTTGATTTCGTTTGATTGATGCTTATATCATTGTCATCATCCTCGTGCTTATATTGTGATGAAAGTCATCTATGGCCCGTAGTGCATAGATGGACTGTTAATTGGTATAATTATGACCAGGAATTATGTATCAGTATAATCATGACCTGTAATGTTACAAATGATGTGGTAAAAGTCCTCATTGGCCCGTAGTTTATTGATGGACAGTTGTTGGCATGATCATGACCACTGGTGATAATAACTAATATCTTTGGCCTGTAGTGCATGAAAAATTCGTGGATGTGATACTAACGAATATCTTTGGCCCGTAGTATATGAATAATTCGATGATGTGGATTATTTATTGATTTGTGTTACAACGCTAAAATATTGATGATGAACTTTTAAATCATAGAAGATAGTAGATATCATGCTCTACTTGACTCTTCTAATGGATTGCTTGTTCCGCTACAGTTAAACTTGTTGTCTATTGTATTCTATCAGTTTTACACTGTTGAAGGCTAACGATAATTTATTCTGCATTATCTTAGTCATAATATTCTTTATTGGGCTAGTTGAGCTCACCCTTTATTTTCATTGTTCTCTTCAGAAAATGAGAACATAGCCTGGACTAGTCGGGGAATGGAGTGACAGTCCGAGATGGTGGTTGTAGTAGTTCTCACTATTTTATAAAATAGCGTGATAATAATTGTAATGAGGACTCCATTTGAGTTTGGATATTGTCTACGAGATAATATTCATGTTAAAACTCTCCGCTATGTTTTGTCGTATTTTAAACGATAGTTGTATAATTAAGTTTGGATTTGAATTTTGTACCATGTATTTGGCTACTCAAAATGGGTTATGTATACCTATTTTGGGGGCGTCACAGTTGGTATCAAAGCTTAGGGATATGATCCCTAGCTGAGATTTGAGGCTAAAACTAGGAGGGGAGAGACGGGTAAATTCTTTGCTAGTATGACCTACTTAAGTTTATTTGTTATTTAATTGGTCGGTCAAATTATAAGGATAATATGTGACATGTCAATTAACCCTTTTTTTGTGGCAGCGTTTGAAAATGTCATCTGAAAATGTTGAGATAAGTAATGGAGCACATGAGACCGTTGAGTCACCGCTGATCAATAGCCAGGATAATGTGCATCAAGAAGGCAATAATCCTCAAGTAAATAACAACACTGACCAAATGATGAACGACGGGATGTTTAGGAGCTTTCTGCAATTTATGCAACATCAAGCGAGAGAAACTCCTGTTCAAAATGCAGGTGGAAACATCGGCAACTCACGGGTGGTCACTGCTAAGCAATTCAAGGAGCTGGGACCACCGAAGTTTTTGGGAAAGCCAGAGCCACTTAAGGCAGAGACGTGAATTAAGCAGATCACCAAGATATTTGATGTCTTGGGATGCTCCGAAGAGCAAAAGGTTCCCTTTGCTACCTTCATGTTGCGAGGAGAGGCAGATTATTGGTGGAAACCTGTAAAACATACTCAACTTGCCGCACTAAAGATGTCTTGGGAGAAGTTCCAAGAATTATTCAACGATAAGTACTTTCCTGAAAGTATTCGTCACATGAAGGAGGTAGAATTCATCAAGATGGAGTAAAATAATATGACCGTATCGCAATACGTGGCTAAGTTTGCGGAGTTATCCCGGTTTGCATCCCATTTGGTTAATATTGAGGAGAAAATGACGCGAATGTTTCTGCGAGGTTTGAAACCCAAAATACGTCAATATGTCATTTCTCACAAACTTTTCTTGTATTTAGATGTTGTGAATAGGGCTCAGTTATTGGAGTGCGATAATGAGTCAACCCAACCAAAAGATAGCAGCCAACAAAACGATAATACCAGTGGTAGTAGTAATAATCAAAGGGGTGACTGTAAGACCCCGAATTTTATGAAATGAAAGTATTCAATTTATAAGACCCCAACTTTTATGAATAAAGATTATTTTTTTCTCGAAATATATTTTGGAATATTATGGTGTGGATTTGATATAATGTTATAGTTGTGGGTAATGTTTACAAATTTTTCTAAGTAAGCAAGTTGATATAAAATATTCTTTGTGTCGGGGAATATTCGTTTGGTCGTGGAATATTCCTGTTGCCGGGGAATATTCGTATGACGGCACAATCATTGGTGGACCCCACAACGAAAGTATTGTCGTAGTTAGAAAATGACATAAATAATATTGGTCTAAACTTTTTTATAAAATTTTTACATTTTCATGTCGGGGTTACTATTCACGAGTTACTATTCATGAGTTACTATTCACAAGTTACTATTCACGGAGTACTATTCATGACAAAATTGGTTTCTTTTTCTGACCAAATTATACCGTTAAATTGTTGAAATACCCGGTGGTAAAATTACAGTAATACGCGTGGTTGTATAGTAGCACACAGTATTGATTATTGATGCTTATGTCAGAAGTCACTCAGTTATACTCAATTATTGCTACAATAATTGCTGCATAGTATCTCACGTTATGTGATTCAATTATTGTCATAGTATCATCTGCATAATATTTTATATTATGTAATCAATAATTGAGACGACAAAGTTATTCATATTATTATTTGCAATATTGACGATGTCTAGAAAGTTCTGTCGAGGAGAGGTTTGGTTACCTAATTGCGCGCCAATAGGGAGAAATCTTTATCGAAAATCCCCTCTTTCCTGGGAATGATCTGATTGTTAAATATTGTGAGTTATAATATTAATGATGAATAATTGTTAATAGATTAAAAATGTGTTTATTAAAGATAAGTGATTTGTAGTAAATATTTATTCAATTTTTTATATAAATAGAGGGGTTTGTTATGAGGTGTTTGTTATAAGTTTGACTTATTATTCCATAAGGGGATGTGCTAAATTTTCAGACCGTTGGTTAAAGATATTATAGTAAATCAATATGGATCACTGGTTTAAAGTTTTAATAGTTAAATAGTATGGACCATTGCTTTATGTTTTAATAGTAAATCAATATGGACCGTCCGTTTAAAAGTAAATTAATCTGGGTCGTTTATGAATTAGTTACTATTCCGTCCTTTTTCCTATAAATAGAAGCTCATTCTTTCATTATTTCTTACCAATTCACAAAGCTATACAGAGAGAAACTATAGAGAGAAAATAAGAGAGGAAGAAGAGGAGTATTCTGCTACTAGGGGTGAGAATGGTGCAGTTTGAAGTCCAAACCGTACCCGAAATCTCTTAGGTGCGGTTTGAAAAATCCAAAACCGCACCCAAAATCGCTTGTGATTGGTGTAGTGCAGTTTTAAACTGTGCGGTGCGGTTTCTATTGGTGCGGTTTCGGTTCCAAAATCAATTAAAACAACAAAAAGGTCTAAGCCTTCAATAGAATTTAACATAGAGCTCACATCGAACAACTAACTTAGTGATAGAGTTGACAATGAGAATTATATCAAGCATAGAAACAAAGCTCCTTCTGCCAAACATGTCAATAGTTTTAGTTTATAATAAAGGAATGATGCTTTAAAACTAAAACATACGCTATATAATACAACGAAGACCATGTATTCGATAACAAGTAAGAAGGTTTATCTAGTTCCCCAAAAATTAAAAGTATATACTGGAGATAGAATAAAATTTTATCTTATATATTACAGGGAAGACTTATAGAATATAATCCTAATTGTACCTAATTTGAAAAATAATCTATTAGACTATTACTACTATAGCATAGACCTTAACCAATGCATCAAGTGCTCGAGCCAACGAATTTGGCCCCTCAGCTATAAGCCCCTCCAGTAACGCATCAAACAAATATGAAATTTCAAAACTTAAATGCTTAATTTTTGACTCTATAACTTCCAACCATCTTCTTTCAATTGGTGAAAAAATGACAATGCAAGACTGGGGTTTTCTTTGAGTGTGTTTAAGTGAAAAGTAACTTTAGATTTTACTAGAGATAATACATACGTACACATAATATAGTGCGGTTTCAGTTTTATGCATGCATTTTTGGCTAGTAACCAAACCGGAACCGTAAATTTGGTTATTCAACCCACCTAAAACCGCCACATACGCCAGAACTGTTGGTGCTGTTCGTGCGGTTTTTGGTGCAGTTTTGGTTCCAATTTGGTTACTTTCTCAGCCCTATCTGCTACTACCCTACTTCAGTATTCAATCTTCTACTAAGGTAAGGGATATAATTTGTTGTATTCGTAAGGGATATTATTTCTTTCGTATTCATGAAGGGAGTTATTTTCTTTCAATACTCGTAAGGGTTGTTATTCCATTCTTTATTATTCTGTTGGAATAACCTGTCTACGCGGACTACCACATGCATGGTGAAATCTTTTCGTTATTCCATTCTTTATTATTTTGTTGGAATAACTTGTCTACGCGGACTACCGCATGCATGGTGAAATCCTTTTATTATTCCATTCTTTATTATTCTATGGGAATAACCTGTCTACGCGGACTACCGCATGCCTATTGAATAACCCTTCCGTATTCAATTGTTATTAAATTGTGGAAATGATATGTTTACGCGGACTACCGCATGACAGTTGAAAATCCATTTACAGTTTTGTATATTGTTCAGTTCAGATTCCTAACTCTAAACTTACTACGGTAAGTATTGCTTCTATAATTCCTAAAATGATCAGAAATTCCTTGAGTTTTCTTTTCTGTATCCAAGTTGTCTGTTATGGTTCCTATCTTTGATTGAATCTATATTTTGAACTTTATTCTTGAATTTTGCTCCACAAATAATTATTATGGAGTATTCTTGAACTTGGATAAACTAAATTATGAATCCCTAATCGTGTCCTTTATCTCACTAGATTCGTTCTTTAAAATATTTTTCATCATCCTTAGTCTTAAATGGTGATACTTGATGAATATCTTTGGCCTGTAGTGCAAAGATGAATGATTACCTGATGAATATCTTTGGCCCGTAGTGCAAAGATGAACAGGTGTTGAGATGAACATGACCAATTGGTGATACAAATGAATATCTTTGGTCTGTAGTGCAAAAATGAATATTTGATTCAAAATGTATATTGATTGATGTTACAGGGATAAAATATTGATGATGGATGTGACAACCGAGATTTTGTAATTTAATTTTAATATTTATTGGATTGAATAAATATTTTTTCGATGAATTAATTATTAGATTAAACAATTAATTGATGAAATTGTGGTAGATTAATTTAATTATATGTGTTACATTTATTAAATTAATGTGGATAATTTTTATTATCGAAGTATGTGATTATGTGAGCTTATTGTATTAAAAGAAATATTTAATAAGCCTATTGTTATTTTAATTAATTTAATTATTATAGAGAGTTAATAATTTGACATTATTTATTAATGAGAAATCTAATTATGTGAATTAATGATAAATTATTATATTTTATTTAAATTAAATTAAATAAGATATTGATTTATTTTATGAAGGAGTGTGACATCGATTAAACTATATGATAAAGTTTTATTAAATTAAATGGTTTTTGAAACCTATTCTAGCTAGATGATACATGGCCTAAAGGGAGTTAAAGTGCTTAACCCATGATCGGGTAACCGACCACCAACGCGTCGCTTGTTCCTTATTTAGTTTACGCCTTCTTTTTTTTCTTCTTCATTATTTGCCTAAGTCTAAAAAGCGTAATGTAGAGAGATACAGAGAAAGAGTTGAGAATTCGTAGATTGTTAAGAGGATTGTGAGTCATCCGAGAAGGAATTCATCTTCCATTAATTCTACGCTTTGGGTAATCTCTTCAACCCAATTCCTTTTTAACAGCTTAGTTTTTTTGAAAATGGCTTTCATTTAAGTTCTCATGAATCTCGAAATGGGGAAATTATGTTAGGGATATATGTAATAATTCGAGTAGCATAACATGTTTTATATATATTGTATATGATTCCATATCATAAGTTTCATAATATTATGACTTGTTATTTCAAAAATTTATAGAGTACGTTATATGGCCATATGGCCCTTATACGTAACTTTAATATGTCAACCATAAATTTTTCTACAAAATTTCCACTTATATGTGATTATGCATGATAAAATGAACAAAAACGAAATTTGAATGGTTGGATTTGGTTTTATAACGAATCCATGGCGTTGAATTTTAGGAATTTATGTTCAACACTTCAAAAACATCAAGAACAGTACAATTTGCATAATTTAATTCTGTGATTATGTGTTTTAATGGGTTAAAATCACTCTATAAATGTTGGGTATTGATTATATATGAATTCTAACATGTGGGTATGTTTAATTAATTCTCCAAATTAAACATACCCACATGTTAGAATTCAGAGTCTGGCGCCGCAGCGCCACTTAGCAAGATGTCCAGAAAATACATTTTTTTAATGTTCAAGTATAGAAATGTGTTAGTAACCTAGTCTAATGAATATAAAAACTTGTTAGATATATAATGAGATATTAAAGTGAGTTTTTACCAAGTCAAGAAGACAATTACATGTTGATTAAATTGTTGATTATATACTTAGCTTGTTGTTCGTATAGTGTAATATTATGTGGAAACAAGTATAGTAATATGACTAAGTATAGTCCTGAATTCGAGTTAGACAAAGAATAAACGTGTGATGTTTAGTAAGTTATAATTGACTGGTATTGTGAACATAATTGATATGTAGGAGTTAAATCAAAGAACGAGTTTAGTTAAAGTGTAATCTACGCACGAGACAAGTTTCCTAACCCTACTTGTTATCATTGTTCAAGTTTATTATTTACCTCGAGTAAATTCTCATTACTATTATTCAAGTTTGAATTGTTATATTAAAGATTGATTATCTTTTCAAAGTATGAATCTGTTATACAATAATTGTTCTATTGTATACTTCTTGAGATTATTATTCAGTTTGAATATCATTATTGTTGAACTTTGTTAGACTAGTGAACCCTTATTTGATTCAACTGGTCCATAGTTGATGAACGTTCTAAATTCAGAACCCTTATTGAATTATCCAAACCAAACTTCCTTTGGTGCGGACTCTCGTCAAACAAATCGAGATGAACAACCCTCGCAAAGGGATTTACTTATGCTAAGCGTCAAAGATATTGTGCACATGTGATGGTACTAAGGGTTTATCCCCTATGTATTTAGAAGAAGAGTCCATACTCTTACGATCATTAAAGGTTTCAAGTATAACCCTTGATAACCTAGACATAGTTCAAGGTCTTGTGACCCTCAGAAATCTTTTGATTCTTGTTATTCATTCTTGATTCAAAAGTTAAGCTTTTATTTCAGAAGTCTTTGATTCACTCGCATGTTATTATACATTATTATTTCATTATTTAACTTGTGGGCAATAGTGCTAACTCTTGCGTAATAATAACATTGCAGTTAAGAACGAAAGGTCAGACGAGCCTTCTACTAGCAAAGGCAAGGGCAAAATTAACAAGTGATGAAGACTTGTTATTTTATATGATGATGTATTTCTGTTTAAGACTTAAGTTAATGATGTTGTTTAAAGACCTATTTGTTTATGTTTCCGCACAGATGTTTAAGGTTAGTTGACCTGGGATTGTATTTACTATTCGGATGTTGTAACCCCATAAGGGGAGGAGTTTATTTCTATTTATTGCATGGTTTGTATTTATTATGGGTAGATAGATAGATGATATTTGTACAGTGAACACCAAATCCCGTAGAATTGAAGTACCCAGATTTGGGGGTGTCACAATGGACTTTTAAGTAATAGAATATAGTAGACTTCATTCTCTACTTAACTCTTCTAATGAATTATTGTTTCTGCTGCAGTTGTTAATCTAAAACTTGTTGTATATTATATTCTATCAGATTTTTTCTCTGTTGAGGGCTAAGGATAATTTGTTTTATATTCTCTTAGTCATAATATTCTTTAATGGGCTAGTTGAGCTCACCATTTTCTTTTTTGTTCCATTTTTCTTCTTAGGAGGCAAGAATATAGCGGGAACTAGTCGGGGTGTGGAGTGATGCTTCAAGGTAGTTGTTTTAGTATTCCTCACTATTTTATAAAATAATGTATCAATAATTGTAATGAGGACTTATTTGAGTGTGGATATTGTCTAGAAGACAATATTTGTATTTAAACTCACAGCATATGTGTTGTCGTATTTTGCACGACAATTGTAATAATGAAGTAGTAGTTATTTTCTGTACCATGTATTTGGTGACTCAGAATGGGTTGTGTGGACCTATTTTGGGACCGTCACAGTTGGTATCAGAGATTAGGGATATGATCTCTGATGGAGATCTGGGGTTAGAACTAGGAAGGGAGTGACGAGTAAATCCTTCGCTAGTGTGTCTTACCTAAGCTTATTTGTGTTTAATTGGTAGGTCGGAATATAGGGGTATTATGTGGCATGTCAATTTCTTTAATTAACCCTTGTTTTGTGGTAGTATTGGAGAATGGTAGTTGAAAATGTTAACAATGGAGTGTATGAGACTGTGGAGACACCTTCAATCACTAACCAGGAGAACGTACAACAGGACGACAATGTTCCACCTGTAAACAACACCACCAATCAAACGATGAATGATGGGATGTTTAGAAGTTTTTTGCAGTTCATGCAAAAGTAGACGAAGGAGACTCGTGTATAAAATACAGGTGGAAATGATAACAATGCACGACTTATCACAGCCAAGTAATTCAAAGAGTTGGGACCACTGGAATTTTTGGTAAAGCCGGATCCGATTAAGGCGAAAACGTGGGTTAATCAAATTACGAAGATATTTGATGTCTTGGGATGCACGGAGGAACAGAAGGTTCCATTCGCCACCTTTATGTTCCGTGGTGAGGCAGACATCGGTGGGAATCAGAAGCGCACTCACCACCCGCACTCAAAGATGTCTTGGGAAACATTTCAAAAACTGTTCAATGACAAGTACTTTCGTGAAAGTATTCGTCATATGAAGGAGGTAGAGTTTATTAGACTGGAACAGAACAACATGACTGTGTCCTAGTACGAAGCTAAGTTCACGGAGTTATCCATGTTTGCACTTCATTTGGTAGAGAATGAGGAACGTATGACACGAATGTTTCTAAGAGGGTTGAAACCCGAAATTCGTCAATACCCTTTCTCTCACAAATTTTCTCTATATTCAGATGTTGTGTGACACCCCCAAATCCTGGTGCTTCATTCTCACAATATTTGGTGCTCACTTATCAAAAACTATTATATCTAACTACTCATAATCAAAGGATAAAGATATAATTTAAATATCTTAAACAATAATCTCTCCCATTAAAGGGTTACATCATAATCTCAAAATAAATCCCAGGTAATCTAACCTTAAAATTATTACATCAGTTTGCGGAATACATTATAAAATTAAACAAGTCTTAAAACTTTAAGCATTTATTAAACTTTAACTAATTCTTCATCACTTAGACATCTTGCCCTTTCCCTCATAGAGATGGATCATCACCTCTTTTCAACTTTAATCGCATTGTTTAATTGCAAGAGTGAGCAAACAATTGCTCACCGACAAAAAAGATAGTATAATAACAATATGAGAGTTAACAACGAATACCTTAATAATAAAGAACTTGTTCTACTTAATCAAAATAGAAAATAAGTTCAAACTTTAATTATCTCAGGGTCTTAAGACCATTTAACTATGTCAACCAGTATTTAGGTATTATTACCTTAACCTTAAATCTCGTTAGATCGCATGACTCTTCTTAATGTACTGTGGGGATCACCCTTTGTACCATGTATTGTGCACAAACATCTAAATTTTACACGCACAAAATCCCTATGTTAGGGTTGTTTCGCCTCGCTTTAAATTTAGAATTTCCGCACTAAAGAAAGTTTAGTTTGGAACTAGCTTATCAGTGTTTCTAGAATTTTAGAACACTTATTCAAATTCCAATAATAAAGGTTTAACACGAGAATGTATAACTTGAACAAGGTTATTAAAGTCAAAGATCGGATATCAACAATTTATATAACTGAATAACATGATATACATGCATACTGAATCAATGTGTTAGAACAATGTATGCTTCGAATGATAATAAGGAAAGTAAAACTCGCTCGATATAACGAATTAGGTTATAAGAGCTTGTACAAACATATTCAAGATAGATTAGGCTTGCTCAATTTTTAAGAACTTGAACAATAATAATAATATAGGTATGGAAACTTGCATTCAATATGAAAAGAATGAAGTTATAAAGCTTGCTCAATGTAAAGAGATAAGGTTTAAAAACTTGCTCAATAATAACAAGGTAGAGTTAGAAAACTTGCCTTGATTGTAAGCTATACAAATGTAAAATCGTCTCCAATTACCCTACACATATCATTGAAATCGCAACAACACTTAATTGTATGAACATTACCTTTATGGGTTTAACCCATCATTTAGGTCATAACCTTAACCTAGCATCTAACCATGTTGGTTAACATATTTAACGAATCTAAAATCTCATTACGAGCCAACATAGCCTAACCATTCATCTCTAATCTTTGAAAACATCACATTTAGTTTCATTTTATAACTTATTTAAATAATTATCTCAAATCTTTACACTTTGGATTACAACACATTGACATCTGTTATTATAGTTTATATCATGTTTTAACATCATTAACATCCATGCTAAACTAATATAAGTCCATTAAATATGACCTCTGAATAAGCGTAAGTCACCGCTCGGGCTCAGGAACGCAGTAGCAATTGCTACCGGTGCTCGACTACGAAAAGCCCATGGCATAAATGGGCTTGGGATCACAGACTTCTACCAAGCACTCACTACTAGATTTTTGCCTTTGCACCAGTCAGCAGCCTATGTACTGCCAGTGCACAGACAGAAGCGAGACTACCGTGAATGAGTTTATTTTAGCCCAATAAACACAAATTTCACCCATAAACAGTGAAATTAACATCTACAATTGGTACAGACTATTACAAACATGTTTGCTAACATTTACAACCAATTAGAATAATTTAACATCAACTAAAACTAGTTTAATTTCTCAAAATTCATATTTTTATACTAAAACTCCATTTTTGAGTTTCTTCACAAAAATGAACACTGTGACTTCGATTCTTATCCGAATTACTTCGTTCAAATTACGTTCTCTTTATTTCTTAATGAATTAGCATAAACAAGTCTCAATTTATAGTTTATCATACTAATTGACCATCATAATTGATACTTTTACAAGACATGTGAGAAAACATACAGTGTCATTATTTTTTTCTACTTTTTGCACGAGATTAACATACCATTCTTGCTTAAACACGGCTCTAATCATCATAAACACATATACCCACATTTACCAATTATATGTATCAATAATTCAACAATTTGAATTCACAGAACATGAGGTTTGTATGCCGTAAAACTCATATATGCATACATATATATATATATATATATATATATAATATCAATATGTTAAGAAATACCTTCAAATAGCTTATAATCCTTGCTAACCCACTGAATTTGCCTTGGTAAAACTCAAGAATTTCTTCACAATTCTCTCAATCTTCTCTCTGAACTCTCAGACTTAGCAAGCATAAACTAACTAATTCGTAAAGGAAAACTAGTATAACCTTAATACTAATACTAAATATAATAACAGTTAAAACAGATAATACGTCTTCATCAGTTACATAATACCAAAGGCCACAAGGCCTTGTTTGGCTACCACCCAATTCCCATACCAGATTATTTTTATATTATTATATTATATAGTTTCATGTCACACCACTAACTTAATTTAATTAACTTATAATAAAATCTTATCATCATTAATAAATAAATAAATAATTATATATCTAATTTAATTAATAAATTAGAAACAACACTTTATTTAATATATTTATTTTCTTTTATATCAAACAATTCACTTAATTTAATTATCTTTTAAATATTAAGCAATTGATTTAATTTAATTACTTCCTTAAATTAAATCCATTAGATAAAATTATCATTATTCAAATTAACACTAATTAATTTAGTTACCAAATTAATTCACCATAATTCATCAATTATTTATTTTCTTCCATAAATAAATTATTTAAAATATTTATTTAATTCAATAAATATTTAAATTAAATTACAAATTTCTCGATCGTTACATCCTTCCTCCTCTTAAAAGGATTCTCATCCCCTAATCACAACTCAAAAAATTTATTCATTACATTCTTCCTCTTAACAAGATTCTCGCCCCCGTAATCGCTATACAGAATTAAGTAAACAACTGAGGATAATTCTTCATCATAACACTTTCAAGTTCCCACGTAGCTTCTTCAACATTGTGGTTCCTCCATATTACCTTAACATAAGGTATCACCTTATTTCTTAGTACTTGTTCTTTTCTGTCAACAATTTGAACATGGACTTCTTTATATGACAAATCTTTCTCAAACTGTAAGGGCTCATATTCTATAACATGTTTATAATCAGGTTTATATGGTCTCAATACCGAGACATGGAAAATATTATGGATATGAACCAATTCCGAAGGTAAAGCTACCTCGTATGCCACTTCACTAACCCGTCGAAGCACTTCGAAAGGTCCTATAAACCTAGGGCTCAATTTTTCCTTCTTGCCAAACCGAATTTTCCCCTTCTAGGGAGATACTTTCAAGAAAACATAACTACCGACATCGAATTCTCTATTTTGTCGATGCTGATCGGCATATTTCTTCTGTCTATCCTGTGCTGCTATCAATCTAGCTCGAATGACTTTGATGATTTCAACAGTTTGTTGTACCAACTCTGGACCCAATAACTGACGTTCACCTACCTCATCCCAGCATAACGGAGTTCTGCATTTCCTGCCCTATAACGCTTCGTAAGGCGGCATGCCAATACTCGCGTGATAACTATTATTATAAGCAAACTCCACCAATGGTAGATGGTCATCCCAATTTCCTTTGAAAGCCATTATACATGCTCTGAGCATATCTTTTAGTGTTTGGATGGATCTCTCGCTTTGTCCGTCGGTTTGAGGATGGTACGCTATGCTCATTCTCAGTTGTGTTGCCAAGCATTATTGTAATCGTTTCCAGAAGTTAGATGTGAAACGTGGATCTCTGTCTGATACAATGGACACTGGTACACCGTGTCTTGAAACAATTTCTTTCACGTACAATTTTGCTAACCGATTAAGGGTAAATCTAATCTTGATTGGTAAGAAGTGTGCCAACTTCGTCAATCGATCGACAATCACCCAAATGGCATCGTAACCTTCTTGAATTGTTGGAAGGCCTACCACAAAATCCATTGTGATATGCTCCCACTTCCATTCTGGTATCTCCAACGGTTGCAATAATCCGCTTGGCCTTTGATGCTCAGCTTTGACTTTCTGACACGTTAAATACTTCACCACACACTCAATCACATCCTTTTTCATATTTGGCCACCAAAAATGATGTCTAAGATCCTGGTACATCTTTGTACTCCCAGGGTGAATCGAATATCGTGAGTTGTGAGCTTCATTCAGAATTTCTTCTTTAATTTATGATACTTGCGAAACCCAAATTCTCCCTTCGAACCGAAGTAACCCTTCCGAATCGATTTTGAATTTGCTTTCCTCCCCTTCAAATACTTTCTGTTTTATCCTTTCGCAGTCTTCATCATGAAGTTGCGTATTTTTCACCTTATCCACCAACGTTGAACTATTCCCCATCTGGAATAACTTTTCATCAGCTTCTATCGGACATTTAATTTCCAACTCCATCTTAACCATTTTTGTCACTAGTTTCTCTTGAGAAGTTAACGTCATTAACTTCTCCCGTCCCTTCCTACTTAAGGCATCAGCAACAACATTCGCCTTTCCGAGATGATAGAAAATCTCACAATCATAATCTTTGATTAGTTCCAACCATCTTCTTTGTCGCATGTTCAAGTCTTTTTGTGTAAAGATATACTTTAGACTTTTATGGTCAGTATATATCTCACACCTCTCCCTATAAAGATAATGTCTCCAAATCTTCAGGGTAAACATCACCGCAGCCAACTCTAAGTCATGAGTCGGATACCCTTTCTCGTAATCTTTCAACTGACGTGATGCATACACAATAACTCTGTCATTTTGCATAGGTACACAACCTAGTCCTTTATGCGATGCATCACTATACACTACAAAATTCCCTGTATCATCCGGCAATGACAACACAGGTGCTGAGCTCAACCTCTTCTTCAATTCGTGAAAATTTTCCTCACACTTCTCTGTCCAAACAAACTTAACTGCCTTCCGGGTTAAATTCGTCAACGGGGTCACGATCTTAGAAAAATCCTGAATAAAATGCCTATAGTAACCTGCCAACCCTAAGAAACTCCTTATCTCTGACGGTGTCATCGGCTGATTACAGTTTACTACAGCTTCAACTTTTGATGGATCTACCGAAATTCCTTCTTTATCAATAACGTGCTCGAGAAACTGTACACGTTCCAACCAAAACTCACATTTTGAAAATTTTGTGTATAACTTCTCTTTTCTCAATGTCTCCAACGTCACTCTTAAGTGTTCTACATGTTCCTCCTTGGTCTTAGAATACACCAGGATATCATCAATAAACACCACCACAAATTTATCTAAGAATGGTTTAAACACCCTGTTCATCAAATCCATGAACGCTGCAGGTGCATTGGTTTAACCAAATGACATAACCAGAAACTCGTAATGACCATACCGAGTTCTGAATGCCGTCTTTGGTACATCTTCTGGCCTCACCTTCAGCTAATGATAACCACTCCTCAAGTCTATCTTTGAAAAATACTTCTCACCCTTCAGTTGATCAAACAGGTCGTCGATTCTTGGTAACGGATACTTATTTTTTATCGTGACCTTATTCAATTCTCTATAATCAATGCAGAGCCGCATCGATCCATCTTTCTTCTTAACAAATAACATCAAGGCCCCCACGGCGATACGCTTCTATTGAATATACTTCTTATGAAGCAATTCTTGCAATTGCAATCGTAAAGACCCCAACTTTTATAAATAAAGATGAATTTTTTATAAATATCATTTTTGAATATTATGGAGTAAATTTGATATACTGTTATAGTTGTGGGTAATATTTATAAATTCTGCAAAGTACGCAAGTTGTTATATAATATTCGATTGGTCGGGGAATATTCGTTTTAACAGGGAATATTTGTACGACGGTACAATCATTGTGGACGCCATAACGGAATTATTATCGAATTGAGAAAACGACAAAAATATCTTTTTATAAAATAACGGCGAAAGTTTTACCGTTAACACCGTTGGAATACCGTGGTTAAAATACAAAGAATACACGCTGTTGCATCACCAGAAGATACCAGATTGCAGAAGATTTTTTTGAATTATTGATTCTTACGTAAGAAGACACTACTCAATAATTATTATAGTAATTACTGTTCAATATTTTATTTTATTGGTTCAATAATTGCTACGTTGATATTTTATATTATTGTTGTTTCAATAATTGTCACTGCACAGTATTTTCCATTATCAGATCAAATAATTCATATTATTTGAATAATATTAATAGATAGCATTATTGGCAATGTCTAAAAAGTTCTCACAAGGAGAGGTTTGGTCACCTAATCAAGCTACCAAGAAGAGAGAAATCCTTATTGAAAGCCCTTCTTTTTGGGAATGACCGTTGTCATTATTGTGATTCTGTAATATTATTTGTGAATAATTAATTATTGATTTATATGATAAGGAAATATTTATTTTATGTGGACACAAATGTTAGATAAGAAAATATTTATTCGAAGTGGATTTTAAACTGTGGAATTTTTAGCATGTGACATTTAGTGAAAGTTGGTATTTTATCTTTTCCGATAAAATAATTGATTCAAATATATTATTATAATATTACATTATAGTAGTATGATGTGATTATATAATAGTATATTTTTATAATTTGAATGGTAGCATTATTATAGTAAATGCATGGCATAAAAGTAAAAGGAGGTGGAAGAGAACAAATTGAATTTGAATTCCTGTGATGCAAGCGATGATGTCATTGGACGATGAGGTAAGCGATGATGTCATCGGACGATGAGGTATGCAATGATGTATTATGATCGATGACATCAGCGATGATGTCATAAATTATGGCGAAAAGACTATTTTACCCTTACTCTGCCAAGCCTATAAATAGAAGCTCATTTCTTCATTATTTTTCATGAATTCATTCAAGCTATAGAGAAAGAAAGTATAAAGAGAATAAGAGAGAAAGAAGAAGAGTATTCTTACTACACTATTGCAAAGATCCAATCTCCTACTAAGGTAAGTGGGTATTATTTCTTTCAGATTCATGAAGAGAACTTCATTATTCCATTCTTCATTATTGTGTTCAAAAACTCAGATATACGTGACTACACTATACTTGGTGAAATTCTTCTGTTATTCCATTCCTTATTATTCTGTTGGAATAACCTGTCTATGCGAAGTACCGCATACATGGTGAAATTCTTCTATTATTTCATTCTTTATTATTCTCGTTGGAACATCCCGTCTGCATGCGCGCACGCATGACCGTTCCGCTATTTATTATTCTGTTAGAATATCCCGCCTATGCGCGCCACGCGTGACCTAGTTCCATTATTTATTATTCGCTGAATATCCTATCCGTATGCGCTTACGCACGACCGGTTTCGTTATTTATTATTCTGTTGGAATAACCTGTCTGTGCGGTCTATCGCATGCCTGGTGATTTCTTTTGTTATTCCATTCGTTATTATACTTAGTTGGTTAAAGTGTTGACTTCTATACTCCATGAAATTAGTGGAATATCCTTGATATTTGCGCTTCATCCAGTATCTTTTCATGGAAATATTCTTCTGAGCATTCTTGAACTTGTTTAATTGAATTCTTATATCATTGTCATCATCCTCATGTTTATAATATGTTGAAAGTCATCTCGTATTCTGAAGGTATAGATGGACTTGGTATGATTATGACCAGGGATTATTCGGTATAATCATGACCGTAATGTTACAAATGATGTGGTAAAAATCCTCATTTGTCGTAGTGCATTTATAGACAGTTGTTGGCATGATCATGACCATTGATGAATACACGAATATCCTTGGCCCGTAGTGCATGGATAATTTGTGGTCGTGATTATAACAACCCGGAATTTTGGATTATCCAGAATTTAGGTTCAAAGAATTAGTTATTAATAAAATGAATTCTTATTAATATTATTATGTGTTATGTGTTTATTAATCGTTCTATAACCTAGGATGATTATAAACCGGGAGTATTCTGACTAAGAGCTAGTCTGAGCGAATAAGAATTTTCAGGACGAAAATAAAAGTTTTCCGGGAACAAAATATTTTTCGGGGAAAAAGATGAAATAGGCACTATTCATCCGTTTCTGCTCGGAGATTTATTTTGAAATTTTGAGAAGTTATTGATTACGTAAAATGTTGAGACGTGATGGAATATTCAATAATATTTCAGTTATGGCAAAACGAAGTTTTCTCTCATGACTCAAAACCTAAGGGTTAGGTAAAGTGAGTTCCGAGAATTGCAGTTTTTAAAACTGTCGGACGAAACCCGAAAGACGGAACCACGAAACTTACATGCTAAGTTTCGTGAATAGTAAGGAGGTTAACTAAGGAGGGTTCGGATGAAGAGGGAGAAGGAACATGAACATGAATGATCGGATCGAAAGTGTTCGTGAAATAGAAAAGCTAGCAAATCGCCGGCTTTGTCTAGAGGAAGAAAAATAAAGAAGAACGGTAATCCGAAACCTGTCTTTTATAAATTTTCTTTAAGTTTTTATGTTTAAAAACATAACTTAATGAGAATAAGAAGTAGATGATGTTAGGGTTGATTTCATATGGTTGAAATCATGAGAAATAAAGAAAATAAGAATTTGAAGTTTAGTAAATAAATTTCTTAAGGAAGTATAAGATTCGTAATGAATTAGAACGATCCGAGTGGATTATATTAATAAGTAGGTGAAATAAGTAAGGAATAATGTTCTATAACATCAAATTCCAATAATAAGTGAAATCGTAATCCAAAATATCGATTAAAATGAAGAACGAACGAAGAACATGAAGAACACGCGAAGAACACGAAGAACGTTGTTGATGTACAAATTTAAAACCATCGTAGGATAATTGTTGTTGATGGACAAGTTTAAAACCATCGCGTATAAGTTTGATGCATATTGCTTGGTTAGGACTGATAGAAACATTCATGAAGAACAGATTAAAACTTAGCTATAACGAAGTTATAGCGAAATATTCGTAAAAGACGAACGAGAATTAGAAAGTTAATAAATGAACCCGAAGGTGTAGGGTTTCATAAAAGTAAGAGAACATAGAAAACGTGAGTTATAGACTCAAGAACGAACAAGTTCCGAGTTCGGATGATCGACTTACAGACGAACAAACGAAGAGCGTTAAAAGCGTAAAAAATGAACAAAGGGTGAAGATCAAGCCAATCGAATGGCATGTTAAATGATTTAGAATGAAGTTCTGTTTGAGGGGTATTGAAGTACGTAAGATAAGGAAGAGAATGGCTTTGGAATGACCTCGTTCTGAGTTATAACGAAGGAGTTATGAGATCGTGAAGTAAGCATCTCAAAATTTATTTAACACTTAGAGAAATTTTCTAGAAGTTAGGAGCTTGGCCATGGCTACCGGCTATGCCTTGAGAGTGGTGGCAAGAAGACTGCATCGGGGCCGCAACGCAAACTCATGTCATGCAAGGTGAGAGAGATAAAGAAGGAGGAAATGCGCAATACAAAGTGTTGGGAAAAAAAGCCATCTGAGAGCTTTTAACTACTCAGCTCTTGGGGAAAATGTAAGGGAAGATAAAGAATATAATATTCAACTAATGTAACACTTAATCAAGTGATGTAAACCTTTATTAAAGGTTGAACATATAGATTAAATGACAAATAATATAAACGCGGGTTACGTAACCGATATTCGGGGACCGTAGTCGCGATGAACGAACGTGATGAATTGCTATGGTTGTGATTCCTTAGAGGTTGAGCGACGAGGGTAATGAACCTCAGGTTCATGTAATGGATAACGAAAGTATTAAATAGTATATGAATTATCAAGAAAGCCATAACAAACGGTAATAAGATTAATGAAAGCCGAATGTGAGTCGAATAAGGAATGAATTCTAAGGTATGGCATTTAGTTTCCAGAAAACCGTAAGGAATAAGAAATTGACTTAATCAAACATTATAGTTTAATAGTTCGTATAAGTTAAGAGAAGTTAGGTTGTGGTACAATCGTAACTTTGATGGTTGACATATGGGAGATGGGCTAAACAATTCCTTCAGAGAACGAAGGTATATACTGAAATCGGCAAATCGATCTAACTCAATCGTGATGGCAAAGTAGTAGATGAGACGGGAACTTGTTTGTTGGTTGTTTGTGGGAAACCACTCAGAGTACCATATGGACTACTAGCAGAGACGCGATGTGTGCTGAGTCTTAGAGAAGTTATAAGAAGAAGATGAGAATATAAATCATCCAAGATGATGAACGTTTTGAGTAAGACATCTCCGTATGTCATAAAGCCGTAAACAGGTAAAGAAAGTTAGTCGCGTAAACTTATAATTTGCAAGAACGCGAACCCTAAGAAGTGAAGTTAAGTAAACCAATGCGTAAGTTCAATATATGACTAATTGGTGTTTATGTTTTCTCCTTATGTGTTATATAGGAATTGAATTGAGCAGTTCAGCGTAAGCTGTAGCTGGGCGTAAGGCAAGTTTCCTAACTTCATTCATATTACACGAATGCTAGTTTCTTAAACTCCTAAGATGTTGTACTTGAGAAGTTATGTCTATGTGCGAATGTGCGATATTTGTACAATGTGGTAGAACGTATGAGGCCTTGAGCCACAATTTGAACACTTTGGTGTTTCTATGATATGCATTGTTCTGTGATTGAGCTATTCAATACAAGTATGTTCTGTTTATACATGAACCGTTATAGTTAAGTCTGTGCTAATGATTCTAGCCAGATAGGATGTGTACGAAAAAGGTAGAAGAATGAAAGTATTTCAAAGTGAAAATGACTGATGTTTTAAGATGATAGGAATCAAGACTATTCCTATTATTCAAGCTGCTTCATAACCTTTGTTCAGTTATAGAAGTTCTAAAGAAATGTTTTAATTCTGAAGTTGTTTGTTCAACTGTTATGACTTGCTGGGCAATTGAATGCTCACACTTGCTTTAAATGAAAAACAATTTTCAGCGAACAAGGTTAGCAGAACTTAAAGTTCTCGTAAAGATCAAGCTGATGGTATCCAGACGAATTTGTCTTTCAGAAGGTGAATGAACGAGAAGATCAAGTGAAGACTTATAATGTAAAAAAAAGATGAAATTGAATAATAGACTAGTCTAATGAACTATTATGTATCCTTGGTGGCGAATAAAAGTCACTCTTGTAAGATGAAGTGAATAATGTATTTATTATTATTTGTAATGAAAAAGGTTATAAGGTTTCCAGAACCTGGGATTTGAGAGGGCATGTTGTTATATTTCGGTATATAATGATGTATGTTGGATGAAGGATGTACTCACGTACGGAATCTGGGTGTGAAGATAGACCGGATTTCTGGGCGTTACAAGTTGGTATCAAAGCTGATAGGTTATAAACTTTAGGTAGGAGTACCTAAGACTATAATCGTAGAGAGAAGGATAAGAAGATCACCACGTGATTATAGTGACTCGTAGTAACAGATGGGTTGTTAAACAATGAATGATTTATAACTAGTGCTATGAATGAAAGGTACTATGAAGTAGTACGGGAAGAAGAACTTAGATTGAGTTATAAAGGATAGTATATGAATTAAAGAAAATTCGTATTAAGTAGAGAGAGATTTAGAAGTTATAAAATTTCAATTGAGGACTCATGTGATAGCTGAGTTGTATGAACCTTTGTTATGGGCAGAGGTTTGTGCTTGGTGTAACAACTGCTTAGCTTATTACAGTGATAATCATTGGAATTGGTCACGTTATCAAGATGTATATGGCGAGAAGGTTAATCTTTTCTCATGTATATGCTTGGTAGGTAGAGAACGATAAGGTAGGTGCGAGTTCTTGAAACTCATACTTATGGTAAGTTCGTGACTCATAATAATATGGTATGTTTTCGAATGTCTCAGCGAATGGACGCCTATGGTCTGTCTGGACAGTTCTTAAACTCATATTATTGTAGAAAGTTCCTGAACTCATAATGTGTGGTAAGTTGATGGACTGTACTAAGGTATAGTAATGTTTAGACTGAAAATGAGTTGTTTTCAGTAGGCTTAGTATTGAAGGTGCTAGAGAAGATTAAGTATTGTTGCAGTAAGACAATGAAGGGAGAAATATGATATTCCAAGTCATCTAGCTATGCTAGATTTCGAACTTTATTGAAATCATGCTGATATGTAAATTTTTGAAAAAGGAAAGAATTGGTTCAGCTTTTGGAACCAACGAATTTTAAAAGAGCTATTCTTGGTATGTCTATGCTAATTGCTTCGGCTAGACAGAAATTGATTTAAAATATTCAAAATGAATTTTATATCATCTGTGCATTCGATGCAAGGGTGGTAAAACGATGGAGTTGTTAATGCAATTGAACCTGGTGTTGGATGTGATCTTAGGATCAACAACCCGCTATGGTATGATGTATAATGACGAAGTCACAAACTGACGAAGTCCTCAACGTACTGTGAAAAGTACGGTATCATGACGTCATAAACCGTTTTGATGTATTGTGAAAATAATTTAAAGAAGTAGTTGATGTCAATTGAGTTGACTAGACGAATGTTTCATGTTGATATCCAATTTATTGGCATGGTCTAAGTTACTTGATTCGGCTAGACAAATAGTATGGAATCTAATGATTTAGTCTGAGGAGAACATGGAGTTACTTTCTTTGTGATTGTAAACTAACCGTTAAAGAAGGGCTTACATCGAAATGTTGTTTAACCTAGTAAGAGTTCATGGTCAATTTGACCCCTCAACAAAAGTATGAAACGTTTTCAAAGGAAATTTTATATTCCTCGTTATTCCTTCTACTTCATGATTCTTGATAGGTTATGGGGGTTAGGAATGAGGGAAAGATAAGAACTCCGTTGTCATAAGGTTAACACACTTCCGTTGGCAATCAATTACTGCTCTGTAATTGAATAACCAATCCATTCCCAATATAACATCGAACTCACCCAGTCTAATTGGTATCAAGTCAACCCTCATCTCTTGACCCTTTATAACCACTCTACAATTCTTATATACAAATCTAACCGGAATCACTTCCTTATTTGCAATCTCTATGCTTAAGGGAAATTCTAATTCTTCCTGAGTCAAATCTAAGTTCTGAGCAAATTCATCAGATATAAATGAACAAGTAGCACCCAAATCAAAAAGTACATAAACATTAATACCATTAATCTGAATGATACCTAACACCACATCCTTGATCGAATAAAGATCCTCGCATTTCGGTCATATTGAAAGTTCTTGTAGTAGGCTCATTGATTGTGTCTTTGGTCCAAATGATAGTCAATGCACCACCATCGTTGTTGTTTCCTTTCCTCCACTTGCACTCCTCACCGGGCTTTTAAGGGCAATCACGAGCCATGTGATCCTTTGAACCGCAGTAAAACATGATCCTTTCTTCTGACTAAAATAGCTTCGATTGCAATGTGTCCCTCCCGACCACAAATTGAAACACACTCGCTTTCCCATCAAACATACCCCAAAGATGGTTCTTTCCACAAGTAGCACAAAGCTTCAAACTTTTTCTTCTGCTGACTTCCTTGTTGTCCTCCCGTAGTCGAATTCTCGTTCCATTTTCTCTTCTGATTGTTACTTCCAACGTTACTTCCACCAGCCTTATTCTCGTTATCATTCTTCCTCTTCTTCTGTTCTTGGTTGTACTTAGTCAAGGCATCGCTTCCACCTTCTAGGATAATTGCTTTTTCCAGTATAGCCGTAAATATGTTCAGCTGGAACATTGAAACCTTGATATAAAGCCAGGGCTTCAATCCTTGTTCGAATCTTCTTACTTTATGTTCGTCGGTATTGACTTGATAAGTGGAAAACCTTGCCAACTCGTTAAACTTCGCAGCATATTCTGGCACCGTCATAGTTCCTTGCTTAAGCTCTAGAAATTACACCTCCAACTGGTTCTGAGAACTAGCTGGAAAGTACATTTCGAAGAACATCTCTTTGAATCTCTCCCACGCTATCACTCCTTGTCCTCCACGAACTTTATTTGCTTGCCACCGGTAGCTAGCTTCAGACTTCAACATGAACGTTGTGAACGCAGTCTTCTGATCTTCATTAACTCTAGTAATGTCGAACACCTTCTCCATCTCCATGACCTAGGTTTGGGCTTCCACTGGATTCATAGACCCTTGAAATTCTAGCGGTCCAACCGCTTTGAATTCCTTGAAAGTCGTAACTTGAGCTTGCGGTTGATTCGCAAGTGCTCCCGTCAACAAAGTTACCAACTACTGAACCGGATTAGCGTTGGCCTCATTGTTATTGTTAGTAGACCCCTCAGGAGGTGGTTGCTGACTTGGTTGTCTTCTTCTAGGCGACATTTTCTGTTAAAATACACACTTATTAGCTCATTACTCAACTTCTTGGGTATTTGAAGTTTAACTTAAACATTCCAAAATTAAAGCTCTAACACATAACATTTCAAATAAACTCCAATATTTTATTCATTTATAAAGTTTTAAAACATACTAAAGATAGCATAACTGCTAAAAATATCCACTTTCCTGAATTAGACCAGTTTTAAGATTACATACTCATACTTATTGTGACGCCCCCAAAATAGGTATACATCACCCATTTTGAGTCACCAAATACATGGTACAGAAACAAATACAACCTCAGTAATACAATTGTAGTGCAAAATACGACAACACATATATTGTGAGTTTGAATACAAATACTGTCTAATAGAGAATATACAAACTCAAAAGGAGTCCTCATTACAATTATTCAAACACTATTTTACAGAAATAGTGAGGACTGCTAAAACATATTTCTATAACCATCACTCCATACCCCGACTAGATCCTGCTATGTTCTCACCTCCTGAGAAGAAAAATGGAACAAAAAGGAAAATGGTGAGCTCAACTAGCCCAGTAAAGAATATTATGACTAAGATAATATACAACAAATTATCATTAGTCTTCAACAGAGAAAAAATCGATAAAATATAATAGATAACAAGTTTTAGATCAACAACTGCAATGAAAAACAATCCATTGTAAGAGTCAAGTAGAGAATGAGTTCTCGCTATCTTCTAAGATTTAAAAGTCCATCATCAATTTTTATCCTCGTAATAACTATCAATATACATCTTTAATCAAATATTCATCTTTTCACTACAAGCCAAAGATATTCATTTGTATTACCAAATGGTAAGTCATGTTCATCTCAACACATGTTCATGTTTTTAGACTACGCGCCAAAGATATTCATCGATTAATCATTCATCTTTGCACTACAGTGCCAAAGATATTCAAGAATATCATCATTTAAGATCGAGGATGATGAAAATATTTTAAAAAAAAGCGAATCCAAAGGAGATGTAAGGACAAATAGTAGGATTCAGATAATATAACTTATCCAAGATCAATAATACTTCATAATAACCAATTGTGAAGCAGAATTCAAAAATAAAGATCAAAACATGGATATAATCAAAGATAGTAACCATAATAGACATCTTGGATAAAAAGGAAATTTTTCATTTTTCGGTGAAAAGTGTTGTATACGTGAATAGTAACCTCGACACAAAAAGTTCCAAATTTGATAAAAAGTTCAGACCAATATTTCGGCATAATGATATTGAAAGAAATAATATCATTTACGAAGAAAATAACATCCCTTACCTCAAAATAATAGTACTTCTGATCGGAATATCGGTATAAGGCTGAAGGAAACTTGCACTGATAAATAGAAACTCACAAAATACGCTCGATAATATAAAGAGAGAAAGAGTAGCTTATGTTTCTGGTGTGATTTTTAAGTCTAACTTAGCCCTCTATTTATAGGAAAATGTTAGCATGCCGAAGCAGACTTGACCTGCTACCTGATGGCTTTACCTGCCACATTTGAAATAAAATTCAGCACATTTCTTCACCAACCACAAGTGGGGCCCACTCAATTCTACAATTTTCCACCAAAATCATTTATAAACCTAATTTCTGAATCAGTCACCTCTTAAAATTCATAACAAATTATACTTTCATTTTTAACGGTTCAAAATTTGTGGACATATACTCAACTTATATATGTATAACATATCCAAAAATCATAACGATCCAACTACGATTAAAAATTATAACTCACGTAATATATCTCAAAACAAAGTTGATTTAATTTTAATACCTCCATTCCGGCAAAAACACCTCAAAATTAATTCCTTCAATTATATCCACATAAAATAAATATTTCCTTATCATATAAATTATTAATTAATTATTCACAAATAGTATTACAGAATCACAATTATGACAACCAAAGCATTCCTCAGAAAGAGGAGGCTTTCCGATAAGGATTTCTCCTTCATTGGCGCCGCAATTATTAAGTGACAAACCTCTCCTCGATGTAACTTTCTAGACATTGCCAATAATGCTATCTCATAATATTATTCAAATAGTATGAATTATTGATCCGATAATGGGAAATAATCGTGCGTTGGACAATTATTAAAACAACAATAATATAAAATATCAACGTAGCAATTATTGAACCAATAAAATAAAATATTGAATGCGAATTATCGTAATAATTATTGAGTAGTGCCTTCTTACGTAAGAATCAATAATTCAAAAATATCAGAAATCGTAGATGCTATCGCAAAACCACAGCCAGACATCAGATTTTAACTACCGGTATTCCAAATGTATGGGGCCCACACAAACGAATATTCTCCGATAAAATGAATATTTTATAACTACTTGCTTATTTAAAATATTTAAGATTTTACCCATAACTAACCACATTAATTTGCATCTAATCGTTGGAATACCCGTGGTTAAAACACACAATAATACTATTGTTGCACAAGATCACCTCCTGATTGCACCAATTATTGATTCTTACGTAAGAAGGCACTACTCAATATTTGTTACGCTTATTATCGCTTAGTATTTTATTTTATTGATTCAATAATTGTCATTGATATTTTATATTACCGTTGTTTCAATAATTGTCACTACACAATATTTTCCATTATCGGCAATAATTCATATTATCTGAATAATATTATTAGATAACATTATTGGCAATGTATAGAAAGTTCTATCTAAGGAGAGGTTTGGTCACCTAATCATACGGCCAAGAAGTGAGAAATCCTTATCGAAAGCCTCCTCTTCCTCGAACCGTCTGATTGTCGATTGATTCTCGTAATATTATTTATGAATGATTAATTATTGATTTATATGATGAGGAAAATATTCATTTTATGTGGATATAGATGGAGAAAATTTTTAAAGTGACAATTGTTGAAAATCGATATTTTATCTTTTTTGATAAAATAATATTTTATTATATTATTATAATATAATAATGATGATATTTTTACAATGAGTGTGGGATATATGAGTATATGAGGAGGAAGAGTATTTTTGTTGCATTAAATGATTAACACATGTTTTGTGTGTCGGTGGACCCCATTTCTTGACTGAAATTTGATTATAGCTTGTAAAATCGTCCATATGTGGATTTAGGTCAATTTTTGTTTGGAATTTGGAAAAACTTTCTTCTGCAAAGTTGTAGAGAATGAAATTTCCTATGGAAAGAACATAAGGTTTGATTTTTTCTGATAAAAGGGCTATTTATTATGAATTATTGAAGTTCTGTAGTTCCGAAATAATTGATTTTAGGAAGTTTTAATTATTTTTATTAATAAAAACGTTTTTTACATTTTGTGGGCATCATTAACATGTGCTAGGGCCTGAATTCAGTTGGCAAAAGTGTGCGTAGGAATTTGGTTAATAAATATTATTAATTTATTAAATTTTCTACTTTGGTGTTCTAAGCAATTTCCTACAAATAGGGTGCTTAGGTTAAAATTAAAAATCACACCAGAAACTAAAGGTTTCTCTCTCTTTCTCTCTCGATATATTGAGCGTATTCTTGTAAGTATTTTGATACTTTGAGTGTTGTTATACGGTACAAGTTCCCTTCAAAGACTATATTCAAAGATTCCAAATGTAAGTACTATTCTTTCGAGGTAAGGGATGTTATTTTCTTCATAAATGATATTATTTCTTTCAATATCATTATCTTTAAATATTGGTCCGAACTTTTATCAAATTTAGAACTTTTTGTGTCGTGGGTTACTATTCACGTGATACAAAGACTATTCACTTAATCACGACACTTATTCATAAAAAATTAATTTTTATTTTTCATTCAAAATATCTATTATGGATACTAGCTTTGATTGTATCCATGTTTTGATCATTCTTGAATTTTACTCCACTATGATTATTTATGAGGTATTTTTGGACATGGAATAGCTGAAATACGAATGAATGTGGGATAAAATAATATTTTATTATATTATTATAATATAATAATGGTGATATTTTTACAATGAATGTGGGATATATGAGTATATGAGGAGGAAGAGTATTTTGTTGCATTAAATGATTAAAACATGTTTTGTTTGTCGGTGGACCCCATTTTTTGACCGAAATTTGATTATAGCATGTAAAATCGTCCGTTTATGGATTTTGGTCAATTTCTGTTTGGAATTTTGAAAAACTTTCTTCTGCAAAGTTGTAGATAATGGAATTTCCTATGGAACAGATATGAGGTTCGATTTTTTTTGACAAAAGGGCTATTTATTATGAATTATTGAAGTTCCGAAATAATTAAATTTTGGAAGTTTTAAATATTTTTGTTTAAAAACACGTTTTTGGCATTATGGTGGGCTATATTGGTGGCTGAATTCAGATGGTCTTGAGGTGGGCTTGAATGTTGTTTTTAAATATATTATTATATTAAATTTTCTATTTTGGTGTTCTAAGCATTTTCCTATAAATAGGGTGCTTAGGTTAGAATTGAAAATCACACCGTAAACTTTCTTTTCTCTTCTCTCTCGATATATTGAGCGTATTCTTGTGAGTATTTTAATACTTTGAGTGTTGCTATACGGTGCAAGTCCAAGTCATAGCCTATATCCGGTGTTTCAACTAGAAGTATTGTCTTTACAAGGTAAGGGATATTAATTTTTTTTTTAAATGATATTATTCTTTCAATATCATTATGCTGGTATATTGGGAATATTTTTCTTGTGAAATTCATGTCTTTTGGTGTCGGAGTTACTATTCACGTATACGACACTATTCACAAAAAAATTAATTTTTAATTTTTTGTCCAAAATATCTATTATGGACACTAGCTTTGATTGTATCCATGTTTTGATCATTCTTGAATTTTACTCCACTATGATTATTTATGAGGTATTTTTGGACATGGAATAGCTGAAATAAGAATCCTTAATATTTATTCTTTTGTTTCACTGGATTTGTTTTCTTTAAAATATTTTTCATCATCCTTAGTCCTAAATGATGATATAATTGAATATCTTTGGCCTGTAGTGCAAAGATTAATAATTTCTGATGAATATCTTTGGCCCGTAGTGCAAAGATGAACAAGTGTTTAGATGAACATGACCAATCGGTGAATATCTTTGGCTCAGTAGTAAAAGATGAATATTTGATTCCGGATATATATCGATTCATGTTACGGATAAAATATTGATGATGGACTTTTAAATTCATAGATAATAGTAGATTTCATTCTCTCACGTAACTCTTCTATGAATTATTGTTTCACGGCCGAAATATTGATCTGAAACTTGTTGTCTATTATATTTTATCAGATTTTTCCCTGTTGAAGACTAATGATAATTTGTTATATGTTATCTTAGTCATAATATTCTTTACTGGGCTAGTTGAGCTCACCCTTTTCCTTTTTATTCCATTTTTCTTCTCAGGAGGCGAGAATGTAGCAAGTACTAGTCGGGGTATGGAATGAAGGTTCTAGAAAGTTGTTTTAGTAGTCCTCACTATTTTTGTAAAATAATGTATCAATAATTGTAATGATGACTTATTTGAGTGTGGATATTGTCTAGATGACAATATTTGTATTTAAACTCACAGTTTTTATGTTGTATTAATATAGTTGTAGTTGTATCTGTACCATGTATTTGACTCAGAATGGGTGTTGTATACCTATTTTGGGGGCATCAAAGTTGGTATCAGAGCTTAGGGATATGATCTTTGGCGGAGATCGGGGAATAGAACTAGGAGGGGAGAGACGAGTAAATCCTTCGCTAGTGTGTCCTACCTAAGCTTATTTGTTGGCTCATTATAATATAGGGATATTATATGATATGTTAATTTGTTAAATTAACCCTTGTTTTATGGCAGTATTTGAGAATGTCGACTGAGAATGTTAATAGTGGAGTAAATGAGACCGTGGAGACACATGTGCTCACCAATGAGGAGAACGTGCAACAGGCTGGCAATGTTCTTCCTGTGAACAACACCACTGAGCAGATGATGAACGATCGGATGTTTAGAAGCTTTTTGCAGTTCATGCAAAATCAGATGAGGGAGACTCGTGTTCAAAATACAGGAGGAAATGATAGCAATTCACGGTTTGTCACAACCAAACAGTTCAAAGAGTTGGGACCACCAGAATTTATTGGAAAGCCGAATCCGATCAAGGCAGAGACGTGGGTTAAACAAATTACCAAGATATTCGATGTCTTGGGATGCACGGAGGAACAAAAGGTTCCATTCGCCACCTTTATGTTCCGTGGCGAGGCAGACTACTGGTGGGAGTCTGTGAAGCGTACCCATCCAGCCGCACTCAGCATGTCTTGGGAGACATTTCAGAAACTGTTCAATGATAAGTACTTTCCTGAAAGTATTCGTCATATGAAGGAGCTAGAGTTTATTAGACTGGAGCAGAATAACATGACGGTGTCCCAGTACGAGGCGAAGTTTGCAGAGTTGTCCAGGTTTGCACCTCATTTGGTGGAGAGTGAGGAACGTATGACGCGGATGTTTCTGAGAGGTTTGAAACCCAAAGATACGCCAATATCTCATTTCACATAAATTTTCTCTATTCAGATGTTGTCAATGTGGCTCAATTATTAGAGTGAGATAACGAGTATGCTCAACCGAGGGACCACAATCAGGATCATACCGGGATGCAATACGTAACAACGATAACCAAATGGAGAAAGAAAAATACGGACAAGAGCGGCAACCACTCTGGTGGTAATCATGGCCATGAGAATAGAAGAAACGAGTCGGGAGGAGATTTTAAAAAGAGGAGATTCAACAATGACAATACGAAGACGCCTCGCACCAAAGAAGAATCGGTTCTAAGGGAGGAGAACGACCACCCATTATATGCTATAAGTGCAAAAAAAGAAGGATATATCACCCCAAACCGTCCCACAACAGCTTTAAGGTATGTTATAATTGTGGAAAGGAAGGACATATCGCCGAGATTGCAGATCAGAATAAAACCAAGTCCAAATGGGGATGGTGACTCAAAAGGTCATCCCAGAAAAGTCAAAGTCAACGGTTCTGGAAGAGCGCTTTGTTGTGGATCGTCAACATGCGAGGAACCCAAATGAGGTGATCACGGTAGCTAATCATAAATTCATGCGAAGTTTATACCTTACTAGATACATGTGCTACCCATTCATTTATTTCTCCCGCTTGTCCTCAACGCTTAAACTTGACTCGGAGAAATTAGACTTTGATTTATCTCGTGGAGACTCAGATTAGAGAAACTTTCATCACATCCACCGCTTATAAATCTTGTTTGATCCAAGTTGGCACCATCACCTTGCCTGTTGACCTTATATCTTTAAAGATACTTGCATTTGACGTGATTTTAGGGATTGATTGGTTAACTACTCATCATGCCAAAATTGATTATTTTTGTAAGGTTGTTAGTTTTCATATTCCTAACCAACTTGTTGTGTGAATTCAAGCAACTAAGCCATTAAAATCAATCACTGTTATATCAAGTCATAAAGTTATTCGTTTATTAAAAAACAGATGTCAAGCTTTCTTAGCCCATGTTATGGATTTGAATAAAGACACATCATATTTGAATAATATTCCTGTTGTTATTGACTTTCCGACGATTTTCTGAAGAACTTCCTGGTCTACCCCCGAACGTGAAGTTGAATTCTTTATTGATCTTGAACCCGTACAAAGCCCATTTTTAAACCCCATATCGAATGGCTCCTATTGAACTTCAAGTGTTAAAGGTCCAACTACAGAGTTGTTGGACATCGATTTCATTCGTCCCTAGTACATCTCCTTGGGGTGCTCTCTGCTTTATTCAGAAAGAAGAAAGACGGGGAGTATGCAACTTTAGATCGACTCACCGAATTAAACCATGTCACTATCAAGAATAGGTATCCGCTACCTCGTATTGATGACCCGTTTGACCAGCCATACAAGGAGCACAATTCTTTTCAAAATCGATCTTCGCTTCGGATATCATCACCAAGATTAGAATCGAGGATATTCCAAAGACCGCCTTTAGAACTCCTGTGCGACGGCATTATGAATTCTTAGTCATGTCTTTTGATTGACTAATGCTCTTGCGGCTTTCATGGATATGATGAACCGAGTATTCAAGGAATATTTGGATCGGTTAGTTGTTGTTGTTTTTATTGATGACATCCTCATATATTCTAAAAGTCGTGAAGATCATGAGCACCATTTGAAGTCCGGTACTCCAAAGGCTTCAGAAAACAAGTTATATGCCAAGTTGAAGAAATGCGAGTTCGCTTTTGAGGAAGTAGCATTCCTTGGGCACGTGGTGTCAAAACATGGAGTATCTGTTGACCCTATGAAGATTGAAGCAATACAAAGTTGGGAACAACCAAAGTCGGTGGATCAAGTACGAGCTCGGGCTTAATCGGTTATTATCGGAGATTCGTGGAAGGATTTTCTCGAATCGCTACTCCATTAACTCAGCTGACTCGAAAAGATATCAAATTTGTATGGAGCGAGGAATGCGAGAAGAGTTTCCAAGAGCTTAAGAGGAGACTCATTTCGGCACCTATTTTGACCATACCATCTGGTTCTGATGGATTTGTTATCTACAGCGATGCTTCAGGAAAAGGGCTAGGATGTGTTCACATGCAACGTGGGAAAGTTATAGCCTATGCCTCACGACAACTTAAAGAATATAAGAGGAATTATCCTACTCATGATCTAAAGTTGGCAGCAATGTCAAGCTGCGCTTAAAGATCCGGAGGCACTATCTATATGGGGAGAAAGTGGAGATATATTCGCACCATAAAAGCCTCAAATATTTCTTCACCCAAAAAGAACTCAACATGTGGCAACGACGTTGGCTCGAGCTGTTGAAAGACTATGACCATACCAGTCAATACCATCCTGGAAAAGCGAACGTGGTAGCCGATGCATTGAGTAGAAGATCATACGAGGGAACGAGAGCGATGTTGTTAACACAAAGGCCCATTTGGTGTGATTTACAAAAGATGAAGATAGAATTCAAGACTCCGGGGACCCATGCAATGATGTCAAGTATACGTATAGAACCAACTTTAATCGAAAAAGTTAATGTTGCTCAAGCCACGCAATCTTGAAATGGCGCGTGAAGAAGAAAATATAAGAAGGTGCTATTCCGTAAGCAAGAATCGATGAAGAAGGAATACTTGAGTCCACCTGCACTTTGTGTTCCTAATGATTCTGATTTGAAGTACAAGATCATGATGGAGGCACACAATACACCATTTGCAATCCATCCTGGAAGTACCAAAATGTATCGTGATCTTCGACATACATTTTGGTGGAATAATATGAAAAAGAGAGATTGCAAAGTTTATCTCGAGGTGTTTAACTTGTCAACGTGTAAAGGCGGAGCATCAAGTGCCTAAGGGCCCATTACAACCACTTGAGATTCTGAAATGGAAGTGGGAACACATTACCATGGATTTTGTTACGGGTCTTCCCACTTGCTTCTCAAGGCATAAATGCTATTTGGGTTATTATTGATAGATTAACCAAGTCTCGCTCATTTCTTGCCGATACGGAGACTTATTCCTCTTGACGCCTTGCTCAGATGTACGAGATGAGATTATGAGATTGCATGGCATGCCAAGATCCATAGTTTTGGATCGTGACCCAAGATTCACTTCAAGATTTTGGGTTAGCTTGCAAAAAGCTATATACGCACGGATTTATTTATTGGGCCACATACCATCCTCAAACGGACAGTACAATCAAAGAGGAATATTCAAACTCTTGAAGATCTATTAAGACTCGTGGTCCTAGACTTCAAAGGCGCTTTGGGATAAGTATTTACCATTGGTGGAATTCTCCTACAACAACAATTATCTATCGTGCAAGTATAGGTGTGGCTCCATTCAAGCATTATATGGACGAAATTATCGCTTCTCCAATATGTTGGGATGAGGTGGGTGAAGCAACATTGTTGGGACCCGAGTTGAATACGTATGACTACTACGTAAAAGATCCAAATGATTCGACAACGATACAAACGGCAGACAGATTGACAAAAGAGTTATGCGGATCTTCATTGAAAGGACGTGGAATTTAGTATTGGGGATCATGTATTGTTGTGTGTTGCTCCATGGAAGGGTTCTACAAGATTTGGGAAGAGAGGAAAGCTCAATCCATGATTTATTGGTCCATTTCAGATTCTTAATCGAGTAGGAAATGTGGCTTATAAACTCGCGTTACCTCCAAGTATGTCTCGTGTTCATAATGTTTTTCATATATCTCGTACTACGAATATGTGAAAGACCCAAACCACGTTATTGAGTTAGAACCGATTTAGATAGCCGTATTTACTTAACTTACGAAGAGGTACTGTCAAGATCTTGGATAGAAAAGAGCATGTCCTACGCACGAAGGTCATACCACAAGTTAAAGTTTTGTGGAAAAACCATGCTATAGAGGAAATGACCTGGGAGTTGGAAACGGAAATGAAAGCGAGGTACCCTCATATTTTCGAAACACCAGGTACGTACGTCAATTTCGAGGATGAAATTTCATAAGGAGGGGAGGTTGTAAGACCCCAACTTATTATAAATAAAATTTAATTTCCTCTATTTATTATTTTGAAATAGAAAGGGTTGATTTGATTAATGTGGTTAGTTATGGGTAAAATACGCAAATATTTTAAATAAGCAAGTGGTTATAAAATATTCATTTTATCGGAGAATATTCGTTTGTCGTGGAATATTCTTACCGCTTGGAGGAGAATATTCGATGCGACGCCAAGCGATTTTGTGTGGGCCCCATAACAAAACGACGATTGGATGAAGAAAACGAAAAATATAAGTTGTTTATAAATAACAAGGCAGTAGTTGTTATCAAGTAATACTATTGGAATACCTTATGGTTATGACAACCCCAAAATAGGTCCATTCCATCCAACCCATTCTCGAGTCGCCAAATACATGGTACGTAAAAACAACTACAATTTTATTACAACAATTGTCGTGCAAAATACAAACAACACATATGTCGTGAGTTTGATACAAATATATACCAACCGTGACTCTCATCCCAACCTTGATAAGACGTCACAATGACACCTTACATAAAGGTATAGTCAAAAACCTGCTTTTAGAAATTAGAATCTTTGGGAAGTGCTCAAGAAAACCTTCGTAATGGGAGGCCACGCTTCTAGGTTATGATAGATATCATATGGCCACGTAATTATCCTTGGTTAACCTAATAGACCCCAAAAAAGAAAATGAGAAGATTACTATCATATTCTTCCCAATGGTGAGTCTTCTCTCGACATATCATTATCTCCACTCGCCTCTAATTGAGAATTATACTTCAAACAAACACCAAGATTATATAGTAGTGCTCAGAATATAATCAAAGAAGTGGATGAGCACAACCTCGCTTTTTACGATGACACGAGGTTGTATGTCATTAGACATTTTGTATGATAGTGGCAAAACACCCTTCCAACGTTGGGTTCGCCACACCCTATATGATTAACCAAATATAACTACTAAAAGATGTATACAACACACTTGTCTATACTGTTTAGGGAGAACTCCACAGCTAGCGACCACCGTTCTATTTCCTTGTTACCCCCGCTCGACCGAGCTACACTCTTATTACTTGAAAGGAATTGTGAAGCAAAAGGGTGAGCACAACTAGCTCAATAAAGAATATCATGACTAAAGATAATTAAATTATCAATAGCCTTCATCAATAATAAATCAGAGATTTAGAACATATGGTAGATGATAAAAAATTTCAACCATAGTTGCAGCGGAATGAACAATCCATTAGAAGAGTCAAATAGACTATAAAGTCTATTATCTTCTCCATGTTAAAAATCCACCAACAATGTTTTATCCCTGTAACATCAATCAACAATTCTGGTCCACAATCATATGAATAACTCATAATCATAATTGTAGTTCTAAATTCCTCTTCTCATCCAGGACGAAGATAATTTTCATCACCTATCTTTACCCTCGAAACATCAAAGATCATGGTTACACCAAATCACATTTCCATGCTCATAATCATACTAATAACTTCATCTTTGCACTACGGCCAAAGATATTCATCAACAGCCCATCATCTTGCACCACCGCCAAAGATATTCAACAATATGTCATCTTTGCACTACGGCCAAAGATATTCATCAACAATTCATCTTTGCACTACAGCCAAAGATATTCCTCAACAGCTCATATTTGCACTATAGCCAAATATATTCATCAACAGCTCATATTTTCACTACATGTGCCAAATATATTAATATCTCAAAGAAATATATAATCATTTCGTAATTTATATAAACAATAATTATAACCATGTTGATCAATTCACCTTTTGCACTTAAGCTAAAGATATTCAATTATAAATTCAATGGTCATGATCATACCAAATAACAATTCAACTTTTGCACTATCGCCAAAGAGAACCTATAGTCACGATCATACCAATAATTTACCCATCTTTACACTCAAGTCAAAGAGAAATTTCATCATTAAGGTTATAAAAATGTTATATATGATAATAAAAATAATATAATCAAAATATAGATTTAATTTCAAGAGTAATATTCATAAATCAACTATAATTTGGTCGTAAAAGAAAAACCAATTTTGTCGTGAATAAGAACTCGTGAATAAGAACTCGTGAATAAGAATCTCGTGAATAAGAATTCATGAATAGTAATAAATAACTCATGAATAGTAAACCCGACATGAAAAAAGGTAGAAATTCCATAATAAAATCCATACCAATATTTCTAGTATAATGATATTGAAATAATAATTTTTTAAACTTATAAACAATTTATTTTAATTGTTTACACTTTACTAAATAATGCATTTAATCATCCTAAAATGCCAAACTCATAAGATTTCATCACCAATAACCAAAACCCTCATCAAAAAAATCAGATATACCTCATGTAGGATTCTCAAGCCATAAAATCCTATTTTCTAATTTTCTTACTTCACATAACATATTTAATTCATTTACTCATAACTAGTCTATTTTCATGAAAAATACCAAATCAGTTCCAAAAATATTTCTTTTCTGGGATTTAGTAGAATATAGTCCCATATTGAACATATATTTTCTCGGAATTTTTAAAATTCATTTACTATTTTTCATATGGCCAAAACCGCCTAATATTTAGACATTTATCATAAATTGTACTTTTATCCAAAAATTCAAAATTCACAGAGTAATACATCGATATTATATAGATGTACTCCCAATAAAAATTTCATCAATTTTGGAGTTAACCACAAGGAGTTATAAGCTGCTACTTTTAAAATAGTCTTTTCCCCATAAAATTCATAACTCTTAATCTATACATCCAAAAATCACCATTTTTGGACACAATCAATAAAACTCATCAAAATATCATTTCAAATTTTTCCAGAATTTTCTGAAGGTCTGAAGAAGTACGAAACAAAAAACATAATAACCCTTAAAATCCTTTACCTCAAAAGAAAAGAAAGATTTCCGATTTGAATATCTGATGAAAAATCAAGGAAACTTCTACTAAATAAAGCAACTCTCAAAGTATCTAAATACTCAAAAAATATGCTTGATAATATAGAGAGAAAGAAAACTTATGTTTCTTGTGTGATTTTCAATTCTAACATAAGCACCTATTTATAGAAAATGCTGTAACGCCAAAGGAGACTAAATAATAAAATAATATTATTTTATTTTCTTTATTCCTACGCATGCTCTTGACCAAGCTTCACCACCACCATCTTTTTTGAAACAAAATTGGCAAATTTTTCCACATGTTTAAAACAAAAGTGGGTCCCACCCATAAATTAATAAAAATTATTTTATTTTCCAAACTTCAACAATTCATAGAAAATAGCCCCGCTTATCAAAAAATACGAATTTTATGTCCATTCTTCCTAAAATCGAATTCTCTACAACTTTGTAGCTTTGAGTTTTTCCAAATTCCAAACCAAAATATCCAAATCCACAAACTGATGATTTTAATACCTCCACAATCGACAAAAATAATCGATAAAACACCTCAAAAATTAATTCCTTCATTTTTATCCACATAAAAATAAATATATCCATCATTTATATCCACATAAAATAAATATTTCCTTATCATATAAATCAATAATTAATTATTCACAAATAATATTACGTAATCACAATAATGACAACCAGCAGCTCCTGTGAAAGAGGGGGCTTTCCGAATAAGAATTTCTCCTCATCAAGCGCCAATTAGGTGACCAAACCTCTCCTCGATGTAACTTTCTAGACATTGCCAATAATGCTATCTAATAATATTATTCAAATAATATGAATTATTGATCCGATAATGGAGATATCAGCAAAGGACAATTATCAAAACAACAATAATATAAAATATCAACGCAAAGAATTATTAAATCAATAAAATAAAATATTGAACAAGAATTATCGTAATAATTATTGAGTAAAGGTCTTCACGTAAGAATCAATAATTCAAAAATACTGTGTAATACCGCAAAAAGCATCGCAGGTAATAACGCCAGACATCGATTTTAACCACCGGGTATTCCAACAAAGTTAATTAATTGTGAATAACTACGCCAAGTTATTTATAAAACTCAAATTTTGTCGCTTTCTTCATCCGACAGCTTATTCGCATGGGGCCCACAAATGGTCATACTGGCGCATTTAATATTCTCCTCACAAAAAGAATATTCCACGCACCAAAACGAATATTCCCCGACAATTGAATATTTTATAACCACTCATGTATTTTGAAAAAAAAATTCATATCTCACCCTTAACTTTAAACTTTTATCAATTTAATCATTTACCAATTGTAATTATAAGAAAAATTGAATACTTTTATTTCATAAAATTCGGGTCTTACAATCTCCCTCCTTATGAAATTTCGTCCCCAAATTTACGTACTGATTTTCAAAAGTTGAGAATACCTTGCTTTCATTTCAGATTCTATCTCCCGTCATCATGATTTCTCCATTGCTCATCTCCCGTGATAACTTCATTTGGGTTCTTCACTTGTTGGGAAGTCATGACAACCGCCATCCCTCGAACTACCCTTTGCTTTGACTTGTCTGGGGCAAAGATTTACGGCGCATCACTACCGTTGAATATACTTTTCTATAGGACATATTCCTCCCTCAATCGCTTTCGTCAGATTCTCGATTCATGATCCAATCATCAATCTTCGATCCATATCGAATTCAGTCGACCGCCTGCATGTGGTAATTCAAAACTCGATGTTGGGTTCTCCCAATTGCTTTCCAAAAAGAGAAATTCATATCATCTATTTTAGCCTTCTTAGATCTGACATCTCTTTCCACAATATCCACGTGTCGCAAGGCTTTTTTTGCCCATGCATCACTTATTCTCACTGCTCGCTTTTTTTTTCTTTCAAATTTCAGATTCCATCTTTATCATCTTATACTCGCCAAAGAATGCTTCTGCTCAAGCATCACATATCGGGTAACACAAGCTTGAATTGTTGCATCCTTTTGTTCCACGATCATCACCGCTCTTCAAAATTTCGCTTCTTCTAACTCATGAATACGATTTTGCAATTCTACATTTTGATCATATAATACCTCTAATAAATTCTCCTCAGTTCTTCTTCCTCTTCTTCCTCACTCACATTGCTACCTCTCACGACTATCTATCTCTGTGCAACTATCAATTCTTCACTCACCACAAGAATATCTCTAATTCCTTCTTCGCCCGACATCACATTATCATGGTTAGTGATTAGAGGTATCCCCACTATCTCATTCACTCCATTGTTAACATTCTCACCAACACCCATTCTCAAATACTTCCATAAAAAACAAGGGTTAATTAAACAAATTAACGATCACATAATATCCCGATATTACGACCGATTCAACAAATAAGCTTAGTAGACACACTAGCTAAGGATTTACTCATCTCTCCCTCCTAGTTATATTCCCCCGATCTCTCCGCCAGAGACCATATCCCTAAGCTCGATACCAAAAATGTGACAACCCCAAAATAGGTCCATTCCATCCAACCTATTCTCGAGTCGCCAAATACATGGTACGTAAAACAACTACAACTTTATTACAATAATTGTCGTGGCAAAATACAACAACACATATGTCGTGAGTTTTGATACAAATATATACCAACCGCGACTCTCATCCCAACCTCGATAAAGACGTCACAATGACACCTTACATAAAGGTATAGTCAAAAACTGCTTTTAGAAATTAGAATCTTTGGGAAGTGCTCAAGAAAACCTTCGTATACATGGGAGGCCATGCTTCTAGGTTATGATAGATATCATATGGCCACGTAATTATCCTCGTCAATCTAATAGACCCTCAAAGAAAAAATGAGAAGATTACTATCATATTCTTCCCAATGGTGAGTCTTCTCTTGACATATCATTATCTCCACTCGCCTCTAATTGAGAATTATACTTCAAACAAACACCAAGATTATATAGTAGTGCTCAGAATATACTCAAAGAAGTGGATGAGCACAACCCCGCTTTTATGATGACACGAGGTCAGATGTCATTAGACATCTTGTATGATAGTGGCAAAACACCCTTCCAACGTTGGGTTCGCCACCCTATATGATTCACCAAATATAACTACTAAAATATGTATATAACACACTGACTGCTTAGGAGAACTCCACAACCTAGAGACCACCGCTCTATTCCCTCATACCCCCCGCCAACTCCAAATTTACACTCTTATTACCCGAAAGGAATTGTGAAGCAAAAGGGTGAGCACAACTAGCTCAAGAAAAGAATATCATGACTAAAGATAATTAAATTATCAATAGCCTTCATCAATAATAAATCGTAGATTTAGAACATACGGTAGATGATAAAAATTTCAACCATAGTTGCAAATGAACGAACAATCCATTAGAAGAGTCAAATAGACTATAAAGTCTATTATCTTCTCCATGTTAAAAATCCACCAACAATGTTTTATCCCTCAGAACATCAATCAACAATTCGTCCACAATCATATGAATAACTCATAATCATAATTGTAGTTCTAAATTCCTCTTCTCATCCGTGACGAAAGATAATTTTCATCACCTATATCTTTACCTAAACATCAAAGATCATGGTTATACCAAATCACATTTCCTGCTCATAATCATACTAATAAATTCATCTTTGCACTACGCCCAAAGATATTCATCAATATTTCATCTTCACTGCACCACATCCCAAAGATATTCAATAACATGTCATCTTCAGACTACGCCAAAGATATTCATCAATAATTCATCTTTGCACTACAGCCAAAGATATTCCTCAACAGCCATATATTTGCACTACACAAATATATTCATCAATAGCATATTTGCACTACAGCCAAATATATTAATATCTCAAAGAAATATATAATCATTTCGTAATTTATATAAACAATAATTATAACCATGTCGATCAATTCACCTTTGCACTTAAGCTAAAGATATTCAATTATAAATTCAATGGTCATGATCATACCAAACAACAACAATTCAACTTTGCACATCGCCAAAGAGAACCCATAGTCACGATCATACCAATAATCTACCCATCTTTACACTCAAGTCAAAGAGAAATATCATCATTAAGATTATAAAATGTTATATATGATAATAAAAAAAATATAATCAACATATAGATTTAATCTCAAGAGTAATATTCATAAATCAACTATAATTTGGTTTCGTAAAAAGAAACCAATTTTGTCGTGAATAGTAATCGTGAATAAGAATCGTGAATAAGAATTCATGAATAAGAATCTCATGAATAAGAACTCGTGAATAAGAACTCATGAATAGTAAACCCGACACAAAAAGGTAGAAATTCCACAATAAAAAATCCATACCAATATTTCTAGATAATGATATTGAAAATAATATTTCTTAAACTTATAAACAATTTATTTTAATTGTTTACACTTTACTAAATAATGCATTTAATCATCCTAAAATGCCAAACTCATAAGATTTCATCACCAATAACCAAAACCCTCATCAAAAATCAGATATACCTCATATAGGATTCTCAAGCCATAAAATCCTATTTTCTAATTTTCTTACTTCACATAACATATTTAATTCATTTACTCATAACTAGTCCATTTTCATGAAAAATACCAAATCAGTTCCAAAATATTTCTTTTCTCGATTTAGCGTAATATAGTCCCATATTGAATATATATTTTTCTCGTAATTTTTAAAATTCATTTACTATTTTTCATACGGCCAAAACCGCCCTTAATATTTAGACATTTATCATAAATTGTACTTTTATCCAAAAATTCAAATTCACAAGAGTATAACCGATATTATATAGATGTACTCCCAATAAAAATTTCATCAATTTTGAGTTAACCACAAGGAGTTATAAGCTACTTTTAAAATAGTTTTTCCCATAAAATTCATAACTCTTAATCTATACATCCAAAAATCACCATTTTTGGACACAATCAATAAAACTCATCAAAATATCATTTCAAATTTTTCCAGAATTTTTCAAGGTCCAAAAAGTACGAAAACTGAAAAACATAATAACCCTTAAAATCCCTTACCTCAAAAGAAAGAAGATTTCCGACCGAATATCTGATGAAAAATCGAAGGAACTTCTACTAAATAGCAACTCTCAAAGTATCTAAATACTCAAAAAAATATGCTTGATAATATAGAGAGAAAGAAAACTTGTTTCGTGTGTGATTTTCAATTCTAACATAAGCACCTATTTATAGAAAAATGCTGTAACGCCAAAGGAGACTAAAATAATAAAAATATTTTATTTTTTCTTTTCCTCCACGCACGCATGCTTTGACCAAATCATCAACCACCACCCCATCCATTTTTCCACAAAAATTTAAAAAAATAGCCCACACACATGTTGAAAACAAAAGTGGGTCCCACCCATAAATTAATAAAAATCATTTTATTTTCCAAACTTCAACAATTCATAGAAAATAGACCGCTTATCGTAAAAATACGAATTTTATGTCCATTCCGCATCAAATCAAATTCTCTACAACTTTGTAGCTTTGAGTTTTTCCAAATTCCAAACCAAAAATATCCAAAATCCACAAACTGGATGATTTTTAATACCTCCACAATCGACAAAATAATCGATAAAACACCTCAAAGATTAATTCCTTCATTTTTATCCACATAAAAATAAATATATCCATCATTTATATCCACATAAAATAAATATTTCCTTATCATATAAATCAATAATTAATTATTCACAAATAATATTACGTAATCACAATAATGACAACCAGTGCAGCCTCCTGAAAGAGGGGGGGCTTTCCAATAAGAATTTCTCCTTATCAAGCGCAATTAGGTGACCAAACCTCTCTCTCGATGTAACTTTCTAGACATTGCCAATAATGCTATCTAATAATATTATTCAAATAATATGAATTATCGATCCGATAATGGAGATATCAGGCAAAGGACAATTATCAAAACAACAATAATATAAAATATCAACGCAAAGAATTATTGAATCAATAAAATAAAATATTGAACAAGAATTATCAGTAATAATTATTGAGTAGTGTCTTCACGTAAGAATCAATAATTCAAAAATACTGTGCAATACCGCAAAGCACTATCGCAATAACGCCAGACATCGTATTTTAACCACCGGGTATTCCAACAAAGGTTAATTCAGAATAACTACGCCGCTATTTATAAAAACTCAATTTTGTCGCTTTCTTCATCCGACAGCTTATTCATTATGGGCCCACAAATGGTCACAGGCTGGCCGCATTTAATATTCTCCGACAAAAAAAATATTCCACGACCAAACGAATATTCCCCAACAATCAATATTTTATAACCACTTGCATGATTTTGAAAAAAAATCATATATCACCCTTAACTTTAAAATTTTATCAATTTAATCATTTACCTAATTGTAATTATAAGAAAAATTGAATACTTTTATTTCATAAAATTCGGTCTTACAATCTCCTCCTTATGAAATTTCATCCCCAAATTTACGCACTCGTATTTCAAAAGTTGAGAATACCTTGCTTTCATTTCAGATTCTATCTCCCGTCATCATGATTTCTCCATTGCTCATCTCCCGTGATAACTTCATTTGGGTTCTTCACTTGTTGGGAAGTCATGACAACCGCCATCCCTCGAACTACCCTGGCTTTTGATTGTCTGGGGCAAGATTTGGCGCCATCACTACCGCTGAATATACTTTTCTATAGGACATATTCCTCCTCAATCGCCTCGTCAGACTCTCGATTCATGATCTCAATCATCAATCTTCGATCCATATCGAATTCAAAGTCGACCGCCTCATACAGGTAATTCAAAACTCGATGTTGGGTTCTCCCAATTGCTTTTAAAAAGAGAAATTCATATCATCTATTTTAGCCTTCTTAGATCTACATCTCTTTCCACAATATCCACGCTGTCGTATGGCTTTTTACCCATGCATCACTTATTCTCACTGCTCAGCTTTTTTCTTCTTTCAAATTTCAGATTCCATCTTTTATCATCTTATACTCGCCAAAGAATGCTTCGCTCAAGCATCACATATCGGGTAACACAAGCTTGAATTGTTGCATCCTTTTGTTCCACGATCACCGCCGCTCTTCAAATTTCGCTTCTTCTAACTCATGAACACGATTTTGCAATTCTACATTTTGATCATATAATACCTCTAATAAATTCTCCTCAAAGTACTCTCTTCTTCTTCACTCTCAAACCGCTACCTCTGCTGACTATCTCTGTGCAACTATCAATTCTTCACTCACCACAAGAATATCTCTAATTCCTTCTTCGCTCCGACATCACATTATCATGGTTAGTGATTAGAGGTATCCCCACTATCCTCATTCACTCCATTGTTAACATTCTCACCGCCATTCAAATACCGCCATAAAACAAGGGTTAATTAAACAAATTAACGATCACATAATATCCATATATTACGACCAATCAACAATTAAGCTTAGGTAGACACACTAATGGAAGGATTTACTCATCTCCCTCCTAGTTATATTCCCCGATCTCCGCCAGAGACCATATCCCTAAGCTCGATACCAAATGTGACAACCCCAAAATAGTCCATTCCATCCAACCTATTCTCGAGTCGCCAAATACATGGTACGTAAAAACAACTACAACTTTATTACAACAATTGTCGTGCAAAATACAACAACACATATGTCTGTGAGTTTGATACAAATATATACCAACCGTGACTCTCATCCCAACCTCGATAAGACGTCACAATGACACCTTACATAAAGGTATAGTCAAAAACCTGCTTTAGAAATTAGAATCTTTGGGAAGTGCTCAAGGAAACCTTCGTATACGGAGGCCATGCTTCTAGGTTATGATAGATATCATATGGCCACGTAATTATCCTCGGTCAACCTAATAGACCCCAAAGAAAAACGAGAAGATTACTATCATATTCTTCCCAATGGTGAGTCTTCTCGACATATCATTATCTCCACCGCCTCTAATTGAGAATTATACTTCAAACAAACACCAAGATTATATAGTAGTGCTCAGAATATACTCAAAGAAGTGGATGAGCACAACCTTGTCTTATGATGACACGAGGTTGTATGTCATTAGACATCTTGTATGATAGTGGCAAAACACCCTTCCAACGTTGGGTTCGCTTTCACCCTATATGATTCACCAAATATAACTACTAAAAGATGATATACAACACCTTTCTATACTATTCCCCACATACTCCACCGCTCTATTCCCTTGTTACCCCTGCCGACCCAAACTACACTCTTATTACTTGAAAGAATTGTGAAGCAAAAAGGGTGAGCACAACTAGCTCAAAGAAAGAATATCATGACTAAAGATAATTAAATTATCAATAGCCTTCATCAATAATAAATCGTAGATTTAGAACATATGGTAGATGATAAAAATTTCAACCATAGTTGCAAATGAACGAAGCAATCCATTAGAAGAGTCAAATAGACTATAAAGTCTATTATCTTCTCCATGTTAAAAATCCACCAACAATGTTTTATCCTCGTAACATCAATCAACAATTCTCTTTCCACAATCATATGAATAACTCATAATCATAATTGTGATTCTAAATTCCTCTTCGCATCCAGGACGAAGATAATTTTCATCACCTGTCTTTACCTGAAACATCAAAGATCATGGTTATACCAAATCACATTTCCTGTTCATAATCATACTAATAAATTCATCTTTGCACTACGGCCAAAGATATTTATCAATAGTTCATCTTTGCACCATCACTGCAAAAGATATTCAACAACATGTCATCTTTGCACCACGGCCAAAGATATTCATCAACAATTCATCTTTGCACTACGTGCCAAAGATATTCCTCAACAGCTCATATTTGCACTACACCAAATATATTCATCAACATCATATTTTCACTACAATATTAATATCTCAAAGAAATATATAATCATTTCAGAATTTATATAAACAATAATTATAACCATGTCATCATTTCACCTTTGCACTTAAGCTAAAGATATTCAATTATAAATTCAATGGTCATGATCATACCACCAACAATTCAACTTTGCACCATCGCCAAAGAGAACCCATAGTCATGATCATACCAATAATCTACCCATCTTTACACTCAAGTCAAAGAGAAATATCATCATTAGGGTTATAAAATGTTATATATGATAATAAAAATAATATAATCAAACATATAGATTTAATCTCAAGAGTAATATTCATAAATCAACTATAATTTGGTCGAAAAAAGAAACCAATTTTGTCGTGAATAGTACCCGAATAAGAATCGTGAATAGAACTCGTGAATAATTCATTAATAAGAACTCGTGAATAGTAAAACTCCCTACATGAAAAAAGGTAGAAATTCCACAATAAAATCCATACCAATATTTCTAGATAATGATATTGAAAGAATAATATTTCTTAAACTTATAAACAATTTATTTTAATTGTTTACACTTTACTAAATAATGCATTTAATCATCCTAAAATGCCAAACTCATAAGATTTCATCACCAATAACCAAAACCCTCATCAAAAATCAGATATACCTCATATATAAATTCTCAAGCCATAAAATCCTATTTTCTAATTTTCTTACTTCACATAACATATTTAATTCATTTACTCATAACTAGTCCATTTTCATGAAAAATACCAAATCAGTTCAAAAATATTTCTTTTCTTGGATTTAGCGTAATATAGTCCCATATTGAATATATATTTTCTCGTAATTTTAAAATTCATTTACTATTTTTCATACGGCCAAAACCGCTTAATATTTAGACATTTATCATAAATTGTACTTTTTTATCCAAAAATTCAAATTTCACAGAGTACATCGATATTATATAGATGTACTCCCAATAAAAATTTCATCAATTTTGGAGTTAACCACAAGGAGTTATAAGCTTTACTTTTAAAATAGTCTTTTCCCGTAAAATTCATAACTCTTAATCTATACATCCAAAAATCACCATTTTTGGACACAATCAATAAAACTCATCAAAATATCATTTCAAATTTTTCCGAATTTTTCAAGGTCTAAAAAGTACGAAACTAAAAAACATAATAACCCTTAAAATCTCTTACCTCAAAAGAGCAAAGATTTCGATTGAATATCTGATGAAAAACCAAAGGAAACTTCTACTAAATAGCAACTCTCAAAGTATCTAAATACTCACAAAAATATATGCTTGATAATATAGAGAGAAGAAAACTTGTTTCTTCGTGTGATTTTCAATTCTAACATAAACACCTATTTATAGGAAAATGCTGTAACACCAAAGGAGACTAAATAATAAATTAATATTATTTTTTTTTCCTTATTCCACGCATGCTCTTGACCAAGCTCACCACCACCAATCTTTTGAACAAAATTTGGCAAATTTCACATGTGTTAAAACAAAAGTGGGTCCCACCCATAAATTAATAAAAATTATTTTATTTTCCAAACTTCAACAATTCATAGAAAATAGACCGCTTATCGTAAAAATAAGAATTTTATGTCCATTCTACCAAATCCAATTCTCTACAACTTTTTAGCTTTGCATTTTTCCAAATTCCAAACCAAAAATATCCAAATCCATAAACTGGATGATTTTTAATACCTCCACAATCGACAAAAAATACCGATAAAATACCTCAAAGATTAATTCCTTCATTTTTATCCACATAAAAATAAATATATCCATCATTTATATCCACATAAAATAAATATTTCCTTATCATATAAATCAATAATTAATTATTCACAAATAATATTACGTAATCACAATAATGACAACCAAACAGCCTCCTGTGAAAGAGGGGGCTTTCCAATAAGGATTTCTCCTTATCGCGCAAGCAATTAGGTGACCAAACCTCTCCTCGATGTAACTTTCTAGACATTGCCAATAATGCTATCTAATAATATTATTCAAATAATATGAATTATTGATCCGATAATGGAGATATCAAAGTTGACAATTATCAAACAACAATAATATAAAATATCAACGCAAAGAATTATTGAATCAATAAAATAAAATATTGAATAAGAATTATCGTAATAATTATCGAGTAAAGGTCTTCTCTTACGTAAGAATCAATAATTCAAAAATATTGTGCAATACCGCATGCTATCGCAAAATACGCCAGACATCGTATTTTAACCAATCGAGTATATTCCAACAAAGGTTAATCTGTAATAACTACGCCATTATTTATAAAAACTCAATTTTTGTCATTTTTCATCCGATAGCTTATTCACATGGGCCCACAAATGGTCATACTGCCGCATTTAATATTCTCCTACGTAAAGAATATATTCCACGACCAAACGAATATTCCCCGACAATTGAATATTTTATAACCACTTGCGTATTTTGAAAAAAAAATTCATATCTCATCCTTAACTTTAAAATTTTATCAATCTAATCATTTACTAAATTGTAATTATAAGAAAAATTGAATACTTTTATTTCATAAAATTCGGGGTCTTACAATCTCCCCTCCTTATGAAATTTTGTCCCATTTACGTACCTGGTATTTTGAAAAGTTGAGAATACCTTGCTTTCATTTCAGATTCTATCTCCCGGGTCATCATGATTTCTCCATTGTTCATCTCCCGTGATAACTTCATTTTGGTTCTTCACTTGTTGGGAAGTCATGACAACCGCCATCCCTATAACTACCCGGTTTTGATTGTCTGGGGCAGCATTTGGCGTCATCACTACCGTTGGAATATACTTTTCTATAGGACATATTCCTCCCTCAATCGCTTTCGTCAGACTCTCGATTCATGATCTCAATCATCAATCTTCGATCCATATCGAATTCAAGGTTGACCGCTTCCATACAGGTAATTCAAAACTCGATGTTGGGTTCTCCCAATTGCTTTCCAAAAGAGAAATTCATATCATCTATTTTAGCCTTCTTGGATCTGACATCTCTTTCCACAATATCCACGTGTCGTGCGGCTTTTTACCCATGCATCATTTATTCTCACTGCTCAGCTTTTTTCTTCTTTCACCATATTCCATCTTTATCATCTTATACTCGCCAAAGAATGCTTCGCTCAAGCATCACATATCGGGTAACACAAGCTTGAATTATTGCATCCTTTTGTTCCACGACATCACCGCCGCTTTCTTCAATTTTCGCTTCTTCTAACTCATGAATACGATTTTGCAATTTTACATTTTGATCATATAATACCTCTAATAAATTCTCCTCAGTACCTCTTCTTCCTCACTCTCACCGCTACCTCTCGCGACTATCTCTGAAAGCAACTATCAATTCTTCACTCACCATAAGAATATCTCTAATTCCTTCTTCGTCCGACATCACATTATCATGGTTAGTGATTAGAGGTATCCCCACAGTCTCATTCACTCCATTATTAACATTCTCAAACCGCCATTCTCAAATACTGCCATAAAACAAGGGTTAATTAAACAAATTAACGTATCACATAATATCCATATATTATGACCAATCAACAATTAAGCTTAGGTAGGACACACTAGCGAAGGATTTACTCATCTCTCCCATCCTAGTTATATTCCCCGATCTCCGCCAGAGACCATATCCCTAAGCTCTGATACCAAATGTGACAACCCCAAAATAGGTCCATTCCATCAAACCTATTCTGAGTCGCCATATACATGGTACAGAAAACAACTACAATTTTATTACAATAATTGTCTTGCAAAATACAACAACGCATATGCTGTGAGTTTAGATACAAATATATACCAACCGCGACTCTCATCCCAACCTTGATAAAGACGTCACAATGACACCTTACATAAAGGTATAGTCAAAAACCGCTTTTAGAAATTAGAATCTTTGGGAAGTGCTCAAGAAACCTTCAGCATACATGGGAGGCCATGCTTCTAGGTTATGATAGATATCATATGGCCACGTAATTATCCTCGGTTGACCTAATAGACCCCCAAAGAAAAACGAGAAGATTACTATCATATTCTTCCCAATGGTGAGTCTTCTCTTGACATATCATTATCTCCACGGCTCTAATTGAGAATTATACTTCAAACAAACACCAAGATTATATAGGTAGTGCTCAGAAATATACTCAAAGAAGTGGATGAGCACAACCTTGTCTTATGATGACACGAGGTTGTATGTCATTAGACATCTTGTATGATAGTGGCAAAACACCCTTCCAACATTGGGTTCACCACCCTATATGATTCACCAAATATAACTACTAAAAGATGTATACAACACACTTGTTCATACTGCTTCCCTCCACATGCCTAGCGACCACCGCTTATTCCCTCACATTACCCCCGCCAATTCGCCTACACTCTTATTACTTGAAAGGAATTGTGAAGCAAAAGGGTGAGCTCAACTAGCTCAGTAAATAATATCATGACTAACGATAATTAAATTATCAATAGCCTTCATCAATAATAAATCAGAGATTTAGAACATATGGTAGATGATAAAAAATTTCAACCATAGTTGCAGCGGAATGAACAATCCATTAGAAGAGTCAAATAGACTATAAAGTCTATTATCTTCTCCATGTTAAAAATCCACCAACAATGTTTTATCCCTGTAACATCAATCAACAATTCTGGTCCACAATCATATGAATAACTCATAATCATAATTGTAGTTCTAAACTCCTCTTCTCATCTAGGACGAAGATAATTTTCATCACCTATCTTTACCTGAAACATCAAAGATCATGGTAACACCAAAACACATTTCCTGTTCATAATCATACTAATAACTTCATCTTCAGACTACTACCAAAGATATTCGTCAACAGCTCATCTTTGCACTCATCGGCGAAAGATATTCAAACAACATGTCATCTTTGCACTACTGGGCCAAAGATATTCATCAACAATTCATCTTTGCACTACAGCCAAAGATTCTCAACAGCCATATTTGCACTATGTGCCAAATATATTCATCAACGCCTATATTTGCACTACAAAAGCAAAGATATTCAACAACATGTCATCTTCACGGGCCAAAGATATTCCTCAACAGTTCATATTTGCACTACGTGCCAAATATATTCATCAACAGCTTCATATTTGCACTACAAAGCCAAATATATTATTATCTCAAAGAAATATATAATCATTTCAATTTATATAAACAATAATTATAACCATGTCGATCAATTCACCTTTGCACTTAAGCTAAAGATATTCAATTATAAATTCAATGGTCATGATCATACCAAATAACAATTCAACTTTGCACTATCGCCAAAAAGAGAACCCATAGTTATGATCATACCAATAATCTACCCATCTTTACACTCAAGTCAAAGAGAAATTTCATCACTAAGATTATAAAAATGTTATATATGATAATAAAAACAATATGATCAAACATGGATTTAATTTCAAGAGTAAGATTCATAAATCAACGATAATTTGGTCAGAAAAAGAAACCAATTTTGTCGTGAATAGTACCCGTGAATAGTAACTCGTGAATAGTAATTCATGAATAGTAACTCGTGAATAGTAACCCCGACATGAAAAAAGTAGAAATTCCAAAATAAAATCCATATCAATATTTCGGTATAATGATATTGAAAGAATAATATTTCTTAAGTTTATAAACAAATTATTTTAATTGTTTACACTTTACTAAATAATGCATTTAATCATCCTAAAATGCCAAACTCATAAGATTTCATCACCAATAACCAAAACCCTCATCAAAAATCTGCATATACCTCATGTAAAATTCTCAAGCCATAAAATCCTATTTTCTAATTTTCTTACTTCACATAACATATTTAATTCATTTACTCATAACTAGTCTATTTTTATGAAAAATACCAAATCAGTTCCAAAAATATTTCTTTTCTTGGATTTAGCAGAATATAGTCCCATATTGAACATATATTTTTCTCAGAATTTTTAAAATTCATTTACTATTTTTCATATGGCCAAAACCGCCGAATATTTAAACATTTATCACAAATTGTACTTTTATCTAAAAATTCAAATTTCACAGAGTACACTAATATTATTATATAGATGTACTCCCAATAAAAATTTTATCAATTTTGGAGTTAACCACAAGGAGTTATAAGCTACTTTTAAAATAGTCATTTCCTCTAAAATTCATAACTCTTAATCTATACATCCAAAAATCACCATTTTTGGACACAATCAATAAAACTCATCAAAATATTATTTCAAATTTTTCCAGAATTTTCTGAAGGTCAGAAGAAGTACGAACTAAAAAAAAAAATAACCATTAAAATCCCTTTACCTCAAAAGAGAGCAAGATTTACATTTGGAATATCGGATGAAAAACCGAAGGAAACTTTTACTAAATAGCAACTCTCAAAGTATCTAAATACTCTAAAAAATATTCTTGATAATATAGAGAGAAAGAAAACTTGTTTCTTGTGTGATTTTTAATTCTAACATAAACACCTATTTATAGGAAAATGCTAGAACACCAAAGGAGACTAAATAATAAATTAATATTATTTTATTTCCTTATTCCTATGCATGCTCTTGACCAAGCTCAGCCACCAGCCATTTTTGAACAAAATTTGGCAGCCCACATGTGTTAAAACAAAAGTGGGTCCCACCCATAGATTAATAAAAATCATTTTATATCTGAAACTTCAACAATTCATAGAAAATAGACCGTTTATCAGAAAAATATGAATTTTATGTCCATTCTGCCTGAAATCCAATTCTCTACAACTTTTTAGCTTTGCATTTTTCCAAATTCCAAACCAAAAATATTCGAAATCCATAAATGGATGATTTTTAATACCTCCACACCGACAAAATACTGATAAAATACCTCAGCATTAATTCCTTCATTTTTATCCACATAAAAATAAATATACTCATCATTTATATCCACATAAAATAAATATTTCCTTATTATATAAATTAATAATTAATTATTCACAAATAATATTACAGAATCACAATAATGACAAATGCAGCGTTTCCTGAAGAGAGGGGCTTTCCGAAAGGATTTCTCCTTCATCAAGCGCCAATTAGATGACCAAACCTCTCCTTGATGTAACTTTTTAGACATTGCCAATAATGCTATCTAATAATATTATTCAAATAATATGAATTATTGATCTGATAATGGAGATACTGTGCAGTGACAATTATTGAAACAACAATAATATAAAATATCAACGCAACAATTATTGAATCAATAAAATAAAATATTAAACAAGAATTATCGTAATAATTATTGAGTAGTGTCTTCTTACGTAAGAATCAATAATTCAAAAATACCGTGCAATACCGGTAGCTACTGCGTGCAATAACGCCAGACATCGTATTTTAACCACCGTAGTATTCCAACAAAGGTTAATTGTATAACAACTACGCCGTTATTTATAAAAACTCAATTTTTGTCATTTTCTTCATCCGACAGCTTATTCATTATGGGCCCATAAATGGTCATGGCTGTCGCATTTAATATTCTCCGATGTAAATAATATTCCACGACCAAACGAATATTCCCCGAAATAATCGAATATTTTATAACCACTTGCGATTTTGAAAAAAAAATCATATCTCACCCTTAACTTTAAACTTTTATCAATGTAATCATTTCTTCAATTGTAATTATAAGAAAAATGAATACTTTTATTTCATAAAATTCGGGTCTTACAGGTGTTAAAACACAATAATACGCTGTTGTTGCAAGACAAGAATAATACCTGTGATTGCACCAATTATTGATTCTTACGTAAGAGAAGGCACTACTCAATAATTGTTACAAAGAATTATCGCTCAATATTTTATTTTATTGATTCAATAATTGTTGCGTTGATATTATATATTATCGTTGTTTCAATAATTGTCACTACACAATTTTTCCATTATCGGGCTAATAATTCATATTATCCTAATAATATTATTAGATAACATTATTGACAATGTCTAGAAAGTTCGCTTCAAGGAGAGGTTTGGTCACCTAATTGCGGCCGCCAAGAAGAGAAATCCTTATTGAAAGCCCCCTCTTCCTGAAATTGCCTCGTTGTCAAGATTGTGATTCGTAATATTATTTGTGAATAATTAATTATTGATTTATATGATGAGAAAAAAATATTCATTTTATGTGGATATAGATGGAGAAATTTTTAAAGTGACAATTGTTAAAAATCGATATTTTATCTTTTTCTCGATAAATTAATATTTTATTATATTATTATAATATAATAATGATGATATTTTTACAATGAATGTGGAATATATGAGTATATGAGGAGGAAGAGTATTTTTGTTGCATTAAATGATTAACACATGTTTTGTGTGTCGGTGGATCCCATTTCTTGACTGAAATTTGATTATAGCCGTCAGAAATCGTCCCCGTATGTGGAATTCATTAATTTCTTTGGAATTTGGAAAAACTTTCTTCTGCAAAGTTGTAGAGAATAAAATTTCCTATGGAAAGGACATAAAGTATGAATTTTTCTGATAAAAGGGCTATTTATTATGAATTATTGAAGTTTCGTAGTTCCGAAATAATTGATTTTTGAAAGTTTTAATTATTTTTATTAATAAAAACGTTTTTTACATTTTGTGGGCATCATTAACATGTGCTAGGGGCTGAATTCAGTTGGCAAAAGTGTTCGTAGGAATTTGGTTAATAAATATTATTAATTTATTAAATTTTCTACTTTGGTGTTCTAAGCAATTTCCTATAAATAGGGTGCTTAGGTTAGAATTGAAAATCACACCAAAAACTAAAGTTTTCTCTCTCTTTCTCTCTCGATATATTGAGCGTATTCTTGTGAGTATTTTGATACTTTGAGTGTTGTTATACTACATAAGTTACCTTCAAAGACTATATTCAAGATTCCAAATTGTAAGTACTATTCTTTCGAGGTAGTGGATGTTATTTTCTTCATAAATGATATTATTTCTTTCAATATCATTATGCCGAAATATTGGTCTGAACATTTTATCAAATTTGGAACTTTTTGTGTTGGGGTTACTATTCACGTATACGCCACTATTCACGTATATGACACTATTCACGAATACGGCACTATTCACAAAAAAATTAAATTTTCGTTTTTCGTCCAAAATATCTATTATGGATACTAGCTTTGATTGTATCCATGTTTTGATCATTCTTGAATTTTACTCCACTATGATTATTTATGAGGTATTTTTGGACATGGAATAGCTGAAATACGAATCCTTATTTGAGTATGAATATTGTCTATATGGCAATATTTGTATTTAAACTCATAGTTTTTATGTTGTATCAATAAAGTTGTAGTTGTTTCTGTACCATGTATTTTGACGACTCAAAATGGGTGTTGTATACCTATTTTGGGGGTGTCACACTCAGACTTAGCAAGCATAAACTAACTAATGCATAAAGGAAAACTGGTATGACCTTAAAACTAATACTAAATATAATATCAGTTAAAACAGATAATACGTCTTCATCAGTTACATAATACCAAAGGCCACAAGGCCTTGTTTGGCTACCACCCAATTCCCATACCAGATTATTTTTATATTATTAAATTATATAGTTTCACGTCACACCACTAACTTAATTTAATTAACTTATAATAAAATCTTATCATTATTAATAAATAAATAATTATATATCTAATTTAATTAATAAATTAGAAACAACACTTTATTTAATTTATTTAGTTTCTTTTATATCAAATAATTCACTTAATTTAATTATCTTTTAAATATTAAGCAATTGATTTAATTTAATTACTTCCTTAAATTATATCCATTAGATAAAATTATCATTATTCAAATTAACACTAATTAATTTAGTTACCAAATTAATTCACCACAATTCATCAATTATTTATTTTCTTCCATAAATAAATTATTTAAAATATTTATTTAATTCAATAAATATTTAAATTAAATTACAAATTTCTCGATCGTTACATGTTGTCAACATGACTTAATTATTAGAGTGAGATAATGAGTATATTCAACCGAGGGACCACAACAGGGTCATACCGGTGGCAACAATCATCGGAGCAATGACAACCAACGGGGAGGAAAATATCCGGATAAAAGCGGTAACCACTCTGGTGGCAATCATAGCCATGATAGTAAAAAAAAGCGAGTCGGGGGGAGATTTCAAAAAGAGAAGGTACAACAATGACAACGTGAAGACGTCAGCACCAGCACCAACACCAACAACAAATTCTAGGGGAGGAGAACGACCGCCAGTAAGATGATACATATGCGGAGAAGAGGGACACATAAGTCCAAACTGTTCACAGCCTTCTAAGGTGTGTTTCAGTTGTGGAAAAGGCAGTCATATAGCCCAATTTTGTCCGGTAGAGAAACCGAGTCCAACAGGGATGGTGACTCCAAAGGCTGTCCCGAACAAGTCAAAGTCAACGGTTCCTGGAAGAGCGTTTGTCGTGACTGCCCAAAACGCGAGGAACCCGAATGAGGTGATCACGGGTAAGCTAATCATAAACTCTTGCGAAGTATATACCTTACTAGATACCGGTTCTGCCTATTCTTTTATTTCTCCGGCTTGTGCTCAACGTTCGAACTTGACTCCGGAGAAATTAGACTTTGACTTATCTGTGGAAACTCCGTTGGGAGAAACTTTCGTTATATCTACAATTTATAAATCTTGCTTGATTCAAATTGGTACCTTCACCTTACCTGTTGATCTTATCTCTTTAAAGATACTTGCATTTGATGTGACTTTAGGGATTGATTGGTTAACTACTCATCATGCCATAATTGATTATTTTTGTAAGGTTGTTAGTTTTCATATTCCTAATCAACCTGTTATTCGAATTCAAGCAACCAAACCACTAAAGTCAATCACTGTCATATCAAGACATAAAGTCATTCGTTTATTGAAAAATGGATGTCAAGCTTTCATATCCCATGTCATGGACTTGAACAAAAATGCGTCAGATTTGAATAATATTTCTGTTGTTAGTGAATTTCCTGACCTATTTCCTGAAGAACTTCCTGGCCTACCCCCATAACGTGAAGTTGAATTCTTTATTGACCTTGAACCTGGTACAAAACCCATTTCTAAAACCCCATATTGAATGGCTCTTTTTGAACTTCAGGAGTTAAAGGTCTAACTATAGGAGTTGTTAGACATCGGTTTTATTCGTCCTAGTACATCTCCTTGGGGTGCAAATGTTTTATTCGTAAAGAAGAGAGACGGGAGTATGCGGCTTTGTATTGACTACCGGGAATTGAACCATGTCACCATCAATAATAGGTATCCGTTACCTCGCATTGATGACTTGTTCGACCAGTTGCAAGGAGCACAATTCTTTTCAAAGATTGATCTTTGTTCTGGATATCATCAGCTGAAGATTAAAACTGAGGATATTTTGATGAATGCGTTCAGAACTCGGTACGTGCATTATGAATTCTTAGTCATGTCTTTTGGATTGACTAATGTTCTTACCACTTTCATGGATATGATGAACAGTGTGTTCAAGGAATATTTAGATCAGTTCATTGTTGTCTTTATTGATGACATCCTCATCTATTCCAAAAGCCGTGAAGATCATAAACACCATTTGAAGCTGGTACTTTAAAGGCTTCGTCATAACAAGTTATATGCCAAGCTGAAGAAATGCGAGTTCTGGCTTGAGGAAGTTGCATTCCTTGGGCACGTGGTGTCAAAACATGGAGTATCTGTTGACCCGACGAAGATTAAAGTAATACAATGTTGGGAGAAACCGAAGTTGGTGACCGAAGTACGTAGCTTTCTGGGCTTAGCTGGTTATTATCGGAGATTCGTGGAAGGATTTTCTCGAATCGCTACTCCGTTAACTCAGCTGATTCGGAAAGATACAAATTCATATAGAGCGAGGAATGTGGGAATAGCTTCCAAGAACTCAAGAAGAGACTAATTTCGGCACCTGTTCTGACAATACCATCTGGTTCGGATGGATTTGTTATCTACAGCTAGCGTTGCTTTGGGCAAAGGGTTAGGATGTGTTCTCATGAAATATGGGAAAGTCATAGCCTATGCCTCATGACAAATCAAAGAATATGATAGGAATTATCCTACTCATGATCTAGAGTTGGCAGCATTCATTTTAGCGTTAAAGATCTGGAGGCACTACCTGTATGGGGAGAAAGTGGAGATCTATACAGATCATAAAAGCCTCAAATATTTCTTCACCCAAAAGGAATTTAACATGCGGCAACGACGTTGGCTTGAGCTATTGAAAGATTACGACCATACCATTCAATACCATCCTGAAAAAAGAAAGCGTGGTAGCTGTCGTGTTGAGTAGAAGATCATATGCGAGTACGAGTGCGATATTGTCAACGCAAAGGCCCATTTTATATGACTTGAAAAGGATGGAGATAGAGTTAAAGACTCCAGGGACCCACGTGATGATGACAAATATACGAGTAGAACTAACTTTTATCGAGAAAGTTAAAGCTGCTCAAGCTACAGACCTAGAGCTGATAAGTATGAAGAACAAAGTGCAAGAATGTGTTATTTTGAAAGCAAGACTCGATGAAGAAGGAATACTTTGAGTTAAATCTAGACTTTGTTTTCCTAACGACCCTGATTTAAAGTATAAGGTCATGATGGAGGCGCACAACACACTAGTTGCAATCCATTCTGGGAGTATAAAAATGTATCGTGATCTTTGACATACATTTTGGTGGAGCAATATGAAGATAGAGATAGCGGAGTTTATCTTAAGGTGTTTAACTTATCAACGAGTTAAGGCGGAGCATCAAGTGCCAAAAGGTCCATTGCAACCACTTGAAATTCCAGCATGGGAATGGGATCACATTACCATGGATTTCGTTACTGGTGTTCCCAAGGTTTCTCAAGGCATAGATGGAATTTGGGTCATTGTTGATAGATTGACCAAGTCTGTTCATTTCTTACCTATACGGGAAACTTATTCACTAAAAACGTCTTGCTCGTATGTACATAAGTGAGATTATAAGACTGTATGGTGTGCCAATATCCATAGTTTCTGATCGAGACCCAAGATTTACTTCACGATTTTGGGTTAGTTTGCAAAAAGCTATGGGCACGGATTTAAGATTCAGTTCGGCATACCATCCTCAAAAGGACTGGCAGTCGGAGAGGACTATTTAAACTCTTGAAGATTTATTAAGACTCTGTGTCCTTGATTTCAAAGGAAGTTGGGACAAATGCTTGCCATTGGTGGAATTTTCCTATAACAACAGTTATCAAACAAGTATAGGCATGGCTCCGCTCGAAGCGTTGTATGGGCTCAACTGTCGTTCTCTAGTATGCTGTGATGAGGTGGGTGAAGCAACGTTGTTGGGTTCGGAATTGGTACGCATGACAACGGAAAAGATTCAAATGATCTGACAACGTATAAAAACCTCACAAGATCGACAAAAGAGTTATGTTGATCTTCATCGAACAGATGTGAAATTCAATGTTAGAGAGCATGTGTTGTTACGTATTGCTCCATGGAAAGGAGTTACAAGATTTAGAAAGAGAGGAAAGCTCAATCCTCGATTTATTAGGCCATTCAAAATCCTTGATCAAGTAAGAACTGTGGCCTATAGACTTGCATTACCGCCAAGTATGCATGTCTCGTGTTCATAACGTTTTTCACATATCTATGTTACGTAAATATGTGGAAGACCCAAACCACATTATTGAATTAGAACCAGACGAGATAGCAGAAGATTTAATGTATGAAGAGGTACCTGTTAAAATCTTGGATAAGAAGGATCATATTCTACGCTCCAATATTATACCTCAAGTCAAAGTTTTATAGAGAAACCACGATGTTGAGGAAATGTCCTGGGAGTTAGAATCTGAAATGAAGTCAAGATATCCTCACCTCTTCTACATACCAGGTAAGTACCCTAATTTCGAGGACAAAATTTCATAAGAAAGAGAGGTTGTAAGACCCCAACTTTTATGAATAAATTTTTTTTTCTCAAAATATATTTTGGAATATTATGGTGTGGATTTGATAAAATGTTATAGTTGTGGGTAATGTTTACAAATTTTTCTAAGTAAGCAAGTTGATATAAAATATTCGTTGTGTCGGGGAATATTCGTTTGGTCATGGAATATTCTTGTTGTCGGTTCGTACGATGGCACAATCATTGGTGGACCCCACAACGGAAGTATTGTCGTAGTTAGAAAATGACAAAAATAATATTGGTCTAAACTTTCTTATAAAAATTTTAACTTTTCATGTCGGGGTTACTATTCACGAGTTACTATTTACAAGTTACTATTCATGATTTACTATTCACAAAGTACTATTCATGACAAAATTGGTTTCTTTTTCTGACCAAATTATACCGTTAAACTGTTGAAATACCAGATGGTAAAAGTACAATAATACGCATGGTTCCATAGTAGCACACGATATTGATTATTGATGCTTACGTGAGAAGTCACTCAGTTATACTCAATTATTGATACAGTAATTGCTGCATAGTATCTCACGTTATTTGATTCAATTATTGTCACAATATCATCTCCAAAATATTTTATATTATGTAATCAATATTGAGACGACAAAGTTATTCATATTATTATTTGCAATATCGACGATGTCTAGAAAGTTTTGTCGATGAGAGGTTTAGTCACCTAATTGCGCGCCAATAGGGAGAAATCCTTATTGGAAAGCCCCCTCTTTCCTGGGAATGATCTGGTTGTTAAATATTGTGAGTTATAATATTAATGATGAATAATTGTTAATAGATTAAAAATGTGTTTATTAAAGATAAGTGATTTGTGGTAAATATTTATTCAATTTATGATATAAAAAGAGGGGATTGTTATGAGGTGTTTGTTATAAGTTTGGCTTATTATTCCACGAGGGCATGTGCTAATTTTTCAGACCGTTGGTTGAAGATATTATAGTAAATCAATATGGATCGCTGGTTTAAAGTTTTAATAGTAAATCAGTATGAACCGCTGCTTTAAGTTTTAATAGCAAATCAATATGGATCGTCCGTTTAAAAGTAAATTAATCTGGGCCGTTCAGGAATTAGTTACTATTCAGTCTTTTTTTCTATAAATAGAAGCTCATTCCTTCATTATTTCTTACCAATTCGCAAAGCTATACAGAGAGAAACTATAGAGAGAAAATAAGAGAGAAATAAGAGGAGTATTCTGCTACTACCCTACTTCAGTATTCAATCTTCTATTAAGGAAGAGATATTATTTATTATATTTATAAGGGGTATTATTTCTTTCGTATGCATGAATAGAGTTATTTTCTTTCAATACTCGTAAGGTTTGTTATTCCATTCTTTATTATTCTGTTGGAATAATCTGTCTACATGGACTACCGCATGCATGGTGAAATCTTTTCGTTATTTCATTTTTTATTATTCTGTTGGAATAACCTGTCTACGCGGACTACCGCATGCATGGTGAAATCCTTTTATTATTCCATTTTTTATTATTCTGTGGGAATAACATGTCTATGCGGACTACCACATGCCTAGTGAATAACCCTTCGTATTTAATAGTTATTAAATTATGGAAATGATATGTTTACGCAGACTACCGCATGACAGTTGAAAATTCATTTGCAGTTTTGTATATTGTTCATTTCAGATTCCTAACTCTAAACTTACTACGGTAAGTATTGCTTCTATAATTCCTGAAATGATCAGAAATTCCTTGAGTTTTCTTTTCTGTATCCAAGTTGTCTGTTATGGTTCCTATCTTTGATTGGATCTATGTTTTGAACTTTATTCTTGAATTTTGCTCCACAATTGATTATTATGGAGTATTCATGAACTTGGATAAACTAAATTATGAATCCCTAATCGTGTCCTTTATCTCACTGGATTCATTCTTTAAAATATTTTTCATCATCCTTAGTCTTAAATGGTGATACTTAATGAATATCTTTGGCCTGTAGTGCAAAGATGAATGATTACTTGATGAATATCTTTGGCCCGTAGTGCAAAGATGAACAGATGTTGAGATGAACATGACCAATTGGTGATACAAATGAATATCTTTGGTGTAAGACCCCGAATTTTATGAAATAAAAGTATTTAATTTATTTTATAATTATTATTTAGTAAATGCTTAAATTGATAAAAAGTTAAAGTTAAGGGTGATATATGTAAAGTTTATAAAATACGCAAGTGGTTATAAAATACTCATTGTTGTCAGGAAATATTCGTTTGGTCGTGGAATATTCTTGTTGACGGGGAATATTCGTACGACGGCGCAGCCATTTGTGGGTCCCATAACAAAATAACTGTTGGATGAATAAAACAAAAAATTTGAGTTTTTATAAATAACGGCGTAATCGCTATCAAGAATTAACAATTGTTGGAATACCGATGGTTAAAATACAAGAATACGCGTGATCGCACAATGCTTTACGATTTTTTGAATTATTGATTCTTACATAAGAAGGCACTACTCAATAATTATTACAGTAATTACTGTTTAATATTTTATTTTATTGATTCAATAATTGCTACGTTGATATTTTATATTATTGTTGTTCAATAATTGTCACTACACAGTATTTCCCATTATCAGATCAATAATTCATATTGTTTGAACAATATTATTAGATAACATTATTGGCAATGTCTAAAAAGTTCTGTCAAGAAGAGGTTTGGTCACCTAATTGCGCGCTAGTAAGGAGAAATCTTTATCGAAAAGCCCCCTCTTTTCTGGGAACGGCCTGGTTGTCATTATTGTGATTCTGTAATATTATTTGTGAATAATTAATTATTGATTTATATGATAAGGAAATATATTTTTTTATATGGATATAAATGAAGAAATTAATGCTGAGGTATTTTATTAGTATTTTGTCGAAAAGAAGAACAAAATATGGGATTTTTAGAAAAATTAGTTTATTACTTGATTTTGTAAAATCCATAACTCTTTGTGTATAATGAGTTAGGAGATGAGTCATATATCAAAAGAAAGCCCTGGAAGTAAGATAAACGTAGAAATTTGAATCACCCAAAAATTATTTGTGGTTATTTCGTGGTGACTGTTTGAGTGAAACTAGTACGAGGGACTTATAGTCCGAAAATCAAATCAGTGTTCTTAAAGCTCTATTGCGTGAGTTATAATTTTGATCCGACTGTTGGATCGTTGTGATTTTTGGATATTTTGTACATATATAAGTTGAGTATATGTCCATAAATTTTGAAGTGTTAAAAATTAATGTATGATTTATTATGAATTTTATGAGGTATTAAAAATCATCCGTTTGTGGATTTCGGATATTTTCTGTTTGGAATTTGGAAAAACTTTCCTCTGCAAAGTTGTAAAGAATTCAATTTCATATGGAATGGACATAAAATTCGTATTTTTCTGATAAAAGGGCTATTTTATATGAATTATTGAAGTTTTGGGAATTAAATATTTTTTATTAAAATTGGGTGGGACCCACTTTTTTTTTCAAAACATGTGGGCTGAATTTTTTTTGTTCCAAGTTGGCTGGCTCAGTTAGTGGGTGGGCATAGAAGATTGAAAAGAAAATAATAATAATAATAATTTATTATTTTAGTCTCTTAGGGCGTTCTAGCATTTTTGTATAAATAGGCGCTTAGGGTAGAATTGAAAATCACACCAGAAACATAAGTTTTCTCTCTCTATATTATCGAGCGTATTTTTGTGAGTATTTAGATACTTTGAGAGTTGCTATGTAGTGCAAGTTTCCTTCGGCTTTACATCCGATATTCCAGTCAGAAGTACTGTTCTTTTGAGGTAAGAGATAGTAAAGGATGTTATTTTCTTCGTAAATGATATTATTTTCTTCAATATCATTATGCCGAAATATTGATATGAATTTTATTGTGAAATTTTTACATTTTTGTGTCGGGGTTACTATTCACGTATACAACACTATTCATGTATATGACACTATTTACGTATATAACATTATTTATGTATACAGTACTATGCACGAATACGGAATACTATTCACGAGTTACTATTCATAAGTTACTATTCACGAGTTACTATTCATGGGTACTATTCACGACAAAATTGGTTTCTTTTTCTGACCAAATTATCGTTGATTTATGAATCTTACTCTTGAAATTAAATGCAGTTGTTGATCATATTGTTTTTATTATCATATATAACATTTTTATAATCCTGGTGATGAAATTTCTCTTTGACTTGAGTGTAAAGATGGGTAGATTATTAGTATGATCGTGACTATGGGTTCTCTTTGGCCAGTAGTGCAAAGTTGAATTATTGACTGGTATGATCATGACCATTGAATTTATAATTGAATATCTTTAGCTTAAGTGCAAAGGTTAATTGATCAACACAGTTATAATTATTGTTTATATAAATTCTGAAATGATTATATATTTCTTTTAGTTATTAATATCTTTGGCCTGTAGTGCAAAGATGATCTGTTGTTGAATATCTTTGGCATGTAGCGCAAAGATGACCTGTTGTTGAATATCTTTGGCCAGTAGTGCAAAGATGAACTGTTGACGAATATCTTTGGCCCGTAGTGCAAAGATGAATTTATTAGTATGATTATGAACAGGAACTGTGATTTCGTATAACCATGATATTTGATGTTCAGGTAAAGACAGGTGAAGAAAATTATCTTCGTCTTGGATGAGAAGAGGAATTTAGAACCACAATTATGATTATGAGTTATTCACATGATTGTGGATCGGAACTTTTGATTGATGTTACAAGGATAAAACATTGTTGGTGGTCTTTTAACATGGAGAGGATAATAAACTTTATAGTCTATTTGACTCTTCTAATGGATTGCTCGTTCCGCTACAACTATGGTTGAAAAGTTTTATCATCTATCATATGTTCTAAATCTCTGATTTATTACGGATGAAGGCTAATTGATAATTTATTTATCTTTAGTCATGATATTCTTTACTGGGCTAGTTGTGCTCACCCTTCTGCTTCACAATTCCTTTTAGGTAATAAGAGTGTAGTTGGGTCGAGTGGGGTAATAGGAGAATAGAATGGTGGTCTCTAGCTGTGGAGGTTCTCCCTAAACAGTATAGAAAAGTGTGTTGTATTTTATACATCATTTAGTAGTTATATTTGGTAAATCAAATAGGGTGAGGTGAACCCAACATTGGAAGGGTGTTTTGCCACTATCATACAAGATGTCTAATGACCTATGACTTCATGTTATCATAAGACAGGGTTGTGCACATCCACTTGCTGAGTATATCTATGAGCACTACCTATATAATCTTGGAGTTTGGTTAAAATATAATTTTCAGTTGCAGACAGTGGAGATAGTTATATGTCAAGAGAAGACTCACCACTAGAAAGAACATGATAGTAATCTTCTCGTTTTTCTTTGGGGTCTATTCGGTCAACCAAGGATAATTCTGTGGACATATGATATCTATCATAACCTGAGACGCATGGCCTCCCATGTATGACGGGGTTTCTTGAGCACTTTCCAAAGATTTTAATTTCTAAAATAGTTATTGACTGTACCTTTATGTAAGGTGTCATTGTGATGTGTTATCCAAGGTTGGGATGAGAGTCACAGTCAATTACCGTAAATATATATATATATGTGTGTGTGTGTGTGTGTGTATATGAAGTGTGTGTCACGGCTGGAGTGGATGTGTTATATATATATATATTATATTATATTATATTATAAGTTTTGTTTTTATTATTATTATAATAGTAATAAACAGAATACTTTTTATAAAGTTATTCGTTTTATTAGATTATAAATAGAATATATTATATTTTATTTAAAGTTTTCGTTTTATTAGAATATTTTATTGTATAGTGCTGCATAGTAAAATAAAATAAAAAATCAGCCGAACCCGTGATTTTTTTTCCTTTACTGTGCGTTCAAATAGTATCATGTCATTCTCCTATAAATAGATGCTCAGTTTAGAAAAGAAAATCACACCAGAATTAGAGAATTCTTCTTCTATAATATTGAGCGTATTTCTTTTGAGTTTAAGGAAGCTTTGAGTGTAGAAAACAGTACATGTTTTCTTCAAGAATATCTCCGCTATACCAGTCAGAATTACTATCATTTTAAGGTAAGGGATATCATTATTATGGTAAGGGGTATTATTTATTTCATATTCGCCTTTATGTTATTTTTTTTAGATTTAAGTAGGAATTTTATTTTCGCTCAATATTCGTAAGGAATATTATTTTCGCTTCAATATTCATAAGAAATATTATCTTCGCTCAATATTCATAAGGAATATTATTTTCGTTCAACAGTTGTAAGAGATATTATTTTTGTTTAATATTTGTAAGAAATAATATTTTCTTCCATACTCTGTAGTATCTAAGTAATATTATTCCGTTTCATATTCCTAATTCGGCACTTATTTTATTAAGTATTGGTTCTATACTCTTTGAAATTAGTAGAATATCCTTCAAATTTGCGCTTCATCTAGTATCGTTTCACAGGAATATTTTGCTAAACATTATTGTTAAATTTTAATATTTTCATGCACGAGTATTATTCATACATACGGCACTATTCATACATACAGTACTATTCATATATATGGTACTATTCACGGGGTACTATTCAAGAAGTACTATTTATGGGGGTACTATTCACGAAGTACTATTTACGGGGTACTATTCACCCGGAGTACTATTCAGGACAAAAATTAATTTCTTTTCTGTCCAAATTATTTTTGATATATGAATATTATTCTTGAATTTTACTCCACAAAGCAGTTATCATGTTGACAATTTGGACATTCTTAAACTATGGATAAATTGAATTATAAATCTTTAAAATTTATTCTTGATCTCACTTGATTGAATCCTTATATCATTGTCATCATTCTCATGTTTCTTTGTGGTGAAAGTCATCTTTGGCCCGAAGTACAAAGATGGACTGTTGATTATTGATTTTACAATACTATATCTTTGGCCCGTAGTGCAAAGATGGACAGGTGTATGACATGATCATGACCTATAATGTTACAGACAAATGATGTGGTAAAAGTCATCTTTGGCTCGTAGTGCATAGATGGACTGTTGATTGGAATGATCATGACCATTGATTTTATAGTTGAATATCTTTGGCCGTAGTGCAAAGATAGATAATTGATTTGTATGATCATTGTTATTACATTTGAATGTCTTTAGCCTTTGGGGCAAGGATATTGAGTGAAATTTTTATTAAGCCTTTGTGCCAAGGAGAAATTGTTGATTATTAGTTTTACAGTTGAACATCTTTGGCCCGTAGTGCAAATATGGACTGTTGATTATTAGTTTTACAGTTGTATGTCTATGGCCCGTAGTGTAAAGATGGACTGTTGATTATTGGTTTTACAGTTGTATGTCTTTGGCTCGTAGTGCAAAGATGGACTGTTGATTTACATGATTATAAATATGAATTGTAAATTCAACTATAATCTTTGATGGTTCAGGTGAAGACAGGTGATGAAGGTTCTCTTTGTCTTGGGTACAAAATGAACTGTTGATGGATATTACAGGGATAAAATATTAATGATGGACTTTTAATTTGGAAGAGATAATATACATTATGTTCTACTTGACTCATCTAATGGATTGTTGTTTTCGCTGCAGTTGTTGATCTAAAACTTGTTGTATATTGTATTCTATAAGATTTTTCCATGTTGAAGACTAATGATAATTTGTCCTATATTATCTTAGTCATAATATTCTTTACTGGATTATTTGTGTTCACCCTTTTGCTTCACAATTTTTTTCAAGTAATAAGAGTGTAGCTGGGTCGAGCGGGGATAATAGGGAAATAGTGTGATGGTCCGAGATTGTGGAAGTTTCTCAATACATTATAAAACTGCACGACATGAAATATATAATTATATTGAGAACCTAAGATAGGTGTGTCGTATATTATACGTCACTTAATAATTAAATTTGGTGAACAACAATAGGGTGATGAGAACCCCACTTTGAAAGCGTCAAAAGTGCACCTCATTAGAATGAACATTATAGTAATCTTTTTGTTCTTCTTTAGGGTCTAGAAATATTTGTTGCTGTATTTTATATGGAATTGTAATAATTTGAGTTTGGATACCGTCTACGAGATAATATTTGTATTAAAACTTACAGCTTATGTGTTGTCGAATTTTGCACGACAGTCCAACAGTTGTATAAATGAAGTTTGTATTAGAATTCTGTACCGTGTATCTGGCGACTTAGAATGGGTTGTGTATACCTATTTTGGGGGCGTCACAGTGATAAAAAATGTGGAGAAAATCATCATGCCAAAAATGGTAACCACTTCAGTGGTAATCCTGGCCAAGATAATAGAAGTGAAAATTTCAGAAAGAGAAGGTTCAAATAATGATGGAAAGACAGCAGCACCAACACCCGTTATTAAGGAAGGAGAATGACCACGGGTCGTATGCTACAAATACGGAGGGAAGGGACACACTTGTGATGCCCCCAAAATAGGTATATATCACCCATCTTGAGTCTCAAAATACATGGTACTGAATACAAATACAAACTTAATTATACAACATGAGCTGAATGTTTTTACACGAATATTGTCTCATAGACAATATCCAAACTCAAATTCAATCTTCATTACATTTATTATCACACTAAATAGTGAGGACTACTAAAACAATCGTCTCGAACCGTCACTCCATTCCCCGACTAGTCCCGGCTACGTTCTCATTTCCTAAAGAGAACAATGAAAGCAAAAGGGTGAGCTCAACTAGCCCAGTAAGAAATATTATGACGAAGATAATGCATAATAAATTATCATTAGCCTTCAACAGTGTTAAACTGATAAAATATAATAAACATCAAAGTTTAACTGTAGCGGAACAAGCAATCCATTAGAAGAGTCAAGTAGAGCATGATATCTACTATCTTTTATGATTTAAAAAGTTTATCATCAATTTATCGCTCAGACTCAGCTTAATAAATAATCCACATCATCGAATCATCCCTGCACTACGGGCCAAGGATATTCATTATTATCACGTCCATGAATTATCCATGCACTACGGGTCAAGGATATTTGTGTAATCATCAATGGTCATGATCATACCAACAACTGTCTATTAATGCACTACGGGCCAATAAGGACTTTTACCACATCATTGGTAACATTACGGGTCATGATTATACCGAATGATCACTGGTCATAATTATACCAATCAAAAGTCTATCTATGCACTACGACCAAAGATGACTTTCATCAAAATAGAAACATGAGGATGATGATAATGATATAAGAATTCAATATAACTGAAAACAAAGGATAAATTTAAAGATTTATAATTTAATTTATCCAGAATTCAATAATGTCCAAATTGTCAACATGATACTGCTTTGTGGAGTAAAATTTAAGAATAATATTGTATCAAAAATAATTTGGACCGAAAAAAATCAATTTTTATCATGAATAGTACCTCGGGTGAATAGTACTCTGACATAAAAAAAGTTAAAACTTATCACGAATGTTCAGAATAATATTTCTATGAAAAGATATTGGATGAAGCGCAAATTTTAAGGATATTCTACTAATTTCATGGAGTATAAAAGTCAAAACTTAACAAAATGAGTGTAGAATTCAGAATCTGAAACGAAATAATATTACTTACATACTACAGAGTATGGAAGAAAATATTGTTTCTTACGAATATTGAACAAAAATAATATCCTTTACCTTAAAAAGAAGAGTATTCCAACTGGTATAGTAGGGATATTCTTGAAGAAAACTTTCACTGTTTTCTACGCTCAAAGCTTCTTAAAACTCTAAAGAAATACGCTCAAATTATAGAAGAAGAATTATCTGATTCTGGTGTGATTTTTAATTCTAACTAAACATCCTATTTATAGGAGAATGGAAGGGGTATTTTTAAGTAAAATCTTCACGGATGAAACAATTGAAGATTCACGGACGAATTATTCAAAATCTTCAGACGTTTCATTTTTTAAAAATAATAATAAATATTCAAACACCTATCGTGCGAAGGCAACAACACACACACACACACACACACACACATATATATATATATATATATATATATATATATATATATATATATATATATATATATATATATAAAAAACTTACCCATCCCTGTAGGGCACCAACATATATATTTATACTTCATACACCAACACACCTAAATTCACACTCATAAAACCCACACACATTATATATATATATATATATATATATATATATATATATATATATATATATATATATATATATATACTTTATAACCTCATATCGATTATTTTGAAAAATGAGTAATTGGGGGGGGGAAGTGGGGGGGGCATATAATAAGCAAAATTTACAACAAATACTTAATAAAATCTCCTCAATATTTTTAACAATATTTATCATCATTATTATAACTCGCAATATTTAACAACCAGATCATTCCCAGGAAAGAGGAGGCTTTCCGATAAGGATTTCTCCCTATTGGCGCGCAATTAGGTGACCAAACCCCTTTCCTCAATAGAACTTTTTAGACATCATCAATAATACAAATAATAATATGAATAACTGTGTTGTCTCAATTATTGATTTAATAATATAAAATATTGACAATAATTGAATCAAATAACGTGAGATACTATGCAGCAATTACTGTAGCAATAATTGAGTATAACTGAGTGACTTCTCACGTAAGCATCAATAATCAATATCGTGTGCTATCATGCAACCACACGTATTACTGTACTTTTCATCACCAGGTAATTCGATAGTTAACGGTAAAATTTTCGCCGTTATTTTTATAAAAATATATTTATGTCGTTTTCTAACTCCGACAATAATTTTGTTGTGGGATCCACCAATGATTGTGCCGTCGTACGAATATTCCCTGTTAAAACGAATATTCCCTGACCAATCGAATATTTTATAACAACTTGCATACTTTGCAAAATTTATAAATATTACCCACAACTATAACATTATATCAAATCCACACCATAATATTCAAAAATATATTTCGAGAAAAAATTAATCTTTATTCATAAAAGTTGGGGTCTTATACAACAGTCCAAGCTATACGCAGTAACCCAACACGTGTTTCAACTGCGGAAGAGAAGGTCACCTTGCCCTATTTTGTCATGTAGTGAAGTCAAGTCCAGTTGGGATGGAGACACCAAAGGTCGTCCCAGACAAGTCAAAGCCGGTAGTTCAATGGAGAGCGTTTATCGTGACCTCCCAAAAAGTGAGAAACCCAAATGAAGTTATCACGGATAAGCTAATCATAAACTCTTACGAAGTCTATACCTTATTTGATACTAGTTCTACCGGTTCTTTTATTTTACGTACTTGCGCTCAACGTTTAAATTTGACTCAAGTGAAATTAGACTTTGATTTAGCTGTTGAAACTCTGTTGGGAGAAAACTTCATTACATCCACTGTTTATAAATCTTGTTTGATTCAAATCGGCACCCTCACATTACCTGTCGATCTTATCTCTTTGAAAATACTTGCATTTGATGTGATTTTATGGATTGATTGGTTAGCTACTCATCATGCTAAAATTGATTATTTTTGTAAGGTTGTTAGCTTTCATATTTCTAACCAACCTATTATGCGAATTCAAGCAACCAAACCACTAAAGTCAATCACTATTATATCAAGCCATAAAGCCATTCATTTATTGAAAAATGGATGTCAAGCAAGCCCATGTCACGGATTTAAACAAAAATATGTCAGATTTGAATGCTATTTCTATTGTTAATAAATTTTCTGAAGTATTCCCTGAAGAACTTCCTGACATACCCAGAGTGTGAAATCGAGTTTTGTATTGACCTTGAACCCGGTACAAAACCCATTTCCAAGACCTCATATCGAATGGCTCCTATTGAACTTCAGGAGTTAAAAACCCAACTGCAGGAATTGTTAGACATCGGTTTAATTCGTTCTAGTACGTCTCCTTGGGGTGCTCTTGTTCTATTTGTAAAAAAGAAAGATGGGAGTATGCGACTTTGTATTGATTATCGAAAGTTGAATTATGTCACCGTATAAAATAGGTACCCGTTGCTTGTGATACCCCTAAATTCGGGTACTTCATTCCCACAGGATTTGGTGCTCACTTTCCAAAATATTTACATCTAACTACCTATAAACAAGGATAAAGATATAACTTAAATAAATATCTTTCCCATTAAAGGGTTACATCAACTTAAATCATTCAAATGTAATCTAACCTTTAATTAGTACATAAGTCTGCGGAATACATCACATAATAACATAAGTCTTATGACATAATTTAAGTTGAGTAAATTAAAATAACTCTTCATCATTTGGACATCTTTCCCTTTCATTTGCTAGAAGACGAATCATCAAATTTCTCAACTTTAGTTGCAGTGTTAAATGCAAGAGTGAGCAAACAATTGCTCACTGATATAAAGAGTGATAATAGCAGTAACATAAGAGTAAGCAATGAATACTGATTAAATAAGAACTTGTTTTTCGAGACAAAACTAGTAAACAAGTTTGAGATTTATATCTGAGGGTCTTTAAGACCATGAACTATGCCCTGAGGTTATTAAGTATTTCTACTTTGACCTTTAACAGTCATTAGACTATACAGACCTTTACTTTTGTACTTAGGGGGATTAGTCATTCATACAATGTATTGTGCACAAACATCTAAACGTTAATGTGTACAAAATCCCCTATACTAGGGTTGTTCATCTCAGTTTGACTTTAGAATTTTCACACTAAAGAAAGTGTAGTTTGGAACTAACTTATTAGTGTTTCTAGAAATTTAGAACACTATTCAATTACAAATTTGTCCAATCAATAAGAGCTTATTTGCTATTAGAAGGTTCAACACAATAATATAGAATTGAACAATGATACTTAAGTCAAAGATCGAATAATGATAAGAAGTTAAACATTATATGCTTTGAATAGCAAGAACGAGAGTTAGGATTATTAAAGAATTAGAATACAAGAGCTTGTATCATCATAAACAAGATGGAATCAATAAGCTTGCTCAACTTTAATATAAGAATTAGGAACTTGCTATTGATAAATTAGGGTTAGAAAACTTGCTTGACAATTAAAGGTAAACATAACTATAAAACTTTCATTCATTATAAAGAGAATGAAGTTAGGAAACTTGCCTCATGTGTAAGCTACACAAGTATAATAAATGTTTGCCAATTACCCTACACATACCATTAGAATCACAATACCAATTAGTTATGTTAACATTAACTTCATGGGTTCACTTCTCATTTTAGTCAAGTCTATAGTCTCTAGCTTAAAACCTGATTATTTTAATCATTCATTTACCATAAATCTGCACTCCTAATTATATAATAGTACCCGACATGGTGATTACATACCAACACAAATTCTCACGACATCACGTTACAAACTTTCACAACTTACTAATTCATAATCTTTTAGTTTCAACATTGTGATTACAATATGTTATTACGACTTATAACATGTTTTAGGTCCTTTTACAATCATCAAAACATGTTAAGTTAACATTCTTCAAGATATGTTGTTAACAATTCATTCTTTGGTCATCCGACCCTTTGGCGGCGATCGCGCCCATGGTTATATCTGAATCCGATTAAGCCCACATGCCAGATTATCATGTTGATAATTTGGACATTTTTAAACTCTAGATAAATTAAAAATCTTTAATATTTATCCTTAATTTTGTTTGATTGATGCTTATATCATTGTCATCATCCTCATGCTTATATTGTGATGAAAGTCATCTTTGGCCCATAGTGCATAGATGGACTGTTGATTGGTATGATTATGACTAGGAATTATGTATTGGTATAATCATGACCTGTAATGTTACAAATAATGCGGTGAAAGTCCTCATTGGCCCGTAGTGCATTGATGGACAATTGTTGGCATGATCATGACTACTGGTGATAATAATGAATATCCTTAGCCCGTAGTGCATGAAAAATTTGTGGATGTGATACTAACGAATATCCTTGGCCCGTAGTGCATGGACAATTTGATGATGTTGATTATTTATTGAGCTGTGTAACAACGATAAAATATTGACGATGAACTTTTAAATCATAGAAGATAGTAGATATCATGCTCTACTTGACTCTTCTAACGGATTGCTTGTTTCGCTGTAGTTAAACTTGTTGTCTATTGTATTCTATCAGTTTTACAGTGTTGAAGGCTAACGATAATTTATTCTGCATTATCTTAGTCATAATATTCTTTACTTGGCTAGTCGAGCTCACCATTTGCTTTCATTGTTCTCTTCAGGAAATGAGAACATAGCCGGGACTAGTCGGGGAATGGAGTGATGGTCCGAGATGGTGGCTGGAGTAGTCCTCACTATTTATAAAATAGTGTGATAATAATTGTAATGATGACTTCATTTGAGTTTGGATATTGTCTACGAGACAATATTCGTGTTAAAATTCTCAGCTTATATTTTGTCGTATTTTACATGACAGTTGTATAATTAAGTTGTATTTGAATTGTGTACCATGTATTTGGCGACTTAGAATGGGTTGTATATACCTATTTTGGGGGCATCACATCTATGCCTTGAGAAACCTTGGGAAGACCAGTAACGAAATCCATGGTAATGTGCTCTCACTTCCATTCTGGAATTTCAAGGGTTGCAATGGTCCTTTTGGTACTTGATGTCCTGCCTTGACTCGTTCACAAGATAAACACCTTGAGATAAACTCTGCTATCTCTCTCTTCATATTGCTCCACCAAAATATATGTTGAAGATCATGATACATTTTGGTGCTCCCATGATGGATTGCAAACGGTGTGTTATGCGAATTCATCATGATTTTATACTTCAAATCAGAGTCGTTAGGAACACAAAGTCTGGAGTTGACTCGAAGTATTCCTTCTTCATCGATTCTTGCTTCTGGAATATCACCTTCTTGTACTTTCTTCCTCATACGCATCTGCTCTAGGTCTGTAGCTTGAGCAGCTTTAATTTTATCAATTAAAGTCGGTTCTACTCATATTTGAAATCATCACGTGGGTCCCTAGAGTCTTTAACTCTATCTCCATCCTTTGTAGGTCATACAAAATGGGCCTTTGTGTTGACAATATCCCACTGCATGCAGTATATGATCTTCTACTTCGGTACGTCGACTCTGCGTTCGCTTTTTTTTCGATGGTATTGAATGGTATGATCGTAATCTTTTAACAGCTCGAGCCAACATCGTTGCCGCATATTGAGTTCCTTTTGGGTGAAGAAATATTTGAGGCTTTTATGATCCGTATAGATCTCCACTTTCTCCCCATACAGGTAATTTATCCAGATCTTTAGCGCAAAAATGACTGCTGCCAATTCTAGATCATGAGTAGGATAATTCCTCTCATATTCTTTGAGTTGTCGTGAGGCATATGCTATGACTTTCCCATGTTTTATGAGAATACATCCTAACCCTCTGCCTGAAGCATCTCTGTAGATGACAAATCCCTCTGAACCAGATGGTATTTTCAGAACAGGTGCTGAAATGAGTCTCCTCTTATGTTCTTAAAAACTCTTCTCACATTCCTCGCTCCAACCGAATTTTGTATCTTTTTGAGTTAGCTGAGTTAATGGAGTAGTGATTCAAAAAAATCCTTCCACGAATCTCCGATAATAACCAGCTAAGCCCAACAAGCTACGTACTTCGGTTACTGACTTAGGTTGCTCCCAGCTTTGAATTGCTTCAATCTTTGTCGGGTCAACAGATATTCTATGATGTGATATCACGTCTGTGATGCCCCCAAAATACGTATATATCACTCATTCTGAGTCGCCAAATACACGGTACAGAATCAAATACAAACTTTAAATATTATGGTGTGGATTTGATATAATGTTATAATTGTGGGTAATATTTATAAATTTTGCAAAGTATGCAAGTTGTTATAAAATATTCGTTTGGTCGGGGAATATTCTTTTTGTCGGGGAATATCCGTACAATGACACAATCATTGGTGGACCCCACAAAGAAAGTATTGTCTTAGTTAAAAAATGATAGAATTATCTTTTTATAAAATAACTAAAAAAGTGTTACCGCTTAATCTTGTTGAACTACCCTAGTAGTAAAAAATACGATGAATACGCGTGGTTGCATAGTAGCACACGGTATTGATTATTGATGCTTACGTAAGAAGTCACTCAGTTATACTTAATTATTGCTACAGTAATTGTTGCATCATATCTCTCATATTATTGATTCAATTATTATCACAGTATCATCTGTATAATATGTTATATTATTAAATTAATAATTGAGACGACAAAGTTATTCATATTATTATTTGCAATATTGACAATATCTAGAATTTCTGTCAAGGAGAGGTTTGGTCACCTAATTGCTCGCCAATAAGGAGAATTCCTTATCGGAAAGCCCCCTCTTTCCTGGGAACGACTTGGTTGTTAAATATTGTGAGTTATAATATTAATGATAAATAAGTTTGTGTTGATTAAAGATGAATTTGATATTTCCATTGTGTTGGGATTATTAGTGTTAATAGAAATCGACATCTATTTCAATAATAATTGATGTCTGGAGGTTATATTGACCAATCGGGTAATTAATTGGATAAATGAGAAATTAATTGCTATTATTTCACATGCTTATAACTATTTGTTCACATGTGTGTAGTATTGATTCACATTCATGTACTATTAGGGGAGGTGGTGCAAGATTGATAATAATTGCATGACTAAGTTAAAAATGGAGGTATAGATGGATGTACTATACTGTAATTAGTTTTTTCACATGATTATACTATTAAGTCACATGAATGAACTATTAAGTCACATTATTTACTATTAGGGGAGGCGGTGCAAGTTTGATAATACTTACAGGACTAAATTAAAAATGAAGAAAAAGAGGAAGGTATTATACTGTAATATTTCGAGCCCCAAAACGTGCAATTATCAAAACTATATTTTTCTATAAATAGAAGCTCATTCCTTCATTATTTCTCACTAATTCACTAAAGCTATAGAGCAATTATTATAGAGAGAAAGAAGAAGAGAAGTCCTTTACCTCACTATTCCAAAGATCCGGTCTTCTTTTTGAGGTAAGGGTATTATTCCTTCGTATTCATGAAAAGAGTTATTTTCTTTCAATACTCGTAAGGGTTGTTATTCCATTCTTTATTATTATGTTGGAATATCCTGTCTATACGAAGTACCGTACACATGGTGAAATTCTTATGTTATTCCATTCTTTATTATTCTGTTGGAATATCCTGTCTGTGCGGTCTATCCATTCTTTATTATTCTGTTGGAATATCCTGTCTGTGCGGATTACGCATGACCTGGTTCCCTTCTTTATTATTTTGTTAGAATATTCTGTCTGTGCAGATTACGCATGACCTAGTTCCATTCTTTATTATTCTGTTGGAATAACCTGTCTATTTGACTACCACATGCATGGTGAATGATCCTTCGTATTCATTCCTTATTAAATTGTGGAAATGATCTGTCTACGTGGATTACCGCATGGCGGGCGAAAATCCATTTACAGTTTCATATATTCTATTATACTCAATTGGTTAAAGTTTTGGCTTCTATACTCTATGAAATTAGTGGAATATCCTTGATATTTGCGTTTCATCCAGTATCTTTTCATGGAAATATTCTTCTGAGCATTCTTGAACTTGTTTTATTGAATTCTTATATCATTGTCATCATCCTCATGTTTATAATATGTTGAAAGTCATCTGTGGCCTATAGTGCATAGATGGTCTTGGTATGATTATGACCAGGGATTATTTGGTATAATCATGACCGTAATGTTACAAATGATGTGGTAAAAGTCCTCATTGGCCGTAGTGCATTGATGGACAGTTGTTGGCATGATTATGACCATTGATGAATACATGAATATCCTTGGCCCGTAGTGCATGGATAATTTGTGGTCGTGATACTAATGAATATCCTTGGTCGTGGTGCAGGGATGATTTGATGATGTGGTTTATTTATTAAGCTGAGTCTTAGCGATAAAGTTGATGAAAAACTTTTTAAATCATAGAAGATAGTAGATTTTATGCTCTACTTGAATCTTCTAATGGATTGCCTATTTTCACTGCAGTTGTTGATGTAAAACTTGTTGTCTATTGTATTCTATCAGTTGTTATACTGTTGAAGGCTAAGGATAATTTATTATGCATTATCTTAATCATAATATTTCTTACTGGGCTAGTTGAGCTCACCTTTCTTTCATTGTTCTCTTCTGTGAAATGAGAATATATTTGGAGACGAGTCAGGGAATGGAGTGATGGTCCAGGATAAATGGCTTTAGTAGTCCTCACTATTCTATGGAATAATGTGATAATAATTGTAATGAGGACACCATTGAGTGTGGATATTGTCTAGATGACAATATTCTTGTTTAACTCTTAGCTATGTTTTGTCGTATTTTACACGACTGTTGTATAATTAAGTTGTATTTGAATTTATGTACCATGTATCTGGCGACTCAAGATGGGTGATGTATACCTATTTTGGGGGCGTCACAAACTTCTTTTATACAATACAACAAAAGCGTAGCTGAGAGTTTTTACACGAATATTGTCTTTTAGACAGTATTCAAACTCAAATGGAATCCTCATTACAATTATTGATACATTATTTCATAGAATAGTGAGGACTACTATAACCACCATCTCGGACCATCACTCCGTTCCCTGACTACAAACTTCCTCATACAACTGTCGTGCACAATACGACAACACATATGATGTGGATACCAACTGTGACTCTTATCTCGTTACTTGGATAGCACCTCACAATGATACCTTACAATGGTACCTTACATAAAGGTACAATCAATAACTATTTTACAAATTAAAATATTTGGAAAATGCTCAAGGAAACCTTCGTACATGAGAGGCCATGCATCTAAGTTATAATAGATATCATATGACTCGAGAATTATCCTTGGTTGACCCAATAGACCCCAGAGAAAAATGAGAAGATTGCTATCATATTCTTTCCAATGGTGAGTCTTCTCTTGACATATAATTATCTACATTGCCTCTAATTGAGAATTATATTTCAACCAAACTCCAAGATTATATAGGTAGTGCTCGTAGATATAATTAGCAAGTGGATGTTCACAATCTTGTACGTCTTATGATAACACGAAGTCGTAGGTCATTAGACATCTTGTATGATAGTGACAAAACACCATTCCAAAGTTGGGTTCACCTCACATGTTTTAGGGGAAGCCTCAACAGCTATCGACCCAACTAAACTCTTATTACCTTTTCAACCATAGTTGCAGCGGAACGAGCAATCCATTAGAAGAGTCAAATAGACCATAAAGTCTATTATCTTCTCCATGTTAAAAGTCCACCAACAATGTTTTAACCCTTAAAAAAAGACTGGATACTGGAATAGTGAAGTAGCAGGATACACTTCTTCTTTCTCTCTATAGCTTTTCTCTATATAATTATTCTTGTGAGTCTTAGTGAATTGGTGAGAATGAAAGAAGAATGAGCTTCTATTTATAGGAAAATATACTTTCGATAATTGCACATTTTGGGGATCGAATTATTACAGTATAGTACCTTCATCTTTTCCTTCATTTTTAATTTAGTCCTACAAGTATTATCAAACTTGCACCACCTCCCCTAATAGTACATTCATGTGAATTAATAGTTCCATACATGTGAAAAAATAGTTACAGTATAGTACATTCATCTATACCTCTATTTTTAATTTAGTCATGCAAATATTATCAATCTTGCACCACCTCCCCTAATAGTACATGCATGTGAATCAATAGTACATACATGTGAACAAATAGTTATAAGCATGTGAATTAATAGCAATTAATTGCTCATTTATCCGATTAATTGCCCGTTTGGTCAATTTAACATCCAAAAATCAATTATTATAGAAATAAATGTCGATTTCCACTAACATAAATAATTTTAACACAATGGAAATATCAATTTCATCTTTAATCAACACGAACTTATTCATCATTAATATTATAACTCACAATATTTAACAACCAGATCATTCCCAGAAAAGAGGGGGCTTTCCGATAAGGATTTCTACTTATTGGCGCGCACTTAGGTGACCAAACCCCTTTCCTCGGCAGAACTTTCTAGACATCGTCAATAATGCAAATAATAATATGAATAACTTTGTCGTCTCAATTATTGATTTAATAATATTAAAATATTATGCAGATGATACTCTGACAATAATTGAATCAATAATATGAGAGATATTATGCAGTAATTAATGCAGCAATAATTGAGTATAACTGAGTGCATCTCACGTAAGCATCAATAATCAATACCATGTGCTACTATGCAACCACGCGTATTACTGTACTTTTACCACCGGGTAGTTCAACAGTTTAACGGTAAAACTTTTGATGTTATTTTTATAAAAAGATATTTCTATCATTTTCTAATTTCGATAATACTTCTATTATGGGGTCCACCAATGATTGTGTCGTCGTACGAATATTCCTGTTAAAACGAATATTCCCCGACCAATCGAATATTTTAAAACCACTTGCTTACTTTGCAACCCTTTATCAATTTAACCATTTACTAAATAAAATAATAATTATAAGAAAATTGAATAATTTCATTTCATAAAATTTGGGGTCTTACAACGTGCCCAAGGAATGCTACTTCCTCAAGCCAGAACTCGCATTTCTTCAACTTGACGTATAACTTGTTTTCACGAAGCTTTTGGAGTATTATCCTCAAGTGTTGCTCATGATCTTCACGGCTTTTGGAGTATATGAGGATGTCATCAATAAAGACAACCACAAAATGATCCTAATATTTCTTGAATACTCGGTTCATCATATCTATGAAGGCAGTAGGAGCATTGGTCAATCCAAAAGACATGACTAGGAATTCGTAATGCTCGTACCGAGTTCTGAAAGTAGTCTTTGAAATGTCATCAATTTTAATCTTTAACTGATGATATCTAGAATGAAGATCGATCTTTGAAAAAAAATTGGCACCTTGCAACTGGTCATCAATGCAAGGTAACGGGTACTTATTTTTGATGGTGACATGATTCAACTCCCGATAATCAATGCAAAGCCACATAATCCCATCTTTCTTCTTTACGAATAGAACAGGAACACCCCAAGGAGATGTACTAGGACGAATGAAACCGATGTCTAACAACTCCTTTAGTTGGGTTTTTAACTTCTGAAGTTCAATAGGAGCCATTCGATATGGGGTTTTGGAAATGGGTTTTGTACCGGGTTTAAGGTCAATACAAAATTCGATTTCATGCTCTGGGGGTAGGCCAGGAAGTTCTTTAGGGAATATGTCAGGAAATTTATTAACAATAGAAATATCATTCAAATCTGACGTATTTTTCTTTAAATTCGTGACATGGGCTAAGAAAGCTTGACATCCGTTTTTCAATAAACGAATGGATTTATGGCTTGATATGACAATGATTGAATTTAGTGGTTTGGTTGCTTGAATTCTCATAATAGGTTGGTTAGAAATATGAAAGCTAACAACCTTACGAAAACAATCAATTTCAGCATGATGAGTAGTTAACCAATTAATCCCTAAAATCACATCAAATGCAAGTATTTTCAAAGAGATGAGATCAAAAAGTAATGTGAGGGTGCCGATTTGAATCAAACAAGATTTATAAATAATAGATGTAATGAAGGTTTCTTCCAACGGTGTTGCAATAGATAAGTCAAAATCTAATTTCTCTGGAGTCAAATTTAAACGTTGAGCGCAAGTATGTGAAATAAAAGAATGGGTAGAACTGGTATCAAATAAGATGTAGACTTCACAAGATTTTATGATTAGCTTACCCGTGATAACTGCGTTCGGGTTCCTTGCTTTTTGGGAGGTCACGACAAACGCTCTCCCTTGAACTACCAGCTTTGACTTGTCTGGGACAACCTTTGGTGTCTCCATCCTAGCTGGACTTTATTTCACCACACAATAAAATTGGGCTAGGTGACATTCTCTTCCGCAATTGAAACACGCTTTGGGTTGCTGCGTGCAGTTTGGACTGATATGTCCTTCCCCTCTTCATTTGTAGCATACGACCGGTGGTCGTTCTCCTTCCTTAACAATGGGTGTTGGTGCTGCTGTCTTTCCATCATTATTGAACCTTCTCTTTTTGAAATTTCCACTTCTATTATCTTGGCCAGGATTACCACCGAAGTGGTAGCAATTTCTGGCATGATGATTCTCTCCACGTTTGTTGTCACCGTTTCGATGACTGCTACCACTGGTATTATTGTTTTGCTGGCTGCTATCTCTTGGTTGGGTTGACTCATTATCGCGCTCCAATAAATGAGCCCTATTCACAACATTTGAATACAAGAAAATTTTGTGAGAAATGAGGTATTGACGTATTTCGGGTTTTAAAACTCGCAGAAACATTTGTGTCATTCGCTCCTCATTATCATCCAAATGGGATGCAAACTGGGATAATTCGGCAAACTTAGCCTCGTACTGCGATACGGTCTGATTGTTTTGCTCTAGTTTGGTGAATTCTACCTCCTTCATGTGACGAATACTTTCAGGAAATGTTAAGTGCCTCTCCTCGCAACATGAAGGTGGCAAAGGGAACCTTTTGCTCCTCGGAGCATCCCAAGACATCAAATATCTTGGTGATCTGCTTAATCCACGTCTCTACCTTAAGTGTTTCTGACTTTTCCAAAAAACTCTGGTGGTCCCAGCTCCTTGAATTGTTTAGCAATGACCATCCGTGAGTTTCCATTGTTTCCACCTACATTTTAAACTGGAGTCTTTCTCGCTTGGTGTTGCATGAATTGCAAAAAGCTCCTAAACATCCCCTCGTTCATCATTTAGTCGATGTTGTTGTTTACATGAGGATTATTTTCTTCCTGATGCACATTATCCTGTTTATTGATCGACGGTGACTCAACGGTCTCATGTGCTCCATTGCTTATCTCAACATTTCCAAATGTCATTTTCAAACACTGCCACAAAACAAAGGTTAATTGACATGCCACATATTATCCCTATATTCTAACCGACCAATTAAATAACACATAAGCTTAGGTAGGACATACTAGCGAAGGATTTACCCGTCTCTCCCCACCTAGTTCTAGCCTCAAATCTCAACCAGGGATCATATCCCTATGCTTTGATACCAACTGTGATGCCCCCAAAATAGGTATACACAACCCATTCTGAGTCGCCAAATACATGGTACATAATTCAAATACAAACTTAATTATATAACTGTCGCGTAAAATACGAAAAAACATAAGGTGAGAGTTTTAACACGAATATTGTCTCGTAGACAATATCCAAACTCAAATGAAGTCTTCATTACAATTATTATCACACTATTTTATAAAGTAGTGAGGACTACTACAGCCACCATCTCAGACCGTCACTCCATTCCCCGACTAGTCCCAACTATATTCTCATTTCCTGAAGAGAACAATGAAAGCAAAGGGTGAGCTCAACTAGCCCAGTAAAGAATATTATGACTAAGATAATGTAGAATAAGTTATCGTTAGCCTTCAACAGTGTAAAACTGATAGAATACAATAGACAACAAGTTTAACTGCAGCGGAACAAGCAATCCATTAGAAAAGTTAAGTAGAGCATACTATCTACTATCTTCTATGATTTAAAAGTTCATCATCAATATTTTATCGCTGTAACACAGCTCAATAAATAATCTACATCATCGAATTATCCATGCACTACGGGCTAAGGATATTCGTTAATATCACCAGTGGTCATGATCATACCAACAACTGTCCATCAATGCACTACGGGCCAATGCAGAATTTTACCACATCATTTGTAAAATTACAGGTCATAATTATATCGATACAAAATTCTTGTTCATAATCATACCAATCAACAGTCCATCTATGCACTATGGGCCAAAGATGACTTTCATCACAATATAAGCATGAGGATGATGACAATGATATAAGCATCAATCAAACGAAATCAAGGATAAATATTAAAGATTCTTAATTTATCTAGACTTTAATAATGTCCAAATTGTCAACATGATAACTTCTTTGTAAAGTAAAATTCAAGAATAATATTTATGTATCAAAAATAATTTGGACAGAAAAGAAATCAATTTTTGTCGTGAAAAGTAACCCGGGGGCATAGTACCTGAGTGAATAGTACCCCATGAATAGTACTTCATGAATAGTAACCCGGCATGAAAAGATTAAAATTTAACAAGAATGTTCAGAAAAAAAAATTCGTGAAAAGATACTAGATGAAGCGCAAATTTCAAGGATATTCTACTAATTGCAAGGAGTATAGAAGCAATACTTACAACGTAAGTGTAGAATTAGAAATATGAAACGAAATAATATTACTTATAGACTACATAGTATGGAAGAAAATATTATTTCATACGAATATTGAACAAAAATAATGTCCCAAAATAGGTAAACACACCCATTCTGAGTCGCCAAATACATGGTACATAATTTAAATATAAACTTAATTTATACAACTGTCTTGCAGAATACAACAACATAAGCTGAGAGTTTTAACACGAATATTATCTTGTAGACAATATCCAAACTCAAATGAAATCCTCATTACAATTATTATTACACTATTTTATAAAATAATGAGGACTACTACAGCCACCATCTCGGACCATCACTATATTCCCCGACTAGTCCCAGCTATGTTCTCATTTCTCGAAGAGAACAATGAAAGTAAATAGTGAGCTCAACTAGCCCAGTAAAAAATATTATGACTAAGATAATGCATAATAAATTATCGTTAGCCTTCAACAGTGTAAAACTGATAGAATATAATAGACAACAAGTTTAACTGCAGCGGAACACACAATCCATTAGAAGAGTCGAGTAGAGCATGATATCTACTATCTTCTATGATTTAAAAGTTCATCTTAAATATTTTATCTCTGTAACACATCTCAATAAATAATCCACATCACCAAATTATCCATGCACTACGGGCCAATGATATTCGTTAGTATCACATCCACGAATTATCCATGCACTACGGGCGAATGATATTCGTTATTATCACCAGTGGTCATGATCATGCCAAACAACTGTCAATCAATGCACTATGGGCCAATGAGGACTTTTACCACTTTATTTATAAAATTACAAGTCATGATTATATCGATACCTAATTTCTGGTCATAATCATACCAATCAATAGTCCATCTATGCACTACAGACCAAAGATGACTTTCATCACAATTTAAGCATGAGGATTATGACAATGAAATAAGAATTCAATCAAGTGAGAGCAATGATAAATTTTAAAGATTTATAATTCAATTTATCCAGAGTTCAAGAATAATATTCATGTAAAAATAATTTGGGCTGAAAAGAAATCAATTTTTATCGTTAATAGTACCCCGTGAATAGTGCTTCGTGAATAGTATTCTGTGAATAGTACTCCAGCATGAAAAGATTAAAACTCAACAAGAATGTTCAGAAAAATATTTATGTGAAAAGATACTTGATGAAGCGCAAATTTTTAGGATATTCTACGAATTTCAAGGAGTATAAAAGCAATACTTATCAACATAAGTGTAGAATTAGGAATATGAAACGAAATAATATTACTTACATACTACAGAGTGTAGAAAAAAATATTATTTTTTACGAATATTGAATGAAAATAATATCCCTTACCTTAAAAGAAGAGTATTTCTAACTAGTATGGCGGAGATATATTTGAAGAAAACTTTTACTATTTTCTACACTCAAAGCTTCCTTAAACTCAAAAGAAATACACTCAATATTATAGAAGAAGAATTCTCTGATTCTGGTGTGATTTTTATTTCTAAACTAAGCATCTTATTTATAGGAGAATGGCATGATACTATTTAAGAAAATAATCACGGACAGCAAAGTAAACATTCACGAACGAATTCGGCACATAATCAATTTTTTTACTATGCAAACACTATACAAACACTATGCATATAATAAAATATAATATATTCTATTTATAAATAGTATTCTATTTTATATAAAAAAATTCGATTTTATTACTATAAAACAAAAACTGAGATAACTTTCTCCCGACGATTTTAAAAAATGAGTAAGTGGGGGTTCAAGTAATAAGCCAAACTTATAATAAATACTTCATAAAAACCCCCTCTATTTATCTCAATTCACTTGGCTTCACTAAACACATTTTTAATAACATTTATTCATCATTAATATTATAACTCACAATATTGACAACCAGATCATTCCCAGAAAAGAGGGGGCTTTTCGATAAGGACTTCTTCTTATTGGCGCGCAAGTAGGTGACCAAACTCCTTTCCTCGATAGAACTTTCTAGACATTGTCAATAATGAAAATAATAATATGAATAACTTTTTCGTCTCAATTATTAATTTAATAATATAAAATATTATACAGATGATACCGTAACAATAATTGAATCAATAATGTGAGATACTATGCAGCAGCTACTGTTGCAATAATTGAATAAAACTGAGTGACTTCTCACGTAAGCATCAATAATCAAATATATTGTACAATACTGTGTGCTACTATTCAACCACGCGTATTACTGTACTTTTATCGCCGGGTATTTCAACAGTAAACGATAAAAAGTTTTACCGTTATTTTTATAAAAAGTTATTTATGTCATTTTCTAACTCCGACAATAATTTCGTTGTAGGGTACACCAATGATTGTGCCGTCGTACGAATATACCCTGATAAAATGAATATTTCCTGACCAAACGAATATTTTATGATAACATGCTTACTTTGCAAAATTTGTAAATTTTACCCACAACTATAACATTATATTAAATTCACACCTTATTATTCAAAATAACATTTATAGAAAAATTAATCTTTATTCATAAAAGTTGGGGTCTTACAAATAATATCCCTTACTTTAAAAGGAGAGTATTTCTGACTGGTATGGCGGTGATATTCTTGAAGAAAGCCTATATTGTTTTCTATACTCAAAGCTTCCTTAAACTCAAAAGAAATACGCTCAATATTATAGAAGAAGAATTCTCTGATTTTTGTGTGATTTTCAATTCTAAACTAAGCATCCTATTTATAGAAGAATGGCAAGATACTATTTAGGAAAAAATTTCACGGATTGCACAGTAAATTTCAGACGATTTCACGGGCGAAATTTTTGATTTCACATGATTTTTACTATGCTGCACTATATAGTACTATACAAATAGTATACAGTACTATGAAGACACTATACATTACTATACAATTAAATAAAATATAATATATTCTATTTATAAACACTATTCTGTTTTATATAAAAAGTTTTCTGTTTTATTACTATAAAACAAAAACTGAGATAACTTTCTACCAACGATTTTGAAAAATAAGTACGTGGGGGTCCAAGTAGTAAGCCAAATTTATAATAAATACTTCATAAAAAACCCTTCTATTTATCTCAATTCACTTAGCTTCAATAAACACATTTTTAATAATATTTATTCATCATTAATAGTATAACTCATAATATTAACAACTAGATCATTCCCAGGAAAGAGGGGGATTTTCGATAAGGACTTCTCCCTATTGGCGCGCAATTAGATGACCAAATCCCTTTCCTCGACAGAATTTTCTAGACATTGTCAATAATGTAAATAATAATATTAATAATTGTGTAGTCTCAATTATTAATTTAATAATATAAAATATTGTGCAGATGATATTGTGACAATAATTGAATCAATAATATGAGAAACTATGCATCAACTACTGTTGCAATAATTGAATAAAATTGAGTGACTTCTCACGTAAGCATCAATAATCAAAGATACTGTACAATATAGTGTGCTACTATGCAACCACGCATATTACTGTACTTTTATCACCGGGTATTTCAACAGTTAACGATAAAAGTTTTGCCGTTATTTTTATAAAAAGTTATTTATGCCGTTTACTAACTCCGACAGTAATTCCGTTGTGGGGTCCACCAATAATTGTGCCGTCGTACGAATATTCCCCGATAAAACGAATATTCCCCGACCACACGAATATTTTATGACAACTTGCTTACTTTGCAAAATTTGTAAATATTACCCACAACTATAACATTATAACAAATCCATACCTTATTATTCAAAATAACATTTAGAAAAAATTAAATCTTTATTCATAAAAGCAGGGAGTGACTACAAGACTTAATCTTGACTCAATTCTCCATCCATGACGAACCCAAGCTATTCAAGACATTCAATCAGATTGATCATCTTTAAGACATGAGTCTCGACTGCAGTGCCCTCGGTCATCCGAGATCAGAAGAGCTCATTATATATTTTATATCTAGCAGTCCTACTTTTCTCACCATACATCTCTTGCAGATGCAGCAGTATAGTAGGAGCATCCATGGTTTCATGAAGCTCGTTACTCATGAATGCGAGCATGATGCATTGTATAAAACCCCAAATTTTATGAATAAAGATTTAATTTTTTTCTAAATATATTTGATGTCTTGGGATGCACTGAAGAGCAAAAGGTTCCCTTCGCCACCTTCATGTTGCACAGAGAGGCAGATTACTGGTGGGAATCTGTAAACGTACCTATCTGTTCGCACTAAGATGTCTTGGGAGAAGTTCCAAGAATTGTTCAACGACAAGTACTTTCCAAAAAGTATTCGTCACATAAAGTAGGTGGAATTTATCAAATTAGAACAAAACAATATGACTGTATCGCAATACGAGGCTAAGTTTGTGGAGTTATCCCGATTTGTATCCCATTTAGTTGATGATGAGGAGCGAATGACGTGAATGTTTCTGAAGGGTTTGAAACCCGAAATTCATTAACATCTTATCTCTCATAAACTTTTCTTGTATTTAGATGTAGTGAATAGGGCTCAGTTATTGGAGCAAGATTATGAGTCAGCTCAACCAAAAGACAACAATCGACAGCAAGATAATAGTCATACCAGTGGCAACAATCATCAAAGCAGTGATAACCAACGTGTCAGAAATGGTAACCACTTCGGTGGTAATCATGGCCAAGATAATAGGAGAGGTGAGTCAAGTGGAAATTTTAAAAGTAGAAGATTTAACAATGACGGGAAGACATCGACAACAGCACTAGCACCAGCAACAAAATTTAGAGGAGGAGAACGACTGCCAGTTAGATGCTACAGATGCGAAGAGGAGGGACACATAAGTCCAAACTGTTCACAGCCTTCCAAGGTGTGTTTCAGTTATGGAAAGGACGGTCACATAGCCCGATTTTGTCCGGTAGCGATGTCAAGTCCAGCTGGGATGGTGACACCAAAGGTGGCTACGAACAAAATAAAGTTTGTGGTTTAAGGGAGATCGTTTGTTGTAACATCCCAAAAGGCGAGGAACCCAAACGAAGTTATCACGGATAAGCTAATTATACACTCTTGCAAAGTTTATACCTTATTAGATATCAGTTCTACCCATTCTTTTATTTCACCTGTTTGTGCTCAATATTTGAACATGACTTCTGAGAAATTAGACTTTGACTTATCTGTTGAAACTCCATTAGGAGAGACCTTCATTACATCCACTATTTATAAATCTTGTTTGATTTAAATCGGCACTTTCACATTACCTGTTGATCTCATCTATTTGAAAATATTTGCATTTAATGTGAGTTTAGGGATAGATTGGTTAACTACTCATCGTGCTAAAATTGATTATTTTCGTAAGGTTGTTAGTTTTCATATTCCTAACCAACCTGTTATGCGAATTCAAGCAACTAAACCACTAAAGTCAATCACTGTCATATCAAGCCATAAAGCTATTAGTTTATTAAAAAATGGATGTCAAGCTTTCTTAGCCCATGTCATGGATTTAAATAAAAATACGTCAGATTTAAATAATATTTCTGTTGTTAATGAATTTCCTGACGTATTTTCTAAAAAACTTCATAGCCTACCCCTAGAGTGTGATATCGAATTTTGTATTGACCTTCAACCCGGTACAAAACCCATTTCTAAAACCCTATATCAAATGACTCCTATTGAACTTCAAGAGTTAAAAACCCAACTATACGAATTATTAGACATTGGTTTCATTCGTCCTAGTACATCTCCTTGGGGTGCTCCTATTATTCGTAAAGAAAAAAGATGGAAGTATGTGACTTTTCATTGACTATCGGGAGTTGAACCATGTCACCATCAAAATAGGTACCCGTTACCTCGTATTGATGACCTGTTTGACCAGTTGCAAGGAGCTAAATTCTTCTGAAAGATCTATCTTCGTTCCGGATATCATCAATTAAAGATTAAAATCGATAACATTCCAAATACTGCTTTCAGGACTCGGTAAGAGCATTATGAATTCCTAGTCATGTCTTTTGGATTGATTAAAGCTCCTGCGGCCTTCATAGATATGATGAACCGAGTATTCTAGAAATATTTGTATCATTTTGTGTTTGTCTTTATTGATAACATCTTCATCTATTCCAAAAGTCGTGAAGATCATGAGCAACACTTGAGGCTGATACTCCAAAAGCTTCGTGAAAATAAGCTATATGCCAAGTTAAAGAAATATGAGTTCTGGCTTGAGGAAGTAGCATTCCTTAGGCACGTGGTATCGAAGTATGGAATATCAGTTGACCCGGCAAAGATTGAAGCAATACAAAGTTAGGAGCAACCTAAGTCAGTAACCGAAGTACGTAGCTTTCTGGGCTTAGCTGGTTATTATTAGAGATTCGTGGAAGGATTTTCTCGAATCTCTACTCCATTAACTCAGCTGACTCAAAAATTTACAAAATTCAGATGGAGCGAGGAATGTGAGAAGGGTTTCCAAGAACTCAATAGGAGACTCATTTTAGCACCTGTTCTGACAATACCAATAGGTTCGAAGGGATTTGTCATCTGGAATGATGGTTCAGGTAATGGTTTAGGATGTGTTCTCATGCAACATGGGAAATTCATAGCCTATGCCTCACGATAACTCAAAGAATATGAGAGAAATTATCTTACTCATGATCTAGAGTTGGCAGCAGTCATTTTTGCTCTAAAGATCTAGAGACACTACCTGTATGGGGAAAAAGTGGAGATTTATACAGATCATAAAAGCCTCAAATATTTCTTCACCCAAAAGGAGCTCAATATGCGGCAACGACGTTGGCTCGAGCTGTTAAAAGATTACGACCATACCATTCAATACCATCCTCAAAAAGAAAACGTGGTAGCTGACGCGTTGAGTAGAACATCATATGCGGGTACGAGTGCGATGTTGTTAACACAAAGACCCATTTTGTATGACTTACAAAGGATGTAGATAGAGTTAAAGACTCCAAGTACCCACGTGATGATGTCAAATATACGAGTAGAACCGACATTAATCGATAAAGTTAAAGCTGCTCAAGCTACAGATCCGGAGCTGATGAGTATGAAGAAGAAAGTACAAGAAGGTTCTATTGTAGAAGCAAAAATCGACGAAGAAGGAATACTTCGAGTCAACTCCAGACTTTTTGTTCCTAACGACTCTGATTTGAAGTACAAAATCATGATGGAGGCACACAACACATCGTTTGCAATCAATCCTAGAAGTACCAAAATGTATCGTGATCTTCGACATATGTTTTGCTGGAGCAATATGAAGAGAGAGATCGCTGAGTTTATCTCAAGGTGTTTAACTTGTCAACGGGTCAAGGCGAAGCATCAAGAACCAAAAGGTCCATTGTAACCACATGAAATTCCAGAATGGAAGTGGGAGCACATCAATATGGATTTCGTTACCGGTCTTCCCAAGGTTTCTCAAGGCATATATGCAATTTGAGTCATTGTCGATAGATTAATCAAGTCTGCTCATTTCTTACCTATATGAGAAACTTATTCACTTGAACGTCTTGCTCGTATATACATAAATTAACATCTTAAATGTAAGACCCCATCTTTTTATGAATAAAAATTTAATTTCTTTAATTATTATTTTGAATAATAAGGTGTTGATTCGATATAATGTTTTAGTTATGGGTGAAATGTGCAAATTTTACAAAATAAGCAAGTGGTCATAAAATATTCGTTTTGGCCGAGGGATATTCTTTTTGTCAGGAATATCCATACGACGGCGCAATCATTGGTGGACCACATAACGGAATAACTGTCGGATATAGAAAGCGACAGAAATAACCTTTTTATAAAAATAACGGCAAAACTCTTACCGTTAAAACTGTTGAAATACCCAGTGATAAAAGTTGTAACATTCCAGAATTTTAAATGTAATATTAAATATTTATTGATTTATATAAATATTTAATGGATGTGATTATCGTTGAATAAATATTTGTTTAATTGATTAAATTTTATTTGGAGAATTATTTGTTAAATAAATAATTGATGAATTAAGGAAATTATTATAATATTGATATTTCAATTTAAATGATTAATTATTTGTATTGTGTTATGTGATTAAAGGATTTATATTAATTAATTGTGATTTGCATTAATTAAAATAAATATGAAAGCTTGATTAAATATAGTGTGACAAATAACTATATTATAAGGAGTTATTAAAATAAATTAAAAAGGGTTTAATTTAGTTTTTTAATAAACAAGGCTTAATATATTAATTCTTTAATATTTAAAGGGTTTTGCCAAACAAGCCTTATGGCTTTTGGTATTTCTAATTTTTGAATTTAAAATAATATAAATAAAATAATAAATATAATATATTTATGTTATATTCGTTTATCCTAGTAACTGATGTTACTTATTATGGGTATTAAGCCTATGGCAGTTGTGTATTATATCATTACGCATACCAGTTAATTTTCTTCTACGCATTCTAATTGCTAAAGCAGAGAGAATCGAGAGAGTTTGAGAGTGAAACCTGAGAAATTGTCTACAATTGCAGGATTGTGCAAGCTAATTTGAAGGTATTTCTTATACAACCTTAATATATATAGGTATATGTCTACATATGTGAACTACGGCAAAGTTTTTCTATGCTCTATGAATTATATTTCTTCCAAATTTTGTTATGTAATCTAGTTATGGTGATTATACATGCTATAATGATAGAGTTTATGTTTAAACAAGAGAATTGGATGCTAAATTCGTTTGATAGTAGGAAGAAAATTTGTCAGTATATGTATTCTTTGTATGGCTTAGGTAAGTACCAATTTAGATGGTCAATTCTTATGTTAAATTATAAATTGAAGCTTGTATATGATAGTTCATTGAGATACAAACATAACGTAATTTGAATGAGATGGTTTGGCCAACTAATGAATTCACAGTGATGATTTTTAGGATTAATGTCAAGAAAATTGAGTTTTTCATGAAAATAAGAATTTTAAGAAATTAAAATAGCTAGAAATGTTGATAAATTATGTTAAGTGGTGGAATATGTTAGCAATCCTGTTATGATAGTTGTATATTTATCTTACATGTTAATTTCGATGTTTAGTAGGTGAAGTTTATGTTTGTTGGGCTAAAATCGGCTATTGTTCATAGCCATCTCTGCGTCTGTCTGAGCACCGGCGCAGCTGCGCCGATCCCAAGCCTTTGTATGGTGCAGCTGCTCCATACCCTGGTTTGAGATTCTGACTTCTGCAGTTTCTGCAGATTTGGAAAAGCGTCATAACATGGTCTGAAAATTGTGTTAGCATGTTAAATGTGTAATGTTAAAGTTAACATAACATAGTGAGTTGTGGTTAGTAAGTTCAAGGTTGAAAAAATGATTAGTAAAGCGAGAACGCGTTATGAGATAACTTAATTTATACAATGAACGTTGGTGAAGTGTTGTGATGATTAACACTTGGGAATTCTGAAATGTAAAGAGTAGCATAAGACTTGTGTTAAAATAACAAGTTTAGCTAGTAATGCATTTTATATTGAAAAGTGAATATTAGTATGTCTAATAGATGTTATGGTTTTAATACTGTGTATAGGTGAACGTGAGTTTAATATTTTAGCTTACGCTCGAGCCAAGTTTTCTAACTCTACACTTTCGTTGAGTTAATTCTATTATTATATTGTATAACTTCATGCTTTTGATTGAGCAAGCTTCTTATCTTAACTATTATTGAATAAATAAATTGTTACTAAAATTCATTCGAACAAACTCTAACACTAATGTTATTGAAAATTCTTATAGATTGATTCGTTCTAACTTGTTTACAGTTAATCAAGTTTCTTAAGTTCTATTATTGTATAATGAATGTAGTTTTGAACTCTCGTCTCTATTATTGATCGAACTATTTTAATTCCTTGCATGAGTTAATACATTGTTGGGCAAGTTTTAGTTTCAGACTTTTGCTATCGCTTAAATGTATCGCTCGTGAATATCATTTTAATGTTATAAGACTCGAACCTTAGCTTATATTCTTTATTCAAGCAAAAGGTTAACCATTTTATTCATTTATTGAATGCTTATGCTCTATAGTTATTTCAAGCATGAGTTTGATATGTAGAATCAGTTCATTTATGATTCTCAAATGTTTTAAGTTATGTTGTTATTAAATAACTATTGTATTATCAAGCATTATTGATTCAACTAGTTCCCTAGTTGATGATTATTAAACTTCAATTACCCTTGAAAGCTTATCCAAACCAAACTTTCTTTAGTGCGGACTTGTACTCTAAATATCGAGATAAACAACCCTATGTTTTTAGGGTTTACGCTTAGCGTTGAAATGGTTCAAAGACAATACATTGTACGAAGGATTGATCCCCTAAGTACGTGGAGTCCTTATAGTCATATGATCATATTAAAGTTAAAGTTGAAAGATTACTTATAACTGTGGACATGGTTCATGGTCATTTGACCCTCGAAGAGTATATTTAAGAATGTTAATAGAACATATCATTCAGATTCTATTGAGCCTATGAATTGGCAAATGTTGTAATGTTAATAGAACATATCATTCAGTTCTATTGAGCCTATTATTTGGCAAATGATGTAAAGATATTTATTCTTATTTCAAGTGAGCTTTGTTTGCTCACTCTTGCATATTTATACACTTATTGCAGCTATGAATGAGAAGGTAGGTAAACCAACAACTAGCAAAGGAAAGGGAAAAATGTACAAGTGATGAAAACTTGTAATTTTGTTTTATCGTTATGATGATGGACTTTTAATAATGATGTGATGTAATAATTTAATTTTCGCACTTGAATGATTGTATTAAAGGTTAGAGAACCTGGGAGATAATGTTTTATTAATGTAATCCTGTATGGGCTGGTTTTATTATTCAATATATTATGAGTGGGTAGTTAGATATGAATGTTTTGATTACGTGAACACCAAATCTTGAGGTAATGAAGTACCAGGATTTGGGGGTGTCACAAAAGTACAGTAATATATGTGGTTGCACAGTGGCACACTGTATTGCACAGTATCTCTGATTATTAATTTTTACGTAAGAAGTCACTCAATAATTGATATAGTAAAAATTGCACAGTCTTTCATATTATTGGTGCAATAATTGCTACAATGATAATTGAATAGTATTTTGAATTATGGATTCAATAATTGTCATGACACAGTAACTCATATTATTGAAATGATATTATTAGATAGCATTATTAATAATGTCTTGAAAGTTTTGTCGAGGAAAGAGGTTAGGTTATATAATTGCGCGCCAGTAAGGAGAAATCCTTATCGGAAAGCCCCTCTTTCCTGGGAACGATCTGGTTATCAATATCGTGATTCTATAATATTAATTAGGAATAATTATTGAAAGATTGAAGAGTTGTAAATAATTGATGAATAAATAAAAATTGTTGATAAATATGATAAGTAAATATTTATTTAATTTGATATAAATGGAGGAATTTTAGCATAAGATATTTGTTGAAAGTTTGGCATATTAATTTTTCTGTGGAACCATAATTATCTTCTCTGATAAAATATTCATTAAGATATATTATTATAATATATTATAATAGTATAATTTTATAAATTATAATTGTTTAAATAGTAAAACATATGAAATAAATGAGGGAGTCCTCATTTTGAATTTGAATTCTCTTTTTCAAAAGGTGTGTACTGCATTGTTTTCAAAAAATAATGTGCGTATAGATTTTGTCAGAAGTGGTGTGCTACCACTTTACTTTAAATAGGCTGCTTAGTTAAACAATGAAAATTCTCTCTATAATATTGAGCGTATTTTTTGTGAGTATAAGGATATTTTGAGTGTTGATAGCAATGCAAGATTTCCTCAACATAATCTCCGTTATTCCAGTTAGAACTACTTTCCTACTAAGGTAAAGGATATTATTTTTTTTCATAAAAAATGTTATTTTCTTTCAATACTCGTAAATGATATTATTTTCTTCCATATTCGTAAGTGATATCATTTTCTTTCATACTCCATATCATGTAAGTGATATTATTTCATCTCATATTCCTAAATTTAAACTTACTACGGTAAGTATTGCTTCTATAATTCCTGAAATGATTAAAAATTTCTTAAGGATTGCGCTTCATCTAATATCATTTCACTGGAATATTGGTCTGAAATTTTGTATTAAATTTTGAAATTTTTTCATGTCTGGGTACTATTCATACAGTACTATTCACGGGCACTATTCATACGGTACTATTAATGAGTATTGTTCACAACAGAATTTAATTTCTTTTCTTTGTCCAAGTTATCTTTTATGAATCTTATTCTTGAAATTGAATCCATGTTATAGTCTCACTTGATTCATTCTTATTGTCATTATCATAATTCTCAAACTTAAATTAAGTTAAAAGTTATCTTTGGCCCGTAGTGCAAAGATGAACTATTGATTGATGAATATCTTTGGCCCTTAGTGCAAAAATAAATTGTTGATTGATATCTTTGGCCCGTAGTGCAAAGATAGACAGGTGTTTGGCGTGATCATGACCACTGGTGATACAAATGATTATCTTTGGCCCATAGTGCATAGATAATTCATTGATTAGAAATAATTATTGATTTATGTAACATGGATAAAATATTGATGATGGACTTTTAAATCATGGAAGATAGTAGACATCATGTTCTATTTGACTCTTCTAATGGATTGTTGTTTCAGCTGTAATTGTTGATCTAAAACTTGTTGTCTATTGTATTCTATCAGATGTTTCCTTGTTGAGGACTAAGGATAATTTGTTCTACATTATCTTAGTCAAAATATTTTTTACTGGGCTAGTTGAGCTCACCCTTTTCTTTTTTGTTCCATTGTTCTTCTCAGGAGGTGAGAATATAGCTGGGACTAGTCTGGGTGTGGAGTGATGGTTCAGGACGGTTATTATAGCAGTCCTCACTATTTTGTAAAATAGTGTATCAATAATCGTAATGAGGATTTTATTTGAGTTTGGATATTGTCTACGAGACGATATTTGTATTAAAACTCACAACATATGTGTTGTCGTATTTTGCATGACAATTGTATAATTGAAGTTGTATTTGATTTATGTTCCATGTATTTAGCGACTCAGAATGAGTTGTGTGGACCTATTTTGGGGCGTCACATTAAATAGTCAATACTTGTCTTGTGGTGACATAATAAACTCATATTAAATATTTAATACTCTATTAATTTTATCATACTAGAAGGTGACGTTCGATATTCCAAATATCTTTGAACGTTTAAAACTTAATATAAATTCTTTGAGGGGTTTGTTATTAATTGTTTCATCTTCTTTAAAGCGCATGCACACACACACACACACACACATACACACACACACACACACACACACACACATATATATATATATATATATATATATATATATATATATATATATATATATAAATTTATACATATTATTAAACATGCAAAGCATGTTTGCATAATATATATATATATATATATATATAATACTAGCATGCAAATATAGAATACTATATTCTACCCGGATTGATTATGAACTTTTATTCTAGTTTGGTTCACTAGAGTCACCAAGTGAACCAAAAGGTCAAACTCTAGTGTGCAAGAATTAATATTTAAATATAACTATTATATTTAAATTCGGGTTGCATTACAAACGGGTCTTCAAGCGATCCTTGCTCCTTGATCTTCTGTTCTTCAAGAAATTCTAACTAATCCTATTACATAAATTATTTAATTTAAATAGAAACATTGATCTGCAGTCAAGGGAAAGTACATAGGAGAGAGATAAAATTTACATCAAGAAGAAAAACAGAAAAAATGAGGTACGCAAACCCCATTTAATAAAACTCATTCATTCAAGCATCCATCCAAAATCAAATCTAATCACATTGGTCAATACTTCATAATCAATCTAATTTATTATCATACATATCACCATATGTATTAATAAATTAAATAAAAATCTTATGAATAATAAACATTTAATGTATATATTGATATCGATTTAATGGGTAAATTTAATTAGCATCAATTTTAATTTGATTTACAATAAACTCATTTATTTAATTAATATGAAATTATATTCTAAATACAAAATATACAACTTTATTTTAATTTAGAATTTTTGGAAAAACATTAAATCCAATTTTTAATTTAAATAAACCTTTTATTTTAATTAGAAATTAGATTTTATAAATAAAAACATTTCTTATTCTTTTTTCAGGTACTGCACCTGTAGCGCCCCAAATGAAACGAGGTTTGGGCAATCGCGTTGCTAGATCATCCGTTTTCATAAACTTACCTTGGCCGCAAATTTCAAGTTTATACTATGAATCGGCACTACTACGCCTACGCCAACCGCTTTTGAAAACCTACGTACATTACTAAGTAAAAAAGCGTTAAATGACGATTTCATAAAATGTTTTCTAGTTCGCGAATTCAGCAGTTTTTCTCCAAAAACTCAATTATATGCTATCAATTAAGCCGAGAAAATTTGTACAAAACACATATCAATCATATATCAAATCTAAACAATCAATAACATCATAAAGGTTTGGCTCTGATACCATTGTTAGGTTTTGTGAAAATCAAAGACGCAATCAAATTGTATAAAATAGCGAAAACATGACAAAATCAGATTTTAAAATTTTCACAAATCAATAACCCGGATCATCCTTTATGCATGTTACTAATTAGAACGAAGAATAAGAAGTTATAGAATCATACCCTTATAGATACGAACTTCTACAGGTATGAGTTCAACTCTTACTTCTCCGCGATCTCCTTGAATCTCTGGGTTGATTTCTTTCCTTTGATCAACGTTAGCCACCCAATTGTTTGGCCTCTAGAGGTGATCCACCAAGGAAGAAGTTATTCAAGAAGGAGGGTGATTGGCTAAACCCTAGTTTTCTATCTCTGTAGAAAAGCCTACTCTCCAACAATTGGAATACCGTATTATGATATCTGATATAAGACTTCTCTTATAAAGATATCAGTTAACCCTTCTAATTAAAATAGGGTTTTATTTAATTAATTAAACTCCTTTAATTAATTAAGTTTCCTAATCTTATTAGGGATAATTAATTAAACTCTTTTAATTAATTTGCCTCCTAATCTTATTAGGAATAAATGAGAGTACTTATATTAAATTAATTCCCAAACTTCTTGAGAAATTAAAATAATAATAATTGTAATAATATTAATAAGACTCCTTTTATTAATTTATATTTAATATTTTTAAAATATTAAATAATAAATATTAAGACATTTAATTTATTCTATCACCATAGACTAAATTAAATATACTTAACATATTATTATGATTATGCCATTAACTTCTTAAATAATTATTCTTCCTTTTATGGTGTGACCCTTTAGGTTCTCCATATTAAATCGACTGTGAATAAATCAATTAGAATAATTCTAATCTCATTTAAATAAATAAATTAAACTATTAATTTATTTAATAAATAATATTTATTCTACAATAAGGATAAACATCCTTAGCGATCAACGACTTTCCAGATAATATAGATTTCAACATTAATCATAAAAGAACCTTTGAGTAAATAGTTACCGTACAATTCAATCCTTCCACCATACAATGTCCCAATTAAAAATAAGACATGAAATTACTGTCAAGTGTTATTTTATTTAATTATATATATTTTGATTCCCAAATGCACAACTTCGAATGAATACAAATTAGAAACATCTTTCTAATTTCATTCCACCTTGGCCAAAATATTTCTGGGTTGTCATTTATCGAATCACATAGGACATATCTCTTCTTTTACTATAAGTGGTAGATTCTTTATTGATCATTCATTATCTCCATATATAACTTATTACACCCAAGCATACCCTTTGATATACCCTAAGGGTCTTAAAGAATAAGTCAAAGTGTAATTCATTATACACAAGATACTATGATGGTCTCAAGTTTAAGGATTACTTGTACTACTATCACTACAGGAATTTCTATTGACAGACAAGTAAAACTCAATTAGGTATTCCTTAGTGAGCCACGTTCAGTGAACTTATTCTCAAATAAGCACCTAAATACTTTCTTTACTGTCTCCACACAAATAATCATGAGATCAACCATTCTCATCCAATGAGCAAGTAACATATGTACCAATCTATCCGGATTTACTAATCCCCTTTTTAGTAATTCATTTATTGGGAACATTTTAGTTTTTAAGTTATCTAAGAATTTAGATCTCATTAGCATGATCTCATCATATTCTAAAAGCATTGCTTAAAATTATAGATTTATCACATATTATTAAAATAGCACCATGTAGATAAATTAAATGCCTTTAGTAAATAAATAATTTTATTAATAAATAAATAAGATTGTTTACAAAGTATATGTTTTATCGTCATACATGATTGGCTTGTATGCATACTACTTTCAAGCAGCCTTGGATATTTTTTCCTAGGACAAGGATCCTCTGACCTTGATTCGGTCACATATCCAGGATCCACTAACCCCAATTCAGTTTCTAAGATCAGGATCCACCGACCCTTCTTCATGTTATAGAGGACTATTGAGGTGTTAAGATGACTTGAATATTCTTCATCTTCTGGTACTTAGCAGCATTTTTGATCATCTTCTTGATGTTTGCTGAACTCTGTTGTTGAAGCTTGATTCCTTCTGATTGTCAGCAGCTCTTCATGATCAATTTTGATGTACTGCTAAGCTATTTAATTAAGCTCTTCATCTTTTGTGTTTAGCAGCTTTGAACAATCCCAGAATCGTAGACTTGTGTTCCACATTTTTGACTTGTCAATTCTAAGTGTTGAATCATATAGTGGAGCTTTGAGATTAGCCTTCTGATTGTCCGCTATTACGTCATCAATATTAACTGTATGGCTTCTTCATATTTGAATCTTTAGTTCTGTCATGTCCTCCACTTCATTGGCTTTACGGCTCTGGCTTATTTTCTCTTGAGCTTCCTAGCTCTTTTTGGTCTTTGGCTCTGCGGCTCTGACCTTGATAAATACTCATCAGCCTTTTGTTATTTGATGAGGTATTGCCAAGATTATCTCTTTAATATCCCTTTCTCTTTGGCTTGGCAGCTTTGAACATTTCTCTGTTCGTAGAGTTTTCCTTTTTCTATGTTCTCTCTTGTTTAGCTCTATGTTCATCTCAGATGATGATTCTTCTTCTGTATTGATGTTCAATGCTCATCATTATCATCTTCATTTGAATGATGTTTTCTTTTATACTTCTCTGAAATCCTCCCATTAAGAAGTATCCATTGAAGCATTTAATGCATAGATACTTTGATATTTCTAATGTTTACTTTCTAAAACTCTATGTCAATGTACTTTCTGACTTAGAACTTATCACATCAGTCAGTATCTTTTATGGCTTTTTTAGACAGCTTTCTTTCGGCTAACTAGCCATTGGATATATCTTTGTTTTCTTCCAAGGATATCTTTTGATGCCTTGAGATCATTATCTTGAAACGTTCCATTTACCAGTCTTATTGTCAGACCTGTCATGGGCTCTATGATCTATTGTTGTTGCAAGAATTATAGGATTAAGCCTTACGATTAGTTTAACATTTTATGTTCTTGTACTCTTCTTATTGATGATAATATAGTGATGTATGTTGTAGTCTTTTGTTCTGCAACCTTACTACTTTCATTCAATGTCCGCTTGGAGTATTCCACAACTAGTATTTAATGAGCCATCTTTACTCTGTTATTCATTGATCCATTTAGCAGACTTTTTGATTTTTCCAGATGTTGTTTAACAGCTTCTTTGACTTCTTGAGCATCTCTGTGTTAGTCTTATGGCTTTGAGATCATTTGTTCACTTCACGAACTGATTCTCTGTCTATGAGATGGAGTGAACTCTGCGATCCTCTGAAGCTGTGCGAATATGGTTATTTCTGTGAAGTATCTTCATATTGTGAACTGGCAGAATGATTTTACGATCGAAATCCTATCATTTATACATCAAATTAATTCCCATAAGATCAACCTAACATTATTTGATCTTTCTAATTTAAGCTCTTGTACATCAATTCTTTTAAAGGATTTTACAAAACTAACTTGTACAAATATTCATTAAGCACATTCCTCTTTTAAGCACATATAGATTTACTCTACGATCAATGCTCTGCCTTGCAAAGTAATCTTTTTACAATGACCATATCTATTACATATGCAGACAGGATAAAGATCAACCTTACAAGTTTGATCATACTATTCTAAGTCCTTGTACATAGATACATCAGATAAGGACTGTACAAAACTTATTCATACAAATATACTTTATAAGCTTCAATATTAAGTCACATACATGCTTCATCATCAAATCATATATATATATATATATATATATATATATATATATATATAGGAGGGTTTAATCAAACTCCCCCTTAATTAAACAATCTTTTAATCTGTTATTAGATTCCCAAGAACTATGATTCGAGCAATTTCAAGAATAAAATTGAAAAAATAAAAAGAAAAAGAAAAAAGTTGAAAAAGAAAAAGAATATAAATAACTGTTTTAATGTCAATTGTGACGCCCCCAAAATAGGTATACATCACCCATCTTGAGTCGCCAAATACATGGTACAAAATTCAAATATAACTTAATAATACAACTGTCGTGTAAAATATAACAAAACATAAACTGAGAGTTTTAAATACGAATATTGTCTTCTAGACAGTATTCAACTCAAATGGAGTCCTCAATACATTTATTATCACACTATTTCAAAGAATAGTGAGGACTACTAATGCAACCATCTGGACCGTGAATCCATTCCCCGACTAGTCCCAAATTATATTCTTATTTCACAAGAGAACGAAGAAAAAGAAAGAGTGAGCTCAACTAGCCCGAAGAAATATTATGACTAAGATAATTCAGAATAAATTATCTTTAGCCTTCAACAGTATAACAACTGATAAAATATAATAGACAACAAGTTTTAGATCAACAACTACAGCGGAATAAGCAATCCATTAGAAGAGTCAAGTAGAGCATAAAACCTACTTTCTTTTATGATTTAAAAGATTTATCATCAATTTTATCGTTGAGACTCAGCTTAATAAATAATCCACATCATCGAATCATCCCTGCACTACGGGCCAAGGATATTCTTTAGTATCACGAGCACGAATTATCCATGCACTACGGGCCAAAGATAATCGTGTTTTCATCAACGATTATGATCATGCCATAAAATAATTCATCTTTGCACCCTTAGCCGAAGAGAATCCATGGCCATAATCATACCAAAAATTATCCATCAATGCACTACGGGCCAATGAGGACTTTTACCACATCATTTGTAACATTACGGTCATGATTATACCGAATAATCCTCGGTCATACTCATACCAAGTCCATCTATGCACTACAGCCACGGATGACTTTCAATGTAATATAAACATGAGGATGATGACAATGATATCGTAATTCAATAAAACAAGTTCAAGGATAAATTTTTAAAGATTTATAATTTAATTTATCCATAAATCAATAACGTCCAAATTGTCAACATGATACTGCTTTGTGGAGTAAAATTCAAGAATAATATTGTATCAAAAATGATTTGGACCGAAAAATAATCAATTTTTGTCATGAATAGTACCCGGGTGAATAGTAGCTTCGGGAATAGTAATCCCGTGAATAGTACCCCAGCATAAAAAAGTTAAAACTTATCAAGAATGCTCATAATAATATTTCCATGAAAAGATACTGGATGAAGCGCAAATATCAAGGATATTCTACTAATTTCATGGAGTATAGAAGCCAAAATTTTAACAAAACAAGTATAGAATGAAGATCAAAACATGGATACAATCAATGATAGTAACCATAATAGACATCTGGGATGAAAAGGAGAACATTTCATTTTTTGGTGAATAGTGTCGTATTCGTGAATAGTGCCGTATACATGAATAGTAACCTTGACACAAAAAGGTAGAAAATCCACAATAAAACTCATATCAATAATTTGGCATAATGATATTGAATAAAATAATATCATTTATAAAGAAAATAACATCCCTTACCTCAAAATAACAGTAGGTCTGATCGGAATATCGGATGTAAAGCCGAAGGAAACTTGCACTGAATAGCAACTCTCAAAGTATCTAAATACTCACAAAAATACGCTCGATAATATAGAGAGAAAGAAAACTTGTTTCTGGTGTGATTTCCAATTCTAACTTAAGCGCCTATTTATAGGAAAATACTAGAACGTCATAGGAGACTAAATAATAAAATCATATTATTATTTTCTACGTATGCCACAAGCCACCTACCAGCCCTCCACATTTGAAATTTAATTCAGCACATTTTATCAACAAAGGACAAAAGTGGGTGTGACGCCCCCAAAACAGGTATACATCACCCATCTTGAGTCGCCAAAATAATGGTACAAAATACAAATAAAACTTAATTATACAACCGTCGTGTAACATACGACAAAACATATGCTATGAGTTTTAATACAAATATTGTCATCTAGACAATATCCACACTCAAAGGAGTCCTCATTACATTTATTATCACATTATTTTATAGAATGGTGAGGACTACTAATACTTCATCTCGGACCATCACTCCGCCTGTTGCTAGACTAGTCCCTTGCCACGTTCTCATTTCTGAAGAGAACAAAGGAAAGAAAGGTGAGCTCAACTAGCCCGATAAGAAATATTATGACTAAGATAATACGAAATAAATTATCCTTAGCCTTCAACAGTATAACAACTGATAGAATATAATAGACAACAAGTTTTAGATCAACAACTGCAGCGGAATAAGAAATCCATTAGAAGAGTCAAGTAGAGCATAAAATCTACTATCTTCTATGATTTAAAAGGTTTTTCATCACTTTTATCATTTGAGACTCGACAAATAAATAATCCACATCATTGAATCATCCGTGCACTACAGGCCAAGGATATTCTTTAGTATCACGACCACGAATTATCCATGCACTACGGGCCAAAGATAATCGTGTTTTCATCAACGGTCATGATCATGTCATAAAACAATTCATCTTTGCACCCTTGGCCGAAGAGAATCCATAGCCATAATCATACCAAAAAAATTGTCCATCAATGCACTACGGGCCAATGAGGACTTTTTTACCACATCATTTATAACATTACGATCATGATTATACCGAATAATCCCTGGTCATAATCATACCAAGTCCATCTATGCACTACGGCCAAAGATGACTTTCAACATAATATAAGCATAATGATGATGACAATGATATAAGAATTTAATTAAACAAGTTCAAGAATTAATTTATTCAGAATTCAATAACGCCCAAATTGTCAACATGATATTGCTTTGTAGAGTAAAATTCAAGAATGCTCAGAAGAATATTTTCATGAAAAGATACTGGATGAAGCACAAATATCAAGGATATTCCACTAATTTCATGGAGTATAGAAGTCCAAGCTTTAACCAACTGAGTATAAGAGAATATATGAATCTGCAAATGGATTTTCACCCGCCATGCGGTAATCCACATAGACAGATCATTTCCATAATTTAATAAGGAATGAATACAAAGGATCATTCACCATGCATGTGGTAATCCACATAGACAGGTTATTCCAACAGAATAATAAAGAATAGAATAACAGAAGGATTCACCATGCGTGCGATAGACTTCACAGACAGGTTATTCCCAACAAAATAATAAATAATGGAACCAGTCATACGTAAATGCATGTATGTGATATTTCACGATGAATAATAAATAATGGAACCCGTCCAAATAGAAACGCACGCATACATATATTCCGGCGAATAATAAATAATGGAACCCGGGTTCAGTAAAAACTCACGCATCGGGATATTCCAAATGCGGAATAATAAAGAAATGAATATTAGAAGAATTTCACCATGTATGTGGTATTGGATAAACAAAGTTATTCCAACATAATAATAAAGAATGGAATAATGAAGAAGAATTTCACCATGTATGCGGTACTTCGCATATACAGGTTATTCTAACAGAATAATAACGAATGGAATAACAAAAGCTCTCTTCATGAATACGAAAGAAATAATACCCCTTACCTTAGAAAAAACTGGATACTGGAATAGTGAGGTAGTAGACTTCTCTTCTTCTTTCTCTCTATAATTTCTCTCGATAATAATTTCTCTATAGCTTTAGTGAATTGGTGAGAAATGAAAGAAGAATGAGCTTCTATTTATAGAAAAATATAGTTTTGATAATTGCACATTTTGGGGCTCAGAATATTACAGTATAATACCATCCTCTTTTCCTTCATTTTTAATTTAGTCCTGCAAGTATTATCAATCTTGCACCAACTCCACTAATAGTAAATCATGTGAATCAATAGTAAAATCATGTGACTCAATAGTAAATCATGTGACTCAATAGTTCTAAACATGTGAAAAAATTAATTATAGTATAGTACCTCCATCTATACCTCCATTTTTAACTTAGTCATGCAAGTATTATCAAACTTGCACCATCTCCCCTAATAGTACCAGAATATGATTCAATAGTACACACATGTGAACAAATAGTTATATAAGCATGTGAATTAGTAGCAATTAATTTCTCATTTACCCGAATAATTACCCGGTTGGTCAATATAACTTCCAGGCATCAATTACTATCGAAATAAATGTCGATTTCCACTAACACCAATAATCCCAATACAATGAAAATATTTTTCTCAACAATTTCATTTTTGAAATTTCGAAGTTTGACTTTTTCTGAAAAAGTTAACTGTTGACTTTTTGACCAAAAAGTCAACCTCGGAAAATTTTGTGTTTATAGTCTATTCTTACTAATTTCATCACTCCGGGCTCAAATATATCACGCATCAGCGTCTCCAAATTCAACTTGAACTCAAATTGATTTTTAATAACATTTATTCACTATTATTATAACTTCATGATATTAACAACCCGATTCGTTTCCGGAAAGATGGAGCTTTCGATAAAGATTTCTCCTTATTGGCCGCAATTAGGTAACCAAACCTCTCCTCGATGAACTTCTAGACATTGTTAATTATGCAAATAATAATATGAATAATCAGATCGTCCTCAATTATTGATTTAATAATTTATAAAATATCAACAATAATTGAATCAAACCGAGTGACTTCTCACGTAAGCATTAATAATCAATACTGTAATTTCTTATGCAACCAATGCCGTATTTTACCACCTATTATTTTATGACAACTTGTTTACTTTAAAAAAAAAATTCAAATATCACCCTTAACTTTAACCTTTTATCAATTTAACCATTTACCAAAATAGAAAAATTGAATACTTTTATTTCATAAAATTTGGGGTCTCATAGCGGGTCCCACCCAATTTTAATAAAAATCATTTTATTTTCTGAAACTTCAGTAATTCATAATAAATAGCCCTTTTATCAGAAAAATACGAATTTTATGTCCATTCCATACGAAATTGAATTCTCTACAACTTTGTAGCTTTAAGTATTTCCAAATTTCAAACAAAAAATATCCGAAATCCACAAACGAACAATTTTTAACACCTCTTAAAATTCATAACAAAGCATACGTTAATTTTTAATGGTTCAAAATTTGTGGACATATACTCAACTTATATGTGTATAACATATTCAAAAATCACAACGATCCAACGGTCGGATTAAAATTATAACTCACGTCATAGAATTTTAAGAATACCGATTTGATTTTTCAATACCTCCAATCCGACAAAATACTGATAAAACACCTCAACATTAATTCCTTTATTTATAACCTCATAAAAAATATATATTTCCTTATCATATAAATCAATAAATAATTATTCACAAATAGTATTGCAGAATCACAATAATGACAACCAGGCCGTTCCCAGGAAAGAGGGGGCTTTCTGATAAGGATTTCTCCTTACTGGCGCGTAATTAGGTAACTAAACCTCTCCTTGACAGAACTTTCTAGACATTGCCAATAATTCTATCTAATAATATTATTCAAATAATATGAATTGTTGATTTGATAATGGGAAATACTGTGAAATGACAATTATTGAAACAACAATAATATAAAATATCAACACAACAATTATTGAATCAATAAAATAAAATATTGAACAGTAATTACTGTAACAATTATTGAGTAAAACTGAGTGACTTCTCACGTACGCACCAATAATCAATACCGTGTGCTACTATACAACCACGCATATTATTGTACTTTTACTACCGGGTAGTTCAACAGTTAACGGTAAAACTTCCGTCGTTATTTTCATAAAAAGATATTTCTGTTGTGGGGTCCACTAATGATTGTGCCATTGTACGGATATTCCCCGATAAAAAGAATATTCCTCGACCAATCGAATATTTTATAACCACTTGCTTACTTTTTAAAATTTATAAATATTACTCACAACTATAACATTATCTCAAATCCACACCATAATACTCAAAAAAATAATTCGAGAAAATTAAATCTTTATTCATAAAATTTGGGGTCTCACAATCTTCCCTCATTATGAAATTTTGCCCTCAAAATTTACATACGTACCTGGTATACCAAACAGATGAGGATACCTCGCCAGATTCTAACTCTTGAGGTATAAACTTTGAGCGTAAAATATGTTTCTTCATATCCAAGATTTTAACAGGTACTTCTTCATACGTTAAATCTTCTGTTATCTCGTCCGGTTCTAATTCAATAATGTGGCTTGGGTCATCCACATATTTACGTAACATCGATACGAAAAAAAATATTATGAACACGCGACATACTTGGCGTTAAAGCGAGTCTATAGGCCACAGTTCCTACTCGATCGAGGATTTCAAATAGAACAATTAAATTAAAGGTTGAGATTTCCTCTCTTCGTCAATTCTTGCTTCTAGAATAACGCCCTCTTGAACCTTCTTCTTCACATTCATCACCTCTGAGTCTGTAGCCTAAGCGGCTTTAACTTTATCGATTAAACTTGGTTCTAATCGTATATTTAACATTATCACGTAGGTCTCTTGAGTAAGTCGCACGAAGTGGGTCTTTCTGTTAACAACGTCGCACTCGTAACTGCATACGATCTTCTACTCAACGCGTCAGCTACCATATTCGTACTTCTACGATGATATTGAATGGTATGTGTACGACCCCAAATTATTAATAAATGAAATTTAATTCCTCTATTTATGATTTTGAAATAGTAAGGGTTGATTTGATTAATGTGGTTAGTTATGGGTAAAATGCTTAAATATTTTAAATAAGCAAGTGGTTATATAATATTCATTTTATCGGAGAATATTCGTTTTGGTCGGAATATTCTTATTGTGGGGAATATTAAATGCTTACTACAGCGACCTTGTGTGGGCCCCATAACGAAAGCGATTGGATGAAGAAAACGACAAAAATAAGTTGTTTATAAATAACGTTGTTATTCTTATCAAGAACTATTGGAATACCCGGTGGTTAAAAGCCGCATGTCTGGCGTTGTTGCAGACTAAAGACACTGCAGTATTGCACTAATTATTGATTCTTACGTAAGAAGGTACTACTCAATAATTGTTACAGTAATTACTGTTCAATATTTTATTTTATTAATTCAATAATTGCGACATTGATATTTTATATTATTGTTGTTTTAATAATTGTCACTACATAGTATTTTCCATTATCAAATCAATAATTCATATTATTTGAATAATATTATTAGATAGCATTATTGGCAATGTCTAGAAAGTTCTGTCTAAGGAGAGGTTTGGTTACCTAATTGCGTGCCAGTAAGGAGAAATCCTTATTGGAAAGCCCCATCTTTCCTGGGAACGGCCTGGTTGCCAGTATTGTGATTCTGTAATATTATTTGTGAATAATTAATTATTGATTTATATGATAAGGAAAATATTCATTTTATGTGGATATAGATGAATTTTTTTTTTAAAGTGACAATTGTTGAAAATTGATATTTTATCTTTTCTGATAAAATAATTTATTTGAATTTATTATTATATTATAATAATATAATAATGGTGATATTTTTACATGAATGAGGGATGTATGAGTAAATGAGGAGGAAGAATATTTTGTTACTAAAAATATTTAAAACATGTTAAACATGTTTGTGCGCCCGTTTCTTGACTGAAATTTGATTATAGCTTGTAAAATCACTCGTTTGTGGATTTCGGTCAACTTCTGTTTGGAATTTGGAAAAAATTTCTTCTGCAAAGTTGTAGAGAATTGAATTTCCTATAAAAGGACATAAAAATCAATTTTTTTTGATAAAATGGCTATTTATTATGAATTATTGAAGTTCAGGAATAATTGGTTTTTGAAGTTTTAATTATTTTTTTTAATAAAAACATTATTATTATGTTTTGGGGGGGGGCATTGGTTGTTGAAATGGCTGAATTCAGTTATTCAAAGGTTGACATAGAAAATTTAATTTATATATTAATATTTTATTAAATTTTCTGCTTTGTTGTTCTAAGTAATTTCCTATAAATATGGTGCTTAGGTTAGAATTGAAAATCACACCAGAATCTGAAGTTTTCTCTCTCTACAATATCGAGTGTATTTTTGTGAGTATTTTGATACTTTGAGTGTGGCTATACGGTGCAAGTTTCTTTCAGCATTATATCCGATATTCAGTCAGAAGTACTGTCTTTGCAAGGTAAGGGATGTTGTTTTCTTCTTAAATGATATTATTTTCTTCAATATCATTATGCCGAAATATTAATCCGAACTTTTTAGCAAATTTGGAACTTTTGTGTCAGGTTACTTATTCACGTATCTGACCTTTATTCAATTTAAAAATGAAATTTTTTTCTTTTTATCCAATATGTTTATTATGGTTACTATCTTTGATTGTATCCATGTTTTGATCTTTATTTTTTGAATTCTGCTTCAAAAATTGGTTATTATGGAGTATTATTGAACTTGGATAAAACTGTAATACGAATCCCTAATATTTGTTCTTTTGCTTCACTGGATTCATTTTTTTAAAAATATTTTTTATCATCCTCAGTCCTAAATGATAATATTACTGAATATCTTTAGCCTGTAGTGCAAAGATGAATGATTTCTGATGAATATCTTTGGCCCGTAGTGCAAAGATGAACAGGTGTTTAGATGAACATGACCAACTGATGAATATCTTTGGCCTGTAGTGCAAAGATGAATATTTGATTCCAGATATATGTTGATTGATGTTACAGGGATAAAATATTTACGATGGACTTTTAAATTCATATATAGAAGATAGTAGATTTTATTCTCTATTTAACTCTTCTAATGAATTATTATTTCCGCTGCGAATATTGATTTAAAACTTGTTGTCTATTGTATTCTATTAGATTTTTCCCTGTTGAAGACTAACGATAATTTGTTCTATATTATCTTAGTCATAATATTCTTTACTGGGCTAGTTGAGCTCACCCTTTTCCTTTTTGTTCCATTTTTCTTCTCAGGAGGCGAGAATGTAGCGAGTACTAGTCGGGGTATGGAATGATGGTTCTAGAAGTGGTTTTAGTAATCCTCACCATTTTTGTAAAATAATGTATCAATAATTGTAATGAGGACTTATCTAGGTGTGGATATTGTCTAGAAGACAATATTTGTATTTAAACTCACAGTTCAAGTGTTGTCGTATTTTGCACGACAATTGTATTAATAAAGTTGTAGTTGTTTCTGTACCATGTATTTGATAACTAAGAATGGGTGATGCATACCTATTCTGGGTCATCACAGTTGGTATCAGAGTTTAGGGATATGATCTCTGGCGGAGATCGGGGAATAGAACTAGGAGAGGAGAGACGAGTAAATCCTTCGCTAGTGTGTCCTACCTAAGCTTATTTGTTGGTCGGTCATAATATAGGGGTATTATGTGATTTGTTAATTTGTTTAATTAACCCTTGTTTTATGGCAGTATTTAAGAATGGCAACTGAGAATGTTAACAATGGAGTAAATGAGACCGTGGAGACGCCTGTACTCACCAACGAGGAGAACGTACAACAGGGTTGACAATGTTCCTCCCACAACAACACCAATCGAGCGAGATGATGAACGATGGGATGTTTAGAAGCTTTTTGCGCTTCATGCAAAAATCGATTTAGAGGAGGCTTGTGTTCAAAATACAGGAGGAAATGATAGCAATTCACGGTTTGTCACAGCCAAACAATTCAAGGAATTGGGACCACCAGAATTCTGGGGAAAGCCAGATCCGATTAAGGCTGAGATGTGGGTCAAACAAATTACCAAGATATTCGATGTCTTGGGATGCACAGAGGAACAAAAGGTTCCATTCGCCACCTTTATGTTCCGTAATGAGGCAGATTACTAGTTGGAATCTGTGAAGCGTACCCATCCAGCCGCACTTAGCATGTCTTGGGAAACGTTTCAGAAACTGTTTAATAACAAGTACTTTCCTAAAAGTATTCTTCATATGAAGGAGGTAGAGTTTATTAGACTGGAGCAGAATAACATGACGGTGTCCCAGTACGAGGCGAAGTTTACAGAATTGTCTAGGTTTGAACCTCATTTGGTGGAGAATGAGGAACGTATGACGCGGATGTTTCTGAAAGGTTTGAAACCCGGCATACGTCAATATCTCATTTCACATAAATTTTCTCTCTATTCAGATGTTGTCAATAGGGCTCAATTATTAGAGCGAGATAACGAGTACGTTCAACCGAGGGACCACAACCAGGATCATATCGGTGACAGCAGTCATCAGAACAACGATAACCAGCGGAGAAAGAAAAATACGGACAAGAGCGGCAACCACTCTGGTGGTAATCATGGCCATGAGAATAGAAGAAGCGAGTCGGGAGGAGATTTTAAAAGAGAGATTCAAAGAATGACAATACGAAGACGTCGGCACCAACAACCGGTTCCAAGGGAGGAGAAATCGACCACCGGTCATATGCTATAAGTCTGAAAAAAGAAGGACATATCATTGAAACCCCTGACAGGTTTAAGGTATGTTATAATTATGGAAAGGAATGACATATCGCTCGAGATTGCAATGTAGCAAAACCAAGTCCAGCGGGGATGATGACTCAAAAGGCTGTCCCAAAAAAGTTAAAGTCAACGGTTCCTGGAAGAGCGTTTGTCGTGACTGGTCAACATGCGAGGAACCCAAACGAGGTGATCACGGGTAAGCTAATCATAAATTCATGCGAAGTTTATACCTTACTAGATCTAGGTGCTACCCATTCATTTATTTCTCCCGCCAGGCTCAACGTTTAAACTTGACTCGGAGAGATTAGAATTTGATTTATCTGTGGAGACTCACATTAGGAGAAACTTTCATCACATCCACTGTTTATAAATCTTGTTTGATCCAAGTTGGCACCATCACCTTACCTGTTGACCTTATCTCTTTAAAGATACTTGCATTTGACGTGATTTTAGGGATTGATTGGTTAACTACTCATCATACCAAAATTAAATATTTTCGTAAGGTTGTTAGTTTTCATATTCCTAACCAACCTGTTGTGCGAATTCAAGCAACTAAGCCATTAAAATCAATCACTGTGATATCAAGTCATAAAGTTATTCGTTTATTAAAAAATGGATGTCAAGCTTTCTTAGCCCATGTTATGGATTTGAATAAATACACGTCATATTTGAATAATATTCCTGTTGTTATTGACTTTCCTGACGTATTTCCTGAAGAACTTCTCGGTCTACCCCCAAAATGTGAAGTTGAATTCTTTATTGATCTTAAACCTAGTACAAAGCCCATTTCTAAAACCCCATATCGAATGGCTCCTATTGAACTTCTGGAGTTAAAGGTCCAACTACAGGAGTTGTTGGACATCGGTTTCATTCGTCCTAGTACATCTTCTTAGGGTGCTCCTGTTTTATTCGTAAAGAAGAAAGACGGGAGTATGCAACTTTGTATCGACTACCGGGAATTAAACCATTTCACTATCAAGAATAGGTATCCGCTACCTCGTATTGGTGACCTATTTGACCAGTTACAAGGAGCACAATTCTTTTTAAAAATCGATCTTCGTTCTGGATATCATCAGCTGAAGATTAGAACTGAGGATATTCCAAAGACTGCCTTTAGAACTCGGTACGGGCATTATGAATTCTTAGTCATGTCTTTTGGATTGACTAATGCTCTTGCGACTTTCATTGATATGATGAACCGAGTATTCAAGGAATATTTGGATCAGTTTGTTGTTGTCTTTATTGATGACATCCTCATATATTCCAAAAGTTGTGAAGATCATGAGCACCATTTAAAGCTGGTACTCCAAAGGCTTCGTAAAAACAAGTTATATGCCAAGTTGAAGAAATGCGAGTTCTGGCTTGAGGAAGTAGCATTCCTTGGGCACGTGGTGTCAAAACATGGAGTATCTATTGACCCAACGAAGATTGAAGCAATACAAAGTTGGGAACAACCGAAGTCGGTGATCAAAATCACGTAGCTTTCTGGGCTTAGCTGGTTATTATCGGAGATTCGTGGAAGGATTATCTCGAATCGCTACTCCATTAACTCAAATTGACTCGGAAGATATCAAATTAATTATGGAGCGAGGAATGTGAGAAGAGTTTCCAAGAGCTTAAAAGAGACTCATTTAAGACTGTTACGACAATACCATCTGGTTCGGATGGATTTGTTATCTCTGACGATGCTTCGAATAAAGCGCTAGGATGTGTTCTCATGCAACGTCAGAAAGTTATAGCCTATGCCTCACGACAACTTAAAGAATATGAGAGGAATTATCCAACTCATGATCTAGAGTTGGCAGCAGTCGTTTTCGCGCTAAAGATCTAGAGGCACTATCTATATGGAGAAAGTGGAGATATATTTAGACCATAAAAGTCTCAAATATTTCTTCACCCAAAAAGAACTCAACATGCGGCAACGACGTTGGCTCGAGCTATTGAAAGACTACGACCATACCATTCAATACCATCCTGAAAAAGCGAACGTGGTAGCCGACGCATTGAGTAAAAGATCATACGCGAGAACGAGTGCGATGTTGTCAACACAAAGGCCCATTTGGTGTGATTTACAAAAGATGAAGATAGAATTTAAGACTCCGGGGACCCATGCAATGATGTCGAATATACTTATAGAACCAACTTTAATTGAAAAAGTTAAAGTTGCACAAGCCACAGACCCGGAGCTGATGCGTATGAAGAAGAAAGTACAAGAAGGTGCTATTCCAGAAGCAAGAATCGATGAAGAAGGAATACTTCGAGTCCACTCCAGACTTTGTGTTCCTAATGATTCTGATTTGAAGTACAAGATCATGATGGAGGCACACAATACACCATTTGCAATCCATCCTGGAAGTACCAAAATGTATCGTGATCTTCGACATACATTTTGGTGGAACAATATGAAAAGAGAGATTACAAAGTTTATCTCGAGGTGTTTAACTTGTCAGCGTGTAAAGGCGGAGCATCAAGTGCCTAAGGGCCCATTGCAACCACTTGAGATTCTAAAATGGAAGTGGGAACACATTACGATGGATTTTGTTACGGGTCTTCCCATGGTTTCTCAAGGCATAAATGCTATTTGGGTTATTGTTGATAGATTAACCAAGTCTGTTCATTTCTTGCCAATACGGGAGACTTATTCCCTTGAACATCTTGCTCGTATATACGTAGATGAGATTGTGAGATTGCATGGCATGCCAGTATTCATAGTTTCGGATCGTGACCCAAGATTCACTTCAAGATTTTGGGTTAGCTTGCAAAAAGATATGGGCACGGATTTACAATTCAGTTTGGCATACCATCCTCAAACAGACGGGCAATCAGAGAGGACTATTCAAACTCTTGAAGATCTATTAAGACTCTGTGTCCTAGACTTCAAAGGCAGTTGGGATAAGTATTTATCATTGGTGAAATTCTCCTACAACAATAGTTATCAGGCAAGTATAGGTGTGGCTCCATTCGAAGCATTGTATGGACGAAAGTGTCGCTCTCCAATATGTTGGGATGAGGTGGGTGAAACAACATTGTTGGGACCTGAGTTGGTATGTATGACTACAGAAAAGATCCAAATGATTCGACAACGTATACAAACGGCACAGGATCGACAAAAGAGTTATGCAGATCTTCATCGAAAGGACATGGAATTTAGTATTGGGGATCATGTATTGTTGCGTGTTGCTCCATGGAAGGGAGTTACAAGATTTTGGAAGAGAGGAAAGCTCAATCCACGATTTATTGGTACATTTTAGATTCTTGACCGAGTAGGAAATGTGGCCTATAGACTCGCGTTACCTCCAAGTATATCTCATGTTCATAATGTTTTTCATATATCTGTGCTACGTAAATATGTGAAAGACCCAAACCACGTTATTGAGTTAGAACCGGATGAGATAGCCGAAGACTTAACGTACGAAGAAGTACCTATCAAGATCTTGGATAGAAAAGAGCATGTCCTACGCACGAAGGTCATACCACAAGTTAAAGCTTTGTGGAGAAACCATGCTATAGAGGAAATGACCTGGGAGTTGGAAATGGAAATGAAAGCGAGGTACCTTCATCTTTTCGAAACACCAGGTACGTACGTCAATTTCGAGGATGAAATTTCATAAGGAGGGGAGGTTGTAAGACCCTAACTTATTATAAATAAAATTTAATTTCCTCTATTTATTATTTTGAAATAGTAAGGGTTGATTTGATTAATGTGGTTAGTTATGGGTAAAATGCGCAAATATTTTAAATAAGCAAGTGGTTATAAAATATTTATTTCTATCGGAGAATATTCGTTTGGTCGTGGAATATTCTTACTGTCGGGGAATATTCGTACGACGGCACAGCCTTGTGTGGGCCCCATAACGAAAATCGATTGGATGAAGAAAATGACAAGTATAAGTTGTTTATAAATAATGGCGTAGTTGTTACCAGATTAATCTTTTGTTAGAATACCGTTGGTTAAAACACGATGTATGGCGTTGTTGCCGCGATGGCGCCGCGATGATTGCACCAATTATTGATTCTTACGTAAGAAGGCACTACTCAATAATTGTTACAGTAATTACTATTCCGTATTTTATTTTATTGATTCAATAATTGTTGCGTTGATATTTTATAATCTTTGTTGTTTCAATAATTGTCACTACGGTATTTTCCATTATCGAAGCAATAATTCATATTATCCGAATAATATTATTAGATAACATTATTGGCAATGTCTAAAAAGTTCTGTCTAAGGAGAGGTTTGGTCACCTAATTGCGCGTTAGTAATGAAAAATCCTTATTGGAAAGCCCACTCTTTCTTGGGAATTGTCTGGTTGTTAGTATTGTGATTCTGTAATATTATTTGTGAATAATTAATTATTGATTTATATGATGAGGAAAATATTCATTTTATGTGGATATAGATGGAGAAAATTTTTAAAGTGACAATTGTTGAAAATCGATATTTTCTCTTTCCGGGATAAAATAATATTTTATTATATTATTATAATATAATAATGATGATATTTTTACAATGAATGTGGGATATATGAGTATATGAGGAGGAAGAGTATTTTTATTGCATTAAATGATTAACACATGTTTTGTGTGTCGGTTGACCCCATTTCTTGACTGAAATTTGATTATAGCCTGTAAAATCATCCGTATGTGAATTTCGGTCAATTTCTGTTTGTAATTTGGAAAAACTTTCTTCTGCAAAGTTGTAGAGAATGAAATTTCCTATGGAAAGGACATAAGGTTTGAATTTTTCTGATAAAAGTGCTATTTATTATGAATTATTGAAGTTCCGTAGTTCCGAAATAATTGATTTTTGGAAGTTTTAATTATTTTTATTAATAAAAACATTTTTTACATTTTGTGGGCTTTATTAACATGTGCTAGGGGCTGAATTCAGTTGGCAAAAGTGTGCGTAGGAATTTGGTTAATAAATATTATTAATTTATTAAATTTTCTACTTTGGTGTTCTAAGCAATTTCCTATAAATAGGGTGCTTAGGTTAGAATTGAAAATCACACCAGAAACTAAAGTTTTCTCCATCTTTCTCTCTCGATATATTGAGCGTATTCTTGTGAGTATTTTGATACTTTGAGTGTTGTTATACGGTGCAAGTTCCCTTCAGCACTATATTCAGTATTCCAGCCAGAAGTACTATTCTTCCGAGGAAAGGAATGTTAGTTTCTTCATAAATGATATTATTTCTTTCAATATCATTATGCCGAAATATTGGTCTGAATTTTTTATCAAATTTGGAACTTTTTGTGTCGGGGTTACTATTCACGTATACGACACTATTCACGTATACGACACTATTCACAAATACAGCACTATTCACAAAAAAATTAAATTTTTGTTTTTCGTCCAAAATATCTATTATAGATACTAGCTTTGATTGTATCCATGTTTTGATCATTCTTGAATTTTACTCCACTATGATTATTTATGAGGTATTTTTGGACATGGAATAGCTGAAATACGAATCCTTAATATTTATTCTTTAAAATATTTTTCATCATCCTCAGTCCTAAATGATGATATTCTTTGAATATCTTTGGCACCAGTGCAGAGAAAATGAATAATTCGATGAATATCTTTGGCCCGTAGTGCAAAGATGAACAGGTGTTTAGATGAACATGACCAACTGATGAATATCTTTGGCCTGTAGTGCAAAGATGCATATTTGATTCCAGATATATATTTATTGATGTTACAGGGATAAAATATCGACAATAAACTTTTAAATTCATATATAGAAGATAGTAGATTTCATTCTCTACTTAACTCTTCTAATGAATTATTATTTCCGCTGTGAATATTGATCTAAAACTTGTTGTCTATTGTATTTTATCAAATTTTTCCCTGTTGAAGACTAACGATAATTTGTTCTATATTATCTTAGTCATAATATTCTTTACTGGGCTAGTTGAGCTCACCCTTTTCCTTTTTGTTCCATTTTTCTTCTCAGGAGGCGAGAATGTAGCGAGTACTAGTCGGGGTATGGAATGAAGGTTCTAGAAAGTTGTTTTAGTAGTCCTCACCATTTTTGTAAAATAATGTATCAATAATTATAATGAGGACTTATTTGAGTATGAATATTGTCTAGATGGCAATATTTGTATTTAAACTCACAGTTTTTATGTTGTATCAATAAAGTTGTAGTTGTTTCTGTACCATGTATTTTGACGACTCAGAATGGGTGTTGTATACCTATTTTGGGGGTGTCACAGATTCTGATTTGAAGTACAAGATCATGATGGAGACACACAATACACCATTTGTAATCCATCCTGAAAGTACCAAAATGTATCGTGATCTTTGACATGTTTGTGGGCCCGTTTCTTAACTGAAATTTGATTATAGCTTGTAAAATCACCCGTTTGTGGATTTCGGTCAACTTCTGTTTGGAATTTGAAAAAACTTTCTTCTACAAAGTTGTAGAGAATTGAATTTCCTATAGAAAGACATAAGATTCGAATTTTTCTGATAAAATGACTATTTATTATGAATTATTGAAGTTCTGGAATAATTGGTTTTTGAAGTTTTAATTATTTTTTTTAATAAAAACGTTTTTGTTATGTTTTTGGAAGCCTTTGGTTGTTGAAATGGTTTGATTCAGATTATTCAAAGGTTGGCGTAGAAAATTCAATTTATATATTAATATTTTATTAAAAAATATTATGGAGTATTATTGAACTTGGATAAAACTTGGTTATTATGGAGTATTATTGAACTTGGATAAAACTGTAATACGAATTCCTAATATTTATTCTTTTGCTTCACTGGATTCATTTTCTTTAAAATATTTTTCATCATCCTCAGTCCTAAATGATAATATTACTGAATATCTTTGGCCTGTAGTGCAAAGATGAATGATTTCTGATGAATATATGTGGCCCAGAGTGCAAAGATGAACAGTGTTTAGATGAACATGACCAATCGATGAATATCTTTGGCTGTAGTGCAAAGATGAATATTTGATTCGGATATATGTTGATTGATGTTACAGGGGATAAAATATTGACGATGGACTTTTAAATTCATATATAGAAGATAGTAGATTTTATTCTCTATTTAACTCTTCTAATGAATTATTATTTCCGCTGCGAATATTGATTTAAAACTTGTTGTCTATTGTATTCTATTAGATTTTTCCCTGTTGAAGACTAACGATAATTTGTTCTATATTATCTTAGTCATAATATTCTTTACTGGGCTAGTTGAGCTCACCCTTTTCCTTTTTGTTCCATTTTTCTTCTCAGGAGGCGAGAATGTAGCGAGTACTAGTCGGGGTATGGAATGATGGTTCTAGAAGTGGTTTTAGTAGTCCTCACCATTTTTATAAAATAATGTATCAATAATTGTAATGAGGACTTATTTGGGTGTGGATATTTTCTAGAAGACAATATTTGTATTTAAACTCACAGTTCAAGTGTTGTCGTATTTTGCACGACATTTGTATTAATAAAGTTGTAGTTGTTTCTATACCATGTATTTGACAACTCAGAATGGGTGATGTATACCTATTCTGGGGGCGTCACAGTATGGTTGTAATCTTCAACAGCTCGAGCGAACGTCTTTGGCGCATGTTACGTTCATTTTGGGTGAAGAAATATTTGAGGGTTTTAGAAATGGGTTTTGTACTAGGGTCAAATTTAATCGTTGAGCGCAAGTAGGAGAAATAAAAGAATGGGTAAAACTGATATCGAATAAGGTATAAACTTTACAAGAGTTTATAATTAACTTACCCGTGATAGCTTCGTTCGGGTTCCTTGACAAACGCTCTCACTTAAACTACCGACTTTGACTTGTCTTAGACATCCTTTGGCATCACTATCCCAACTAGACTTGACTTCACTACATGACAAAATCGAGCTAGGTGACCTTCTCTTTCGTAATTGAAACACGCTTTGGGTTACTGCGTACAGTTTGGACGGATGTGTCCCTCCTGTCCGCATTTGAAACATATGACCGGTGGTCGTTCTTCTTCCTTTGAAATGGGTTCTGGTGCTGCTGTCTTTCCATCATTATTGAATCTTCTCTTCTTGAAATTTCCACTTCTATTATCTTGGCCATGATTACCACCGGCAAGTGGTTACCATTCTTTGCATGATAATTTCCCCACGATGGTTATCATTGTTCATGGTCGCTACCCCGTATGATGATTATTATCGTGTTGTTGGTCGTTGCCTTTTGGTTTGTCTTTGACTCATTATCGCACTCCATGAATCGAGCCCTATTCACAACATCTGAATATAAACAAAGTTTGTGAGAAATGAGGTATTGACGTATCTCGGGTTTCAAACCTCTTAGAAATATTTACGTCATTCGCTCCTCATTATCTACCAAATGGGATGTAAACCGACAACCCAAAGAAACTTAGCCTCGTCTTTGCATCACGATACTGGCCATATTGTTTTGCTCCAGCTTGATGAATTCCACCTCCTTCATATGATGAATACTTTTGGGAAAGTACATGTTGTTGAACAAATCTTGGAACTTCTCCCAAGACATCTTGAGTGCGTCAGTCTGGGTACGTTTTATAGATTCCCACTAATGATCTGCTTCTTCACGCAACATAAAGGTGGCGAAGAGAACCTTTTGCTCCTCTGAGCATTCCAAGACATCAAATATCTTGGTGATCTGCTTTATCCACGTCTCTGCCTTAAGTGATTCTGGTTTTCCCAAAAACTCTGGTGGTCCCAACTCCTTGAACTGTTTAGCAGTGACTGACCGTGGGTTGCCATTGTTTCTACCTGCATTATGAACATGAGTCTCTCTCGTTTGCATGAATTCTAAAAAACTCCTAAACGTACCATCGTTCGTGATTTGATCAGTGTTGTTGTTTACAGGAGAATTATTGCCTTCCTAATGCACATTATCCTGAATGTTGATCTGTGGAGACGCAATGGTCTCTTGTGCTCCATTGCTATTCTCAATATTCTCAGATGTCATTTTCAAATACTGCCACAAAACAAGGGTTAATTGATATGCCACATATTATACCTATACTCTGACCGACCAATTAAATACCAAATAAACGTAGGTAGGTCATACTAGCGAAGGAATTCCCCGTTTCTCCCCTCCTAGTTCTAGTCTCACATCTTAACTAGGGATCATATCCCTAAGCTTTGATACGAACTGTGACGCCCCAAAAATAGGTATACATCACCCATCTTGAGTCGCCAAATACATGGTACAAATTTAAATACAACTTAATAATACAATTATCGTGTAAAATACGACAAAATATAAACTGAAAGTTTTAAATACGAATATTTTCTTCTAGACAGTATTCAACTCAAATGGAGTCCTCAATACATTTATTATCACACTATTTCACATAATAGTGAGGACTACTAATGCAACCATATGGACTGTCAATTCATTCCCCGACTAGTCCTAGCTATATTCTCATTTCCTGAAGAGAACAGTGAAACAAAGGGTAAGCTCAACTAGCCTAGTAAGAAATATTATGGCTAAGATAATGCATAATAAATTATCATTAGCCTTCAACAGTATAACAACTGATAGAATATAATAGACAACAAGTTTTAGATTAACAACTGCAGCGGAATAAGCAATCCATTAGAAGAGTCAAGTAGAGCATAAAACCTACAATCTTCTATGATTTAAAAGATTTATCATCAATTTTATCGCTGAGACTCAGCTTAATAAATAATCCACATCATCGAATCATCCATGTTCTACGGGCCAAGGTTATTCTTTAGTATCACAACCACGAATTATCCATGCACTACGGGCCAAAGATAATTGTGTTTTCATCAACGGTCATGATCATGCCATAAAACAATTCATCTTTGCACCCTTGGTCGAAGAGAATCCATGGCCATAATCATACCAAAAACTGTCCATCAATGCACTACGGGCCAATGAGGACTTTTACCACATCATTTGTAACATTACAGTCATGATTATAGCGAATAATCTCTGGTCATAATCATACCAATTCCATCTATACACTACAGGCCACAGATGAATTTCAATAGAATATAAACATGAGGATGATGACAATGATATAAGAATTCAAAAAAACAAATTCAAGGATAAATTTTTAAAGATTTATAATTTAATTTATCCAAAAATCAATAACTTCCAAATTGTCAACATGATACTTCTTTGTGGAATAAATTCAAGAATAATATTGTATCAAAAATGATTTGGACCGAAAAGTAATCAATTTTTGTCATGAATAGTACCTCAGGTGAATAGTAACCGAGTGAATAGTATCCCGTAAATAGTAACTTCGGGAATAGTAACCCCGTGAATAGTACACCGGCATGAAAAAATTAAAACTTATCAAGAATTCTCATAATAATATTTCCATGAAAAGATACTGGATGAAGTGCAAATATCAAGGATATTCTACTAATTTTATGGAGTATAGAAGCCAAAATTTTAACAAAACAAGTATAGAATGAAGATCAAAACATGGACATAATCAATGATAGTAACCATAATAGACATCTGGGACGAAAAAGAGAACATTTTATTTTTTGGTGAATAGTGTCGTATACGTGAATAGTGCCGTATACGTGAATAGTAACCCCGACACAAAAAGGTAAAAATTCCACAATAAAACTCATACCAATAATTTGTCATAATGATATTAAAAAAAATAATATCATTTACGAAGAAAATAACATCCCTTAGCTCAAAATAACAGTAGTTCTGATTGGAATATCGGATGTAAAGCCGAAGGAAACTTGCACTGAATAGCAACTTTCAAATTATCTAAATACTCACAAAAATACGCTCGATAATATAAAGAGAAAGAGAACTTGTTTCTGGTGTGATTTTCAATTCTAACTTAAGCGCCTATTTATAGGAAAATGCTAGAACGCCATAGGAGACTAAATAATAAAATAATATTATTATTTTCTACGCATGCCACAAGCCACCTACCAGCCCTCCACATTTGAAATTCAATTCAGCACATTTTATCAACAAAGGACAAAAGTGGGTCCCACCCAATTTTAATAAAAATCATTTTATTTTTCGAAACTTCAGTAATTCATAATAAATAGCCCTTTTATCAGAAAAATATAAATTTTATGTCCATTCCATACAAAATCGAATACTCTACAACTTCGTAGCTTTAAGTTTTTCCAAATCCCAAACAGAAAATATCTGAAATCCACAAACAGACAATTTTCAACACCTCTTAAAATTCATAACAAATCACACGTTAATTTTTAACGGTTTAAAATTTGTGGACATATACTCAACTTATATATGTATAACATATCCAAAAATCACAACGATCCAACGGTCGAATTAAAATTATAACTCACGTAATAGAGCTTTAATTAAGAATACCGATTTGATTTTTCAATACCTCCAATCTGACAAAATACTGATAAAACACCTCAACATTAATTCCTTCATTTATAACCACATAAAAAATATATATTTCCTTATCATATAATCAATAAATAATTATTCACAAATAATATTACAGAATCACAATAATGAAAACCAGGTCGTTCCCAGGAAAGAGGGGGCTTTCCGATAAGGATTTCTCCTTACTGGCGCCCAATTAGGAGACCAAACCTCTCATTGACAGAACTTTCTAGACATTGCCAATAATGCTATCTAATAATATTATTCAAATAATATGAATTATTGATTTGATAATGGGAAATACTGTGAAATGGCAATTATTGAAACAACAATAATATAAAATATCAACGCAGTAATTATTGAATCAATAAAATAAAATATTGAATAATAATTATCGTAATAATTATTGAGTAAAACCGAAAGTGACTTCTCACGACGCGCACCAATAATCAATACCGTAGCTACTATGCATCCACGCCAGACATCAGACATTTTTTACTACCGGATAGTTCAACAGTTAACGGTAAAACTTCCGCCGTTATTTTCATAAAAAGATATTTCTGTCGTTTTCTCATTTCAACAATAATTCCGTTGTGGGGTCCACCAATGATTGTGCCGTCATACGGATATTTTCCGACAAAAAGAATATTCCTCGACCAATCGAATATTTTATAACCACTTGCTTACTTTTCAAAATTTATAAATATTATCCACATCTATAACATTATCTCAAATCCACAGCATAATACTCAAAAAAATAATTCGAGAAAATTAAATCTTTATTCATAAAATTTGGGGTCTCACATCAATTGAACGAAATAATTGGGTATCCAAACCTCACAACGCATCAATATTCACGCAAAAAAGTGTGATAAATATAAGCAAGTTGACTAGTCTATTTTTTGTGGTCTTTTGTTACTTAGTAAGCTCTTAGGGGTGTCTCTACACCTAGTGCCCTTTGCCAGTTGGTTTGGGAGTCATTGGTACAACGCTCGTTACATAAGTAACTCTGAAAAACCTAATAAAACGAGACATTGCAAAAGTCAAAATAAAATAAAATAAATAAATAAATAAGTTTTCTGTATTTTCATGGTAAAAATCCCTACTAAAAGTTACATCACATACTAAAAGTTACATCACATACACATGCATGCATCACATGGAATTAATTTTATAAAAAATGATATTTAGAATGAAAATATAGTATTTTTTAATAAGGTGAAAGTGTGATTTTGAATTTAATCTTACTTATGTATAATGTCCATGTATACTTAATAGCTTTCTTTCGATTTATAATTGGTTAAACTTTAAAATATTTTATTTGAAATTTGAATTTCGTGGGTATATTCACTGCAAACCCTCACGAGACATAACTCGTCCACTTGGGGTAACCTTGCAGTTTAAAAGATTGTTGCACATGTTAAGTGCAATCGTGTTTCCTACGAAAATATGAAAGTATAGTTTTTGTTTTATTTTTGTTTTACTCGAGTACGATCAAAAGCTAGGTATGGGGGTATTTGATAATCACATAATTCATACATTTTATTATCCCTAATTTTTTCCTTTTAATTATATTAGTTTATTAAATTAATATATTTAATTTTGTTTTGTATGATTTAATATTTTGTTGCAATAAAGTCAAAATCTTGGTAATCAAACAATATTTAATGCTCTTATTCATAAAAGGAAATATTCAGAAAGAATCCTATAACGAGAAAGAATGATGTGTAACAATCTTGATGTGCAAGTTAAATCCAACAAGAGAAAGGAAAAGTCCATCTATAAGATATCTTTGAGAAATTGATTGTCATTAGGAAGTTGAAACCTATATGAAAAAAAAATTAATGCCATATGCCTATAAATATAGGAGATGATTAGGTATTTTGAGAGAGAGGTATTAGTTTAAGTTAGAAGTATGGGTAGAATTAAATTATTTTTTTATTCTACGTTCGTTGGATGATCGTTATTATATGGAGTTTTTTTATTTATTTTTAATTTTCTTTTCTTCTTTATTTTAGTTAGTCTATTTATTTTCATGTCTAGTTAATTTTTTTAATATAAGATGAAGATGAAATTAAATAATTATTCATGATAATATTTTTCATCTCTTCTATTATTTATACTTTTATATTTAATGGATTTCGCCTTCATGTTACGTTATTGAAATACCTTTGTTTTATAGTTTTTATGTGATTTTAAATTAATTAAGAGGTTTTGATATATTATTGTTAAGATATGAGTTTTTTAATTCATACTTGCTCGAATAATTTTTGATGAGTTATAGTTAATCTTTAAATTTTTATAGTCTATATTTGTTCATGTTAATTATAAAATTACTAAATTAAAGAGAAAGAAGATCAACACCATAATTAAGTTATAAAAATAGAATATATTTGAGTATTTTTATGTTTATTGTTTAATAGATTTAGATTCCTAAATTGTTTTCTTATTATTAGTTTTCATATTCTAATTAGTTTAATTGTAGTTAATCGATTATCAATCTTTATTTTGATTTGCCTACAATAGATATTAAAGATACATTAAAATTAATCTAGTCTCTGTGGGTAAAACATGTACTTGGCAGTTATTCAATTTGACACTAAACTTGTAATTATATATTTAGAAAATTGATGTTTTCACATGAAACCGTCGCTATAGATTTTATAGCGACATCTTTTATCATTTTTATACATTTATAACAACATTTTTCATGTGAAAATATTAAAAAATCATGTGGATGAATACTCGCATACAATGAGGATCACCGTGAGGATATGACAAATTGTCATCCATAATTATATAATTTAAATTAGAATGACATTTTATGTTTTTGCTGAGCTGTCCTCCAATCTTTGGAAAAATTATAAAATACTATTTTGTACGTAATAAAAGAGCTAGGGGATGTATTATTTGTGCACTTTTACAGAGTTTATGTACATATAATTACTCTAGAAAGTACTCCTTCTATTCAAAAATTAGATATATATTATTATAGTTTTTTTAAAATCTATTTATTATATATACTATTATTAATGTTCATTTGTTTTTGTAGTTATTTTACAATAACTATATATAGTTGTTTTACATAAAAATTAAATAATTTTTAGAAAATTTAAATTTTATGAATTTTTACTCTATTTAGTTTAAATATATTTTGAATTTAGATTAGAACAACAAGGCTATGTTTGTTTGCAAGGATCATATTTGGGATTTGTTAATTAATCTCAAGTGTCTTGTTTGTTTTTAAATTAAGACTTGGGACTATTAGTCTAGTGATTATAAAATGATTTAATAATCTTTAGATTATAATTATAATCCATGTTGAGAAAATAAGTAATTTGCATGTTTTGGGTTGTCCTAGTCTTAAGGATTGTCAATCAGTTTGTTTATGTTCACCGAGTCAGTAGGAGTTTATTTTGTGAACGTTGGGTAGTGCCTATTTTCATGTTATCAGTTATGTATTAACCTATATAAAGGTTGTTTGGTTAATGAATAAATGTTATGCAGAATAATATCATCCTTTGTCTTCTAGCCTTAACTGTTTCTAAAAGTGAGCTTATATAGTTATATTTTTCTATTGTTTACATCAGTGGTATCAGAGCTAGAAATAGGAGAGAAAAGCGAGAGAGTCCCAAAAGACTGTGAAAGTCCCCAAATAGTCCATTGTCCATAATAGCAGTAGCTTTATTTACTCATCTATTTTTCTTTTGTAGAAGTACTAAAACAATGGCTTTAGGTTCCAATTTTGTGCAGGCGGCGATCCCACGTTTTGATGGTCACTATGACCATTAGAGCATGCTAATGGAGAATTTCCTGCGATCAAAAGAATATTGGCGTTATTGTTGAATTGAATTAAACAACCAAAGAAAAGATGCAAAGTTGATGGATGCTCGTAAAACAGAGTTGGAAGGGAGAAAGCTAAAAGATTTAAAGGCAAAAAACTACCTTTTTCAGGCCATTGATCGTCCCATTTTGGAAACAATTCTTAACAAAGACACTTCCAAGGATATTTGGGATTCCATGAAGAAGAAGTATCAAGGTACTGTCACGCCCCGAAATCCGATCTATCTTCACACCCGGATTCCGTGCGTCACACATATATTGTGACACCCCCAAAATAGGTATACATCACCTATTCTGAGTCGCCAAATACATGGTATAGAATACAAATACAAACTTAATTATACATCATGAGCTGTGAGTTTAAATACAAACTGTCTTCAAGACAGTATTCAAACTCAAAATAAGTCCTCAATATTATTATTATCACACTATTTAACAGAATAATGAGGACTACTAATGCTATCCACTGGACCATCACTCCGCTCCCGACTAGTCCCCTCGCACGCTCTCATTTCACAAGAGAACGGTGAAAAGAAAGGGTGAGCTCAACTAGCCCAAAGAAGAAATATTATGACTAAGAAAATGCGTAATAAATTATCATTAGTCTTCAACAATGTAAACCGATAAAATACAATAGACATCAAGTTTAATCTGCAATGAACAAGCAATCCATTAAAAGAGTCAAGTAGAGAATACAATCTACTATCTTTACGATTTAAAAGGTTTTTCATCACTTTTATCATTTGAGACTCACAATAAATAATCCACATCATCGAATCACCCCTCGCACTACTACCAAGGATATTCTTTAGTATCACGACCACAAATTATCCATGCACTACGGGCCAAGGACATTCGTGTATTCATCAATGGTCATGATCATGCTAACAATTATCCATCAATGCACTACGGGCCAATGAGGACTTTTACCATATCATTTGTAACATTACTACCCATGATTACAATCAATAATCCTCGGTCATAATCATACCAAGTCCATCTATGCACCACAGCCCACAGATGACTTTTAAAAAATATAAACATGAGGATGATGGCAATGATATAAGAATTTAATAAAACAAGTTCAAGAATTAATTTATCCAGGAATTAATAACGTCCAAATTGTCAACATGATACTTCTTTGTACAGTAAAATTCAAGAATGCTCAGAAGAATATTTCCATGAAAAGATACTAGATGAAGCGCAAATATCAAGGATATTCCACTAATTTCATTGAGTATAGAAGTCAAAATTTTAACCAACTGAGTATAATAAAGAATGGAATAACAAAAGAAATCATCGTGCATGATAGACCTCACAGTGTGTTATTCCAATGTAATAATAAATAATTCAACCAGTCCCAAAGAAATGCATGCATGACGGTGATATTCCAATGTAATAATAAAGATTTGAATAGGTCCAAATAGAAACGCATGCATACATGATATTCCAATGTAATAATAAAGAATGGAACCAGTCCCACAGAAAACGCATGCATGTGATATTCCAATGTAATAATAAAGAATGAAATAACAAAAGAATTTCACCAAGTATAGGGTAGCACACAGATATCTGAGTTATTCCAATGTAATAATAAATAATGGAATAACAGAAGTTCTCTTCATGAATACAAAAGAAATAATACCCCTTACCGTAAAAGAAACTGGATATAAGAGTAGGGAAGTAGCAGAATATTTTTCTATAATTTCTATCTCTAGAGTTTCAGTGAATTCGTAAGAAATAATGAAGGAATGAGCTTCTATTTATAGAAGAATTGACTGAATAGTAACTAATTCCTGAACGGTCCAGATTGATTTAATAAAATATTCTAATAAAACAAAATCTTTTAAATAAAATATAATATATATTATATATTATATATATATATATATAAACTCACGGGTCATTACCCCCGTGATACAATCTGTCAAAACCTCGTGAATGGCCAACCATCAAATTATTACAGTATATATATATATATATATATATATATATATATATATATATATATATATATATATTAATAATAATAGTTGTACTCCTCCCGCCCACTTTCTAATTCAAGACAAATATATATATATATATATATATATATATATATATATATATAAAATACTCCATCCCGACTCAAATTAAAATAACTATCCCCCACTTTTCATTTAATTTTTCAAACGTATTTACCACATTAATATATTAAAAAATTCTACCGATTATTTTGAAAAATGGGTAAATGGGAGGTCCACAAAATAAGCAAAATTTATATTAAATACTATAGCAATAATTGAATAAAACTGAGTGACTTCTCACGTAAGCATCAATAATCAATACAGTGTGTGACACCCCCAAAATAGGTATACATCACCCATTCTGAGTTGTCAATACACGGTACAGAAACAACTACAACTTTATTATTACAACAGTAAAATTATGAGTTTAAATACAGATATTGTCATCTAAACAATATCCACATACAAATAAATCCTCATCATAATTATTGATACATTATTTTATAAAAATGGTGAGGACTACTAAACAACTCTTTAAAACCATCATTCCATACCCCGACTTGCACTTCGCTACATTCTCGCCTCCCGAGAAGAAAAAAAATAGAACAAAAAGAAAAAGGGTGAGCTCAACTAGCCCAGTAAAGAATATTATGACTAAGATAATATAGAACAAATTATCGTTAGTCTTCAACAGAAAAAATTTAATAGAATACAATAGACAACAAGTTTTAAATCAATACTGCATGTTAGAAAATATTAATTCATAGAAGAGTTACGTAGATGATGAAATCTACTAATATCTATGAATTTAACGATCCATCATCAATATTTTTATCCCTGTAACATCAATCAATATATATCTGAATCATATATTCATCCTTGCACTACAGGCCAAGGACATTCACCAGTTGGTCATGTTCATCTAAACACCTGTTCATCTTTGCACTACGGGCCAAAGATATTCATCAGAAATCATTCATCTTTGCACTACAGGCCAAAGATATTCATCAGAAATCAATCATCTTTGCACTACAGGCCAAAGATATTCAATAATATCATCATTTAAGACTGAGGATGATGAAAAATATTTTTTTTTTTTTAAAGAAACGAATCCAGTGAAACAAAATGACAAGGATTAAGGATTAAGGATTCGTACTTTGTTTTATCCACGTCCAAAAATACCTCAAAAATAATCATAGTGGTGTAAAATTCAAGAATGATCAAAACATGGATACAATCAAAACTAGTATCCACAATAGATATTTTGGACGAAAAGGAAAATTTTCATTTTTCGATGAATAATAAAGATTCGTGAATAATCTCAGATATCGAATATAGTGCAGATACGTAAATAGTAACTCCGACACCAAAAGTTCCAAATTTGATAAAAACTTCAGATCAATATTTCAGCATAATGATATTGAAGAAATAATATCATTACAAAAAATAATAATATCCCTTACCTCGGAAAGACAGTACTTCTAACTGGAATACTGGATATAGGCTATAACTTGAACTTTCACCATATAGCAATACTCAAAGTATACTCAAAATACTCACAAGAATACGCTCGATAATATAGAGAGAGAAAACTTCAGTTTCTGGTGTGATTTTCAATTCTAACCTAAGCTCTTATTTATAGGAAATTGCTTAGAACACCAAAGCAGAAAATTTAATATAATAATATATTTATAAAAAAAATTTTACGCCATCCTTTGGGAATCTGAAATCAGCCACCTAGCATGTGATTAATGAGGCTCACAACATATAAAAAACGTTTTTGTTATTTTAAACAATTAAAACTACCAAAAATCAATTATTTTGGAACTCCGGAACTTCAATAATTCACAATAAATAGCCCTTTTATCAGAAAATTCGAATCTCGCGATTTTTTATAGGAAATTCAATTCTCTACAACTTTGCAGAAGAAAGTGTTTTCAAATTCCAAACGAGAATTGACCGAAATCCACAAACAGGCGATTTTACAGCTATATAATCAATTTTCATCAATAAATGGGGTCCAATTTACATGTTTAACATGTTTTAAACATTTATTGCAACAAAAATACTCTTCCTCCTCATATACTCATATATCCCACATTCGTTGTAAAAATATCACCATTATTATATTATTAAAATATAATAATATCTATATATATTTAAATGAATTATTTTATCGTAAAAAGATAAAATTTCAATTTTCAACAATTGTCACATTAAAAAATTTCTCCATCTATATCCATATAAAATCAATATTTTCCTCATTATATGAATCAATAATTAATTATTCACAAATAATATTACTGTAATCACAATATTGACAACCAGCGCCCTGTGAAAGAGGGGCTTTTCAATAAGAATTTCTCCTTCATCGCGCCGCGCAATTAGGTGACCAAACCTCTCCTTAGATGTAACTTTCTAGACATTGCCAATAATGTTATCTAATAATATTATTCGATAATATGAATTATTGCTTCGATAATGAAAAATCTTCGTAATGACAATTATTGAAACAACAAAGAATATAAAATATCAACACAACAATTATTGAACCAATAAAATAACGAATAAAGAATTATCGTAACCATTATTGAGTAGTGTCTTCTTACGTAAGAGTCAATAATTGGTGCAATACTAGTGCTACTACTATGCAACAACGCCAGACATCGTGTTTTTTAACCAACGGGTATTCCAACAATTAAATCGGTAACAATTACGCCTGTTATTTTTAAACAACTTATATTTATCGCTTTCTTCCTCCAATCGCTTTCAGTTATGGGGCCCACACATGGTCGCTACTGTCAGTCGCATTTAATATTCCCCGACAAGCATTTAATATTCCATGACCAAACGAATATTCCCCAATAACAATGAATATTTTATAACCACTTGCTTATTTTGAAATATTTGCGTATTTTACCCATAACTATCCACATTAATCACATCAACCCTTACTATTTCAAAATAATAATTAGAGGAAATTAAATTTCATTTATTAATTATTTGGGGTCTTACACAGTGTGCTACTATGCAATCACGCGTATTATTGTACTTTTAACACCGTGTGTTTCAATAGTTAACGGTAAAACTTCTGCCATTATTTTCATAAAGTATTTTTGTCATTTTCTCAATCCAACAATAATTCTGTTGTGGGATCCACCAATGATTGTGCCGTTGTACGAATATTCCCTGTTAAAACGAATATTCCCCGACCAATCGAATATTATATAACAACTTGCGTACTTTGCAAAATTTATAAATATTATCCATAACTATAACATTATATCAAATTTACTCCATAATATTCAAAAATGATATTTATAGAAAATTCATCTTTATTTATAAAATTTGGGGTCTTACAACCTCCCCTTCTTATGAAATTTCGCCCTCAAAATTAGGGTACGTACCTGATATGTCGAAGAGGTAAGGATACCTTGATTTCATTTCAGATTCTAACTCCCAAGTCATTTCCTCAACATCGTGGTTTCTCCACAAAACTTTAACTTGAGGTATAACATTGGAGCGTAGAATATGTTCCTTCTTATCCAAGATTTGAACAGAAACCTCTTCATACGTCAAATCTTTCGCTATTTCGTCCGGCTCTAACTCAATAATGTGGTTCGGGTCTTCCACATATTTACGTAACATGGATATGTGAAAAACGTTATGAACACAAGACATACTTGGCGGTAAAGCGATAATAGCCACGCTTCCTACTCGATCGAGGATTAAAATGGGCCGATGAATCGAGGATTGAGCTTTCCTCTCTTTCCAAATCTCGTAACTCCTTTCCATGGAGCAACACGTAACAACACATGGTCTCCAATATCGAATTCTACGTCTTTTCAAAGAAGATCAGCATAACTCTTTTGTCGATCTTGTGAGGTTTTTATACGTTGCCGGATCGTTTGAATCTTTTCTGTAGTCATACGTACCAACTCCGGTCCCAACAACGTTGCTTCACCCACCTCATCCCAGCATACTGGAGAACGACACTTTCTTCCATATAACGCCTCGAATTGAGCCATGCCAATACTTGCTTGATAACTGTTGTTGTAGGAAAACTCCACCAATGGTAAGAACTTGTCTCAACTTCCCTTAAAGTCAAGGACACAGAGTCTTAATAGATCTTCAAGAGTTTGAATCGTCATCTCCGACTGCCCGTCCGTCTGAGGATGATATGCCGAGCTAAATCGTAAATCCGTGCCCATAGCTTTTTGCAAACTAACCCAAAATCTTGAAGTGAATCTTGGGTCTCGATGAGAAACTATGGATACTGGCATACCATGCAATCTTACAACCTCGTTTATGTACATACGAGCAAGACGTTCAAGTGTATAAGTTTCTCGTATCGGTAAGAAATGAGCAGACTTGGTCAATCTATCAATAATGATCCAAATCGCATCTATTCCTTGAGAAACTTTAGGAAGATCGGTAACGAAATCCATTGTAATGTGCTCCCACTTCCATTCTAGAATTTCAAGTGGTTGCAATGGACCTTTTGGTACTTGATGCTCCGCCTTGACTCGTTGACACGTTAGAAACCTTGAGATAAACAGCGATATCTCTTTCTTCATATTGCCCCACCAAAATGTATGTCGAAGACCATGATACATTTTGGTACTCCTGTGATGGATTGCAAACGGTGTCAAAGCGCCTCCATCATGATTTTATACTTTAAATCAGGGTCGTTAGGAACACAAAGTTTGGAGTTGACTCGAAGTATTCCTTCTTCATCGATTCTTGATTCCGACATAACACCTTCTTGCACTTTCTTCCTCATATGCATCAGCTCCAGGTCTGTAGCTTGAGTAGTTTTAACTTTATCAATTAAAGTCGGTTCTACTCGTATATTCACCATCATCACATGGGTCCCTGGAGTCTTTAACTCTATCTTCATCCTTTGCAAGTCATACAAGATCGGCCTTTGCATTGACAATATCTCATTCACACTTGCATATGATCTTTTACTCAATGCGTTAGCTACCACGTTTGCTTTTCCAGGATGGTATTGGATGGTATGATCATAATCTTTCAACAGTTCAAGCCAACGTTGTTGTCGCATGTTGAGTTCCTTTTGAGTGAAGAAATATTTGAGGCTTTTATGATCCGTAAAGATCTCCACTTTCTCTCCATACAAGTAATGCCTCCAAAGTTTAAGTGTGAAGACAACAACTGCCAACTCTAGATCATGAGTAGGATAATTCCTCTCATATTCTTTGAGTTGTCTTGAGGCATAGGCTATGACTTTCCCATGTTGCATGAGAACACATCCCAACCCTTTGCCTGAAGCATCACTATAGATGACAAATCCCTCCAAGTCAGATGGTATTGTCAGAACAGGTACTGAAATGAGTCTCCTCTTGAGTTCTTTAAAACTCTTCTCACATTCTTCACTCCAACCGAACTTTTGTATCTTTCCGAGTCAGCTGAGTTAATGGAGTAGCGATTCGAGAAAATCCTTTCACGAATCTCCGATAATAACCAGCTAAACCGAGAAAGCTACGTACTTCGGTCACTGATTTAGGTTGCTCCCAACTTTGAATTGCTTCAATTTTTGTCGGGTTAACAGATATTCCATGACTTGATACTACATGCCCAAGGAATGCTACTTCCTCAAGCCAGAACTTGCATTTCTTCAACTTGGCATAAAGCTTGTATTCATGAAGCTTTTGGATTATCAGCCTCAAGTGTTGCTCATGATCTTCACGGCTTTTGGAATAAATAAGGATGTCATCAATAAAAACGACCACAAAGTGATCCAAATATTCCTTGAATACTCGATTCATCATATCCATGAAGGCAGCAGGAGCATTAGTCAATCCAAAGGACATGACTAGGAATTTATAATGCCCGTACCGAGTTCTGAAAGCCATCTTTGGAATGTCATCGGTTCTAATCTTCAATTGGTGATATCCGAAACGAAGATCAATCTTTGAAAAGAATTTGGCTCCTTGCAACTGGTCAAATAGGTCATCAATACATGGCAATGGGTACCTATTTTTGATGGTGACATGATTCAACTCCCGATAATCAATACAAAGTCGCATACTCCCATCTTTCTTCTTCACGAATAGAACAGGAGCACCCCAAGGAAAAGTACTAGGACGAATAAAGCCAATGTCTAACAATTCCTGCGGTTGGGTCTTTAACTCCCTCGAAGTTCAATAGGAGCCATTCGATATGGGGCTTTGGAAATGGGTTTTGTACCGGGTTCAATGTCGATATAAAATTCAATTTCACGCTTTGGGGGTAGGCCAGGAAGTTCTTCAGGGAATACATCAGGAAATTCATTAACAATAGAAATATCATTCAAAACTGACGTATTTTTGTTTAGATTCGTGACATGAGCTAAGAAAGCTTGACATCCATTTTTAATAAACGAATAGCTTTATGGCTTGAGATGATGATGAGGATTGATTTTAATGGTTTGGTTGTTTGAATTCGCATAATAGGTTGGTTAGGAATATGAAAGCTAACAACCTTACGAAAAACAATCAATCAATTTTGCATGATGAGTAGTTAACCAATCAATCCCTAGAATCACATCAAATGCAAGTATTTTCAAAGAAATAAGATCGACAGGTAACGTACGGGTGCCGATTTGAACTAAACAAGACTTTTAAACAGTGGATGTAATGAAGGTTTCTCCCAACGAAGATTCTACAGATAAGTCAAAGTCTAATTTCTCCGGAGTCAAATTTAATCGTTGAGCGCAAGTAGGAGAAATAAAAGAATGGGTAGAACCGGTATCAAATAAGCTATAGACTTCGCTAGAGTTTATGATAAGCTTACCCGTGATGACCTCGTTCGGGTTCCTTACTTTTTTGGAGGTAACTACAAACGCTTTCCCTTGCACTACCGACTTTGACTTTTCTGGGACGGCCTTTGGTGCCTCCATCCTAGCTGAACTTGTCTTTGGTGAACGACAAAATCGGGCTAGGTGACCTTCTCTTCCACAATTATAACATGCTTTGGATGTCATCGCGCAGTTTGGACTGATGTGTCCCTCCCCTCCGCATTTGAAGCATATGATAGGTGGTCGTTCTCCTTCCTTAACAACGGGTCTCAGTCTTTGACGCTTTTCCATCATTGTTGAATCTCCTCTTCTTGAAATGTCCATTCTTATTGTTTTAGCCCTGATTACCACCGAAGTGGTTACCATTTTTGGCATGTTGATTCCCTCCACGCTTGTTATCACCGCTTCGATGACTGCTCTCACTGGTATTATCATTTTGCCGACTGCTTTCTCTTGGTTGCGTTGACTCGTTATCGCGCTCCACTAACTGAGCCCTATTTACAACATCTGAATACAAACACAGTTTATGAGAAATAAGATATTGACGTATCTCCGGCATCAAACCTCTTAAAAACATCCGCGTCATTCTCTCTTTATTATCAACTAAGTGGGACGCAAACCGGGATAACTCGGCAAACTTGGCTTCGTACTGCGACACGGTCATGTTATTTTGCTCCAGCTTGATGAACTCTACCTCTTTCATGTGGCGAATACTTTTGGGAAAGTATTTGTCGTTGAATAGTTCTTGGTACTTCTCCCAAGACATCTTTAGTGCGGCAGGTTGAGTACATTTTACTGATTCCCACCAGTAATCTGCCTCTCCTCGTAACATAAAGGTGGCAAATGGCACCTTTTGCTCCTCGGAGCATCCCAAGACATCAAATATCTTGGTGATCTGCTTTATCCATGCTTCCGCCTTAAGTTGTTTTGACTCTCCAATAAACTCCGGTGGTCCCAGCTCCTTGAACTGTTTAGCGGTGACCGTCCGAGAGTTTCGAAGTTTCCACCTCGCATTTTGGATGAGAGCCGCTCTTGCACGATGTTGCATGAATTGTATAAAACCTCTCGAACATTTTATCATTCGTCATCCGTCGTCAAGTTGTTGTTTGCACGAGGATTGTCGCCTTTACGATGCACATTATCCTCGATTATTGATCTATGGAGACTCAACGGTCTCCCCGTGCTCCATTGCTATTCTCAACATTCTCGGATGTCATTTTCGAATCGCCACAAAACAAAGGTTAATTAACATATAACATATTATCCCTATACTCTGACCGACCAATTAAATACCAAATAAACTTAGGTTGGTCATACTAGTGAAGGAATTCCTCGTCTCTCCCCTCCTAGTTCTAGTCTCGAATCTTAGCCAGGGATCATATCCCTAAGCTTTGATACCAACTGTGACGCCCCCAAAATAGGTATACATAACCTATTCTGAGTCTCCAAATACATGGTACATAATACAAATACAAACTTAATTATACATCATGAGCTGTGAGTTTAAATACAAACATTGTCTTCAAGACAGTATTCAAACTCAAAATAAGTCCTCAATATAACTATTATCACACTATTTAACAGAATAGTGAGGACTACTAATGCTATCCACTGGACCATCACTCCGTTCCCCGACTAGTCCCTGGTACGTTCTCATTTCCTGAAGAGAAGTGAAAGAAAGGGTAAGCTCAACTGGCCCAGTAAGAAATATTATGACTAAGATAATGCAGAATAAATTATCATTAGTCTTCAACAATGTAAAACTGATAATAGACATCAAGTTTAACTGCAGCGAAACAAGCAATCCATTAAAAGAGTCAAGTAGAGAATAAAATTTACTATCTTTTATGATTTAAAAGGTTTTTCATCACTTTTATCGCTGAGACTCAGCTTAATAAATAATCCACATCATCGAATCACCCCTACACTACGGCCAAGGATATTCTTTAGTATTACGACCACAAATTATCCATTCACTACGGGCCAAGGACATTCGTGTATTCATCAATGGTCATGATCATGCCAACAACTGTCCATCAATGCACTACGGGCCAATGGGGACTTTTACCACATCATTTATAACATTACGGTCATGATTACACCGAATAATCCCTGGTCACAATCATACCAAGTCCATCTATGCAATACAGGCCACAGATGACTTTCAAAAAATATAAACATGAGGATGATGGCAATGATATAAGAATTCAATAAAAACAAGTTCAAGAATTAATTTATCCAGGAATTAATAACGTCCAAATTATCAACATGATACTTCTTTGTAGAGTAAAATTCAAGAATGCTCAGAAGAATATTTCCATGAAAAGATACTAGATGAAGCGCAAATATCAAGGATATTCCACTAATTTCATGGAGAATAGAAGTCAAAATTTTAACCAACTGAGTATAATAAAGAATGGAATAACAAAAGAAATCACCAGGCATGCGATAGATCGCGACAGCAAAGTTATTCTAATGTAATAATAAATAACGGAACCATGTCCGACGTAAAACGCATGCATGACGAGGATATTCCAATGTAAATAATAAAGACGGAACAGTCCCACAGAAACGCATGAACATGATATTCCAACAGAATAATAAAGAATGGAACCGGTCCTACAGCGTAAAAGCGTACAAAACAGGGATATTCCAACGTAATAATAAAGAATGGAATAACAAAAGAATTTTACCAAGTATAGGTAACTTGCGATATACAAAAGTTATTCAAATGAATAATAAATAATGGAATAACAGAAGTTCTCTTCATGAATACAAAAGAAATAATACCCCTTACCGTAAAAGGAATTGGATATAAGAGTAGAAAAGTAGCAGAATACTTTTCTATAGTTTCTCTATAATTTCTCTCTCTAGAGTTTCAGTGAATTCGTAAGAAATAATGAAGGAATGAGCTTCTATTTATAGGAGAATTGACTGAATAGTAACTAATTCCTGAATGGTCCAAATTGATTTACTTTTAAACGAACGGTCCAGATTGATTTAATAAAATATTCTAATAAAACAAAATCTTTTAAATAAAATATAATATATATTATATATTATATATATATATAAACTCACGTCATTACCCCGTGATACAATCTGTCAAAACCTCGTGAATCTCGCCAACCATCAAATTATTACAGGTATATATATATATATATATATATATATATATATATATATATATATATATATATATATATATAATACATATAATACTTCATCCTCGACTCACCAAAATAACTCCCCCACTTTTCATTTAATTTTTCAAACGTGGCCCTACACATTAATATATTAAAAAATTCTCTGGAATTATTTTGAAAAATTAGTAAATGGGAGGTCCACAAAATAAGCAAAATTTATATCAAATACTATAACAATAATTGAACAAAACTGAGTGACTTCTCACGTAAGCATCAATAATCAATAATGTGTGCTACTATGCAACCATGCGACATCCTGTACTTTTAACACCGGGTGTTTCAATAGTTAATCAGTAAAACTTCCGCCGTTATTTTCATAAAAAGTATTTTTGTCGTTTTCTCAATCCGACAATAATTCCGTTAATAGGGTCCACCAATGATTGTGTCGTTGTACGAATATTCCTCGTTAAAATGAATATTCCCCACCAATCGAATATTATATAACAACTTCGTACTTTTGCAAAATTTATAAATATTACCCACAACTATAACATTATATCAAATTTACTCCATAATATTCAAAAATGATATTTATAGAAAATTCATCTTTATTTATAAAAGTTGGGGTCTTACATACATCATCTTCCAAACATACATCATTATATAGTGAAATATAACAACATACATTCTCAAATCCCAGGTTCTAAAACCTTATAACCTCTTTCATTACAATAATGATAAATACATTATTCATTTCATCTTACAAGAGTGACTTTTATCCACCACCAAGGATATATAATAGTTCATTAAACTAATCTACATTACAAGTCTTCGCTTGATCGTCACGCACATTCACATACTGAATGGCATTTCTTCTGGATACCGATCAGCTTGATCTTTACGGGATTCTTAAGTTCTTCTATTCGTACGTTGAAAATGTTTTTCATTTAAAGCAAGTGTGAGCATTCAATTGCCCAGCAAGTCATAGCAATTGAATAAACAACTTCAAGAACTTAAACATTCTTTTAAGACTTCAATAACCGAACAAAGGTTATGAAGCAACTTGAACAATATGAATAATCTCGATTAATATCATTTTAAAACATTCATCACATACTCTTTAAATTACTTTCATTCTTCTACCTTTTTCCATACATATCTTGTCTGGCTAGAATCATTAGCACAAACTTAACAATAATGGTTCATGTATATACATAACATACTCATATTGAACAATTCAATCACAGAACACTTCATCTCAAAGAAACACTGAAGTGTTCAAATTATGGCACAAGACCTTATACATACTACCATCTTGTACATATATCGCACAAATGCACATAGACAAGACTTCTCAAGTTCAATATCTGAGAAGTTTAAGAAACTAGCATTCATGTAATATGAATAAAGTTAGGAAACTTGCCTTACGCACAGCTACAACTTACGCTGAACTGCTCATTCCAATCCTTATATAGCACATAAGGAAAAAGTACATACACCAATTAGTCATATACTTGACTTACGCATTGGTTTACTTAACTTTACTTCTTAGGGTTCGCATTCTTGTAATCTAAGTTTACGCGACCAACTTTCTTTATCAGTTTACGACTTCAAGACATACGAAGATGTCTTACTCATACGTTCATCATCTTTGATGATTTATATTCTTATCTTCTTTCTTATAACCCTTCTAGGACTCAGTACAAATCGCGTCTTTGCTAGTAGTCCATATGGTACTCTGAGTGGGTTCCCATAAACAACCAACAAACAAGTTCCCATCTCATCTACACTGTCTTCCACAGTGAGTTAAATCGGTCGCCAGTATCGTATATACCTCCGCTCTCTGAAGGAATTATTTAGCCTAGCTCCCATATGTCAACCATCAAAGAATACGATTGTACCACAACCTAAACTTTATCTTAACTTATCTGAACCATTAAAACTATAATGTTCGTTAAGTTGTTTCCTCATCCTTATCGCTTTTTGACAACTAAATACTATACCTCAGGATTCAATCTCAATCGTCTAAGTCATACAGTCTTTTGTATACTCAGAACGATCATTTAATGTCAATACTATGTGGTCATAGCGTTAAACATTTTACGTTACCTTATTCATCTTATAACGTCCGGTACATTTGACTCGGAACATTGTCCAAGTTATACTTACTAACTCGGCTTCTTAACGTTATACGTTATTATCTTTCATTCAGTTTCTTCACCGTTCACGGTTAATCAACATTCTTCATTACCTTACAGTCAAACCATAAACGGGGTGTAGGTTCTTATCTGTTTAATATTCACGTACACTCAACCCTTACGTCGGCTAAAGTGTTTAACGCTTACATTTATTCCATCTTCTTTATCCGACATACATTCGAAATTTCATTAAATCTCATTACCATTCGTTACAGCTTTCATTCGTTATCCATTACATGAACCTCACGTTCATTATTCTTTCTTAATGTCGAAGCCATACTGTTCATTTTATGCTAAGACCAATCGTTTATCACAACTACATTGCATTTATGTTCATTACATTCTTAGTCTTTTTTTTAAACTCGTTCAATCTCTCTGTTTAACCTTCATTAAAGGTTTAAATCACTTGATTAAGTGTTACATTACGTGAACTACACGTTCATTATCTTTCCGTACACTTCCCCAAGAGTTTGAGCATTAAACAGATCAACAATGGGCCTTTCCCTGCACCGACGCTGTGACGTCGGGTCCTTGCATTCCTCTCGCACTGCGGCGCGAGCCTACGTCACTCTCTTTTCTGGTTTGGCGCTGCGACACCAAGTCCTTCTTTCTTTCTCGCGCTGTGGCATCACTAAGCAGTAGCTGATGGCTCGAGCTCGCGTTGTGGAGCCGCCTCCCAAGGCTCAGCTGGCGCTGCAGCGCCGAGCTTCAAACGTAGAAAAAAATTTCTAAGTCTTTTACATGCTTGAGACGCTGACTTCACAATCTCATAACTTCTTTTTTTATCTCAGAACGAGGTCGTTCCAAAGCCATTCTCTTCCTTATCTTACGTACTTCAATTCCCCTCTGACATAAATTTATTCTGAATCCGTTTACATGCTTATAATATTGTCATCATCCTCATATTTATATTATGTTGAAAGTCATTTGTGGCCTGTAGTGCATAGATGGACTTGGTATGATTATGACCAGGGATTATTCGGTATAATCATGACCGTAATGTTGCAAATTAATGTGGAAAAAGTCCTCATTGGCCCGTAGTGCATTGATGGACAATTTTTGGTATGATTATGGCTATGGATTCTCTTGGCCAAGGGTGCAAAGATGAATTGTTTTATAGCATGATCAGATGGTTGATAAAAACACGATTATCTTTGGCCCGTAGTGCATGGATAATTTGTGGTTGTGGATATAATGAAAAAGTCCTCATTGGCCCGTAGTGCATTGATGGATGCTTTTTAGATATGATTATGGCTATGGATTCTCTTGACCAAGGGTGCAAAGATGGATTGTTTTATGGCATGATCGGGACCGCTGATGAAAACACGATTATCTTTGGTCCGTAGTGCATGGATAATTCATGGTCGTGATACTAAAGAATATCCTTGGCCTGTAGTGTAGGGATGATTCGATGATGTGGATTATTTATTGAGCTGAGTCTCAGCAATGAAATATTAATTCATGGATGTGATAATAATGAATATCTTTGGCCGTAGTGTAAAGATGATTTAATGATTATGAGCAGGAATTGTGATTTGGTATAACCATGATTTTTGATGTTTCAGGTGAAGACAGGTGATGAAAATTATCTTCGTCCTGGGTACGAAGAGGAATTTAGAATCACAATTGTGATTATGAGTTATTCACATGATCGTGGACGGGAATTGTTGATTGATGTTACAGGGATAAAACATTATTGGTGGACTTTTAACATAGAGAAGATAATAGACCTTATGGTCTATTTGACTCTTCTAATGGATTGCTTTCGCTCAACGCAACTATGGTTAAAAAGTTTTATCATCTACCATATGTTCTAAATCTCTGATTTATTATTGATGAAAGCTATTGATAATTTAATTATCTTTAGTCATAATATTCTTTACTGGGCTAGTTGTGCTCACCCTTTCTGCTTCATAATTCCTTTCAGGTAATAAGAGTGTTGCCGTAAGAGTGTTGTCGGGTTGAGCAGGAATAACAGGGGAATAGAACAGTGGTCTCTAGTTGTGGAGGTTCTCCCTAAACAGTATAGAAAAGTGTGTTGTATTCTATACAATATTTAGTAGTTATATTTGGTGAATCAAATAGGGTGAGGTGAACCCAACTTTGGAAGGGTGTTTTGCCACTATCATACAAGATGTCGAATGACATACAACCTCGTGTTATCATAAGACAGGGTTGTGCGCATCCACTTGCTGAGTATATCTACGGGCACTACCTATATGACCTTGGAGTTTCTTTGAAATATAATATTCACCTTGGAGACAGTGGAGATAGTCATATGTCAAGAGAAGACTCACCATTGGAAAGAAGATGATAGTAATCTTCTCATTTTTCTTTGGGGTCTATTGGGTCAACCAAGGATAATTTTGTGGCCATATGATATCTATTATAACCTAGATGCATGGCCTCCCATGTACGAAGGTTTTCTTGAGCACTTCCCAAAGATTTTAATTTCTAAAACAGTTTTTGACTATACTTTTATGTAAAGTACCATTATAAGGTTGTGGTCGAGGCACCATGAGAGTTACATACATTTGTATTAAAACTCACAGTTAACTATGGTCGTATTCTATACGATAGCTCAACAGTTGTATAAATGAAGTTGTATCTGAATTTTGTACTATGTATCTGGCGACTCAGAATGGGTGATGTATACCTGTTTTGGGGGCGTCACAAGTTCAATATATAGTTAGTTCGCTTACGATTATTCATTGATCCATAGTATGTTATTATTGATCAATTGTTGTGTTGTCAAACCTTATTGATTCAACTAGTCCTTTGGTTGTTGATCGTTAAAAACTTCAAATTACCCTTGAAATCTTATCCAAACTAAACTTTCTTTGGTGCGGACTTGTACTCTAAAACTGACAAGAACAACCCTATTATAGGGGATAATTTACGCATACCGTTGAAATATTTGTGTACAATACATTGTACGAAGGGTTGATCCCCCTAAGTACGAGGAGTCCCTATAGTCTTATGACTGTTAAAGTTTACGTTGAAAGATTACTTATAACTACGAACATAGTTCGTGGTCTTACGACCCTCAGTTAAATATTTTATGATTCTGATTATCATTGATAAATCATTTTATTCAGTTTCATTGTGCCTATTATTTGGCAGTGGTTGTAAAGTTTTATTCATTGTCATTTCAAGTGAGCCTTGTTTGCTCACTCTTGCTTATATAACTATTACAACTAAAGTAGAGAAGGTCGACGTACCTAGCACCAGTAAAGGGAAACGAAAGATGAACAAGTATTGAAAACTTGTAATTATGTTGATATGTTATTATCAGACTTTATTTGAATTATTTTAATGAAGTTATTTAAATTCTACATTTGAATGATTGTATTTAAAGGTTAGACAACCTGTGAGATTTTATTAATGTAATTCCTTAATAGGAAGGTTTATTATTCAATTTTATTATGATTGGGTAGTTAGATGTGAATGTTTTTTTTTATAAAGTGAACACCAAATCTTGAGGTAATGAAGTACCGGGATTTGGGGGTGTTACAGTTAATGAGAGTGAGGCAATTATAACAGTTATAGCAGTTATAGCAAGAATGCAAGAGACACATCAGTTTTAAGTGGTTCAGAGCACTTAAAGCTCCTAGTCCACTCTTCTACTCCTCGAGTAGCAAATCCACTAAGGATATCTTTTACACTTTCTGAATCTCACATATTCCTTTTAGACTAGCAGTCTAGGCACTTCTTAGTTCACTCTTGAACTCTTCAAGTCCAGCAGACTTGGTTCTTCATAGTTCACTTTAGAACTCTTCAAGTCCTTTTGACTTGGAACTTCTTACTTCACTTGATTGGTAATTGATGAGTTCTTGATTGGTGCTACTCAGTTGTCGTTAAGCTCTTGTTTGAAAGAACTGAGTAGCTGAGCAAGCTTTCTCTTTTTCAGATCATAGAGTTGAGCGTTGAGTGTTCTTCAGTGTTTTTGTTCAATGTTTGCTTCTTTTGAATCATCTGCTGATGTTTTGTATATATGTGATCCTTGAAATCTATCCGTTGAAGACATCCGTTGAAGCATTAAATGCGTTTTACATTTCTGAACTTTGATGGAGACTTTTCTGCACATCTTCTGAATTGCATTCTGGCCCACTGACACAGCAGAATGCTTTCTCACCTAACACCTGAAAAGGTGTTTTCCTCTAACCCAAAGTACTTTCCTTATCTTCTTCAATACGTTTCCTTCATTGTATACTAAGGATATCTTTTGTGCCATTGGGACTGGTGAGGAATTCAACGTTTATAACCCATTCCACATTTGTTGGGATTTATCTTTAAACAAAAGGGTAAGGCTCAATGCTTCAGGCACAAACAGATGATACTCTACGATTCAGATCATGGTGTCTTGCCACCTTGGGGCTTGATCCGATGCTAGCAAATGAGAACACTACGATTTCTCTTAATGACTGGCACACTACGATCTTCACTTGCTTGTCTTGCAGACTCTACATTTTCGAGAGCACACTACGATCTCTGAGTTGGCTTCGGCAAACGTCTGGACCACTCTACAATTTTCGGAGAGGCCCTTCAAGGCAGACATACTACGATACTCGATGCTCTATAATTCTGCCTTAGCTTCTGCAAACTCTTGGTCATCGTAACAGACTACAATTTTGTTGAAGCCTATCTATTACATCTCAAGACATAGATCAACCTAACATCTTTGATCTCTTCATCTATACATTCATTTATAGAATAATAAATATTAAAAGCTTAGATCAACCTAATAAATTTGATCTATCACTAAGTCCTTGTACATACATTCCTTGAAGAACTTTACATATAATCATGAGTATTTATTTTTTAACATCAAATCAAAATATGTAGTCTCCCAACAGTTCCGTCTTTCGGGTTTCGTATGACAGTTTTAAAAACTGCGATTCTCGAAATCCAAATATTTTTTGATATTTCATCTTTCCTCTACAGTTTAACTTTTACGCATTTTTTGGATCTCTGAAAAATTGAAAAACACTTTTTAGGGTTAAGCATTTTCCTTCACGTTTTCCCCTAACGTAGTTAAACATGTGAAAAGTACATAACAATACTTTTCTTCATTTTTATTCCGTCCGATTTCTACATGTTTTTTGAGAAAAACTTTTATCAGCTTACTTAACTTTTCACGATATATTATCGTCAAATCTTTCGATGGAATGTCATTTCGACATACCGATCTCTCGGAAAGTCTTAGATTATTCAAACCCTAACCCTTAGGTTTTGTCAGGTAAATAGTATCTATTTCGTCTTTTTCCCCGGAAATATTTTTGTTCCTGGAAAAATTTTATTTTCATTTTGAAAATTCTTAATCGTTCAGTCTAGCTCGTAGCCAGAATCCTCCCAACTTATAATCATCCTAGGTTATAGAATGATTAATAAACACATAACACAGAATAGTATTAATAAAAATTCATTTTATTAATAACTAATTTTTTTAACTTAAATTGTAATATCCGAGTTTTATTTTTAATTTTATTTTTAATATTTTTTTTATGTAATTTAAGAATTGTTAATAAACGAATTTATATGAAACTTTTGGGTGATTTTATTTATTAGATGTATGTGTGTGGTACATATATGTGTTATTTCAAGATATGTGATGAGATGTATTTAAATGGTTGGTTTAGTTTTATTTAACTATTTAAATTGATTAAGTAGGGAATTATTCTATTTATTACGTGGGATGGTATTAAATTATGATCTGGAGTTCGGAACGGAATTTAGAGACGCGGACTGCGTATTCAAGTCCGGAACGTCGAAATTAGTTAGGATAGACTGTAATCACGAAAAAGTGTCACAGTTAACTTTTAGGTCAAAGTCAACCACTTAACTTTTTTGAGGAAAAAGTCAACTTCGAATTTCAGAGATGAATTTGACTAAACGGATAGTCCCATGACGTCTGGAACGTCGACTTTAGTAGGAATCGATATATGGTTCGCAAAGTTTGGTTCTGAAGGGTAAAATAGTCAAATAGCTTATTAATTGATTAATTGATTAAAATAATATATGTATTTTTTTTATAATAGAAATCAACTGAACTGATGGACCCATGAGACTATTAAATTGGGACAAGGAGAGGAGTATACGATATTACATAATAGCTAAGGTGGAAGTAATTTATTTTATTCCTTAAAATCAAAATTCTTTTTATTTTCTAACTCCCACATTCATTTTCTCTAACTCCCACATTCTTCCTATTAATTAACTATATTATTGTATTATTAAGTACTGTGAGTAACTAATCATTAGTGTTGGGGGTTATGGGAGTTGGGGGTTATGGGAATCAAAAGACTCTAACAAAGCTATACATATATACAAACACACTTTTCTTTTAAGAAAATTCCACCAAGTAAGCATGCAGAGAAGTTGAGAGTGATAGATAGTGTTGTAGTATTCTAGAGATCACTTAACAACTAACAAGCAAGGAAGAGGGATAATCAAATTAACGCAAAGGAAATTCATCCAAAAAAGGTAAGCTATGAAACTCTTTTTTTCATGTTCTTGAAGAAAATTAGTGAAAAAACATGTATAGCCATGGTAAATGGTTTATGTTGATTTCGTAAGGCTGTGATAATATTGTTGGTTTCTGTTATGAGGAGGATAATGAATGAAAAGTATGGTTTAAACATGTTGCAATTACATAGAGAATCAAATATTTCATGAATGTATGCGATATGTTGATAAAATGCCTCTTTATAGTCAATTTGTTCATAGCATGGTAATTTAGTGAGTTGGTTTATTGTAGCATGTTCATATATGTTGGTAGAAGTGATCTGGACAGTAGGAGTCAAGCCCATGCATGCTAGAATCAAAATCACAAAAATTTTCAAAGTTGGTTGAATGTGAAATCTGTGATTTTTGGGGTTTTTCGGAGCCTCGGAATCATGGTGTAGATGACTCGATTAGCGTATGCTATAATTTTATACTATTTGAGGCGTTGTAGGGAAGAAAGTGGCGTTCTCCAGTATGCTAGGATGAGGTGGGAGAAGAAACGTTGTTGGGACCGGAGTTGGTACGTATGACTACTGTAAAATCCCAAATTTTATGAATAAAGGTTTAATTTTCTCGAAATATTTTTTTGAATATTATGGTGTGGATTTGAGATAATGTTATAGTTGTGGGTAGTATTTATAAATTGTACAAAGTATGTAAGTTGTTATAAAATATTCGTTTGTTCGGGGAATATACGTACGACGACACAATCATTGGTGGACCCCACAACGGAAGTATTGTCGTAGTTAGAAAATGACAGAATTATCTTTTTATAAAAATAACGGCGAAAGTTTTACCGTTAGAACTGTTGAACTACCCGGTAGTAAAAGTACAGTAATACGCATGGTTGTATAGTAGCACACAGTATTGGTTATTGATGCTTATGTGAAAAGTAACTCAGTTATACTCAATTATTGCTACAGTAATTGATGCATCGTATCTCTCATGTTATTGATTCAATTATTGTCACGATATCATCTGCATAATATTTTATATTATTAAATCAATAATTGAGACGACAAAGTTATTCATATTATTAATTGCAATATTGACAATGTCTAGAAAGTTCTGATAAGGAGAAGTTTGGTTACCTAATTGCGCGCCAATAGGGAGAAATCCTTATCGGAAAGCCCCCTCTTTCCTGGAATGATCTGGTTGTTAAATATTGTGAGTTATAATATTAATGATGAATAAGTTTGTGTTGATTAAAGATGAATTTGATATTTCCATTGTGTTGGGATTATTAGTGTTAGTAGAAATCGACATCTATTCCGATGATAATTGATGTCTGGGGTTATATTGATAGATCGGGTAATTTATCGGATAAATGAGCAATTAATTGCTACTAATTTACATGCTTATATAACTATTTGTTCACATGTGTGTAATATTGAATCACATTCATGTACTATTAGGGGAGTTGGTGCAAGATTGTTAATACTTGCATGACTAAGTTAAAAATAGAGGTATAGATGGAGGTACTATACTGTAATTTGTATTTTCACATGTCTAGAACTATTAAGTCACATGATTCACATTATTTACTATTAGGGGAGGTGGTGCAAGTTTGATAATACTTGCAGGACAAAATTAAAAATAAAGGAAAAGAGGAACGTATTATACTGTAATATTCTGAGCCCCAAAATGTGCAATTATCGAAACTATATTTTCCTATAAATAGAAGCTCATTTCTTCATTATTCTTCACCAATTTACTCAAGCTATAGAGCATTTATTATAGAGAGAAATTATAGAGAGAAAGAAGAAGAGAAGTCTGCTACCACTTTATTCCAGTATCCAGCTTTATTCTAAGGTAAGGGGTATTATTTCTTTCGTATTCATGAAGAGAGCTTTTGTTATTCCATTAGTTATTATTCTGTTGGAATAACTTGTATATGCGAAGTACCGCATACATGGTGAAATTCTTATGTTATTCCATTCTTTATTATTATGTTGGAATAACCTGTTTATGCGAAGTACCGCATACATGGTGAAATTCTTCTAATATTCAGTTCTTTATTATTCTGTCAGAATATCTTGTCTGTGCGTTTATGCCGGACCTGGTTCCATTATTTATTATTCTGTCGAAATATCCTATGCATTTACGCATGACCTGGTTCCATTATTTATTATTACATTTGGGAATAACACGTGCATGCGGCAGCTTTATCGCACGCATGGTGAATCCTTCTGTTATTCCATTCTTTATTATTCTGTTGGAATAACCTATCTATGTGGATTACCACATGCATGGTGAATGATCCTTTGTATTCATTCCTTATTAAATTGTGGAAATGATCTGTCTATGTAGATTACCGCATGGCGGGCGAAAATCCATTTGCAGTTTCATATATTCTCTTATACTCAATTGGTTAAAGCTTTGACTTCTATACTCCATGAAATTAGTGGAATATCCTTGATATTTATGCTTCATCCAGTATCTTTTCATGGAAATATTCTTCTGAGCATTCTTGAATTTTACTCTACAAAGCAGTATCATGTTGACAATTTGGGCGTTATTGAATTCTTAATAAATTAATTCTTGAACTTGTTTAATTGAATTCTTATATCAATGTCATCATCATTATGCTTATATTATGTTGAAAGTCATCTTTGGCCGTAGTGCATAGATGGACTTGGTATGATTATGACCAGGGATTATTCGGTATAATCATGACCGTAATGTTACAAATGATGTGGTAAAAAGTCCTTATTGGCCCGTAGTGCATTGATGGACAGTTTTTTTGTATGATTATGGCTATGGATTCTCTTCAGCCAAGGGTGCAAAGATGAATTATTTTATGGCATGATCATGACCGTTGCTGAAAACACGATTATCTTTTGCCCATAGTGCATGGATAATTCGTGGTTGTGATACTAAAGAATATCCTTGGTCTGTAGTGCAGGGATGATTCAATGATGTGGATTATTTATTAAGCTGCGTCTCAGCGATAAAATTGATGATAAACTTTTTAAATCATAGAAGATGGTAGATATTATGCTCTACTTGACTCTTCTAATGGATTGCTTATTCCGCTGCAGTTGTTGATCTAAAACTTGTTGTCTATTATATTCTATCAGTTGTTATACTGTTGAAGGCTAATGATAATTTATTCTACATTATCTTAGTCATAATATTTCTTACTGGGCTAGTTGAGCTCACCCTTTCTTTCAATGTTCTCTTCAGAAAATGAGAATATGGCTGGGACTAGTCGGGGAACGGAGTGACGGTCCAGATGATAACATTAGTAGTGCTCACTATTCTGTTAAATAGTGTGATAATAAATATAATGAGGACTCCATTGAGTGTGGATATTGTCTAGAAGACAATATTCTTGTTTAAACTCTCAGCTATGTTTTGTCGTATTTTACACGACTGTTGTATAAATAAGTTGTATTTGAATTTATGTACCATGTATCTGACGACTCGGAATGGGTGATGTATACCTGTTTTGGGGGCGTCATAACTACGGAAAAGATTTAAACGATCCGGCAACGTATAAAAACCTCACAAGATCGACAAAAGAGTTATGATGATCTTCATCGAAAGGACGTGGAATTCGATATTGGAGATCATGTGTTGTTACGTGTTGCTTCATGGAAAGGAGTTACGAGATTTGGAAAGAGAGGAAAGCTCAATCCTCGATTCATTGGCCCATTTTTAATCCTCGATCGAGTAGGAACTGTGGCCTATAGACTCGCTTTACCGCCAAGTATGTCTCGTGTTCATAACGCTTTTCATATATCCATGTAACGTAAATATGTGAAAGACCCGAACCACATTATCGAGTTAGAACCGAACGAAATAGCGGAAGATTTAACGCATGAAGAGATTCCTGTTCAAATCTTGGATAAGAAGGAACATATTCTACGCTCCAAGGTTATACCTCAAGTCAAAGTTTTATGGAGAAACCACGATGTTGAGGAAATGACCTGCTAGTTAGAATCTGAAATGAAATCAAGGTATCATTACCTCTTCGACATACTAAGTATGTACCCTAATTTCGAGGGTGAAATTTTATAAGAAAGGGAGGTTGTAAGACCCCGAATTTTATAAATAAAGATGAATTTTCTATAAATATCATTTTTGAATATTATGGAGTAAATTTGATAAAATGTTATAGTTGTGGGTAATATTTATAAATTTTGCAAAAGTACGCAAGTTGTTATATAATATTCGATTGGTCTGGAAAATATTCATTTTAACAGGGGAATATTCATACAACCAAGACAATCATTAATGTGGACCCCTACAACGGAATTATTATCGAATTGAGAAAACGACAAAATACTTTATGAAAATAACGGCGAAAGTTTTTACTGAATAATTTGTTGAAACAATTGTTAAAAAATGCGATGTCTGGCGTGGTTTGCATAGTAGCACACTGCAGTTATTGATTATTGATGCTTATGTGATCGATCACTCGCTTTTGTTCAATTATTGCTCTGATGAATTGCGTAGTATCTCACGTTATTTGATTCAATTATTGTCGATATTTTTATATTATTAAATCAATAATTGAGACGACGAAGTTATTAATATTATTATTTGCAATATTAACGATGTCTAGAAGTTCTGTCAAGGAGAGGTTTGGTCACCTAATTGCACGCCAATAGGGAGAAATCCTTACTGGAAAGCCCCCTCTTTCTTGGGAACGATCTGGTCGATTAATATTGCGAATTATAATAATGATGATAAATGTTGTTAAAAATATTGAGGCGATTTTTTATGAAGTAGTTGTTGTAAATTTTGCTTATTATTTGGATTATCATTTACACATTTATCAAAATAATCAGAAGGAAGTTATTAAGTATTTATATATATATATATATATATATATATATATTTTACGTATTATACAATATATATATATATATGTATAACATGCGAGTGGGTAGTGGTGGTGGTCCTGGTGGATGAGATTTTGGCAGGATGTAAGTTTTTTTCAAAGCTAGCTTTCACTTTATTTGGCCAAACTTTTCAATCATGTGATATTATTGATAACTTGTAATTAAGGGTGCATTCTAATTGGTTAAAGCTTCTAATTGGCATGTGTTGGTTTTCCTTATTGGTCAGCACTTTGAAAAGAAAATATTGATATGTTGAAACCGTGAACTTTGTCCGAATAATTACTGTTGCATCCGTGCTTTTTGTAAATAGTATCCTTTCCATTCTTCTATAAATAGGATGCTTAGTTAGAATTAAAAATCACACCAGAAGTTCTAAGAATTCTTCTTCTAAAATCTTGAGCGTATTTCTTTAGAGTTTAAGAAAACTTTGAGCGTAGTGCAAGTTTTCTTCAAGTATATTCCCGCCCTACCCGTCGGAGTACTCTTCTTTATAAGGTAAGGGGTATTATTTCTTTTGTATTCATGAAGAGAACTTATGTTATTTCATTCCTTATTATTCTGTTGGAATAACCTGTATATGCGAAGTACCGCATACATGGTGAAATTCTTCTGTTATTCAATTCTTTATTATTCTGTTGAAATATTATGTATGTGCGTTTACACATGACCTGGTTCCATTATTTATTATTCTGTTAGAATATCTTGTATGTGCATTTACGCATGACCTGGTTCCGTTATTTATTATTCTGTTGGAATAACCTGTCTATGCGGTCTATCGCATGCATAGTGAAATTCTTTTGTTATTCAATTCTTTATTATACTCGGTTGGTTAAAGTTTTGGCTTCTATACTCGATAAAATTAGTGGAATATCTTTGATATGTGCGCTTCATCCAGTATCTTTTCATGGAAATATTCTTCCGAGCATTCTTGAGTTTTACCCCCACAAAGCAGTATCATGTTGACAATTTGGACGTTAGTGATTCCTGAATAAATTAATTCTTGAACTTGTTTTATTAAATTCTTATATCATTGTCATCATCCTCATGTTTATATTATTTTGAAAGTCATCTGTGGCCTATTGTGCATAGATGGACTTGGTATGATTATGACCAGGGATTATTCGGTATAATCATGACCGTAATGTTACAAATGATGTGGTAAAGTCCTCATCGTTGGCCCGTGAAAAGGTTGATGGACGATTGTTGGCATGATCATGACCATTGATGAATACACGAATATCCTTGGCCCGTGAAAATGGATAATTTATGGTTGTGATACTAATGAATATCCTTGGTTATAGTCTGAGGATGATGTGGATTATATATTAAAATTTGAGTCCCAGCGATAAAAGTGATGAAAAACCTTTTAAATCATAGAAGATAGTAGATTTTATTCTCTACTTGACTCTTTTAATGGATTGCTTGTTCCCCTGCAGTTAAACTTAATGTTTGTTATATTGTATCAATTTAACACTGTTAAAGGCTAATGATAATTTATTCTGCATTATCTTAGTCATAATATTTCTTACTGGGTTGGTTGAGCTCACCTTTCTGCTTTCATTATTCTCTTCAGGAAATGAAAACGTGGCGAGGGGACTAGTCGAGAAGCGGAGTGATGGCGGTCCGAGATGATAGCATTAGTAGTCCTCACTATTCTATGAAATAGTGTGTTAATAAATGTATTGAGGACTTATTTTGAGTTTAAATACTGTCTAGAAGACAATATTTATATTAAAACTCACAGCTCATGTTGTATATTTAAGATTATATTTGTATTCTATACCATGTATTTGCCAACTCAGAATAGGTGATGTATACCTATTTTGGGGGCGTCACAGTTATTGTATATTATCCTTCTTGTGGGCAATTGTTTGCTCACTCTTGCACAAAACAATGCAGATGAAGTTAAGAAGTTTGAAGAGCTTTCTACAAGCAAGGGCAAGGACAAAGTGTTTAATTAGACGACAACGTTTAATTTATCTTTTACGTATGAAGTTTATGTAATAGATTTGATTATGATCATGTTTTAATTTTTCGCTGATGATTGTATTAAAGGTTAGATGACTTGGGATTTATCTTGAGATTATGTAACCCTTGATGGGAGATTTATTATTTAAGCTTTTGAGTTAATTATATCCTTTGTTTATGGGTAATTAGTTGTGATTTAATTGAACAGTGAACACAAAATCTGTGGGATTGAGGTGCTCGGATTTGGGGGTGTCACAAGTTGGTATCAAAGCTTTAAGTTATGAACCTTAGGTGGGGAAACCTTAGGCTATAACCTTCTAGGAGATCGAAAACATAGAGGTGATAAACTCTTATCGAGTTCTGAGGAATGAATTAAGAAAATTTATTGAAGATAAAATGATAAAAGACTTTATGTTCTTGTGTGTTAATGACTTATGTGCTCGTGAGTACTTAGGAGTAGCGAGTATTATCAAGTTGTAGCAGTTATTAAAAACTTTGTTGTCAGAATGATTGATGAACGATGATAAGGATTAGGAGCCTGAGAAGTTCGTATAGTCTGAGTATGGTTAGGATTAGAAAGCGTGCGAGAGCTGAAGACGTATGGGTTGAGGCTTCTAAACGCATAGATCGTGTTGAAGACAAGTCAAAGAGTGCCAAGCGAATGATGGAACTTAGAATTTAATCTTCCACTCTCCTGATGATTGGTGTCATGGAGAAAGAGCGCAATGAAGTTGTACAATGTGGAATGTTCTTGTAGATTGCAAGGAAAAACATTAAGATTATATAAATTATAATGAAAATTAATAGATGTGGATCCTAACTTTTGAATTAAATAGTGGGATGTGATGAAGTAATCCTAGAATTTTATTATTTCGGGATAAATAATATTAATAGCAGCGAGGCTATTTCGTTATGTGTGGTATAATAAATGAATAAAGTATTATCATTGTTTATTAAGATATGTTATGTGTTATCTATAAATGGTTAAAATAAGTTCAAAAATGTTAATGTGTGGATGAACGATGATCTAATAATTCAAGTTTTAAATAGTAAGATGTCGCCTAGAAGAAGACAGCAGCGTCAACAGAGCCCCGGGGAATATTCATACAATAGGGAAGCTAAAGAAAATCCAGTGCCGCAATTGGTAAATTTGCTAGTGGGAGCACTGGCAAATCAACTGAATTTCTGGCTATATAATCAAATCTCGTTGTTCCAACCAGATTTGTTTACAACAGGGTTAGAGAGAATGATTGAGGTAGAAGGGGAAGGTAATACGCTGGCATACAATCAAGAGCAGATGGGAAAGAAGAGTGAAGATGATAAGGTGGGTGATAGCCATACCGGTAACGCTTGTAAAAGAAAGTGGGACAATAATATTAACGCTAAAAATCAGCAAGGGAAGGAAAAGAAGAAGGTAGAGGCATGTAGCAACTGCGGAAAGAAACATGTAGGTGTTTGTTTGAGGAGAAAGAGGGTGTACTTTAATTGTGGCTCGAAGGATCACATTGCACCAAAATGTTTAAGACCGAGGAAGAGAGCCTGCTTCACGTGTGGATCAAAGGAGCACTTGGCTCGAGGTTGCCCAAAGAAAGCGGTAGGAAGAGCAAGTGGAAGCAAAGGGGGAGTGGCAAACTGGTTATTGTAGAGACAACTCTGCCGTGTCGACCAACAGAACAATCATCCAACATGAAGATCCAGGGCGCAATGCAAGATATGGTTCCAATCAGTTACTTACACGGCTGCGTGTTAATTAATTCAACTGCCACTTGTTAATTTATGCCTGGCTAATTTGTTTAGAAACTAGATTCGCTTCGGGAAGAGTTAGACTATTCCCTAAATATAGAAAGTGTGAATAGTGATTCCTTTTAAGTTGATAAGTAGAATTGTCGTATTGGTATTAAAGGCCATGTGGTGTCAATAGATATATTTTCGATTCGATTTATAAAACTCTGAGGCTGTTAAACCATATGGTGATAAGTCATTATAAAAGAAAGTGCATAAACCTTAAGACTCTGAGGAAGTCAAAGGTAGTATTTTGTTCTTTTAAAAGACGTCTGTACGGTAGAGTTATCTATTGATGTTGTAAATCAAGAAGTTATTAAGAAAATATTGTGTGGGATACGCGAAGTTTAAGATAACCACTTCGTTAGCTAACTTGACGAGTAACTCAGTGGAAGTTATAAGGGCAGGAAATCATGAAGTGAATTTTCAAGAATTGAAGAAAAGTTAAGTATGTCACATATTATCTTTATCAGATAATACAGAGAACTTTGTGTTGTATAGCGACGCATCATATAATATACTAGACTGTGTGTTTAGGCAGAACGACAGGGTCATTTCTTACGCATCGCGTCAGTTAAAATTTTTATGAGAAAGGGTATTTGACTCACAATTCAGAGTAGATGTATTAGTGATTGCTCTGAGGATTTAACGATGCTACTTTGGGTAGTAGTGTGAGATATAAATAGACCATAAGTGTCTAAAGTATATCCTCTCACAGAGATATTTAAGCATGTGTTTAAAGTGATAATTGAAGTTGTTCAAGGATTATATCTACAAAATCCTAAACGAATGTGGTTGCCGACGTCTTAAGAAAAAGGTAGTAGTTATTTTTGTTAACTGTGCAAGATGGGTTCATAATAGAAATGACGAATCTGTGGTAGGAGGTAAGATATATGAAAAGTCAGAGAAGAAGCTATTATGATGGAAAATCGTACAACTTTGCTAGACAGAGTAAAGGAAGAGTACCTCCAAGATGAGGGTGTCAAATTCAAAATTGATACCGAAGGATAGTTGAAAGTAGAAGGAAGAAACTAGGTTTCGCTAATACCAGGAATTGAAAATGAAGTTTTGCATAAAATTTATATATTAAATCAACTAGGAAGCACGAAATGTATATATTTCCTTCGATATTACTATTGGTGGCAAAATATGGCGATAGATTTTTGGTATGTCAAAGTTAGCATATTACATATCGAGCATTGTATGAAGTTGTGTATTAATGAAATTGTTTCAAGACACGATGTTTCTGTGTCAATTGTGTCGAATCGAGATTCACGATTTATATCAAATTTTCAAAAGGGTTTGTAAGAACGTGTGGAATGCAATTAGAAATAAGTATGTCAAATCGTTTGCAAATCGATTGCCAAACAAAAAAGAAGTCCAAACATCGGAAGGCGTGCTTAGCACACGAGAAGTTTTCGATAACGTCATACGAGGAATCCGCATCGAGCAAGTTATGGGTAAGTTAAAAATAATTTAAGAGTAAGGTTATGTTGGGTGTATCGCGCTATCAATGTGTATGTGGTGGAAAGGTGATTCTTTTCTCATGTATATATTTGATAGTTAGAGGGTTTTTTTAGATTAAGTTAGATGATATTAAGATTAGGTTCGGTTCTTAAAACTAAAGCATATGGTAAGTTCGTGACTCATAATCATATGGTATATTTTGAACCCCTCAGCGAATGGACGCCCATGGTCTGACTAGGATAAGTTCTTAAACTCATATGATTATGGCAAGTTCCTAAATTGCCAAAGTGTGGTAAGTTTGACGAACTATATTGGGTATAAATCGGTTATAGTATAGGAAACATTGATAAAATTGAAAAGATGATTTTGAGGTAGCCTTACCTCTATAGTTGAAGCGCATTCGTAATATTTTTAATGTTTCGGTGAGATGATCGAACAAGCTCGACTGCAATTATGTGACCAAGTATGAATTGTTATGGTTGTGCTACTAGGAAATTTTTATCTAGGTAGTCGACAAGAAAGAACAAGTGTTCAGGAATGAGTTGATACCTTCTGTGAAGGTGATATGGAGGAACCACAATGTCGAAGAGACTACGTGGGAACTCGAGGATGTAATGAGAAAGAATTACCCTGAGTTATTTGTTTAATCTGTGTCTTCGATTCTGGGGACAGAATCTTTTTAAGGAGGGAAGAATGTGACGATTTGATTGTTTGAGTTGTGATTCTGGGGACAGAATCCTTGTAAGAAGGGAATGATGTAACAATCCAGAATTTCAAATTATAATATTAAATATTTATTGAATTATATAAATATTTATTTGATGTGTTTATTGTTGGAATTGATGAAATAAATATTTTATTGATGTGGTTATTATTAGTAAATATTTATGAATTGAATTTATTAGATATTATTTTAAATTAAATTATTTTATAAATTAGAAAGTTGTAGTATAACATGAGATGTTATATTGTTGTTTTAATTTAATAATTTAAATTGTTGTGTTAAATTATTAAATAAAATTATAATAAAATTATAATTTTGTGATAATTGTTTAAGTGGAATATTTATTTAAAATATGGTATATATAATAAATTTTTTGATTTATGTGGGATATGAAAATCCAAATAAATAATATATGATTTTAAATTATAAACTAAATTGTTTATTAAAATAAAATTAAACTAGTTTAATTTAGTTTTGATCAAACAAGACTTAAATATATTAAGCCTTTATTTTAAAGACTTTTTTTCAAACAAAGCCTTATGGCTTTTGCATTTCTTTTAATATTTGATTTGTAAATATAATAAATATAACATATACGTTAATAGTTGTAACTGGTATTATATTAAGTATGCATATTAAGCCATATCGGTTTATTTTAGTTTACGTACACTTGGGTTATCAAGTGTTTTATTTGTTAAGCGTAAGAATTACAGAGACTGAGAGAAAATTGAGAGAGATTGAGAGGAAACCTAAGAATTTTTCAAGGTGATTATCAGTTGATTGCAAGGATTAGTTTAGCAAATTGAAGGTAATTTTTCCATAATCTCCATATTATACATATATGTATATATAGATGAATTTACGGCATGAAGCTTCAAACTCTGTGAATTATATACTTTTCGAATTATTGCTATATGATTGTATTATCTCATTTGTATGTAATTGTGATGATGGAATGTAAGACCCCGAATTTTATGAAATAAAAGTATTCAATTTTTCTATTCAGTAAATGGTTAAATTGATAAAAGTTAAAGTTAAGGGTGATATATGAATTTTTTTTTCAAAATAAGCAAGTGGCTATAAAATACTTATTGTTGTCGAGGAATATTCGTTTGGTCGTGGAATATTCTTTCCGCTTCGGGAATATTAAATGCACTGACTGACACGACTATTTTATGGCCCCATAATGTATAATTGTCGAAAGAAGAAAATGAAAAAATTGAATAACGGCAGTAGTCGTTCTGAATTAACTTCTTGTTGGAATACCCTATGGTAAAGTAAAGTAATGTCTGGCGTTGTTGCACGAGTAGCACCAGTATTATTGAAATTGTTTCAATTATTGATTCTTACGTGAGAAGGCACTACTCAATAATTGTTATAGTAATTCTTGCTCAATATTTTATTTTATTGATTCAATAATTGCTTGCGTTGATATTTTATAATATTGTTGTTTCAATTATTGTCATTGCACGATATCTCCATTATCGATTTAATAATTCATATTATTTGAATAATATTATTAGATAACATTATTGGCAATGTCTAGAAAGTTACATCGAGGAGAGGTTTGGTCACCTAATTGCACGCCAAAATGAGAAAATCCTTATCGGAAAGCCCCTCTTTCACTCGGAACTGCACAGGTTGTCATAATTGTCATTACAGAATATTATTTGTGAATAATTAATTATTGATTTATATGATAAGGAAATATTTATTTGATGCAGATATAAATGATGGATTTATTTATGTGGTTATAAATGAAGGAATTAATGTTGAGGTATTTTATAAGTATTTTGTCGGATTGGAGGTATTAAAAGATCAAATCGGTGTTATTACAACTTTATTGTGTGAGTTATAATATATAATCCGACCGTTGGATCGTTGTAATTTTTGGATATGTTATACATATATAAGTTGAGTATATGTTCACAAATTTTGAACCGTTAAAAATGAACGAATGATTTGTTATTAATTTTAAGAGGTGACTGATTCAGAAATTAGGTTTATAAATAATTTTGGTGGAAAATTCTAGAAATGGGTAGGCCCCACTTTTGGTTGGTGAGAAATGTGCTCAATTGAATTTTCAAATGTAGTGGGTGGGAATAGTAGCAGGTAAAGCCATCAAAGTTGCGAGTTAAGTCTCGCCTTGGTGCTAACATTTTCCTATAAATAGAGGGCTAAGTTAGAATTGAAAATCACACCAGAAACAAGTTTTCTCTCTTTCTCACTCTATATTATCAAGTGTATTTTGTGAGTATTTAGATACTTGGTGAGTTGCTATTCTTCAGTGCAAGTTTTCTTCAGCACTATATCCAGTATTCCAGTCAGAAGTACTGTCTTTTTGAGGTAAGGGATGTTATTTTCTTCGTAAGTGATATTATTTCTTCAATATCATTATGCCGAAATATTGGTTGGAACTTTTTATCAAATTTGGAACTTTTCATGTCGGGGTTACTATTCATGAGTTACTATTCACGAGATATTATTCATGAGTTACTATTCACGAGTACTATTCACGAAGCATGATGATTTTTCTTGTGGAATTTCTATCTTTTGGTGTCGGAGTTACTATTCATGTATACGGCACTATTCACATATACGACACTATTCACCGAAAAATAAAATTTTCTTCTTTTTGTCCAAGATGTCTATTATTGTTACTATCTTTGATTGTATCCATGTTTTGATCTTTATTCTTGAATTTTACTTCGAAATTGGTTATTATGGAGTATTATTGATCTTGGATAAACTGTAATACGAATCCCTAATATTTGTTCTTCTATCTTATTGGATTCGTTCTCTAAAATGTTTTTCATCATCCTCAGTCCTTAATGATGATACTTGATGAATATCTTTGGCCCGTAGTGCAAAGATGAATGATTACTTGATGAATATCTTTGGCCCGTAGTGAAAAGATGAATGATTACCTGATGAATATCTTTGGCCCGTAGTGCAAAGATGAACAGGTGTTGAGATGAACACGACCAACCCAAGTGATACAAATGAATATCTTTGGCCCAGTGAGCAAAGATGAATATTTGATTAAAGATGTATATTGATTGATGTTACAGGGATAAAATATTGATGTTGAACTTTTAAATCTTAGAAGATAGTAGAATTCTTTCTCTACTTGACTCTTCTAATGGATTATTTTTTCCGCTGCAGTTGTTGATCTAAAACTTGTTGTCTGCTATATCAGATTTTTCCCTATTGAAGACTAACGATAATTTGTTGTATATTATCTTAGTCATAATATTTCTTACTGGGCTAGTTAGCTCACCCTTTTGTTTCACTGTTCCTTTCAGGAAATGAGAGTGTAGCTAGGTCGAGCGGGGGTAACAGGGGAATAGAACGGTGGTCATCATTTAGTAATATTTGGTGAATCAACTAGGGTGAGGCAAACCCAATGTTGGAAGGATGTTTTGCCACTATCATACAAGATGTCTAATGACATACAACCTCGTGTCATCATAAGACAGGGATGTGTTCATCCACTTGCTGAGTATATCTACGAGCACTACCTATATAATCTTGGTGTTTGGTTAAAGTATTACTCTTAATTAGAGACAGTGGAGATAATGATATGTCAAGAGAAGACTCACCATTGGAAAGAATATGATAGTAATCTTCTAATTTTTCTTTGGGGTCTATTGGGTCAACCAAGGATAATTATGTGGCTATATGATATCTATTATAACCTAGACGCAGGGCCTCCCATGTACGAAGGTTTCCTTGAGCACTTCCCAAAGATTCTAATTTCTAAAACAGTTTTTAACTATACCTTTATGTAAGGTATCACTGTGAGGCGCTGTCCACGGTTGGGACACGTGTCACGGTTGGGATATATTTGTATCCAAACTCACAGCATATGTGTTGTGGTATTTTGCACAACAATTGTTGTAATAAAGTTGTAGTTATTTTTTGTACCATGTAATTGGCGACTCAGAATAGGTTGGATGGAATAGACCTATTTTGGGGTCGTCACATTTGGTATCAGAGCTTAGGGATATGATCTCTGGCGGAGATCCCGGATTAGAACTAGGAAGGAGAGACGAAAAATATCCTTCGCTAGTGTGTGTCCTACCTAAGCTGAATTTTCTTACTTAAGTTGACAAATTGTGATATGTCAATTAACCTTTGTTTTGAAGCTGTATTCTAGAATGATATCTGAAATACAGGAGATGAGCAATGGAGAAATCATGATGACAGGGAAGATGGAATCTAGAATGCAAGCAAGGTATTCTCAACTCTTTGAAATACCAGGTACGTAAATTTCGGGGACAAAATTTCATAAGGAGTGGAGATTGTAAGACCCCGAATTTTATGAAATAAAAGTATTCAATTTTTCTATTCAGTAAATGGTTAAATTGATAAAAGTTAAAGTTTTTTTCAAAATAAGCAAGTGGCTATAAAATACTTATTGTTGTCGAGGAATATTTGTTTAGTCGTGGAATATTCTTTCTATCGGGGAATATTTGTACGACGGCGCAGCTATTTGTGGGCCCCATAACAGATAACTGTCGGAAGAAGAAAATGACAAAATTGAATAACGGCATAGTCGTTACCATTAACACTGTTAGAATACCCGGTTGGTAAAGTAAAGTAATACGCGTTGTTGCACAGTAGCACACGGTATTGCACAGAATTTTTTCAATTATTGATTCTTACGTGAGAAGGCACTACTCAATAATTGTTACAGTAATTATTGTTCAATATTTTATTTTATTGATTCAATAATTCTTGCGTTGATATTTTATATTATTGTTGTTTCAATAATTGTCACTGCACAGTATCTCCATTATCAGATTAATAATTCATATTATTTGAATAATATTATTAGATAACATTATTGGCAATGTCTAGAAAGTTCTGTCAAGGAGAGGTTTGGTCACCTAATTGCGGCCGATGAAGAGAGAAATCCTTATCGGAAAGCCCCCTATTTCTGAGGAGCTGCACTGTTGTCATAATTGTCATTCTGTAATATTATTTGTGAATAATTAATTATTGATTTATATTATAAGGAAATATTTATTTGATGCAGATATAAATGATGGATTTATTTATGTGGTTATAAATGAAGGAATTAATGTTGAGGTATTTTATAAGTATTTTGTCCGGATTGGAGGTATTAAAAGATCAAATCGATTGTTATTACAACTTTATTGTGTGAGTTATAATATTTAATCGTAGTTGGATCGTTGTAATTTTTGGATATGTTATACATATATAAATTGAGTATATGTTCACAAATTTTGAACCGTTAAAATGAACGAATGATTTGTTATGAATTTTAAGAGGTGGTGATTCGTAAATTAGGTTTATAAATGATTTTGGTGGAAAATTATAGAAATGGGTGGGCCCCACTTTTGGTTGGTGAGAAATGTGCTCAATTGAATTTTCAAATGTAGTGGGTGGAATAGTAGCGAGTAAAAGCCATCAGAGTCTGAGTTAAGTGCCTTGACGTCTTAACATTTTTCTATAAATAGAAGGCTAAGTTAGAATTGAAAATCACACCAGAAACAAGTTTTCTCTCTTTCTCTCTCTATATTATCGAGTGTATTTTGTGAGTATTTAGATACTTGGTGAGTTGCTATTCTTCAATGCAAGTTTCCTTCAGCACTATATCCAGTATTCCAGTCAGAAGTACTGTCTTTTTGAGGTAAGGGATGTTATTTTCTTTGTAAGTGATATTATTTCTTCAATATCATTATGCCGAAATATTGGTTGGAACTTTTTATCAAATTTAGAACTTTTTATGTCGGGGTTACTATTCATGAGTTGCTATTCACGAGTTACTATTCATGAGTTACTATTCACGAGTTACTATTCACGAGTACTATTCACGAAGCATGATGATTTTTCTTGTGGAATTTCTATCTTTTGGTGTCGGAGTTACTATTCATGTATACGGCACCATTCACTGAAAAATGAAATTTTCTTCTTTTTGTCCAAGATGTCTATTATTGTTACTATCTTTGATTGTATCCATGTTTTGATCTTTATTCTTGAATTTTACTTCGAAATTGGTTTTTATGGAGTATTAATGATCTTGGATAAACTGTAATACGAATCCCTAATATTTGTTCTTTTATCTTATTGGATTCGTTCTCTAAAATGTTTTTCATCATCCTCAGTCCTTAATGATGATACTTGATGAATATCTTTGGCCCGTAGTGCAAATATGAATGATTACTTGATGAATATCTTTGGCCCATAGTGCAAAGATGAATGATTACCTGATGAATATCTTTGGCTCGTAGTGCAAAGATGAACAGGTGTTGAGATAAACATGACCAACTGGTGATACAAATGAATATCTTTGGCCTGTAGAGCAAAGATGAATATTTGATTAAAGATGTATATTGATTGATGTTACAGGGATAAAATATTGATGTTGAACTTTTAAATCTTAGAAGATAGTAGAATTCTTTCTCTACTTGACTCTTCTAATGGATTGTTGTTTTCGCTACAGTTGTTGATCTAAAACTTGTTGTCTGCTATATCAAAATTTTTCCCTGTTGAAGACTAACGATAATTTGTTGTATATTATCTTAGTCATAATATTTCTTACTGGGCTAGTTGAGCTCACCCTTTCTTTCACTGTTCTCTTTAGAAAATAAGAATATAGCTGGGACTAGTCGGGGAATGGATTGACGGTCGAGATGGTTGCATTAGTAGTCCTCACTATTCTGTGAAATAGCGTATCAATAATTGTAATGAGGACCCCTTTTGAGTTTTTATACTGTCTATTAGACAATAGTTGTATTCAAACTCACAGTATATGTGTTGTCATAGTTTGCACGACAATTGTATTACTGAAGTTATATTTATTTTTGTACCATGTATTTGGCGACTCAGAATGGGTTGGATGGAATGGACCTGTTTTGGGGTTGTCACATGGAATCTGTGTAAACAATGAATTTGTATGCTACTGACAGTTAAAAGTAGAGAAACAATGTCAGTGAATATTTTTTTCATATAGTTCATGAAAAGTACCAATTTTAGTGGTCAATTTATATGTTAATCTGTGAATTGAGCTTGATTATGTTAATTCATTAAGAAACGATGATAACGTAATTTGAATGAAGTGATTTGGTCAAGTATAGAGATTACAGTGATGAATTTTGTAAAGGATGTCAAAAATGGAGTTTTCATATGAAAATATAGAATTTGAGAAATTAAACTAGTGTAAGTTGTTCTTAAATTGTTCTAAGTAGTTGAATATGTGAGTAAACATGTTTTTGTTAGTTTTATATCAATTGTATATGTTAATATTACTATTTGGTGGGTGAAATTCGTGTTAGTTGGGCTAAAAGTCAAATTTCATCGTTCATGTCGCTTTACTGTCGATTAATACATTACGCCAATTGCTTACCAATACAAGGTAAAAAACCGCTTAATTGCTACTTAGGTCCAAAGCTTGTGTATGGCAGCAAGCGCATACCCCTCGTCTGAGACAGTGAGGTCTGCATTCTTTGCTACTGAGACTTTGTAACACCACTATAACTTGGTCTAAGGTTATGTTAATGTGTCAAATGTGTAACGACAAGGTTAAAACAACATAGTGTTATGTGGTTAGTGATTCTAAAGTTATAAAAAGTTAGTAAACTATGAAAATGACATGTTGTGATTTATTGAGAATGAGGATTAGTAAATAAGTATTATGAAGGTTAACACTTGGATTTCTGATATTTATATAGTAGCATAAGACTTGTACTAAATTAACAAGTTTAGCTATATATGGGTGTTATTTTGGAAGTGGATGTTAGCATGTCTAATAGATATTGTGATTGCACTAAATGTGTAGGATATTGGAGTACGTGAATTGTAATTGTATAACTTACGCAAGAGGCAAGTTCCCTAACCTTTGCTACTTTATTATTCGGCAAGGCTACTTTTCACTATTATGTTATACTTATGCAAATTATCTATCTCTAATCTCTTGTTTAACAGTTTATTGTTATGCAAGTTAGTTAATCTTTAGTTCTTTATTTCAAACGAGATTACTTTGGTTATTCAAAGTCGGTAATGTTGTTTATTTAGCTAATAATAACTGTTGTTTGATCTTCGTTCTCCAATGTCATTGTACTATCTTACATTATTGTACCGAACTCTAAGTTGTCTAGCGATTCTTTATTAATTCAACTAATCTTTAGTTGATGAAGGTTCTAAACTCTAAATTACCTTGAAGTCAACCCAAACCAAACTTCCTTTGGTTTTCATATGTACTCACATAAATTTTGAAAGCATGTTGTCGATGATAACATTGTTCACTTTAGAAATTGTTAATACTCTAGCTCTTATTGATTCAGCGATATACCTTGTTCATGAAGATATTATAATCAAACTCTTGAATAGTTATTAGTCTCTATCTGATTCAACCAGTACTTGGTTGATGAGAATTCTAAAGATCTAGAATTTCTTTGAAGTTAATTCCCAACCAAACTTCCTTTGGTTCGGAACATGATAATCTAAGCCGAGATGAACAACCCTATATTAGGGGATTATTTCAAAACTACGCAATAGCGTTAAAATGTTTGCGCAATACATAGTACAAAGGGTTGATCACCTGGAGTACGGAATAATGGTGCATATAGTCGTTTAGACTGTTAAAGGTTACAGTAGAAACACATGTGAACCTAGGACATAGATGATGATTATACTCTTTTATACTGTTAAAGGTTGAAGTAGAAATACTTGAAAACCTAGAATAGAGTTCGTGGTCTTATAACCCACAGTGTATTCTTTGATGTTGATATCTATTATTAACTTAACGTTCATTATTCCTTTGAACTTATAGTTGTTGAATTAAAGTTAATTGTTCTGGTAAGAGCACCTTACCATTGAAAGCTCAGATAATTGTCATTCATAAAACGTTATTGTATATTATCCTTCTTGTGGGCAATTGTTTGCTCACTCTTGCACAAAATAATGCAGATGAAGTTAAGAAGTTTGAAGAGCTTTCTACAAGCAAGGGCAAGGACAAAGTGTTTAATTAGATGACAACGTTTAATTTATCTTTTACTTATGAAGTTTATGTAATAGATTTGATTATGATCATGTTTTAATTTTCCGTTGATGATTGTATTAAAGGTTATATGACCTGGGATTTATCTTGAGATTATGTAACCCTTGATGGGAGATTTATTATTTAAGCTTTTGAGTTAATTATATCCTTTGTTTATGGGTAGTTAGTTATAATTTAATTGGACAGTGAACACCAAATCTGTGGGATTGAGGTGCTCGAATTTGGGGGTGTCACAACAATAATGGTTCATGTATATACAGAACATACTCATATTGAACAGTTCAATCACAGAACAGTTCATCTCAAAGAAACACTGAAGTGTTCAAATTATGGCACAAGACCTCATACATATTACCACCTTGTACATATATCGCACAAATGCACATAGACAAGACTTCTCAAGTTCAACATCTGAGAAGTTTAAGAAACTAGCATTCATGTAATATGAATGAAGTTAGGAAACTTGCCTTACGCACAGCTACAACTTACGCTGAACTACTCATTACAATCCCTATATAGCACATAAGGAAAAAACACATACACCAATTAGTCATATACTTGACTTACGCATTGGTTTACTTAACTTTACTTCTTAGGGTTCGCGTTCTTGTAATCTAAGTGTATGCGACCAACTTTCCTTACCGGTTTACGGCTTCATGATATACGGAGATGTCTTACTCATATATTCATCATCTTTGATGATTTATATTTTTATCTTCTTTCTTATAACCCTTCTAGGACTCAGTACAAATTGTGTCTCTGCTAGTAGTCCATATGGTACTCTGAGTTGTTTCCCACAAACAACCAACAAACAAGTTCCCATCTCGTCTACACTGTCTTCCACAGTGAGTTAGATCGGTCGCCAGTATCGTATATACCTCTGCTCTCCGAAGGAATTGTTTAACCCAGCTCCCATATGTCAACCATCAAAGAATACGATTGTACCACAACCTAAACTTTATCTTAACTTATCTGAACCATTAAAACTATAATGTTCGTTAAGTTGTTTCCTCATCCTTACACTACAAGAAAAAGTGTCATTGCTTGAAGCGGGCCATGCCGCCAATTGATAATGATAGTCTATCGGCATTAAGGTCATTAGCGACGGCGCTTGCTCGGCCACTGCACAACCAAATCGTCGCAATTAAATAAGTCCCTTGGATCTAAATGCATTGTAATCGGCATCATTGTTATTGGCGACGGGCGTCATTAGCGATGGCATGAACTCATTGGCGATGGCTCTGCTGAAGCTGCGATTGACCGTCGGCAAAGACCCCATAGATTTTTTTAGAGAGAAAACCTCATTCTGAAATGGCATGGTCCGTCAAATGACTAAGTAGCCATCGGCAATGACCTTCTTATCATGTCTGTCGCTATATGTCATTGGCGACGGCATAGCCGTCGCCATTACCCCCATCGGCAATGACTAAATAAAATTTGAATTTTTTTTAAAAAAAATTCAAAATTTCCCTGTTCATTTACAAATATACACCTGTTATAAACTAATAACAACCATCAAATCAGAACTATACCTGTTATAAACAAGTAACCCAAATCAAATATATAGATAAAAAATATAATGATCGTCGGTACAACTTAAAAATTGTACAAATACATACATGAAACTCAGAATATAACATAAACTAAACTAACTACAACCCATCGCCTGTCTCCATGTCATCGAGTCGACGGTCATCACCCTGTACTGGAGGAGGCTGCTCGTCATCAACTCGATGGTCATCACCCTATACTGGAGGAGGCTACTCGTCATCAGCTCGGCGATCATCACCAGTGCCTCCACCTCCACCTCTACGCATCTCGTCAACAAGACCCTACAAAATTAAAATATAAATAACAAAATCAAAATGAAAACATATTTACATTATTTGAGTTTGTATTCTTCAAGTTAGGTGGATGGGACTTGAACTCGGGCTCCGTATATCAGAATCGAGTCTCATCGGTTATAGTAACGATGTCTATTGCCTATCTTGGTGCTATTACGTGTTAGTTCGTGTGTGTCAATTGAATGGTAAGGCGGGTTTTGACCTATTTTTGGCTTTTTGCCCAAGTATTGGCGAGTTTTACAAACTGGGTGATAACTCGAATTCCGTATGTCAGAATCGAGTCCTATAAATTCTAACGCGTGTCTATTGCCTACTCGGTGTTACGTGTGTGTTTACGTGGTGTTCGGACGACCGAGGCTGGTTTTGACCTATTTTTTGACTTTTTGCCCAAGTGTTGGCGAGTTTTACAAACTGGGACTTAACTCGGATTTCTTATATCAAAATCGAGTCCCGTGAGTTGTAACGCGTGTCTATTGCCTACTCGGTACTACGTGTGTATTTGCGTGGCATTCGGACGACCGAGACGGGTTTTGACCTATTTTTTGGCTTTTTGCCCAAGTGTTGGCGAGTTTTACAAACTGGGACTTAACTCGAATTTCGTATCTCAGAATTGAGTCCCGTAAGTTGTAACGCGTGTCTATTGCCTACTCAGTGCTACGTGTGTGTTTACGTGGCGTTCGGACGACCGAGGCGGGTTTTGACCTAATTTTCAGTTTTTTGCCCAAGTGTTGGCGAGTTTTGCAAACTAGGACTTAACTCGGATTCCGTATATTGGAATCGAGACCAGTAAGTTCTAACGCGTGTCTATTGCCTACTCGGTGCTACGTGTGTGTTTGCGTGGTGTTCGGATGACAGAGGCGGGTTTTGACCTATTTTTCGGCTTTTTGCCCAAGTGTTGGCGAGTTTTACAAACTAGGAATTAACTCGGATTCTGTATATCAGAATCGAGTCCCATAAGTTATAGTAGCGTGTCTATTGCTACTTTCGGTGCTTTCGTGTGTGTGTTTGTGTGGCATTGGACGTATCGAGGCTAGTTTTGACCTATTTTTGGCTTTTTGCCAAAGTGTTGGCGAGTTTACAAGCCCGGACTTAACTTTCGAATTTAGTATATATCGAATCGAGTCCGTAAGTTCTAACGGCGTGTCTATTTCCTACTCGATTACTACGTGTGTGTTTTACGTGGCGTTCGGACGACCGAGACGGGTTTTGACTGTTTTTTTTAGCTTTTGCCAGTGTTGGCGAGTTTTTAAAATGGGACTTAACTTTCGGATTCGTATATCGAGAATCGAGTCCGTAAGTTATAACGCGTGTCTATTTCCTACTCGGTTACTTACGTGTGTGTTTTGCGTGGTGTTGAGACGGTAGGCGGGTTTTGACCTACTTTTTGGCTTTTTGCCCAAGTGTTGGTGAGTTTTGCAAACTGGGACTTAACTCGGATTCTATATATCGAAATCGAGTCCCGTAAGTTATAACGCATGTCTATTGCCAACTCGGTGCTACGTGTGTGTTTGTGTGGCATTCGGATGACCGAGGCGGGTTTGGACCTGTTTTTCGGCTTTTTGCCCAAGTGTTGGCGAGTTGTGCAAACTGGGACTTAATTCGAATTCTGTATATCGGAATCGAGTCTCGTAAGTTGTAACAAGTGTCTATTGCCTACTCGGTGTTACGTGTGTATTTCCGTGGCGTTCGGACGATCGAGGCGGGCATGAATAACATGGATCTTTGTGTCCAGTTGTGAACCTTGTCGTAACCATAAGCTCGCTCTAATCTGTGATTCTTCCCTGGAGGGGGAAACTTCAAATGACTAACCCAACTCAACACTGCTGACCCAGAAAGATGGCCAGGTACTTGACATTTCTCTGTTTTTCAATTGAATTGTCTACTCATCCGTCGATAACGATGTTCAATCAGCAAAAATTGTCCGGATGTTGCAAAAACTCATTTTCCCCCATGTTTGAGCAGCGACTTTTAATCGACCCCATGCACACGGGACATGATAAGCCCCGTGAGTCGACCATCCAATCGATCATTCCTAACGCCGAGAAGTCATTTATTGTCCACGATGGCGCCCTCATGTCAAAGTTACGCTTAAGAGATACATCATAAGTTTGAACCCCTTTTCCCCAACATCTTCAACTCATCAACTAACGGCTGAGGTATACATTGATGTCTTTACTTTACTCGACTCTTATCACCGGAATCGATAAAGGCATGAACATGTAGGATCTTTCATGCACATCGAAGGCGGGAGGTTATACACCACAATAATCACCGGCCAAGTTGAGTAGGGCTTTATGCTAGGCCCGTTAAACGGATTAAACCCATCCGTAGCAAGTCCAAGCCTAACATTGCGAATCTCTTCAGCAAACGAGGGGTGCTTGTTATCAAAATTTTTCCACTCAAGCCCATCTGCCGGGTGCATCAGTTGACCTTCGACTATGTCCCGTGTAGAGTGCCACCTCATATCCTCGGCGGTATATGTTGACATGAACAACCGCTGAAGCCTCGGGGCAATAGGAAAGTAACGTAAGATCTTTCTTGGCACGTCTTTTCCCTTTTTCTTGTGTTGTTCACAGTATCTACTTGTACCACAAATATTACACGACCTCTTATCTTTATTAACATCACCGTAATATAACATACAATTATTCTTACAAGCATCAATCTTCTCATACCCTAGATTGTGCCTTTTGACCATTTTCGTCACATCATAATACGACTCCGTTAACTTATTGCCTGCAGATAAGCACTCCTTCACAATGCTTAACAGTTCATTAAAACCTCTCTCGCTACAGTCATGCTCATTCTTGAAGTGTAAAAACTTAGTCACGGCAGATAAGACGGTGTGCTTTTCGGGCCCGTCATACAGTGGCATCGCTTCTTCATGCAATAACTCATAGAAACCCTTAGCCCCATCATTCGGCTCTTGCTCGACGCTACTACCATCCTCGTACATATTCCACTTGGAAGTATGAACCAAAGAACCTTCACTATCATGTTAAATGCAGATCGAAAGGTTTCATCACCTCCGGATTAGGGTTACGATTCATGTTCATCCAACCCGTTTTCCCATGATAGATCCATGTCAGTATAACCTCTGCTTGAACCCGTATATGAAATAACTCGCATATGACATCACTCCTTTCCTTCCACACTTCATTCACACACCTCTTACAAGGACATCCGATCTCATCAGCTGGCGACTTGCTCAAACGCGAAGTTGAGAAACTGCTCAACCCCACTACGATACTCGAGAGCTAAGCCCACTCCTATCGGTGGCTACCCTACATTCCATCCAACTTGATCAACGGACATCTCGGACAACCTATGCGCTATATATAGAAAGTTAGACAAACACAATCAAGTCTCCAAGTTAATGTATATGCAAGCTTATGAGTTTCCTAACTTCATCTCCCACTCTAACGGGTGGGGCTTCTATCCCATTCCGGATGTGTCACTTCTTGATGCCAACAACTTGAACACATCTTTAAATTTTTGAAATTTTGTGACACCTCCCCCATGGTCTTCAAGTACACGAAAATAGACTAACACATCGTAGTCTAAATATGCACCTGAAGAACATCAAGAGATATATACTGACCGAAATTTCAAAAAATATAAAGACGTGCTCAAGTCATTAACACCGACCTAAGTGAGATCAAAACATACAAGAACAGTCCCAAAATAGGGACTATTTGAGATCCACTCCTACTAAGTGAATCTCAAACAGGTTTCTAAGCTTCCTAAACTATATGAAAATATGCACATAGAAATAAATTGAAGTATCTGCTGAATAGTAATTATGATAAATTAAGAAGATTATGTCATTTTATAATTGTAAGAAAATTGACAATGTCAACTATAAACGGTGTTCCAACATATTTTAATCTTAGCAACATACTCAAAAACACTTGACATAATACAGAGACAAATACAGAGCTCAAGGACATAATTATATACAAACTAAGCCCCAAACTGTATGTCGAGACAAATACAGAGCTCAAGGACATAATTATATAATGCAACCTCTATATATTGATCCCAGGTCTACAGTCTACACTGAACCTAGGTTAATAACTATAGAGGTTCGAATGTTTTATTTTTTCCCCTTCAACAGCTCGGAGAAACCAGACCAGAAGTTTCAACATCTAATAGTTGAGCTAGAACAAGAGTTATAATTACGTAAGCTTTTGAACTACCTTGAAGAAATGCAGGTTGCTAAATGAATTTGGAAAATCTAGAATATACAAGAATCCATATACACTAATGACTTTAAGTACTTTTGACCAACAAAGGATTTTTGTATGATAATGTTGATGCATACAACAAGAGACAGTCAATAAACAGAGTTCATTTAGAATCATGTCTCAAAATATTATAAACCCAAGCATGTGTAAAAGAAAAGAGAATCATTATAAACCCTAAATATTATGGAAGGCCCTCTAATCAAGCAATTATACTTGTATAAAAGTAGTTCTTTTCTCTTTTTCAAATCACATAAATAATATAGCTTTATATATAACACAAAACTACAGATAATTAACCCAAGTGTTATTTATATATATGCTCATAATATAGCTTAATTAATATGATAATACATGCCTTTTTGTTGAACTTACAAAAAGTTTACACACTTGAAATCATGTAAAAAATGACTGAAAATTATTGTTCATATATATTACTGCATATATACGTAGTAAAGTTATAACTAATCAATCACTTGAAATCATATCTTATCATAATGAACCACTATTTCATGGCTTTAGTACAATTATTAAATAAAGTAAATAGAAAAGGAAAACTTTGAGCAAAGCTTCACATGGGAAAAACCATATACCGGGTTTACATACACTAAATGGAAGAACAAACTAAACTATTTCAAGTATTGCATTATATAATATCATACCCACATCAAGTTCATCTATTCAACCCACATAAACAACCCCCAATGTGAAATCAAAGCTAACACTGATAGAATTTTATGTTCATAATAGGAGCAATAAATAATGTTTAGTAGCTATTTAGAGAAGAAACATTACCTTTAAGAAAACGATGTTTGACCTGACGTGTGGCCAATTGAGCGATGGCGAGGAAGAGGAAAGTAACATGAGCAAGAGGGAGGAAAGGCTTAAGAATCTGCGGTGAGATAATGGAGTCAAATGGGTGCAATCAATCGAGCATTCCGACCTGGTTAAACCAACTGAGTCTTGAATTGAGAGGGAAACGAGCGAATTGAGAGGGAAATGAGAAAATCTCAGACGACAGAGGGAAAAGGAACAAAAGAAGACGTTGCCGTCGCGAACCAGGGTTCTAAAATATATTACTCATTCTCGACGGCATATGCCGTCGCTCGAGTCTCGTCGCCATTATGTCATTCACGACGGCAGTCCCATCGCCTTTTATTTTTATGTCCCTCGCCAATGCTTTTTCCCTCCACCGCCAAATTTTCGCACCTATTTTTCCTGGGGGAAAAGTTATTATCGACGGCACTCTTTAGCGACGGCTTTCCCATCGGCATTGGTGTCATTATCGATGGGTTACTGGCCGTCGTCAATAACTTCGTCGCCAATGACCCATTTCTTTGTAGTGTTATGGATTTTTGACAACTAAATGCTATACCTCAAGATTCAATCTCAATCGTCTAAGTCATACAGTCTTTTGTATACTCAGAACGATCATTCAATATCAATACTAGGTGGTCATAGCATTAAACATTTTACGTTACCTTATTCATATCTTATTCATCTTATAAAGTCTGGTACATTTGACTCGGAACATTGTCCAAGTTATACTTACTAACTCGGCTTCTTAACGTTATGTGTTATTATCTTTCATTCAGTTTCTTCACCGTTATGGTTAATCAACATTCTACATTAACTTACGGTCAAACCATACACGGGGTGTAGGTTCTTGTCCGTTTAATATTCGCGTACACTCAACCCTTACGTCGGCTAAAGTGTCTAACGCTTACATTCATTCCATCTTCTTTATCCAACTTACATTTGGACTTTTATTAAATCTATAAGACCCCAACTTATTATAAATGAAATTGAATTTCTCTATTTATTATTTTGAAATAGTAAGGGTTGAATTGATTAATGTGGTTAGTTATGGGTAAAATGCGCAAATATTTCAAATAAGCAAGTGGTTATAAAATATTCATTTTTATCGGAGAATATTCGTTTGGTCGTGGAATATTCTTCTGCAATGAGGAAATATTAAATGCGATGGTGCGATCTTTTGTGGGCCCCATAACGAGCGATTGGATGAACAAAACGACAAGTATAAGTTATTTATTAATAACTTGGCGTAGTTGTTACCATTAATCTTTGTTGGAATACCGGTGGTTAAAACACGATGTCTGGCGTTGTTGCCGCGATGGCACTGCAGTATTGCACCAATTATTGATTCTTACGTAAAAGGCACTACTCGATAATTGTTACGGTAATTCTTTGTTCAATATTTTATTTTATTGATTCAATAATTACTACGTTGATATTTTATATTCTTTATTGTTTCAATAATTGTCACTACTGCGATATTTTCCATTATCGAAGCAATAATTCATATTATCTGAATAATATTATTAGATAACATTATTGGCAATGTCTAGAAAGTTACATCTAGCGGAGGTTTGGTCACCTAATTGCGCTCCAGTGAGGAGAGATCCTTATTGAAAGCCCCTCTTTCTGAGGAGCGACTGGTTGCCCGATCTTGTGATTCTGTAATATTATTTGTGAATAATTAATTATTGATTTATATGATAAGAAAAATATTCATTTTATGTGGATATAGATGGAGAAATTTTTTTAATGTGACAATTGTTGAAAATTGATATTTTATCTTTTCTGATAAAATAATTCATTTAATTATATTATTATATTTTATTAATATAATAATGGTGATATTTTACAATGAATGGGGGATATATGAATAAATGAGGAGGAAGAGTATTTTTGTTACAAAAACTGTTTAAAACATGTTAAACATGTTTGTGGGCCCGTTTGTTGACTGAAATTTGATTATAGCCTGTAAAATCACCCGTTTATGGATTTCGGTCAACTTCTGTTTGGAATTTGGAAAAACTTAAACTTACAAAATTGTAGAGAATTGAATTTCCTATAGAAGGACGTAAGACACGAATTTTTCTGATAGAAGGGCTATTTATTATGAATTATAGAAGTTCTGAAGTTCTGGAATAATTAATTTTTTTAAGCTTAAAATATTTTAATTCACAAAAACATTTTTTATGATGTAGGCTACTTGAGTGGCTGATCTTTGACTAAAAAAGTGGCCGTAGGAAATTGATATATATATATATATTTATATTTTATTAAATTTTCTGCTTTGGTGTTCTAAGCAATTTCCTATAAATAGGGTGCTTATGTTAGAATTAAAAATCACACTAGAAACTAAAGTTTTCTCTCTCTTTCTCTCTCTATATTATTGAGCGTATTCTTGTGAGTATTTTTATACTTTGAGTGTTGCTATACGGTGCAAGTTCCCTTCAGCACTATATCTAGTATTCCAGCTAGAAGTACTGTCTTTTCTGAGATAAGGGATGTTGTTTTCTTCTTAAATTATATTATTTTCTTCAATATCATTAAAGTAAAATCTTGAGTGCGAACTTTTTATCAAATTTGGAACTTTTTGTGTCGGGGATTACTATTCACGATATCTGACACTTATTCACGTGTCTGACCTTATTCACGAATACGACATTATTCACCGAAAAATAAAAATTTCTTTTTTTTGTCCAAGATGTCTATTATGGTTACTATCTTTGATTGTATCCATGTTTTGATCTTATTTTTGAATTCTACTTCAAAATTGGTTATTATGGAGTATTATTGAACTTGGATAAAATTGTAATACGAATCCCTAATATTTATTCTTTTGCTTCACTAGATTCGTTTTCTTTAAAATATTTGTCATCATCCTCAGTTCTAAATGATGATATTACTGAATATCTTTGGCCTGTAGTGCAAAGATGAATGATTTTTGATGAATATCTTTGGCCCGTAGTGCAAAGATGAATAGGTGTTTAGATGAACATGACCAACTGATGAATATCTTTGGCCTAACGTGCAAAGATGAATATTTGATTCCAAATATATGTTGATTGATGTTACAAGGATAAAATATTGACGATGGACTTTTAAATTCATATATAGAAGATAGTAGATTTTATTCTCTATTTAACTCTTCTAATGAATTATTATTTTCGCTGCGAATATTGATTTAAAACTTGTTGTCTATTGTATTCTATTAGATTTTTCCCTGTTGAGGACTAACGATAATTTGTTCTATATTATCTTAGTCATAATGTTCTTTACTGGGCTAGTTGAGCTCACCCTTTTCCTTTTTGTTCCATTTTTCTTCTCAGGAGGCAAGAATGTAGCGAGTACTAGTCGGGGTGTGGAATGATGGTTCTAGAAGTTATTTTAGTAGTCCTCGCTATTTTGTAAAATAGTGTATCAATAATTGTAATGATGACTTATTTGAGTGTGGATATTGTCTAGATGATAATATTTGTATTCAACCTCACAGTTTAAGTGTTGTCGTATTTTGCACGACAGTTGTATTAATAAAGTTATAGTTATTTCTGTACCATGTATTTGGCGACTCAGAATGGGTGTTGTATACCTATTTTGGTATCAGAGCTTAGGGATATGGTCTCTGGCGGAGATCGGGGAATAGTACTAGGAGGGGAGAGACGAGTAAATCTTTCGCTAGTGTGTCATACCTAAGCTTATTTGTTGGTCAGTTAGAGAATATGGTTAATATGTGATATATTAATTTGTTTAATTAACCCTTGTTTTATGGCAGTTAAGAATGGCAGCTGAGAATATTAACAGTGGAGTAAATGAGACCGTGGAGACACCTTTAATCACCATCCAAGAGAACGTGCAACAGGATGGCAATATTCCTCTTGTAAACAACACCACTGAGCAGACGATGAATGACAAAATGTTTAGAAGCTTTTTGCAATTCATGCAAAACCAGACGAGGGAGACTCGTGTACAAAATACGGTTGGAAAATAGCAACGCGCGGCTTGTCACAGCTAAGCAGTTCAAAGAGTTGGGACCACCAGATTTATTGGAAAGCCAGATTCGATCAAGGCAGAGACGTGGGTTAAACAAATTACCAAGATATTCGATGTCTTGGTATGCACGGAGGAACAGAAGGTTCCATTCGCCACCTTTATGTTTCGTGGTGAGGCAGACTACTGGTGGGAGTCTGTGAAACGTACCCAACCTGCCGCACTCAGCATGTCTTGGGAAACATTTCAAAAACTTTTCAACGACAAGTACTTTCCTGAAAGTATTCGCCATATGAAGGAGGTAGAGTTTATTAGACTAGAACAAAACAACTTGACGGTGTCCCAATACGAGGCGAAGTTCGCAGAGTTATCCAGATTTGTGCCACATTTGGTAGAGAATGAGGAGCGAATGACGAGAATGTTTCTGAGAGGTTTAAAACCCGAGATTCGACAATATCTTATCTCTCATAAATTTTCTTTATATTCAGATGTTTTAAACAGGGCTCAATTATTAGAGAGAGATAATGAGTATGTTCAACCGAGGGACCACAACCAGGGTCATACCGGTGGCAGCAGTCATCGGAGCAATAAAAACCAGCGGGGAGGAAAACATTCGGATAAAAGCGGTAACCACTCTGGTGGTAATCGTGGCCATGAAAATAGAAGAAGCGAGTCGGGGGGAGATTTTAAAAAGAGGAGATTCAACAATGACAACGTGTGAAGACGTCATTGGCAAAGCAAGAATCGGTTTTAAGGGAGAGAAGCGACCACCGGTCGTATGCTATAAATGTGGAAAAGAGGGACACATCAGCCCAAACTGTCCAAAATAGTTCAAGGTATGCTATAATTGTGGAAAAGAAGGACATATCGCTCGAGATTGTACTGTAGTGAAACCAAGTCCAGTGGGGATAGTGACTCAAAAGGCTATCCCAGAAAAGTCAAAGTCAACGGTTCCTGGAAGAGCATTTGTTGTGACTGGTCAAAGTGCAAGGAACCCAAACGAGGTGATCACGGGTAAGCTAATCATAAACTCTTGCAAAGTTTATACCTTATTAGATACCGGTTCTACCCATTCTTTTATCTTTCCTGCTTGTGCTCAACGTTTAAACTTGACTCCGGAGAAATTAGACCTTGACTTATCTATGGAGACTCCATTAGGAAAAACTTTCATTGCATCCACTGTTTATAAATCTTGTTTGATCCAAGTTGGTACCATCACATTACCTGTTGATCTTATTTCTTTGAAAATACTTGCATTTGATGTAATTTTAGGGATTGATTGGTTAACCATTCATCATGCTAAAATTGATTATTTTCGTAAGGTTGTTAGTTTTCATATTCCTAACCAACCTGTTATGCGAATCCAAGCAACCAAACCTCTAAAGTCAATCACTGTCATATCAAGCCATAAAGCTATTCGTTTATTGAAAAACGGATGTCAAGCTTTCTTAGCCCATGTCACGGACTTGAATAAAAACACGTCAAATGTGAATAATATTTCTATTGTTAGTGAATTTCCTGATGTATTTCCTGAAGAACTTCCCGGTCTACCCCCAGAACGTGAAGTTAAATTCTTTATTGACCTTGAACCTGGTACAAAGCCCATTTCTAAAACCCCATATCAAATGGCTCCTATTGAACTTCAGGAGTTAAAGGTCCAACTACAGGAGTTGTTGGACATCGGTTTCATTCGTCTTAGTACATCTCCTTGGGGTGCTCCTGTTTTAATTGTAAAGAAGAAAGACGGGAGTATGCGACTTTGTATTGACTATCGAGAATTGAACCATGTCACTATCAAGAATAGGTATCCGTTACCTCGTATTGATGACCTATTTGACCAGTTGCAAGGAGCACAATTCTTCTTAAAGATCGATCTTCATTCTGGATATCATCAGCTGAAGGTTAGAACTGAGGATATTCTAAAGACTGCTTTCAGAACTCGGTACGGGCATTATGAATTCTTAGTCATATCTTTTGGATTGACTAATGCTCCTGCTTTTTTCATGGATATGATGAACCGATTATTCTAGGATTATTTGGATCAGTTTGTTGTCGTCTTTATTGATGACATCCTCATATAATCCAAAAGTCGTGAAGATCATGAGCACCATTTGAAGCTGGTACTGCAAAGGCTTCGTGATAACAAGCTATATGTCAAGCTGAAGAAATACGAGTTTTGGCTTGAGGAAGTAGCATTCATTGGGCACGTGGTGTCAAAACATGGAGTATCTGTTGACCCTGCGAAGATTGAAGCAATACAAAGTTAGGAGCAACCAAAATCAGTGATCGAAGTACGTAGCTTTCTGGGCTTAGCTGGTTATTTTCAAAGATTTGTGGAAGGATTTTCTTGAATCGCTACTCCATTAACTCAACTGACTCGTAAAGATACAAAATTCGTATGGAGCAAGGAATGCGAGAAGAGTTTCCAAGAACTCAAGAGGAGACTCATTTATTTTGTTACGACAATCTGCAAATGCGGTTCGGATGGATTTGTTATCTCTGATGATGCTTGAGCAAAGGGTTAGGATATATTCTCATGCAACATGGGAAGGTCATAGCCTATGCCTCGCGATAACTCAAAGAATATGAGAGGAATTATCCTACTCATGATCTAGAGTTGGCAGCAGTCGTTTTCGCGTTGAAGATCTGGAGACACTACCTATATGGGGAGAAAGTGGAGATCTATACAGATCATAAAAGTCTCAAATATTTCTTCACCCAAAAGGAACTCAACATGTGGAAATGACGTTGGCTCGAGTTATTGAAAGATTACGACCATACCATCCAATACCATCCTAGAAAAGTAAATGTGGTAGTTGACACATTGAGTAAAAGATCATATGCGGGTACAAGTGCAATGTTGTTAACACAAAGGCCCATTTTGTATGACTTGCAAAGGATGGAGATAAAGATAAAGGCTCCAAGTACCCACGTGATGATATCAGGCATACGAGTAGAACCGACTTTAATTGATAAAGTTAAAGCTGCTCAAGCTACAGACATGGAGCTGATGCGTATGAAGAAGAAAGTGCAAGAAGGTGTTATTCCAGAAGCAAGAATCGATGAAGAAGGAATACTTCGAGTCAACTCCAGACTTTGTGTTCCTAACGATTCTGACTTGAAGCATAGAATCATGATGGAGGCACATAACACACCGTTTGAAATCCATCCTGGGAGTACCAAAATGTATCATGATCTTCGACATACATTTTGGTGGAACGATATGAAGAGAGAGATCGCGAAGTTTATCTCGAGGTGTTTAACTTGTCAACGTGTAAAGGCGGAGCATCAAGTGCCAAAGGGTCCATTGCAACCACTTGAGATTCCGAAATGGAAGTGGGAACACATTACCATGGATTTTGTTACGGGTCTTCCCACGGTTTCTCAAGGCATAAATGCGATTTGGGTTATTGTTGATAGATTAACCAAGTCTGCTCATTTCTTGACGATATAGGAGACTTATTCCCTTGACCGTCTTGCTCGTATGTACGTAAATGAGATTGTGAGATTGCATGGCATGCCAATATCCATAGTTTCGGATCGTGACCCAAGATTCACTTCACGATTTTGGATTAGCTTGCAAAAAGTTATGGGCACGGATTTACGATTTAGTTCGGCATACCATCCTCAAATGGACAGGCAATCCGAGAGGACTATTCAAACTCTTGAAGATATGTTAAGACTTTGTGTCCTAGATTTCAAAGGGAGTTGGGATAAGTACCTACCATTGGTGGAATTCTCCTACAACAACAGTTATCAGGCAAGTATAGGTGTGGCTCCATTTGAAGCATTGTATGGACAAAAGTGTCGCTCTCTAGTATATTGGGATGAGGTGGGAGAAGCAACGTTGTTGGGACCAGAGTTGGTATGAATGACTACAGAGAAGATCCAAATGATTCGACAACGTATACAAACGGCACAAGATCGACAAAAGAGTTATGCGGATCTTCATCGGAAGGACATGGAATTTGACATTGGGGATCATGTATTGTTACGTATTGCTACATGGAAGGGAGTTACAAGATTCGAGAAGAGAGGAAAGCTCAATCCACAATTTATTGGTCCATTTCAGATTCTTGACCGTGTAGGAAATGTGGCCTATAGACTCGCATTACCTCCAAGTATGTCTCGTGTTCATAATGTTTTTCATATATCTGTGCTACGTAAATATGTGAAAGACTCAAACCACGTTATTGAGTTAGAACCGGACGAGATAGCCGAAGACTTAACGTACGAAGATGTACCTGTCAAGATCTTGGATAGGAAAGAGCATGTCCTACGCACAAAGGTCATACCACAAGTTAAAGTTTTGTGGAGGAACCAGCTATAGAGGAAATGACTTGGGAGTTAGAAACAGAAATGAAAGCGAGGTATCCTCACCTTTTCGAAACTCCAGGTACGTACGTCAATTTCGAGGACAAAATTTCATAAGGAGGGGAGGTTGTAAGACCCCAACTTATCATAAATGAAATTGAATTTCTCTATTTATTATTTTGAAATAGTAAGGGTTGAATTGATTAATGTGGTTAGTTATGGGTAAAATGCGCAAATATTTCAAATAAGCAAGTGGTTATAAAATATTCATTTTAATGGAAAATATTTGTTTTGGTCGTGAAATATTCTTCCCATCGGGGAATATTAAATGCAGCAAATAGAGTTTTTTGTGGGCCCCATAATGGAAAGCGATTGGATGAAGAAAACGACAAGTATAAGTTATTTATTAAAAGGCGTAGTTATTCTGATTATCTTTGTTGGAATACCCGGTGGTTAAAACACACGATGTCTGAGTTGTTGCCTGATGACACTAGCAGTATTGCACCAATTATTGATTCTTACATAAGAAGGCACTGCTTAATAATTTTTACAGTAATTACTGTTCAATATTTTATTTTCTTGATTCAATAATTGTTACGTTGATATTTTATATTACTGTTGTTTCAATAATTGCCACTACACAATATTTTCCACTATCGAAGCAATAATTCATATTATCTGAATAATATTATTAGATAACATTATTGGCAATGTCTAGAAAGTTACATCTCTAAGGAGAGGTTTGTCACCTAATTGCGCGCCAGTAAGGAGAGATCCTTATTGGAAAGCCCCATCTTTCCTGGGAACGGCCTGGTTGCCAGTACTGTGATTCTGTAATATTATTTGTGAATAATTAATTATTGATTTATATGATAAGGAAAATATTCATTTTATGTGGATATAGATGGAGAAATTTTTTTAATGTGACAATTGTTGAAAATTGATATTTTATCTTTTCTGATAAAATAATTCAATTAATTATATTATTATATTTTATTAATATAATAATGGTAATTTTTTACAATGAATGTGGGATATATGAATAAATGAGGAGGAAGAGTATTTTTGTTACAAAAACTGTTTAAAACATGTTTGTGGGCCCGTTTGTTGACTGAAATTTGATTATAGCCTGTAAAATCACCCGTTTGTGGATTTCGGTCAACTTCTGTTTGGAATTTGGAAAAACTTAAACTTACAAAATTGTAGAGAATTGAATTTCCTATAGAAGGACGTAAGACACGAATTTTTCTGATAGAAGGGCTATTTATTATGAATTATAGAAGTTCTGAAGTTCCGGAACAATTAATTTTTTTAAGTTTAAAATATTTTAATTCACAAAAACATTTTTTGTGATGTAGGCTACTTGAGTGGCTAATCTTTGACTAAAAAAGTGGGGCGTAGGAAATTGATATATATATATATATATATATATATATATATATATATATATATATATATATATTAAAATTTTCTACTTTAGTGTTCTAAGCAATTTTCTATAAATAGGGTGCTTAGGTTAGAATTGAAAATCACACCGAAACTAAAGTTTTCTCTCTTTCTCTCTCTATATTATCGAAATATTCTTGTGAGTATTTTGATACTTTGAGTGTTACTATACTGATGCAAAGTTCCTTGAAAGACTATATCCAATTATTCTAGCTAAAGTCTTGTCTTTTACGAGGTAGGGATGTTGTTTTCTTCTTAAATGATATTATTTTCTTCAATATCATTATCTTAAAATCTTTGGTCTAAACTTTTTATCAAATTTAGAACTTTTTGTGTGGGGATTACTATTAACGATATCTGACTTATTCACGTATCTGACACTATTCACGAATCTGAGACTATTCATTCCTAAAAATAAAATTTTCTTCTTTTTGTCCAAGAAGTCTATTATGGTTACTATCTTGATTGTTTCCATGTTTTGATCTTTATTTTTGAATTCTACTTCAAAATTGGTTATTATGGAGTATTATTGAACTTGGATAAAACTGTAATACGAATCCCTAATATTTGTTCTTTTGTTTCATTGGATTCATTTTTTTTAAAATATTTTCATCATCCTCGATCCTAAATGATGATATTCTTTTGAATATCTTTGGCACCAGTGCAAAAGATGAATGATTTTTGATGAATATCTTTGGCCCGTAGTGCAAAGATGAATAGGTGTTTAGATGAACATGACCAACTGATGAATATCTTTGGCCTAACGTGCAAAGATGAATATTTGATTCTAGATATATGTTGATTGATGTTACAAGGATAAAATATTGACGATGGACTTTTAAATTCATATATAGAAGATAGTAGATTTTATTCTCTATTTAACTCTTCTAATGAATTATTATTTTCGCTTGCGAATATTGATTTAAAACTTGTTGTCTATTGTATTTATTAGGTTTTTTCCTGTTGAGGACTAACGATAATTTGTTCTATATTATCTTAGTCATAATATTCTTTACTGGGCTAGTTGAGCTCACCCTTTTCCTTTTTGTTCCATTTTTCTTCTCAGGAGGCAAGAATGTAGCGGGTACTAGTTGGGGTGTGGAATGATGGTTCTAGAAGTTATTTTAGTAGTCCTCACTATTTTGTAAAATAGTGAATCAATAATTGTAATGAGGACTTATTTGAGTGTGGATATTGTCTAGATGACAATATTTGTATTTTAACTCACAGTTTAAGTGTTGTCGTATTTTGCACGACAGTTATATTAATAAAGTTGTAGTTGTTTCTGTACCATGTATTTGGCGACTCAGAATGGGTGTTGTATACCTATTTTGGGGGCGTCACAAAATCTCATTACTGTTCGTTACGGGTTTCATTCGTTATCCATTATATGAACCCCTTGGTCATTATTCTTTCTTAATGCCGAAGCCATACTGTTCGTTGAATGCTAAGACCAATCGTACATCGCAACTACGTTGCGTTTACGTTCATTACATTCTTAGTCTTTTTTTTCAAACCCGTTCAATCTCTCGGTTCAACCTTCATTAAAGGTTTAAATCACTTGATTAAGTGTTACGTTACGTGAACTACACGTTCATTATCTTTTTGTACACTTTCCCAGGAGTTTGAGCATTAAAAAGCTCAACACTGGGCCTTGCCATGCACTGCAAGCCCACGGGCTGTGGGTCCTCAGATTTCTCTCGCGATGCACATGCGCGAGCCTAAGTCATTCTCTTTCTTGGTTTGGCGATGCGGCGCCAAGTCCCTCTTTCTTTCTCGCGATGTGGCGCCACTCAGTGATGGTGATGGCCCCAAGCTCGCGTTAATAACCATCGCCTCCCAATGCTCAAATTGAAGGTCTTTTGTACGAACTTCAAACTTAGAAAAAAAATTCTAAGTCTTTTACATGATTGAGACGCTGACTTCGTAATCTCATAACTTCTTCTTTATAACTCGGAATGAGGTCGTTCCAAAGTCATTCTCTTCCTTATCTTACGTACTTCAATTCCCCTCTGATAGAACTTTATTCTGAATTCGTTAACATTCCATTCAATTGTCCTAATCTTCATCCCTCGTTCATTTTACGTTATGAACGATATTCGTCTGTTCGTTCGTAATTCGGTTATCCGAACTCGGAACTCGTTCTCTCTTGAGTTTACGACTCATATTTTCTATGTTCTCTTACTTTCTTATGAAACCCTACACACTCGGGTTCATTTACACACTTTCTATTTCTCGTTCGTATTTTACAAAATTTTTGCCATTACTTCGTTATAGCTTAGTTCAATCCGTTCTTCATGAACGTTTCTACCGTTCCTAACCAAGCAATAAGCATCTAACTTATACGTGATGGTTTTAAAATTGTCCATTAACAACAATTATACTATGATGGTTTTAAATTTGTCCATCAACAACTTTCTTCGTGTTTTACGCGTGTTCGCGTTCTTCGTTCGTTCTTCATTTTTAATCGATATTTTGATTACGATTTCACTTTTCCTTGGAATTTGATGTTATAAAACATCATTCCTTACTAATTTTACTGAATCATTCATATGATTTATTCGGATCGTTCAAATTTATAACGAATCTTATACTTCCTTAAGAAATTTATAAATTAAACTTCTAATTCTTATTTCTTCATTTTCTCATGATTTCAACCATATGAAAATCATTCATACACCTTTTACTTCTTATTCTCATTAAGCTATATTTTAAACATATAAAACTTAAAGAAAACTATATAGAAGTTAGGTTTCGGGTTACCTTCCTTCTTTAATCTCCTTCCGTTGGACAAAGTTTGCTCACGAGCAACTTTTCCTCCTCCTTTTCCTCTTCTTCCTCATTCGAAAACTCTCTCTATCTCTCTCTCTCACTCAAATATTGTAGGATTTTCAAATCCTAAACAAATGAAATTAAGCTTCATGTTTATAGATTTTCCAAGCTAGGGGCAAAATAGTCATTTCGCCCTTCCAGTTACTATTCACACCTCCTTACTTCCACCTCCTTACTATTCACAAAACTTTTCTTGAAAGTTTCATGGTTCCGTCTTTCGGGTTACGTCCGAGAGTTTTAAAAACTGCGATTCTCGGAATCCAAATATTTTTGGATATTTCGTCTTTCCTCTACAGTTTAACTTTTACGCATTCTTCGGAACTCTGAAAAACTTAAAAACACTTTTTAGGGTTAAACATTTTCCTTCACGTTTTCCCCTAACGTATTTAAACAGATGAAAAGTACATAACAATACTTTTCGTCATTTTTATTTCATCCGATTTTTGCACGTTTTTTGATAAAAACTTTTATTGGCTTACTTAACTTTTCACAATATATTATCGTCAAATCTTTCGACGGAATATCATTTCGACATACCGAACTCTCAGAAAGGCTTAGGTTATTCAAATCTTAACCCTTAGGTTTCGTCGGGTGAATAGTGTCTATTTCGTCTTTTTTCCCGAAAATATTTTTGATCCCGAAAAAATTTTATTTTCATTTTGAAAATTCTTATTCGTCCAGTCTAGCTCGTATCCAAAATCCTCTCAACTTATAATCATCCTAGGTTATAGAACGATTAATAAACACATAGCACAGAATAGTATTAATAAAAATTTATTTTATTAATAACTAATTCTTTAAACTTAAATTCTGGACAATCCGATTTTCTGGGTTGTCACAGGTACAACATGGGCTAAGAGGCTGTGACAATCCAAGATTTTAGTAATTGTAGTTTAAAATATTTATTAAATGAAATAAATATTTTATTGATGTGATTATTATTAGTAAATACTTATGACTAGATAATATTCTAAATTAAAATAATTTATAATTTAGAGAGTTGTAATATAACATGAGATGTTATATTGTTATTTTAATTTAATAATTTAAGATGGTATGATAAGTTATTAAATAAAAATTATAATGAGATTATAATTTTGGGATATTTGTTTAAGTGGAATATTTATTTTAAATATAGTATGTGTAATTAATTTATTTGATTATTATTGGATATGAAAATTCAAATAAATAATATGTGATTATAAATTATAAACTAAATTGTTTATTAAAATAAATTAATGGAGTTTAATTTAGTTTTTGCCAAACAAAGCTTAAAATATTAAGTTTTTAATATTTAAAGGGTTTTGCCGAACAAAGCCTTATGGCTTTTGGATTTTTTGATTTTTGAATTTTAAACAAAATAAATAATAAATAAAATATAATTATAACCTAAGCGTTATATTTATAACTGATGTTATAATAAGTATACGCCTATTAGTTTTTTTGTTGGCGCTTGAGAAGTAGTTGGCTTTAGGTGATACTTAGTAAGAGAAGAAAATACAGAGAACTTGAGAGAATTGAGAGAAAACCTAAAGATTTTCAAAGCAATTTCCAGCGATTTAAGCAGGGATTACAAGCTAATTCAAGGTATTTTCATAACCTTAGTATTACATATACATATACGTTTTAATATGTTGTACGTCGTGTATTTTCTAGCCTCTATGAATTTAAATTCTCTCGAATTGTTGTAAAAAACTGAGTTGTTGCAAGTGTAAGTAATTGTAATGCCAAAGTTTATGTTTAGTTAGGGAAATTATATGCGAATTTCGTTCAAAAGTAGAAAAAAATAATGACAGTTATTTTTCTCATATGTCTTGTAAAAAGTACCAATTTCAGTGGTCAATTTATACGTTAAACTATAAATTGAGTTTTGATTATGCTAGTTCGTTAAGAAACGAAGATAACGTAGGTTGAACGAAGTGATTCGGTGTAGAATTGTAATCACGGTGATATTTTTTGTAAAAGATGTTAAAAATGGAGTTATCATATAAAAATATGGAATTTGAAAAATTAAACTAGTTTAAAGTGTTGTTAAATTGTTCTAAGTGGTTGAATATGTTAGCAATCATGTTTGTGATGGTTCTGTACCATTTGTATGTGTTAATATTACTATTTGGTTGGTGAAATTCGTGTTAGTTGGCTTAAGAATAGTGTCGTATTCATGTTCTGCAAAACTGGAATTGACCCTTTGGCGCGGGCACGCAGTAACCTAAGGTAATACTTCTGCAGACAGTGAAGTCTGCTACTTCTGCAGACTTTGGACATTTATTGTAACATAGCTTAAGGTTATGTTAATGTGAGAACCATGTAACAACAAGGTTAAAACAGAGTCGTGTTATGTGGTTAGTAAATTCAAAGTTATAAAAATAATTAGTAAGTTAAAAACGCGTTATGTGATAACTTAGTTTACACAGTGAATGTTAGACAAGTGTTGTGAAGTCAACACTTGGAATTTCTAAAATGTAAATGGTAATGTAAGACTTGTACTAAAATAACAAGTTTAGCTAGAATTGAGTGTTATGTTGGAAAAAGGATGTTAGTACATTGTGTATTGATTAATAAGAAGGGTTATGGGATGTAGAGTAAAGTTTATATTATAACTACTATGCATTGCTATGTGACTAATAGTTAATGTGAATGATTATATAACTGTGTAGGAATGCACAAAGTGCAGATAAGCGATAACCAGTTAAGTCGTAGTTCATAAACTACGAATCAGGCAAGTCTTTCAGTTCTTATTTGCTATGTGAACTTGATGATTAACTATTTTAAATCTTTATTGTAAAGAGCATGATGTGTTATATATATGTTGAATGTATGAAACGTTAAAGTCAATTTATGACTATGTTGATTGAGTATTGAATGCTGATTGAGTAAGGAACTCAATCCCTTTACTTGTTATATGCACTAAAGCATGTATGTTATGTTAGTCCAATGTTTATGAGATGTATGATAAGCATGTTATTATGTGCTACGTGATGCATGAAAACTGTTAGATTTGTTGGGCTGTCGAGCTCAACCTTGCATATAACCATTTTTGCAGGTAAAGGATTGAAGGTAACACTATGTGGTACTTGAAAGACAAGAATCAGATGTAATACACAAAGATTATTATTTTAGCTAAAGTTGTTATTTCTTTAACCATGATTAAATTTCATGAGATGTACTCAATGTTTTATGTATGTATATTTTATGTTGAGTTGTAAAGTTAAAGTTTGAACCGTCTGATGTATAAAGGATATCGATTTGATATTTAAGTATATATATATTAACTCTGATGAAGCGAATCATAAGTTAAACTTGATTCAGAGATATGTAGATGATAAAGGTTTTGATTCAGAGAATTAAAGTAAGAAGGCATAAAAGTTTAAATTATTTCGCATTTTATAAAGTTTAACATCGAATAATGATGTAAAATCAGAAGGTAGATGTGTTATTAACAACCAAAGTTGAGAATTAAATTGTATAAATTTTGGGGTCATTACAGAGGCAGTAGCTTCAAGCACTTCATTCGGAGTTCAAAATGCTTTGAATGAAATTAGGAGAGTCAATTTCAGACTATTTTTCAAGAACGATGGCAATCGTTAATCAAATGTGAATCCATGGCGACAAGACAGATGATGTTACTATTGTTGAGAAGATTCTTCGAACCTTGACACCAAAATTAAATTTTGTTGTCTGTTCTATAGAAGAGGCTAATGATGCTGATAAACTTTCAATTGATGAATTACAAAGTTCTATGTTGGTTCATGAGAAAAAAAATTAACCAACAGGAGAAAGAAGAACAAGCATTGAAGGACTTATCAAGAAATAACTCTACACCTAATAGAGTTGATAGTGGACGGGGTAGAGGCAATGGTCGTGGTAGAGGAGGCAGATTTAACAATGACCGTGGGTTCCACCAACAAAACCATCAGCATCATGAGAAATAATTTCAAGGAAAAAACAGAGGACGTGGCTGCTACCACTCAACAAATTATAGACCAAAGTTAGCATACAAGTATAATGTTGAGTGTTACAGATGTCACAGGTATAGCCATTATAAGTCAGAGTGTAAAACTAATTTGAATAGACAAAGTGGAGAAAAAACTAACTTTGCGAAAAAGGAAGAAGAAGTCTCTTTTGATGGTGTATCATGTGAAGGAAGAAGCTCAACAAAACATGTGGTATTTAGACACCAGTTACAGCAACCACATGTGTGGAGATAAAAAGGCATTTTCTGAGTTGGACGAATCGTTCCGTAATACTGTCAAGTTTGATGACAACTCCATAGTTTCTGTCATGGGAAAAGGAAAGGTAATTATTCAAACTAAAGGAAATTCTACCCATATCTCTAATATTCTTTTTCTCCCAGACTTAAAGACCAACTTGCTCAGTGTGGGTCAGCTACAAGAAAAGGGGTACGAGATTATTATCAAAAATGGAGTATGTCGGATTCAAGATACAACGTTGGGCTTAATTGCTCAAGTTAACATGACAAAAAATCGCATGTTCCCGTTGTTTCTTCACAACACCAATCATAAGTGTTTTTCAGCAAAATTGAAGGATGAAACATGGCTATGGCATTTTCATTATGGTCACCTAAACTTTGGTGGTTTAAAGGCTCTACAACAGAAAAACATGGTGATTGGTCTTCCTCAAATTACAGCTCCCTCTGAAGTTTGTGAAGAATGCGTTGTTAGCAAACAACATCATAATCAATTCATGCAAGGAAAATCATTGAGAGCAAAAAGGCCATTGGAACTGATTCACTCTGATCTGTGTGGGCAAATAAGTCCATCTTCTAATGGAGGTAAAAGATACATAATTACCTTCATTAATGATTATAGTCGGAAAATTTGGATTTATTTTTTGCAAGAGAAATATGAAGCTTTTGCAGCCTTTAAAAAATATAAAGTGCTTGTTAAGAAGGAAGTTAGTAGCCCCATCAAAGTTCTTTATACTAATCGTGGTGGAGAATACAACTCACATGAATTTGCAAGTTTTTGTGAGGCTTATGGAATCAAGAGGCAACTTACAACAGCTTACACTCCCCAATAGAAAGGTGTGTGTGACGCCCCCAAAATAGGTATACATCACCCATCTTGAGTCGGCAAATACATGGTACAAAATTCAAATACAACTTAATTATACAACAGTCGTGTAAAATACGAAAAAACATAATCTAAGAGTTTTAATAAGAATATTGTCATCTAGACAATATCCACACTCAATGGAGTCCTCATTACATTTATTATCACACTATTTTATAGAATAGTGAGGACTACTAAAACAACCATCTGGATCGTCAATCCGTTCCCCGACTCGTCACAGCTATATTCTCATTTTCTGAAGAGAATAGTGAAAGAAAGGGTGAGCTCAACTAGCCCAGTAAGAAATATTATGACTAAGATAATGCAGAATAATTTATCGTTAGTCTTCAACAGTGTTAAACTGATAAAATATAACAAACATCAAGTTTAACTTCAGCAGAACAAGCAATCCATTAGAAGAGTCAAGTAGAGAATAAAATCTACTATCTTCTATGATTTAAAAGGTTTTTCATCACTTTTATCGCTGAGACTCAGCGTAATAAATAAACCACATCATCATTGCACTACGGCCAAGGATATTCATTAGTATCACGACCACAAATTATCCATGCACTACGGGCCAAGGATATTCGTGTATTCATCAATGGTCATGAACATGCCAACAACTGTCCATCAATGCACTACGGCCAATGAAGACTTTTACCACATCATTTGTAACATTACAGTCATGATTATACTGAATAATCACTGGTCTTAATCACACCAAGTCCATCTATGCACTACAGGCCACATATGACTTTCAACATATTATAAACATGAGGATGATGACAATGATATAAGAATTCAATAAAACAAGTTCAAGGATAAATTTTTAAACAATTATAATTTAATTTATCTAGAAATCAATAACGTCCAAATTGTCAACATGATACTTTTTTATGGAGTAAAATTCAAGAATGCTCAGAAGAATATTTTCATGAAAAGATATTGGATGAAGCGCAAATATCCAGGATATTCTACTAATTTTATGGAGTATAGAAGTCAAAACTTTAACCAACTGAGTAAAATAGAATATATGAAACTGCAAATGGATTTTTTTTGCCCGCCATGCAGTAATCCACGTAGACAGATCATTTCCACAATTTAATAAAGAATGAATATGAAGGATCATTCACCATGCATGCGGTAGTCCACATAAACAGGTTATTCCAACAGAATAATAAAGAATGGAATAACAGAAGAATTCACCATGTATGCGATAGACCGCACAGACAGGTTATTCCAACATAATAATAAATAATGGAATAACAAAAGAATTCATCAGGCATGCGATAGACCGCACAGATAGGTTATTCCAACAGAATAATAAAGAATGGAATAACAACCCTTACGAGTATTGAAAGAAAATAACTCTCTTCATGAATACGAAAGAAATAATACCCTTACCTTAGAAAAACCGGATCTTTGGAATAGTGAGGTAAAGAGACTTCTTTCTTCTTTTTCTCTATAATTTCTCTCTATAATAATTGCTCTTGTGAGACTTAGTGAATTGGTGAGAATGAAAGAAGAATGAGCTTCTATTTATAAGAAAATATAGTTTCGATAATTGCACGTTTTGGGGCTCGAAATATTACAGTATAATACCTTCCTCTTTTTCTTCATTTTTAATTTAGTCCTGCAAGTATTATCAAACTTGCACCACCTCCCCTAATAGTAAATAATGTGAATTAAAAGTTCATTCATGTGACTTAATAGTATAATCATGTGAAAAAACTAATTACAGTATAGTACCTTCATCTATATCTCTATTTTTAATTTAGTCATGCAAGTATTATCAATTTTGCACCACCTCTCCTAATAATACATTAATGTGAATCAATAATACACACATGTGAACAAATAGTTATAAGCATGTGAATTAATAGCAATTAATTTCTCATTTATCCGGTGAATTACCCGATTGATCAATATAACTTTCAGACATCAATTATAATCGAAATAAATGTCGATTTCCACTAACACTAGTAATTTTCACACAATGAAACTATCAATTTCATCTTTAATCAACACGAACTTATTCATCATTAATATTATAACTCACAATATTTAACAACCAGGTCGTTCCTAGGAAAGAGGGGGCTTTCCGATAAGGATTTCTCCCTATTGGCGCGCAATTAGATTATCTAACCTCTCCTTGACAGAACTTCTACACATTGTCAATATTGTAAATAATAATATGAATAACTTTGTCGTCTCAATTATTAATTTAATAATATAACATATTATGCAGATGATACTGTGACAATAATTGAATCAATAATATGAGAGATATGATCGAGAATTATCGTAGCAATAATTGACTATAACTGAGTGACTTCTTACGTAAGCATCAATAATCAATACCATGTGCTACTATGCAACCACGCGTATTACTGTACTTTTACTACCGGGTAGTTCAACAGTTTTAACGGTAACACTTTCGCCATTATTTTTATAAATTGATAATTATGTCATTTTCTAACTACGACAATACTTTCATTATAGGGTCCACCAATGATTGTGCCGTCGTACGGATATTCCTGATAAAAAGAATATTCCCCAACACAACGAATATTTTATATCAACTTGCTTACTTTGCAAAAATTTTAAATATCACCCTTAACTTTAACCTTTATCAATTTAACCATTTACTAAATAACATAATAATTATAAGAAAATTGAAAACTTTCATTTCATAAAATTCGGGATCTCACAGTGTGTGTGAAAGGAAAAATCGCACTATTATGAATATGGTGCGAAGTCTTTTGACAAGCAAATAAAGATTCAAAAACTTTCCGCCGTAGCAGGTTAATTGGAGCATTCATATTTTGAACAGATGCCCCACACTTATTGTTCAAAATATGATGCCGGAAGAAATTTGTAGCGGCCAAAAACCAACGATGGATCATTTTAGAATTTTTGGGTGTATTGCTTATGCTCATATTCCAGATGAGAAGAAAAAAAAGCAGGACAACAAAGGAGAAAAATGTGTTTTTCTTGGTGTCAATGATCAATCAAAGTCCTATAAACTGTACAATCATATCACCATGAAGATAATTATCAGTCGTGATGTGGTTTTTGATGAAAAAGGCACATGGTTATGGAGTGAAAATGGTGTTAAGCAAAGCATTTTAGCAGATTTAGATGATGATGAGACAAGGCAGCAACCTATGGAGACAGTACAACAACTAGACCCAATAATTCTAGATCAACCTCAAAGTCCACTTGTTAATGAAGTTGCAGAACAAAGACCTCAATGATAGAGAAAAAGGTCTGCTTGGATGACAGATTATGAGGTAGATGATTCTGACAAGTGAAGAAGATATACTTACACATTTTCCTTTATTTTCATATTGTGATCCTGTCACTTTCAAAGTGGCTGTCAAAGAATCAAAATAGAGAAAGGCTATGGATTCTGAAATTACAGCCATAAAAAGAAATGATACTTGGGAGCTTTGTGATCTTCCCAAAGGGCAAAAAACAATTGGTGTAAAATGGGTTTGCAAGACAAAGTTGAAGGAGAATGGTGAAGTTGATAAGAACAAGGCACGTTTGGTGGCTAAGGGCTACAAGCAGGAGTTTGGTGTTGATTATAAAGAAGTCTTCACTCCGGTTGCAAGGCATGACACAATCAGATTGGTGATTGCATTGGCAGCTCAAAACTCATGGCCTATCTTCCAATTGGACGTGAAATCATCTTTCCTTCACGGAGATTTGAAAGAAGAGGTATTTATCGATCAACCTCCTGGTTATGTGAAACTTGACAATGAACATAAAGTGTATAAATTAAAAAAGGCTCTATACAGATTAAAACAAGCTCCACGTGCTTGGTATAATCGTATAGAAACTTATTTTTTAAAGGAAGGATTTCAAAAATGTCATTATGAACATACACTTTTCATAAAGATGGAAGATGGAGAAAAAATGCTCATTATCTGTTTATATGTAGATGATCTAATCTACACTAATAATAACACAACAATGTTTGAAAGTTTTAAGAAATCCATGATGACTGAATTTGAGATGTCTGATCTTGGTATGATGCATTACTTTCGTGGGATTGAAGTGGTGCAGTCCCCTACTGGTATTTTTATTTCTCAAAAGAAATATGTGAGAGAACTTTTAGACAGATTTCAAATGAAGAATTGCAATTCTGTTTGTACACCAACTGAAGTTGGTTTGAAACTTATCAAAGATCCTGGAGGAAGGAGGGCTGATAGCACCAGGTTCAAACAAATAGTCAAAAACTTGATGTATTTAACAGCCACAAGGCTCGATACAATGCATGTTGTAAATCTTATTAGCAGGTTCATGGAAAAACCAAGGGTGATGCATCTTCTAGCTGCAAAAAGGATTTTTTGTTACTTGCAAGGTACATTTGACTATGGATTGTTCTACAAGAAAGGAGAAATGTCAGGCTTAATTGGCTTCACAGACAGTGATTATACTGGAGATAAAGATGACGTGAAAAGCACTTCGGGTTACGCTTTTATAATGGGTTCAGGAGCTATCTCTTGGTCTTCAAAGAAACAACCCATTGTCACTTTATCAACAACAGAAGCTGAGTTTGTTACTGCAACTTCATGTGTTACTCAAGCTATTTGGTTGAGAAGAATTCGTAAAGAGTTACATTGCAAAGAAGATGGGCCTACTCATATTTATTGTGACAATAGTTCAGCAATAAAGCTTTCAAAAAATCCTATTCTACATGGTCGAAGCAAACATATAGATGTGAAGTATCATTTCTTGAGAGATCTCACGAATGATGGAGTCATTGATCTTATTTATCGCAGTGTGAAGATCAAAGTTCTTGATATATTTACTAAGCCCCTCAAATTGCCTACATTTTAGAAGCTCGGGAAGCTACTTGGTGTTTGCACTTCAAATAATCCAGTTTGAGAGATGGTGGTTCAAAGTTTGACTCTTATTAAACTGAATGTTATGTCTGGAACATCAGTTTAAGGGAGGGATTGTTGAGAAAATAAGTAATTTGCATGTTTTGGGTTGTCCTAGTCTTAAGGATTGTCAATCAGTTTGTTTATGTTTATTGAGTCAGTAGGAGTTTATTTTGTGAACGTTGGGTAGTGCCTATTTTCATGTTATCAGTTATGTATTAGCCTATATAAAGGCTGTTTGGTTAATGAATAAATGTTATGCAGAATAATATCATCTTCTGTCTTCTAGCCTTAACTGTTTCTAAAAGTGAGTTTATATAGTTATATTTGTCTATTGTTTACATCAATCTCAGGATTATAATTTTAGGATTAATAGTCTTGAGATTATAATCTCATGATTTATAATTTCAAAATTATAATTTTTGCAAATAAACATAATTTAAGAATACAAATAATGAGTTCAAAACTCTACCGTGATGATGATCTCTTTAGAATCACTTCATCACAATTTAAAGATTAAATATGAGCTAATCCATCTGATTATTTTTGGTATACATTAATAAGTAGTGACGACAACAAATTCATCATTTTAAAGAAAATTAAAATAAAGTAAGAATAAATAAGTGTTCAAAATTTAAAAATAATTAATAATATTATAATTCATGAATATATAAAATTATAATTATACAACACAATATAATAATACGTAATTACTAATTACTACTTTCATTCCAAATTAATTATGGTTAGGCATCTTTAACTCAAAATTAAAATAATTTATTAAAAATTAAATTTTACAATAAGTAATATTTAGATAATTTACAATATTTATTATTGTATTCAATGAAATTAATTGAATTCATGTAAATTTTAAATTTAAAAATATCTTAAATTAACTTTAAACTAGTCGTTCTTTTTGAACTCCAGATTTCTAATTTTCCCAACTTCTTAATCCAATATATATATATATATATATATATATATATATATATATATATATATATATATATATATATATATATCCTTATTTCTTCTCTTCTACTCTTTATATTCACCGTTCTTAATTTCTTAATTTCACTAATTTTTTATTTTAAATATTTTTTAAAATTACACGTACAACGTGTTTGTCACGTGACTAGTATTTTTTAAGAGAGGGAGTATATTTTAGTCAAAAAGACACATCGACTGAGATTAGAAGTTTCTGAGTAACGGCGGAGGGTAAGAATGGTCACTCTAGGAAGGATCGTGTGTGGTGTGGTTATTTGAGAACGTGAAAGGTTCAAAATTAATAAATAACTATAATAGTAATAAATAATTAAATAAATAGGTAAAATTGGTGTTCATTTTTAATGGGCTTTCCTACATCCTCATCAAAATTGGTGTTCATTGTCCACTAGCATTGAAGAGTTTTGTGGATTTATAAGTTCCAAATATAAGGAAAATTATATATTTTAATCAATATTTATATCGATTTTTTTGATCGTGTACAAGTATTAGTAATAAATTTTTTTAAACAGACGTATAATAAGTAAGATCCTCTTATAATTTTTAACAATATCATTTATCGATAAGTTTCGCAATTGTAATTCGACATAAATTTATCGCAATAAATAAAAAGACTCCAAATATCTGTTTTACAATAACCTAAATGCAGTTTATTTAATTTATAAGCATAGCATTTGACTCAAACCCAACACAATAAAAATAGTACAAATATAAAATTAATATTCAAAAATAGTGTGTTTAATTTTGTTGTTTTGCCATTGAGTGTGTTAAAATTCAAATGGGTCTTTAGTGGGCCAAAATGCCCTAAATTGATACTCTTGGAACACCAATTTGAGCCTTAATTTGATCTATCAAAAATTCCATGAATGATCATAATTTTATTAAGACTATATGAATATGACATAAAGGGAAAGAAAATGTGGGACTCTATAAATAGAGATGATTATAGAAGGAAGATGATTTACAAGTCAACCACAATCATGAATTACACCTACAAACACATAATATGGCTAGAGATATTTGATAAATCTTTAATATAGGAGGAAATTGATATTTTTATATGTATTTTTTATATTTTTATATGATCTTCTCTCACATAAGCATACAGTGGGTCTCACTTTCATGTGAGAAGGAACCATGTGAAAATATCAAAAACACATGTGAAAATAATGCTCCTCTTAATATATATTAGTAATTCATTAATTCGTTTTAATTTTTTAAATAACCCCATTAAACTAAATATTATTTTGAAAGTGGGTCATTCTGTTAAAAAAATTAAGCACACATTAGTTTTTTATCTATGTGGTTCTGGAAAAGAAATTTAAAAATAAAAAATATTACTTATGTGGCAAAAAATAATTAAAAACTTGAAAGTGAAAGCTAAAAAATCAAAATATTTTGGGTACTCTAATATCAGATGTTTATCAATAGAAAAAACTTTCTCGCGAATAAAAAGCAATGCATCAGCAGTAGAAATGAAAATGCGGTAATTGGCAACAACAACATTTTACATTTACATCTGAATTATCTCTGCATTCATCCGTAAAAACTCGGACTCCTATCAAATCATAAATGCAATCCCAACAAAATCAATTTAACCAAATATTACTATCACATGTATATATACACACACATAAATATATAAAGAGAGATTGGGGAAGGAGTGGACCTTCTGGAGGTGATTAAGAGTGAATGAAAGGAGTTCAGAGACATAAGGCTGCTGATAGTGGGAGATGAGAGGAAGGAAACCTACTGCAATATCATTTACTTCATTTGCTGTTGTTGTTGGGGATTCAGACTCCATTGTTATATCTAATGATGAACTTTGAACCTCAATTCAATATTTTGAGTATTCAGATCTAGGAAATTTCATAGATTTTAAAGAGAAAATACAAAAATCTATTTGATTTGGAAGAAGGCGAATAAGAGAGAGATGAGAGAAAGGAAGAGAGAGCATAAATTAATTTTTTTTTCTTTTTCAGGTCCACGTAGGATAAAAACTAAAACGATTTAACACTCGTGAGGTCTGTAACAGAATGAACCAATTTCAAAATATTAATTAGTTTAATGGGATAATTTGAAAAATTAAAAGTTCAATGGTGTAATCAGTAAAACGTGTCAACTAAAGTGATAATTTATTAGTTTTGTCGGAAAAAAATTAACGTCCGTTTATTTTTTTTAATGGAATGACCCAATTTCAAAATTATAATTAATTTAGTGGGATAATTTGAAAAATTAAAATTTTAATGGTGTTATCAGTAAAACGTGTCAACTACAACGCGTATTTCATTAGTTTTGTCAATTCAAATTCGTCTTAGCGTTGATTCTTTAGAAGCTCATCAAGCCGGATCAATCTTTGGTAACTTTGACACTAGTTAGGGAAGAAAATAGAGAAACTCGTGCGTAGCATATGCACACATGAGACTTAATACGCAGTAAAATTTAGCCAAAATAATTAATTCATGTATATTAATATTTCGCTCTCTTATTATTTATAAAATTCAAAATTTCAACTCACTAATTCCTAACAAAAAACAAAAGAGAGATGATAGTAAGGGAGAGAGTGTCCACATCATGTACCAACTCTTTCCTCTTTCTTTCAACTCAAATTCTTCTTTCAAGTCCAACCTTTCTTCTCTTCTAATACTCCAATTCTCCTACTAACAACACAACCTTGTATTTAAAACGAAATTAACGAATTGTCCTTATTGATAATTCAATTAAATAAATAAAAATTTAATAGTTCTTATTTTTTTTAATCCCAAATCACCCCAACTGTTCGAAAGTCTAAAATTGACAACAGTAGTGTTAACGCCAAGATCTTTCCCCACGTCCCAATCACCAAGACGCGTCCGATATCCTGCACAGTTCAATAAGTCAACACCAAAAGCTTGACTTGGCCAGAGTCGGGGATAGCTCCGTGTGAGAGTCGATGTCAGCGATCACAAGGTTAATAATGGAGAAAAATAATGTCTAGTGCCTTAGAGAGAATAATAATGTGATTAAGTGTTGTGTAATGTTTTGTTACCTCCCTTCCTCGTGTAATCCTTGCCCCATACATACTCCAGACCCGGTTTACCGTGCCACCCACTATCTCCTGACACCTCTCCCCACTCCCGGTAATCTCAACCAAAAGCATGTAGCTCACTTCCCTACCTGCTACCACTGTTTGCCACCGCCGGTCATCTGAGTCTCATCCTCATTAATGCCATGCGGAAAGGTGGCAGACAACAGTCAACTATTATCTTGTGTCATGATGGCGGGTCAAAGTTGATAAACATATCTTATTTGATTAATGGATCAGCCTAAAGGATAAGCCCAATACATTTAAGACACAGGGAATAAGATATAAGGGAGGAGCCCAATTGACCCGACCCAATAATGAAAAGTATCATGGCCCAACATTGTCCCCCAGTCTTTTATTAAACAGGATGTTTAATGGAAGACTGTAAATGATATAGGTCCATGATATAATGAATTGTAATAAATCACAAGGGGTGCAATTTGAAACATGTCGAGGCCCAAATGATAAATGACAGTCAACAATGCAAATAATATCAGGGGCCCAACACAGAGAAACTCATTCCAGTTAAAACATTATACCCACATCCGACGCCACCTCTTCTTGATTCATCATCATTCTTTGCTTTCATTAAATATGCCGCCCTCAGTATACCGTGGTAAATCACAAAGATAAAAGGTAATTTTCCCCAAATTGCTAACTTTACTTGCCATTTCAAATTCCAGACGCCCTTTCGAGCTCTAGACTTCCCCCTCTCTCAGATTTCTTGCTCTTGCCTGCAAACTATCAACAATGGCATCTTCCAGTTCTGCTAACGTCGCCCCAATCCAAGCCATTCCTCTTACCACTGTTCCTCCTACGTCCAGCCCAAGCAAGGCCGCTTCGAGATTAAACCCTAACCCCACTGGTACGTTGAGCAAAAACACACCAAAAAAGCCTCTTCCCAACCCTTCCATCTTCTTCCAAAGCGCAACACAGTTCCCTCACGCCAACACTGCATTAACATTAACTGAGAAGGACGTTCAAAATGCATACAAACGGTACCAGGTTCCGGCGACCCATTAATTCCGCCGTCCCACCACCACAGAGAGGATGTACCAATGTCCGGACGGCTGGACCGCCATGCCTCTGACACTCTTAGAAAAAGGGGTTCGGTTCCCCTTACACATTTTCTTGGTCACCCTCCTGGGGTTCATTGGCGTCGGGTTCGCCCAACTGGTCCCGAACTCTTATATTCACATCCTGGCGTTTGTCGCCTTCTGTCACGAAGTGGGCGTCGCCCCCACTCTCGACTTCTTCTTCTCTATATACAGTATCACTAAGTCCAGAGAGAAGGGGTTCAAGGTTTTGAGCAAAATTTCTGCAAAAGCTAGAGAGGACTTCGAGAGACGGTCTTTGATCAACACTCCTTCCAGCAACCGAGGATGGCATGATCAATGGCTCTTCGTCAAAGGGCCAGAAATTGCCTCCCTGCCAGACTGGACTACCTTGGACAAAGTATCTGCCGACTTTGGGGATATAGCTGAAGAGCGTGTGAAGGAGATGATTGAACTTCTGGATAACTTCCCGAAGAAGGAGTGGAGTTACAATCTTCTCACCAAACAAGCTTGGTTATACGACCACAAATGTGAGTCTCAAATTTTTACCGAATTAAAATTTTTGAACTTTATTATTGTAAACAGGTGTAACAGGATGTATTTTTCTGTTGCAGTATCTTTGATCAAACCTTCATCGATGGATCGAAGGGATTTAGAAAAATTTCTTTCGAGCAAAGCTCCATCACCCCTCCTGCTACTGAAACCCCCCAGGAAGAGATTCCGACCTCTGAAGCCCCAGATGCCGAATATCTTCCTATAGAATCAGAGGTTGTAGAAGAAACTCTCCGACTTCGTAAGAAGAAGAGAGCTGTTCGAAAGCCAAGAGGTATCTCCCAAGAATCTCAGCCAATCTCAACCTACAGTTTGATCGATATGCCTACAAATGAACGGATGCAGGCCCTTCGTATTAAGAAAAGGCGAGTCAAGATAACTCCTCTGTCAGCCGATGAGCTTCGGGTTCCTACTGGCCTAGTGGAAATTCAAAGCACCAAGAAGATCACGAAGAAGAACATCCCGAGAGTTCGATTCCTCTCTGGAAAAGAAAAAATCCCTCGGATGATCAACCACCACCACCCGAAGAACCGATTCCAGTCCAACCACAAGCGTCATCTATCCCTTCGCCAACCCGGGAACCTACTCCTGCTCGTTCTCCATCCCCCGAGAACATATATATGGATCCTTCACCATCCCCCTCCCATGAAGAACGGATGCCTTTCATCTCAATCCCTTCTGCCGATGAGTTTGAGAATGATGCAAGGGGGTCCCCAACCTTATGGCCCCATTTTAATGCCAATTATCCCTTCCATCTCTTCAATTCTTTTGTTAGAGAGACCGATGAGCACCGGTTTGGCAATAGCTCAATCATGGATTTGATTAAAGAAGGCATGAGCTATCACGCCAAGGTAAATATTTTTCTGTCTGTTCGTTTGGATTTATATGCATTTCTTTGAAAATTAACGAATTATCTGAAAACATCTACAGGCTAGTGATGTCTTCGGGCGTCTTCTTCCACGCTACCAAGAATCTGAAGCCGAAGAGGATGCTGCTCGTCGAGAAAACACAATTCTGAAGTCAGCTTGGAATAAGGCAAGGACTGACCTCGACGATGCTCTCTTCAATAATGAAAATCTTCAAAAGGACTTAACTCGAAGAATGGAGGAATTGAAGATCTGCAAAGAGGACTTGAAGAAGAGGAAGGCCAGCCAGCAGGAGATGACGAGTCTGAATGTTGAACTTGACACTCAGAATCATGCTCTAAGGCTCAGGAATGAAGAACTCTGTATAGCCAATCAAAGCCTGGCTATACAAGTTGATAATCTTCAGGAGGAAGCTTGTGCTAACAAAGAGAAGAATTTGAACATTCGTCTTGAGCTTCAGGGTAAGTTGGAAGCTTTGCAGGCTTTAGGGCCTCAAGAGCTTCGCGAACAAATCCGGGATGAATATCGAAAGTCAAACGAGCTGAATGAGAAGGTAGTTCAGATGTTTTTTGATGGTTATTATGATTACCGAAGAAAGGACAAGGCAAAACTTGTCGCGGCTGAAGCTGAACCTACCATTCTTGATTCGTCTGAAGATGAAGCGGCAACCTGAAGAAGGATATCTGTTTTTCTTTTTTAGCTTTATAAGAATTTTGTAAAAATTTTCATATTTTTGTCCTGGTAATTAACAATATATTAATGGAATATGGGCTTCGTTCTTTGTGGCTTCGGCGCAGTTACTTGTTGTTAATACTTCAATATCGATTCAACTTGAAAAATGTACAAGCTCTTTCATGGGCATAACTTGAACTGTTAATTAACAATTAGGCATGTCATATAACAGATAAGATGAAGTTAAAGAATGAGACATTCCGAACTCAACACTTAGAAAAAATTTAGGTAATAAAGTAAAGGGATACTTATTCACATCAAAGTGTGAGATGATCTCGCTTCAGCCGGAAATTTGTTTACCACGAAGGGCCTAACAACCTGTATAAGATGACATTTTTCTACCACGAAGGGCCTGACAAAGTCTAAAAAATAACATTTGCCTACCACGAAGGGCCTGACAAGGTCTGAAGGATGGCATCTGCCTACCACGAAGGGCCTGACAAACCCATGGGATGACATTTGCCTACCACGAAGGGCCTGACAAAGTCTAAAGGTCGACAATTGCCTACCACGCAAGGCCTGACAACGTCTTAAGGAGAACACTTGTCTGCCATGAAGGGCCTGACAAGGTCTAAAGGTCGACAATTGCCTACCACGCAGGGCCTGACAACGTCTTAAGCAGAACACTTGTCTACCATGAAGGGCCTGACAAGGTCTAAAGGTCGATAATTGCCTACCACGCAGGGCCTGACAACGTCTTAAGGATGGTGTTTGCCTACCACGCAAGGCCTGACAAACCCATAAGGTCCACCTGCCATTAAGGCTACCATCGAATGGTCAGCGAGTCCCCCCGAACCTCCTTACACCACTGAACCGATCAGCAACGAAGACAAGATTTGTTTGAGAAAAAGGGAACTTTTATTGATGATGACGTGAATATTTACAGACTTCCGATGTACTGACATTATATTTACTGAAAGTACTTCCTAAGCCTGCCGGCATGTCAAGTATTTTTAATTTCTGATCCATCTAATGCCTTCAACCGATAAGTCACCGGCTTCGGTACTTCTATGACTTCATACGGTCCTTCCCAGTTCGGCATCAGCTTTCCCAATTTCTGAGGCGTAGATTCTTTGACTTCTCTGAGAACAAAATCTCCCACTTCAAATCTGCGAAGCTTTACCCCCTTGTTGTAATGCCTAGCCACTTTTCGTTGATAGGCTGCCAATTTGATCAAGGTTGTTTCTCTGACTTCTTCAAGTAAATCAAGATTGGCCTTCAGCCCTTCTTTGTTGTAGATCTCTTTGAATTGACTAACTCGAAGGCTTGGAGATCCAATTTCAACTAGAACTAAGGCATCAGTACCATAGGCCAGTCGAAAAGGCAAATCCCCCGTTGTAGTCCTCGGAGTAGTCCAATAAGCCCATAACACGCTAAGCAGCTCTTCTGGCCATCTTCCCTTAGCTTCGTCCAATTTGCGCTTGATCCCATTCAGCAGTGTTCTGTTAGTCACTTCAACTTGCCCGTTCGACTGAGGATGAGCTACTGAAGTCTTTCTGTGCTGAACTCCCAACTCCTTCAAAAATGTTTCAAATTTCGATCCCACAAATTGACGTCCATTGTCCGATATCACCACCTTAGGAATTCCGAACCGAAATACTACTGACTCCTTAATGAACTTTAAGCATTCCTATTCCGTTATTAACCTAAGTGGCTTCGCTTCTACCCATTTGGTCATATAGTCGATGGTGACTATAACAAAACTGACCTGCCCTTTCGCTTTTGGTAGTGGACCCAGTATATCAACCCCCCAGACAGCAAAGGGTATAGGAGATAAAATTGAGTATAGCTCTTCTGGTGGTTGATGTGGGATCGGACTGTTGAGCTGACATTTCTCGCACTTCTTGACGTACTCAGTCGCTTCCTTTAAGATGGTATGCCAGTAGTACCCCTGACGAAGTACTTTGTAGGCTAATGACTTAGCAGTCATATGGTCGCCACAGATGCCTTCATGAACCTCTCGGAGAGCGTATTCAGCTTCGGATGGAGTCAAACATTTTAATAGTGGAGACGAGAAGGCCCTTCGAAACAGATCCCCATCTATCAGAACGAAGTTAGCACTCTTGTACTTAATTTTCTTAGCCAGCATCTGATCCGAAGGTAAGACGCCATCTACCAGATACTCCAGGTATGGAGTCAACCAGCAGCTGGTTCGGTCAACGCACATTATCAATTCATGATGAACACTAGGATGTTGCAAAATTTCCAAGTAAACTGACCCATCAAAAACGCTAACATCCGTAGTGGCTAATTTAGAGAGTGCATCGGCAATGGAATTGTCATTACATTCGACCCCTTGAAACTCATAGGACTGGAAATACTGAAGCCGCCCTTTTAATTTTGCCAAATACTTGATCATTCTAGGACCTCAAGCTTCGTATTCCCCTGAGAGTTGCTTAACGACTAACTGAGAATCACTGAAGATGACTATTTTCTGCACTTCAAGACTCTTCGCTAGTCGTAAACCTGCCAGCACTGCCTCATACTCCGCTTCGTTGTTCGTCGCTTTAAACTGAAATCCGATGGCCTGTTGCACCCTGAATCCCTCCGGACTCGTCAGAATAATCCCTGCTCAACTGATGCCCGTATTAGAAGACCCATCTGCAAACAGCATCCACGAACTCTACTTCATTGAAGAATCAAGAATCGCTCATCGATCCTTCACCGCCACAACTTCATCGACTTTAAAATGAACATTCGACTACAAAATCAGCCAAGGCATGTCCCTTGATAGCGGTTCGGGGATGATATTCAATAAAAAAATGGGACAACTCCATAGTCCATGCAGCTAATCTCCCCGAGACCTCAGGTTTGCCCATAATCTTCTTCAAAGGTTGATCTGTGTATACTATTAATAACCTACCCTGGAAGTATTGCCTAAGCTTTCGACTAGCAGTTATTAAAGCAAAAGAAAACTTTTCAATGTTTGGATACCTTGTTTCAAAGATCCCAAGGACATGGCTTACATAATAAACCGGAGTCGCTACTTTCCCAACTTCACGCACCAAAACCGCTCCCTACGCGCCAACTAACTAGGCCGCTAAGTACAAATACAGAGGCTCAGCAGGAGCGGGCTTCATCAACAAAGACGCCGAAGATAAGTAGGACTTGATGCTCTGAAAGGCATCTACACACTTCGAAGTCCATTGGAACGTCTTTGCATTCTTCGGCCCTTTCAACATATCAAAAAATGGCAAACACCTTTCTGCCGATTTGGACATGAACCTCCTCAAAGCTGCAATCCTTTCAGTTAGACGTTGAACATCCTTAAATGACTGAGGAGTCTTCATGTTCAAGATCACTTGAATCTTCTCTGGATTGGCTTCAATTCCTCTTTGACTGACAAGATAACCCAGAAATTTACCAGCCCCTAAACTGAAGGTGCACTTAGTGGGATTCAGTCTCAACTTGTGGTGATGAACTGTCTGAAAGCATTCTTCCAAATCATCCAGATGTTTCTACACCAGCATGCTCTTGACAATCATTTCATCCACATACACCTCCATGTTCTTGCCCAACTAGTATCTGAAGACATAGTTCATCATCCTCTGGTAAGTGGCTCCGGCATTGATGAGGCCGAAGGTCATTTTCTTGTAGGCATATACCGAACGATGCGTAATGAACGTCATCTTCTGTATATCCTCTTTACACATGGAAATCTGATGATACCCAGAGAATGCGTCCATGAAACTTAATAAAGCATACCCCGAAGTGGCATCGATGAGCTGGTCGATATGAGGCAGCGGGTAGAAATCCTTTGGACAAGCTTTATTCAGATCTGTATAGTCTATGCAGACTCGCCATTTCCCGTTCTGCTTCTGGACCAGCACCACATTTGCCATCCACTGCGGGTAGTCGATCTCAAAAATGAAGTCATCAGTTAAAAGCTTCGCAATCTCTTCATCGATGATCCGCTGGCGCTCGGGTGCAAAGATCCTTCTCTTCTGTCGAACTGGCTTCTTTGACGGGTCTACCTCCAATCGATGCTCGGCAATTTCTCTGCTCACTCCCGGCATATCTTGAGGTTCCCAAGCGAAGATGTCAACATAACATCTCAGGAGTTCCATGAGGTTCGTCCGAAGAGGTTCCGTGCACTCCAAACCTATTTTCTTACCGCCTTATTTGCCTTGCGGGATGAGCTCTATCTCCTCTGCTTTCTTCACCGGCATGACCAATGGCTCTAACTACTCTCGGTGAAGGGTTCGATCTCTATCGCCATGGTGCCTTTTTTGCTTCGATACCCCCACCCCCGAAGTGATCACAGCATTTCTATAACATCTTCTGGCCAGATCCAAATCTCCTTTCACCTCACCAACCCAATGAGCTGTAGGAAATTTGATTTTGAAGTGAGGGATTGAGGTCACAGCTTGTAAAGGAATTAAAGTAGGCCTCCCCAAAATAGCATTATAAGCGTAATCTACATGCACAACATAAAATTTGCAAATAATTTCTACTCATTGGGGGCCGTTCAAAGATGACCTAGAGTTCAATAGTTCCAGCCACCTTAACCGGATCGTTACTAAAACCGTACAAAGGAGCCTCTTGCCCTATCTCCATCTTCTGCCCGTCTAGATGCATCCTCTGATAAGCGTGGGCATACAGAATATCTACAGAAGACCCATTATCTACCATCATTCGCTTCATATCCACCGAACCCATTTGCAAGCGATCGACCCAACGATCCTCATGCGGTTTGATGGTTTTCAAGGAAATCCTTGTCGATAAAAGGAGATTACCAGATTTCGGATAAGGTCTATCTTCCGGAGGGTACCCGCTTATTTGACATGACCAAATCCAGTGACTTGACTTCTTTCCAACAAGTTTGCGGAAAGTACCCCAAAGTGATGACATCTATCACATGCCTTGCAGTCGTCCCGAGCCGGCAACGCTTATTTAATCGTTAAATTTGCTCAATGTGCTCTTTCTATCCCTCTGTTGAACTTGCTGAGTTGTCCGGGCAGCCACATACTGAACTAAGGCCCCACCTTGAACCTTTATCTCTATGAAGTCTTTCAGACTAGCACAGTCATTTGTATCGTGACCCGAGGCTTGATGATAGTCACAATACTTACGAGAATTTCCTTTTCCGGGCTTAATGTTATCTCGAGGTGGCTCGAAGATAGGTTGATTCTTAATCTGATCCAAAATAATAGCCCGATCAGTGTTGAGTGCAGTATACGTCCTATTTACTCTCTGGGCTGGAGTGGATGAACGTCCTCCACCCTGTCTCCAATTATTGTTGTATTTCTTTGACCCGCCATCATAGCGGTCTTTATTTCCTTCATTCTTCTTCTGGTCCCCTTCTATTCTGTCCCGATCTGTCTCCTTAAGCCGATCTAAAGAAGGAAGTTTGAGGCTATTCATGGCTTCCTCTACCACAATATAACCTTCGGCTTTGTCGAAGGCTTCAACGAGACTCTTCGGGTGGTGAAACATTAACTTCTTCACCAACTTCTCTGATTTGACCAGATCTAAACCATTCTGAAATAGTCCCACGGCTTGTAGATCATTCAAGTCTGTTATTTGGCCGACTGCTTCACGGAACCGCTTTACATATTGGCCCAAAGACTCATTCGAATCTTGTCGAACTGAGCCAATGAGCAGCTTGGTTTCCCCTCTTTTTGTTGCTCAAAGCGAGCATGGAACTTATTACACATGTCTGCCCAGGATGAAATTGAATCCGAAGGAAAAGTCCCCATCCACTACCTGGCATCCTTTCTGAGGGTCGTGACAAAAGTATGACACTTAGCAGCATCGCTAAAGTCATAATAATCCATTAATCGATCAAACGCCTGACTGTGGTCATAGGGATCCCCCGATCCATCATAACTTTCAATGTGGGGCAACTTCTTGGTGGGGTCAGCTTTCTCTTTTAGAATCTCCGCGGAAAAAGGGGATGCCTTCTTTCCCGAAGTGTCTTTCATTTTCAGTATTTCTAAGCCGCCCAAGTTCCTTCAATTCTTTAACCGATATACTCCACACCTTCCGTTGGGATGATACTTTTTCAGTGACTCCTTCCTCTTCCGAGTGGACCTGGTCTCTTACAATAGAACCTCCAACTTTAGAGGGACTTTTCTCGATGACGAGCGTCCACAGGGTGGTGTACCCTCAGTAGACTCTCGGGAGTGTGACCTCTGGATCTACTTCGTTTCTGAACTCGGCCGCTATGGCGAGAATGCGCAACAACGAGCGCCTTCTTTGTATTCTCAGGACTGCGATCTCTGGATCGACCTCTTCGTTCGCTTCGACCCTGCTCCTTAGAACCGACAGGGTGATGTGCCCTCTTCGATCTCGGAGGAGTAAGGCTTCTGGATCTTCTTCTTTCTCGAGGTTGGCCCCGAGACTCACGTCCTGAATGAGCAGGTTCCTTCCCACTCCGGTGCCCTCGTTTCTTGGATCCGAACATAATCGAACTCTTCATCCTCAACTCGCCATTCGAGCCATCTCGCTTTCGCCTATATCCTCGTCATTTGCTTCATAAGTACCTCCATGGCCCTATCTGCTTTATCTGCCATCTTAGCCAATCGAGAGGCCTTTTCTTCTTGGTCATCTCGGTATCGAGTTCTAGGCCAGGTGCCTTCTACTCGTCTCCGACCATGGCCAAACCCTTTCTCTGCCGTGAAAACTAGCTTTCGCTTAACGTTACCCACTGCCCTTGGCCGAGAATCTTCATGTGAACGTTTGGACGCTGTGCTGGCATGAATACTTAGTGTCGGTCCCAAACGATCCTTATGATACTGTGGTCTTTGATTCACCGACAACATCTACCGCCTTTTTAATCGGTGTAGGTGTTCTACTCTTCACCATGAATACTGACATAGAACAAACACAGTTTGTGATTGTAAAATACTGAGGACACTAGAACTCAGCCCTCCTTCTAGCGCCAATGTTAACGCCAAGATCTTTCCCCACGTCCCAATCACCAAGACGCTATCTGATATCCCGCATACCAACAAGTCAACACCAAAAGCTTGATGGCTTGACCGTCGGGGGATAGCTCCAGCGTGAGAGTCAGTATCGGCGATCACAAGGTTAACAATGGAGAAAAATAATGTCTAGTGCCTTAGAGAGAATAATAATGTGATTAAGTGTTGTGTAATGTTTTGTTACCTCCCTTCCTCGTATGATCCTTGCCCCATACATACTCTGCATCTTGCCATCGTACACCCACTATCTCCCCGACACCTCTCCCCACTCCCTATTATCATCTCACCAAAAAAGCATGTAGCTCACTTCCTTACCGCTACCATCGCTTGCCACCGCCATCTCGAGTCTCATCCTCATTAATGCCATGCGGAAGGTGGCGGATGCATAACAACCAATCATTATCTTGTGTCATGATGGCCGGTCAAAGTTGATAAACATATCTTAATTGATTAATGGATCAGCCTAAAGGATAAGTCCAATACATTTAAAACACGGGGAATAAAATATAAGGGAGGAGCCCAATTGACCCAGCCCAATAATGAAAAGTATCATGGCCCAACAAGTAGTACTATAAATGTATAGCAATGATGAAAATTGTCATTATAAGATCTATATTGACGATTTTCATATACAAATATTATTTTCTACTGTGAATTTATCAGTTTTCTTTTCTTTTCTTTTCTTTTTTCTACTCTTTCCTTTTTTGCACAATAATAAGAGTAATGGTACACGTTTATATTGAGTTATGATTAGGCCAAGCAAAATAGACTGATGTAGACATTTGGTTCCCAACAAATGGGCAAATGTCACATAAAACCAAAGACAGCTTTATATCACGACAAATGGGTCAAAGGAAGAGATCTGAAAATCCAGCAGAAAGATTTGATGAAGTGTTGGATCAATATTGGTCATGGCATTTTGGCACATAGATTAATACTAATAAGTTTTATACTATATGTGAGAATAAAATGTTGATGTTAAGTCTCGACATATGTAAAAAGGATAAATCTATACAAACATCTAATCTACACTCTTCTTAACGAAACGCTAGTCTTTTCGTCGTTTTGTGTATTTTTTTTAATTCTTTAACTCCTTCTCCTTCTACCAAAGAATTCACAATGTACCCATCATCTCCTCCTCTCTCTCTCTCTCCTCCCTCCTCCTCAAAATCAGCCGCCAATTGGGTACCACCGCCCTCAACCTCTTCCAATTTCTCCACATTAGCTCTGCTCCTCCACCAAATCCACTTTCTCTCTCTTCCACATTTCAAGCCATATTGAGCTTGCAACTCATGAACTAGAAGAAAGAAAAGGTAAAGTCCAATTCTCTCAACAAGCTCTCTGAACTATTTTCCATGTCTTAAGAACTTAACATTCTTCCTACTATCAATTTTGTTATCCTTCTTGTTCGAACCTTTGGCCGAGCCAAAATGGTTGAAGAAGCCCTTCTTGCGTATAATCATCTCGACCCAGAGTTGAGAAATACTCATGTACTCAATGTAGTAATAGATGTTTTATTGGATTCGGGGGTGTTGATGATGCCTTGAAGTTGCTCGACGAAATGCTTGAACCGGAAGTTAATGATTTGAGAAAAAGAATGGTTTGAGAAAAAACTAACTCTATGTCTTTGGGAGCTAATGATTTTGCACCAGCACCACCTCCAGGAAGCTCATCTTCCTCTGCACTTGCAATCTCTGTTATGTTCCTTTTTCTCGGCCTAGTCTTTGCATCCTCGTTATTCTAAAAAAACACGAGCTTTTGCTTATTTTTTAGAGTATATGAGCGCATAGAAAGAATTATTCTGATGTTTATTTTTTATTACATTAGTATCGACAGTTTGATCTATAATATTGTTTTGATGTGGTACTAATGAATTATAAGTTTTAGTATGTGGTGGTTATTTATTTTCATTTCAAAACATGTTCTTGATTTGGATATATATATATATATATATATTACTACATTTCGGTCCTGTGATTGATTCACATACATTATGTTTTGTTTTTGGGTTTGTTGGAATGAAATTATTGCTTATTTCTTGGAACATTTGGCCTTGTATTGTTATCATTCATTTATTTTTGAAATTATTGAAGGGATATTAAATAAGTACTAATCTTCTTATCTTAAAGAACAAATAATCACACACACACAAAATTAACTAATAGCGGTAAAATCTATCCATATATTTTATGAGATTCATCTTTATGGGAGACAATAAATTACAAGTACATGCTAACATTGCAACCTACAAGTTTCATGGACTCAATAGGCTTTCTTTGAACTATTAAGAAGAAAGAGCCTTTACTGCATACCCATGATTTACCTAGGATGATCATAGCAAACCATTCTTTATATTATGCAAAGTTGATAGAAGCAGAGCTCTTTTGGCATACAAGGGCTATCTATATCTTCTTTTTCTAATTTTTCCTTTTTCTCAGACCCTCATATGGCTAGCAAAACTTTTAATTTCATAAACATTATAATCAATATTTACATGTTTACAAGGAAGGGGCATACCCCAAGTAACTAAAAAAATGATGATAAAGAGGCACATGCACAACAGTACTAACAGGAAAGCGAAATGGAGTAGCCATTCGTGAGAAAATGTAGACTAGAAAAGAGATAGTAAAACTCAAAACAAACAAAAATCCAATTAGACAAGTCCCAAGCGCTATTAGTATTCCCCTTTCAACAAAACTTCATAATCAATTAGCTAACCCACATTTTTTTCTCAAACCATTCTTTTTCTCAAATCATTAGCTCCCGGTTCAAGCATTTCGTCGAGCAGCTTCATCCAATAAAACATTTATTACTACATTGAGTACATAAGTATTTCTCAACTCTGGGTCGAGATTATACGCAAGAAGGGCTTCTTCAACCATTTTGGCTCAGCCAAAGGTTCGAACAAGAAGGGTAGCAGAATTGATAGTAGGAAGAATGTTAAGTTCTTAAGACATGGAAAATAGTTCAGAAAGCTTGTTGAGAGAATTGGAGCTTGTTGAGAGAATTGGACTTTGCCTTTTCTTTCTTCTAGATAAATAACGAACCGGGTCGTTCATGAGTTGCAAGCTCAATACGACTTGAAATGTGGAAGAGAGAGAGTGGATTTGGTGGAGGAGCAGAGCTAATATGGAGAAATTAGAAGAGGTTGAGGGCGGTGGTACCCAATTGGCGGTTGATTTTGAGGAGGGGGGAGGAGAGAGAGGAGGAGATGATGGAGCTGTGAATTGCTAGCGGAAGGAGAAGGAGTTAAAGAATTAAAAAAAAATACACAAAACGACGAAGGGACTAGCGTTTCGGTAATAAGAGTGTAGATTAGATGTTTGTATAGATATATCCATGTAAAAATGTAGGATAAAAGAAAATAAATAAAGAGTTTATATATTATTATTTTATCTTGTCATTTAGGATTTTACATTATTTGGATAATTATTAATTAATTTTCTGTGGACTTTCAAAAAATTGTTTCATGTAGTTTGACAAAGAAATTTTGAGTCATAGGTACATGACCCTTCACATGTAAATAGTGGAGGATCCACCTTCGGGTAGAGGGGTCAATTGACCTCACTGAATTTTCAGGGGTTCAATTTGTCTTCTCCCCACCTTCTATATAAAATGTTTATCTAAAAAGTTAATGACGGTTTCAAATTTATACACTTTATTCTTTCTTTTTAGTCATCTAGCCACAACGTTAACTCATCAAAGAAAAATTCTTTAAATCATATTGTAATTTTTCTTTTTTATAATTTTACAAATTTAGTAATTGTTTGCGAATTTTTACAATTGTTTAAAATGAGGCTATCATGATATTTTTGCAACAACGTCGACCCATTAAAAAAAAAAATTCAAAGATGAATGGATGAATGATTATTTAGTAACTTACATTATTGAATATGATATTTTTGTAACTATTGAAAATGAGATTATCATGTGCAGCAATTTCAAATTATGGAGTCTCGAAAAATGTTATTGTAAACAATATATAAGTATTATTTAATTTTGTGATTTATTGTATTATATTATTATTTTTTATTAAGAATTTTTTTTCAAATTTGACTCCACTGAACCAAGGGGCTAGATCCGGCCCCGCATGTAAGACATTGTTCATACAATTTGGAATCCTTATTTTGGTCAACCGACTAGTTGTAGAAGCTTTTAATAAGGGGAGTGCTCTTTGCCCGGTGAATGTCGATTATTCTGGTGTTTACCAATGGTGCTATACAATCGATTTACGTACTAATGAAGATCTTTATACTAGAGCTATTTTTCTATTATTTTTTTCTACCAAATCCTTAATAACAGGTTGGTTAGATCTACAACAGAAAGGAAAGCCTAAATTCGTCATAAAATTAGTCGACATATAAATTATTTTTCAATTCCTATAACTCTCGTTCTCAAAAATAGATATACATCTTTCTTTTTAGTCGGTTTCAAAATTAAAAATACATTTTTTATTTAAGACTATAAAATCATATATACTATTATTTATATACGAGATATATCAAGTAATATCATGCTAACACTAATACATTCTATTAAATATAATAGGTAAAATATAAAAACTGAAAATTTTCCTAAAAAGTTACTACTATTATTTTTAAAAAAAAAAATTCCTATATAGGCATATAGCTTTTTTTAAGCTCAAAGTGCCTATACCATAGCCTATAGGACAATTACATGTATAACTTTCTCCTAATTAAAGCAGGTAAATGTCATTGACAGCTTTAAAGTGTTTCTTTTGTTTTTTCCCCAATCTGTGATGTAATGACCTAAAAAAGAGCCTTTAGTTTACCAAAATTGAAATATTAAGTGGACAATAGTGATGATTATAATATTCTTTTAGGTTTGATTTGTGTATACCTGATAGAAATTTAGCACATTCGAATATAGACTTTATTTTCCCCACTAGGCACATAATGATAGTTAAATATACAATAGTTATTTTCACATTTGATAGATCCTATAGATAGTTTTCATTTTCCTATAATGTATACACTTTTGTTGTAGAAATAACAAAAAATATTATGGATTTAACAATTATCAATGTTTTATTATAATCAAGTGAATTTTAATACTAGTGGTTTGATTAACTTGAACTCTTTCTTTTTAAAATAAATAAATAAAATTAAAGTATTTTCTGGAATGGCATAATGTAACAAATATAGCCTAGTAAATATATAAATAAATAAAGAGTTAAAGATTAGAAATAGATGGAATGTTAGGATTAGTTGTTTACTAGGAAAATATAAGGCAACTTCATGTACTAATGAAAGCTATCTATAATATTATCAAACTAATTTTCTAATCTCTCTAAATTCTTCTCATCTTCTCTGTAATTTCTAGAGTTCCGTCATAGGATAAGAACCGGCTTACAACACTAACAGAAAATACAATGTCGAAACGAGTGACGATGAGATAGTTAATTTTTTTCACAAGTCTCAGATATTCCTCTCGATTTTCCAAAAGATCTCCCCCCGTTGTTAACTTATGACTTGAATTCATGGACGTGTCAACTAGTCTTGATCCAAGAAGAACTGTATCTTCTAATAAGTCTAAGACATACTTCCTCTGATGTAGGAAAATACCTTTGAGCCATCTCAATACCCAAAAAATATTTCAATTTTTCTAAATCTTTGGTTTCAAATTTCTGCATCAAAAAAGATTTCAAATTCATTATTCCATGCTTATCATCGGCTATAATAACAATACCAACATACACAACCAACAAAATTCTTCCAGCACGATGAAACATAAAGTGATCACTGTCACATCTAAGTAATCCAAACTGAAGAACAATCTGTTTAAATTTCTCAAAACATGTATGTGGTGATTGTTTCAATCCGTACAATGACTTCTTTAATTTACATACTAGACCTGATTGTCCTTGAGCGATCACTTGGAGTTCGTAAGGAGACTCGAATATAATTCTTTCTGATTCAGTTAGAGATTTATCCTTCTATGTAATTACATTTACTAACAAACATTTGGTTTTCAATAGGAGTATTATATATCTTTATTTTTTATAAAATGGTTAAATGAGATCATTATTTCCAAATTAAAAGAATACTTGAAAGGTCGGAAAGCAAAAACTAACACAGAAAAAATGTTTAGCTAAATATTTATATGACTTTGCAATATTAATTTAGAGTTTTATTCTTCAATCTCTTTTATTTGCTTCACACGTTAAGTTTGAAAAGATTAGAGTAGGGCGGATTTAGAAAAAAAAATCAGTCAAAGTGAATTTTGATTAATTTTTTTGTGATATATGATTCATTTTTAAAACGTTTGAATTTTGATCATATGTCATGAATGTCTAAATTAATCAAAATACAAGTATACAACAATCCCAAACAAACAATTATTTTATGCAACATAAATAAAATTCTATAATATACAACAAATATATATTCATAATCCAAACTAAAAAAAGAATTTCAAAATAAAAAATATTTAGATACAATTTAGAAATTTATTTCGGTTACTTGTCATAGTTCAAAGTCTCGAACCAAATTTGCTTTCTATATTTAAACAAAATCGTGAATTAATTTTAAAGTATAAACCAATTTTGATAACTTTTTATTAGTTTCAAATAACCTTTATTTGACATAAGAATAAAAAATTATCCAAAATTTATACTCAGAACACCAAAAAATTATGCAGGGTCCATTAGTTAGATGTATTCTTACTTATCATTTGATTCTAAGGTCATGACACACGAGAAAAGTTTAAATATAACTTCCACTCTTAAAGTCGGTTGAATTCCCTATAATCTTGACTAGAATACAACATACATTAAATCCTTAACTTCAGCTCAATTCATCTTACCAAAACAATAACTAACTTTAACAAAATTATCATCACATTTTATGTAATTAATTAATAATAGAACCTTGAAAAAATTAGTGCCATATAATTACTTAAATTATCATACATCTAGTTTCTACAGACGAAACAAAGTAAAAAATTACACCCCCAAAGTAAAAATTTAAATTATGGTAGACTCAAACTTTAACAACAAAGACCAATTTACAACTTTCAATTGGAGCAAACTCCAAGTGAGAAAAATAAAATATAAATATTTATAATTCCAACAACCACTTCAATTAATCAAATAATAGCCAAAAATATTATCTGTCATTGATGGAAAAGATAATTGATAAATGAAAGATTTAAAGATAATTATAATTTTTATGAAAGTTGCAGAAAGTTTTATTATTAATCTGCTCCTTGAGTTTATTAACTTATATTTCTGCCTCTACCCTTGTACCTATAAAAAAAAAACTCAGCTTAGGCTGCCTATTCTGCCCTCCATGTATATCCACCACTGATTAGAGAAATCAGCCTTCGTACCATTGATTAATTATTCCTATAAAAGTTAGAGATTAAGGTGGTGTTTGATAAAAGTGAACAATTAAGATATGAATGATTAGTATATATTAATAAATTAGATCATCTGAGTGAAATAACATATGAATATAAAAAGTTGTTTGGTAATTAAAAAGTATAAAACATCTAAATGACTTTTAAATTTAAAAATATCAATTTAAATTTAAAAATATCTCAAATTGACTTTTCAAAACTCAATAATGATCTTAAAATTTGGAATGAAAGGAGTATAATATTTATAAAGACTCCATAAATTTAAAGATTTCATTAAGAGACGACTCTTAATGATTTAAAATTTTATATTCCTTTTACCAATTAAAAAATAATAAGAGACAAATAAAACTTTATCAAATAATTTTACTCTTTTACCGAATCATATATGAAGTTATTAAAAGGTATTAAAAAGTAAACAAACATGACCTAAGGATCCCTTATATTAAGTAAAGAAGAGAGTCGATGAGGTCTTAGTTATAGTTAAGACCAAGTGTTTAAGAAAGATTTGATTCTCATTTATTTGAATTTAATTATTTATTTATATGAGACTTATTTATGAGTTTATTTTTTCCCCTCTAATAAAAAAGACCATTAAAACAAAAACTAAATTTGAAAAAAAAATAATGAAGAAACAAATTGAATCTTCCTAACTCATTTGCAGGAGAGAGAAGAGAAGCTTCGAAAGCTGAGAATGAGAAAAGTTTCAATTATGTGATAAGTATTTATTTTTGAGTTTATTTCTTTTTCTAATAAAACAGACAATTAAAATTAAAAAATATATATAAAAGAATGAAGAAACAAATGGAATCTTCCTAACTCACTTGTCGGAGAAATGAAGAGAAGCTTCCTCACTCCAACAAACCTTAAACTTCCCTTTCTAACGCAATCTCTTATACTCCCATTCAGATTAAATATCTTTTAAAAAGTTTAAATTTATTCTATATAAGTGACGCTCTTAAAAGATTGTCGTTTTTGTAAAGTTCCAATTTTATTCCAAAAAGATTATCGTTTTCCCACTTCTAACTCTACACTGAGTTTATCAATACACATTACAAGTTTTATTATGATGAGGGAGAACTATTTTTTTCCTACTTTACCCTTATTTAAAGCTTTTTCTTTCTTATATTTAAAACTTTCTTCCCTTCCTAATGATTTTTATTCAATTCAATGCTATAATCCAAGTAGTAATTGGTTGAATAAGAAAATCTTGGACGAGCCATTCATTAATTAGTTGAATTGAATCTCAAAGTTGTTCGTCGAAACATTAGGAAGAGAATAATTAGTTGAGACAATTATTAAAGGTAGATATAGATTTTCTCATTGTTTATATAATAATGAATGTGAATGACATGGACAAAGACATTACAAAAAGCCCGATATTTACCTGATATCCCACTGCAAAATTAAAATTTTTAGTTTTGGCTCTTCTTAAACTAATTTTTTTTTTTATGAAGGCAAAAGTACCTTAACGTTATGTGCATTAACCTTAAAGAGAAATAATTAATTAGATAATTTTTATGTTATTTCTTAATAAGTATGCTAAACTCTAAAAAGACATTTAATCGAATAGGAAGTAATATATAGTAGTATGTTAGATTTGATTGTAAGAGAATAATACCAAATTAAAAAGATCATATTACTTTAAAATTGGAAAATAAAAATGTATCGATTTATCTCTAATTTTGGACCCTAAGGAATAGAAATCATGCTACAATCCAAACTAGATGTTATGGTGACAAAAGATGGATACAAAAAAGTTAATAAAAGCTAACGCGTCTAGTTGGGATTGGTTGATGATTTACTACTCATACATTGCCCAATAAGTGTAATTAACCACCTCAAAATACATCTTTCTAAATCCACCTTTTGTATCCATGGTTTTTACCATTATAGCAAAATATTGAATCCAAGCACACCATACAAATAAGAAACTGATATGGAGGTGGAACCCACTCACTATTCAAGAAAAATTATGTAAAAATATTAATTTTTTATACAAAAATATCAATTCCCTACAAATGTTTTGGTAGAATGAACCAGTAGCATTATATTGGTTTTATTACAATCATACCATATTATATAACTAGCCGGGTCCCGTACTTCCGGCACTGTATGGACGTAAAATTTATCTCAAACTTTAAACGGCCTAGATGATTTATTGAGTGAGCGGAAAATTCAAAATCATTTGTATTTTATTATATAGATGCTCCCATTAATGAATGAATTTTCCCCACAATCTAGGATAACATTGTGAACCATAATACAACTGATCATAGGTCATTCACTTTTTCTTGTTCCTCTCTGATGAACCTGAATTATGAGAAAATTCTGTAAGCCCTTGTCTGAAAGCTCCAAGGTTTACCCCTTTACCAACTAAGATGCTTGTCACCCCCATTTTTGAGACCTGCAAAATGTGTCATAAACCTTTCAGATTAACACAGTAATCACCCAAATAAAAGTGTAGTGGTGTAAATATTCAATGTAGCAAACACAGCAGCACTTGATGGTACTCCCTCAGTTCCAAAAAAAAAAATATCTTTGAAATAACAATTCCGTGCTTAGTAATACTTTTTAAATAGCTTACAATATTAACTATTGCATTAATCAAAATTAAATAAATCCACATCAATATTGAAATTAGAATTTCGCAAATGGACTTGGAAAAAATTCAAAGTGAGACTCTTTTTACGGAACAAAGTATAAAATTAGCCCCTTTTCAAGCAAATGATACAATGAAAGGATTTTACCGCTTCTATGTTCCGATTCTCGTCATCAAAAAAGAGCATGGAGTTGAATGGCACACCAGTTCTGCGGTTAATTCTTTGAAAATGCTCTGTTTTGTGTGTCCAGCTTGAAAAGATCTCCTTGGATATTGAAACAAAAAATAATAAATTGGTGGCCTTACATGGACAAAATTACTAGATTAGATTTCATTGGATGACTGGTGGTGCGATACCAGTTTTGGGTAATTAACAATCAAATGAACTACAGAACTAAGTCGAGTAACTTGAAAGATATTAAAAAAATGATTGAAAAACAAGCCCATTTTCTGAAAAGAAGGACTACACAGAGTCTTCCTTGCTGAGTATTTCAAGTACTTATTGATTAACCCACACCTACTAATGTACCAATAGGACATGAACATCTCAATTCCTCCGCTGCGTTGACGGAGGACACCATTCAGGAGTTATTGCCATCCAAAACACAAAATACAAGTTAAAATTTCTTCAAGTCGAAAACTATCCTACATTCCAAGTATAGTTAGTTAGAGAGAAAAGCTCCATTTCAACTTGAAAAGAAGCATGTTTGTGTGACACGGCGATGAAAAAATGAAAGGGAAAAAAGAAGAGCCAACTGAAACTCTACTACTAAAATTTTTCAACATTCTCATTAATCTTAAAAGAGCTAGCAACTTGGAAGACAGAATCTTTGTAAAATAGAAGAATAGATAATTTATTCCCTCTTCTTTAATTACCATCTAATTTTGACCTAGAAGGCAAAAGGGAATGAAAAATCAAACAGCTTAAGAGCAGTTCCTTGAAGGTCACCTGAGCTACAAACATGGACTTTATGTCCAGTTTGTCCAGAAATGTCTTTGCTATATCTGCAGTTGGTGATCTAGAGGCAATAGCAACATCAACTCCCTTCTCCTTGAGTGCAAATAGTATACCTTTAACTTGGGGATACAACTTTGGCATTTCACGCTTGGAGCGACATTCACTGACAATCAGGTACACATAAATTGATACGAGATGTGATGTTCTCAATAGATCAAATTAAAATAAAGTGGTTCATTTTGGAAACTGAAAACACATATATGGATGTGGTTACAACCTCTAGTTGGCTGACAATAGCCCAAAATGATATACTGGAAAAGCATTAGCTTAAAATTTATACTAGACTCTCAAATTTCCAGTTCCATTGCAAAGACTCCATACAAAAAAAAGTAGCCTGAAGGAAATCTTTATGGATTTCATAAACATAATTTATTTCACCCTCTACACTATGCAATGTCTGATTAGACTAGATAAGAGACCTAGTATAAGAGGAACTATTAGAATTGTATACACGCAATAGGTAAAGAGTAGCATATATTACTCTACTGTATTTCAGATCAATTACACCGTGAATATTCAAAATGGCAAAAAAAACATAGTTTCATAAAGAACTTAAATATCAATGTATTTAAACTCCTACTGATAAAACCAATAACCACTTCTTAATTAATAAACCTGTCCCTCTTTGAAGTTTGGTGGCCCGACTTTAATTTAGTTTCAGTACTCAACATCATGCACATTTTGCAGACGGAGGTGATATTTCCACACGGTTTTTTTATATTTCCACACTGTGGTCCCCACATATTTGCTAAGTATATTTTTTATGTCCAATTTACCCCTTGAAACAATCCCCAGTTACCCTCTTTCTTCCTCTACCTTCCATGCACAACTCGGTCTCTAAATTCCTTCAATCAAACAAATCAATCCAAATCCAAATCCAAAACAAACAAACAAAAACCATATCTAGCTAAATCCAAATCCGGTTGTTCAAAAAAAAATTCAATCTGTAGATAGATCGAAACCAAAACCATATTCTCCCTGTCAATTTTCTCACGCCAAAGTTCATACTTGTAGAGAGAAACAACTAAGGACCAAAATTTGCAAGCCCAAAGCTTAAGCTTGTAGAGAGGAAAAGAAAAGAGAGAATATGGCGATGATGTCTGTAATAGAGAGATTCATATACCCCCACAATATTCTTTGATAATATGGACTCTACAATTGCAGAACCGACATTTGGGAATATTCATGGCTCCCCCTGCTGCTGCTTCTGCTGCTAATAGGTGGTCAGGCTCAGATGATCGACCTGCCTTTTTGGTGACAACCCATTCATATGAGCTTCCCAGCTGGAACAATCCAGATACCATAGCATTGAAATTGGTCACATACATTGTTTTTTCAAAAAGAAGGTAAGGAGCAATGAATGGGAACTAAGAGGAACCCATATGAGCTTCCCAGCTGGGTTCAAGGAAATAAGAGGAACCCATATGCAGTATTCCAAATTTGGGAAAAATCAGCCCAATCAATTTCGGATCTCAAAGTCTCTAGTCAGATCGGGATGCTTATTTTTTATAGGCGCTTCTCGCTGCCGTTATTTCTTTGGGTCTCTTTTCCAATGAGATGAATCTCAGATTTCTGTTGGATTTGGATTGATTTGTTTGGTCTAAGGAATTTGGATTCATTGAAGGAATTTAGAGACGGTTGTGCAGGGGAAGGGAGAGGAAGAGAGAGGTAACTGAGAATTGTTTTAAGGGGTAAATTGGACCTAAAAATAAATTTAGCAAATATGTGGGGACCACAGTGTGGAAATATAAAAAAACCGTGTGGAAATAACGACTCCCATTAATTATTGTATCTGAAAACTTCATTGAGTATATTGTGAGCGTAAACTTCATTACACGAATCTAACTTAACAACATAAACAGTTATAATAACTACTTTAGTTTACTCAACTAAAAGATTTCCTTAATTTTATCAAACTTGATTAAATACCCTTGTAATGTTCATATACCCAGCCCAACTCAAGAATGCCTCTCATCCCAATAGGGATATGTACATTTTAAATACATTATATATATATATATATATATATGAAAAATTGAATACTCTTTCTATTTCAATATTAGAGATACATTTTGACATTTTGAAGTCGATTCGTGAAATCCTAAAAACTCAAAATTGATACAAAATTATATAATTTGAATGCAAACAACCCTAAAAAATTGTAAACTAACTATAAAATATTGCTAATTATCATATTTGTTGTTTCCAAAACTTAAACAAAATCATATCAATTTTGAATTTTAAGATTTTACAAATTGACTTCAAAAAGACTTATATCACTAATTGTATCAAATGTATATTATTAAAAATTAAAAATAATTTGAATTACATATCTGTCCCTCCAAGTTGTCGGTTAGTTTTTAAAGTAGTCCCCTCAATAGGTAAAGTAAACAGTTTCATTCCCATAGTTGTCACTTATGCTTAACTAAGTTCCTTGAATTGATTTTTTCCCAAAATTAAGTCATGTTCGGCATTTTAATGAGACTATAATTGTCTTTTTTTTACTATAAAAAAAATCAGTCTTCAACTACTTCAAGGCTTTATTTTATATAGTCAAAAAGACAATTATACACTCGTTAAAATGCACATGATGACTAAAATTTGAGAAAAATCAGCCCAAGAAATAGAATTGAGCATAAGTGCCAACTATATATGGAGATAAAACTGTTCACTTTATCGATTGAGGGCATGGGCAGATCTAGCCTTTGGGCAGGGGGGTCAATTGACCCCAATGAATTTTTAGGGGATTAATTTATTTATTTTTTATAGGGTGTTTATTGAAAATATAAAACTTTAGATCAAAAAATGATTAAATATCGCAAATTTCTATCAACATCAGCACTACACTCTTTCTCATTATTTAATAACTTGCATTGAACATGATATTTTTGCAATTATTGAAATGAAGTATCATTGCAATAGTTTCACGCAATGAAGTCTTGAAAAATGATATTGTAAACAATATTTGAGTAATATTATTTATTTTTGTAATTTATTTTTGATGGCACGGGAAGTGAGGGACACCTCACGTTCTTACGCGAGTTGCCTCTTATAATAAAAATGTTTAAAAAATTACAAAATATCATTTTGTACATGACATGGGAAGGAGTGTATTCAATTAAGTAAAACGATGTCATTTTTGTATGATAGCTCACAATTATATGCAGTGTATTTCACCTCTTTTTTACCTTTATTTATTATTTTTTATAAATAAAATTTGACCCCAATGAATCAAGGGGTTGAATCCACCCCTGATTGAGTGGTTAGTTTGAAACTAACTTGCAGCTTGGAGTAGGGGTGGACAAAATTTTTGGTTTTTTCGCCGGTTCAAACCAACTGGTTCGGGACAAATGATAACCTGTCCAGGATTGGTACAAGTAACCGATACGGAATATTCGGGTTCGGGACAAGGAAGTGGTTCGCTCGTTCGGTATATACCAGGCCGAACTGGTTGTACTGGTTATTAATGATTTATTAATTTTATTCTACTTTCAATTTATTCCCAAATATCTCTGCGGCTCTGCCCCTTTCTCAGTTCCTCTTCATCTCGAACCTTTCTCTCCATCTCGAATTCTCCAATCCTCTCTCACCGGCCACCGCTTCGATCCTCTCCCACCGGCCACCGATCCATCTTTTCTCTTCAGTTCTCGTTTCTCGTTTCCGTTGTCTATCTCATGTGTAGCTTAAGTTTTTCTTGAAAAAGGGAGAGCATGACTGGACGTGAGAAGGGCGGGCGGGTGGCGAGTTAGGAATAGTGATAGTTTTTGGGTAGGAGAATGGATGAAAATATGAAAAGGGGAAAAAACGATTTTGGGGGTATGTGAGAATAGCAATTATTCTGATTCGTGAGCACTAAATGATTTTTTTTCTTGATGGGTGTTGATTGTTTATCATATTACGAATAGGAATCAAAAATTAAAATATTTTTGATGATTATTTAGCATAATTAAAGGAAGGGGGACATAGCCATGTTTATTCTTTTCATATGGTTACTGTAGCAGACTCATCAACCCCCAATTCACCTTTGTCTCTCTAATTTTTTTATATGATTTGGGTTTTGATGTAATTAGTATTTGAGATGATTAGGGCTGCCATTGTTTGTTTAGGTTGTAATTTTGGGTTTTTTTTTGTGTTGTTGTGTTCAATTGAAGAAGGTTGTCGACGCACGTAGAGGGTGGTTGGTGACGAGGCTTGTGGTCTGGTGGTATATTGGATTTGTTCATTTTACTTAATTAGTTTATTTTATTTTATTGGTTTTGATTAGTTAATTAGCTTTATTTGTTTGATTATTTTTTCCACAATGGAACTGCCATGTATACATAATACATATATGTGATATGTACACACTCTACTCACATGGATGTTAATTTGCTAGTTTTATTTAGTTTGTTAGTAAATCATGGGAGAGCCACACGCGGGCTGGCGAACACTGCAATACCAACGTCACCACTCTTGTCGCACGATTGCAACCAAGAAGTAGTGGACGGCTTTGATACCAATTGTTACAAACCATGGGAGAATCACACCTTAAAACCTAGCTGCCAAGTCCCATACTTGCAATTAGGATCATGGTGTAGACAATAGACATGTATTCACTTAATTAATATTCCCGTCCAACCGGTACCAGTTTTGAGTAGATTCGGTCAGTGTCAGATTTTGTAATTCAACCTTAAAAGTACATAAATAGATATTCAAATGAAAAAAAAAATACAATAACTTACCCACAAAATGGGTAATGAAAAGAACCCTAATAAACCTCTTATCATCTAACCAAACAATTGAAAATGAAGTTCAGAATTTTAGGGAGTATTATCAACTAAACATGAAAATTTGAGAGGAAAAAACATCTTAAAATGTAATGACTAGAAAATACCAGTAGAAAGGCCAGATTGTGTAGTCGAGATCAAAGACGACCAAACGAGGAAGAACTTGAAATAATCCCATTATCTCCATTGCCTCGTTCTTCACCTTCACTTCTCCCATCTCTCTACTGTTATGTGAAAAGGGAATAATTGACGAAAAAGGATGTTTGTTTGACTGTTAATATCCTTTCGGCTCTGTTTGGATGTAGAATACTCTAGTTCAAGAATATGGTTGCATTTTATTATTTTATACTAAAATTTTAAAATTTAATTTCATACATTTTCAAACTCAAAATTAAAATTATAAAATAATAAATTTAACAATAAATAATATTTTTTAAAAAAATTATAATATTCTATTACTAAAAGAATTTCTATTAATTTTAAATTTAAAAATATTTTTAATTGACTTTAAAAAGTTATTATATTTTGAAATGAAAGAAATATTAATTTGGGAAATCAAGTTTCTAAGTCAATCCAATGGGTTTATTACTACCTCCGATCTTTTTTTTTACGGGTCTTTCGAATTTTCCCCCTTTTTTGTCTTTTTGTTAATTGTTTGTAATTTTTTTAAGAACAATTATTTGCTTAATTCCTAATATTATTCTTAAACAATAAATATAAATTTATTTTTGATATTTTTTACAAATATATTTCAGTGAGATAACATTCTCTTTTCTCTCTCATATTTGCAGTGATTAGAAGAATGGTATTGATATTTTATACAAAATTAAACGAGCTAATAAAATATTAATCATGTTGTTTAATACATATTTTTATTCTTAAATCGTCAATTATAATAAGGAAGAGAGGGAATATTTAAAGTTATTTTTCACAATAATTTTTGATATTTTGATACAATTTATTCACATGAATGTGAGTTTTATTTATTTATTGAAAAAGAAACTTATAAAACTATCAAAATTTTGTAATTAAAATTTGATATAAACGAAACTTTTTTCTGCTTTATGGATTATTAAGGGTAAATGGGTAGTAAACACAAAACTACATGATGAAAAGTATATCATTTTTCACTTTTACATGTTTTCCCTTGCACTTTCTTGAGGGGTTTTTTCGTTTTTAATATTAGCTTTAGCTATAGCTCTTGACATTAGAGGTACACATGGTGCGGTTTAAAGTCCAAATCGTATATAAAATCGTTTAGGTACGATTTGATAAATTCAAAATCGCACATGAAACCGTTTGTGATTAGTGTGGTGCGGTTTCGGTTCCACAACCAATTGAAACAAAAAAAATTATACAATTTAAATTAACAATTTAGCATCACACAATATTAAATATCACTTTGATAACACACATAAACTTATTTATAATATTTTGTCTAAACAAAATCTAAATATAATAGAGTAGTATTATGTAAATTATTAGAGTAGAATATAGTAGAGTAAACATAAATACAATCTTTGTTATCCTACTCTTAGTAACAATATGCTTTATTATTCCTATAGCAATATGCTGTAATATTTTACATGTTACTTTACTATATTACATCATATTGTTACTAAGAGTAGCTCAGTCATATTACAACATATTGTTAACAAAGATCATATTACAGTAATATTACAATCATAATACAAAAATTTAGAAACATTATAGGCTACTCTACTAACATGGTGCGGTTTAGGTTTTATGCGTGCGGTTTTGGTTAGTAATCAAACCGGAACCGTAAATTTGATTTTTCAACAAACCTAAAATCGCCACATACGCCGGAATTGTTGGTGCAATTTTAATTGGTGTGGTTTGTGCGGTTTTTGGTGCAGTTTCAATTCTAATTTGGTTCTTTGCTCAGCCCTACCTGACACGAATTCGCCAGTGTCACCAAACTCACCTCCTTTATTGTCGATTTGCGGCTAGGGCTCTAAATGAACCAGGTTGCTCACGAGGTTCGACTCGACTCGACTCGATTAAGTATGGCTTGAAGTCGACACGAGCTTGTTAACTAGAACAAGGCATTTACTCCGTTTAGTTAAACGAGCCGAACTCGGACAAGGCCTTTAGTACTCTAACTCGTTTAATAATTATTTAATTAAAAAAATTATTCTATTTATATAAAACATATCAAACACAAATAAAACATTTTAAAACTAGGTTCCTAGTTATTTTGGTTTATGATATGTTTTAATTCTAATTATAATACACTCAGAGACACCTCTCATTCCTAGTTTAGTATGGGGGAGACATATTTTAGTTCTGCAAAAGAAAAAATTATCCAAAATACCATTCCTTCGTCGGCTATGCCAGGTACTCACATCATTAATACAACAACGTTTTGCTCATATCCCTCATTCGAAGAACTAGACTACAGACGCTGAGTAACTTCCCAATTAAAATTCAACCGGTGGCATTTTAAGGTAAATCACTCGTCCGTAGAACTAAACTGCAGACATTGAGTAAATTCTATAAAGTGATCAAGTACTATTCTCTAACTTTTGGATCACATCTACTTTTGGCAATGACAACTTAAACTAGAAGAGTTCGATTTAAAGCTATCAAGTTTTCTATTTCTTCTTGCATATTATTGTTCTTACTGATTCATGTGATATGTGATGATGAAAAACATGCATGGCTAAACATTTTTAAGGATATATATCGCAGTATATTTGTCTCACAAGCTTCATACTATGAGAAAACATATCACCCATTGCTAGATTCCATTTGTTTAACCATTCATGTTTCTCATCATCCCAGATAACATGAATCTGCGGCAAGTGTGACGCCCCCAAAATAGGTATACACAACCCATTCTGAGTCGCCAAATACATGGTACATAATTTAAATACAAACTTAATTTATACAATTATCAACTATCGTGTAAGATATGACAACACAATAGCTGAGAGTTTTAACACGAATATTGTCTCGTAGATAATATCCAAACTCAAATAAAGTCATCATTACAATTATTTTTACACTATTTTATAGAAATAGTGAGGACTACTATAGCAACCATCTTGGACTGTCACTCCATTCCCCGACTAGTCCCAGCTATATCCTCATTTCCTGAAGAGAACAATGAAAGGGTGAGCTCAACTAGCCCAGTAAAAAATATTATGACTAAGATAATGTAGAATAAATTATCCTTAGCATTGAACAATGTAAAAACTGATAGAATACAATAGACACCAAGTTTAACTGTAGCGGAACAAGCAATCCATTAGAAGAGTTAAGTAGAGCATGATGCCTACTATCTTCTATGATTTAAAAGTTCATCATCACTATTTTATCTCTATAACACATCTCAATAAATAATCCACATCACCAAATTATCCATGCACTATGAGCCAAGGATATTCGTTAGTATCATATCCACGAATTATCTATGCACTACGAGCAAAAGATATTCGTTAGTATCACATCCACGAATTATCCATGCACTACAACCCAAGGATATTCATTATTATCACCAGTGGTCATGATCATGTCAAACAACTGTTCATCAATGCACTACGGGCCAATGAAGACTTTTACCACATCATTTGTAACATTACATGTCATGATTATACCGATGCATAATTCCTGGTCATAATCATACCAATCAACAGTCCATCTATGCACTACGGGCCAAAGATGACTTTCACCACAATATAAGCATGAGAATGATGACAATGATATAAGAAATCAATCAAGTGAGATTAATGATAAATATTAAAGATTTATAATTCAATTTATCCAAAGTTTAAGAATGTCCAAATTGTCAACATGATAACTAATTTGTGGAGTAAAATTAAAGAATGATATTCATGTATCAATAATAATTTGGACAGAAAAGAAATTAATTTTTGTCGTGAATAGTACCCCATAAATAGTACTTCGTGAATAGTACCTCGTGAATAGTACAATATGAATAGTACCATATGTGTGAATAGTGCCGTATGTATGAATAGTACCCATGAATAGTATTACGGTATGAAAAGCTCAAAATTTAACAAGAAAGTTCAGAAAAATATTTTCGTGAAACGATACTAGATGAAGCGCAAAATTCAAGGATATTCTATTAATTTCAAGAAGTATAGAAACAATACTTATTAAAATAAGTATAAAATTAGGAATATAAAACGAAATAATATTACTTACATACTACAGAGTATGGAAGAAAATATTATTTCTTACGAATATTGAATGAAAATAATATCCTTATGAGTATTGAACGAAAATAACATTCCTTACGAATATTGAACGAAAATAACATTCCTTACGAATATTGAACGAAAATAATATTCCTTACGAATATTGAACGAAAATAATATTCCTTACGAATATTGAACGAAGATAATATCTCTTACGAATATTGAACGAAAATGATATTCCTTACGAATACGAAAAATAATATCTCTTACGAATATGAAATAAATAATACCCATTACCTTAAATGGAGAGTAATTCTGACTGGTATAACGGGGATATTCTTAAAGAAAACTTGCACTATTTGCTACACTCAAATCTTCCTTAAACTCAAAAGAAATACGCTCAATATTATAGAAGAAGAATTCTCTGATTCTGGTGTGATTTTCATTTCTAAACTGAGCATCATATTTATAGGAGAATGACATGGAACTATTTAAGAAATCATAGAAGGAAAAAAAATCACGGGCAAATGTTCACGGACGAATTCAGCAAAAATTTGATTTTACTATGCAGCACTATGCAACACTATACAATACTATGCAATATAAAACAAAAACTGAGATAACTTTCTACCGACGATTTTGAAAAATGAGTAATTGAGGGTCTATGTAATAAGCCAAATTTATAATAAATACTTCATGATAAACCCCTTTATTTATCACAAATCACTTGACTAAACACATTTTTAATCTTTCAGCAATTATTCATCATTAATATTATAACTCACAATATTAACAACCAGATCATTCCTAGGAAAGAGAAGGCTTTCCGATAAGGACTTCTCCTTATTGGCGCGCAATTAAATGACTTAACCCCTTTCCTCGATAGAACTTTCTAGACAATGTCAATAATGCAAATAATAATATGAATAACTGTGTCGTCTCAATTATTGATTTAATAATATAAAATATTGTGCAGATGATACTGTGACAATAATTGAATCAATAATATGAGATACTATACAACAACTACTATTGCAATAATTGAATAAAACTGAGTGACTTCTCATGTAAGAATCAATAATAAGAATCTTTGTACAATCTGGTATATATTCTTGTGCAACCATCGTATTCATCAGTACTTTATCACTAGGTATTTTAACAGTTAACGATAAAAGTTTTGTCGTTATTTTTATAAAAATGTTATTTCTGTCGCTTTCTAAATCTGACAGTAATTCCGTTGTGGGATCCACCAATGATTGTGTCGTCGTACAAATATTCCCCGATAAAACGAATATTCCTCGACCAAACGAATATTTTATGACAATAATTGCTTACTTTGCAAAATTTATAAATATTACCCACAACTATAACATTATATCAAATCCACACCTTATTATTCAAAATAACATTTAGAGAAAATTAAATCTCTATTCATAAAAGTTGGGGTCTTATAACAAGAATATGCAAAAATGACAAAATAGAATATTGCTAGCTTTAAATCGAACTTTTTTGGTTTGATGCCTCATCTGCATAACTAAACTATGGACTGTTAAAAGTTTTATTTTACCCGTTTGCAGAAATAAATTGTGGATGGTGCTTACCCTAATTGATCCCCTTTTCTCATAAAAATTTCAATCAACTTGACAGAGCAAAACAAGTACTGAGCATAATAGGTCATTTTTCTTTATTCATTTCACATCTGCTCATACGATTGAGAAAACATAGCCTACTAGCAAGCATACCTGGAGACAAACATAAGCCAAAATCGATAATTTGTAATTTAATTTTTACAAGTGATTCATTTATTTTATCATGGATTTGTTTGTTGAGGAACCATTTCATTCAATTTCAAGTACTGAGGAAGAATTGCATGATAATAATGATGTAACAAGTCTAGTTGATGATATCATTCCTTATGTTGGTTAAATTTTTGATACATTAGAAGATGCTAACTATAGAAAATATGCGGAACGTATTGGATTTGAAGTAAGAATTATAAAAACTAGCATAAATCATGTGAATTCTGAATATTTAGATTGTATAAGTGTCGTAAAACTAGATATATGATTGTTAAGAAAAATGAGGTTGCCACTGATGATGAAGATAATAATAATAAGGTAAAGAGAAGGAGGGATTCTATTGATAGAATATAATGTAGAGCAAAATTTTATGTTGTGCATAATAAGAATAAAGATAATTGGTTTGTGTCTTCTCTTGAATTGAATTACAATCATGAATTTGTGTTCCCATGTAATGTTTCACAAATTCAAATACATAATTTCAGAAGTTGTTAGGGATTTGATTGAAACCTTTAATAATTTGGGATTGGTCCAAGTAGGATGACAAATGTTCTTAGCTCATTGGTACGAGGTATGAGCAATATTGGGTTCTTTGATATGGATGTACAAAATATAGTTAGAGATATTAGATGTGATTTGATGGATTTGAATGATTCACATGTTGCAATAGATTACCCAAGAAAGTTACAACGTGAGAGCCCGAGTAGATTTTATTTTAGTGTCAAACTGGGCTTGGATAATCGTATAAGATCTATTATGTGGCTAGATTATCGGTCAATACTAGCTTATCAAAATTTTGGTGACATGTTACTTTTGATACCATATACTGAACAAACAAATATTTCATGCCATGTTCTCCTTTCACGGGTGTAAATCGTTATTACCATTATGTATTGTTTGGGTGTGTACTATTGAGCGATGAGACTTATGATATATTTGTATGATTATTTGAGTAGTGGCTTGAAGCAATGAACTTCAAACATCTTATAACCATTTTCACCGATCAAGATCATGTTATGTCAAATGCGATTGCTAGAGTTTTTTTTTCTAATACCCACCATGTGTTGTGTATGTTGCACATTAGCAAAAAATATCTTGAAAAACTTGGTCATGTCTATTCTTCGCATTTGACTTTTAAGTCAGATTTTAACTACTGTGTCTTTAAGAATTTGAGGACAGATGAAAACTGTTGATGGAAAACTACGGTCTGCAATCACTACAAGAAAAAAGCCTAATTCCAACGGACTATTCCGTCGGCCATAGCCGTATTCCGTCGATTTTAATCTTATGTCTGACGAAATAGTTCATCGTCCATTCAATCGTAATTAGAGCCCTCAACATTAAATGCGTCGAGAATTCGGTCGAGAGTGAATAAGGTTGACAAACTATTATTGATAGAATATTCCGTCAGGAATAACATATAGTCGATGGAATAGTACTATTTCCGATGAACCATTCTGTCGGTATTAAACATTTTTAAAATTAGAAATATATTTAAAATACAGCTAATTCTGACTGAAATTCCGTCGAAAATACACCATTCTGTCGAGAATTTCTTTTTTTTTATATAGAAATTTATTATAAATAAAAGTAGATAAGGTCGACGGAAAATCCCTCAGAAATACCATATTCCGTCGAGATTAGTTGATTTTTTTAATAAATTTTTTGAAATTGCAATTTCCAGGGTTTTAAACCCCAATGGTGTACCTTTAACCTGCTTTATCCCAACAACACATACAATACTATATTTCACATTCAACATATAACTGTAAAAACCTGTGTTGATCCCATCACATAGCTAGTAACAATATATACGCTAATACCGCAACAATTACAAATATACGCCAATGCCAAATAAGCTAACAAGTACAAATATCAACTAACTCGTCAACAATTACAAATAATACGTTAACAACAAAATGAGCACGTACAATATGATTTACAAGACTCATACAAAGTAAACTAAACAACAATTTTAAACAATATGTACAAATGTTCTACAATGTTATGAATAAAATCTATACAAATGAGCATGTAAAACTAGCTAGCTAGCTAGGTGGAAGATCATCGAACGAGGATGGGCGACGATGCTGCTCTGGTGTATGAAAATCTGCTTCGTCTTCCCTATGCTCGCCATCACCACCATGCTCTGCATCATTAGCCCGCTCGCCATCGTCACCTTGTAGATAAGATTAAATATATAAATCATTAGTCTATATATATGTGATAATTAAAAATACTGCTAAATGAAAATAAAATAACATGCAGAATACCTGACGGGGATTGAGCTGATCACCAAAAGCCTCCAATAGTAGGGTAACCACCATCTAGAGCACCTCGTCGCTTAACGCGACGAATTACTCCAATGATAATCCCGTACTTTCTACGGTGGCCCCTGCTAAAATATCCTGAGCTAGATGGTGAAGGCGACCACGGCTAGGCAAGTGCTGACGTCGAAAAACTGGATCCGTCTGAAACCTATCCGATACCACCGCTATAACCCTCTAGAATAGCGTGTCGTCCAAGCCAACTCAGCTGAACTGGCTGGTCTACACTATTCTCGTCGGCTTTCTTCCATATCAGATTTTTACACTTGACACACAGGCATCACATCTTTCCGTTCAGATCTTCAGCATGTTCTATTGCTTTGTTCAAAAAATTAGACACCCCATCACGATAAGCTGACACTAATACCCTCCCATCAATGGGTATCCTACGGTACATCTAACTTTGGTCGGCTGACATCTTTAACTGCACAAAAGACGCATTTAGTATAAGTGTGATGCCCTCAAAATAGGTATACATCACCCATTCTGAGTCGCCAACTACATGGTACAGAAACAACTACAGCATCATTATTACAATTATAGTGTAAAATACGACAACACATATACTGTGAGTTTAAATACAAATATTGTCTTCTAGACCGTATTCAAACTCAAATAAGTCCTCATTACAATTATTGATAAACTATTTTACAAAATAGTGAGGACTACTAAAACAACTATCTTGAATCATCACTCCATACCCCGGCTAGTTCTCACTATATTCTCACCTCCTGAGAAGAAAAATGGAACAAAAAGAAATAGGGTGAGCTCAACTAGCCCAATAAAGATTATTATGACTAAGATAATGTAGAACAAATTATCGTTAGCCTTCAATAAATCAGATAAAATATAATGGACAACCAGTTTTAGATAAATATTCGCAGCGGAAATAACAATTCATTAGAAGAGGTAAGTAGAGAATGAAATCTACTATCTTCTATGATTTAAAAGTCCATCATTAATATTTTATCCTTGTAACATTAATCAATATACATCTTGAATCAAATATTCATCTTTGCACTATAGGCCAAAGATATTCATTTGTATCACCAGTTGGTCATGTTCATCTCAACAACTGTCCATCTTTGCACCACGGGCCAAAGATATTCATCAGGTAATCATTCATCTTTGCACTACAGGCCAAATATATTCAGTAATATCATCATTTAGGACTAAGGATGATGAAAAATATCTTAAAGAAAACGAATCCAGTGAGATAAAAGATTAAAGATTAGGGATTCGTACTTTAGTTTATCCAAGTTCAAAAATACTCCATAATAATCAATTGTGGATCAAAATTCAAGAATGAAGATTAAAACATGGATACAATCAAAGATAGTAACCATAATAGACAACTTGGACAAAGAAAAGAAAATTTTAATTTTTCTATGAATAATATCGTATTTGTGAATAGTGTTGTATACGTGAATAGTGTCGTATACATGAATAGTAACCCCGACACAAAAAGGTAGAAATTTCACAAGAAAAATCATACTTCGTGAATAATACCGTATTTGTGAATAGTGCCGTATACGTGACTAGTGCCGTATACGTGAATAGTAATCTCGACATGAAAAGGTAAAAATTTCACAATAAAATTCATACCAATATTTCAGCATAATGATATTGAACAAAATAACATCATTTACGAAGAAAATAACATCGCTTACCTCAAAAGAACAGTACTTCTGACTGGAATATCGAATGTAATGCTGAAGGAAACTTGCACTGAATAACAACTCTCAAAATATCTAAATACTCACAAAATACGCTCGATAATATGTAGAGAGAAAACTTGTGTTTTTGGTGTGATTTTTAATTCTAACTAAGCACCCTATTTATAGGAAAATGCCAGAACGCTAAAGAAGACTAAATTAATAAAATATTAATAAAAATTTCTACGCACATTTTTTTGAGTAAAATTCAGCCACAACCAATGAGGCCCACCCATGTTTTTAATAAAAAAATATTTATTTCCAAAACTTAATTAATTCATAACAAATAGCCCTTTTATAAAAAAAATACGAATTTTATGTCCATTCCATAGGAAATTAAATTCTCTACAACTTTGTAGAATTAAGTTTTTTCAAATTCCAAACGAAAAATGACCGAAATCCACATACAGACGATTTTCAACACCTCTATTCCGAAAATACTGATAAAACACCTCAGCATTAATTCCTTCATTTATATCCACATAAAATAATTATTTCCTTATCATATAAATCAATAATTAATTATTCACAAATAATATTACAGAATCATAATAATGACAACCATGTCGTTCCCAGGAAAGAGGGGGCTTTTCGATAAAGATTTCTCCTTACTGGCGCGCAATTAGATGACCTAACCCCTTTCCTTGACAAAACTTTTTAGACATTGCCAATAATGCTATCTAATAATATTATTCAAATAATATGAATTATTGATCTGATAATGGGAAATACTGTGCAGTGACAATTATTAAAACAACTAATATAAAATATCAACGTAGCAATTATTGAATCAATAAAATAAAATATTGAACAGTAATTACTGTAACAATTATTGAGTAGTGCCTTCCTACGTAAGAATTAATAATTCAAAATAATTGTGCAATACTGTGTGCTACTGTGCAACCACGCGTATTACTGTATTTTAACCACCAGTTATTCCAACAGTGTTAACGGTAACAATTACGCCGTTATTTATAAAAATTTAAACTTTTCATTTTCTTCATCCGACCGTTTTTCGTTATGGGGCCCACAAATGGATGCGTCGTCGTACGAATATTCCCCGACAACAAGAATATTCCACGACCAAACGAATATTTCCTGACAACAATGATATGTTATAACCACTTGCTTATTTTGTAAAATTTGCACATTTTACCTATAACCAAAGCATTATATTAAATTAACACCTTATTATTTCAAAATAATGAATAGAGGAAATTCAATTTTATTTATAAAAAGTTGGGGTCTTACAACCTCCCCTCCTTATGAAATTTTGTCCTTGAAATTGACGTACATACCTGGTGTTTCGAAAAGGTGAGGATACCTCGCTTTCATTTCCGATTCCAGGTCATTTCCTTAATATCATAGTTCCTCCATAAAACTTTAACTTGTGGTATAATCTTTGTGCGTAGGACATGCTCCTTCCTATCCAAGATCTTGACAGGTACCTCTTTATACGTTAAATCTTCGGTTATCTCGTCTGGTTCTAACTCAATAATGTGGTTTGGGTCTTTCACACATTTACGAAGCAAAGATATGTGAAAAACATTATGAACACGAGACATGCTTGGAAGTAATGCGAGTCTATAGGCCACATTTCCTATTCGGTCAAGAATTTCAAATGGACCAACAAATCGTGGATTGAGCTTTTCTCTCTTCCTAAATCTTGTAACTCCCTTCCATGGAGCAACACGTAACAATACATGATCCCCAATATTAAAGTCCACGTCCTTTCGATGAAGATCTGCATAACTCTTTTATCGATCCTGTTCCGTTTGTATACATTGTCGGATCATTTGGATCTTCTCTGTAGTCATTCGTACCAACTCTGGTCCCAACAACATTGCTTCTCCCACCTCACCCCAACATACTGGAGTGACACTTTCATCCATACAATGCTTCAAATGGAGCCACACCTATACTTGCATGATAACTGTTGTTGTAGGAGAATTTCACCAATGGTAAGTACTTATCCTAACTCCCTATAAAATCTAGGACACAGAGTCTTAATAGATCTTCAAGAGTTTGAATAGTCCTTTCTGATTGCCCGTCCGTTTGAGGATGGTATGTCGAACTGAATCGTAAATTCGTGCCCATAGCTTTCTGCAAGCTAACCTAAAATCGTGAAGTGAATCTTGGGTCACGATCCAAAACTATGCATACTGGCATGCCATGAAATCTCACAATCTCATTTACGTACATACGAGCAAGACAATCAAGGGAATAAGTCTCCTGTATAGGCAAGAAATGGGAAGACTTGGTTAATCTATCAACAATAACCCAAATCGCATCTATGCTTTAAGAAACCTTGGGAAGACCTGTAACAAAATCCATGGTAATGTGTTCCCACTTCCATTTCAGAATCTCAAGTGGTTGTAATGGACCCTTTGACACTTGATTATCCGCCTTTACATGTTGACAAGTTAAACACCTCGAGATAAACTCCGCGATCTCTCTCTTCAAATTGCTCCACTAAAATGTATGTCGAAGATCATGATACATTTTGGTACTCCTAGGATGGATTGCAAACGATGTGTTGTGTGCCTCCATCATGATTCTATACTTCAAGTCAGAATCTTTAGGAACACAAAGTCGGGAGTTGACTCGAAGTATTCCTTCTTCGTCGATTCTTTCTTCTGGAATAACACCCTCTTGCACTTTCTTCATTATACGCATCAGCTCCAGGTCCGTAGCTTGAGCAACTTTAACTTTATCGATTCAAGTCAGTTCTGCTCGTATGTTTGATATCATCACGTGTGTAAGACCCCGAATTTTATGAAATAAAAGTATTCAATTTTTCTATTTAGTAAATAGTTAAATTGATAAAAGTTTAAAGTTATGGGTGAAATTATTTGTTTCAAAATAAGCAAGTGGTTATAAAATATTCATTGTTGTCGGGGAATATTCGTTTGGTCGTGGAATATTCTTGTTGTTTGGGAATATTAAATGCGGCCAAGTAGCGATCACTTATGGGCCCCATAACATAATAACCGCTTGATGAAGAAAACGACAAATTTGATTTTTATAAATAACGGCGTGTCGTTACTGAAGTAATATTGTTGTAATACCCGGTGGATAAAGTAAAGTAATACGCGTTGTTGCACAGTAACACACGGTATTGCACAGTATTTTTGAATTATTGATTCTTATGTAAGAAGGCACTACTCAATAATTGTTACGAAGAATTCTTGCTCAATATTTTATTTTATTGATTCAATAATTGCTACGTTGATATTTTATATTATTGTTGTTCAATAATTGTCACTGCACAGTATCTCCATTATCAGATCAATAATTCATATTATTTGAATAATATTGTTAGATAGCATTATTGACAATGTCTAAGGATGTTCTGTCTAGGAAAGGGGTTTGGTCACTTAATTGCGCGCCAATAAGGAGAAATCCTTATCGGAAAGCCCCCTCTTTCCTGGGAACGACCTAGTTGTTATAATTGTGATTCTGTAATATTATTTGTGAATAATTAATTGTTGATTTATATGATAAGGAAATATATATATATATATATATATATATATATGTATGTATGTATGTATTTATATGGATATAAATGAAGGAATTAATGCTGAGGTATTTTATTAGTATTTTGTCGAAAAGAAGAACAAAATATGAAATTTTCAGAAAAATTAGTTTATTACTTGATTTTATAAAATCCATAACTCTTTGTGTATAATGAGTTAGGAGATGAGCCATATATCAAAAGAAAGCCCTGGAATTAAGCTAACCGTAGAAATTGGAATTACCCAAAAATTCATTGTGGATTTTTCGTGGTGACTGTTTGGGTGAAACTGGTACGAGAGACTTATAGTCCGGAAATTAAATCAGTGTTCTTAAAGCTCTATTGCGTGAGTTATAATTTTGATCCGACCGTTGGATCGTTGTTATTTTTGGATATGTTATACATATATAGGTTGAGTATTTGTCCACAAATTTTGAACCGTTAAATATTAACGTATGATTTGTTATGAATTTTAAAAGGTGTTAAAAATCATCCGTTTGTGGATTTCGGATATTTTCTGTTTGGAATTTGGAAAAACTTAAACCTACAAAGTTGTAAAGAATTCGATTTCGTATGAAATGGACATAAATTCATATTTTTCTGATAAAAGGACTATTTATTATGAATTGTTGAAATTACATAAATTAAAATATTTTTATTAAAATTATGAGTGGGACCCACTTTTGTTTTTTTTGAAAACATGTGTTGGAAATTTTTTTCAAATATGATGGCTGGTCTTGGATGGCTGGTGGAGTAGGAATTGAAAAAAAATATATATTATTTTATTAATTTAGTCTTCTTTGGCGTTCTAACATTTTCCTATAAATAGGGTGCTTAGGTTAGAATTGAAAATCACACCAGAAACAAGTTTTCTTTTCCTCTATATTATTCAGCGTATTTTTGTGAGTATTTAGATACTTTGAGAGTTTTTATTCAGTGCAAGTTTCCTTCGGCTTTACATCCAATATTCCAGTAAGAAATACTGCTCTTTTGAGGTAAGGGATTGTAAGGGTTATTATGTTTTTCAGTTTCGTAATTTTTTCCGACCCTCAAAAATTCTGAAAAAATTTGAAATGATAATTTGATGAGTTTTCTAGATTGTGTCCAAAAATGGCGATTTTTGAATATATAGATTAAGAGTTATGAATTTTATGGGAAAAGACTATTTTAAAATTAAACCCTTATAACTCCTTGTGTTTAAGTCCAAAATTGGTGAAATTTTTATTGAGAGTACATGTATATAACAGAAGTATACTCTGTAAATTTTGGAATTTTTGGACAAAAGTACAGTTTATGATAAATGTCTAAATATTCGACAGTTTTGGCCATATGAAAAATAGTAAATGAATTTTAAAAATTCTGAGAAACATATATGTTCAATGTGAGACTATATTATGCTAAATCTCAGAAAAGAAACTTTTCTGGGACTGATTTGGTATTTTTCATGAAAATGGACTAGTTAGGAGTAATGTAATTAAATATGTTATGTGAAGAAAGAAAATTGGAAAATAGAATTTTATGGCTTGAGAACCCTATATAATGTATATGCAGATTTTTGATGAGGGTTTTGGTTATTGGTGATGAACTCTTATGAGTTTGGCATTTTGGGATGATTAAATGCATTATTTAGTAAAGTGTAAACAATTAAAATAAATTGTTTATTAGTTTAAGAAATGATTAAATATTGTGGTAATATTAATAATATTAGATTATGAGATTTTTAAGTGATTTATAACATTTGTATTAAGGTGTTATGAAATCATTGATTTAAAATATTATTTAATGATTAATAATATTAGTAAATGAATTTAATGTTATTATATAATGAATAATATTAAATGGAGTTTATTATATAATGAATAATGTTATTATCTTAAGTTAAATATTCGTTGAAATATTATTTTCTGTTAAAATCATTTTTGATATAATATTATTCTTGAATTTTACTCCACAAAGCAGTATTATGTTGACAATTTAGATATTATTGAATTCTGGATAAATTAAATTGTTAAAGTCTTTAAACTTTATTATTTATCCCATATGATTGATTCTTTATATCCTTGTCATGATCCTCATGCTTATATTGTGTTGAAAGTCATCTATGGCCAGTAGTGCATAGATGAACTTGGTATGATTATGACCAGGGATTATTCGGTATAATCATGACCGTAATGTTACAAATGATGTTGTAAAAGTCATCTTTAGCCCGTAGTGCATAGATGGACTTGGTATGATTATGACCAGGGATTATTCGGTATAATCATAACCGTAATGTTATAAATGATGTGGTAAAAGTCATCTTTAGCCCGTAGTGCATAGATGGACTTGGTATGATTATAACCAGGGATTATTCGGTATAATCATTGTAAGATCTCCAAGTTTTATGAATAAAGAATAATTTTCTCAAAATATATTTTTGAATATTATGGTGTGGATTTGATATAATGTTATAGTTGAAGTAATATTTACAAATTTTGCACAGTAAGAAAGTGGTTATATAATATTCGATTGGTCGGGGAATATTCTTTTTAATAGGAAATATTAAATGCACGACACAATCATTAGGTGGACCCTACAACGGAAGTATTGTCGTAGTTAGAAAACCACATAATTATCTTTTATAAAAATAATCTACGAAAAGTGTTACCGAATAAAACCGTTGAACTACCCGATAATAAAAATACGATGTCTGGCGCTGGTTCCATAGTAGCACACGATATTGATTATTGATGCTTACGTGAGAAGTCACTTAGTTATACTCAATTATTGCTACAGTAATTGCTGCGTCATATCTCTCATATTATTGATTCAATTATTATCACAGTATCATCTGCATAATATTTTATATTATTAAATCAATAATTGATACAACAAAATTATTCATATTATTATTTGCAATATTGACAACATCTAGAAGTTCTGTCAAGGAGAGATTTGGTCACCTAATTGCGCGCCAATAAGGAGAAATTCTTATCGGAAAGCCCCCTCTTTCCTGGGAACAACCTGGTTGTTAAATATTGTAAGTTATAATATTAATGATGAATAAGTTCGTGTTGATTAAAGATGAAATTGATAGTTCCATTGTGTGGGAATTATTAGTGTTAGTAGAAATCAACATCTATTTCGATAATAATGGATGTTTGGAGGTTATATTGATCAATTGGGTAATTAATCGGATAAATGAGCAATTAATTACTATTAGTTCACATGCTTATAACTATGTGTTCACATGTGTGTACTATTGATTCACATGATTTACTATTAGGGGAATTGGTGCAAGATTGATAATACTTTCATGACTAAATTAAAAATGGAGGTATAGATGAAGGTACTATACTGTAATTAGTTTTTTCACATGATTATACTATTAAATCACATGAATGAACTATTAATTCACATTATTACTATTAGGGGAGGTGGTGCAAGTTTGATAATACTTGCAGGACTAAATTAAAAATAAAAAAAGAGGAAGGTATTATACTGTAATATTTGGAGCCCCAAAACGTGCAATTAACGAAACTATATTTTCCTATAAATAGAAGCTCATTCTTCTTTCATTCTCACCAATTCACTTAGTCTCACAAGAGCAATTATTATAGAGAGAAATTATAGAGAGAAAGAAGAAGAGAAGTCTGCTACCTCACTATTCCAGTATCTAGTTTCTTCTAAGGTAAGGGGTATTATTTCTTTCGTATTCATGAAGAGAGTTATTTTCTTTCAATACTCGTAAGGGTTGTTATTCCATTCTTTATTATTCTGCTGGAATAACTCCGTCTGCATGCTTGGCCTATCGCATACACGTGAATTCTTCCATTATTCCATTCTTTATTATTCATTGGAATAACTTTGTTTGTCTTGATCTATCGCATGCACGGTGAATTCTTCATTATTCCATTCTTTATTATTCTGTTGGAATAACACATGCACTTCGCGATCTATCGCATGCCTAGTGAATTCTTCTGTTATTCCATTCTTTATTATTATGTTGGAATAACCTGTCTGTGTGGTCTATCGCACGCCTGGTGAATTCTTTTATTATTCTGTTGGAATAACCTGTCTACGCGGGCTACCACATGCATGGTGAATTCTTCTGTTATTTCATTCTTTATTATTCTGTTGGAATAACCTGTCTATGTGGACTACCGCATGTATGGTGAATGATCCTTCGTATTCATTCCTTACTAAATTATGGAAATGATCTGTCTACGTGGATTACGGCATGGCGGGAAAAAATCCATTTACAGTTTCATATATTCTATTATACTCAGTTGGTTAAAGTTTTGGCTTCTATACTTTATGAAATTAGTAGAATATCCTGGATATTTGCGCTTCATCCAATATCTTTTCACGGAAATATTCTTCTGAGCATTCTTGAATTTTACTCCACAAAGCAGTATCATGTTGACAATTTGGACGTTATTGATTTCTGGATAAATTAAATTATAAATATTTAAAATTTATCTTAAACTTGTTTTATTGAATTATTATGTCATTGTCATCATCCTCATGCTTATATTGCGATGAAAGTCATCTTTGGCTTACGTGCATAGATGGACTTGTTATGATTATGACCAGGGATTATTCAGTATAATCATGACCGTAATGTGACGAATGATGTGGTGAAAGTCCTCATTGGCCTGTAGTTCATTGATGGACAATTGTTGGTATGATTATGACCAGATATTATTCGGTATAATCATGACCGTTGATGATTACATGAATATCCTTGGCCGTGATGCAGGGATGATTCGATTTTATTTATTAAGCTGAGTCTTAGCGATAAAGTTGATGAAAAACTTTTTAAAGCATAGAAGATAGTAGATTTTATGCTCTACTTGACTCTTCTAATGGATTGCTTATTCTGCTGCAGTTGTTGACTTAAAACTTGTTGTCTATTGTATTCTATCAGTTGTTATACTGTTGAAGGCTAAGGATAATTTATTCTGCATTATCTTAGTCATAATATTTCTTCTTGGGCTAGTTGAGCTCACCCTTTCTTTCACTTGCTTCTCCTCGGAAATGAGAATATAGTGGGACGAAGCCTGGAAACGGATTGGCGGTCCGGATGGTTGTTTTAGTAGTCCTCACTATTCTATAAAATAGTGTGATAATAAATGTAATGAGGACTCCATTGAGTGTGGATATTGTCTAGATGACAATATTCTTATTAAAAACTCTTAGATTATGTTTTGTCGTATTTTTACACGACTGTTGTATAATTAAGTTGTATTTAAATTTTGTACCATGTATTTGGCGACTCAAGATGGGTGATGTATACCTATTTTGGGGGAGTCACAATCATGACCATAATTGAAAACACGAATATCCTTGGCTCGTAGTGCATGGATAATTAAGTGGTCGTGATACTATTAATCGGTCTCAAAGATTATTGGTTTTACTGATTGTATATCTTTAGCTTTGTAGTGCAAAGATGGAGTGTTGGTTATTGGTTTTACTGATTTGTATATCTTTGGCTTTTGTAGTGCAAAGTTGAATTTTTGATTATTGGTTTTACAGATTGTATATCTTTGGCTCAGTAGTGCAAAAGATGGATCGTTGGTTATTAGTTTTACAGTTGTATATCTTTGGCCTGTAGTGTAAAGATGGACTGTTGGTTATTGGTTTTTCAGTTGTCTATCTTTGGCCTGTAAAGCAAAGTTGGACTGTTGATTTACTTGATTATAAATATGAACTGTGATTTAATTATAATTTGTGGTGGTGGTTCAGGTGAAGACAGGTGATGAGAGTTCTCTTTGTCTGGTGTATAGCAAAGAACTGTTGATGAGTATTACAGGAATGAAATATTAACGATGGACTTTTAATCTAGAGGAGATAGTAGACATTATATTCTACTTGACTCTTTTAATGGATTGCTCGTTCAACTGCAACTATGGTTGAAAAGTTTTATCATCTACCATATGTTCTAAATCTCTGATTCATTACTGACAAAGGCTATGGATAATTTAATTATCTTTAGTCATAATATTCTTTACTGGGCTAGTTGTGCTCACCCTTTTGCTTCATAATTCCTTTCAGGTAATAAGAGTGTAGCTAGGTCGAGCAAGGATAACAGGGGAATAGAACGGTGGTCTCTAGCTATGAAGGTTCTCCCTAAACAGTATAGAAAAGTGTGTTGTATTTTATACATCATTTAGTAGTTATATTTGGTGAATCAAATAGGGTGAGGCAAACCCAACTTTGGAAGGGTGTTTTGCCACTATCATACAAGATGTCTAATGACATACAACCTCGTGTCATCATAAGACAGAGTTGTGCACATCCACTTGCTGAGTATATCTACGAGCACTACCTATATAATCTTGGAGTTTGGTTGAAATATAATTTTCAATTGCAGATAGTGGAGATAGTTATATGTCAAGAGAAGACTCACCATTGGAAAGAACATGATATTAATCTTCTCATTTTTCTTTGGGGTCTATTGGGTCAACCAAGGATAATTATATGGACATATGATATCTATCATAACCTAGACGCATGGCCTCCCATGTACGAAGGTTTCCTTGAGCACTTCCCAAAGATTCTAATTTCTAAAACAGTTTTTGACTGTACCTTTATGTAAGGTGACATTGTGACGTGCTATCCAAGGTTGGGATGAGAGTCACAGTTGGTATATATTTGTATCAAAACTCATAACATTTGTGTTGTATTTTGCACGACAATTATAGTAATACAGTTGTAATTGTTTTCTGTACCATGTATTTGGCGACTCAGAATAGGTTGGATGGATTGAACATATTTTGGGGGCGTCACAACGTGGGTACTTGGAGCCTTTACCTCTATTTCCATCCTTCGCAAGTCATACAAAATGGGCCTTTGTGTTAACAACATCGCACTCGTACCCGCATATGATCTTCTACTCAATGCGTCAACTGCCACGTTTGCTTTTCCAAGATGATATTGGATGGTATGGTTGTAATCTTTCAACAACTCGAGCCAAAGTCGTTGCCGCATGTTGAGTTCCTTTTGGGTGAAAAAATATTTGAGGCTTTTATGATCTATATAGATCTCCACTTTCTCCCCATACAGGTAGTGTCTCCAGATCTTTATCGCGAAAACAACTGCTGCCAACTCCAGATCATGAGTAGGATAATTCCTCTCATATTCTTTGAGTTGTTGCGAGGCATAGGCTATGAATTTCCCATGTTGCATGATAACACATCCTAACCTTTTGCCCGAAGCATCGCTGTAGATAACAAATCCATCCGAACCAGATGGTATTGTCAGAACAGGTGCCAAAATGAGTCTCCTCTTAAGTTCTTGAAAACTCTTTTCGCATTCCTCACTCCATACAAATTTTGTATCTTTACGAGTCAGCTGAGTTAACGGAGTAGCGATTTGGGAAAATCCTTCCACGAATCTCCGATAATAACCAAATTAAGCCCGTAGCTACGTGACTTGGTCACCGACTTGCTTGTTGCTCCCAACTTTGTATTGCTTCAATATTCGCCGGGTCAACAGATACTCCATGTTTTGACACCACGTGCCCAAGGAATGCTACTTCCTCAAGCCAGAACTAACATTTCTTCAGCTTGGCATATAGCTTGTTATCACGAATCCTTTGAAGTACCAGCTTCAAATGGCGCTCATGATCTTCACGGATTTTGGAATAGATGAGGATGTCATCAATAAAGACGACAACGAACTGATTTAAATATTCTTTGAACACATGGTTCATCATATTCATGAAAGCAGCAGGACCATTAGTCAATCCAAAAGACATGACTAAAAATTCATAATGTCTGTACCAAGTTCTGAAGGCAGTCTTTGGAATATCATCAGTTTTAATCTTCAGCTGATGATATCCAGAACGAAGATCGATCTTTGAAAAGAATTGTGCTCCTCGCAACTGGTCAAACATGTCATCAATGCGAGGTAGCGGATACCTATTCTTGATGGTGACATGGTTCAATTCCCTATAGTCAATACAAAGTCGCATACTCCCGTCTTTCTTCTTTACGAATAAAACAGGAGCACCCCAAGGAGATGTACTAGGACAAATGAAACCGATGTCTAACAACTCCTGTAGTTGGACCTTTAACTCCTGAAGTTCAATAGGAGCCATTCAATATGGGGTTTGAGAAATGGGTTTTATACCAAGTTCAAGGTCAATAAAGAACTCAACTTCACGTTACGGGGTAGACCCGGAAAAGGATTTGGTGTTCACTATACAAATATCATCTATTTATCTACCCATAATAAATGCAAGCCATGCAATAGATAGAATAAAAATCTTCCCTTAAGGGTTACAACATCCTAATAATAATAATACAATCCTGTGTTAAACTAACCTTAAACATCCGTATAAATCATAAACAAATAAGTCTTAAACAAATTCGTGTATTAACTCAAGTCTTAAGCATAAATACATCATCTAATAAAAAATAACAAGTCTTCATCACTTAAAATAACTTTGCCCTTGCTTTTTACTAAGGGAAGGTTCATCGCTTTTTCGCTCTTAACTCGCAATGTTATTATTAAGCAAGAGTGAGCACTATTGCCCACAAGTATAATAATGAAATAACAAAGATAATAACATGCGAGTAAATCAAAGACATCTCAATAAAAGCTCAACTTTTGAATCAAGAATGAATAACAAGAATCAAAAGAATTCTCGAGGGTCATAAGACCTTGAACTATGTCCTAGTTATCAAGGGTTATACTTGAAACCTTTAACACTATAAGACTATGGACCTTTCTACTGCATTTAGGGGGATCAACCCTTAGTACCATACATCGCACAATATCTTAACGCTAACGATAAGTAAATCCTTTCATAGGTTGTTCATCTCAATTGACATTCGAGTCCGCACTAAAGGAAGTTTGGTTTGATAATTCAATAAGGGTTCTCAAATTTAGAACGCTTATCAACTAAGGACTAGTTGAATCAATAAAGTTCACTAGTCTAATAAGGTTCAACAATAATGATATTCAATTTGAATAATAATCTCAAGAAGTATACAATAGAACAATTATTGTATAACCTAATCATGCTTTGAAAAGATAATAAATCTTTAATATAACAATTGAACTTGAATAATAGTAATGATAATTTACTCGAGGTAAATAATAAACTTGAACAATAATGATGACAAGTAGGGTTAGAAACTTGCCTCGCAAGCGTAGATTAAACGATTACTACTCCCGCTCACCACAAATCCTACACACATACCATATGTATTCACGACATTCATTAGTTACATTTTCACTTAATTATTTAATATAAACTCCACTTTATTTAACAAATCATTACCTTCTAATTTAATTACTTAATTAAATTAGAATATTTTCATTCTCTTACTATTATTACACTTAATAAATTATTTCATAATAATTTCCATCGAATATTTATTTTATTCCATAAATATCTCAATTAAAATATTTACTTTATTTTATAAATATTTTAATAATAATTTTCATCGAATATTTATTTTATTCCATAAATATCTCAATTAAAATATTTAATTTATTTTATAAATATTTTAATAATAATTTTCATCTAATATTTATTTTATTCCATAATATCTCAATTAAAATATTTAATTTATTTTATAAATATTTTAATAATAATTTTCATCAAATATTTATTTTATTCCATAAATATCTCAATTAAAATATTTAATTTATTTTATAAATATTTTAATAATAATTTTCATCAAATATTTATTTTATTCCATAAATATCTCAATTAAAATATTTAATTTATTTTATAAATATTTTAATAATAATTTTCATCAAATATTTATTTATTTTTTTTATTTTTTTATTTTTTTTTTATTTTTTTTTTTTATCATCTTGTGGGGTAATTTAGTTTGGTAACGCCTCACCACCAAGTGGGTTACCTGTGCTCATTTTCTCATAGTTTCATAGCTCATAGCTCATAGTCATGAACATAACAAGGCCAAATTAGGCCAAAAATCAATCACAGTAAAATTATATACTTAATATGGCCATAACTTCCAATTAGTTATTTTTACACCTAATTTAGACTTACCCAATCATTGTAATACATATATAATCATTACTTAACCCATCTAGCATGATTTTTAACAAGTTACAACACATAATTTGCAAAATCAACACATTTACTTCCACCGTTTTGATGTTCTTGAAGGTTTTGAACATAAAACATAATTTCAACACTACTTGATTCAAGTTATAACACCAAATCCGCTCAATTAAAGTTTGGTCTCTTCATATTAATATGCATAATAATATACGAGTATAAATTTTAGGGATAATATATGATCAACACATGAAATATCACGATAAGGCCATATGGCCAAAACCCAAACTCTTTAAATTTTTGAAATAACAATTCATCAGATATGAAACAAATGATATGGTTTGTGAAATATATATAATTAAATACAATATGGTAACATTTAACACATATACAACACATAATCCATACCCTTTATAAATACAGAGACTTTACAAAAAAAACTTGAAAGCCATTTTCATAAAACTTAAACAACGTAATTTTAAAAATTTTGGGAAGGAGGAGATTACCCCCCGAGTGTAAGGTATAGATTAGAAGACTCTTATGTTTTCTTAAATTCTCCTCTTCAATCTCTTTCACAATATCTTAATTCTCTCCGACAGCTTCTCAAACTCTCTCTCTCTAATTTCTCTCTCGTGATGTTTTATCGACTTGGTAAAATAAGAAATAATGAGAAGACGCATATAAGAAAGGAACTGACGCACTGAGTGGTCAATTAACCCAATAATGGGCAACTGCTTCCAACTCCCCATAGGGCCTTGTTTGGCTTAGCATGAATATATTACAAAACCACTTAATTTAATAAAACCTCTACAATATAGTTTAATTCATGTCACACCCAATTATACAATAAATCAATTATATTATTTAATTTAATATAAACTAATTATAATAATTTCTCATAAATTCACATAGTCACATAATTAATTTTCTCATTAATTAATTATATCCAATTACTAAATCTCCAATTAATTATTACATTAATTAAATAACATTAGGCTTATTAAATATTTCATTTAATTCAATAAGCTCACATAATTACATAATAAGCTCACATAATTACATACTTGAATAATAAAAATTCTCCACATTAATTTAATAAATGTAACACATATAATTAAATTAATCTACCACAATTTCATCAATTAATATTTAATCTAATAATTAATTCATCGAAAAATATTTATTCAATTCAATAAATATTAAATTAAATTACAAAAATCTCGCTCATCACATCTTTCCCCTTTAAAAGGATTCTCGGCCCTCCTAATCACGACTCAATAAATTCAACCTGCTACATTCTCCCCCTTACAAAGATTCTGTCCCTCGTAATCGCTTACACATAAATTAAGTAAATAAATGAGGGTAATTCTTCATCATATTCTCTTCGAGTTCCCACGTAGCTTCTTCAAATATTGTGGTTCCTCCAAATTACCTTAATGTAAGGTATATTACTTTATTTCTCGAACTTGTTCTTTTCTCGTCGACAATTTGAACAGGATTTCTTCGTAAGATAAGTCTTTGTCAAATGTAGGGGTTCATATTCAATCACGTGCTTGTAATCGCTCAGTAGGGTCGTAGGATCGAGACATGGAAAACGCTAGAACATTCTCGAGTGCCGGAGGTAAGGCTACCTCAGACGCGACTTCACCGATTCTTCTCAAGATTTCAAAGGGTCCAATGAATCTTGGGCTCAATTTCCTTTCTTCCTAACTCGATCTTTCCTTCCAGGAGAGACCTTCAAGAAAACGTAATTCACCGATTCAAACTCGATATTCTTACGATGTGGGTCAACAGATTTCTTCCGTCGATCTTGAGCCGCTACCACCGTGTTTCGATCACTTTGACTATTTCGCTGCCATTCTCATTGCACTAATTCGCCCGCCCTAGAATTGTCTCTCACCAACTTCATCCCAAAGAAAGTTTTAGTTCGCACTTTCTCGCCAGATAACGCTTCAGAAGGCGCATACCACCAATACTAGCGTGGTAACCGTTGTTGTAGCCGAACTCTACTAACTGTAGGTGATCATCCCAATTTCCTTTAAAATCCATCACATGTGCTCTTAGCATATCTTCTAATGTTTGAATCGCTTCTCTCACCGCCTGGCCTGCTTCGAGGGTGGTAAGTCGTACTCATTCGCAATCATGCACTCCATGCATTCCTCGTAGACGCTTCCGTAAGTTCGATGTAAAACGCGATCTCTATCGTAAACAATTGACACCGCAGACTCGTGTCTCAAACGATTTCTTTTACGATAACCTCGCCAACCGATCTAAGTTGAATCTGATTTTGATCGGAAGGAAGTGTGCGGATTTCGCTACCAATAACGATAACCCATACTCGTCGTCAGCCTTTTTCCGAGTCGCTTGAAGGCCAACCACGAAGTCCATTGTAATATGTTCCCATTTCCATTCTGGGATCTCTAACGGTTGTAGTAATCCACTCGGCCTCTATGTTCCGCTTTCACTTTCTCGACAGTGTCGACACTTGGCAACACATTCTCGCAACATCACGCTTTCAAATTCGCCACCGTAAATGTTGTCTAAGATCTTGGTACATCTTGGTACTACCAGGTGAATCGAATATCGTGAACTATGAGTCTCGCTCAAAATATCTTCCTTAATCTCTTGTAATCAAGCAGTACCCAAATTCTACTCTCAAATCTCAAAGATTCCTTCCTTATCCATCTTAAATCTCGATCTTGCCTCCTTCAGATATCTTCTTTGTCACCTTTTTGCATTCATCATCCTCAAGTTGAGCCTCTTTAACTTTATCTAGAGAGTTGTACCAGATTGCATCCGAATAGCTTCTCATCGATCTCCATAGGATACTTCACTTCCAACTCCAGCTTTTCCATTTCTAAATTAGCTCCTCCCGAGCAAATAACATCACAATTTCTCCCACCTTTTCTACTTAAGGCGCGCTTCTAAGAACTACATTTGCTTTACCCTTGATGGTATAAAATCTCACAAATGTAATCCTTAATTAATTCCAACCATCTTCTTTCGACGATATTTAAGTCCTTCATGTGAAAATATATTTTAATTTTTTATGGTCCAGATATATTTCACACTTCTCCCGTAGAGATAGTGCCTCCAAATTTTCAAAGCAAAAAACAACTGCAGCTTAACTCCAAGTCATGGGTCTGATATCCCTTCTCGTAATCCTTCAATTGTCGTGATGCATACGCAATGACTTTGCCGCTTTGCATCAAGACACAACCAAGTCCTTTATGCGATGCATCACTATAAACAACAAAATTTCCTCAGATCATCCTAAGAGATAACATAGGGGTCAGACTCAACCTCTTCTTCAATTCTTGAAAACTTTCTCACACTTATCCGGCCCAAACAAATTTCACAACCTTTTCGAAAGTTAAATTCATTAATCTGAGTTATGATCTTGGAAAAGTCTTGTATGAACCTTCTATAATATCCCGCCAATCCAAGAAAACTTCATACTTCCGACGGCGCCCTCTACCGATCCCAATTAATCACGGCTTTCGACTTTGGATGGATCTACCAAAATTCCATTTTTATCGATCACGCGCCCAAGAAATTGCACTCGCTCAATCCAAAATTCGCATTTCAAAAACTTCGCATACAACTTTTCCCTTCTCAATACTTCCAACGTTAATCTCAAATGCTCTTCGTGTTCTTCTTTGTTTTTCTAATAGACCAAAATGTCATCTATAAATACCACTACTTAACTTGTCCAAAAACGGCTTGAACACACCATTCATTAGTCCCATAAATGTCGCAGGAGCATTCGTAAGACCAAACGACATTACTAAAAATTCAGAGTGACCATATCGCGTTCTCGAACGCCGCTTTCAGACATCCTCCGCCTCACCTTCAGCTTGATGATAACCGCTTCTCAAGTCTATCTTGAAAAGTATCTTTCTTCTTTCAATTGATCAAACAAGTCGCCGATCCTCAGAATGGATATCTGTTCTTAATCGTGACCTTATTCAGCCTTCTAGTCAAATGCAGAGCCGCATCGATCCGTCTTCTTCTTTTTCACGAATAACACCGCAAGCCCCCCACTACGATACACGCTTCGGTTGAATGTACTTCTTGTCCAACAATTCTTGTAGTTGTACCATTAATTCCTTCATCTTATCGGTGCCATTCTAGATGGTGCCTTCGATATTGAGCAGCCTCGCGCCAAATCGATCACGAAATCTACCTCTCTATCCGTGGAAGTCCCGCAAATCGTCTGAAATACGCCGATGAAGTCCTCACAATCGGTATTTCTTCTACCTTCTGATTCTCTTTTCGATCGTCGACTATGTAAGCTAAGTATCCTACACAAATTTTGTCTTAATAACTTCCCCGCTCGATCATCGCCGATAACTCGCTTGTTTAGGCGATTTGCTACCATAAAATACAACCTTTGATGGAGTCATAAGGTTAATACGCTTTTTTGGCAATCAATTACAAATTCAGAATTGAATAACCAATCCATTCCCAAAATAACGCCAAATTCCCCAAGTCGAATAGGATAAGATCTACATTCATGATATTACCCTTAATATCCACTCTACGCTTCTTATGTACGCATTTAATGTGGATTATTTCTCTATTCGCAATTTCTATGTTCATGGGTAATCCAATCATCCTTAGGCAAATCTAAATTCTTGGCAAAGTCATCTGATATAAAGGAACAAGTAGCACCTTAATCAAATAAAACATAAGCATTAATTTTATTGATCTAATGATACCGACACCACATCACGGATCGAATCGCATCTTGCACCGCCATGTTGAAAGTCCCAAAGGCTATTTATTTGGCTTTGTTATGGCTGGTCCGGTGATGGTTAAGGCATTTCCACCGTTGTTTCCCGCTTTCTCCTCGATCCTCGACTCTCCCGATCCCTTCTTGGGATAGTCTTCGCCAGATGGTCCTTCAACCACAAGTAAAACAAGCACCCTTCTTTGGTTTGGATAATTGGTGCTATGTGGCCTTCCCGACCACAATTGTAGCACACTCTTTTTCCTTTCATACAAACTCCCAGATGGGCTTTCCCACAAGCTCGCATGCTTCGATTCTTTTCTTCCGATTACCTTGTTGATTCCCCGATGATGAGTTGTCATTCCATCTTTTCTTCCGATTGAAATTTCCACCTCCGTGTGCTACTTCCACCGACCTTGTTATTTCCTTCACCTTCACTTCTTCTTCTTTTTTCTTGATCTTGATTGTACTTGGTCACCGTGATCGCTTCCTCCTTTCAAAAATGAGGATGGCCTTTTCCAAAGACTCCAAAGAAACGTGTTTAGTCAAACATTGATACCTTTGTCAGACACCCAAGGCTTTAGTCCTCGCTCAAACCGCCTCGCTTCCTCTCATCCGTGGTGAACTTGATACGGGGCTAACCTTGCCAACTCGCTGAATTTAGCCGCATAGTCGCACGCCATATTTCCCCGCTTCAACTCTAGAAATTGAACTCCATCCGGTTCTCAGAACTAGTTGGGAAATACATTTCAAAAACATCTCTTTAAATCTCTCCCACGTAATTACACCTTCACCTCCTCGCACTTTGTTTGCTTGCCACCAAGAGCTAGCCTCGCACTTCAAAGATAAACGCTGCAAAAGCGGTCTTCGTCTTCTAACCCTAGCAACGCCGAAAACCTTCTCCATTTCCATAACCCACGCTTGAGCCTCGATTCGTTCATGGAACTTTTAAATTCTCAGCGTCCCACCACCTTGAAATCTTTAAACGTAGTATTTGGTGGAGCTTGAGGTTGATTATTCATTGCTCCAAATAGCAAGTTAACCAACCAATAATGTGATTAGATTGGCATTGTTGTTATTTGTCGACTTTTCCCGAGTTGGTTGACGTGGTTGTCTTCTTCTAGGCGGCATATTTCTGTTAAGAATAATATATGCTTATTAAATCTCTATTAAATTCTCTAAATAGTTAAGACTTAACTCAACAATTTAATATAATCATTTAACACATCATCTCAAACAACTTAATATATTTAATTCAAACTAAAAGTTTTACATCAAACGATAAAGATAACTGCTATTTACATCCACCATCCTCGAGATATAGAATCCACAGTGATTTAAATATTAAAATATTCCTTCGCTCATAAACACATCTAAATTTATATATAAAACCAATTAAGTCTTTCACATAATTAAACAAATTCTATCACCGTCTGTCAAGGTGTCAATAGCCTTGCCACGCCCTCATCCATGATACGAGACATCGCCCCGCGATCCAAAGATGTATGATGGAAGTCCTTCAAACCGGATGGGGTACCTCAAAACTCGATCTTGGGCCTCATCCATCGCATGATTAAGTGTAGAGTATGTCTCTCCAAGCTTCGCTTTTTTTGCACGACTCATCTTCTTCCGCAAGATCAAGACGACGTGACTCTCTTACCCAAATTTCTCCTCCTCTATGGCAAGCCTCTCCGAACTCTTTTCAGATCCTTCTTCAACTTTTCTATCTCTCATGGTCTTATCTTCTGGCTCAACCTTCTCGTGGACCAAATCCCATTCTACATTTCCCAACATGTGAGTGAAGAGTCGAAATCTCCTCTCCTTCTCCTCTAGAGTAATCATCAATAATAGCTCGCTCAACCGATCCTCAGACCTCATCTCAGAATCCAATGCTACTACCGATAATGTGTCATACATCTCAAAGATCAATCTGCAACCGTGGTAACTCCTCTTCTTCCTCTCCTTCGTCAAACTCCTCCTCAGATCCTCCTCAGATCGGCCTCAGTTCATGCTCCCACCAACAACAATCTGATCAATGGAGATGACTCCTCTCGAACTAATTGCTCCCTAACGACATGTATGTCTCTCTGGCTCTCCTCCTCTTTGCATTATAGGTACTCTGGGTTCCTCCTCCCCCGCCGATAGGTACAGTTCCTCCAACGCCGACATCCCGACAACAAAAATTTCAAATTTAGTTACTAAGTCGTATTATGAGCAATGCAATTTAACACATAAAACACATAAAGTCTTTTATTATCTTTAATGAATTACGTAAATTCATTTCCTAAACTCGATAAGAGTTTTCCATTACTATCTTCTTCTATAAGGCTACTACCTAAGGTTGTTCCCCACCTAAGGTTCATAACCTATGCCTTTTGATACTAACTTGTGACACCCCAAAATCCGTACTTCAATTCCACTTGGATTTGGTGTTCATCGATAAATATCATCTATTTATCTACCCATAATAAATGCAAGCCATGCAATAGATAGAATAAAAATCTTCCCTTAAGGGTTACAAACATCCTAATAATAATAATACAATCCTGTGTTAAACTAACCTTAAACATCTGTATGAAATCATAAACAAATAAGTCTTAAACAACATCATTAACTCAAGTCTTAAGCATAAATACATCATCTAATAAAAATAACAAGTCTTCATCACTTGCTAACTTTGCCTCGCTTTACTAAAGGAAGGTTCATCGCTTTTTTCGCTCTAATCGCAATGTTATTATTAAGCAAGAGTGAGCACTATTGCCCACAAGTATAATAATGAAATAACAAAGATAATAACATGCGAGTAAATCAAAGACATCCTCAATAAAAGCTCAACTTTTGAATCAAGAATGAATAACAAGAATCAAAAGAATTCTCGAGGGTCATAAGACCTTGAACTATGTCCTAGGTTATCAAGGGTTATACTTGAAACCTTTAATACTATAAGACTATGGACCTTTCTACTCAGCATTTAGGGGGATCAACCCTTAGTACCATATCGCACATAATATCTTAACGCTAACGATAAGTAAATCCTTTCATAGGTTGTTCATCTCATTGACATTCGAGTCCGCACTAAAGGAAGTTTGGTTTGATAATTCAATAAGGGTTCAAATTTAGAACGCTCATCAACTAAGGACTAGTTGAATCAATAAAGTTCACTAGTCTAATAAGGTTCAACAATAATGATATTCAATTTGAATAATAATCTCAAGAAGTATACAATAGAACAATTATTGTATAACCTAATCATGCTTTGAAAAGATAATCAATCTTTAATATAACAATTGAACTTGAATAATAGTAATGATAATTTACTCGAGGTAACTAATAAACTCGAACAATAATGACAAGTAGGTTTAGAAACTTGCCTCGCATGTAGAAGCTAAACGATTACTACTCGCTCACCACAAATCCTACACACATACCATATGTATTCACGATATTCATTAGTTACATTTTCACTTAATTATTTAATATAAACTCCACTTTATTTAACAAATCATTACCCTTCTAATTTAATTACTTAATTAAATTAGAATATTTTCATTCTCTTACTTATTATTACACTTAAATTATTTCATAATAATTTCCATCTAATATTTATTTTATTCCATAAATATCTCAATTAAAATATTTACTTTATTTTATAAATATTTTAATAATAATTTTCATCAAATATTTATTTTATTCCATAAATATCTCAATTAAAATATTTAATTTATTTTATAAATATTTTAATAATAATTTTCATCTAATATTTATTTTATTCCATAATATCTCAATTAAAATATTTAATTTATTTTATAAATATTTTAATAATAATTTTCATCAAATATTTATTTTATTCCATAAATATCTCAATTAAAATATTTAATTTATTTTATAAATATTTTAATAATAATTTTCATCAAATATTTATTTTATTCCATAAATATCTCAATTAAAATATTTAATTTATTTTATAAATATTTTAATAATAATTTTCATCAAATATTTATTTTTTTTTTTTTTTTTTTTTTTTATTTTTTTTTTTTTTTATTTTTTATTTTTTTTTTTCGACCGCTTGTATGGTAATTTAGTTTGGTAACGCCTGGTAACGCAAGGGCTGGGTTACCTGTGCTCATTTTCAGTTCGTAGCTCAGCTCAGCTCATGAACATAACAAGGCCAAATTAGGCCAAAAATCAATCACAAGTAAAATTATATATTAATATGGCCATAACTTCCAATTAGTTATTTTTACACCTAATTTAGACTTACCCAATCATTGTAATACATATATAATCATTACTTAACCCATCTAGCATGATTTTTAACAAGTTACAACACATAATTTGCAAAATCAACACATTTACTTCCACCGTTTTTGATGTTCTCAAGGTTTTGAACATAAAACATAATTTCAACACTACTTGATTCAAGTTATAACACCGAATCCGCTCAATTAAAGTTTGGTCTCTTCATATTAACATGCATAATAATATACGAGTATAAATTTTAGGGATAATATATGATCAACACATGAAATATCACGATAAGGCCATATGGCCAAAACCCAAACTCAGAATTTTTGAAATAACAATTCATCGATATGAAAAATATATGATATGGTTTGTGAAATATATATAATTAAATACAATATGGTAACATTTAACACATATACAACACATAATCCATACCCTTTATAAATACAGACTTTTTACAAAAAAACTTGAAAGCCATTTTCATAAAACTTAAACAACGAAACTTTAAAATTTTGGAAGGAGGAGATTACCCCGAGTGTAAGGTATAGATTAGAAGACTCTGATATGTTTTCTTAAATTCTCCTCTTTCAATCTCTTTCACAATATCTTAATTCTCTCCTCGATAGCTTCTCAAACTCTCTCTCTCTAATTTCTCTCTGATGATGTTTTATCGACTTGGTAAAATAAGAAATAATGAGAAGACGATATAAAGAAAGTGAACTCGACGATCGAGTGGTCGTCATTAACCCAATAATGGGCAATCGCTTCCAACTCCCCATAGGCCTTGTTTGGCTTAGCAAGAATATATTACAAAACCACTTAATTTAATAAAACCTCTACAATATAGTTTAATTCATGTCACACCCAATTATACAATAAATCAATTATATTATTTAATTTAATATAAACTAATTATAATAATTTCTCATAAATTCACATAGTCACATAATTAATTTTCTCATTAATTAATTATATCCAATTACTAAATCTCCAATTAATTATTACATTAATTAAATAACATTAGGCTTATTAAATATTTCATTTAATTCAATAAGCTCACATAATTACATAATAAGCTCACATAATTACATATAATAATAAAATTCTCCACATTAATTTAATAAATGTAACACATATAATTAAATTAATCTACCACAATTTCATCAATTAATATTTAATCTAATAATTAATTCATCGAAAAATATTTATTCAATTCAATAAATATTAAATTAAATTACAAAAATCTCGTCATTAGAAAACGAATCCAAAGAGATCAAAGATCAAAGATTGTGGGATTCATACTTTAGTTTATCCAAGTTCAAAAATACTCCATAATAATCAATTTTGGATCAAAATTCAAGAATGAAGATCAAAACATGGATACTATCAAAGATAGTAATCGTAATAGACAACTTGGACAAAGAAAAGAAAATTTCAATTTTTATGTGAATAGTATCGTATTTGTGAATAGTGCCGTATACATGAATAGTAACTCCGACACAAAAAGGTAGAAATTCCACAAGAAAAATTATACTTCATGAATAGTATCGTATTCGTGAATAGTGCTGTATACGTGACTAGTGTCGTATACGTGAATAGTAACCTCGACATGAAAAGGTAAAAATTTTACAATAAAATTCATACCAATATTTCAGCATAATGATATTGAACGAAATAACATCATTTACGAAAAAAATAACACCCCTTACCTCAAAAGAACAGTACTTCTGACTGGAATATCGAATGTAATGCTGAAGAAAACTTGCACTGAATAACAACTCTCAAAGTATCTAAATACTCAAAAAATACGCTTGATAATATATAGAGAGAACACTTATGTTTCTGGTGTGATTTTCAATTCTAACTAAGTACCCTATTTATAGGAAAATGCTAGAACGTCAAAGCAGACTAAATTAATAAAATATTAATAAAATTTTTCTATGCACGTTGTCTTGACCAAAATTCAGCCACCACCAGTGGGGCCCACCAATTCAACATTATTCCACAAAAAATAAAAGCGGAGCCCACCCATGTTTTTAATAAAAAAATATTTATTTCCAAAACTTCAATAATTCATAACAAATAGCCCTTTTATTAGACAAATACGAATTTTATGTCCATTCCATAGGAAATTAAATTCTCTACAACTTTGTAAAATTAAGTTTTTCCAAATTCCAAACGAAAAATGACCGAAATTCATATACAGACGATTTTCAACACCTCTATTATGAAAAAAATACTGATAAAACACCTCAACATTAATTCCTTCATTTATATCCACATAAAATAATTATTTTCTTATCATATAAATCAATAATTAATTATTCACAAATAATATTACAAAATCACAATAATGACAACTAGGTCATTCCTAAGAAAGAGGGGGCTTTCCGATAGGGATTTCTCCTTACTGGCGCGCAATTAGATGACCTAACCCCTTTCCTTGACATAACTTTCTAGACATTTCCAATAATTCTATCTAAGTATATTATTCAAATAATATGAATTATTGATTTGATAATGGGAAATACTGTGCAGTGACAATTATTGACACAACAATTATATAAAATATCAACGTAGCAATTATTGAATCAATAAAATAAAATATTGAACAGTAATTACTGTAACAATTATTGAGTAGTGCCTTCCTACGTAAGAATTAATAATTCAAAATATCTGTGTGCAATACCGTGCATGCTCTTTATGCGACCGCGCGTATTTTTTGTATTTTAACCACCAGGTATTCCAACAGTGTTAACGGTAATAATTACGCTGTTACTTATAAAAACTCAAACTTGTTGTTTTCTTCATCCGACCATTTTCCGTTATGGTGCTCACAAATGACTGCTTCGTCGTACGAATATTCCCCGACAACAAGAATTGGTACATTTCACCCATAACCAAAGCATTATATCAAATTAACACCTTATTATTTCAAAATAATGAATAGAGGAAATTTAATTTTATTTATAGAAGTTGGGGTCTTACAACAGGGATATTCATGTATGTGTTCCATGCATGAATTATATTTTTCTAGTATCCCCACTTTACAGGACATGGGTAATTCATACTTCTATCTCGTTCCTAGATGCGTCTCCTCACTAGTGCCAACACGTTGAGACATTTTATACATTTCAAGAAAATTTTGACAACACCTCCCCATGGTCTCCAAGTACATGAAATAGACTAAGATAAATTAATCTAAGTATACACTCGAAGAACATTTAGAGATAAGAGCCGAAAAATTCTCAAAACTATAAAAACGTACCGTTTCACCAGCCTAAGTGAGAGATATAACATCTAGTAACAATCCCAAACTGGGGACTATTCGACATTCACTCCTACTGAGTGGATATCAAATGGGTTTCTAAGTTCCAAAGTATAGTTCATATATAATCTTTCCCTTAACCTGCAAATATGTTAACCGCCTTATTTGAGCTGGCAAAGAGTTAAGTTCGACAAATAGTTGTAAAGTGCAGAAACAACTTAAGTTGGAATCAGCATGGTATCATACAACTTATCACCCAAGTTATTGTGAAGAAAGCATTAGTTGCCTTGGCTTTCTTCATAATCCGTCCCCAAAACCTCTTGTTGGGACATCTATAAGTTCTCTTTATCCACTTAATCTTCCTACTTAAACATATTATAACTGTTATCATTTTAAAACAGAAAATGTGTAAGATCCCGAATTTTATGAAATGAAAGTATTCAATTTTCTTAAAATTATTATTCTATTTAGTAAATGGTTAAATTGATAAAAGGTTAGGGTTAAGGGTGATATGTGAAAATTTTGCAAAGTAAGCAAGTTGTCATAAAATATTCGTTTGGTCGGGGAATATTCTTTTTGTCGGGGAATATCCGTACGACGACACAATCATTGGTGGACCCCGCTACGGAAATACTGTCGTAGTTAGAAAATGACAGAAATATCTTTTTATAAAATAACGACGAATGTTTTACCGATAAACTATTGAACTACCCGGTAGTAAAAGTACAGTAATACGCGTGGTTGCATAGTAGCACACGGTATTGATTATTGATGCTTACGTGAGAAGTCACTCAATTATACTCAATTATTGCTAAAGTAATTGCTGCATAATATCTCTCATATTATTGATTCAATTATTGTCACAGTATCATCTGCATAATATTTTATATTATTAAATCAATAATTGAGACGACAAAGTTATTCATATTATTATTTTCAATATTGACGATGTCTAGAAAGTTCTGTCAAGGAGAGGTTTGGTCACCTAATTGCGCGCCAATAAGGAGAAATTCTTATCGGAAAGCCCCCTCTTTCCTGGGAACGATCTGGTTGTTAATATTATGAGTTATAATATTAATGATGAATAAGTCCATGTTGATTAAAGATGAAATTGATAGTTCAATTGTGCTGAGATTATTAGTGTTAGTGGAAATCAACATTTATTTCGATAATAATTGATTTCTGGAGGTTATATTGACCAATCGGGTAATTAATCGGATAAATGAGCAATTAATTGCTATTAATTCACATTTTTATAACTATTTATTCACGTGTGTGTACTATTGATTCACATGCATGTACTATTAGGGGAGGTGGTGCAAGATTGATAATACTTGCATGACTAAATTAAAAATGGAGGTATAGATGAATGTATTATAATGTAATTACTTTTTCACATGTTTAGAACTATTAATTCACATGATTGTACTATTGATTCACATGATGCACTATTAGGGGACTTGGTGCAAGTTTAATAATACTTGCTGAACTAATTTAAAAATGAAGGAAAAGATGAATGTATTATACCGTAATATTTCGAGCCCCAAAACGTGCAATTATCGAAACTATATTTTTCTATAAATAGAAGCTCATTCTTCTTTCATTCTCACCAATTTACTAAGACTCACAAGAGCATTTATAGAGAGAGAAGCTTTAGAGAGAAAGTAGAAGAGAAGTTTGTTACCTCGCTATTCTAGTAACCAATCTTCTTCTGAGGTAAGGGATATTATTTTTGTTCAGTATTCATAAAAAATAATATTTTCTTCCGTACTCTGTAGTATGTGAGTAATATTATTTCGTCTCGTATTCCTGATTATACCATCATTCTGTTAAAGTATTGCTTCTATACTCTGTGAAATTAGTAGAATATCCTTGAAATTTGCGCTTCATCTAGTATCGCTTCACAAGGATATTTTCTGCACATTCTTGTTAAATTTATGTTTATCATGCCGGAGTACTGTCCATGAGTACTATTCATTTATACGGTACTATTCACAAAAGTACTATTCATAAAGTACTATTCATGAGTACTATTCACGGAGTACTATTCACGAGTACTATTCACGGGGTACTACTCACTCGGGTACTATTCACCCGGAGTACTATTCATAACAAAAATTGATTTCTTTTCGGTCCAAATAATTTTTGATACATTATCATTCTTGAATTTTACTCCACAAAGCAGTATCATGTTGACAATTTGGACAATATTGAATTCTGGATAAATTAAATTATAAATCTTTAAAAATTTATCCTTGAACTTGTTTTATTGAATTCTTATATCATTGTCATCATCCTCATGTTTATATTATGTTGAAAGTCATCTGTGGCCTGTAGTGCATAGATGGACTTGGTATGATTATGACCAGGGATTATTCGGTATAATCATGACCGTAATGTTACAAATGATGTGGTAAAAGTCCTCATTAGCCTGTAGTGCATTGATGGACAGTTGCTGGCATGATCATGACCATTGATGAATACACGAATATCATTGGCCCGTAGTGCATGGATAATTTGTGGTCGTGATACTAAATAATATCCTTGGCCGTAGTGCAAGGGTGATTCGATGATGTGGATTCTTTATTAAGCTGAGTCTCAGCGATAAAAGTGATGAAAAACCTTTTAAATCATAGAAGATAGTAGATTTTATGCTCTACTTGACTCTTCTAATGAATTGCTTTTACCACTGCAGTTAAACTTGATGTTTGTTATATTTTATCAGTTTAACACTGTTGAAGGCTAACGATAAATTATTATGCATTATCTTAGTCATAATATTTCTTACTGGGCTAGTTGAGCTCACCCTTTTGCTTTCATTGTTCTCTTCAGGAAATGAGAACGTAGCTGGGACTAGTCGGGGAACGAAGTGACAGTCCAGATAATAGCATTAGTAGTCCTCACTATTCTATGAAATAGTGTGATAATAAATGTATTGAGGACTCTATTTGAGTTAAATAATTTCTAGAAGATAATATTCGTATTAAAACTCTCAGTTTATGTTTTGTCGTACTTTACACGACAGTTGTATTATTAAGTTGATTTAAATTTTGTACCATGTATTTGGAGACTCAAGATGGGTGATGTATACCTATTTTGGGGGCGTCACAGTTGGTATCAAAGCCATAGAAAAGATCCCCAAGCCTTTATCTGGTTACTTCCAAGTCTTGGGATGCACCGAAGCCAGACTTTCCGTAGGGGACGCCGTGAGTAACGGTGGAAAGTTGATAGGTATCATTGTGAGGTGCTATCCAAGTCCTGGATGCAAGTCACAGTTGGTATCAAAGCTTAGGGATATGATCCCTGGCTGAGATGTGATACTAGAACTAGGAGGGGAGAGACGGGTAAATCCTTCGCTAGTATGACCTACCTAAGTTTATTTGTTATTTAATTGGTCGGTCAGAATATAAGGATAACATATGGCATGTCAATTAACCTTTATTTTGAACCTATATTCTAGAATGATATCTAAAATATAGGAGATGAGCAATAGAAAAATTATGATACATAGAAAATAATCGGAGAGGTACAATCTGAAAAGAAAGCAAGGTATTCTCATCTCTTCGAACTACCAGGTACGTAAATTTTGAGGGCGAAATTTCATAAGGAGGGAAGATTATAAGACCCCAAATTTTATGAATTGAAAGTATTCAATTTTCTTAAAATTATTATTCTATTTAGTAAATGGTTAAAGTGATAAATGGTTAGAGTTAATGGTAATATGTAAAAATTTTGCAAAGTAAGCAAGTTGTCATAAAATATTCGTTTGGTCGAGGGATATTCTTTTTGTCGGGGAATATCCGTACGACGACACAATCATTGGTGGACCCCGCTATGGAAATACTGTCGCAGTTAGAAAACGACAGAAATATCTTTTTATAAAATAACGACGAAAGTTTTACCGTTAAACTGTTGAACTACCCATAGTAAAAGTAATGCGATGTCGTGTGGTTGCATAGTAAAGACACTTATTGATTATCGATGCTTACGTGAAAAGTCACCGCTTATACTCAATTATTGCTACGATAATTGCTGCATAATATCTCTCATATTATTGATTCAATTATTGTCACAGTATCATCTGCATAATATTTTATATTATTAAATCAATAATTGAGACGACAAAGTTATTCATATTATTTTTAATATTGACGATGTCTAGAAAGTTCTGTCAAGGAGAGGTTTGGTCACCTAATTGCGCGCCAATAAGGAGAAATCCTTATCGGAAAGCCCCCTCTTTCCTGGGAATGATCTGGTTGTTAATATTATGAGTTATAATATTAATGATGAATAAGTTCATGTTGATTAAAGATGAAATTGATAGTTCCATTGTGTTGGGATTATTAGTGTTAGTGGAAATCAACATTTATTTCGATAATAATTGATTTTAGGAGGTTATATTGACCAATCGGGTAATTAATCGGATAAATGAGCAATTAATTACTATTAATTCATATGTTTATAACTATTTGTTCACATGTATGTACTATTAGGGGAGGTGGTGCAAGATTGATAATACTTGCATGACTAAATTAAAAATGGAGGTATAGATGAAGGTATTATACTGTAATTACTTTTTTCACATGTTTAGAACTATTGATTCACATGATTGTACTATTGATTCACATGATATACTATGAGGGGACGTTGTGCAAGTTTGATAATACTTGTAGGACTAAATTAAAAATGAAGGAAAAGATAAAGGTATTATACTGTAATATTTCGAGCCCCAAAACGTGCAATTATCGAAACTATATTTTCCTATAAATAGAAGCTCATTGTTCTTTCATTCTCACCAATTCATTAAGACTCACAAGAGCATTTATAGAGAGAGAAGCTTTAGAGAGAAAGTAGAAGAGAAGTCTGCTACCTCGCTATTCCAGTATCTAGTATTCTTCTGAGGTAAGTGATATTATTTTTGTTCAGTATTCATAAGAAATAATATTTTCTTCCATACTTTGTAGTATGTGAGTAATATTATTTCGTCTCGTATTCCTGATTATACCATCATTCTGCTAAAGTATTGCTTCTATACTCTGTGAAATTAGTAGAATATCCTTGAAATTTGTGCTTCATCTAGTATCGCTTCACAAGGATATTTTCTGCACATTCTTGTTAAATTTTTTGTTTTTTCATGCCGGAGTACTATTCATTTATACGATACTATTCACAAAAGTACTATTCATAAAGTACTATTCACAAATTACTATTCAAAAAATACTATTCACGAGTACTATTCATAAAGTACTATTCATGAAGTACTATTCACGGGATACTATTCACTCAGGTACTATTCACCCGGAGTACTATTCATAACAAAAATTGATTTCTTTTCGGTCCAAATCATTTTTGATACATTATCATTCTTGAATTTTTACTCCACAAAGCAGTATCATGTTGACAATTTGGACAATATTAAATTCTGGATAAATTAAATTATAAATCTTTAAAAATTTATCCTTGAACTTGTTTTATTGAATTCTTATATCATTTTCATCATCCTCATGTTTATATTATGTTGAAAGTCATCCGTGGCCTGTAGTGCATAGATGGACTTGGTATAATTATGACCAGGGATTATTTGGTATAATCATGACCGTAATGTTACAAATGATGTGGTAAAAGTCCTCATTAGCCCGAAGTGCATTGATGGACAGTTGTTGGCATGATCATGACCATTGATGAATACACGAATATCCTTGGCCCGTAGTGCATGGATAATTTGTGGTCGTGATACTAAAGAATATTCTTGGCCATAGTGCAGGGGTGATTCGATGATGTGGATTATTTATTCAGCTGAGTCTCATCGATAAAAGTGATGAAAAACCTTTTAAATCAAAAAAGATAGTAGATTTTATGCTCTACTTGACTCTTCTAATGGATTGCTTGTTCCGCTGCAGTTAAACTTGATGTTTGTTATATTTTATCAGTTTAACACTGTTGAAGGCTAATGATAAATTATTCTGCATTATCTTAGTCATAATATTTTTTACTGGACTAGTTGAGCTCACCCTTTTGCTTTTATTGTTCTCTTCAGGAAATGAGAATGTAGCCAGGACTAGTCGGCTGGGGAACGAAGTGACGGTCCATATGATATCATTAGTAGTTCTCACTATTCTATGAAATAGTGTGATGATAAATGTATTGAGGATTCCATTTGAGTTGAATACTGTCTAGAAGACAATATTCGTATTAAAATTCTCAGTTTATGTTTTGTCATATTTTACACGACAGTTGTATTATTAAGTTGTATTTGAATTTTGTACCATGTATTTGGTGACTCAAGATGGGTGATGTATACCTATTTTGGGGGCGTCACAAAATGCATAAATTACAATGAACTATATACGAATGAGAAAAGTTGGGCAACTAATTAACCAGTCAATTCTAGAACATGAGATTAGGATTATTAGAAGTTCTAGAGGTTATGAGCGGACAACTAATATCGCAACATAGGCAAAAAACGGAAGGTGGAGAATACTCTAAGCCATCGCGTCACATAAAGAGTTGTCTTGTACCCATAAAATGTGGCGACGGGTTAGAGTATTTTCCACTTTACTTTCACTGCACTCGTTGCTGTATTCGTTGTCCACTCAAGACCTCTAGAACTTCCAAGAATTCTAATCACAAATTCTACAACTGAACGGTTAATTAGTTGCTCTTTTTTGCTAATTCCTATATAGTTCATTGTAATTTATGAACTTTTTATTTTAAAAGGAAAAAAGTTGTAATACTATTAAGTAGGAAGCTTAAGTGAGGAAGGAGAAATTATAAATGTCCCAAAATGCGGTTGCGGGGACGGATTATGAAGAAAGCCAATGCAGTTAATGCTTTCTTCATATTGACTTGGGTGATAAGTTGCATAGTACCATGCTGATGCCAACTTAAGTTATTCATACACCTTGCAACTACTGTCGAACAACCCCTAGCTTGCTAAATTATGGCGGTCAACATATTTACTAGTTAATAGAATGATATATGTACTACAAAATGTATTGTCGTAATTATTGAGTGTATTGAAGATTGAAGATTGAAGGGAGAGATACAAAGAAATGCTGAGAAAATGCCCACATCACGGTATGCCAGATTGGAGGGTAATTAACACATTTTATAATGGATTGGGATGCAGTCGAGACCGATTGTAGATGCAGCTGCAGGAGGTGCATTATGGGCAAAGAACTATGAGGAAGCCTATGATCTTATCGAGACAATGGCATCAAATGATTTTCAGAATCCTACATCTCGAATGTCAACAAACCAAAGTTGCAGGTGTATTGGAGGTTGATGCCATTACTCAGCTATCAGCACAGATGGCAGCTCTGGCAAAGAAGATAGATACTTTGGCTGAAGGAAAGGTAAAGACGGTTGCCTATATATGTGAGATTTGTGCGGGGCCACACTTGATGTAACCAATGTCTTATCATTTCGTAATCGGTCAAAATAAATGAGCAACTCTGAAAAAGACCAAGGCCAATTTCAGAACACATACCACCCCAACAACAGAAATCATCCAAATTTTAGTTGGTCGAATAATCAAGGGAATCAGCCAGCTCAGTTTCAACCTGTAACGCCCTGAAATCTGGTCTATCTTCACACTCGGATTCTGTACGTCACGAGTACATCATTCATCCAACATACAACATTATATACTAAAATATAATAACATACATTCTCAAATCCCAGGTTCTGGAAACCTTATAACCTTTCTCATTACAAATAATGATAATTACATTATTCTTTACATCTTGCACGAGTGACTTTTATCCGCCACCAAGGATACATAATCGTTCATTAAACTATTCTATAGTTTAATTCTCATCTTTCTACATTACAAGTCTTCACTTGATCTTCTCGCTCATTCATATTCTGAATGACACTTCATCTGGATACCGTCAGCTTGATCTATACGGGATCCTTAAGTTCTTCTAACATCGTTCGCTGAAAATGTTTTTCATTTAAAGCAAGTGTGAGCATTAAATTGCCCAGCAAGTCATAACAGTTGAACAAACAACTTCAAGAGTTTAACATTCTTTTCAGACTTCAATAACCGAACAAAGGTTACGAAGCAGCTTGAATAATAGGAATAGTCTTGATTCCTATCATCTTAAAACATTAGTTACATGCACTTTGAAATACTTTCATTCTTTACTCTCTTTCATACACATTCTGTCTGGCTAGAATCAATAGCACAGACTTATCAATAACGGTTCATGTATAAATAGAACACGCTCATATTGAACAGTTCAATCATAGAACAGTTCATATCATAGAAACACCGAAGTGTTCACATTTTGGCACAAGGCCTCATACATTCTACCACCTTGTACAAATATCACACATTTGCACATAGACAGAACTTCTCAAGTTCAACATCTGAGAAGTTTTAGAAACTAGCATTCATTTGAAATATGAATGAAGTTAGGAAACTTGCCTTACGCACAGCTACAACTTACGCTGAACTGCTCATTCCCAATCCCTATAACACATAAGGAAATAACACATACACCAATTAGTCATATACTTGACTTACGCATGGGTTTACTTTACTTTACTTCTTAAGGTTTACGTTCTTACAACTAAGTTTACGCGACCAACTTTCTTTACCGCTTTACGGCTTCATGACATACGAAGATGTCTTACTTAATACGTTCATCATCTTTAATGATTCACATCCTTATCTTCTTCTTATAACTTCTCTAGGACTCAGTGCACATCGCTTCTCTGCTAGTAGTCCATATGGTACTCTGAGTGGTTTCCCACAAACAACCAACCAACAAGTTCCCGTCTCATCTACACTGCCATCACATTGAGTTAAATCGGTTGCCAGTTTCGTATATACCTTCGCTCTCTGAAGGAATTGTTTAGCCCAGCTCCCATATGTCAACCATCAAAGGTTACGATTGTACCACAACCTAACTTTCTGTTAACTTATATGAACTATTAAATATAATGTTCGTTAAGTCAATTTCTTATTCCTTATGGCTTTCTGGCAAGTAATTGCCATACCTCAGGATTCATTCTTATCCGATTCACATTCGGCTTTCATTACACTCATTACCGTTCGATACGACTTTCTTGATACCATTCGTATCTTACTTACTACATTCATCAACGTCTAAGTCATACAACCAGGGTATACTTAGCACGTTTGTCAAATGCGAATACGATTCACGAGGATCGTTTACGTATTCAACGTTCACGTTGCTCGTCTCTTAATCTCTCATTCAACCTTTACTCAAGGTTTTAATTTCTTTCGATCGTTATCCATCCCATGAACCCCATGTTCATTATTCTTTCTTAATGTCAAAGCCATACGGTTCGCTGTATGCTAAGACCGATCGTTCATCGCAACAACGTTGCGTTCATAGCGTCTAAACGCTTTACATTCATCTCTCAATGCCATGTCATAACATCAAAATGTTATACATTAACATCGTCAACCAACGTCTAAGGAATCACAACCATAGCAATCCCTCACGTTCGTTTATCGCGACTACGGTCCCCGAACATCGGTTCCGTAACCCGCATCTACATTCTTTGTCTTTTATTCTCGTTTAATCTTTTCGTTCAACCTTTATTAAAGGTTTAAAACACTTGATTAAGTGTTACATTAGTTGAACATTATGTTCATATTTCTTTCTTGCACATCCTCCAAAGCGAGAGAACTAAAATCTCATTTACGGGCATTACTCTGCCGCCGTATTTGGCCAGCTTCATGCCCTTCCTTTCTCTCTCATGTATGCGGCCACGACCTACTTCTCTCTCCTCTCTTCTTCGGTCAAGGCAAAGTAAGTCCTTACTTAGTGGAGTCGTCATTACTACCACACTCGAAGATTTTCAGATTACTTTACATGGCTGCTGCATACTTACTGATTCGTATTGCTATGCGACTCTTCTTGAGTGTGCTCGAACATCATTACAGCATTCTGGCGTCGGCCTCAACACAACTTCATGGCTGAGGAGCCGAGCATGAAACCAAGAAAATTTTTTGAGACGCTGATTTCGAAATCTCATAACTTCTTTGTTATAACTCGGAACGAGGTCGTTCCAAAGCCATTTTCTTCCTTATCTTACGTACTTTGATTACCCTCGGACAGAAGTTTGTTCTGAATCCGTTAACATGCCATTCAATTGGCTTAATCTTCATTCTTCGTTCATTTTAATGTTTTTAACGTTCTTTGTTCGTTCATCCGTAATTCGGTCATCCGAACTCGTAATTCATTTGTTCTTGAGTCCACAACTCATGTTTTATACGTTCTCTTACATTCTTATGAAACCCTACACGTTCTGGTTCATTTACTAACTTTCAAATTTTCGTTCTTCTTTTACGAACTTTTCGCCATAACTTCGTTATAACTAAGTTTTAATCCGTTCTTCATGAACGTTTCTAACGTTCCTAACCAAACAATAAGCATCTAACTTATACGCGATGGTTTTAAACTTGTCCATCAACAACAATTACACTATGATGGTTTTAAATTTTTCCATCAACAACGTTCTTCGTGTTCTTCGCGTGTTCTTCGCGTTCTTCGTTCGTTCTTCATTTTTAATCGATATTTTGGATTACGATTTCACTTTTTCTTGGAAATTGATGTTATAGAACACCATTCCTTACTTATTTAGCCTATTCAATCATAAGATTCATTTGGATCGCTCAAAATCCTTACGAATCTTATACTTCCTTAAGAAATTTATAAACTAAATTTCTTATTTTTATTTCTTCATTTTCTTACGATTTCAACCATATGAAATCATTTCTAACTTAATCTACTTCTTATCTTCATTAAGTTATGTTTTTGAACATAAAAACTTAAAGAAAATTTAGAAGAAATTAGTGTTCGGATTACCGTTCTTCTTTAATCTCCTTCCGTCGGACAAAGCGTGCAATCGAGCTAGCTTTTCCTCATTCCTCTTCCTCTCTTCTTCATCCGAACCCTCTCTCTTTCTCTCTCAAAGAGTAGGATTTTCAAAAGCTCAAAATAATGAACTTAAGCTTTCTATTTATAGAAAACCAAGGTTAGGGGCATTTTAGTCATTTCGCCCCTAAAGTTACTATTTCCACCTCCTCCACATCTTAGCCACCAAGTTAACTTGGCCACCACCCTTACTTGGTGGCCAAGTTGCCGGCCCACATGCCCCATGGGTCACCCCATGGATTGCCCCAATGGTTCTTACCCATCCGTTTACCCATCAGTTCGATCCGCAGTTTCTTTTCTTGGTTTAGGCCTTAACCCTAATTCTTATTGGGCCTAACTTGGGCTTGATTTCACAAATCATTGGGCTTGACATTATCCAAGTCCAATTAGATTCTACAAAGTCCATGAACACAAAGTCCATTAAGACTAATCACATTCTACGCATTCCATTCTCGTATTCTCTTCGTATTATACATCGTACTATTCTTCTTTCTATACTCGTATAATAACTCGTATCATACTCGTATTTCTCACGCATAATAACCCTAGTTATTATACGTACTCATTACATTCTCAGAATTCACTTTCCCTAACCCTTAGGTTTTGAGTCCGCAGGCGAAAACTTCATTTTTTCCATAACTGAAATATTATTGAATATTCCATCACGTCTCAACATTTTACGTAATCAATAACTTCTCGGAATTTCAAAATAAATCTCCAAGCAGAAACGGGTGAATAGTTCCTATTTCGTCTTTTTCCCTGGAAATTTTTTTGTTCCCGGAAAACTTTCATTTTCATCTTGAAAATTCTTACTCGTTAAATCTAGCTCGTAGCCAGAATCCTCCCGACTTATAACCATCCTAGGTTATAAAATGATTAATAAACACATATCACAGAATAGTATTAATAAAAATTCATTTTATTAATAACTAATTCTTTAAATCTTAATTTCTGGACAATCCGGATTTTCTGGTTGTCACACAACCAAACAATCAATTTCAGGCGCAGCCAGCGCAGCCGCAATTTAATCCTAGACCACCCTTTTCGCTAAGATTTTCTCAACAACAACAGCAACATCACACTCCATCTGCACCTTAGCAAGAAAAGAAATCAGAATTGGAGGAGATGATGATGAAATACATGGCAAACACAGAAGTTATGATCAAGAGCCAAGCAGTGGCTATAAAGAATCTGGAAACTCAAATGGGGTAGATGGCGAACATGCTTACTAACAGGCCCCAGGGTACATTGCCAAGTAATACGGAGACGAATCCAAGAAGAGAAGGGAAAGAACAATGTCAAGCAATTACATTGAGATCTGGGAAAGATCTGTACATCGACTCTTTGTAAGTCGCATGCCACAGAATGTCTTGAGGAGAGGCCTTGCTATAGCTTCAAAGGAAGGAACCGACCAACAATGAAAGGGAAAATTTGGAGAAATCGAGGATCGGCGGAAGAGAAAGACAAAACAGCTCGGAGGAGGCGATTAAGAGTCCAAGACCACCAATGCACATTCGGTGTTCAGATATCCGCAAAGATTAATGAAAAAAGGAAGATAAACAATTCAAAGAAATTCTTGGAGGTGTTCAAAAATTCACAGATCAACATACCCTTCGCCGAGGCATTGGAACAAATGCCCACCCACGCCAAGTTTATGAAGGGTATATTATCAAGGAAGAGGAGATTAGATGAGTTTGAGACAATGAGCCTTGACAGAGGAATGCGGTCGAGGTTTCAACAGTAAATTACCTCAAAGTGAAGGATCTATGCGGTTTCACAATTCCATGTACCATAGGAAAGTTGAACTTGATGAAGTGTTTATGTGATCTTGGGGCAAGCATAAATTTGATGCCCTTGTCGGTGTTTAATCGGTTGGGATTGCGGATCCAAAGCCGATAAACATATCATTACAGCTAGCTGACAGATCGATCACATATCCACGAGGAAATATTGAGGATGTGTTGGTTAAGGTGGACAAGTTTATTTTCCCAGCTGACTTCATCATTCTAGACTACGAGGAGGACAAAAGCATACCAATAATATTGGGAAGGCCATTTTGGCCATAAAGCGAAACGTCGATAGATGTGCAGAAAGGTGAACTTACTATGTGTGTCCAGGATCAAGAGATTACTTTCAACATCTTTAAAGCAATCAGTTTACTAACGGATGAAGAAGAGTGCTTTCTAGTTGACGCGGTGAACTGGTGCCTACAAGATGAAGTACAGAAATTGAGCAATTATGGACCATTGATATGTGCAACGGGTAAAAATTCAGATTTTAAGGAAAAGCCATTAACAAAAGATGAGGTCATGAAATTTCAGGGTGCAGAGAACACGAAGGAAAGCAACACAATTCCAACGGTGACATGAAGTCAGAGACAGTCAAGCTAATTGACTATAACTTAGCGCTGCATGGGAGGCAACCTATTATTATTCTCTCCCTTACTTAGTTTTTAATATGTCATTTTGAGTTATTTCAGTAGTTATATCAAACTCCTTTTTAATTGGACACTATTATTCATGCATAAGAGTGTAACCAGAATGGCTATGAGAATGCTTGCACGCTGTTAGTGATATGAAATCACTATGTCATGCCTTAACATGGTATATTAATATCTATCACGAGGAACCATCACCGACAAAGATCAACGATAAAGCGAGTTGAATCGAACATCAGCATGCGTACAAGGCACAAAGTGGCATGAAAATCGCGTGCCCGCGCGTCAAGCCGATATAGTTAACAGTCTACAAGCTTGCGACCGCGCGACCCAGGAAGCCAGAAAATCTCGCGACCGCGCGTCCAGATAAGAAACCCACCAAATGTTTCTGCAAGTCTCGCGCCCGCGCACCCAGCTTAGTAAACAAGCTCGCGGCCGCGCGCGACACCGGGTTAAGACAGAGCTAGCTGGTTTAAAATAGAGTTGGGGACCATTTGGACTCTCATTTGGGATATCAACAGAAGTGAAATTCTCTCCCTTTCTATAACTCACGTCGCTATCTCTTCATCAGTTACAATTCGTGCCGTACATCTCTCAATCAATCAGCCACGATTCTTTCCTCATTAAAAGTCCATCTCTCCTCAACTTCTCCAAGAGTGCTATAAAGCTAGGGTTCCTATGTGGGAGTGCAAAAACAAGTGTGAGACCTATCAATTTCAAGCTATTCTTCTTTCCCAATCATATAATCTGGCAATTACTAGCCAATACAAATGGGGCCTAAGCGAGCACGATCTATTACGTCGTCTTCTTCATCCTCTGCGGGCAGTCAAGAGGCTGACATTGTGGATCATGAAAAATTCCTTAATTTGGAAGCTCAACAAGAGTACTATCGCATTGTGGCGAAAACGTTAAATCGAGGAGAGAGGATTCAAGATGAAGTCGATGGTCAACAATGCGCCATGATTCGAGAGAGAGGTTGGGGGACTGACGGCGACTCCAATACCCATCCTATGAGCATAGTCCGTGAATTCTATGCCAATGCCAAGGTTACTATGAAATGGAATATCTCGGTTCGAAATAACGAGGTAAATTACAGCCCCGTGCTATTCGATCAATTTTCAAAATTATGGATGCACCGCCAGTGGGGGCTGCTAATTGGATAACCGGCGCTCATTTGGAGACCGACATGGAGCTGATCATTGAAAAGTTATGTGTGTCGGGTACAAAATGGACGTACAAAGTTGGCACAACACAGCCGCAGTTATTCCCAGCTGCAGTACTAAATCGCTATGCAAAAGCGTGGAACTTGTTCATATATGCCATGCTCTTGCCTTCCGCCCATTAGCATGAAATATCAGCGAAGAGGGCACGTCTTCTATGGGGCATAATCACCGGAAAGTACATCGACATTGGTCATCTCATTCACGAGAATATGTTGCGCTATTTATGGGATGCAACGATTGGGAGCATTCCACACGCATCCGTGGTAGCCATGCTTTGTGCTAATTAAGGATGCAACTGGGGAAATGAGCAGATGCAATACCCAAGCCAGGACATTACTCATGCCACGATCGAAAAGTTCGAAGACTGGGCAGGTGGTGTACCACATCCACGCGGATTAGGATTCATCCTTCATCCTATTTTTCCAGAACAACAACAACCCCCGCAAATAGATGAAGCGGGCCCGTCCACGCACGCGCGTGCCACCAATGGCGATCGACAGCTCCGAAGGTTGGAGCGCAAAGTCGATGCCATGTACGACAATTTGGGCACATTTGCGATGGGACTCACCAGGGCTCTAGCCAAAGCGTTTATGTGAACAAGGAACAACACACAAGAATGGCCTCGGTTTGGAACCATGACACCATATCCACCACGGACTCACCACCCAGAGGAGGCTGGCACCACCGATAATTAGGGGAGTTTTCATACCTTTTACCTTCATTCAATTGGGACATTGAATATTTTAAGTTTGGGAGTATTAGGTAGTAGTTAGTATTTTTTTATTTTGTTTATTATTAGTTTTGCATGATTAGTTTTGCATAATTCATATAGTTTTGCATGATTAGTTTAATTTTTATGTGCATGTTTAGTTTTACATTTTAGCACATAGTTGCATGTTGCATACCTCACAGTTCTTGCCGTTTAGAAAAAAAAATTGTCTAGCCAATGATGAGAGTGAAGTTTGTAAATGAATTCTGAATATTTTGGATAACATGAGCTGAGTTATAATATTTTATACAACGAAATTCATAATGCTGTATACATGCTCTCGGTTTGCACAAATGGGTTCGCAAGCACTTGTAGGAATAAGAAACACGTGTGTTTTGCTCGACGAAAAAATTAGTGTTAAAAAGAGAAATATGGGAAAAGTAGCTTGGAAACTGTATAAAACATCAATTTTTAAACTCTGGGAAAACATGGGTATCTGTGTATAAAAAAAAGAAAAAAAGAAAAGAAAACTCCTTTTGGTGAATAAGTGCAGGAATCGGCCTATTTTGGTGGTGTTATGGAGCATAAGGCAAATGGATGCTTGAAACGAGGTAAAAGGATGTGATATACATGGCATGAAGGTGCATTGGTGTAAGGAGATAAAGCATAACTGAGCAAGCAGCAGCAGCAGTAGGAAAAAAGGAACCAGGATCTGCAGATTTCAAGCCGCGTGGTCGCACGACAAAATAGCCTTAAGAACGCGCTACCAAGATTACTGACCGGATCTTGGATGTTATCGCAAGTCTCGCTGGCATGAGAAAGACAAGCATATGGAGGATGGCCGCATACAAGAAGATCGACCAACCATACGAACCTCATCGCAAGTCTCGCTGTACATGAGACTATTATGCTAGAAGAGCGCGCGATGTCTGATGATGCTGATGTGTTTTATTTTATTTCCAAATTTTAAAGGTTGTATTTGATTTAAAACGATTCCTAACTGGTGTCAGGGATATCATTCGATATTTTATTAGTTTTTCACGTATCTTTACATCATAATTAGGGTTTTTACTCTCTAGCGAGGATTCCAACGTAGAAGGAGGCTATAACTCTATTTTTCTACTCCTTCTTGGGATTTCCCTACTAGAGCGGATTACTAATATTAGTTTTTGTTGGAATCGTATGAGGATTGAATATTGATGTGTATTCAGCAATTGGGTTTGATAGTTTCATCTTTCATCTTTCAATTGTTGTTTATTGATCATGTTTAACTTTGATCCCATAATGGCTTTTGGTTCAATCATGAACTAAATTCCATTATGGGATTCTAACGGATTTTATTATGTAGTTTGATTGCACACTTAAATGGTGGGTTGTTTTGCATATTATATGGGATGTCTGTCATGATTGTTTTGCATACATGAATGTTTGATCACCATTCGTTTCAGTATTTGTATGGAATTGACAATGAACATGCAAATATGGATTTATAATCATGATAGTATACGATATAGAATCATGTTATATGGCTTATGTATTTCGTGAACCGGATAGACATATCTTTGTTTCACCGTATAAGTTAAGATAAGAGCTTGAACTTAAAATCAATATAGTTGCAATTGCACATAGACATATAGTGATGTTGGTTATATTGATGATTACATAAAGTTTATCATCTATGGATGCTGTGTAAGTAGGTCTTAGTGCATTGAAAAATGGCTAATACTCTTTTAGTGCTCTCTTGCTACTTTCCTATGATATGTGAACAAGTCGTAATGATAGTGGTGATTGAATGAAATATTGAATGAAGTTAGAATCACATTAGTTCCAATATCATTTATTATATCGTTTATATTGTTTTAGTTGTTATTTGAAATTCAAGAACAAACCAAGTTTAATCCATAATGTGAGCATATAAATATAGTGATTTAATTAATGAATAGTAGTTTAAGTTAAACAACTTTCTATGTGGGATCGATACTTTACTTGCTCTGTATTACTTGTTGACGCATGTATGCTTGCATGAGTTAGAGCTCTTTTGTTAGTCGTAAAAAAGAGGCAACATTATTTCCTGAAGAACTTCCCAGTTTACCCTCAGAACGTGAAGTTGAATTCTTTATTGACCTTGAACCTGGTACAAAGCCCATTTCTAAAACTCCATATCGAATGGCTCCTATTGAACTTCAGGAGCTAAAGGTTCAACTGCAGGAGTTGTTAGACATCGATTTTATTCGTCCTAGTACATCTTCTTGGGGTGCTCCTGTTTTATTCGTAAAGAAGAAAGACGGGAGTATGCGACTTTGTATTGACTATCGAGAATTGAACCATGTCACCATCAAGAATAGGTATCCGCTACCTCGTATTGATGACTTGTTTGACCAGATACAAGGAGCACAATTCTTTTCAAAAATCGATCTTAGCTTACGGATATCATCAATTTGAAGGTTAAAACGAGGATATTCAAGAGACGCCTTTAGAACTTCGATGCGGCATTATGAATTCTTAGTCATGTCTTTTGGATTGACGAATGCTTGTGATAACCCGAAAATTTCTAAAATCTTGAATGATTAGAATAAAGGTTAAAGAATAAAACCTAGATGAGAATTTGAGGATTTATTTAAAATTTTTCAAGTAAAACCTATATGGTTTGCTATTCGAATAAGAATAGAGAAAATATGGGTTACAAAATTCCAAAACCCTAGAAATGAATTAATATGTAGTTGAAGGAATATTAAGAATAAGGTATTATGATACCTTTAAATTCGATGTGAATGGAATAGTCTAAAAAAAATGTTATATAAGTACATATGGAAATTTTATTATTGGAGATAAGATTTCACATGAAGAGATGCTATGAGGTTAAACGAAGATGAGTATATGTATAGAAATATATATACTTAGTAAGGTGCTATATATATTTTAGCAAGAGGAATGATGAATTAAGTTAATGATATAATGATCAAGATAAAACTATGTTAGTAATTAACATAGTTTGAGTGTTAACCTTGACCGGCAAATAAGAATTTGAATAAGTATAAAGTCGTTAGATAATACGATTAGCAATGAGAAGGGGGTAATTTAAAACTCAAAATTTGAGTTAGAGATAGAATTTTGAAGCATGGACTGCTTGCGGTTGCGTCCGAACGTCAGAATTTAGTCAGAATGGACAGTAAACACAAAATGTGTAAAGGTTGACTTTTGGTCAAAGTCAATAGTTGACTTTTTATGGAGAAAAGTCAAAATTAGTGTGAGAAGTGAAATATGTTATGATTATGTGAATTATGTATATGAGTAAATAAATATACATTATATAATGTGAATACATTTATTTTGTATATAAGGGTGAAGTAAGAATTAAGTTATGTAACCTAATATATATATTAGGTGTGGTGATTAAATAACCTGAGAGGTTATAATATGGGAGAATATTAGTATATAAATGTATATACTGACATTAAGAGATTTATTTTATATATCTCTAATAATTAATTTTATAACCAAGCATAATTTGGTTTATGAAATTAAAAGGGCATGAGTAAGGAATTTATTTTCTAGAGTGAGAGATGTAAACCCTAATTTAAAGATAAGGGTAGAATGAAATAGAATTAAAAATAATGGACTATAATAAGGTTATAGCCCAATTATTTTGAATAGAGTCCAAGAGAAGTGGATTTAATGGGCTAAGGAGGTTATATTATTTAAACAAGCCCAATTAATTAATTAAGCATGGGACTTGTAGATAAATGATTAAGGATGATTAAATTATTTAATCTAGCCCAACATATTATGTATGTGACAAGTATTATAATGACCCAATTAAATTTTGGGTGAAAGCCCAAGTTAGTTTTGTTAGTAAGTAAAGCAAGTAAAATTGCTAGCTTTATGAAATTAATTAAGGGCACAAACTAAGCCCACTTGTGGGAGATTAGTAAATTGTATTAAGTTAAGAGATATATTTTATTATCTCAGGTTATTAATTTTATAACTTAATTAAAATAATCTTAATTGGGTTATAGAATTTATTGTAGTAGAGTGATGATTTAAATTCTAATTATTTGGAATGATACCCTAATTAAATATTTGGGGTGGATAAAAATTTAGGTATTGGACTATGTATATTTTATAGCCTAAGTGTTGGCCAATGGAATTAGTTAGAAACCCAAGCAATACATTAAAGGAATGACCCAAATATTTTTATTAGAAAGCTCAAAACTTGATCCAAGTATGGAGGGACTTTTTGGTCATTGGTTTAGTAAAATAAAAAGCCAAACTTGGTGCATTCTAAGGCTACTTGGCCGCCATACAAGAAAGAAAAAGAATGAGTGGAGAAAGTAGAGAAATGAAGGCTCATGGTCGGTTGAGCATGGGAGAAAAAGAGAGAGTGGGTTTGGACCAATTATAAACCACACTTCATAAAAAGTATAGCTTATTTTCTTTCTTTTTATTCTTCCAAGTTGCAAGGAACCAAAGAGAGAGAGAGAATAGAGGGCCAACTTGCTACTTCAAGAGAAGAGGAGAGGAGATTTTGACTCTCATGAAACTAAGATCCATTCATGGAAGGAAGGAAGAAGGAGGAGGAAATCAAGCTAAGGTATAACAAAAAAATTTCTACTTGTATAGGCTAAATTTCCTTTGTGTTTTGATTTGATTTTTGACAACTTGAAGTTGTGATCTTGAGGTTTAAAACCTTAGATCCATGTATATATGAGTGTATCATGTTTAGATCTAACAATATTGGGTGTTGATTTTGGTTGAAATCAAAGGTATAAAATTTCCTAAACTCAAAACTCTAGTTAGTTTATGTGTTTTGTGATGGTTGTTTTAGATCAAGTGTTGAACTTATGATTTTGAATCATGTGAGGGAAGATCTACATGATATATGATATTTTATGGTTAGATCTTGCCATTTTTAGGGTTGATAAGCTTGAACAAAGAAGATGAACCAAAACAGTTTTTTTTGTTTTAAATGAATTAGTGAACTGCTGCTCTAAACAGAAAATTTCGGATTTGTTAAGGTGCTCTAAAAATTCTGGACTTGTGATATGTTATAGTACACTCAATAAGCTTTCCATAGACTCCGAAACGGACTAAATCCGACATCGGAGGAGCAAGTTATGGAATTTTTTCCAAACTACACAAAGTTAAGAAAAACTGTTAGAAGGACAGTTTTTACCAGCCACTTCCGGGCTAAATTCCGGGAGCGTAACATGTCCAAATATGGATTGTGATAGATGAAAATTGTAGATCGGAAAGATACGAATCCAATAAAATTGACGGATCGTTAATCGGAGTTACAGATCTCATTTTATTTAAGATTTAGTAAAGGACTCCAAAACTGCCAAATGACAAAAAGTTTCTGTCCAGATCTGTCCAGGGGCTGTTTTGGCAACTTAAAGTGTGAAATAAATTCCGGCCTTTTGGAAAATGAAAATATATGGTATTAAGTACCTCGTGTCCAAAAATGAGCTAATTCCGACTTAAAATGACCGAGTTATGACCATTTCAATTTTTGTGATTTTCCGACGGAAATCGCTATAACCGGAGTTCTACAACTCTGATTGCCACGAAATTTAAAATAGAGCATCACGTTAATATATATAAGGTTATGTAAAAAGATGGGCATCTCTGGAGTTAAGCACAAGGTAGCTAATTTCTTAAGGAATTAACTAGAAATGATTTTTGAAAAAATACTAAAGGAACTTGGAAAATTATGGAAAAATAATTTTTGTGTATGAAATATATGTATATGTGTTTGACCAAAGGATAGAAAAATAATAAGTTGATTTGGTATTTTTTGAAAAAGAATATTGATTTCAGGATACTGAAATGAAATCCGTCTTACTGAAATGGTATTTCGGTTTACTAAGATGTTATCTAATTTACTAGGATAACATATAAAAATGAATAACTTATAAGTACAAGTTATGATGTGATTAAAAGAATATCAAAGTATAATAAGAATATTAAGACTTAAAACTAATGTCTAATACTTAACTATATGTTATGACTAACCGAAAGATCTATTATAGGTTTTATATCTTTGTATGGTGATAGGATTATGTGTTTAAGTTATTTTATAACGGTGATGATATTATTCTAATATTGGAGATCTATATTATTAATATTAGGTCTTCAGGAGAAGCTTATTATATTGCGTTACGGTAATCAATGGTTCAGGCAAGTTTTTCAAGTTCTTTTTACTTAAACTCTTTTAAGAGTGGTTTCAGACAGATATGCCTATGAATTGTACTCTGTACATCTTGCATGTATAAGTCGGGTATGAAAGGCTGATCACCTTCATTACCAGTTGGTCCAGATATATTATTGTTCCTGTTCAATACTTGTTCAGTCAAAATTTTGTTCATGCTAATTCACAAATACATTGTGAAGGATAGTCAGCTTATTATTCAAACTCTTTCCATCATGATATATCTTTACCTTGTTTTTAAACTTGTTGGGAAACTTTCATGCTCACCCTTGCTATATCATGATAAAACATTGCAGATAAGGCGAATACGGCCAGTTACAGGAAAAGGATAATGCCAAGTTCAGCTTGGGATAGAATGTGAAGTTAAGTTGTAAAGTATGTTGAAGAATAGTATTGTCATGTGTTAGACAGTCACGATTGTGTATTAGTTAAGGTTACTCGATTTTGGGAAATGTGTATAAAGTTTAATGTATAAACAATCTATGTTTATATCTTCCGCAATAGTGATAGAATTAGTATACCGGATCCGCGGCGATTTGGAACCCGGATTCGGGGATGCTACAGTTGGTATTGCTGCTTTCATGAATATGATGAACCGAGTATTCAAGGATTATTTGGATCAGTTCGTTGTTGTCTTTATTGATGACATCCTCATATATTCCAAAGGCCGTGAAGATCATGAACACCATTTGAAGTTTGATAATATGCAAAAGGCTTCGTGATAATAAGCTATATGCCAAGCTGAAGAAATGGGAGTTCTGGCTTGAGGAAGTAGCATTCCTTGGTCACGTGGTGTCAAAACATGGAGTATCTGTTGACCCAGCGAAGATTGAAGCAATACAAAGTTGGGAGCAACCGAAATCGGTGACCGAAGTACGTAGTTTTTTGGGCTTAGCTGGTTATTATCGGAGATTCGTGGAAGGATTTTCTCGAATCGCTACTCCATTAACTCAGCTAACTCGGAAAGATATAAAATTTGTATGGAGCGAGGAATGCGAAAAGAGTTTCCAAGAGCTTAAGAGGAGACTCATTTCGGCACCTGTTCTGACAATACCATCTGGTTCGGATGGATTTGTTATCTACAGCGATGCTTCAGGCAAAGGGTTAGGATGTGTTCTCATGCAACGTGGGAAAGTCATAGCCTATGCCTTACGACAACTTAAAGAATATGAGAGGAATTATCCTACTCATGATCTAGAGTTGGCAGCAGTCATTTTAGCGCTAAAGATTTGGAGGCACTATCTATATGGGGAGAAAGTGGAGATATATTCAGACCATAAAAACCTCAAATATTTCTTCACCCAAAAAGAACTCAACATGTAGCAACGACGTTGGCTCGAGCTGTTGAAAGATTACGACCATACCATTCAATACCATCCTGGAAAAGCGAACGTGGTAGCCGACGCATTGAGTAGAAGATCATACGCGGGAACGAGTGTGATGTTGTCAACACAAAGGCCCATTTTGTGTGATTTACAAAAGATGAAGATAGAATTCAAGACTCCGGGGACCCATGCAATGATGTCAAGTATACGTATAGAACCAACTTTAATCAAAAAAGTTAAAGTTGCTCAAGTCACAGACCCGGAGCTGATGCGTATGAAGAAGAAAGTACAAGAAGGTGTTATTCCTGAGGCAAGAATCGATGAAGAAGGAATACTTCGAGTCCACTCCAGACTTTGTGTTCTTAACGATTCTGATTTGAAGTACAAGATCATGATGGAGGCACACAATACACCATTTTCAATCCATCCTGGAAGTAACAAAATGTATCGTGATCTTCGACATACATTTTGGTGGAATAATATGAAGAGAGAGATTGCAAAGTTTATCTTGATGTGTTTAACTTGTCAACGTGTAAAGGTGGAACATCAAGTGCCTATGGAACCATTGCAACCACTTGAGATTCTGAAATGGAAGTGGGAACATATTACCATGGATTTTGTTACGGGTCTTCCCACGGTTTCTCAAGGCATAAATGATATTTGGGTTATTGTTGATAGATTAACCAAGTCTGCTCATTTCTTGCCGATACGGGAGACTTATTCCCTTGAACGTCTTGCTAGTATGTACGTGAATGAGATTGTGAGGTTGCATGGCATGCCAGTATCCATAGTTTCAGATCGTGGCCCAAGATTCACTTCAAGATTTTGGGTTAGCTTGCAAAAAGCTATGGGCACAGATTTACGATTTAGTTCGGCATACCATCCTCAAACAGACGGACAATCGGAGAGGACTATTCAAACTCTTGAAGATCTATTAAGACTTTGTGTCCTAGACTTCAAAGGGAGTTGGGATAAGTATTTACCATTGGTGGAATTCTCCTACAACAACAATTATCAGGCAAGTATAGGTGTGGCTCCATTCGAAGCATTATATGGACAAAAGTGTCGCTCTCCAATATGTTGGGATGAGGTGGGTGAAGCAACATTGTTGGAACCCGAGTTGGTACGTATGACTACGAAAAAGATCCAAATGATTCGACAACGTATACAAACGGCACAAGATCGACAAAAGAGTTATGCGGATTTGCATCAAAAGGAAGTGGAATTTAGTATTGGGGATCATGTATTATTGCGTGTTGCTCCATGGAAAGGAGTTACAAGATTTGGGAAGAGAGAAAAGCTCAATCCCCGATTTATTGGACCATTTCAGATTTTTGACTGAGTAGGAAATGTGGCCTATAAACTCGCGTTTCCTCCAAGTATGTCTCGTGTTCATAATGTTTTTCACGTATCCGTGCTTCGTAATTATGTGAAAGACCCGAACCACGTTATTGAGTTAGAACCGGACGAGATAGCCGAAGACTTAACGTATGAAGAGGTACCTGTCAAGATTTTGGATAGGAAGGAGCATGTCCTACGCACGAAGGTCATACCACAAGTTAAAGTTTTGTGGAGAAAACCATGCTATTGAGGAAATGACCGGAGTTGGAAATGCGAAATGAAAGCGAGGTATCCTCATCTTTTCAAACACCAGTGCGTCACGTCCAATTTCAAGGGCCGAAAATTTCATAAGGAAGGGAGGTTGTAAGACCCCAACTTATTAATAATGAAATTAAATTTCCTCTATTTATTATTTTTAAATAGTAAGGGTTGATTTGATTAATGTGGTTAGTTATAGGTAAAATACGTAAATATTTCAAATAAGCAAGTGATTATAAAATATTCATTTTATCGGAGAATATTCGTTTTGGTCGTGGAATATTCTTATTGTTTGGGGAATATTCGTGCACCAACCAGTGCGATTTGTGTGGGCCCCATAACGAAAAGCGATTGGATGAAGAAAACGACAAGTATAAGTTGTTTATAAATAACGACGTAGTTATTCTAAGATTATCTTGTTGGAATACCCTTGGTTAAAATACGATGTCTGGCGTTGTTGCACAAAGAAGCACTGCAGTATTGCACCAATTATTGATTCTTACGTAAGAATGCACTACTCAATAATTGTTATAGTAATTACTGTTCAGTATTTTATTTTATTGATTCAATAATTGTTGCGTTAATATTTTATATTACTGTTGTTTCAATAATTGTCACTACACAGTATTTTCCATTATCGAAGTAATAATTCATATTATCTGAATAATATTATTAGATAACATTATTGGCAATGTCTAGAAAGTTCTATCTAAGGAGAGGTTTGGTCACCTAATTGCTTGTGAGTAAGAGAAAATCCTTATTGAAAGCCCCTCTTCCTGAGGAACGCACTTTGGTTGTCGAGATTGTGATTCTAGTAATATTATTTATGAATAATTAATTATTGATTTATATGATGAGGAAAATATTCATTTTATGTGGATATATATGGAGAAAATTTTTAAACTGACAATTGTTGAAAATCGATATTTTATCTTTTCTGATAAAATAATATTTTATTATATTATTATAATATAATAATGATGATATTTTTTACAATGAATGTGGGATATATGAGTATATGTGGAGGAAGAGTATTGTTGTTGCAAAAGTTGTTTAAAACATGTTAAACATGTCTGTGGGCCCATTTCTTGACTGAAATTTGATTATATCCTATAAAATCGTCCGTTTGTGGATTTTGGTCAATTTCTGTTTGGAATTTGGAAAAACTTTCTTCTGTAAAGTTGTAGATAATGAAATTTCCTATGGAAAAGACATGTGGTTCGAATTTTTCTGACAAAAAGGGCTATTTATTATGAATTATTGAAGTTCTGAAGTTCTGAAATAATTGATTTTTGGAAGTTTTATTTATTTTTATTAATAAAAACATTTTTTATATTTTATGGGCATCATTAACATGTGCAAGGTGGCTGAATTCAGATCTTAGAGTGTGTGCGTAGGAATTTATATATAATATATTAATATTATATTAAATTTTCTACTTTGGTGTTCTAAGCATTTTTTTTATAAATAGGGTGCTTAGGTTAGAATTGAAAATCAAACCAGAAATAAGTTTTGTCTCTCTTTCTCTCTCTATATTATCGAGCATATTCTTGTGAGTATTGTAAGACTTTGAGTATTGCTATACGGTGTAAGTTCCTTTCAGCTCTATATCCAATATTCCAGTCAGAAGTACTGTCTTTTCGAGGTAAGGGATGTTATTTTCTTCTTAAATGATATTATTTTCTTCAATATCATTATGCCAAAATATTGGTTTGAACTTTTTATCAAATTTGGAATTTTTTGTGTCGGGCTTACTATTCACGTATACGGCACTATTCACCGAAAAATGAAATTTTCTTCTTTTTGTCCAAAATATCTATTATGGATACTAGCTTTGATTGTATCCATGTTTTGATCATTCTTGAATTTTACTTCACTATGATTACTTATGAGGTATTTTTGGACATGGATAAACCGAAATACTAATCCTTATTATTTGTTATTTTGTTTCACTGGATTCGTTTCTTTTAAAATATTTTTCATCATCCTCAGTCCTAAATGATGATATTACTGAATATCTTTGGCCTGTAGTGCAAAGATGAATGATTTCTGATGAATATCTTTGGCCCGTAGTACAAAGATGAACAGGTGTTTAGATGAACATGACCAACTGGTGAATATCTTTGGCCTGTAGTACAAAGATGAATATTTGATTTATGATGTATATTGATTGATGTTACAAGGATAAAATATGGATGATGGACTTTTAAATTCATAGATAATAGTAGATTTCATTCTCTACATAACTCTTCTATGAATTTATTGTTTCCGCTGCGAATATTGATCTGAAACTTGTTGTCTATTTTATTTTATCAGATTTTTCCCTGTTGAAGACTAACGATAATTTGTTCTATATTATCTTAGTCATAATATTCTTTACTGGGCTAATTGAGCTCACCCTTTTCCTTTTTGTTCCATTTTTCTTCTCGGGAGGCGAGAATGTAGCGAGTTCTAGTCGGGGGAGTGGAATGATGGTTCTAGAAAAATGTCATAGTAGACCTCACCATTTTTGTTAAATAATGTATCAATAATTATAATGATGACTTATTTGAGTGTGGATATTGTCTAGATGACAATATTTGTATTTAAACTTACGCTTTTATGTTGTATTAATAAAGTTGTAGTTGTTTCGTACCATATATTTTGACGACTTTCGTAATGGGTGTTGTATACCTATTTTGGGGGCGCCACAACTGACCAAGGATATTCATTAGTATCACAACCACAAATTATCCATGCACTTCTGAGCCAAGGATATTCGTAGTATTCATCAATGGTCATGATCATGCCCACAACCCGTCCATCAATGCACTACGGGCCAATGAGGACTTTTACCACATTATTTATAACATTACAGTCATGATTATACCGAATAATCCCTGGTCATAATCATACCAAGTCCATCTATGAACTACAGGCCACAGATGACTTTCAACATAATATAAACATGAGGATGATGACAATGATATAAGAATTCAATAAAACAAGTTCAAGAATTAATTTATCCAGGAACTAATAACGTCCAAATTGTCAACATGATACTTCTTTGTAGAGTAAAATTCAAGAATGCTCAGAAGAATATTTCCATGAAAAGATACTGGATGAAGCGCAAATATCAAGGATATTCCACTAATTTCATGGAGTATAGAAGACAAACTTTAACCAACTGAGTATAATAAAGAATGAAATAACAAAAGAAATCACCAGGCATGCGATAGACCGCACAGACATGTTATTCCAACAGAATAATAAATAACGGAACCAGGTCATGCGTAAAGCACAGATAGGATGTTCCAACAAAATAATAAATAACGGAACCAGGTCATGCGTAAAGCACAGACAGGATGTTCCAACAGAATAATAAATAATGGAACCAGGTCATGCGTAAAGCACAGACAGGATGTTTCGACAAAATGATAAAGAATGGAATAACAAAAGAATTTCACCATGTATAGGGTAGCCCGCGTATACAGGTTATTCCAAAAGAATAATAAAGAATGGAATAACAGAAGTTCTCTTCATGAATACAAAAGAAATAATACCCCTTACCGTAAAAGAAACTGGATTTAAGAGTAGGGAAGTAGCAGAATACTTTTCTTCTTTCTCTCTATAGTTTCTCTCTCTAGAGTTTCAGTGAATTCATAAGAAATAATGAAGGAATGAGCTTCTATTTATAGGAAAATTGAAGGAATACTATTTGAAAAATAAATCACGGACGCTACAGTAACAATTCACGGATGCCTTCAGCTGAATTCAATTATCAAGTAAAACAAAAAAAAATATAATATGTATATATATATATATATATATATATATATATATATATTCAACACATGCCTTATATGGCATTTTTTTCCACCAAAACCAACATCCACCCAAAACTTTGTGACATTTGATCATTATACTCCCTCCACTAACTTAGCTTTCCTCTCGTGAATCCAAATATTACTTCCCCCATTAGTTAATCTCCACATGCAATATCTATGTTATATATATATATATATATATATATATATATATATATATATATACTACAATATCAACACTACACCATCCAATTTTAAGCCATCAACCACACTTTCCCTCTCCCACACGTACACACACAATCATACACAATACTACACACACCCACTATTACTATATAAAAATATAAATTATATATATATAAGTAATAAAACAAGAGTGAGATAACTTTCTACCAATTATTTTGAAAAATGGGTAACAGGGAATCCAAATAATAACCAAAATTTACGACAACTAATTCATAAAAAAAAATCCTCTCAATATTTTAACAACATTTATCATCATTATTATAATTCACAATATTAATCGACCAGGTCGTTCCCAGGAAAGAGCAGGCTTTCCAATAAGGATTTCTCCCTATTGACGCACAAGTAGGTGACCAAATCTCTCCTTGACAGAACTTTAGACATCGTTAATATTGCAAATAATAATATTAATAACTTTATCGTCTCAATTATTGATTTAATAATATATAAAATATCGACAATAATTGAATCAAATAGCGTGAGATACTATGCAAAGAATTATCAGTAATAATAATTGAACAAAACCGAGTGACTTCTCACGTAAGCATCAATAATCAATACCGTGTGCTACTACTATGCAACCACGCCAGATTCTTGATTTTTAACACCGGGTGTTTCAACAGCTTAACAGTAAAACTTCCGCCGTTATTTTCATAAAGTATTTTTGTCATTTTCTCAATCCGACAATAATTCCGTTGTGGGTCCACCAATGATTGTCTTGCTTATTTAATATTCCTATTAAAACGAATATTTCCCGACCAATCGAATATTATATAACAACTTGTGTACTTTGCAAAATTTATAAATATTACCCAAAACTATAACATTATATCAAATTCATTCCATAATATTCAAAATGATAATTATAGAAAATTCATCTTTATTCATAAAAGTTGGGGTCTTACAATCTCCCTTCTTATGAAATTTACGCCTCGAAATTAGGGTACGTTACTGTATGTAGAAGAGGTAAGGATACCTTGATTTCATTTTAGATTCTAACACCCAGGTCATTTCCTCAACATCGTGGTTCCTCCATAAAACTTTGACTTGAGGTATAACCTTGGAGCGTAGAATATGTTCCTTCTTATCCAAGATTTGAATAGGAACCTCTTCATACGTTAAATCGTCCGCTATTTCGTCTGGTTCTAACTCAATAATGTGGTTCGGGTCTTTCATATATTTACGTAACTAGGATATATAAAAAATATTATGAACACGAGACCTACTTGGCGGTAAAGCGAGTCTATAAGCTACAGTCCCTACTCGATCGAGGATTAAAAATGGGCCAATGAATCGAAGATTGAGCTTTCCTCTTTTTCTAAATCTTGTAACTCCTTTCCATGGAGCAACACGTAACAACACATGATCTCCAATATCGAATTCCACGTCCTTTCGATGAAGACCAGCATAACTCTTTTGTCGGTTTTGTGAGGTTTTTATACGTTGTCGAATTATTTGAATCCTTTCCGTAGTTATACGTACCAACTCCGGTCCCAACAACGTTGCTTCACCCACCTCATCCCAGCATACTGGAGAATGACACTTCCTTCTATACAACGCCTCGAATGGAGCCATGCCAATACTTGTTTGATAACTGTTATTGTACGAAAACCCCACCAATGGTAAGAACTTATCCCAACTTCCCTTGAAGTCAAGGACACAGAGTCTTAATAAATCTTTTAGAGTTTGAATAGTCCTCTCTAATTGTCCGTCCGTTTGGGGATGATATGCCGAACTAAATCGTAAATTCGTGCCCATAGCTTTTTGCAAACTAACCCAAAATTATGAAGTGAATCTTGGATCTCGATCAGAAACTATGGATACTAACATACCATGCAGTCTTACAATCTCGTTTATGTACATACGAGCAAGACGTTCAAGTGTATAAGTTTCTCGTATTGGTAAGAAATGAGCAGACTTGGTCAATCTATCAACAACGACCCAAATTGCATCTATGCCTTGAGAAACATTGGGAAGACCAGTAACGAAATCCATGGTAATGTGCTCCCACTTCCATTATAGTATTTCAAGTGGTTGCAAAGGACCACTTGGTACTTGATGCTCCGCCTTGACTCGTTGACAAGTTAGACACCTTGAGATAAACAACACTATCTCTCTCTTCATATTGCCCCACCAAAATGTATGTCGAAGATCATGATACATTTTGGTACTCCCAAGATGGATTGCAAACGGTGTGTTGTGAGCCTCCATCATGATTTTATACTTTAAATGAGGGTCGTTAGGAACACAAAGTCTGGAGTTGACTCGAAGTATTCCTTCTTCATCGATTATTGCTTCCTAAGATAGCACCTTCTTGCACTTTCTTCCTCATACGCATCACCCAGTCTCAGTGCTGAGCTTGGCGACTTTAACTTTATCAATTAAAGTCGGTTCTACTCGTATATTCGCCATCATCACATGGGTCCCTGAAGTCATTAACTCTATCTTCATCCTTTGCAAGTCATATAAAATGGGCCTTTGCATTGACAATATCGCACGCGTACTTGCATATGATCTTCTACTCAATGCGTTAGCTACCACGTTCGCTTTCCCAAGATGGTATTGGATGGTATGATCATAATCTTTCAACAGTTCAAGCCAACGTCATTGTCGCATGTTGAGTTCCTTTTGAGTGAAGAAATATTTCAGGCTTTTATGATCCATAAAGATATCCACTTTCTCCCCATACAAGTAATGCCTCCAAATTTTAAGTGCGAAGACAACAAATTTATGACTCTAGATCATGAGTAGGATAATTCCTTTCATATTCTTTGAGTTGTCTTGAGGCATAGGCTATGACTTTCCCATGTTGCATGAGAACACATCCTAACCTTTTGCCAAGCATCACCAGAGATGACAAATCCTCCGAGCAAGATGGTATTGTCGTAACAGTCTTGAAATGAGTCTCCTCTTGAGTTCTTGAAAACTCTTCTCACATTCCTCGCCCAATCGAATTTTGTATCTTCTCGAGTCACCGAAGTTAATGGAGTAGCGATTCGAGAAAATCCTTCCACGAATCTTCGATAATAACCAAATAAACCGAGAAAGCTACATACTTTAGTCATCGATTTAGGTTGCTCCCACTTTTGAATAGCTTCAATCTTTCTTTGGGTCAATGATATTCCATGACCTCGATACTACGTGCCCAAGGAATGCTACTTCCTCGCCGTAACTCGTATTTCTTCAACTTGGCATAAAGCTTATATTCACGGCTTTTGGAGTATCGACCTCAATCGCTGCTCATGATCTTCACGGCTTTTGGAATAAATAAGGATGTCATCAATAAAGACGACCACAAAGTGATCCAAATATTCCTTGAATACTCGGTTCATCATATCCATAAAGGCAGCAGGAGCATTAGTCAATCCAAAAGACAAGACTAGGAATTCATAATGCCCGTACCGAGTTCTGAAAGCCGTCTTTGGAATGTCATCGGTTATAATCTTCAATTGGTGGTATCCGAAACGAAGATCGATCTTTGAAAAGAATTTGGCTCCTTGTAACTGGTCAAACAGGTCATCAATACGTGGCAATGGGTACCTATTTCTGATGGTGACGTGATTCAAACAGGTCATCAATACGTCCTTTCGACGAAGATCAGCATAACTCTTTTGTCGGTCTTGTGAGGTTTTTATATGTTGTTGGATCGTTTGAATCTTTTCCGTAGTCATACGCATCCAACTCCGGCCCCAACAACGTTGCTTCACCCACCTCATCCCAAAGATAATTTGGAGAACGACACTTCCTTCCATACAACGCCTCGAATGGAGCCATGCCAATACTTGCTTGATAATCGTTGTTGTAGGAAAACTCCACCAATGGTAAGAACTTATCCCAACTTCCCTTGAACTCAAGGACACAGAGTCTTAATAAATCTTCCAGAGTTTGAATAGTCCTCTCTGATTGTCCGTCCGTTTGAGGATGATATGCCGAACTAAATCATAAATCCGTGCCCATAGCTTTTTGCAAACTAACCCAAAATCGTGAAGTGAATCTTGGATCTCGATCAGAAACTATGGATACTGGCATACCATACAGTCTTAAAATCTCGTTTATGTACAAACGAGCAAGACGTTCAAGTGTATAAGTTTCTCGTATTGGTAAGAAATGAGCAGACTTGGTCAATCTATCAACAACGACCCAAATTGCATCTATGCCTTGAGAAACCTTGGGAAGAACAGTAACGAAATCCATGGTAATGTGTTCCCACTTCCATTTTGGAATTTCAAGTGGTTGCAAGGGACCTTTTGGTACTGATGTCTCGCCGACTCGTTGACACGTTAGACACCTTGAGATAAAATGTAACTATCTCTCTCTTCATATTGCCCCACCAAAATGTATGTCGAAGATCATGATACATTTTGGTACTCCCAGGATGGATTGTAAACGGTGTGTTGTGCGCCTCCAACATAATTTTATACTTTAAATCAGGGTCGTTAGGAACACAAAGTCTGGAGTTGACTCGAAGTATTCCTTCTTCATTGATTATTGCTTCCGGCATAGTACCTTCTTGCACTTTCTTACTCATACGCATCAGCTCCAGGTCTGTAGCTTGAGCAGCTTTAACTTTATCAATTAAAGTCAGTTTCTACTCGTATATTTGCCATCATCACATGGGTCCCTGAAGTCATTAACTCTATCTCCATCTATTGCAAGTCACATAAAATGGGCCTTTGCATTGACAATATCGCATTCGTACTTGCATATGATCTTCTACTCAATGCGTCAGCTACCACGTTCGCTTTCCCAAGATGGTATTGGATGGTATGATCATAATCTTTCAACAGTTCAAGCCAACGTCATTGTCGCATGTTGAGTTCCTTTTGAGTGAAGAAATATTTCAGGCTTTTATGATCCATAAAGATATCCACTTTCTCCCCATACAAGTAATGCCTCCAAATTTTAAGTGCGAAGACAACAGCTGCTAACTTTAGATCATGAGTAGGATAATTCCTTTCATATTCTTTGAGTTGTCTTGAGACATAGGCTATGACTTTCCCATGTTTCATGAGAACACATCCTAACCCTTTGCCTCAAGATTCATCAGATGACAAATCCTCCGAGCAAGATGGTATTGCGTAACAGTCTTTGAAATGAGTCTCCTCTTGAGTTCTTGAAAACTCTTCTCACATTCCTCGCTCCAACCGAATTTATATCTTTCCGAGTCAGCTGAGTTAATGGAGTAGCGATTCGAGAAAATCCTTCCACGAATCTTCGATAATAACCAGCTAAACCGAGAAAGCTACGTACTTTGGTCACTGATTTAGGTTGCTCCCAGCTTTGAATAGCTTCAATCTTTGCTGGGTCAACAGATATTCCATGACCTGATACCACGTGCCCAAGGAATGCTACTTCCTCAACCCAGAACTCGTATTTCTTCAACTCGTATTTCTATATTATCTTAGTCATAATATTCTTTACTGGGCTAGTTGAGCTCACCCTTTTCCTTTTTGTTCCATTTTTCTTCTCAGGAGGCGAGAATGTAGCGAGTTCTAGTCGGGGAGTGGAATGATGGTTCTAGAAAAATGTCTTAGTAGACCTCACCATTTTTGTTAAATAATGTATCAATAATTATAATAATGACTTATTTGAGTGTGGATATTGTCTAGATGACAATATTTTTATTTAAACTCACAGTTTTTATGTTGTATTAAGAAAGTTGTAGTTTTTATTTCGTGTTCATAATGTTTTTCACGTATCCGTGCTTCGTAAATATGTGAAAGACCCGAACCACGTTATTGAGTTAGAATCGGACGAGATAGCCGAAGACTTAACGTATGAAGAGGTACCTGTCAAGATTTTGGATAGGAAGGAGCATGTCCTACGCACGAAGGTCATACCACAAGTTAAAGTTTTGTGGAAAAAACCATGCTATTGAGGAAATGACCGAGTTGGAAATGTAAATGAAAGCGAGGTATCCTCATCTTTTTCGAAAACACCGTGTACGTCGTCCAATTTCGAGAACGAAATTTCATAAGGAGGGGAGGTTGTAAGACCCCAACTTATTAATAATGAAATTAAATTTCCTCTATTTATTATTTTTAAATAGTAAGGGTTGATTTGATTAATGTGGTTAGTTATGGGTAAAATGCGTAAATATTTCAAATAAGCAAGTGATTATAAAATATTCATTTTTATCGAGAATATTCGTTTGGTCGTGGAATATTCTTCTTGTTCGGGGAATATTCGTATTGACGGCAGTGCGACCTTGTGTGGCCCCATAACTGAGCGATTGGATGAAGAAAATGACAAGTATAAGTTGTTTATAAATAACTACGTAGTTGTTACCATTTATCTTGTTGGAATACCCGTGGTTAAAATACAAGAATACTGCGTTGTTGCGCAAGAAGAAGACTGCAGGTATTGCACCAATTATTGATTCTTACGTAAGAAGGCACTACTCTCAATAATTGTTACAATAATTCTTGCTCAATTATTTTATTTTATTGATTCAATAATTGTTGCGTTAATATTTTATATTATTGTTGTTTCAATAATTGTCACTACACAATTTTTCCATTATCGAAGCAATAATTCATATTATCTGAATAATATTATTAGATAACATTATTGGCAATGTCTAGAAAGTTCTGCTCTAAGGAGAGGTTTGGTCACCTAATCATGCGCGCCCGAGTGAGAGAAATCCTTATTGGAAAGCCCCTCTTTCCTGAACCGCACGGTTGTCGATTTGTGATTCTAAGAATATTATTTATGAATAATTAATTATTGATTTATATGATGAGGAAAATATTCATTTTATGTGGATATAGATGGAGAAAATTTTAAACCGACAATTGTTGAAAATCGATATTTTATCTTTTCTCGATAAAATAATATTTTATTATATTATTATAATATAATAATGATGATATTTTTACAATGAATGTGGGATATATGAGTATATGAGGAGAAAGAGTATTGTTGTTGCAAAAGTTGTTTAAAACATGTTAAACATGTCTCAAAGGCCCATTTCTTGACCAAAATTTGATTATAGCCTGTAAAATCGTCCGTTTGTGGATTTCGGTCAATTTCTGTTTGGAATTTGAAAAAACTTTCTTCTGCAAAGTTGTAGATAATGAAATTTCCTATGGAAAAGACATGTGGTTTGAATTTTTCTGACAAAAAGGGCTATTTATTATGAATTATTGAAGTTCTGAAGTTCCGAAATAATTAATTTTTGGAAGTTTTATTTATTTTTATTAATAGAAACGTTTTTTATATTTTGTGGGCATCATTAACATGTGCAAGGTGGCTGAATTCAGATCTTAGAGTGTGTGCGTAGGAATTTATATATAATATATTAATATTATATTAAATTTTCTGCTTTGGTGTTCTAAGCATTTTCCTATAAATAGGGTGCTTAGGTTAGAATTGAAAATCACACCAGAAACAAGTTTTGTCTCTCTTTCTCTCTCTATATTATCGAGCATATTCTTGTGAGTATTTTAAGACTTTGAGTGTTGCTATACGGTGTAAGTTCCTTTCAGCTCTATATCCAGTATTCCAGTCAGAAGTACTGTCTTTTCGAGGTAAGGGATGTTATTTTCTTCTTAAATGATATTATTTTCTTCAATATCATTATGCCAAAATATTGGTTTGAACTTTTTATCAAATTTGGAACTTTTTGTGTCGGAGTTACTATTCACGATACTACGGCTATTCACGCTTATTCTTACACTATTCACGAATCTGGACTATTCACCACCAAAAAATAAAATTTTCTTCTTTTTGTCCAAAATATATATTATGGATACTAGCTTTGATTGTATCCATGTTTTGATCATTCTTGAATTTTACTTCACTATGATTACTTATGAGGTATTTTTGGACATGGATAAACCGAAATACGAATCCTTATTATTTGTTATTTTGTTTCACTGGATTCGTTTCTTTTAAAATATTTTTCACCATCCTCACCCCTAAATGATGATATTATTGAATATCTTTGGCTGTAGTAGTAAAGATGAATGATTTCGATGAATATCTTTTCGCATCGTAGTGCAAAGATGAACAGGTGTTTAGATGAACATGACCAACTGGTGAATATCTTTGGCCTGTAGTGCAAAGATGAATATTTGATTTATGATGTATATTGATTGATGTTATAAGGATAAAATATGGATGATGGACTTTTAAATTCATAGATAATAGTAGATTTCATTCTCTACGTAACTCTTCTATGAATTTATTGTTTCCGCTGCGAATATTGATCTGAAACTTGTTGTCTATTGGTTTTTATCAGATTTTTCCCTGTTGAAGACTAACGATAATTTGTTCTATATTATCTTAGTCATAATATTCTTTACTGGACTAGTTGAGCTCACCCTTTTCCTTTTTGTTCCATTTTTCTTCTCAGGAGGCGAAAATGTAGCGAGTTCTAGTCGGGGAGTGGAATGATGGTTCTAGAAAAATGTCTTAGTAGACCTCACCATTTTTGTTAAATAATGTATCAATAATTATAATGATGACTTATTTGAGTGTGGATATTGTCTAGATGACAATATTTGTATTTAAACTCACAGTTTTTAGGTTGTATTAATAAAGTTGTAGTTTTTATCTCGTGTTCATAATATTTTTCACGTATCCGTGCTTCGTAAATATGTGAAAGACCCGAACCACGTTATTGAGTTAGAACCGGACGAGATAGCCGAAGACTTAACGTATGAAGAGGTACCTGTCAAGATTTTGGATAGGAAGGAGCATGTCCTACGCACGAAGGTCATACCACAAGTTAAAGTTTTGTGGAAAAAACCATGCTATTGAGGAAATGACCTGGGAGTTGGAAACGGAAATGAAAGCGAGGTATCCTCATCTTTTCGAAACACCAGGTACGTACGTCAATTTTGAGAACGAAATTTCATAAGGAGGGGAGGTTGTAAGACCCCAACTTATTAATAATGAAATTAAATTTCCTCTATTTATTATTTTTAAATAGTAAGGGTTGATTTGATTAATGTGGTTAGTTATGGGTAAAATGCGTAAATATTTCAAATAAGCAAGTGATTATAAAATATTCATTTTATCGGAGAATATTCGTTTGGTCGTGGAATATTCTTCTTTGTCGGGAATATTCGCATTTACCGCGACCTTGTGTGGGCCCCATAACGGAAAGCGATTGGATGAAGAAAATGACAAGTATAAGTTGTTTATAAATAACGGCGTAGTTGTTACCGTTTATACTGTTGGAATACCCGGTGGTTAAAATACGAATGTCTGGCGTTGTTGCCTGAAGATACTGTGATTGCACCAATTATTGATTCTTACGTAAAAGGCACTACTCAATAATTGTTACGATAATTCTTGCTTCAAAGATTTTTTATTTTATTGATTCAATAATTGTTGCGTTAATATTTTATATTACTTGTTGTTTCAATAATTGTCACTACACGGTATTTTCCATTATCGAGCAATAATTCATATTATCCGAATAATATTATTAGATAACATTATTGGCAATGTCTAGAAAGTTCTGCTCTAAGGAGAGGTTTGGTCACCTAATCATGCTGCCAAAGAAGAGAGAAATCCTTATTGAAAGCCCCTCTTTCTGAAGGCGCACGGTTGTCGATGATTGTGATTCTAATAATATTATTTATGAATAATTAATTATTGATTTATATGATGAGGAAAATATTCATTTTATGTGGATATAGATGGAGAAAATTTTAAACTGACAATTGTTGAAAATCGATATTTTATCTTTTTTGATAAAATAATATTTTATTATATTATTATAATATAATAATGATGATATTTTTTACAATGAATGTGGGATATATGAGTATATTTGGAGAAAGAGTATTGTTGTTGCAAAAGTTGTTTAAAACATGTTAAACATGTCTGTGGGCCCATTTCTTGATTGAAATTTGATTATAGCCTGTAAAATCGTCCGTTTGTGGATTTCGGTCAATTTCTGTTTGGAATTTGGAAAAACTTTCTTCTGCAAAGTTGTAGATAATGAAATTTCCTATAGAAAAGACATGTGGTTTGAATTTTTCTGACAAAAAGGGCTATTTATTATGAATTATTGAAGTTCTGAAGTTCCGAAATAATTGATTTTTGGAAGTTTTATTTATTTTTATTAATAAAAACGTTTTTTATATTTTGTGGGCATCATTAACATGTGCAAGGTGGCTGAATTCAGATCTTAGAGTGTGTGCGTAGGAATTTATATATAATATATTAATATTATATTAAATTTTCTGCTTTGGTGTTCTAAGCATTTTCCTATAAATAGGGTGCTTAGGTTAGAATTGAAAATCACACCAGAAACAAGTTTTGTCTCTCTTTCTCTCTCTATATTATCGAGCATATTCTTGTGAGTATTTTAAGACTTTGAGTGTTGCTATACGGTGTAAGTTCCTTTCAGCTCTATATCCAGTATTCCAGTCAGAAGTACTGTCTTTTCGAGGTAAGGGATGTTATTTTCTTCTTAAATGATATTATTTTCTTCAATATCATTATGCCAAAATATTGGTTTGAACTTTTTATCAAATTTGGAACTTTTTGTGTCGGAGTTACTATTCACGATATCTGACCTATTCACGCTATTTACACTTTATTCACGAATACGACACTATTCACCAAAAAATAAAATTTTCTTCTTTTTGTCCAAAATATATATTATGGATACTAGCTTTGATTATATCCTTGTTTTGATCATTCTTGAATTTTACTTCACTATGATTACTTATGAGGTATTTTTGGACATGGATAAACCGAAATACGAATCCTTATTATTTGTTATTTTGTTTCACTGGATTCGTTTCTTTTAAAATATTTTTCATCATCCTCAGTCCTAAATGATGATATTACTGAATATCTTTGGCCTGTAGTGCAAAGATGAATGATTTCTGATGAATATCTTTCGCACGTAGTGCAAAGATGAACAGGTGTTTAGATGAACATGACCAACTGGTGAATATCTTTGGCCTGTAGTGCAAAGATGAATATTTGATTTATGATGTATATTAATTGATGTTACAAGGATAAAATATGGATGATGGAATTTTAAATTCATAGATAATAGTAGATTTCATTCTCTACGTAACTCTTCTATGAATTTATTGTTTCCGCTGCGAATATTGATCTGAAACTTGTTGTCTATTGGTTTTTATCAGATTTTTCCCTGTTGAAGACTAACGATAATTTGTTCTATATTATCTTAGTCATAATATTCTTTACTGGACTAGTTGAGCTCACCCTTTTCATTTTTGTTTCATTTTTCTTCTCAGGAGGCGAAAATGTAGCGAGTTCTAGTCGGGGAGTGGAATGATGGTTCTAGAAAAATGTCTTAGTAGACCTCACCATTTTTGTTAAATAATGTATCAATAATTATAATGATGACTTATTTGAGTGTGGATATTGTCTAGATGACAATATTTGTATTTAAACTCACAGTTTTTAGGTTGTATTAATAAAGTTGTAGTTTTTATCTCGTGTTCATAATATTTTTCACGTATCCGTGCTTCGTAAATATGTGAAAGACCCGAACCACGTTATTGAGTTAGAACCGGACGAGATAGCCGAAGACTTAACGTATGAAGAGGTACCTGTCAAGATTTTGGATAGGAAGGAGCATGTCCTACGCACGAAGGTCATACCACAAGTTAAAGTTTTGTGGAAAAAACCATGCTATTGAGGAAATGACCTGGGAGTTGGAAACGGAAATGAAAGCGAGGTATCCTCATCTTTTCGAAACACCAGGTACGTACGTCAATTTTGAGAACGAAATTTCATAAGGAGGGGAGGTTGTAAGACCCCAACTTATTAATAATGAAATTAAATTTCCTGTATTTATTATTTTTAAATAGTAAGGGTTGATTTGATTAATGTGGTTAGTTATGGGTAAAATGCGTAAATATTTCAAATAAGCAAGTGATTATAAAATATTCATTTTTATCGGAGAATATTCGTTTGGTCGTGTGGAATATTCTTACTTTGTCGGGAATATTAAATGCATTTACTGCGCGCGACCTTGTGTGGGCCCCATAACTTGAGCGATTGGATGAAGAAAATGACAAGTATAAGTTGTTTATAAATAACGGCGTAGTTATTCTGGCTTATCTTGTTGGAATACCCGGTGGTTAAAATCTGATGTCTGGCGTTGTTGCCAAGAAGATACTTCAGCGGTATTGCACCAATTATTGATTCTTACGTAAGAAGGCACTACTCAATAATTGTTACGATAATTACTTGCTCAAATTTTATTTTATTGATTCAATAATTGTTGCGTTAATATTTTATATTACTGTTGTTTCAATAATTGTCACTACACAGTATTTTCCATTATCGAAGCAATAATTCATATTATCTGAATAATATTATTAGATAACATTATTGGCAATGTCTAGAAAGTTCTGTCTAAGGAGAGGTTTGGTCACCTAATTGCGCGCCAGTAAGGAGAAATCCTTATCGAAAGCCCTCTTTCCCGAACCGCACGTTTATCGATATTGTGATTCGGTAATATTATTTATGAATAATTAATTATTGATTTATATGATGAGGAAAATATTCATTTTATGTGGATATAGATGGAGAAAATTTTTAAACTGACAATTGTTGAAAATCGATATTTTATCTTTTCTGATAAAATAATATTTTATTATATTATTATAATATAATAATGATGATATTTTTTACAATGAATGTGGGATATATGAGTATATGAGGAGGAAGAGTATTGTTGTTGCAAAAGTTGTTTAAAACATGTTAAACATGTCTGTGGGCCCATTTCTTGACTGAAATTTGATTATAGTCCAGAAATCGTCTGTTTGTGGATTTCTTTTTCCAATATCTGCTTTGGAATTTGGAAAAACTTTCTTCTCGCAGTTGTAGATAATGAAATTTCCTATGGAAAAGACTTGTGCTTTGAATTTTTTCGACAAAAAGGGCTATTTATTATGAATTATTGAAGTTCAAGTTCAAATAATTGATTTTTGGAAGTTTTATTTATTTTTATTAATAAAAATGTTTTTTATATTTTGTGGGCATCATTAACATGTGCAAGGTGGCTGAATTCAGATCTTAGAGTATGTGCGTAGGAATTTATATATAATATATTAATATTATATTAAATTTTCTGCTTTGGTGTTCTAAGTATTTTCCTATAAATAGGATGCTTAGGTTAGAATTGAAAATCACACCAGAAACAAGTTTTGTCTCTCTTTCTCTCTCTATATTATCGAGCATATTCTTGTGAGTATTTTAAGACTTTGAGTGTTGCTATACGGTGTAAGTTCCTTTCAGCTCTATATCCAGTATTCCAGTCAGAAGTACTGTCTTTTCGAGGTAAGGGATGTTATTTTCTTCTTAAATGATATTATTTTCTTCAATATCATTATGCCAAAATATTGGTTTGAACTTTTTATCAAATTTGGAACTTTTTGTGTCGGGGTTACTATTCACGAATACGACACTATTCACCGAAAAATAAAATTTTCTTCTTTTTGTCCAAAATATCTATTATGGATACTAGCTTTGATTGTATCCATGTTTTGATCATTCTTAAATTTTACTTCACTATGATTACTTATGAGGTATTTTTGGACATGGATAAACCGAAATACGAATCCTTATTATTTGTTATTTTGTTTCACTGGATTCGTTTCTTTTAAAATATTTTTCATCATCCTCAGTCCTAAATGATGATATTATTGAATATCTTTGGCACAGAGTGCAAAGATGAATGATTTCGATGAATATCTTTCGCACGTAGTGCAAAGATGAACAGGTGTTTAGATGAACATGCCCAACTGGTGAATATCTTTGGCCTGTAGTGCAAAGATGAATATTTGATTTATGATGTATATTGATTGATGTTACAAGGATAAAATATGGATGATGGACTTTTAAATTCATAGACAATAGTAGATTTCATTCTCTACGTAACTCTTCTATGAATTTATTGTTTCCGCTGCGAATATTGATCTGAAACTTGTTGTCTATTGGTTTTTATCAGATTTTTCCCTGTTGAAGTTCTATATTATCTTAGTCATAATATTCTTTACTGGGCTAGTTGAGCTCACCCTTTTCCTTTTTGTTCCATTTTTCTTCTCAGGAGGCGAGAATGTAGCGAGTTCTAGTCGGGGAGTGGAATGATGGTTCTAGAAAAATGTCTTAGTAGACCTCACCATTTTTGTTAAATAATGTATCAATAATTATAATGATGACTTATTTGAGTGTGGATATTGTCTAGATGACAATATTTGTATTTAAACTCACAGTTTTTAGGTTGTATTAATAAAGTTGTAGTTTTTATCTCGTGTTCATAATGTTTTCACGTATCCGAGCTTCGTAAATATGTGAAAGACCCGAACCACGTTATTGAGTTAGAACCGGACGAGATAGCCGAAGACTTAACGTATGAAGAGGTACCTGTCAAGATTTTGGATAGGAAGGAGCATGTCCTACGCACGAAGGTCATACCACAAGTTAAAGTTTTGTGGAAAAAACCATGCTATTGAGGAAATGACCTGGGAGTTGGAAACAGAAATGAAAGCGAGGTATCCTCATCTTTTCGAAACACCAGGTACGTACGTCAATTTCGAGGACGAAATTTCATAAGGAGGGGAGGTTGTAAGACCCCAACTTATTAATAATGAAATTAAATTTCCTCTATTTATTATTTTTAAATAGTAAGGGTTGATTTGATTAATGTGGTTAGTTATGGGTAAAATGCGTAAATATTTCAAATAAGCAAGTGATTATAAAATATTCATTTTTATCGGAGAATATTCGTTTGGTCGTGGAATATTCTTACTGTCGGGGAATATTCGTATTTACGGTGCGACCTTGGTGTGGGCCCCATAACGAAAGCGATTGGATGAAGAAAATGACAAGTATAAGTTGTTTATAAATAATTGGCGTAGTTGTTACCGCTTATATCGTTGGAATACCCGTGGGTTAAAATACAATGTCTACGCGTTGTTGCCTGAGAAGACACTGAGTATTGCACCAATTATTGATTCTTACGTAAGAAGGCACTACTCAATAATTGTTACGAAGATTATTGCTCAAGATTTTATTTTATTGATTCAATAATTGTTGCGTTAATATTTTATATTACCGTTGTTTCAATAATTGTCACTACACAAGATTTTCCATTATCGAAGCAATAATTCATATTATCCTAATAATATTATTAGATAACATTATTGGCAATGTCTAGAAAGTTCTGTCTAAGGAGAGGTTTGATCACCTAATTGCTACCAAGAAGGAGAAATCATTATTGAAAGCCCCTTTTCCTGGAACCGCCTCGGTTGTCGATTATTGTGATTCTAATAATATTATTTATGAATAATTAATTATTGATTTATATGATGAGGAAAATATTCATTTTATGTGGATATAGATGGAGAAAATTTTTAAACTGACAATTGTTGAAAATCGATATTTTATCTTTTTTGATAAAATAATATTTTATTATATTATTATAATATAATAATGTTGATATTTTTTACAATGAATGTAGGATATATGAGTATATGAGGAGGAAGAGTATTGTTGTTGCAAAAGTTGTTTAAAACATGGTAAACATGTCTGTGGGCTCATTTCTTGACTGAAATTTGATTATAGCCTGTAAAATCGTCCGTATGTGGATTTCGGTCAATTTCTGTTTGGAATTTGGAAAAACTTTCTTCTGCAAAGTTGTAGATAATGAAATTTCCTTTGGAAAAGACATGTGGTTTGAATTTTTCTGACAAAAAGGGCTATTTATTATGAATTATTGAAGTTCTGAAGTTTCAAATAATTGATTTTTGGAAGTTTTATTTATTTTTATTAATAAAACGCGTTTTTATATTTTTGTGGGCATCATTAACATGTGCAAGGTGGCTGAATTCAGATCTTAGAGTGTGTGCGTAGGAATTTATATATAATATATTAATATTATATTAAATTTTCTGCTTTGGTGTTCTAAGCATTTTCCTATAAATAGGGTGCTTAGGTTAGAATTGAAAATCACACCATAAACAAGTTTTGTCTCTCTTTCTCTCTCTATATTATCGAGCATATTCTTGTGAGTATTTTAAGACTTTGAGTGTTGCTATCTGATTGTAAGTTCCTTTCAAATTTATATCCAAAGATTCCAAATTAAGTAATCTTGCTTTTCGAGGTAAGGGATGTTATTTTCTTCTTAAATGATATTATTTTCTTCAATATCATTATGCCAAAATATTGGTTTGAACTTTTTATCAACTTTGGAACTTTTTATGTCTGGGTTACTATTCACGATACTAATGACCTTTATTCACGTTTATTTACACTATTCACGAATATACTTTACACTATTCACCAAAAAATAAAATTTTCTTCTTTTTGTCCAAAATATATATTATGGATACTAGCTTTGATTATATCCTTGTTTTGATCATTCTTGAATTTTACTTCACTATGATTACTTATGAGGTATTTTTGGACATGGATAAACCGAAATACGAATCCTTATTATTTGTTATTTTGTTTCACCGGATTCGCTTTCTTTTAAAATATTTTCATCATCCTCGGTCCTAAATGATGATATTATCAATATCTTTGGCACAGTAGTGCAAGATGAATGATTTCTGATGAATATCTTTCGCACGTAGTGCAAAGATGAACAGGTGTTTAGATGAACATGACCAACTGGTGAATATCTTTGGCCTGTACTGCAAAGATGAATATTTGATTTATGATGTATATTGATTGATGTTACAAGGATAAAATATGGATGATGGACTTTTAAATTCATAGATAATAGTAGATTTCATTCTCTACGTAACTCTTCTATGAATTTATTGTTTCCGCTGCGAATATTGATCTGAAACTTGTTGTCCATTGGTTTTTATCAGATTTTTCCCTGTTGAAGACTAACGATAATTTGTTCTATATTATCTTAGTCATAATATTCTTTACTGGACTAGTTGAGCTCACCCTTTTCCTTTTTGTTCCATTTTTCTTCTCAGGAGGCGAAAATGTAGCGAGTTCTAGTCGGGGAGTGGAATGATGGTTCTAGAAAAATGTCTTAGTAGACCTCACCATTTTTATTAAATAATGTATCAATAATTATAATGATGACTTATTTGAGTGTGGATATTGTCTAGATGACAATATTTGTATTTAAACTCACAGTTTTTAGGTTGTATTAATAAAGTTGTAGTTTTTATCTCGTGTTCATAATATTTTTCACGATCCGTTTTCGTAAATATGTGAAAGACCCGAACCACGTTATTGAGTTAGAACTTGACGAGATATAGCCAAGACTTAACGTATGAAGAGGTACTGTCAAGATTTTGGATAGGAAGGAGCATGTCCCACGCTACGAAGGTCATACCACAAGTTAAAGTTTTGTGGAAAAACCATGCTATTGAGGAAATGACCGGGAGTTGGAAACGAAAATGAAAGCGAGGTATCCTCATCTTTTCAAACACCGTGTACGTGACGTCAATTTTGAGAACGAAATTTCATAAGGAGGGAGGTTGTAAGACCCCAACTTATTAATAATGAAATTAAATTTCTCTATTTATTATTTTTAAATAGTAAGGGTTGATTTGATTAATGTGGTTAGTTATGGGTAAAATGCGTAAATATTTCAAATAAGCAAGTGATTATAAAATATTCATTTTATCGGAGAATATTCGTTTGGTCGTGGAATATTCTTACCGTTGGGAATATTCAATGCATGACAGTGCAAAATTTGTGGGGCCCCATAACTGAAAGCGATTGGATGAAGAAAATGACAAGTATAAGTTGTTTATAAATAACTTGGCGTAGTTGTTACTGGTTTATCTTGTTGGAATACCCTATGGTTAAAATACTGATGTCTGCGTTTTTGCAGAAGATAGCACTGCGGTATTGCACCAATTATTGATTCTTACGTGAAGAAGGCACTACTCAATAATTGTTACGAAGAATTACTTATTCAAAGATTTTATTTTATTGATTCAATAATTGTTGCGTTAATATTTTATATTATTATCGTTGTTTCAATAATTGTCACTACACAATTTTCCATTATCGAAGCAATAATTCATATTATCCTGAATAATATTATTAGATAACATTATTGGCAATGTCTAGAAGAAAGTTCTGCCTAAGGAGAGGTTTGGTCACCTAATTATGCTACAAGAAGGAGAAATCCTTATTGAAAGCCCCTCTTTTCGGAACCTACTGTTGTCGATGATTTGTGATTCTAATATTATTTATGAATAATTAATTATTGATTTATATGATGAGGAAAATATTCATTTTTGTGGATATAGATGGAGAAAATTTTTAAAGCGACAATTGTTGAAAATCGATATTTTATCTTTTTTCGATAAAATAATATTTTATTATATTATTATAATATAATAATGATGATATTTTTTACAATGAATGTGGGATATATGAGTATATGAGGAGAAAGAGTATTGTTGTTGCAAAAGTTGTTTAAAACATGTTAAACATGTCTGTGGGCCCATTTCTTGACTGAAATTTGATTATAGTCTGTAAAATCGTCCGTTTATGGATTTCGGTCAATATCTGTTTGAAATTTGGAAAAACTTTCTTCTGCAAAGTTGTAGATAATGAAATTTCCTATGGAAAAGACTTGTGGTTTGAATTTTTCTGATAAAAAGGGCTATTTATTATGAATTATTGAAGTTCTGAAGTTCCGAAATAATTGATTTTTGGAAGTTTTATTTATTTTTATTAATAAAAATGTTTTTTATATTTTGTGGGCATCATTAACATGTGCAAGGTGGCTGAATTCAGATCTTAGAGTGTGTGCGTAGGAATTTATATATAATATATTAATATTATATTAAATTTTCTGCTTTGGTGTTCTAAGTATTTTCCTATAAATAGGATGCTTAGGTTAGAATTGAAAATCACACCAGAAACAAGTTTTGTCTCTCTTTCTCTCTCTATATTATCGAGCATATTCTTGTGAGTATTTTAAGACTTTGAGTGTTGCTATACGGTAAGTTCCTTTCAAATTTATATCCAAAGATTCCAAATCGAAATCTTTGTCTTTTTTCGAGGTAAGGGATGTTATTTTCTTCTTAAATGATATTATTTTCTTCAATATCATTATGCCAAAATATTGGTTTGAACTTTTTATCAAATTTGGAACTTTTTGTGCCTTTATGAGTTATTCACGAGTTACTATTCACGAATGACATATTCACGAATACTATTCACGACATGATGATTCACTTGTGAAAAAATAAAATTTTCTTCTTTTTGTCCAAAATATCTATTATGGATACTAGCTTTGATTGTATCCATGTTTTGATCATTCTTAAATTTTACTTCACTATGATTACTTATGAGGTATTTTTGGACATGGATAAACCGAAATACGAATCCTTATTATTTGTTATTTTGTTTCACTGGATTCGTTTCTTTTAAAATATTTTTCATCATCCTCAGTCCTAAATGATGATATTACTGAATATCTTTGGCCTGTAGTGCAAAGATGAATGATTTCTGATGAATATCTTTCGCACGTAGTGCAAAGATGAACAGGTGTTTAGATGAACATGCCCAACTGGTGAATATCTTTGGCCTGTAGTGCAAAGATGAATATTTGATTTATGATGTATATTGATTGATGTTACAAGGATAAAATATGGATGATGGACTTTTAAATTCATAGATAATAGTAGATTTCATTCTCTACGTAACTCTTCTATGAATTTATTGTTTCCGCTGCGAATATTGATCTGAAACTTGTTGTCTATTGTATTTTATCGATTTTTCCTGTTGAAGACTCTATATATTATCTTAGTCATAATATTCTTTATCGGGCTAGTTGAGCTCACCCTTTCCTTTTTTGTTCCATTTTTCTTCTCGTGAGGCGAGAATGTAAGCGAGTTCTAGTCGGGGAGTGGAATGATGGTTCTAGAAAAATGTCTTAGTAGACCTCACCATTTTTGTTAAATAATATATCAATAATTATAATGATGACTTATTTGAGTGTGGATATTGTCTAGATGACAATATTTGTATTTAAACTCACAGTTTTTAGGTTGTATTAATAAAGTTGTAGTTTTTATCTCGTGTTTATAATGTTTTCACGTGCATCCGAGCTTCAAATATGTGAAAGACCCAACCACGTTATTGAGTTAGAACCAAGATTTGAGATAGCCAAGACTTAACGTATGAAGAGGTACTTGTCAAGATTTTGGATAGAAGGAGGAGTGTCCCTACATACGAAGGTCATACCACAAGTTAAAGTTTTGTGGAAAAACCATGCTATTGAGGAAATGACCGGGAGTTGGAAATGTAAAAATGAAAGCGAGGTATCCTCATCTTTTCAAAACACAGATTACGTGATCGCGTCAATTTCGAGGACGAAATTTCATAAGGAGGGGAGGTTGTAAGACCCCAACTTATTAATAATGAAATTAAATTTCCTCTATTTATTATTTTTAAATAGTAAGGGTTGATTTGATTAATGTGGTTAGTTATGGGTAAAATGCGTAAATATTTCAAATAAGCAAGTGATTATAAAATATTCATTTTTATCGGAGAATATTCGTTTGGTCGTGGAATATTCTTACTGTCGGGGAATATTCGTACGACGGTGCAGCCTTGTGTGGGCCCCATAACGGAAAGCGATTGGATGAAGAAAATGACAAGTATAAGTTGTTTATAAATAACGGCGTAGTTGTTACCGTTTATACTGTTGGAATACCCGGTGGTTAAAATACACGATGTCTGGCGTTGTTGCACAAGAAGCATTACGGTATTGCACCAATTATTGATTCTTACGTAAGAAGGCACTACTCACTCAATAATTGTTACAATAATTATTGCTCAATTTTTTATTTTATTGATTCAATAATTGTTGCGTTAATATTTTATATTATTTGTTGTTTCAATAATTGTCACTACACAATATTTTCCATTATCGAAAATAATTCATATTATCCTAATAATATTATTAGATAACATTATTGGCAATGTCTAGAAAGTTCTGCTTCAAGGAGAGGTTTGATCACCTAATTGCGTGCCAAGAAGAGAAATCATTATTGAAAGCCCCCTTTTTCCGGAACCGCTGGTTGTCGATGATTGTGATTCTAAGTAATATTATTTATGAATAATTAATTATTGATTTATATGATGAGGAAAATATTCATTTTATGTGGATATAGATGGAGAAAATTTTTAAAGTGACAATTGTTGAAAATCGATATTTTATCTTTTTTGATAAAATAATATTTTATTATATTATTATAATATAATAATGTTGATATTTTTTACAATGAATGTGGGATATATGAGTATATGAGGAGGAAGAGTATTGTTGTTGCAAAAGTTGTTTAAAACATGTTAAACATGTCTGTGGGCCCATTTCTTGACTGAAATTTGATTATAGCTTGTAAAATCGTCCGTTTGTGGATTTCGGTCAATTTCTGTTTGGAATTTGGAAAAACTTTCTTCTGCAAAGTTGTAGATAATGAAATTTCCTATGGAAAAGACATGTGGTTTGAATTTTTCTGACAAAAGGGCTATTTATTATGAATTATTGAAGTTCTGAAGTTTCGAAATAATTGATTTTTGGAAGTTTTATTTATTTTTATTAATAAAAACGTTTTTTATATTTTGTGGGCATCATTAACATGTGCAAGGTGGATGAATTCAGATCTTAGAGGTGTGTAAAGGAATTTATATATATATATATATATATTATATTAAATTTTCTCGCTTTAGTGTTCTAAGCATTTTCCTATAAATAGGGTGCTTAGGTTAGAATTGAAAATCACACCGTAAACAAAATTTCTCTCTTTCTCTCTCTATAATATCGAAAGGCGTATTTTTGTGAGTATTTTATACTTGAGTATTGCTATAAGTTCCTTCTTTCAAATTTATATCCATATTCCAATCGAAATACAATCATTTCGAGGTAAGGGGTGTTATTTTTTTTATAAATGATATTATTTTCTTCATTATCATTATGCCAAAATATTGGTTTGAACTTTTTATCAAATTTAGAACTTTTTCACGAGTTAGTATTCATGGGTTACTATTCACGATACTACTTCGACTATTCACGACATTTATTTCACTTTTATCTCGAGTTACTTTTCACGTACTCGGCACATTATTCGACACTATTCAATGAAAAATTTTTCTTCTTTTGTCCAAAATATCTATTATGGATACTAGCTTTGATTGTATCCATGTTTTGATCATTCTTGAATTTTACTTCCCTATGATTACTTATGAGGTATTTTTGGACATGGATAAACAAAAATACGAATCCTTATTATTTGTTATTTTGTTTCACTGGATTCATTTCTTTTAAAATATTTTTCATCATCCTCAGTCCTAAATGATGATATTATTGAATATCTTTGGCTTCAGTAGTGCAAAAGATGAATGATTTCGATGAATATCTTTGGCCAAGTAGTGCAAAGATGAACAGTGTTTAGATGAACATGACCAATCGATGAATATCTTTGGCTTGTAGTGCAAAGATGAATATTTGATTCGATGATGTATATTGATTGATGTTACAAGGATAAAATATGGATGATGAACTTTTAAATTCATATATAATAGTAGATTTCATTCTCTACGTAACTCTTCTAATGAATTTATTGTTTTTTGCCGCGAATATTGATCTGAAACTTGTTGTCTATTGTTTTTTATCAGATTTTTCCCTGTTGAAGACTAACGATAATTTGTTCTATATTATCTTAGTCATAATATTCTTTACTGGGCTAGTTGAGCTCACCCTTTTCCTTTTTGTTCCATTTTTCTTCTCAGGAGGCGAGAATGTAGCGAGTTCTAGTCGGGGAGTGGAATGATGGTTCTAGAAAAATGTCTTAGTAGACCTCACCATTTTTGTTAAATAATGTATCAATAATTATAATGATGACTTATTTGAGTGTGGATATTGTCTAGATGACAATATTTGTATTTAAACTCACGCTTTTATGTTGTATTAATAAAGTTGTAGTTTTTTTCTCGTGTTCATAATGTTTTTTCACGTGTCCGTGTTGTATACCTATGTTGGGACCCAACCACGTTATTGAGTTAGAACCCATTTAGATAGCCAAACTTAACGTATAAGAGGTACCGTCAAGATTTTGGATAGGAAGGAGCATTTCCTATAGGTCATACCACAAGTTAAAGTTTTGTGGAGAAACCATGCTATTGAGGAAATGACCGGGAGCTGAAACGAAATAAAGCAAGGTATCCTCATCTTTTCAAACACCGAAGAATGGTGTCAATTTTGAGGACGAAATTTCATAAGGAGTTGTAAGACCCCAAATTATTAATAATAAAATTAAATTTCTTTTATTTATTATTTTGAAATAGTAAGGGTTAATTTGATTAATGTGGTTAGTTATGGGTAAAATGTGTAAATATTTTAAAATAAGCAAGTGATTATAAAATATTCATTATTATCGGAGAATATTCGTTTGGTCGTGGAATATTCTTACGTGTCGGGGAATATTCATACGACGGTGCGACCTTTTATGTGGGCCCCATAACGTAAAAGCGATTGGATGAATAAAACGACAAGTATAAGTTGTTTATAAATAACTTGGCGTAGTTATTACCAAGTTAATCTTTGTGGAATACCCGGTGGTTAAAATACGATACTGCGTTGTTGCACAAGATACACGGTATTGCACCAATTATTGATTCTTACGTAAGAAGCACTACTCAATAATTGTTACAAAGAATTATTGTTCAAAGATTTTATTTTATTGATTCAATAATTGTTACGTTGATATTTTATATTACTTTGTTGTTTCAATAATTGTCACTACACAATATTTTCCATTATCGAGCTAAATAATTCATATTATCCGAATAATATTATTAGATAACATTATTGGCAATGTCTAGAAAGTTCTGTCTAAGGAGAGGTTTGGTCACCTAATTGCGTCTTTAAGTAAGAGAAATCCTTATTGAAAGCCCCTCTTTCTGAACCGCTCGGTTGTCGATTGTTGTGATTCTAATAATTTTATTTGTGAATAATTAATTATTGATTTATATGATGAGGAAAAATATTCATTTTATGTGGATATAGATGGAGAAAATTTTTAAAGTGACAATTGTTGAAAATCGATATTTTATCTTTTCTGATAAAATAATATTTTATTATATTATTATAATATAATAATGATGATATTTTTTACAATGAATGTGGGATATATGAGTATATGAGGAGGAAGAGTATTTTTGTTGCAAAAGTTGTTTAAAACATGTTAAACATGTTGGTGGACCCATTTCTTAACTGAAATTTGATTATAGCTTGTAGAATCGCCCGTTTGTGGATTTCGGTCAATTTATGTTTGGAATTTGGAAAAACTTTCTTCTGCAAAGTTGTAGATAATGAAATTTCCTATGAAAAGACATGTGGTTTGAATTTTTCTGACAAAAAGGGCTATTTATTATGAATTATTGAAGTTCTAAAATTCGAAATAATTGATTTTTGAAGTTTTAATTGTTTTAATTAACAAAAAAACGTTTTTTTGTTTTGGAACATCATGTGGTGCAATTGGTTGACCGGAGATCTTAGGTGAGTAGAATTTAATATATATATATAATATATATATATATATATATTATTATATTAAATTTTCTGCTTTGGTGTTCTAAGCATTTTCTTATAAATAGGGTGCTTAGGTTAGAATTGAAAATCACACCAGAAACTAAAAATTTCTCTCTCTCTCTCTCTATAATATCGAGCATATTTTGTGAGTATTTTAAGACTTGAGTATTGCTATATAATTGCAAGTTCTTTCAAGACTATATCCAAATTCGAAATCGTAAATACAATCCTTTTGAGGTAAGGGATGTTATTTTCTTTATAAATGATATTATTTCTTCAATATCATTATGCCAAAATATTGGTTTGAATTTTTATCAAATTTGGAACTTTTCATGTCTGAGTTACTATTTATGAGTTACTATTCACGAGTTAGTATTCATGAGTTACTATTCATGAGATACTATTCACGAGTACTATTCACGAGAAGCATGATGATTTTGTTTGTGAAATTTCTATCTTTTAGTGTCTGAGTTACTTTTCACGTATCGGACTATTCACGAATTTCACCGAAAAATGAAATTTTCTTCTTTTGTCCAAAATATCTATTCTGGTTACTAGCTTTGATTGTATCCATGTTTTGATCATTCTTGAATTTTACTCCACTATGATTATTTATGAGGTATTTTTGGACATGGAATAGCTGAAATACAAATCCTTAATATTTATTCTTTTGCTTCACTGGATTCATTTTCTTTAAAATATTTTTCATCATCCTCACCCTAAATGATGATATAATCAATATCTTTGGCTTTGTGAGTGCAAAGATGAATGATTTCTGATGAATATATTTGGCCAGTAGTGCAAAGATGAACAGGTGTTTAGATGAACATGACCAACTGATGAATATCTTTGGCCTGTAGTGCAAAGATAAATATTGATTCCAGATATATATTGATTGATGTTACAGGGATAAAAGATAGACGATGAACTTTTATATTCATATATAAGATAGTAGATTTCATTCTCTACTTAACTCTTCTAATGAATTATTATTTTTTTTTGCGAATATTGATTTAAAACTTGTTGTCTATTGTATTTTATTAGATTTTTTTCTGTTGAGGACTTAACGATAATTTGTTCTATATTATCTTAGTCATAATGTTCTTTATTGGGCTAGTTGAGCTCACCCTTTTCCTTTTTGTTCCATTTTTCTTCTCGGAGGCGAGAATGTAGCGAGTACTAGTCGGGGTGTGATGAATGATGGTTCTCTTAGTAGACCTCACCATTTTTGTTAAAATAGTGTATTAATAATTATAATGAGGACTTATTTGAGTGTGGATATTGTCTAGATGACAATATTTGTATTTAAACTCACAGTTTTATGTTGTATTAATTAAGTTGTAGTTATTTTTGTACCATGTATTTTGACGACTCGAATGGGTGTTGTATACCTATTTTGAAGGGAACTTGACCGATATCCATCCCTTAACGTAAAAGAAACCGAATATAAGAGTAGGGAAGTAGCGAGAATACTTTTCTATAGTTTCTTTATAATTTCTCTCTAGAGTTTCAAATGAATTGACGTAAGAAATAATGAAGGATTGAGCTTCATTTATAAAAGAATGGATCAATTTCGCATAAAATAACTAGTTGTAAGACCCCAACTTATTATAAATAAAATTAAATTTCTTTTATTTATTATTTTGAAATAGTAAGGGTTAATTGGATTAATGTGGTTAGTTATGGGTAAAATGCGTAAATATTTTAAAATAAGCAAGTGGTTATAAAATATTTATTATTATCGAGAATATTCGTTTGGTTGTGGAATATTCTTACCGTCGGGAATATTCATACGACGGTATGAATCTTTTGTGGGCCCATAACGAAAGCGATTGGATGAAAGAAAACGACAAGTATAAGTTGTTTATAAATAACTGGCGTAGTTATTACCGATTATCTCTGTTGGAATACCCTATGGTTAAAACACGATGTCTGCGTTGTTGACAAAAGAGCACGATATTGCACCAATTATTGATTCTTACGTGAAAGGCACTACTCAATAATTGTTACAATGAATTATTGTTCAAAGATTTTATTTTATTGATTCAATAATTGTTGCGTTGATATTTTATATTATCGTTGTTTCAATAATTGTCACTACACAATATTTTCCATTATCGGAGCAATAATTCATATTATCTGAATAATATTATTAGATAACATTATTGGCAATGTCTAGAAAGTTCTGCTAAGGAGAGGTTTGGTCACCTAATTGCGTCTTTAGTAAGGAGAAATCCTTATTGAAAGCCCCTCTTTCCGGAACCGCACTCGTTGTCGATATTGTGATTCTGTAATTTTATTTGTGAATAATTAATTATTAATTTATACGATGAGGAAAATATTCATTTTATGTGGATATAGATGGAGAAAATTTTTAAAGTGACAATTGTTGAAAATCGATATTTTATCTTTTCTGATAAAATAATATTTTATTATATTATTATAATATAATAATGGGGATATTTTTACAATGAATGTGGGATATATGAGTATATGAGGAGGAAGAGTATTTTTGTTGCAAAAGTTGTTTAAAACATGTTAAACATGTTGGTGGACCCATTTCTTAACTGAAATTTGATTATAGCTTGTAGAATCGCCCGTTTGTGGATTTCGGTCAATTTATGTTTGGAATTTGGAAAAACTTTCTTCTGCAAAGTTGTAGATAATGAAATTTCCTATGAAAAAGACATTTGGTTTGAATTTTTCTGAAAAAGGGCTATTTATTATGAATTATTGAAGTTCTAAAATTCTGGAATAATTGATTTTTGGAAGTTTTAATTGTTTTAATTAACAAAAACGTTTTTGTTGTCTTTGGAACATGTGTGGCTGATTGGTTGACCAGAGAAGAGGGTGAGTAGGAATTTAATATATATATATATATATATATATATTAAATTTTCTGCTTTGGTGTTCTAAGCATTTTCTTATAAATAGGGTGCTTAGGTTAGAATTGAAAATCACACCGAAACTAAAATTTCTCTCTCTTTCTCTCTATATATATCGAGCGTATTTTGTGAGTATTTTAGTACTTGAGTATTGCTATACTACGATTGCAAGTTTCTTTCAAAGACTATATCCAAAGATTCCAAATCGTAAATACAATCCTTTTGAGGTAAGGGTGTTATTTTCTTTATAAATGATATTATTTCTTCAATATCATTATGCCAAAATATTGGTTGGAATTTTTATCAAATTTGAACTTTTCATGTCTGAGTTACTATTTATGAGTTACTATTCACGAGTTAGTATTCATGAGTTACTATTCATGAGTTACTATTCTGAGTACTATTATTCACGAAGCATGATGATTTTGTTTGTGAAATTTCTATCTTTTAGTGTCGGAGTTACTTTTCACGTATACTGCACTATTCACGAATCATTTACACTATTCAAAATAAAAATGAAATTTTCTTCTTTTTGTCCAAAATATCTATTCGGTTACTAGCTTTGATTGTATCCATGTTTTGATCATTCTTGAATTTTACTCCACTATGATTATTTATGAGGTATTTTTGGACATGGAATAGCTGAAATACAAATCCTTAATATTTATTCTTTTGCTTCACTGGATTCATTTTTTTTAAAATATTTTTCATCATCCTCACCCTAAATGATGATATAATCAAATATCTTTGCTTTTGTAGTGCAAAGATGAATGATTTCGATGAATATATTTGGCAAGAAGTGCAAAGATGAACAGTGTTTAGATGAACATGACCAATCGATGAATATCTTTGCCTCAGTAGTGCAAAGATAAATATTGATTCGAGATATATATTGATTGATGTTACAGGGATAAAAGATAGACGATGAACTTTTATATTCATATATAGAAGATAGTAGATTTCATTCTCTACTTAACTCTTCTAATGAATTATTATTTTTGCTGCGAATATTGATTTAAAACTTGTTGTCTATTGTATTTTATTAGATTTTTTTCCCTGTTGAGGACTTACGATAATTTGTTCTATATTATCTTAGTCATAATGTTCTTTACTGGGCTAGTTGAGCTCACCCTTTTCCTTGTTGTTCCATTTTTCTTCTCAGGAGGCGAGAATGTAGCGAGTACTAGTCGGGGTGTGGAATGATGGTTCTAGTAGTCCTCACTATTCTGTAAAATAGTGTATTAATAATTATAATGAGGACTTATTTGAGTGTGGATATTGTCTAGATGACAATATTTGTATTTAAACTCACAGTTTTTATGTTGTATTAATTAAGTTGTAGTTATTTTTGTACCATGTATTTTGATCCGACTTCGAAATGGGTGTTGTATACCTATTTTGGAGGCGCGGACCGATCGTATCCCCTTACCGTAAAAAGAAACCGAATATAAGAGTAGGAAGTAGCGAGAATACTTTTCTATAGTTTTTTTATAATTTCTCTCTAGAGTTTCAAAGAATTAAGTAAGAAATAATGAAGGATTGAGCTTCTATTTATAAAGAATGGGACTAAATTTCATAGTAACTAGTTGTAAGACCCCAACTTATTATAAATAAAATTAAATTTCTTTTATTTATTATTTTGAAATAGTAAGGGTTAATTGGATTAATGTGGTTAGTTATGGGTAAAATGCGTAAATATTTTAAAATAAGCGGTGGTTATAAAATATTTATTATTGCTCGAGAATATTCGTTTGGTTGTGGAATATTCTTCGCTTGTCGGAATATTCATATGACGGTAGCAACTTTTGTGGGCCCCATAACGTAAAAGCGATTGGATGAAGAAAACGACAAGTATAAGTTGTTTATAAATAACGGCGTAGTTATTACAGATTATCTTCGTTGGAATACCCGGTGGTTAAAACACAAGTGTCTACGCGTTTGTTGAGACAAGAAGACACCCAGTATTGCACCAATTATTGATTCTTACGTGAAGAAGGCACTACTCAATAATTGTTACAAAGAATTATTGTCAAAGATTTTATTTTATTGATTCAATAATTGTTGCGTTGATATTTTATATTCTTGTTGTTTCAATAATTGTCACTACACAATATTTTCCATTATCGGAGACAATAATTCATATTATCCTAATAATATTATTAGATAACATTATTGGCAATGTCTAGAAAGTTCTGTCTAAGGAGAGGTTTGGTCACCTAATTGCGTGCTAGTAAGGAGAAATCCTTATTGGAAAGCCCCCTCTTTCCTGGGAACTGCCTGGTTGTCGGTATTGTGATTCTGTAATTTTATTTGTGAATAATTAATTATTAATTTATACGATGAGGAAAATATTCATTTTATGTGGATATAGATGGAGAAAATTTTTAAAGTGACAATTGTTGAAAATCGATATTTTATCTTTTCTGATAAAATAATATTTTATTATATTATTATAATATAATAATGGGGATATTTTTACAATGAATGTGGGATATATGAGTATATGAGGAGGAAGAGTATTTTTGTTGCAAAAGTTGTTTAAAACATGTTAAACATGTTGGTGGACCCATTTCTTAACTGAAATTTGATTATAAATTGTAGAATCGCCTGCTTTGGGATTTCGGTCAATTTATGTTTGGAATTTGGAAAACTTTCTTCTGCAAAGTTGTAGATAATGAAATTTCCTATGAAAAAGACATTTGGTTTGAATTTTTCTGAAAAAGGGCTATTTATTATGAATTATTGAAGTTCTAAAATTACGAATAATTGATTTTTGGAAGTTTTAATTGTTTTAATTAACAAAAACGTTTTTTGTTGTCTTTGGAACATGTGTGGTGATTGGTTGACGAGAGAAGAGGGTGAGTAGAATTTAATATATATATATATATATATATATATATATATATATATATATTAAATTTTCTTTTGGTGTTCTAAGCATTTTCTTATAAATAGGGTGCTTAGGTTAGAATTGAAAATCACACCGAAACTAAAATTTCTCTCTCTTTCTCTCTATATAATCGAGCGTATTTTTGTGAGTATTTTAGTACTTGAGTATTGCTATACTTGCAAGTTCTTTCAAGACTATATCCAGATTCCAAATCGAAATACAATCCTTTTTGAGGTAAGGGTGTTATTTTCTTTATAAATGATATTATTTCTTCAATATCATTATGCCAGAAATATTGGTTGGAATTTTTATCAAATTTGGAACTTTTCATGCTCAGTTACTATTTATGAGTTACTATTCACGAGTTAGTATTCATGAGTTACTATTCATGAGTTACTATTCACGAGTACTATTCACGAAGCATGATGATTTTGTTTGTGAAATTTCTATCTTTTAGTGTTCTGAGTTACTTTTCACGATACTGGCACTATTCACGAATCACGACACTATTCATAAAAAATGAAATTTTCTTCTTTTGTCCAAAATATCTATTCTGGTTACTAGCTTTGATTGTATCCATGTTTTGATCATTCTTGAATTTTACTCCACTATGATTATTTATGAGGTATTTTTGGACATGGAATAGCTGAAATACAAATCCTTAATATTTATTCTTTTGCTTCAATTTGGATTCATTTTCTTTAAAATATTTTTCATCATCCTCAGTCCTAAATGATGATATAACTGAATATCTTTAGCCTGTAGTGCAAAGATGAATGATTTCTGATGAATATATTTGGCCAGTAGTGCAAAGATGAACAGGTGTTTAGATGAACATGACCAATCGATGAATATCTTTGGCCTCAGAGTGCAAAGATAAATATTGATTCCGATATATATATTGATTGATGTTACAGGATAAAAGATAGATTTATGAACTTTTATATTCATATATAAAGATAGTAGATTTCATTCTCTACTTAACTCTTCTAATGAATTATTATTTTTTCATGCGAATATTGATTTAAAACTTGTTGTCTATTGTATTTTATTAGATTTTTTTCCTCGTTGAGGACTTACGATAATTTGTTCTATATTATCTTAGTCATAATGTTCTTTATCGGCTAGTTGAGCTCACCCTTTTCTTTGTTGTTCCATTTTTCTTCTCGTGAGGCGAGAATGTAGCGAGTACTAGTCTGGGGTGTGGAATGATGGTTCTAGTAGTCCTCACTATTCTCGTAAATAGTGTATTAATAATTATAATGAGGACTTATTTGAGTGTGGATATTGTCTAGATGACAATATTTGTATTTAAACTCACGCTTTTTATGTTGTATTAATTAAGTTGTTGTAGTTATTTTTGTACCATGTATTTTTTCACGACTCGTTCAGAATGGGTGTTGTATACCTATTTTGGGGCGGCACCGATCGTATCCTTACCGTAAAAGAAAAACCTAATATAAGAGTAGGGAAAGTAGCGCGAATATACTTTTCTATAGTTTCTTTATAATTTCTCTCTCTAGAGTTTCAGTGAATTCGTAAGAAATAATGAAGGATTGAGCTTCTATTTATAGAAGAATGGACTGCATAGTAACTAGTTGTAAGACCCCAACTTATTATAAATAAAATTAAATTTCTTTTATTTATTATTTTGAAATAGTAAGGGTTAATTGGATTAATGTGGTTAGTTATGGGTAAAATGCGTAAATATTTTAAAATAAGCAGGTGGTTATAAAATATTTATTATTGTCGGGGAATATTCGTTTGGTTGTGGAATATTCTTGCTGTCGGGGAATATTCATATGACGGCGCAGTCTTTTGTGGGCCCCATAACAGAAAGCGATTGGATGAAGAAAACGACAAGTATAAGTTGTTTATAAATAACTAGTAGTAGTTATTCACCAGTTATCTTCGTTGGAATACCCGGTGGTTAAAACAAGATGTCTGCGTTGTTGCACAAGAAGACACTGCAGTATTGCACCAATTATTGATTCTTACGTAAGAAGGCACTACTCAATAATTGTTACACAGAATTATTGTTCATTTTTTATTTTATTGATTCAATAATTGTTGCGTTGATATTTTATATTATCGTTGTTTCAATAATTGTCACTACACAATATTTTCCATTATCGGAGCAATAATTCATATTATCTGAATAATATTATTAGATAACATTATTGGCAATGTCTAGAAAGTTCTGTCTAAGGAGAGGTTTGGTCACCTAATTGCGTGCTAGTAAGGAGAAATCCTTATTGGAAAGCCCCTTTTCTGAACCGCTGCTCGTTGTCGATTTGTGATTCTGTAATTTTATTTGTGAATAATTAATTATTAATTTATACGATGAGGAAAATATTCATTTTATGTGGATATAGATGGAGAAAATTTTTAAAGTGACAATTGTTGAAAATCGATATTTTATCTTTTCTGATAAAATAATATTTTATTATATTATTATAATATAATAATGGGGATATTTTTACAATGAATGTGGGATATATGAGTATATGAGGAGGAAGAGTATTTTTGTTGCAAAAGTTGTTTAAAACATGTTAAACATGTTGGTGGACCCATTTCTTAACTGAAATTTGATTATAGCTTGTAGAATCGCCCGTTTGTGGATTTCGGTCAATTTATGTTTGGAATTTGGAAAAACTTTCTTCTGCAAAGTTGTAGATAATGAAATTTCCTATGAAAAAGACATTTGGTTTGAATTTTTCTGAAAAAGGGCTATTTATTATGAATTATTGAAGTTCTAAAATTCTGGAATAATTGATTTTTGGAAGTTTTAATTGTTTTAATTAACAAAAACGTTTTTGTTGTCTTTGGAACATGTGTGGCTGATTGGTTGACCAGAGAAGAGGGTGAGTAGGAATTTAATATATATATATATATATATATATATATATATATATTAATTAAATTTTATGCTTTGGTGTTCTAAGCATTTTCTTATAAATAGGGTGCTTAGGTTAGAATTGAAAATCACACCAGAAACTAAAAATTTCTCTCTCTCTCTCTATAATATCGAGCGTATTTTTGTGAGTATTTTAGTACTTGAGTATTGCTATATACGGTAAGTTTCTTTCAAAGACTATATATCCAATATTCCAATCGAAATACAATCCTTTTGAGGTAAGGGGTGTTATTTTCTTTATAAATGATATTATTTCTTCAATATCATTATCTTAAAATATTGGTTGGAATTTTTATCAAATTTGGAACTTTTCATGTCGGTTTCTACTATTTGAGTTACTATTCACGAGTTAGTTAGTATTCATGAGTTACTATTCATGAGTTACTATTCTGAGTACTATTCACGAAGCATGATGATGATTTTGTTTGTGAAATTTCTATCTTTTAGTGTCGGAGTTACTTTTCACGTGATACTGGCACTATTCACTTAATCTACACTATTCAATTTAAAAATGAAATTTTCTTCTTTTGTCCAAAATATCTATTCTCGTTACTAGCTTTGATTGTATCCATGTTTTGATCATTCTTGAATTTTACTCCACTATGATTATTTATGAGGTATTTTTGGACATGGAATAAATTTGAATACAAATCCTTAATATTTATTCTTTTTGCTTCAATCGGATTCATTTTCTTTAAAATATTTTTTCATCATCCTCAGTCCTAAATGATGATATAACTGAATATCTTTAGCCTGTAGTGCAAAGATGAATGATTTCTGATGAATATATTTGGCCAGTAGTGCAAAGATGAACAGGTGTTTAGATGAACATGACCAACTGATGAATATCTTTGGCCTGTAGTGCAAAGATAAATATTGATTCCAGATATATATTGATTGATGTTACAGGGATAAAAGATAGACGATGAACTTTTATATTCATATATAGAAGATAGTAGATTTCATTCTCTACTTAACTCTTCTAATGAATTATTATTTTTGCTGCGAATATTGATTTAAAACTTGTTGTCTATTGTATTTTATTAGATTTTTTTCCCTGTTGAGGACTTACGATAATTTGTTCTATATTATCTTAGTCATAATGTTCTTTACTGGGCTAGTTGAGCTCACCCTTTTCCTTGTTGTTCCATTTTTCTTCTCAGGAGGCGAGAATGTAGCGAGTACTAGTCGGGGTGTGGAATGATGGTTCTAGTAGTCCTCACTATTCTGTAAAATAGTGTATTAATAATTATAATGAGGACTTATTTGAGTGTGGATATTGTCTAGATGACAATATTTGTATTTAAACTCACGCTTTTATGTTTGTATTAATTAAGTTGTAGTTATTTTTTGTACCATGTATTTTGACGACTCGTAATGGGTGTTGATACCTATTTTTTGAGCGGCAACGACGATCGATCGTATCCCTTACCGTAAAAAGAGAAAAGCTGAATATAAGAGTAGGGAAGTAGCATGTCATATGCTTCTATAGTTTCTTTATAATTTCTCTCTCTAGAGTTTCAAAGTGAATTAAATAAGAAATAATGAAGGATTGAGCTTCTATTTATGAAGAATGGATTGCATAGTAACTAGTTGTAAGACCCCAACTTATTATAAATAAAATTAAATTTCTTTTATTTATTATTTTGAAATAGTAAGGGTTAATTGGATTAATGTGGTTAGTTATGGGTAAAATGCGCAAATATTTTAAAATAAGCAGGTGGTTATAAAATATTTATTATTGTTAGGAATATTCGTTTGGTTGTGGAATATTCTTGCTTTGTCGGGAATATTCATATGACGGCCTTGAGTCTTTTGTGGGCCCCCCATAACGAAAGCGATTGGATGAAGAAAACGACAAGTATAAGTTGTTTATAAATAATCCAGTAGTTATTTACCAATTAATCTTGTTGGAATACCCGGTGGTTAAAACACGATGTCTGGCGTTGTTGAGCAATGACACCGGTATTGCACCAATTATTGATTCTTACGTAAGAAGGCACTACTCAATAATTGTTACAGTAATTACTGTTCAATATTTTATTTTATTGATTCAATAATTGTTGCGTTGATATTTTATATTACCGTTGTTTCAATAATTGTCACTACACAATATTTTCCATTATCGAAGCAATAATTCATATTATCTGAATAATATTATTAGATAACATTATTGGCAATGTCTAGAAAGTTACGCCTAAGGAGAGGTTTGGTCACCTAATTGCGTCTTAGTAAGGAGAAATCCTTATTGAAAGCCCCTCTTTCACGGAACCTGCTTCGTTTATCGATGATTGTGATTCTGTAAATTTTATTTGTGAATAATTAATTATTAATTTATACGATGAGGAAAATATTCATTTTATGTGGATATAGATGGAGAAAATTTTTAAAGTGACAATTGTTGAAAATCGATATTTTATCTTTTCTCGATAAAATAATATTTTATTATATTATTATAATATAATAATGGGATATTTTTACAATGAATGTGGGATATATGAGTATATGAGGAGGAAGAGTATTTTTGTTGCAAAAGTTGTTTAAAACATGTTAAACATGTTGGTGGACCCATTTCTTAACGAAATTTGATTATAAATTGTAAAATCGCCTGCTTGTGGATTTCTTGTCAATTTATGTTTGGAATTTGGAAAAACTTTCTTACGCAGTTGTAGATAATGAAATTTCCTATGAAAAAGACATTTGGTTTGAATTTTTCTGAAAAAGGGCTATTTATTATGAATTATTGAAGTTCTAAAATTCGAAATAATTGATTTTTGGAAGTTTTAATTGTTTTAATTAACAAAAACGTTTTTTTTGTTTTGGAACATGTGTGGTTGGTTGACCAGAGAAGAGGGTGAGTAGAAATTAATATATATATATATATATATATATATATATATATTAATTTTACGCTTTGGGTGTTCTAAGCATTTTCTTATAAATAGGGTGCTTAGGTTAGAATTGAAAATCACACCAGAAACTAAAAATTTCTCTCTCTTTCTCTCTCTATAATATCGAGCGTATTTTTGTGAGTATTTTAGTACTTGAGTATTGCTATACGGTGCAAGTTCTTTCAGCACTATATCTAGTATTCCAGTCAGAAATACAATCCTTTTGAGGTAATGGGTGTTATTTTCTTTATAAATGATATTATTTCTTCAATATCATTATGCCGAAATATTGGTTGGAATTTTTATCAAATTTGGAACTTTTCATGTCGAAGTTACTATTTATGAGTTACTATTCACGAGTTAGTATTCATGAGTTACTATTCATGAGTTACTATTCCTGAGTACTATTCACGAAGCATGATGATTTTGTTTGTGAAATTTCTATCTTTTAGTGTCGGAGTTACTTTTCACGTATACGGCACTATTCACGAATCTGACACTATTCACCTTAAAAATGAAATTTTCTTCTTTTGTCCAAAATATCTATTCTTTTACTAGCTTTGATTGTATCCATGTTTTGATCATTCTTGAATTTTACTCCACTATGATTATTTATGAGGTATTTTTGGACATGGAATAGTCCAAATACAAATCCTTAATATTTATTCTTTTGCTTCACTGGATTCATTTTCTTTAAAATATTTTTTCATCATCCTCAGTCCTAAATGATGATATAACTGAATATCTTTAGCCTGTAGTGCAAAGATGAATGATTTCGATGAATATATTTGGCCAAGTGAGTGCAAAGATGAATGAAGTGTTTAGATGAACATGACCAATCGATGAATATCTTTGGCACTCAGTAGTGCAAATAATAAATATTGATTCGAGATATATATTGATTGATGTTACAGGATAAAAGATGAGATGATGAACTTTTATATTCATATATAGAAGATAGTAGATTTCATTCTCTACTTAACTCTTCTAATGAATTATTATTTTTGCTGCGAATATTGATTTAAAACTTGTTGTCTATTGTATTTTATTAGATTTTTTTCCCTGTTGAGGACTTACGATAATTTGTTCTATATTATCTTAGTCATAATGTTCTTTACTGGGCTAGTTGAGCTCACCCTTTTCCTTGTTGTTCCATTTTTCTTCTCAGGAGGCGAGAATGTAGCGAGTACTAGTCGGGGTGTGGAATGATGGTTCTAGTAGTCCTCACTATTCTGTAAAATAGTGTATTAATAATTATAATGAGGACTTATTTGAGTGTGGATATTGTCTAGATGACAATATTTGTATTTAAACTCACGCTTTTATGTTGTATTAATTAAGTTGTAGTTATTTTTTGTACCATGTATTTTGACGACTCGGAATGGGTGTTGTATACCTATTTTGGGGGTTAGACACCGTCGTATCCTTCACTTAACGTAAAAGAAACTGAATATAAGAGTAGGGAAGTAGCAGAATACTTTTCTATAGTTTCTTAATAATTTCTCTCTCTAGAGTTTCAGTGAATTCGTAAGAAATAATGAAGGATTGAGCTTCTATTTATAGAAGAATGGAATTTCATATAGTAACTAGTTGTAAGACCCCAACTTATTATAAATAAAATTAAATTTCTTTTATTTATTATTTTGAAATAGTAAGGGTTAATTGGATTAATGTGGTTAGTTATGGGTAAAATGCGTAAATATTTTAAAATAAGCAGGTGGTTATAAAATATTTATTATTGTCGGGGAATATTCGTTTGGTTGTGGAATATTCTTCTTTGTGGGGAATATTCATATGACACTGCGCCAAATTTTTGTGGGCCCCATAACGTGAAGCGATTGGATGAAGAAAACGACAAGTATAAGTTGTTTATAAATAACTTGGCGTAGTTATTACTGCAGTTATCTTGTTGGAATACCCGTTGGTTAAAACACGATGTCTACGCGTTGTTGCCACAAGATACCACTGCGGTATTGCACCAATTATTGATTCTTACGTAAGAAGGCACTACTCAATAATTGTTACGATAATTATTGCTTCGATTTTTTTTATTTATTGATTCAATAATTGTTGCGTTGATATTTTATATTATTTGTTGTTTCAATAATTGTCACTACACAATATTTTCCATTATCGAGCAATAATTCATATTATCCTGAATAATATTATTAGATAACATTATTGGCAATGTCTAGAAAGTTCTGCCTAAGGAGAGGTTTGGTCACCTAATTGCGTCTTAGTAAGGAGAAATCCTTATTGAAAGCCCCCTCTTTCACGGAGGCTGCTGGTTGTCGATATTGTGATTCGTAATTTTATTTGTGAATAATTAATTATTAATTTATACGATGAGGAAAATATTCATTTTATGTGGATATAGATGGAGAAAATTTTAAAAGTGACAATTGTTGAAAATCGATATTTTATCTTTTCTCGATAAAATAATATTTTATTATATTATTATAATATAATAATGGGGATATTTTTACAATGAATGTGGGATATATGAGTATATGAGGAGGAAGAGTATTTTTTGTTGCAAAGTTGTTTAAAACATGTTAAACATGTTGGTGGACCCATTTCTTAACCGAAATTTGATTATAAACTGTAGAATCGCTTGGTTTGTGGATTTCTTTTGGTCAATTTATGTTTGGAATTTGGAAAAACTTCTTCTCAAAGTTGTAGATAATGAAATTTCCTATGAAAAAGACATTTGGTTTGAATTTTTCTGAAAAAGGGCTATTTATTATGAATTATTGAAGTTCTAAAATTCGGAATAATTGATTTTTGGAAGTTTTAATTGTTTTAATTAACAAAAAAGCGTTTTTGTTGTCTTTGGAACAACATGTGTGGTGATTGGGTTGACCAGAGAAGAGGTGTGTAGGAATTTAATATATATATATATATATATATATATATATATATATTATATAAATTTTCTGCTTTTGGTGTTCTAAGCATTTTCTTATAAATAGGTGCTTAGGTTAGAATTGAAAATCACACCGAAACTAAAAATTTCTCTCTTTCTCTCTATATATATCGAGCGTATTTTTGTGAGTATTTTAGTACTTGAGTATTGCTATACTACGGTGCAAGTTCTTTCAAAGACTATATCCAATATTCCAAATCGAATACAATCCTTTTTTGAGGTAAGGGGTGTTATTTTCTTTATAAATGATATTATTTCTTCAATATCATTATGCCAAAATATTGGTTGAAATTTTTATCAAATTTGGAACTTTTCATGTCGAGTTACTATTTATGAGTTACTATTCACGAGTTAGTATTCATGAGTTACTATTCATGAGTTACTATTCTGAGTACTATTCACGAAGCATGATTTTTGTTTTGTGAAATTTCTATCTTTTAGTGTCTGAGTTACTTTTCACGATATCGGCACTATTCACGAATCTGACACTATTCACCAAAATGAAATTTTCTTCTTTTGTCCAAAATATCTATTCTCGGTTACTAGCTTTGATTGTATCCATGTTTTGATCATTCTTGAATTTTACTCCACTATGATTATTTATGAGGTATTTTTGGACATGGAATAAATTGAAATACAAATCCTTAATATTTATTCTTTTGCTTCACTGGATTCATTTTCTTTAAAATATTTTTTCATCATCCTCAGTCCTAAATGATGATATAACTGAATATCTTTAGCCTGTAGTGCAAAGATGAATGATTTCTGATGAATATATTTGGCCAGTAGTGCAAAGATGAACAGTGTTTAGATGAACATGACCAATCGATGAATATCTTTGGCTTTGTAGTGCAAGATAAATATTGATTCGAGATATATATTGATTGATGTTACAGGATAAAAGATGGATGATGAACTTTTATATTCATATATAGAAGATAGTAGATTTCATTCTCTACTTAACTCTTCTAATGAATTATTATTTTTTCTTTCATGAATATTGATTTAAAACTTGTTGTCTATTGTATTTTATTAGATTTTTTCCTGTTGAGGACTTACGATAATTTGTTACATATTATCTTAGTCATAATGTTCTTTTCTTGGGCTAGTTGAGCTCACCCTTTTCCTTGTTGTTCCATTTTTCTTCTCGGGAGGCGAGAATGTAGCGAGTACTAGTCGGGGTGTGGAATGATGGTTCTAGTAGTCCTCACTATTACGTAAAATAATGTATTAATAATTATAATGAGGACTTATTTGAGTGTGGATATTGTCTAGATGACAATATTTGTATTTAAACTCACGTTTTTATGTTGTATTAATTAAAGTTGTAGTTATTTTTGTACCATGTATTTTGACGATTTCGAAATGGGTGTTGTATACCTATATTTTGAGTTAGACCTATCGTCGAGATATCCTTACTTAAAGTAAAAAGCTGAATATAAGAGTAGGGAAGTAGCGAGAATACTTTTCTATAGTTTCTTTATAATTTCTCTCTCTAGAGTTTCAACCTGAATTAAGTAAGAAATAATGAAGGATTGAGCTTTCTATTTATAGAAGAATGGATCGCATAGTAACTAGTTGTAAGACCCCAACTTATTATAAATAAAATTAAATTTCTTTTATTTATTATTTTGAAATAGTAAGGGTTAATTGGATTAATGTGGTTAGTTATGGGTAAAATGCGTAAATATTTTAAAATAAGCGGTGGTTATAAAATATTTATTATTATCGGGAATATTCGTTTGGTTGTGGAATATTCTTCTTTGTCGGGAATATTCATATGACTATAGCGATCTTTTTGGGGCCCCATAACGAAAGCGATTGGATGAAGAAAACGACAAGTATAAGTTGTTTATAAATAATTGGCGTAGTTATTCTGAATTAATCTTTGTTGGAATACCCGGTGGTTAAAACACACGATGTCTGGCGTTGTTGCAGATAGCACTGCGGTATTGCACCAATTATTGATTCTTACGTAAGAAGGCACTACTCAATAATTGTTACAGTAATTACTGTTCAGTATTTTATTTTATTGATTCAATAATTGTTGCGTTGATATTTTATATTACTGTTGTTTCAATAATTGTCACTACACAATATTTTCCATTATCGGAGCAATAATTCATATTATCTGAATAATATTATTAGATAACATTATTGGCAATGTCTAGAAAGTTCTATCTAAGGAGAGGTTTGGTCACCTAATTGCGTGCTAGTAAGGAGAAATCCTTATTGGAAAGCCCCCTCTTTCCTGGGAACTGCCTGGTTGTCAGTATTGTGATTCTGTAATTTTATTTGTGAATAATTAATTATTAATTTATATGATGAGAAAAATATTCATTTTATGTGGATATAGATGGAGAAAATTTTTAAAGTGACAATTGTTGAAAATCGATATTTTATCTTTTCTGATAAAATAATATTTTATTATATTATTATAATATAATAATGGGGATATTTTTACAATGAATGTGGGATATATGAGTATATGAGGAGGAAGAAGTATTTTTGTTGCAAAAGTTGTTTAAAACATGTTAAACATGTTGGTGGGACCCATTTCTTAATCGAAATTTGATTATAGCTTGTAGAATCGCCCGTTTGTGGATTTCGGTCAATTTATGTTTGGAATTTGGAAAAACTTTCTTCTGCAAAGTTGTAGATAATGAAATTTCCTATGAAAAAGACATTTGGTTTGAATTTTTCTGAAAAAGGGCTATTTATTATGAATTATTGAAGTTCTAAAATTCTAAATAATTGATTTTTGAAGTTTTAATTGTTTTAATTAACAAAAATGTTTTTGTTGTCTTTGGAACATGTGTAACATGATTGGTTGACCAAGAGAGGTGAGTAATAGGATATTTATATATATATATATATATATATATATATAAATTTTAAATTTTACTTTGGTGTTCTAAGCATTTTCTTATAAATAGGGTGCTTAGGTTAGAATTGAAAATCACACCGAAACTAAAAATTTCTCTCTTTCTCTCTCTATATATATCGAGCGTATTTTTGTGAGTATTTTAGTACTTGAGTATTGCTATACGGTGCAAGTTCTTTCAGAACTATATCTAGTATTCCAGTCAGAAATACTATCCTTTTGAGGTAAGGGGTGTTATTTTCTTCATAAATGATATTATTTCTTCAATATCATTATGCCGAAATATTGGTTGAAATTTTTATCAAATTTGGAACTTTTCATGTCGGAGTTACTATTTATGAGTTACTATTCATTTAGTATTCATGAGTTACTATTCATGAGAGTTTCACTATTCACGAGTACTATTCATGAGCATGATGATTTTGTTTTTGTGAAATTTCTATCTTTTAGTGTCAGAGTTACTTTTCACGTATGTACGGCACTATTCACGAATCGACACTATTCAATTTAAAATGAAATTTTCTTCTTTTGTCCAAAATATCTATTATGGATACTAGCTTTGATTGTATCCATGTTTTGATCATTCTTGAATTTTACTCCACTATGATTATTTATGAGGTATTTTGGACATGGAATAAACCAAATACAGAATCCTTAATATTTATTCTTTTGCTTCACTGGATTCATTTTCTTTAAAATATTTTTTCATCATCCTCAGTCCTAAATGATGATATAACTGAATATCTTTAGCCTGTAGTGCAAAGATGAATGATTTCTGATGAATATATTTGGCCAGTAGTGCAAAGATGAACAGGTGTTTAGATGAACATGACCAACTGATGAATATCTTTGGCCTGTAGTGCAAAGATAAATATTGATTCCAGATATATATTGATTGATGTTACAGGGATAAAAGATGGATGATGAACTTTTATATTCATATATAATAGTAGATTTCATTCTCTACTTAACTCTTCTAATGAATTATTATTTCATTAACGCGAATATTGATTTAAAACTTGTTGTCTATTGTATTTTATTAGATTTTTTTCTGTTGAGGACTAACGATAATTTGTTCTATATTATCTTAGTCATAATGTTCTTTATTGGGCTAGTTGAGCTCACCCTTTTCTTTTGTTCCATTTTTCTTCTCGTGAGGCGAGAATGTAGCGAGTTCTAGTCTGGGTGTGGAATGATGGTTCTAGAAAAATGTCTTAGTAGACCTCACCTATTTTGTTAAAATAATGTATTAATAATTATAATGAGGACTTATTTGAGTGTGGATATTGTCTAGATGACAATATTTGTATTTAAACTCACGATTTTTTATGTTGTATTAATTAAGTTGTAGTTTTTTTCGTACCATAATGTTTTTTGCGATCCGTGCTTGGGTATGTGAAATACCACGTTATTTTGTTAGAACCGGACCGTATCGTTAACGTTTGAAGAGGTAAAAAAAGATTTTGAATATAAAGGAGGGTCCTAGCGTAGTCATACCACAAGTTAAAGTTTTGTGGATAATTTCTCTATCTAGGTTTCACCGGGAATTGGAAAGAAAAATAATGCGAGGATCCTCATCTTTTTTATACACCAGAATGGTACGTCAATTTAGGACTAAATTTCATAAGGAGGAGGTCAACTTATTATAAATAATAATTAAATTAAATTTCCTCTATTTATTATTTTTAAATAGTAAGGGTTGATTTGATTAATGTGGTTAGTTATGGGTAAAATGCGTAAATATTTTAAAATAAGCAGGTGGTTATAAAATATTTATTATTGTCGGGGAATATTCGTTTGGTTGTGGAATATTCTTGCTGTCGGGGAATATTCATACGACGCACGCAAAATTTTGTGGGGCCCATAACGAAAGCGATTGGATGAAGAAAACGACAAGTATAAGTTGTTTATAAATAATCTGCGTGAATTTGTTATTAAGTATTTGTTGGAATACCCGGTGGTTAAAATACGATGAATACACGTTGTTGCATGATAGCACCAGTATTGCACCAATTATTGATTCTTACGTAAGAAGGCACTACTCAATAATTGTTACGATAATTATTGTTCAAGATTTTATTTTATTGATTCAATAATTGTTGCGTTAATATTTTATATTATCGTTGTTTCAATAATTGTCACTACACAGTATTTTCCATTATCGGAGCAATAATTCATATTATCTTAATAATATTATTAGATAACATTATTGGCAATGTCTAGAAATTTCTGTCTAAGGAGAGGTTTGGTCACCTAATTGCTTGGCGCAAGTAAGGAGAGAAATCCTTATTGAAAGCCCCTCTTTCTGAGAACCGCTCGGTTTATCGATATTGTGATTCTCATAATATTATTTATGAATAATTAATTATTAATTTATATGATGAGGAAAATATTCATTTTATGTGGATATAGATGGAGAAAATTTTTAAAGTGACAATTGTTGAAAATCGATATTTTATCTTTTCTGATAAAATAATATTTTATTATATTATTATAATATAATAATGATGATATTTTTACAATGAATGTGGGATATATGAGTATATGAGGAGGAAGAGTATTTTTGTTGCAAAAGTTGTTTAAAACATGTTAAACATGTCCGTGGGCCCATTTCTTGACTGAAATTTGATTATAGCCTGTAGAATCGTCCGTTTGTGGATTTCGGTCAATTTCTATTTGGAATTTGGAAAAACTTTCTTCTGCAAAGTTGTAGATAATGAAATTTCCTATGGAAAAGACATGTGGTTTGAATTTTTATGACAAAAAGGGCTATTTATTATGAATTATTGAAGTTCTGAATTTCCGAAATAATTGATTTTTGGATGTTTTATTTATTTTATTAATAAAAAAACGTTTTTATATTTTGGAACATCATTAACATGATTGGTTGATTCAGATCTTAGAGTGTGTGCGTAGGAATTTATATATATATATTAATATTATATTAAATTTTACTCGCTTTAATGTTCTAAGCATTTTCCTATAAATAGGGTGCTTAGGTTAGAATTGAAAATCACACGAAAACAAAGATTCTCTCTCTTTTCTCTCTCTATATTATCGAGCATATTCTTGTGAGTATTTTAAGACTTTGAGTATTGCTATAAGGTGTAAGTTCTTTCACTCTATATCCAGATTCGAATCCAAATACAAAGTAAGGGTCTTTTTTCTTTAGGTAAATGATTTTATTTTTCTTCATTAAATGATATTATTTTCTTCAATATCATTATGCCAAAATATTGGTTTGAACTTTTTATCAAATTAGGAACTTTTTGTGTCGAAAGTTACTATTCACGATATTCATGAGCACTATTCACGCTTTTTTACGACATTTCTATTCACGAATACTATTCACGTATATGTATTCAATACTTACACTTATTCAAAAAAAATGAAATTTTCTTCTTTTTGTCCAAAATATCTATTATGGATACTAGCTTTGATTGTATCCATGTTTTGATCATTCTTGAATTTTACTTCCTATGATTACTTTATGAGGTATTTTTGGACATGGATAAACAAAAATACGAATCCTTATTATTTGTTATTTTGTTTCACTGGATTCATTTCTTTTAAAATATTTTTCATCATCCTCAGTCCTAAATGATGATATTACTGAATATCTTTGGCCTGTAGTGCAACGATGAATGATTTCTGATGAATATCTTTGGCCCGTAGTGCAAAGATGAACAGGTGTTTAGATGAACATGACCAACTGGTGAATATCTTTGGCCTGTAGTGCAAAGATGAATATTTGATTTATGATGTATATTGATTGATGTTACAAGGGTAAAATATGGATGATGGACTTTTAAATTCATAGATAATAGTAGATTTCATTCTCTACATAACTCTTCTATGAATTTATTGTTTCCGCTGCGAATATTGATCTGAAACTTGTTGTCTATTTTATTTTATCAGATTTTTCCCTGTTGAAGACTAACGATAATTTGTTCTATATTATCTTAGTCATAATATTCTTTACTGGGCTAATTGAGCTCACCCTTTTCCTTTTTGTTCCATTTTTCTTCTCAGGAGGCGAGAATGTAGCGAGTTCTAGTCGGGGAGTGGAATGATGGTTCTAGAAAAATGTCATAGTAGACCTCACCATTTTTGTTAAATAATGTATCAATAATTATAATGATGACTTATTTGAGTGTGGATATTGTCTAGATGACAATATTTGTATTTAAACTTACAGTTTTTATGTTGTATTAATAAAGTTGTAGTTGTTTCTGTACCATATATTTTGACGACTCAGAATGGGTGTTGTATACCTATTTTGGGGGCGTCACAACGGCCAAGGATATTCATTAGTATCACAACCACAAATTATCCATGCACTACGAGCCAAGGATATTCGTGTATTCATCAATGGTCATGATCATGCCCACAACTGTCCATCAATGCACTACGGGCCAATGAGGATTTTTACCACATTATTTATAACATTACAGTCATTATTATACCGAATAATCCCTGGTCATAATCATACCAAGTCCATCTATGAACTACAGGCCACAGATGACTTTCAACATAATATAAACATGAGGATGATGACAATGATATAAGAATTCAATAAAACAAGTTCAAGAATTTATTTATCCAGGAACTAATAACGTCCAAATTGTTAACATGATACTTCTTTGTAGAGTAAAATTCAAGAATGCTCAGAAGAATATTTCCATGAAAAGATACTGGATGAAGCGCAAATATCAAGGATATTCCACTAATTTCATGGAGTATAGAAGATAAAACTTTAACCAACTGAGTATAATAAAGAATGGAATAACAAAAAAAATCACCAGACATGCGATAGACCGCACAAATAGGTTATTCCAACAGAATAATAAATAACGGAACCAGGTCATGCGTAAAGCACAGACAGGATGTTCCAACAGAATAATAAATAACGGAACCAGGTCATGCATAAAGCACAGACAGGATGTTCCGACAAAATGATAAAGAATGGAATAACAAAAGAATTTCACCATGTATAGGGTAGCCCGCGTATACAGGTTATTCCAAAAGAATAATAAAGAATGGAATAACAGAAGTTCTCTTCATGAATACAAAAGAAATAATACCCCTTACCGTAAAAGAAACCGGATATAAGAGTAGGGAAGTAGCAGAATACTTTTCTTCTTTCTCTCTATAATTTCTCTCTCTAGAGTTTCAGTGAATTCGTAAGAAATAATGAAGGAATGAGCTTCTATTTATAGGAAAATTAAAGGGATACTATTTGAAAAATAAATCACGGACGCTACAGTAACAATTCACGGATGCCTTCAGCTGAATTCAATTATCAAGTAAAACAAAAAAAAATATAATATATATATATATATATATATATATATATATATATATATATATATATATTCAACACATGCCTTATATGGCATTTTTTTTCCACCAAAACCAACATCCACCCAAGACTTTGTGACATTTGATCATTATACTCCCTCCACTAACTTAGCTTTCCTCCCGTGAATCCAAATATTACTTCCCCCATTAGTCAATCTCCACATGCAATATCTATTATATATAAATATATATATATATATAATACTACAATATCAACACTACACCATCCAATTTTAAGTCACCAACCACATTTTCCCTCTCCCACACGTACACACACAATCATACACAATACTGCACACACCCACTATTACTATATAAATAATATAAAATTATATATATATATATATATAAGTAATAAAACAAGAGTGAGATAACTTTCTACCAATTATTTTAAAAAATGGGTAACAGGGAATCCAAATAATAAGCAAAATTTACAACAACTAATTCATAAAAAAAAATCCTCTCAATATTTTAACAACATTTATCATCATTATTATAATATACAATATTAATCGATCAGGTCGTTCCCAGGAAAGAGCAGGCTTTCCAATAAGGATTTCTCCCTATTGACGCACAAGTAGGTGACCAAATCTCTCCTTGACAGAACTTCTAGACATCGTTAATATTGCAAATAATAATATTAATAACTTTGTCGTCTCAATTATTGATTTAATAATATATAAAATATCGACAATAATTGAATCAAATAGCGTGAGATACTATGCAGCAATTACTGTAACAATAATTGAACAAAACTGAGTGACTTCTCACGTAAGCATCAATAATCAATACCGTATGCTACTATGCAACCACGCCAGACATCGCTTTTTACTTTTAACTGCGGTGTTTCAATAGTTAACGGTAAAACTTCCGCCGTTATTTTCATAAAGTATTTTTTGTCATTTTCAATCCGACAATAATTCCGTGTGGGGTCCACTAATGATTGTCTTGGTTATTTAATATTCCTATTAAAACGAATATTCCCCACCAATCGAATATTATATAACAACTTATGTACTTTGCAAAATTTATAAATATTACCCAAAACTATAACATTATATCAAATTCATTCCATAATATTCAAAAATGATAATTATAGAAAATTCATCTTTATTCATAAAAGTTTGGGTCTTACAATCTCCCCTTCTTATGAAATTTCACCCTCGAAATTAGGGTACGTACCTGGTATGTCGAAGAGGTAAGGATACCTTGATTTCATTTTAGATTCTAACACTCAGGTCATTTCCTCAACATCGTGGTTCCTCCATAAAACTTTGACTTGAGGTATAACCTTGGAGCGTAGAATATGTTCCTTCTTATCCAAGATTTGAACAAGAACCTCTTCATACGTTAAATCGTCCGCTATTTCGTCTGGTTCTAACTCAATAATGTGGTTCGGGTCTTTCACATATTTACGTAACAAGGATATATAAAAAACATTATGAACACGAGACCTACTTGGCGGTAAAGCGAGTCTATAAGCTACAGTCCCTACTCAATCGAGGATTTAAAATGGGCCAATGAATCGAGGATTGAGCTTTCCTCTCTTTCTAAATCTTGTAACTCCTTTCCATGGAGCAACACGTAACAACACATGATCTCCAATATCGAATTCCACGTCCTTTCGATGAAGACCAGCATAACTCTTTTGTCGGTTTTGTGAGGTTTTTATACATTGTCGGATTGTTTGAATCCTTTTCGTAGTTATACGTACCAACTCCGGTCCCAACAACGTTGCTTCACCCACCTCATCCCAGCATACTGGAGAACGACACTTCCTTCCATACAACGCCTCGAATGGAGCCATGCCAATACTTGTTTGATAACTGTTGTTGTAGGAAAACCCCACCAATGGTAAGAACTTATCCCAACTTCCCTTGAAGTCAAGGACACAGAGTCTTAATAAATCTTCTAGAGTTTGAATAGTCCTCTCTGATTGTCCGTCCGTTTGAGGATGATATGCCGAACTAAATCGTAAATTCGTGCCCATAGCTTTTTGAAAACTAACCCAAAATTATGAAGTGAATCTTGGATCTCGATCAGAAACAATGGATACTGGCATACCATGCAGTCTTACAATCTCGTTTATGTACATACGAGCAAGATGTTCAAGTGTATAAGTTTCTCGTATTGGTAAGAAATAAGAAGACTTGGTCAATCTATCAACAACGACCCAAATTGCATCTATGCCTTGAGAAACATTGGGAAGACTAGTAACGAAATCCATGGTAATGTGCTCCCACTTCCATTATAGAATTTCAAGTGGTTGCAAAGGACCACTTGGTACTTGATGCTCCGCCTTGACTCGTTGACACGTTAGACACCTTGAGATAAACAGAACTATCTCTCTCTTCATATTGCCCCACCAAAATATATGTCGAAGATCATGATACATTTTGGTACTCCCAAGATGGATTGCAAACGGTGTGTTGTGAGCCTCCATCATGATTTTATACTTTAAATCGTGGTCGTTAGAACACAAAATCCGAGTTGACTCAAGTATTCCTTCTTCATCGATTATTACTTAGATATAGCACCTTCTTGCACTTTCTTCCTCATACGCATCACCTCAGTGTCCAGCTTGAAGCGGTTTAACTTTATCAATTAAAGTCGGTTCTACTCGTATATTCTCCATCATCACATGGGTCCCTGAAGTCTTTAACTCTATCTCCATCCTTTGCAAGTCACATAAAATGGGCCTTTGCATTGACAATATCGCACTCAGATTTGCATATGATCTTCCTACTCAATCGCGCCGCCTACCACGTTCGCTTTCCCAAGATGGTATTGGATGGTATGATCATAATCAATAGTTCAAGCCAACGTCATTGTCGCATGTTGAGTTCCTTTTGAGTGAAGAAATATTTCAGGCTTTTATGATCCGTAAAGATATCCACTTTCTCCCCATACAAGTAATGCCTCCAAATTTTAAGTGCGAAGACAACTGCTGCCAACTCTAGATCATGAGTAGGATAATTCCTTTCATATTCTTTGAGTTGTCTTGAGGCATAGGCTATGACTTTCCCATGTTGCATAAGAACACATCCTAACCCTTTGCCCGAAGCATCACTGTAGATGACAAATCCCTCCGAGCAAGATGGTATTGTCAGAACAGGTGCTGAAATGAGTCTCCTCTTGAGTTCTTGAAAACTCTTCTAACATTCCTCGCTCCAACCGAATTTTGTATCTTTCCGAGTCCGCTGAGTTAATGGAGTAGCGATTCGAGAAAATCCTTCCATGAATCTTCGATAATAACCAGCTAAACCGAGAAAGCTACGTACTTTGGTCACTGATTTAGGTTGCTCCCAGCTTTGAATAGCTTCAATCTTTGCTGGGTCAACAAATATTCCATGACCAGATACTACGTGCCCAAGGAATGTTACTTCCTCAAGCCAGAACTCGTATTTCTTCAACTTGGCATAAAGCTTATATTCACGAAGCTTTTGGAATATCAGCCTCAATTGTTGCTCATGATCTTCACGGCTTTTGGAATAAATAAGGATGTCATCAATAAAGACGACCACAAAGTGATCCAAATATTCCTTGAATACTCGGTTCATCATATCCATGAAGGCAGCAGGACCATTAGTCAATCCAAAAGACAAGACTAGGAATTCATAAAGCCCGTACCGAGTTCTGAAAGCCGTCTTTGGAATGTCATCGGTTCTAATCTTCAATTGGTGGTATCCGAAACGAAGATAGATCTTTGAAAAGAATTTGGCTCCTTGTAACTGGTCAAACAGGTCATCAATACGTGGCAATGGGTACCTATTTTTGATGGTGACGTGATTCAAACAGGTCATCAATACGTCCTCTCGATGAAGATCAGCATAACTCTTTTGTCGGTCTTGTGAGGTTTTATATGTTGTTGGATCATTTGAATCTTTTTCGTAGTCATACGTACCAACTCCGGTCCCAACAACGTTGCTTCACCCACTTCATCCCAGAATACTGGAGAACGACACTTCCTTCCATACAACGCCTCGAATGGAGCCATGCCAATACTTGCTTGATAACTGTTGTTGTAGGAAAACTCCACCAATGGTAAGAACTTATCCCAACTTCCCTTGAAGTCAAGGACACGAGTCTTAATAAATCTTCCCGAGTTTGAATAGTCCTCTCTTATTGTCCGTCCGGTTTGAGGATGATATGCCGAATTAAATCGTAAATCCGTGCCCATAGCTTTTTGCAAACTAACCCAAAATCGTGAAGTGAATCTTGGATCTCGATCAGAAACTATGGATACTGGCATACCATACAGTCTTACAATCTCGTTTATGTACATACGAGCAAGACGTTCAAGTGTATAAGTTTCTCGTATTGGTAAGAAATGAGCAGACTTGGTCAATCTATCAACAACGACCCAAATTGCATCTATGCCTTGAGAAACCTTGGGAAGAACAGTAACGAAATCCCTGGTAATGTGCTCCCACTTCCATTCTGGAATTTCAAGTGGTTGCAAGGGACCTTTTGGTACTTGATGCTTCGCCTTGACTCGTTGACACGTTAGACACCTTGAGATAAACAGAACTATCTCTCTCTTCATATTGCCCCACCAAAATGTATGTCGAAGATCATGATACATTTTGGTACTCCTAGGATGGATTGTAAACGGTGTGTTGTGCGCCTCCAACATGATTTTATACTTTAAATCAGGGTCGTTAGGAACACAAAGTCTGGAGTTGACTCGAAGTATTCCTTCTTCATCGATTATTGCTTCCGGCATAGAACCTTCTTGCACTTTCTTCATCATACGCATTAGCTCCAGGTCTGTAGCTTGAGCAGGTTTAACTTTATCAATTAAAGTCAGTTCTACTCATATATTCGCCATCATCACATGGGTCCCTGAAGTCTTTAACTCTATCTCCATCCTTTGCAAGTCACATAAAATGGGCCTTTGCATTGACAATATCGCACTCGTACTTGTAAATGATCTTCTACTCAATGCGTCAGCTACCACGTTCACTTTCCCAAGATGGTATTGGATGGTATGATCATAATCTTTCAACAGTTCAAGCCAAAGTCATTGTAGCATGTTGAGTTCCTTTAAAGTGAAGAAATATTTTAGGCTTTTATGATCCGTAAAGATATCCACTTTCTCCCCATACAAGTAATGCCTCCAAATTTTAAGTGCGAAGACAACAGCTGCCAACACTAGATCATGAGTAGGATAATTCCTTTCATATTCTTTGAGTTGTCTTGAAGCATAGACTATGACTTTCCCATGTTGCATGAGAACACATCCTAACCCTTTGCTTTAGCATCACCAGAGATGACAAATCCTCCGAGCAAGATGGTATTGTCGAACAGTCTTTGAAATGAGTCTCCTCTTGAGTTCTTGAAAACTCTTCTCACATTCCTCGCTCCAACCGAATTTTATATCTTTCCGAGTCAGCTAAGTTAATGGAGTAGCGATTCGAGAAAATCCTTCCACGAATCTTCGATAATAACCAGCTAAACCGAGAAAGGTACGTACTTTGGTACTGATTTAGGTTGCTCCCAGCTTTAAATAGCTTCAATCTTTGTTGGGTCAACAGATATTCCATGACCTGATACTACGTGCCCAAGGAATGCTACTTCCTCAAGCCAGGACTCGTATTTCTTCAACTTGGCATAAAGCTTATATTCACGAAGCTTTTGGAGTATCAGCCTCAAGTGTTGCTCATGATCTTCACGGCTTTTAGAATAAATAAGGATGTCATTAATAAAGACGACCACAAAGTGATCCAAATATTCCTTGAATACTTTGGTTCATCATATCCATGAAGGCAAAGAGAGCATTAGTCAATCCAAAGATATGACTAGGAATTCATAATGCCCGCATTAGAGTTCGATAGCCGCCTTTGGAATGTCATCATTCTAATCTTCAATTGGTGGTATTCTAAGCGAATATCGATCTTTGAAAAGAATTTGGCTCAGAATCGGGTCAAAAAGTCATCAATACATGGAAATGGGTACCTATTTTTGATGGTGACATGATTCAACTCCCGATAATCAATACATAGTCGATACTCCCGCTTTTTATTTTTCACGAATAGAACAGGAGCAACTTAAGGAGAAGTACTAGGACGAATAAAGCCAATGTCTAACAATTCCTGCAGTTGGGTCTTTAACTCCTGAAGTTCAATAGGAGCCATTCGATATGGGGCTTTGGAAATGGGTTTTGTACCGGGTTCAAGGTCGATACAAAATTCAATTTCACGCTCTGGGGGTAGGCCAAGAAGTTCTTCATTGAATACGTCAGGAAATTTATTAACAATAGAAATATAATTCAAAACTGACGTATTTTTGTTTAGATCCGTGACATGAGCTAAGAAAGCTTGACATTCGTTTTTCAATAAACGAATAGCTTTATGGCTTGAGATGACAGTGATTGATTTTAATGGTTTGGTTGCTTGAATTCGCATAATAGGTTGGTTAGGAATATGAAAGCTAACAACCTTACGAAAATAATCAATTTTTACATGATGAGTAGTTAACCAATCAATCCCTAGAATCACATCAAATCCAAGTATTTTCAAAGAAATAAGATCGACAGGTAACGTACGGGTACCGATTTGAATCAAACAAGACTTATAAACCGTGGATGTAATGAAGGTTTCTCCCAATGTAGTTTCAACAGATAAGTCAAAGTCTAATTTCTCTGGAGTCAAATTTAAACGTTGAGCGCAAGTAGGAGAAATAAAGGAATGGGTAGAACCGGTATCAAATAAGGTATATACTTTGCTAGAGTTTATGATAAGCTTACCCGTGATGACCTCGTTCGGGTTCCTTTCTTTCAGGGAGGTCAAAACAAATGCTCTTCCTTAAACTCTTTGGTTTTGACTTATTCGATGGTATTTTGTGTCACTGCTCCAACCGGACTTGTCTTGATTGCCACGACAAAAATCGGGCTAGGTGACCTTCTTCCACAATTATAACATCCTTTGACTAAGACATTGCTAGCTTTTGACCGATGTGTCCCTCCCCTCCACATTTGAAGCATATGATAGGTGGTCGTTCTCCTTCCTTAACAACGGGTGTTGGTGCTGACATCTTTCCATCATTGTTGAATCTCCTCTTCTTGAAATGTCCATTCTTATTGTTTTGGCCCTGGGTACCACCAAAGTGGTTACCATTTCTGGCCTGCTGATTCCCTCCACGCTTGTTGTTACCGCTTCGATGACTGCTACCACTGGTATTATCATTTTGCCGGCTGCTTTCTCTTGGTTGAGTTGACTCGTTATCGCGCTCCAATAACTGAGCCCTATTTACCACATCTGAATACAAGCACAGTTTATGAGAAATTAGATATTGACGTATCTCGGGTTTCAAACCTCTTAGAAACATCTGCGTCATTCTCTCCTCATTGTGAACTAAGTGAGACGTAAACCGGGATAACTCGGCAAACTTAGCTTCGTACTGCGACACGGTCATATTGTTTTACTCCAACTTGATGAACTCTACCTCTTTCATGTGACGAATACTTTCGGGAAAGTACTTGTCGTTGAATAGTTCTTGGAACTTCTCCCAAGACATCTTCAAAGCAAAGAAGTTGAGTACGCTTTTACCGATTCCCACCAGTTATCTGCCTCTCCTCGCAACATAAAGGTGGCAAAGGGAACCTTTTGCTCCTCGGAGCATCCCAAGACATAAAATATCTTGGTGACCTGCTTTATCCACGTCTCCGCCTTAAGTGGTTTTGTCTCTCCAATAAACTCCGGTGGTCCCAGCTCCTTGAACTGTTTAGCGGTGACCGTCTGAGAGTTCCCAGTGTTTCCACCTACATTTTGGACAGGAGTCTCTCTTGCCTGATGTTGTACGAATTGCCGAAAGCTCCTAAACATTCCGTCGTTCGCCATTTGGTCGGTGTTGTTGTTCACCTGAGGATTATTTCCTTCCTGATGAACATTATCCTGCGTATTGATCTGTGGTGACTCAACGGTCTCTTGTGTTCCATTGCTATTCTCAACATTCTCGGATGTCATTTTCAAATACTGCCACAAAACAAGGGTTAATTGACATGTAACATATTATCTCTATACTCTGACCAACCAATTAAATACCAAATAAACTTAGGTAGGTCATACTAGCGAAGGAATTCCCCGTCTCTCCCCTCCTAGTTCTAGTCTCACATCTTAGCCAGGGATCATATCCCTAAGCTTTGATACCAACTATGACGCCCCCAAAATAGGTATACATCACCCATCTCGAGTCGCCAAATACATGGTACAAAATTCAAATACAACTTAATTATACAACAGTCGTGTAAAATACGACTAAACATATGATGTGAGTTTTAATACAAATATTGTCATCTAGATAATATACAAACTCAATGGGGTCCTCATTACATTTATTATCACACTATTTCACAGAATAGTGAGGACTACTAATGCACCATCTAGGACCATCACTGCTCCCCCCGACTAGTCCCTCGCTACGCTTCTCATTTCCTCAAGAGAACAATGAAAGCAAAAGGGTGAGCTCAACTAGCCCAAAGAAGAAATATTATGACTAAGATAATGCGTAATAAATTATCATTAGCCTTCAAATGATGTTAAACCGATAAAATATAACAAACATCAAGTTTAATCTGCAATGAACAAGCAATCCATTAAAAGAGTTAAGTAGAGAATAAAATCTACTATCTTTTATGATTTAAAAGGTTTTGCATAACTTTTATCGCTGGGACTCAACTTAAAAAAATAATCCACATCATTCCTGCACTACGGCCAAGGATATTCATTAGTATCACAACCACAAATTATCCATGCATTACGGGCCAAAGATATTCGTGTATTCATCAATGGTCATGATTATGCCCACAACTGTCCATCAATGCACTACAGGCCAATGAGGACTTTTACCACATCATTTGTAACATTACGGTCATGATTATACCGAATAATCCCTGGTCATAATCATACAAGTCCATCTATGCACTACAAAACCACGTAGATGACTTTCAACATAATATAAACATGAGGATGATGACAATGATATAAGAATTCAATAAAACAAGTTCAAGAATTAATTTATCCAGGAACTAATAACGTCCAAATTGTCAACATGATACTTCTTTGTAGAGTAAAATTCAAGAATGCTCAGAAGAATATTTCCATGAAAAGATACTGGATGAAGCACAAATATCAAGGATATTGCACTAATTTCATGGAGTATAGAAGACAAAACTTTAACCAACTGAGTATAATAAAGAATGGAATAGCAAAAGAAATCACCAAGCATGCGATAGACCGCACAGACAGGTTATTCCAACAAAATAATAAATAACGGAACCAGGTCATGCGTAAAGCACAGACGGGATGTTCCAACAGAATAATAAATAACGGAACCAGGTCATGCGTAAAGCACAGAGATAGGATGTTCCAAATGTAATAATAAATAATCTGAACCGTGTCATGCGTAAAAAGCACATGACGGATGATGTTCGAATTGAATGATAAAGAATGGACTAATAGAAGAATTTGACCATGTATAGGGTAGCTCACAGATATCAAAAGTTATTCCAATGTAATAATAAAGAATGGAATAACAGAAGTTCTCTTCATGAATACAAAAGAAATAATACCCCTTACCGTAAAAGAAACTGGATATAAGAGTAGGGAAGTAACAGAATACTTTTTTTCTTTCTCTCTATAGTTTCTCTCTCTAGAGTTTCAGTGAATTCGTAAGAAATAATGAAGGAATGAGCTTCTATTTATAGAAAAATTGAAGGGATACTATTTGAAAAATAAATCACGGACGCTACAAAAGCAATTCACGGACGCCTTCAGCTGAATTCAATAATCAAGTAAAACAAAACAAAAAAAAAATATGTATATATATATATTCAACACATGCCTTATATGGCATTTTTTTCCACCAAAACCAACATCCACCCAAGACTTTGTGACATTTGATCATTATACTCCCTCCACTAACTTATCTTTCCTCCCGTGAATCCAAATATTACTTCCCCATTAGTCAATCTCCACATGCAATATCTATTATATATATATATATATATATAATACTACAATATCAACACTACACCATCCAATTTTAAGCCACCAACCACACTTTCCTCTCCCACACGTATACACATAATCATACACAATATTGCACACACCCACTATTACTATATATATAATATAAACTTATATATATATATATAAGTAATAAAACAAGAGTGAGATAACTTTCTACCAATTATTTTGAAAAATGGGTAACAAGGAATCCAAATAATAAGCAAAATTTACAACAACTAATTCATAAAAAAAATCCTCTCAATATTTTAACAACATTTATCATCATTATTATAATTCACAATATTAATCGACCAGGTCGTTTTCAGGAAAGAGGGGGCTTTCCAATAAGGATTTCTCCCTATTATGCCATTAATTAGGTGACCAAACCTCTCATTGATGTAACTTCTAGACATCGTTAATATTACAAATAATAATATTAATAACTTTGTCGTCTCAATTATTGATTTAATAATATATAAAATATCGACAATAATTGAAGCAAATAATGTGAGATACTATGCAAGAATTACTCGTAACAATAATTGAACAAAACTAAGTGACTTCTCACGTAAGCATCAATAATCAATACCGTAATGCTACTACGCAACCACGCCAGATTCGTATTTTTTTTAACACCGTGTTTCAACAGCTAACGGTAAAAACTTCCGCCGTTATTTTCATAAAAAGTATTTTTGTCGCTTTCTCAATCCGACAATAATTCCGTTAGTTGGGGTCCACCAATGATTGTCTTGGTTGTCACGAATATTCCCTGTTAAAACGAATATTCCCAGAGCCAATCGAATATTATATAACAACTTGCGTACTTTGCAAAATTTATAAATATTGCCCACAACTATAACATTATATCAAATTCATTCCATAATATTCAAAAATGATAATTAGAGAAAATTCATCTTTATTCATAAAAGTTGGGGTCTTACACTTATGATGTGATGTTTAAGACTTATTTGTTTATGATGTTTCTGCATTTGATGTATTAAGGTTAGATAACATGGGATTGATTTGTTTTAGATGTTGTAACCCTTTATTGGGAAGATTCTATTTAAATTTATATTGTTATTGTGACTCCTCCGAAATAGGTATACACAACCCATTCTGAGTCGCCAAATACATGGTACATAATTTAAATACAAACTTAATTTATACAACTGTCGTGCAAAATACAACAAAACATAAGCTGAGAGTTTTAACACAAATATTGTCTCGTAGACAATATCCAAACTCAAATGGAGTCTTCATTACAATTATTATCACACTTTTTTATAGAATAGTGAGGACTACTATAGCCACCATCTTGGACCATCACTCCATTCCCCGATTACTCCCAGCTATATTCTTATTTCTTGAAAAGAACAATGAAAGAAAAGGATGAGCTCAACTAGCCCAGTAAAGAATATTATGACTAAAATAATGTAGAATAAATTATCATTAGCCTTCAACAGTGTACAAACTGATAGAATACAATAGACAACAAGTTTAACTACAGCGGAACAAGCAATCCATTAGAAGAGTCAAGTAGAGCATGATGTTTATTATCTTCTATGATTTAAAAGTTCATCATCAATATTTTATGTGACGCCCCAAAAATAGGTATACATCACCTATCTTGAGTCGCTAAATACATGGTACAAAATACAAATAAAAACTTAATTATACAGTTGTCATGTAAAATACGACAAAACATATGCTATGAGTTTTAATACAAATATTGTCATCTAGACAATATACACACTCAGGGGAGTCCTCATTACATTTATTATCACACTATTTTATAGAATAGTGAGGACTACTAAAACAACCATTTGGACCGGCCAATCCGCTCCCTGACTCGTCCCAAATATTCTCATTTCCTGAAGAGAACAGTGAAAGAAAGGGTGAGCTCAACTAGCCCAGTAAGAAATATTATGACTAAGATAATGAAGAATAATTTATCGTTAGCCTTCAATAGTGTTAAACTGATAAAATATAACAAACATCAAGTTTAACTACAACGGAACAAGCAATCCATTAGAAGAGTCAAGTAGAGAATAAAATCTATTATCTTCTATGATTTAAAAGGTTTATCAACAATTTTATCGCTGAGACTCAGCTCAATAAATAATCCACATCATTTAATCATCTCTACACTACAGGCCAAGGATATTCTTTAGTATCACGACCACGAATTATCCATGCACTACGGGCCAAAGATAATCGTGTTTTCATCAACGGTCCTGATCATGCCATAAAACAATTCATCTTTGCACCCTTGGCCGAAGAGAATCCATAGACATAATCATACCAAAAACTGTCCATCAATGCACTACGGGCCAATGAGGACTTTTTCCACATCATTTGTAACATTACGGTCATATTTATACCGAATAATCCCTGCAGGTCATTATCATACCAAGTCCATCTATGCACTACAGGCCACAGATGACTTTCAACATAATATAAGCATGAGGATGATGACAATTCAATAACACAAGTTCAAGAATAAATTTTAAAGATTTATAAATTAATTTATCCAGGAACCAATAACGTCCAAATTGTCAACATGATACTGCTTTGTGGAGTAAAATTTAAGAATGCTCAGAAGAATATTTCCATGAAAAGATACTGGATGAAACGCAAATATCCAGGATATTCTACTAATTTCATGGAGCATAGAAGCCAAAACTTTAACCAACTAAGTATAATAGAATATATGAAACTGCAAATGGATTTTCACCCGCCATGCCGTAATCCACGTAGATAGATCATTTAAACAGAATAATAAAGAATGGAATAACAACAGATTCACCAGTGCATGCGATAGATCACATATATAGGTTATTCCAATGTAATAATAAAGAATGGAATAACAACGACCACTGTGCATGCGATAGATCGCATGATGCAAGTTATTCCAATGTAATAATAAAGAATGGAATAACAACCCTTACGAGTATTGAAAGAAAATAAATCTTTTCATGAATACGAAAGAATAATACTCCTTACCTTAGAAAAGCCAATCTTTGGAGTAGTGAAGTAGCGGTAATACTTTTCTTCTTTCTCTCTATTTTCTCTCTGAGTTTCAGTGAATTCATAAGAAATAATGAAAGAATGAGCTTCTATTTATAGAAGAACTGAAAGTAGCTCTTGGTCTTAACGAATGGTCAAAATGACTCCTGCTAATATTGAAAGACAACTACTATTTACGAAGGGGCAATTAACTCTTGGAAAACTGAAGGGACAAATAACTCTTGGAAAACCGAAGGGACAAATAACTCTTGGAAAACTGAAGGGACAAATAACTCTTGGAAAATCCTAGGGACAAATAACTCTTGGAAAACTGAAGGGACGAGTTACTATTAAAACTTTAAACCAACGATCCATATTGATTTACTATTATAATTTCAACCAACTGTCTGAAAAATTATCACATCTTATCATGGAATAATATTGTACTCAAAAATGATTTGGATCGAAAAGAAATATATTTTTTGGGTGAATAGTTCCCCGTGAATAGTACTTCGAGAATAGTACCCCATAAATAGTACCCCGACACGAAAAGTGTCCCAAATACCCGAAAGTGAACAATACTAGAGTGAATAGTAATTGGGTGATTAGTAACCCGTGAATAGTACTCCGACATGAAAAGTGTCCCAAATACCGAGAAGTGAACAATACTAGAGTGAATAATAATCGGGTGAATAGTAACTCGTGAATAATAACTCGTAAAATGTAATAATAAAAAATGGAATAACAACAGACCACTGCAATATGCGATGCGATCAAGCACGTATAGGTTATTCCAATGTAATAATAAAGAATGGAATAACAACGAATTCACTGTGCATGCGATAGATCGCATAGACAGGTTATTCCAACAGAATAATAAAGAATGGAATAACAACTCTTACGAGTATTGAAAGAAAATAAATCTTTTCATGAATACGAAAGAATAATACTTCTTACCTTAGAAAAACTGAATACTGGAGTAGTGAAGTAGCAGAATACTTTTCTTCTTTCTCTCTATAGTTTCTCTCTCTAGAGTTTCAGTGAATTCGTAAGAAATAATGAAAGAATGAGCTTCTATTTATAGAAGAACTGAAAGTAGCTCTTGGTCTTAACGAATGGTCAAAATGACTCCTGCTAATATTGAAGAGACAACTACTATTTACGAAGGGCAATTAACTCTTGAAAATCAAGGACAAATAACTCTTGGAAAACCGAAGGGACAAATAACTCTTGGAAAACTGAAGAGACAAATAACTCTTGGAAAACCGTAGGGACAAATAACTCTTGGAAAACTGAAGGGACGAGTTACTATTAAAACTTTAAACCAACGATCCATATTGATTTACTATTATAATTTCAACCAACTCGTTCTAAAATATTGTCACATCTTATCATGGAATAATATTGTACTCAAAATGATTTGGATCGAAAAGAAATATATTTTTTGGGTGAATAGTTCTCGTGAATAAGACTTGAGAATAGTACCCCATGAATAGTACCAGAATTACGTAAAAAGTGTCCCAAATACCCAAGTGAACAATACTAGAGTGAATAGTAATTGGGTGATTAGTAACCCGTGAATAGTACTCCGACATGAAAAGTGTCCCAAATACCCGAGTGAACAATACTAGAGTGAATAGTAACTGGGTGAATAGTAACTCGTGAATAGTAACTCGTAAACAGAATAATAAAGAATGGAATAACAACAGAATTCACCAGGCATGCGATAGACCGCACAGATAGGTTATTCCAACAGAATAATAAAGAATGGAATAACAACAGAATTCACCAGGCATGCGATAGATCGCATAGACAGGTTATTCCAACAGAATAATAAAGAATGGAATAACAACCCTTACGAGTATTGAAAGAAAATAAATCTTTTCATGAATACGAAAGAATAATACTCCTTACCTTAGAAAAACTGAATACTGGAGTAGTGAAGTAGCAGAATACTTTTCTTCTTTCTCTCTATAGTTTCTCTAGAGAGTTTCGTGAATTCAAAGAAGAAATAATGAAAGAATGAGCTTCTATTTATAGAAGAACTAAAAGTAGCTCTTGGTCTTAACGAATGGTCAAAATGACTCCTGCTAATATTGAAGAGACAACTACTATTTACGAAGGGGCAATTAACTCTTGGAAAACTGAAGGGACAAATAACTCTTGGAAAACCGAAAGGACAAATAACTCTTGGATAACTGAAGGGACAAATAACTCTTGGAAAATCGTAGGGACAAATAACTCTTGGAAAACTGAAGGGACGAGTTACTATTAAAACTTTAAACCAACGATCCATATTGATTTACTAATATAATTTCAACCAACTGTCTGAAAAATTATCACATCTTATCATGGAATAATATTGTACTCAAAAATGATTTGGATCGAAAAGAAATATATTTTTTGGGTGAATAGTTCCCCGTGAATAATACTTCGAGAATAGTACCCCATGAATAGTACTCCGACACAAAAAGTGTCCCAAATACCCGAGTGAACAATACTAGAGTGAATAGTAACTGGGTGATTAGTAACCCGTGAATAGTACTCCGACATGAAAAGTGTCCCAAATACCCGAGTGAACAATACTAGAGTGAATAGTAACCAAGTGAATAAGAACTCATGAATAAAAGAATCGTAAAATGTAATAATAAAGAATGGAATAACAACAGAATTCACGTGCATGCGATAGATAGCATTGCAGATAGGTTATTCCAATAGAATAATAAAGAATGGAATAACAATTCACCAGGCATACGATAGATCGCATAGACAGGTTATTCCAACAGAATAATAAAGAATGGAATAACAACCCTTACGAGTATTGAAAGAAAATAAATCTTTTCATGAATACGAAAGAATAATACTCCTTACCTTAGAAAAATGTAATCTTTGGAGTAGTGAAGTAGCAGAATACTTTTCTTCTTTCTCTCTATAGTTTCTCTCTCTAGAGTTTCAGTAAATTCGTAAGAAATAATGAAGGAATGAGCTTCTATTTATAGAAGAACTAAAAGTAGCTCTTGGTCTTAATTAACTCTTGGAAAACTGAAGGGACAAATAACTCGACGAAGCATGGGTCTAAATCAGTTTGAAAGAAGCAAAGTATGGAGATTAGTTCCAAGACCAAAAAAGTCACCCAATTATTGGCACCAAATGGGTCTTCAGAAACAAGATAGATGAAGATGGAGTAATCACAAGGAACAAGGCAAGACTAGTAGCCAAAGGTTATTCACAAGAAGAAGGCATTGACTACGACGAGACCTTCGCACCTGTTGGTAGATTAGAAGCCATCAAGATATTCCTTGCTTTTGCTTCCCACGTGAACTTCAAAGTCTTCCATATGGATGTCAAGAGTGCATTTCTGAATGGTAAACTTCAAGAAGAAGTATATGTGGAGCAACCTCCAGGTTTCATCAATCTAATTCTCCCTAATTATGTCTATAGATTAGACAAAGCCTTATATGGACTTCAACAAGCTCCTAGAACATGGTATGAAACACTAACTAACTTTCTTATTAAAAATGGTTTCACTAGAGGTAGAGTAGATACCACATTATTTCTTAGGAAGCACAAAAATAAAGTCTTATTAGTTCAGATATATGTAGATGACATTATCTTTGGTTCTATTGATGAAAAACTATGCAAAAGATTTGTCAAGCTTATGCAGAGCAAGTTCGAAATGAGTATGATGGGTGAGCTGAATTTCTTCCTTGGATTGCAAGTAAAGCAAAACGATGAAGGTGTCTTCATTAACCAAGCCAAATACATTAAAGACTTACTTAAGAAGTATGGCATGGAATCAGCCTCTCCCATAAAAACACCAATTGCTCCAGCAACCAAGCGTGACAAAGATGAGAAAGGTAAATGTATTGATAGTACTCAATACAAAGGTATAATAGGCTCTCTTCTATATCTAACATTCAGTAGACCAGACATAATATTTGCAATATGTATATGTGCTAGATTTTAAGCTAATCCTAAAGAATCACACTTAACTGTTGTAAAGAGAATTTTCAGATGTTGATTTTGCAGGCTGCAAGATCGATAGAAAAAGTACCAGTGGCACTTGTCAGTTACTAGGAAATAGACTTGTGTCCTGGTTTAGCAAGAAGTAAAACTCAGTATCTACCTCAACAGCAGAAGCTGAATACATTGATGTTGGCAGCTGCTGTGCTCAAATCTTATGGATGAAAAATTAGCTAGCAGACTATGGGTTTGATTTCAAATATATACATGTTCATTGTGATAACACAAGTGCTATAACAATAACACATAATCCTGTCATGCATTCTAGGACTAAGCATATAAAGATAAGATACCATTTTATTAGGGATCATGTCCAAAATGGAACTATATCTTTACAATACATCCCTACTGAAAATCAACTTGCTAATGTCTTTACAAAACCTTTAGATGAATCCAGATTTAATAAATTGATAAGTGAGTTAGGTATGCTAAATCTACAACCATAAACTTTATGCTCTAGTTTATGTTAACCATGCAGATAAAAAGGCTATGTTAAAATCATAGAGATGACTAAAGAGAAACCATGATCGTAGAGCAATCTCGACGTGACAGAGAAGTATCCTGTGATGACAACATTCCTATCAAATCCAAGCAACCCTTCTGATAAGCGCCTCAGGGACAAACCTGACCCTTAGTTCAGTCTAAGAGGTTGGCCCTTCCTGAGCTACCTTAACCTGTATGAATGCTAAGTCGAGTTCATCACAATGACTAGATGCATAATGATGATGATCATAGAGTAGAATCAGCAGTGAACTCAACAATCATAGAGCAGCCTCGACGATCATAGTTTTCCCAAAGGATACACTAGATCAGGGGGAGCTAAGGGCAGATCCGTATTTTCCATATTATTTAAAATTATGGAGCGTGACAGAACTCGACACTTGCCCCACTATGCAGATCATGAGAAGGAAACCATAGCTTTCAGAATGATCAACTAACCTCAGTTTAAAAAAATCAATGGCTGCTTCCAATGTTATATTTGGTTACCAACTCTACTTCGACGAATTCAAGACAGCTGACCCTCAGTTCCACAAGATTCTATCTCTTCTGAAGAAAGCTAGTCTTGAAGAAGCTCTGAGCACCAGCACAAGGATCTACCCGAAGCTGGTGAAATAGTTCTACAACAATGGAGTCTTTAAGAATGACACTTTCACTACAAAGGTCAAGGGGGAACAAATTAAACTCAAAGCTGAAGATATAAACCTAGCCATAGGTTTCAAATCAAATGGACTCATATCTATGGATGTCATCGACTTCCATGAAGGTCTGAAGAAGATGCACCACACGAAGTTTCAGAACGTCAAAGGGTACAAGAAGAAAGAGTTTCCCCAAAAGTATGAATTTCTGGCTGACATTGTTGGGAAGTGCATATGGTGTAAAAGCTCTGGCCACGATTCTGTAAATGAAGTTCAACTAAAGCTCATGACAATAATCTGCTTTAGAATTCAACTCAACTATGGGGCTCTGATCATAGATTGGATCGAGAAGTGGATGCTCAGCTCCAACAAGATAAAGAGCTCTGGAAAAATGCTCAGTGCTCTATGGGAGGTTCATAAGCATAATTCTGCAATCTGCTTTGGGTGACAAAATTGGGGACAACGAAGGGGAACCCATCAACCCCAACAGAAGAATGACCCAGCAGCTATTTCAAAACGGAAAAGAAACCTCAGAGAAAATGTCAGAATGATATCTGAATCCAATGGAAGAACTGGTGAAGCAAAGGTATCTGAACTGCCAGAAAACATGTCAGTTGTGAAGGAAGCTGATGAAGAAGAAGAAATTAACCAAGAAGAACCCATTTCTTTGATCAAAAAGAGCAAGGGGAAGAAGAAAATGAAAGTTCAAGCAACAGAAAAGCCTCAAGACTCAACCACTGATGCGCCCCAAGAGAGTTCGGGCACTGAAACTCTAAAGGAAATGAAGAGGAAGGAGCAACAGTCTGAAGAGGAAGAAGACAGAGCCACCATCTCTTAGCTACTTAAGAAAGGAAAACGCAGCCACAAAACAAAGAAGTCTTCACTCCATTCGATCGTAGAGTCCAGACCTACCATCACTTCAGAAGTGGATACTACAGCAGAGTATTAGCCTAAGCCAACCGTCAGAGCTGAAGCTAAAGAAAGCGCCGAGGCTGAAGCTCAGCCCATAAAAATAAGAAGAAAGCTTGTTAAGAAATATGTTCTTGAAAATGAGAAAGTCTTGAAGGAAGAAGAAAGAAAAATAACTACAGAAAATGAGATTCTTGAAGTTCCTGCACTAGAAAATGCTCCAGCTGAGAGGGAGCTGCCTGAAGTACAAATGAATGATCAGATTGAGGGGGAGCCTCTCAAAATTCCAGTGCTAGAAAAAGCTACATCTGAGGGGAAGATACAAGAGGATATGGAAATTGAAGGTGTAAAAGATATGGAGGTAGAAAAGGGTGAAGATCAGACAAGGTATGAGGAGATGTTTGAAGTATTGGAAATCTCAAATGAAGAAAATAAAGATTGAGAAAAAGAAGATGATGATGAAGTTGAGATTATTGCAGTGGGCTGGGATGGATATAGGAGAGCCAACTACAATCAGTTGTTTTCTTACTTACCTATGATGCCCTATCATAGAGCCCAAATTCTCAACTCCTGGGATCATATGTTCTGGACTTTCAAAGCTTATCCAGCAATCTCAGTGCTTGCTCATGGATTCCCAGGTAACCTCGCGTTTGCTCAGAAGCTAATAACTAACCATCCTTCTTCAGAAATTGGGCGTGAGGTACAATCAATTCCCATCTCTTTTAGAGTTAGTCACTGTTCTCCATCAAACTTCAACCAATTCTACGAATTGCCAAGATGGTTGGAAGTGATACTTCATCAACTAAACCAATTTCCAGCTATATAATCCCAACATTTTGTAACTGATGAACTAAATATGCCTAATTTTATATTGATATAGCTCCCACTATCTCTCACTCTACGAATATTGATCCTACTCAAATCGTAGAGTCACCCACTCAACCAGCACAAATATTACCTCCTCCCGTAACTCAAACTCACATACTTGCACCTCATTCAGATATTCCTTCCTCATCAACCAATAATTATTTTGATCTTGTTCTTGCACTCTCCAATCTACAACATCAAAACACAAGAGCCTCCCCTACGGACACTCAACAAATTCTTGAGCTTCTCTCAGATCTTCCTACCAAATCTGAGCTATCTAATGCATCACAGAAAGTGACTATAGATATTTAAGAAGATCTTGAAACTCACTCTGAGCTTTTTCATACAAGGTTGAACCACTTGATAGATGATGCCAACACCCTTCCCAGCAATTTGAGCTCTGAGCTCAAAAATAAGCTCAGGGAAATCATCAAGGAAATGATCCACAACATTGATGAAATGGATCAAATTCACTTCCAGTCTGCCAAAAAGCACAAGGAAGCAGTTATCCTTATGCAGAAGACTCAGGAAACTCAAAACAAACTTGTTATGGAAAGCCTCTCAAGCCTACGATCTTCCATCAAGGAATTCAATGATTACTCTATGAATCATATACAACACTATCTTGGCCATTCTACAAAAGCACAACACTCAAACTGACTCTCTGGTTAAAGAAATTCGTGAAGACATTGTTCAATCCAGGAATCAACTCTACGAACTTGTCCAAGGCATGAATCATATGTCCGAAGACATTCGAACCCTTGATGTTGACATAAAGGGAGAGAATAAAGCGGAATGAGAGAAAGGCAAAGGAAGAGGGAAAAAGTTGCTCAATCCTCAAGGAGTCCTCCCACAAGATACCCTGTCTATCAGACTCCACGATCCGAACAGCAGCAGCGCCAACCAATTCTAATGGCGCAACTGCTAAGGAGTCGAGGGCCATCTCCTAGCTCACAATGAGTAACCACTACTAGCCTAAACATGCCAGTTGGAGATCCTGTATTTATGAACAGACATGATCATGGAGAATGGCTAAGTCAAAGCGAGATGGAAGACATTTCATGGAGAGATGAAGCTAGTAGAAGAAGGAGAGCTGCAGAGCATGCTAATCCTCCAAGAAGCAAAAGGCAGAAGAAATAGAGATAAGTTAAAATGTATTTCTTATTGATGTAACTATACCTTATTATAATATTTGTTGTCTCATACATCAATACATTCATGCTTATTCTCTAGAGATTTCAGCTACTCATTGAAATACTAAGTCAGATTTACTTTCTAGCAACTGCATCTAGAAATTGATGGCCATGATACAAATCTCCTTGGTTATGTCAACATCAAATAATAAGGGGATTGTTGGAAAATTACATATTTAAATTTGATGTTGAAAGTAAATAATCATGCTTATATGTAAATTCCTTCAAGGAATACATGTACAAGGACTTAATGATAGATCAAAACTTGTTAGGTTTGATCTGTGCTTTTTGTTTATCATTCTGTAAATGAATGTATAGAAGAAAAGATCAAAGATGTTAGGTTGATCTATTTTTGAGATGTAATAGATAGTCTTCAACAGAATCGAAGTCTGTCAAGACAACCAAGAGATTGCAAAAGCCAAGGCAGAATCGTAAAGCATCGAGAATCGTAGTATGTCTGCTTTGGAAGGCCTCTGCCAGTATCATAGAGTGGTCCAAATACCTGCTGAGCAAAATCAAGAATCATAGTCTGTTCTCGGAAACGTAAAGTCTATAAATCAAGCAAGCAAAGATCGTAGTCTACCGGTGCTTAAGAGAAATCGTAGTGTTCTTCTCTATTAGTCCGGATCAAGCATGAATGTGGCAAGACACCATGATCATGATTGTAGTGCGTCATCTGTCTGCATTAGAAGCATCGAGCTTTATCCATTTGTTAAACAATAAATTATAACAAATATGGAAAGGATTATAGACTTTGAGACTCTCGGGAATCCTAATGACCTAACACTCATCATTAGTATATAACAAAGAAATGTATTGAAGAAGCTAAGGAAAGTACCACATGTCAGCTGAAAACACATTTTCAGGTGTTAGGTGAGATAGCGATTTCTTTGTCGAAGGGCGGGCATTTAATGATGTAAGATTTCCAGGAAGTCACCATAAGTGCTCAGAAATGTCAAATACAATTAATTCTTCAACGAATTCCTTCAAACGGATATATTTCAAAGGCACCTTATATATACAAATCGGATGCAGATGCAAAAGGCAAGAAAGTACACAACGAAAAGCTGAAGAACACTCAAACGCCAAACTCTATGATCTATAAATAAAGCTTGCTCAGATACTCAGTTTTTTCGAACACGAGCTTAACGGCAACTAAGTAGCACCACTCAAGAACTCAACTCTCTAAGTGAAGTAAGAAGTTCAAAGTCTGTTGGACTTGAAGAGTTCTAAGTGAACTAAGAAGTTCCAAGTCTGCTGGACTTGAAGAGTTCTAAGTGAACTAAGAAGTTCCAAGACTGTTGGTCTTGAATGAATCTAAGTGATTCAAAGATTGTAAAGACATCCTTAGTGGATTTCCTACTCAAGGAGTAGAAGAGTGGACTAGGAGCCTTGAGTGCTCTGAACCACTTAAAAACACTGTGTCTCTTATATTCTTGTTATAACTGATATATCTGTCATAAACCTATTAACTCGGTTTATCTTAAAGGGAAACAAACAAATCTTAAATTCCGCTGTGATTAAATCATTAACAAATCTGACAAGTATTTTGTGATAGAAAATTTTAAGTTATCTATTCAACCACCCCCCCCCCTTCTAGATAACTATTGTGCCTCTGGGAACTAACAAAAGGTTATTTCTATCGATTTCTATATCCGACAGTAATTCCGTTATGGGGTCCACCAATGATTGTGCCGTCGTACGGATATTCCTTGAGAAAATGAATATTCCCCGACCAAACAAATATTTTATTACAACTTGTTTACTTTGCAAAATTTGTAAATATTACCCACAACTATAACATTATATCAAATCCACACCTTATTATTCAAAATAATATTTAGAAAAAATTAAATCTTTATTCATAAAAGTTAGGGTCTTACAATCTCCCCTTCTTATGAAATTTTGTCCTCGAAATTGATTTACGTACCTGGTATGTCAAAGATGTGAGGATACCTTATTTTCATTTCAGATTCTAACTCACAGGTCATTTCCTCAATATCGTGGTTTCTCCACAAAACTTTGACTTGAGGTATAACCTTTGAGCGTAGAATATATTCTTTCTTATCCAAGATTTTAACATGTATCTTCTCATACGTTAAATCTTTTGTTATCTCGTCTGGTTCTAATTCAATAATGTGGTTCGGGTTGTCCACATATTTATGTTACATAGATATGTGAAAAAAGTTATGAACACGAGACATACTTGGCAGTAAGGCGAGTCTATAGGCCACAGTTCCTACTCGATCGAGAATTTCAAATAGAATAATAAATTAAGGGTTGAGATTTCCTCTATTCATCGATTCTTGCTTCTAGAAAAACACATTCTTGTACTTTCTTCTTCATATTCATCAGCTCTGGGTCTGTAGCTTGAGTAATTTTAACTTTATCGATTAAAGTCGGTTCTAATCGTATATTTGACATCATCAGGTGGGTCTCTAGAGTCTCTAACTCTATCTCCATCATTTGTAAGTCGTACGAAATGGGTCTTTGTGTTAACAACGTCACACTCGTAACTGCATACGATCTTTTACTCAACGCGTCAGCTACCACATTCGCTCTTCTACGATGATATTGAATGGTATAGTCATAATCTTCAACAGCTCGAGCCAACGTCTTTGGCGCATGTTACGTTCGTTTTGGATGAAGAAATATTTGAGGGTTTTAGAAATGGGTTTTGTACTGGGTTCAAATTTAAATGTTGAGCGCAAGTAAAAGAAATAAAAGAATGGGTAGAACTGATATCGAATAAGGTATAAACTTCGCAAGAGTTTATGATTAACTTACCCGTGATAGCTTCGTTCGGGTTCCTCGACAAACGCTCTCACTTAAACTACCGACTTTGACTTGTCTGAGACATCCTTTAGCGTCACCATCCCAGCTGGACTTGACTTCACTACACGACTAAATCGAGCTAAGTGACCTTCTCTTCCGCAATTGAAACACGCTTTGGGTTGCTGCGTACAGTTTAGAAGGATGTGTCCCTCCTGTTCGCATTTGAAACATACGACCGGTGGTCGTTCTTCTTCCTTGGAAACGGGTGCTGCTATCTTTCCATCATTATTGAAGCTTTTCTTCTTGAAGTTGTTCTCACTTAGTTCACATTTCCTATTATCATGACCATGATTACCACCGAAGTGGTTACCATTTCTGGCATGTTGATTCCCTCCACGTTTATTGTCGCCGCTGGCGATCGCTACCACCGGGTATTATCATTTTTCCTACCGCTTCCCTTGGTTGGAATGTCTCATTATCGCGCTCCAATAACTGAGCCCTATTTACAACATCTGAATACAAACACAGTTTGTGAGAGATAAGATATTGACGTATCTCGGGTTTCAAACCTCTTAAAAACATTCGTGTCATTCTCTCCTCGTTATCAACTAAGTGGGACGCAAACCGGGACAACTCAGCAAACTTAGCTTCGTACTGCGACACGGTCATATTGTTTTACTCTAACTTGATGAACTCTACATCCTTCATGTGATGAATACTTTTAGGAAAGTACTTGTCGTTGAACAGTTCTTAGAACTTCTCCCAAGACATTTTGAGTGCAGCAGGTTGAGTACGCTTTACCGATTCCCACCAGTAATCTGCCTATCCTCGTAACATAAAGGTGGAAAAGGGAACCTTTTGATCCTCGTAGCATCCCAAGACATCAAAAATCTTGGTGATCTATTTTATCCACGTCTCTGCCTTAAGTGGTTTTGGCTTTCCAATAAACTCCGTGGTCCCAGCCTCGAATCGCTTTAATACCGACTGAGAGAGTTGCCAGTGTTTCCACCTGTATTTTGGACATGAGTCATTCTCGCCTGATGTTGCATGAATTGTAGAAAGCCTCTAAACATTCTGTCGTTCATCATTTGGTCGGTGTTATTATTTTCATGAGGATTGTTGTCTTCCTGATGCACATTATCCTGGGTATTGATCTATGGTGACTCAACGGTCTCCTGTGCTCCATTGCTATTCTCAACATTCTCAGATGTCATTTTCAAATATTGCCACAAAACAAGGGTTAATTGGCATACCACGTATTATCCCTATACTCTGATAGACCAATTAAATACCAATTAAACTTAGATAGGTCATACTAGCGAAGGAATACCCCGTCTCTCCCCTCCTAGTTCTTATCTCACATCTTAGCCATGGATCATATCCCTAAGCTTTGATACCAACTGTGACGCCCCCAAAATAGGTATACATCACCCATCTTGAGTCGCCAAATACATGGTACAAAATTCAAATACAACTTAATAATACAACTGTCGTGTAAAATACGACAAAACATAAACTAAGATTTAAGAACTAGGAGGAACAAACATCAAGTTTAACTGCAGCGGAACAAGCAATCCATTAGAAGAGTCAAGTAGAGCATAAAATCTACTATCTTCTATAATTTAAAAAAGTTTTTCATCACTTTTATCGCTGAGACTTAGCTTAATAAATAATCCACATCATCGAATCACCCCTGCTGTGACGACACCAAAACAGGTATACATCACTCATCTTGAGTCGCCAGATACATGGTACAGAAACAAATACAACCTCCAGTAATATAATTGTCGTGCAAAATACGACAACACATATACTGTGAGTTTGAATACAAATATTGTATACTAGAGAGTATACAAACTCAAAAGGAGTCCTCATTACAATTATTGATACACTATTTTACAAAAATAGTGAGGACTGCTAAACAACTATCTTGAATCATCACTCCATACCCCAGCTAGTTCCTGCTAAATTCTCTCCTCCTGAGAAGAACAATGGAACAAAAAGGAAAAGGGTGAGCTCAACTAGCCCAAGAAGAATATTATGACTAAGATAATATACAACAAATTATCATTAGTCTTCAATAGGGAAAATCGATAAAATATAATAGATAACAAGTTTTAGATCAACAACTCGCAATGGAAACAACAATCCATTAGAAGAGTCAAGTAGAGAAAGAATTCTACTATCTTCTAAGATTTAAAAGTCCATCATCAATATTTTATCCTCAAACATCAATCAATATACATCTTGAATCAAATATTTATCTTTGTACTACGTGCCAAAGATATTCATTTGTATCACCAAATGGTCATGTTCATCTCAACACTGCTCACCTTTGCACTACGGGCCAAAGATATTCATTAGGTAATCATTCATCTTTGCACTACAGGCCAAAGATATTCAGTAATATCATCATTTAGGACTGAGGATGATGAAAAATATTTTTAAAAAAATGAATCCAGTGAGACAGAAGGACAAATATTAGGGATTTGTATCACAGTTTATCCAAGATCAATAATACTCCTTAATAACCAATTTTGAAGCATAATTTAAAAATAAAGATCAAAACCTGGATACAATCAAAGATAGTAACCATAATAGACATCTTGGACAAAAAGAAGAAAATTTTATTTTTCGATGAATAGTGTCGATTCGTGAATAAGATCGTGATATCGTGAATAAAGTCGATAATCGTGAATAGTAACCCGCATACAAAAAGTTCCAAATTTAATAAAAGTTCATACCAATATTTTGGTATAATGATATTGAAGAAAATAATATCATTTCGTAAGAAAACAACATCCTTTACCTCAAATTAACCGTACTTGATCAATTTTGATATAGTCTTTGTGAAACTTGCACTAAATAGCAAACTCTCAAAGTATCTAAATACTCACAAAAATACGCTCAATAATCTAGAGAGAAAGAAAACTTGTTTCTGGTGTGATTTTCAATTCTAACCTAAGCGTCTATTTATAGGAAAAATGCTAGAATGCCATAGGAGACTAAATAATAAAATAATATTTTTTTAAAAACAACAATTCTACGTATGCTATCAATGACCAAGACCAGCCACCACCTTTGAACAATTTCTAGCAGCCCACATGTTTTCAAACAAGAGTGGGGCCCACCCATAATTTAATAAAAATCATTTTATTTTTCAAAACTTCAGTAATTCATAATAAATAGCCCTTTTATCAGAAAAATTTGAAACTCACGTGTTTCCATAGGAAATTTAATTCTCTACAACTTTGTAGAAGAAAGTTTTTCCAAATTCTAATCAGAAAAAACCCGAAATCCATAAACGGATGATTTTTAATACTTCCAATCCGACAAAATACTGATAAAATACCTCAGCATTAATTCCTCCATTTTTATCCACATAAAATAAATATATCCATCATTTATATCCACATAAAATAAATATTTCCTTATCATATAAATCAATAATTAATTATTCATAAATAATATTACAGAATCACAATTATGACAACCAGGCAGTTCCCAGGAAAGAGGGGGCTTTCCAATAAGGATTTTTCCTCATCACGGCGCAATTAGGTGACCAAACTTCTCCTCGATGTAACTTTTTCTAGACATTGCCAATAATGCTATCTAATAATATTATTTCAAATAATATGAATTATTGATCTGATAATGGAGATTATGTGCAGTGACAATTATTGAGCAACAATAATATAAAATATCAACGCAACAATTATTGAATCAATAAAATAAAATATTGAACAAGAATTCTCGTAATAATTATTGAGTAATGCCTTCTTACGTAAGAATCAATAATTCAACAATCTTTATGCAATACCGCAGTAATGCCATCGTTGTAACCACGCCAGACATCGATATTTTAACCACCGGGTATTCCAACGAAGTTAAGTAACAGAATAACTACGCCTGTTATTCAATTTTGTCGTTTTTTTCATCCTCAATTATCCATTATGGGGCCCACAAATGGTCATTTGCTGCCGTATTTAATATTCTCCGATGTAAAGAATATTCCACGACCAAACGAATATTCCCATAAAAAATGAATATTTTATAACCACTTGCTTAATTTGAAAATTTTGCACATTTCACCCATAACCAAAGTATTATATCAAATTAATACCTTATTATTTACAATAATAATTAGAGAAAATTTGATTTTATTCATTAATAAGTTGGGGTCTTACAACCTCCCCTCCTTATGAAATTTCGTCCTCGAAATTGACGTACGTACCTAGTGTTTCAAAAAGGTGAGGATACCTCACTTTCATTTCTGATTCTAACTCCCAGGTCATTTCTTCAATAGCATGATTTCTCCACAAAACCTTAACTTGTGGTATAACCTTCGTGCGTAGGATATGCTCTTTCCTATCCAAGATCTTAACAGGTAACTCCTCGTACGTTAAATCTTCGGCTATCTCGTCTGGTTCTAACTCAATAATGTGTTTCGGGTCTTTAACATATTTACGAAGCATAGATATGTGAAAAACATTATGAACACGAGACATACTTGGAGGTAATGCGAGTCTATAGGCCACATTTTCTATTCGGTTGAGAATTTCAAATGGACCAACAAATCGTGGATTGAGCTTTCCTCTCTTCCCAAATCTTGTAACTCCCTTCCATGGTGCAACACGTAACAATACATGATCCCCAATATAAAATTCCACGTCCTTCCGATAAAGATCCGCATAACTCTTTTGTCGATCCTGTGCCGTTTGTATACGTTTTCGAATCGTTTGGATCTTCTCTGTAGTCATTCGTACCAACTCTGGTCCCAACAATGTTGCTTCACCCACCTCGTCCCAGCATACTAGAGAACGACATTTTCTTCCATACAACGCCTCGAATGGAGCCATACCTATACTTGCCTGATAATTGTTGTTGTAGGAGAATTCCACCAATAGTAGGTACTTATCCCAACTCCCTTTGAAATCTAGGACACAGAGTCTTAATAGATCTTCAAGAGTTTGAATAGTCCTCTCTGATTGTCCGTTCATTTGAGGATGGTATGCCGAACTGAATCGTAAATCCGTGCCCATAGCTTTTTGCAAGCTAACCTAAAATCGTGAAGTGAATCTTGGGTCACGATCCAAAACTATGGATACTGGCATGCCATGCAATCTCACAATCTCATTCAAGTACATACTAGCAAGACGTTCAAGGGAATACGTCTCACGTATAGGCAAGAAATGGGCAAACTTAGTTAATCTATCAACAATAACCCAAATCGCATCTATGCCTTGAGAAACCTTGGGAAGACCCGTAACGAAATCCATAGTAATGTGTTCCCACTTCCATTTCGGAATCTCAAGTGGTTGTAATAGACCCTTTGGCATTTGATGCTCCGCCTTTACACGTTGACAAGTTAAACACCTCGAGATAAACTCCGCGATCTCTCTTTTCATATTGCTCCACCAAAATGTATGTCGAAGATCATGATACATTTTAGTACTCCCAGGATGATTGTAAACGGTGTGTTGTGTGCCTCCATCATGATTCTATGCTTCAAGTTAGAATCGTTAGGAACACAAAGTCTGGAGTTGACTCAAAGTATTCCTTCTTCATCGATTCTTGCTTCTGGAATACCACCTTCTTGCACTTTCTTCTTCATACGCATCAGCTCCATGTCCGCAGCTTGAGTAACTTTAACTTTATCGATTAAAGTCAGTTCTACTCATATGTTTGATATCATCACGTGGGTACTTGGAGCCTTCATCTCTATCTCCATCCTTTGCAAGTCATACAAAATGGACCTTTGTGTTAACAACATTTCACTCGTACCCGCATATGATCTTCTACTCAATGCGTCAGCTACTACGTTCGCTTTTCCTGGATGATATTGGATGGTATGATCGTAATCTTTCAGCAGCTCAAGCCAACATCGTTGCCGCATGTTGAGTTCCTTTTGGGTGAAGAAATATTTAAGGCTTTTATGATCTATATAGATCTCCACTTTCTCCCCATACAGGTAGTGTCTCCAGATCTTCAACGCTGAACGATCACGCTAACTCCAAATCATGAGTAGGATAATTCCTCTCATATTCTTTGAGTTGTCGCGAGGCATAGGCTATGACTTTCCCATGTTGCATGAAAACACATCCTAACCCTTTGCCTGAAGTATCGCTGTAGATAACAAATCCATCCGAACAAGATGGTATTGTCAGAACAGGTGCCGAAATGAGTCTCATCTTGAGTTCTTGAAAACTCTTCTCACAATTCTCGCTCCAACTGAAATTTATATCTTTACGAGTCAGCTGAGTTAACGGAGTAGCGATTCGAGAAAATCCTTCCATGAATCTCCAATAGTAACCACTAAAGCCTAGTAGCTTACGTGCTTCGGTCACCGACTTTGGTTGCTCCCAACTTTGTATGGCTTCAATCTTCGCCGGGTCGACAGATACTCCATGTTTTGACACCACATGCCCAAGGAATGCTACTTCCTCAAGCCAGAACTCGCATTTCTTCAGCTTGGCATATAGCTTGTTATCACGAAGCCTTTGTAGTACCAGCTTCAAATGGTGCTCATGATCTTCACGGCTTTTGGAATAGATGAGGATGTCATCAATAAAGACAACAACGAACTAATCCAAATATTCTTTAAATACACGGTTCATCATATCCATGAAAGCAGCAGGAGCATTAGTCAATCCAAAAGATATGACTAAGAATTCATAATGCCCGTGTCGAGTTCTGAAGGCAGTCTTTGGAATATCCTCAGTTTTAATCTTCAGCTGATGATATCCAGAACGAAGATCGATCTTTGAAAATAAATGTGCTCCTTGCAACTGGTCAAACAGGTCATCAATGCGAGGTAGCGGATACCTATTCTTGATAGTGACATGATTCAATTCTCGGTAGTCGATACAAAGTCGCATACTCCCGTCTTTCATCTTTACGAATAACACAGGAGCACCCCAAGGAGATGTACTAGGACGAATAAAACCAATGTCCAACAACTCCTGTAGTTGAACCTTTAACTCCTGAAGTTCAATAGGAGCCATTCGATATGGGGTTTTAGAAATGGGCTTTGTACCAGGTTCAAGGTCAATAAAGAATTCAACTTCACGTTCTGGGGGTAGACCGGGAAGTTCTTCAGGAAATACGTCAGGAATTCACTAACAACGGAAATAGTATTCAAATCTGACGTGTTTTTGTTCAAGTCTGTGACATGGGCTAAGAAAGCTTGACATCCATTTTTCAATAAACGAATAGCTTTATGGCTTGATATGACAGTGATTGACTTTAATGGTTTGGTTATTTGAATTCGCATAATAGGTTGGTTAGGAATATGAAAACTAACAACCTTACGAAAACAATCAATTTTAGCATGATGCGTGGTTAACTAATCAATCCCTAAAATCACATAAAATGCAAGAATTTTCAACGAAATAAGGTCGGCAGGTAATGTGATGGTACCGACTTGAATCAAGCAAGATTTATAGACAGTAGATGTAATAAAAGTTTCTCCTAACGGGTCTCAACAGATAAGTCAAGGTCTAATTTCTCCAAGTCAAGTTTAAACGCTGAGCACAAGCGGAGAGATAAAAGAATGGGTAGAACCCAGATCTAATAAGGTATAAACTTCGCAAGAGTTTATGATTAACTTACCATGATCACCTCGTTTGGTTCCTCGCGTTTTAATGCGATCACGACAAACGCCTTCCAGAACCACCGACTTTGACTTGTCCGGACAACCTTTGAGTCACCATCCCTGTTGAACTTGGTTTCGTAACTAGACAATCTCTAGCTATATGACCTTCCTTTCCACAGTTATAACACACCTTGGATTTGTAACGACCCCAAAATTCATACCATTTAAATCTCGACTTCGGTCGTTAACTATACATTAAATCTCTAATTTTACATCATTATTCAATATTAAAAACACTAAAATTGCGGAATATTTAAAACTTTTATATATTTCCTTCTTTCTTGCCCTAAATCGCAACCTTTACATTACATCTCTTTGATTCAATCTTATATCATGAATCGTTACAACAAAATGACTATACAAAGTCTTACATCATAACTAAATATCCATATACATTGGATAGCTCAACTTACAATTAAACAACATGTTACGTTCAAAATATGAAATACATTTCTCATAAAACATAAGTAATCTTCGTGAATATAGATCTCTATAACTCACTTAACATACATATCTTTACCTTAAAATCTTGACTGCAAAAGTAGTTATTTGCAAGAGAGAGCTCGACAAATTTCAAAGAAAGTCTAATAGTTTTCATGCATCACATAACACATAATAACATGCTCGATATACATCTCATTAAAGTAACATGGCATACATGCTTTTAATTCACATAGCAAATATAAAGAAGAATCTTATTCGACACTCAAAGGTTATACCTCAAGAGTTAGAATCTGAAATGAAGTCAAGGTATCCTCATCTCTTCGGCATACCAGGTACGTACGTAAATTTTGAGGGTGAAATTTTATAAGGAGGGGAGATTGTAAAATCCCAAATTTTACGAATAAAGATTTAATTTTCTCGAAATATTTTTTTCAAAATTATGGTGTGGATTTGAGATAATGTTATAGTTATGGGTAATATTTATAAATTTTAAAAAGTATGCAAGTTGTTGTATAATATTCGATTGGTTAGGGAATATTCTTTTATCGGAGAATATTCGCATTTACTCAAGATCAATCATCAGTGACCCCACAACGGAATTATTATCGGATTGAGAAAATGACAAAAATATTTTATGAAAATAACTAAGTAAGTTTTTTCATTAACTATTGAAACACCGGTGTTAAAAAATACGATGTACGCGTGGTTGCATAGTAGCATTACCTGGTATTGATTATCGATGCTTACGTGAAAAAAGTCATTCAGTTTTGTTCAATTATTGCTACAAGAATTGATGCGTAAGTATCTCACGTTATTTGATTCAATTATTGTCAATATTTTATATATTATTAAATCAATAATTGAGATGACAAAGTTATTAATATTATTATTTTCAATATTAACGATGTCTAGAAATTTTGTCGAAGGAGAGGTTTGGTCACCTAATTGCGGCTAATAGGGAGAAATCCTTATTGAAAGCCCTCTCTTCACAGGAACGACATTCGTGGATTAATATTGTGAATTATAATAATGATGATAAAGTTTGTTTTATTATTATTATAAATGTAATAAAATGTAAAACTTTTTATATAAAATAGAATACTTTTATAAAGTTATTTATTTTATTAGATTTTAAATAGAATATATTATATTTTATTATGCATAGTATTTATATAGTAAAATCTTTTTATATAAAATGTAATATTTTTTAAAGTTATTTGTTTTATTATATTTTAAATAGAATATATTATATTTTATTATGTATAGTGTTTGCATAAGGTTCTACTGCATAGTGTTTGTATAGTAAAAACTTTTTATATAAAACAGAATACTTTTTATAAAGTTTTGTTTTATTTGATTATAAATAGAATATATTATATTTTATTGCATAGTGCAGCATAGTATCATTTCCATTCTTCTATAAATAGGATGCTTAGTTAGAATTGAAAATCACACTAGAAATTCAAAGAATTCTTCTTCTATAATCTTGAACGTATCTTTAGAGTTTTAAGAAGTTTTGAGCGTAGAAAACAGTATAAGTTTTCTTCAAGAATATCCTCGCCCTACTAGTCTGAATACTCTTCTTTTTAAAGTAAGGGGTATTATTCTTTCGTATTCATGAAGAGAGTTATTTTCTTTCAATACTCGTAAGGGTTGTTATTCCATTCTTTATTATTATGTTGGAATAACCTGTCTATGTGAAGTACCGCATACATGGTAAAATTCTTCTATTATTTCATTCTTTATTATTCTGTTAGAATAACCTATCTGTGCGGTCTATCGCATGCCTGGTGAATTTTGTTGTTATTCTATTCTTTATTATTTTGTTGGAACATCCTGTCTGTGCGGATTACGCATGACCTGGTTCCATTCTTTATTATTCTGTTGGAACATCCTGTTTGTGCATATTACGCATGACCTGGTTCCATTCTTTATTATTATTCGTTGGAATAACTCGTCTGCATGCGGATTACGCATCGCTGTGAATTCTTCATTATTCCATTCTTTATTATTACGTTGGAATAATCTGCCTACGTGGATTATCGCATGGCGGCAAAAATCCATTTGCGGTTCCATTTATTCTATTATACTCAGTTGGTTAAAGTTTTGGCTTCTATACTCCATGAAATTAGTGGAATATCCTTGATATTTGCGCTTCCTCCAGTATCTTTTCATGGAAAAATTCTTCTGAGCATTCTTGAATTTTACTTCACAAAGCAGTATCATGTTGACAATTTGGACGTTATTGAGTTCAGGATAAATTAACTTATAAATCTTTAAAATTTATTCTTGAACTTGTTTTATTGAATTGTCATCATCCTCATGTTTATAATATGTTGAAAGTCATATATGGCATGTAGTGCATAGATGAACTTGGTATGATTATGACCAGGGATTATTCGGTATAATCATGACCGTAATGTTACAAATGATGTGGTAAAAATCTTCATTGGTCGTAGTGCATTGATGGACAGTTGTTGGCATGATCATGACCATTAATGAATACACGAATATCCTTGGCCCGTAGTGCATGGATAATTTGTGGTCGTGATACTAATGAATATCCTTGGTCGTAGTGCAGGGATGATGTGGATTATTTATTAAGCTGAGTCTCAGCAATAAAAGTAATGGAAAAACATTTTAAATCATAGAAGATAGTAGATTTTATTCTCTACTTGACTCTTCTAATGGATTGCTTGTTCCGCTACAGTTAAACTTGATGTTTGTTATATTTTATCAGTTTAACATTGTTGAAGGTTAATGATAATTTATTCTCGCATTATCTTAGTCATAATATTTCTTCTCGGGCTAGTTGAGCTCACCCTTTTGCTTTCATTGTTCTCTTCAGAAATGAGAACGTAGCGAGGACTAGTCGGGGAACCTGAGTGGCCGGTCCAGATGATAGCATTAGTAGTCCTCACTATTCTATGAAATAGTGTGATAATAAATGTATTGAGGACTTATTTTGAGTTTGAATACTATCTAGAAGACAATATTTGTATTAAAACTCACAGCTCATGTTGTATATTTAAGGTTGTATTTGTATTCTGTACCATGTATTTGACGACTCAGGATAGGTGATGTATACCTATTTTGGGGGTGTCACATAAGGCTTGAGGGGTACCACGTACATTGTAGGTTATGGTATTACGTACCTATGAAGTTGGGTGACATATAAGGCTTGAAGAGTCATAATTAACGAGGTCGAGCACCATGACATGAATAGTTCAGGCACTACATAAAATATTTGGCTCAACACCACTTTAACATCTAACATTTCATGGGTTAGGAGCCCATTCCCAAACATCAATACTATTTTCCATATTAAAATTCCTCTCGACAAGCTGTATGTCGGTGGTCTTGCAATTGAATAATCTTGTTTCTGTCACACTTTAATTGATATTTTAATGTTTTTGTATAATGGGTGATTGAGTTAATATTGCTAAACTATGTGACGATGGGTGATTTACCTAAGCGTTTGTTGAGAGAGATAAACGAGCTTAAAAGAACTCTTGAGAGTTGAGACTAAGAAATCAAAAAAATCAAGGAAAAAAACAATTCCTTTAATTTGAAATAACGCGATAAATAACCACTCTTTCTATTCTCAAAAAGATAATTAAAAGTCTTATTTTTTTTTGTTCTTAAAAGAATGAGATAAAGTACATAAAGTGAAAGGTAACCAAATATTACTATCACACGTGTATATATATACATATAGATATAAAGAGAGATTGAGGAAGGAGTGGACCTTGTGGAGTTAAACGAGGGTGAATGAGAGGAGTTCGGAGACATAAGATTATTGAGAGTCGAAGGCGAGAGGGAGGAAACCTACTTTAACACCATTTAATTCATTTGTTGTTGTTATTGTTATTGTTGTTGTTGGGGATTCATACTCCATTGTTATATTTAATGTTGAACTTTGAACCTTAATTCAATATTTTGGGTACTCGGATCTCAGAATTTTCATATATTTTAGAGAGAAAAAATACACAGATACCGAAGGCCTTTGGCCTAGTGGTATGACCCAACCCATGTTTATCATGTGGATGGGGGATCTATCCATGGGTGTGTGTGTGTGGTGGGGTGTATGTGTCAAATTAAGAAAATAAATAAAATACGAATATCTATTTGATCTGGAAGAAGGGGGAGAAAAGTGAGATGGGAGGAAGGAAGAGAGATAATAAATCAGATTTTTTTTCACGCCCTTGTAGGATAAAAACTGAAACGATTTAACAGTCGTGAGACAGAGATAACAGAATGGCTAAATTTTAAAATAATAACTAGTTTACTGGGGTAATTTGAAAAATTAAAAGTTCAATGGTGTAATCAGTAAAACATATCAACTACAATGTGTAATTCATTAGTTTTGTCAATAAAAAATTAACGTCCGTTTAATTTTTTTTAACAAAATGACTCAATTTTAAAATAACAATTAGTTTACCGAGATAATTTAAAAAATTAAAAGTTCAATTGTCTAATCAATAAAACGTGTCAACTACGGTAAGTAATTCATTAATTTTGTTATATCATGGTTGAAGATCATAGCTTGTCAAATGACAACACAAAGCTAATAATAGCAAATCTTTTTTATAATTAATTTTACCAATTATATGTAAATATATTAAAATTAATATAATAATTTAATTGTATGCTTAATATTTTTTTCATTTTTCTTATAATTCTATAATATCAAAAAGTTCTTTTTTTAGTAAAATTTAATTTTGACATTTTTTTAATTTCAAAACTCGTATTGTAATATAAATATTTAATAATTTTAATTTATGAAAAAATTGTACTTCAATATACTTATTGTAGTACGGAGGTAGTGATCAAATTGATCATGCACCATAACTTTACAAAATCTATATAGATAGATAAAGATAAAGATAAAGATATAGAGAGAGAAATTTCTTGATTACATCTCCACCGTTCATGAAGCATCGGACGGTGCAGAGAGCACATTGATGACAGCAGCTAAGCAAGTAAAATTGTGTACTCTCTCACACTTTTTCTCTCTCACTAGACTTGAACAAAAAACGCAGTCTACACACCCTTGGTAGAGAGAGAACCCTTTTTAGAGAGAGAAAATATGCAACCGTACAATCTCAACCCCGGACCGGAGTCTCTCCGGTGGCTTGGGATCGCCGAGAAACTCCTACAAACCCGTGATCTCGTTGGCAGCAAGACATTCGCGACCCGTGCCCGAGAATCCGACCCGAGACTCGAGCACGCCGACCAGATCCTCGCCATCGCCGACACACTCATTGCTGGCGAGAAGCAGATCAGCAATAATCACCTGGACTGGTACGCGATTCTCCAGCTCGCTCGCCGGACTCACGACTCTGAGCTCATAGCCTCTCAGTACCGGCAGCTCGCGCTACTGTTAAACCCTAACAGGAATAAATTCCCCTTTTCGGAGCATGCGTTTAAGCTCGTGTCCGAGGCTTGGTTAGTGTTATCGAATCCTTCGAGGAAATTTCAGTTTGATAACGAGTTTGGTAATAGTAATAATAATTCGCATTTCAATTTTATTCACGAACCACAACAACTTAATAATAGTACTCATTTCAATTTCATCCAAGAGCATAGTGAACAGTTGCATCAATCTGCGCCGATGCAACAACAGCAACAATTTTTACCACCATTCCCTCAGCAACAACTATTTCCTCAGCAGCAGCCACCACAAACTTTTAATCTGCAACAACAACATCATGTACAACCATTGCCTCAGCAACAACCCCGCTCGAACCAAAACCTACAACCTTTGCCTCGGCCTCAACCGCAACAACCTTTGCCTCAGCCTCAACCACAACCAACTTTGCCTCAGCCGCAACAACCTTCGCCTAGGCCTCAGCCACAAAATCCTTCACCTCAACCTCAGCCACAAAATCCTTCACCTCAACCTCAGCTACAGAAGCTTTCACCTCAGCAGCCACAGCCAGAACAATCTTTGGCTCAGCCTCGGGAGCAGGGCGAGAATGAAAGCATGAGGAATGGTAATGATAACATATTTGGAGAAGAAAATGGAGATAATGATGTAAATGTCGAGGAATCTTCCAGTTTTTGGACTGCATGTCCATATTGTTATAATATGTATGAATATCTAAGGGCTTATGCTGAGTGTGCACTCCGATGCCAAAATTGTAAGAGGGCATTTCATGCTGTTCGGATTGATGCACCACCTCCTACTCTGGAGGGGAAAGATGCCTATTTTTGTTGTTGGGGGTTTTTCCCATTAGGGGTTTCTACATCGTATTTGGAGAAAAATAAGAAAGCGGGTTTGAATTGGACACCATTTTCGACTATGTTTGCTTTTCCACAAGGGGAAAGTAATGTGAAAGTTCGGAAGCCAAATAATGTGAGGAAGAACTCTGGTCCTAGGATTTATATTGATGATGATCAGGAACTTTTTGTGGATTTATCATCAAGTGACGATTCTGATGATGATTGGGGTAGTACTAGGAAGAAGAAGAAAGCAAAGAGCGCCAAGGGTAAGGGTTTAGCCGCTAAAAATGTTAAGCAACCACAAGTTGATAAGGCGAAAAAGGATAAAGGGGGTAATGGTGGAAATTCACAAGGTGGAGTTGTAGCACAAGAGGGACTGGATGTTGGTGTGCCTAATGTGGCAGTACCGAATGTGCCGGTGGTTGAGACAAGTAAGAAAGCAGCGGTTGCTACTATAAGAAAGCAACCAGGTAGAGTTGCGAAGGATTTGGGGAAGTTGGATTTGAATGTGGAGTTCAGTAATGAGGTTGAAGAGCCTGGTCCAGGAACAAGCGGAGGGAATAAAGCAGGAAACGGGGTAGAGGATAACATTGAAGGCATTGGGTTTTTTGAGGGTCTTGATGAATTCCTGAGTAGCCTACCGATACTCAATGTTGTTGGTGATGACAAGGTTAAGGCTGGTTAGTGAAGTAAGACTAATTTTGTTGTAGTAGTAGTTGTTTTGTATTCCTGTAACAGTAATTAATTATTGTAGAGCAAGTGATGTTTCCTTTGATGGTTATGTAGTTTATTGTAATGTATATTTGGTAGTAATGATGTTTTATCCATCTTCTGGCTATTTTAAGTGTTTTATCATTTCGTTGTTTGATATCATGCTAGGAAAAAAAATTCAAATATCCTGTTTACTTCCATCTTTTTTGTGTCATTTACTCCGTGCCAGTCATTTTATATCCATGTATGGATTGGATGCTTGGTCATGAGTCATGACATGGTTAAGCTTTATTAGAGAGTATGATTTTTTTTTTGGTAGTAATTTTGTCTGAATGATGACATGACATAGAAGTAACTAGGCATTTTTGGTTCTAAAGTATTTATTACCATAGTAGCAATTTGTTTCTCAATCTTATAATATCTTATGTATGTTAGTATCTCGATGGCAATAATCATAATGTAAAAGGAAAGATTGCTAGCCGACTTGGGTGATAACAAGCTTAAGGCTGGTTAATGAATTAAGATCCTTTTTATTGTAGTTGTCTTTTATTCATAACTGTTTATCTTTTAGCAGTTGATGTTTCCTTTAATAGTTATCATAGTTTATTTTAATGCATTTTTGGTTGCAATGTTGTTTAATCCTTCTTGCGGCTGTTTTCAGTGCGTTAGCATCTTATTGTTAGTTAATCATGTCATGACAGAAAATTAATTATAAAATCCTCACTCCCCACACCCCCCAACAATAAAAAGCAAAAATCAAATATAATCTTTTGCCTTGTTTACTCCATTGTAGTCCTTATATCTCCAAGTGTTGAATGAATGCATGGTGATGACAAGGTTGCATAGTGAATAAGACTTATTTAGATGCTGTTTTGTACTTTTCTTTCCTTTAATAACGAATGATGGCATGACTTGGTTGCAACTATACATGTCTTTAATGGTTTTAGAAGTATCATTGAAGAAATTTTTTGTTCCTGTCTTAATTTTTTGAAGAGAGTTAATATTTCAATGTCATATATAGGTGATAATGTGAAAGTAAAGATTTCCAACTGACTGACTGACTCTCTGAGTTTACCACCATCTTTTCTCTTATTTCCTTCAATGTCTACATATATTGTAATCCTATTATCAACTTGCACGGAGAGGTTGCACCAATAGTTTGGCTCAAGTGGATTTTCTTAGCGTATTTGAGATTGATTCAATTTCAGGATCTGGTCAGCCTGTGCCTTCATGTAGAAACATTTTATATAATCCATAGTTTCTATGAAATATTTAACCCAAGTCATGAAGCCAATATGGGTTATTGATGACATATGTGCTGCATCTTCCTATTTAGGAGTCTCTGTTTTTCGCTATTTTGCTCCTAGACTTGTCTTTATTTTTACATTCTCTTACTTTTATATTTAAACTGTCCATGCATGCCGCCAGTAACAATTAATGCACTGAATTTTTCCATCTTGCTTTCGCTGCTATATATCACTACCTGAAGAGCCATTAATTTTAATATCATATATTTGGACAATTGGCTTCATAATTTCATCCTTGTATTTTATAATACATTTGTTTATTAAGCTCATGGTCCCTTTAGGTTTGCTTTGAATTGCCTAACCTGAAAACATGACAAAGATCAATTTTCTGGATAATGGTTTTGGCAGTCATTTGATTTGAAGAAACTTTTCCTTTCTTGCAGAATTTACCATGGAAATATATTACGTTCAACAGAATACAGTTTACAACATGTTAAATTATTATTTCTGTTATGTCTAGCGGTTTTTAATTGTGCACCCATTTCTAAATAGGTATCGTGTTTATTTTCATATTTCTATAAACAAACTAATCAGCTTTGTGTAGAGTACCTTTCTTGTTGCCTGCTAGTAGGTGCTTGACTTAAAAGGATTACATGGCTTTGCAAGGGTGTCCCTGGCTACTCTTAACTGTCTGTGAGATGCTCACATACCATGCTTTACAGAGAACAGTTTTATTGTAAAAGACGGTCTGGAACAGGCCAAATATAATGTAGGTTGTCCATCATCTATGGGTAAGTCACTTATTATTGCTGTTCACATGTTTGATCTCAATATAAATCTTTGTAATCATAAATGCTCTTGATTATGTGGTTCATATTACTCTATTTGTTCTTAATATGATTTTTATTTTAGGCATTGTCGTTAATGTTATATCTCATCTTCTGTGTTATGCCTACACTAAATCTCATTCTCGGGAAATTGATTTTCTTAATTGACCGTTTTTGTTAAAACTGTTTGCAGTTAATGATCAATATAACCTAACCCAGATGTGTCATTTTCTGTAATCACTTGGTCATCTTTTAGCTTCCATAACATTTTGTCATTCTTCTCTACCTCTTTTGCCTCCTTGTACTTGGTCCCTTCAAGACCTCATGGTTGAATAGGCAAGTGCTTCCAAACAACAAAATGTGTAGCTCTAATAAATTGAAATAAGTTTGAGCTTTTATTTTCTGAATAAGTGATAAGTTTTAGCTATTGGATTTTCTTAAATATATCTCATATGCAGAGGCCTCGAGGAAATAACCTCAAAGTCGCTGGTTCCAATCCCCACACATGAGGATATTAACCTATCAAAAACAAAAATAGGAAGAAAAGAAGAGAAAACCACTTTCAATTGTAGTTTTATTTCCTAAGTTTCTCTTTCGTAGTTAGAAACTTTCATATGCTTATCAGAGCCTACTTTTCGTAGTTAGAAACTTTCATATGCTTATCAGAGCCTACTTTTCTGTGGTTAATTAAATAGGGAAGTTCTTCAGTGCATATCTTTATCTTTCTAGGTGCAATGAATTGGGTCAGTTATAGAAATTATAAAAACCTCACAATAGATATCTTAACCAACCCTGATTTTCCTCTCTTAACCAACCCTTTTTCTTCTCTAGCATGCCCTCTCGCATGCGCTCTTTTTTATTTGTTGTAGTTTCGGTTAATTTGTTAAGATTTTTTGTTTCTTTGTTTTTTTTTTAAAACAAAAAATTAGGAGGGTTCTTGTCCCTGAAGAAGGGTGAGCTTTGAATAGGGATAAAGTACTGTATTAAAAGCTTGGGTTGCTCTACCCTTGCAAATGGACATAGTACAACACTACAACTTTCCATGATGTTAGATAGTTTTGGTTAGACCTAACAAAATACGGTTATATGGTTATGGGTTGGTTTTGGTTTTCAAAATATGGTTAACCAACCATTTAAGAATTAAAACCATATTAACCATTTTTAATATGGATAATGTGGGTTGGAACCATATGGTTATGGTTGCAAGGAGTGTATACATAATCACATAATATTATTTTTTTTGGGTGGGGTGTGGGTGTGGGTGTGGGTGTGGGTGTGGGTGTGGGTGGGGGTGGGGTGGGGTGGTGGTAAGGGGTGTATACATAATCACATAATATTATTTTTTGGGGGGGTGGGAGTGGGGGTTTGGTTTGGTTTGGTGTGGTGTGGGGTGGGGTGGTGGGGAGTAAGGGGTGTATACATAATCACATAATATTTTTTTTTTGTGTGGTGGGGTGGGGTGGGGTGGGGTGGGTGCGTGGCCTGGCTTGGCTTGGGGTGGGGTGGCGTGGCGTGGCTTTAGTGGTTGAGCTTCTTGAATATGTAAATATGGATGGAAAGAATTTTTGATTTGTATTTGAAATAAAATATGGGTCGAAAAATGGTTAACCGGGTTGGAACTATATTTCTTTTTAAAAATATAGTTCCAAACTTTAACCAACTCAAATAAATAAAAACAGTTAACCAACCCATTTGGTTCCAGTTAATATGAGTTGACCCGACAATTAATCAATTATATTGTCAGGTCTAGTTTTGGTCGGAAATCTTGTAGCAAATGTTAAATTGTTTGCTTGTGGAGATCTGTTTTACCAGGTTTTTGCATTAAGTAGGTTCAAAACTTTTAGCAGCTCCTTAGCTAAGTTGTTTTGGGATGTTGCCACATCCAACTAGCTTGTGTTGCCCATCATCCCCTGGATATGAGAACTCTTTTCTTCCATTCTTTTCACACTAAACATCAGTCTCATCAACTACAAGGGCTCTCTTTTAATTTTTCTTCTCTAATTTTGTAGCTCCATATTTTACATTGTTAATTGTTAATTACTCGTGTGCATAATGCATTTTCTTATCTTCAATTTGCTTAATGCTTGGAATTGGCTACCTGATTGAGCTAGTTGAATGATGATATCTTAACTGGCTTAGCTTGTTGGATGACATCTCAAGGATAAGACTGTTAACTAGTTCATACCAAACTGAAAGAATTGGTTAGATTTGATGTTTTGAAGAATTTTAAGTTTCTTATTACTAATAGTTGTTGGCTTTAGCTGTTATTCTTAAGCAGGATGTGCTGCATAGAAACTTGACTTTGAAAGACTCCTTGTTTTAGCCTATTCTCTGTTGGATTTTGTTCATTACCCGGCAATCTTTTGGTAAGGGTCCTAAGGGATGACTAATTAATATTGCAATATCCTGCAGGCAACTTCATTGTTAATTTTTTTTTTAAAAGAAACCTTTATTGCAATTTTTTTGTTTATCCACCCCAAGTTTATGAACCTCAAATTCAAAATCATAACTAAGAATTTATATTATGAAATCAATTCATATAAATTAGAAATTTATGCAACTCTGTATCAGTAGATTTCTTATACTAAAATAACATGATTAGTGTGAAATTTTCCTAAACTAACAATAATTATAATAAATATTATGCAGTGCCGTTTTTAAATATAGTATCTGCACATATGCGGATGCGGATGCATATATTTCTTATATCCGCACTGCGCTCTCCCCTAATTCCTACATTAGGATCGGTTCAGACTTTCAACATGAGATATTTTTAAAGCTCAAAATTAATACAAATTTATTGTTTTAAAACAATACGATTATGAAATTATAAATTATTTAAAAATATTACTAATTAAGATTTTTGTTGTTTTTAGAAATAAAATCAGCGGACCTTTAAGCATTCGAAATACGTAGGGGTTGTAAATGACATGGTCATTCTCAGAATGACAACTCTTTTAAAAAAAGTTGCGTTAATTTGAATTTAATAATATCTCAAATTGATTTTAATAAAAAAAGAGGTTAAAATCGATTTTAAACATGTAGAATATTAAACACACAGAATCACGAGGTTTATAAAATACCAAGATTATAATTTATGAATAAATTAGACCAAATGTGATAGCCTAATAATAAAGAGCTCTTTTTTTTTATTGTGCAAGTTCACAGTTTTGAGTTTACCTTTCAACAAATGTTAGAATTTCAGAGTACACTGCATAAGATTAACATTAGGTAATTGTTAAATTCACAATACTTTTTTTTATTTCCACAACAAAAGTGTTGCTATAGATGTATAGCGACGGTGAAAACCGTCGCTATAGGATCTATAACAACACTTTTGTTGTGAAAATAACAATTTATGTTGTGAATTTAACAATTCTCAAAAGTAACTTTCTCCTATTATCTTCCCAAGTTCCCCTAGGAGGATGAAGTGTGTTTTTGGAATTGAATCGTAATAGTATGCAATTATAGACATTAATACAGTTACGCTCTAAAAAAAGTAAAAATTCGCCGATAAAATGTATTCTTAAATTTGAATTGTAATAGTATGTAATTATAGACATTAATACAATTATGTTTAAAAAATATATAAATAAAAATGACTCATTGCATAGGTGAGGACAAGGCCAAATAAAACTTCAAAAAATAAAATGAAATTTATCATGTGGTAACCCATGAAACTTGTTCAATTAGTAGTAGTCTTGCTTAAAGACTCAATTATCTTTTTTTAAAGTCTAAAAAATGTCTTTAATTGAGGGTTTTAGCTTTCATTAAGTAATGTAATTACTTGGGTCATTCAAAGAAGTTTCAAAAGATCTTTTCATGGTAACAGCAGGTACAAACAACTTAACCGAAGGGTTCCCTATTGAATGAGTTGTTGAGGCAGAATGTCCCATTTCTTTGAGAATTCAGTATAAGGCATGACTTGATCAATTTTTTATAATAACAAAAATTCAAAGTTAAGTTTCTCTTGGTCCTAAACACTCTCTAGAATCATTATACAAAGTGTTAAATTCACAACAGAAAATGTTATTTTCATAACAAAAAGTGTCGTTATAAATTCTATAGTGACGATTTTCACCGTCACTATACATGTACAACGACATTTTTGTTGTGAAAATAACAATCAGATTGAAAAGACAATGCTCAAAATTGAATGTATATTTTCACACATGGAAAATGGTGTATGGGTTGTATATAAGTTTAACTACCCACATGATTGTCTATAAGGCCATAAGGGTGTAAAGGAATCGAGTCAATCCGAATATTGAGTTGTTCAGATTTGGTTCATAAAATTTATCGAGTACTCCCTCCGTCCCTATTTAAATGACGTTTTAGGGATGAGCACAAGAATTAAGATAATAATTGAAAAGCATTAAATATAGTACTCAATTGTCTATAATACCCTTAAATCATTAATTTATCATAGCACAAGAGTTTAAAGTACCCAAAAAATAGGTAGAGTAATGATGGGTAATTTTGGAAAAATTATCATTAATTCTCCTAGATTTGAACAAACGTCAATTAATTATGGACAAATAAAAAACTCTAAAACGTCATTTAAATAGGGACGGATAGAGTATAAAATAAGGTTTGATTGAGACTCATTTAACTACCGAGTCGAGCATGATTCCGAATCGAGCCCGAGTAGTTTGAATTTTTTGAATAAATATGATACGAGTATCAATACAAATTATAATTTGAGGAGGTTCGAGTAATTTATCGAACTTTAAAATGTACTCATATTTAACTCATTTATATTTCGAGTTGAGCTCGAATCGAATTTTTATTCGAGCGAATACGAATTGAGTCCAAACTGTTTACTCATTTTACAGTCTTAATTGTCTAAGTTTAAGTCAAATAATTTTGAATTTTAGATACCTCCACTATTAGAAGCTTCCATTATTAGTCATGGCAGTCAACCTCAACTCTTGCCATCTCTTAAAATATGTGGAATTTGACTTAAAAAAGTATTGACCACCAACTAATGATTTTGTGTCGAGAATTCTTGGGTTCTCTTCACCTAACTTCTGTTTTCCTATTTATACTTATACTCCATCTCTTTCACACTTCACGGGACAGTTTTACAATTTGTTTATTTTACAAACATTAAAAGAATATATTTTTAGGAAATTGATAAATCCACAATATAAAATAATATTTTCACATTATATATCTATAACTATATTTTTTATGTGAAAATATTAAAAAGTGTTGTGAAAATATCAATTTCCTATTTTTATTTAAACTTGCTTATAATTAATTTTTATTAACAAAAAGGGTTTGGTAATCAACTTTTTAAAATTGCTTGTAATCACTTTTTATGAAAATCATTGAAGTGTCAATTTGGAGTTTTATAATTATTTGTCAAATCTAATAATCAGATTTGACCAAATATATTACACTAATTTATCTATTTGTTTTAGTAATTTCATTCATTACGCCTATTTAATTCTCTAAACTTCATTTTTAGTAATTTACTCTTGAAATAAGTGATAAATAATTTTTGTTATACCAAACACTTTTTACATTTTACTAGTCAAAGCATTTTTTTATTTACCAAATCCAAACTGTTTTTTTAAAGATTGAACATAAGCAAAAACATTATTTAGAATCAATAATTATATTTTTAAGCAATCTCAAATATACTCTTAAACAGTAATAACATAACAATAAAATTATGATAGTAAATTTAATAATATTATGTCATTTTATACTACAATAATAAAAAATAGACTTTTTTCATATGAAACAATTATTATTAATTTTTAAATGAGACTCTTCTTTATGAGATAGAAGGAATAACTATTAATATCCCATTCACATATGTTGCAAGTTCCAACTATACTTTAAAAGTACAGAAATACCCTTTTGTTTCAGAGGATAATATGGTACTTTCCTCTCCTCTGAAAAACTCATACCATAGACGGAATTCGGTTAACATGAAATTATTTTTTTAGTAAGTTAGTCAATTAGCCAATAAAATACTAACACACATACAACCTCGCCTGCGTGTCAGTATTCTATTGGTTAATTGACCAACTTATCTCAAAATAAATTTCATACTGACCACTTTCCCATAAACGAGGTACTATTCTTATTTCTTAATTTAAGACTGAAAAGACAAATTCAATCTCATTAATGAATCTCAATCTTCATTTATAAATTTTTTTAATGTTATTCAACTGAAATTTAACATTTTTGTCTTTAATAAACTCGTGTACTCAAATTTTATGAGTAATTTTTTTACCATTGAATCATCAGAAACTTAGTAATGACATACTCTTTGTAACAGCTACAACCATAAACCGTTTGACTAGATTAAGATTTACGGGTTTATTTTTTAAATTTTTTTTTTTTGGGGGGGTGTGATATTGGTGTTTCTTTCCTCCTTGAAAAGATTCATACTTCAAAAAAGTGAGATTAATAACCTAACATACTTTTCCATCTTAACCTCCTTCATGGGCTTGGCTTGAAAGTTACGGCAGCTCCGGATGAAGGTGGAATAAGGATATTAATTATGTAATATTATTTTTTTTATTTGAGATTATAATTTATCATTAAATGACTTTACAAATTACAAAAATAGTCTATAAATTAAATAACCGACTAATCATAAGATATAATAGACCGAAATAATAATAAATTAGTATAAATAATTAGAGTGATTCTACGGCGACCGAATCTAGCGACCAGGGTTCTTTTTCTCTCTTTTTTTTACTTTCAAAACAATAAACTCTAAACCCAAAATAATAAACCCTAAACCTTAAACCCTATTTTTTACATGTATTCAAATTATAAATATATACAGTATGTGCAATCCTCTATTTTTTTTAATTATTTTTACACGTATCAAAATTATACCTAAATCACTTGATTCTGTAAAAATTTGAGTTAAAATAAATATTATAATTTTTTGAAAGTAAAAAAAAAAAAAAAATCTCAGTCGCTAGATCCGGTCACTAAGACCAGTCGCCCTAAAATTTTTCAAATAGTTATCTCTCATGTGACGCCCCAAAAATTAGGTATACATCACCCATTCTGAGTCGCCAGATACATGGTACAAAATTTAAATACAATTTTATTTATACAACTGTTGAGCTATCGTATAGAATATGACCACAGTTAACTGTGAGTTTTAATACAAATATATGTAACTCTCATGGTGCCTCGACCACAACCTTACAATGGTACTTTACATAAAAGTATAGTCAAAGACTATTTTAGAAACTAAAATCTTTGGGAAGTGCTAAAGGAAACCTTCGTACATGGGAGGCCATGCGTCTAGGTTATAATAGATATCATATGGCCACAGAATTATCCTTGGTTGACCCAATAGACCCTAAAGAAAAACAAAAAGATTACTATCATCTTCTTTCCAATGGTGAGTCTTCTCTTGACATATAAATATCTCCACTGTCTCCAAGTGAATATTATATTTTAAATCAACTCCAAGATCATATAGGTAGTGCCCGTAAATATACTCAAAGAAGTGGATGCGCATGACCTCTGCCTTATGATAATACGAGGTTGTATGTCATTAGACATCTTGTATGATAGTGACAAAACACCCTTCCAAAGTTGGGTTCACCTCACCCTATTTGATTCACCAAATATAACTACTAAATATTGTATAGAATACAACACACTTTTTTTATACTGTTTAAGGAGAACCTCCACAGCTAGAGACCATTGTTCTATTCCCCTGTTATCCCCGCCGAATTCGTGACACTCTTATTACCCGAAAGGAATTGTGAAGCGTAAAGGGTGAGCACAACTAGCCCAGTAAGAAATATCATGACTAAAGATATTAAATTATCAATAGCTTTCATCAATAATAAATCAGAGATTTAGAACATATGGTAGATGATAAAACTTTTCAACCATAGTTGTAGTGGAACGAGCAATCCATTAGAAGAGTCAAATAGACCATCAGATCTATTATCTTCTATATGTTAAAAGTCCACCAATAATATTTTATTCCTGTAACATCAATCAACAATTCCACATCCCACAATCATATGAATAACTCATAATCATAATTGTGATTCTAAATTCTCTTAAGCACCGTGATTTAAGATAATTTTCATCACCTATCTTCACCGAAACATCAAAAATCATGGTTATACCAAATCACAATTCTTGTTCATAATCATACTAATAAATTCATTCAGACTACGACCAAAGATATTCATTAACAATTCATCTTTGCACTACAAGCCAAAGACATACAACTATATTTTTGAAGAGTCAAGTAGAGCATGATATTTACTATCTTCTACAAATTAAAAGTGTATAACTAATATTTTATCGTTTGAGACTCAAATTTTAAATAATCCACATCATCGAATTATCCATGCACTACTACCAAGGATATTCGTTAGTATCACATCCATGAATTATCCATGCACTACTACCAAAAGATATTCATTATTATCACATCCATGAATTAATATTTCATCGGCGAGACTCACTTCAATAATTAATCCACATCATCGAATCATCCTCGCATGCAGGCCAAGGATATTCATTAAGATCACGACCACGAATTATCCACGACTACGCCCAAAGATAATCGTGTTTTCATCAACTGTCCCCGATCATGCCATAAAATAATTCATCTTTGCACCCTCGGTCAAGAGAATCCATAGCCATAATCAACCAAAAACTAATCAATGCACTACGGGCCAATGAGGACTTTTTCCACATCATTTGTAATATTACTACCATGATTATACCGAATAATTCCCCGGTCATAATCATACCAAGTCCATCTATGCACTACAAAGCCACGAGATGACTTTCAACACAATATAAGCATGAGGATGATGACAATGATATAAGAATCAATCAAATGAGATAAATGATAAATATTAAACATTTATAATACAATTTATCCAGCGTTCAATAATAACCAAATGTTATCAAACACTTAATAATCTCATAATCTAATATCAGTAATATTATAACAATATTTTAATCATTTCTTAAACTTATAAATAGTTTATTTCAATTGTTTACACTTTATCAAATAATGCATTTAATCATTCAAAAATGTCATACTCATAAGATTTCATCATCAATGATCAAATCCTCATCAAAAATCAGATATACCCTATATAGGATTCTCAAGCCATAAAATCCTATTTTCCAATTTTATTACTTCACATAACATATTTAATTCATTTACTCATAACTAGTTCATTTTCATGAAAAATACCAAATCAGTCCCAAAAATATTTCTTTTTCTGAATTTAGCGAATATAGTCTCATCTTGAACATATATTTTTCTCAGAATTTTTAAAATTCATTTACTATTTTTCATATGGCTAAAACTGTCGAATATTTAGACATTTATCATAAATTATAATTTTGTCCAAAATTTCCAAAATTTACAGGGTATACTCCTGTTATATACATGTATTCCCAATAAAAATTTTACCAATTTTGGAGTTAACCACAAGGAGTTATAAGGGTTTACTTTTAAAATAGTCTTTTCCCATAAAATTCATAACTTTTAATCTATACATCCAAAAATCGCCATTTTTGGACACAATCTAGAAAACTCATCAAATTATCATTTCAAAATTTTCAAGAATTTTTTAGGGTTAGAACAATTACGAATCTGCCCTTGGCAGAAATCCCTTTTTAATAAAAATACTATTCGTATGAATACGAAGGATCATTCACCATGCATGTGGTAATCCACATACACAAGTTATTCCAACAGAATAATAAAGAATGGAATAACAGAAGGATTCACCATGCGTGCGATAGATCGCACCGCGAAGTTATTCCCAATGTAATAATAAATAATGGAACCGTGTCCGCCAGAACGCATGAGATAGGATATTCAACGTAATAATAAATAATGGAATCGTGTCCCACAGAAACGCATGCATGGATATATTATCCGGATGTAATAATAAATAATAGAACTAGGTCCCAAGCGTAAACATGTATATGATAATCGATAGAATAATAAAGAACGGAATATTAGAAGAATTTCACCATGTATACGATATACTTCACATAAACAAAGTTATTCCAACATAATAATAAATAATGGAATAATGTAAGAATTTCACCAAGTATAGGGTAGTCCGCGTGATACAAAAGTTATTCCAATGTAATAATAAATAATAATATTATCCTTTACGAGTACGACAATTATATCCCCTACCTTAAAAAGAAAAGTATTCTGACTGGTAGGGCGGGAATATACTTGAAGAAAACTTGCACTATGCTCAAAGTTTTCTTAAATTCTAAAGAAATACACTCAAAATTATAAAAGAAGAACTCTCTCTATAGTTTCTCTCTCTAGAGTTTCAGTGAATTCGTAAGAAATAATGAAGAAATGAGCTTCATTTATAGAAAATGGATCGCATAAGAATTAACTCATGAACTATCATCCAGTTTGATTTACTTTAATCGACGGTCCATATTTAAAGCAAAATCTTTTAAATAAAATATAATATATTCTATTTATAATCTAATAAAACGAATAACTTTATAAAAAAATTTACTATGCAAACACTATGCATGCACGATGCAAACACTATGCATAATAAAATATAATATATTTTAATTATTGTCTAATAAAATAGATAACTTTATAAAAGTATTCTGTTTTATATAAAAAGATTTTACTATGCAAAACACTATGCACAATAGAATATAATATATTCTATTTATAGAATAACTTTATAAAAGTATTCTGTTTTATATAAAAAAAAATTCTGTTTTATTACATTAATAATACCAATAAAACAAAACTGAGTAACTTATCACATAAGCATCAATAATCAATACTGTGCTATTTATCAAAATAGAAAAAAAAAATTTAATACTTTTATTTTATAAAATTCGGAGTCTCACATCTCACACAACATTTCCAAAAACAAACGTAACCCTACCTTACTAATAAGCACCATTGACTTTCTAATGGTTAAAATACCTTTTATGATTGTATTTTTTAGTAAAATTAATCTTAGCATCAAAAAGTATCTAGTGTGCATATTGGTTGAAACCGAAGAAAAATAGTATAACGAAGTGGAACCAAGTCCGTTAGGGGAGTTTGTCTTTCAACTTTGGTAGATTTTTTTTGGGGAACGATTCATCCTTGAAAGAAAAATATTATAATGGAGTGGAGTCGAGTCCGTTCAGAGTAGCTTGCCTTTCGACTCTAGTTGATTCATTTTATGAGTGATTCATCGTTCTCGAACACAGATACAACTCTTCATTGTACTGAACTCTCTCTAATGCTACGTTTGGATCGATGAAATAGGAGCGAGAATGGAATGAATCATTCCATTGGAATGATAAAAATATTGTTTGGTTTATTTATTCTAACGGAATAATGTATTCCTAGTGGAATAGGTGTTAACTTAAAATTAAAATTTTTATTCCTGGAAGGGAGGTCAGGAATAATTTATTCCATCTATTATTTTTAAGTAATTGACAAATATGCCCTTAAAAATAAAATAGGGTTCCATGTTCTTTCATTCAATCAATCTATCGATCTGCGAAACAGAAGAAGCAGAGGCGAGCGAAAGAGGAGCAGAGCCACCCCCCACCCACACCCCCACCCCCACCCCCACCCCCACCCCCAAAAAAAATTATATAAAAAAGTATATGAAAAAATATAATAAAAAAAGAAGAATAATATAATTATAAAAAAAAATCTAGAGAAATATGTGTTAATTTTTTAATATAAATTGAATTTAAGTTAAATTTGAACATTTGGGGGTATTTAGGTCACTTTCTAATTATTTATTTCATTCTTAGATGTATTCATAACATCAACCAAACATGTACATAGAATATTAAAAAATCATTCCATTCCCTCATCTATTCCATTCCCTACTCTATTCCATTCCTTCAATCCAAGCGTAGCATAAGTATGCATGTTCCCCCTTCTTCCTTACCATGACAAGTTTTTGTGAAAAAAATTTCTCTTATTGTTATCCGTTCAGAGCCAAGTGTAATCAAGTGTTGCCAAGTTGATTCAATCTACAATGTGAAAAACATCAATTAAAGAAGCAAAGATGATACATTAGCCACATGAAATAAGATTGTAAAACCAATTTGTCATGGTACTCCTTTCATGTATGAACACCAAGTACATCAAGAATCTTGAGTATGTTTTTCTTGGCACTCTCACTACAATGAATCACTTTTACATGTATACCCAACCAAATTTCTTCAAAATGTATAAATCCCCATCAGAGAATCAGCTGATAGCCAGTTAGCAATGACCCATCAAGATCCTACCAAGTAGAAATCAGGTTCTATTCTCTCCCCATTTGCCTTAATGTAATAGATTCTTAATAGTACCCAAATAAATATAAAAAATTTAAAAATCCTACCATTTCCACTATTTATCCTCTTACAGTCCCTTTGCATGTTCTTTTAATTTTGAGCATTAATATCACCCTTATTCTGCTGCGCGAATGGCACCAAGGGCTCAAGACTATTTTGAGTCCAAAACCATCATTGGGGCATTTTAGTCACCCGTGGAATTGGAATTCTTCCTCGTCATCAATAGGGGAATGATCCACATCCACCGTTTCAACTAGTCATAAGATGGCCTCAGGGAGGCTGGTACTACTAAGGAAATGTTGTCTAGGAATATCGCATTTCTGAAGAGGTGATACTGCATCTGTTTGGGACAATGACAATGATTCGGTTAGGGCCAGCAATGGCTCTAGTAGGAATGTCTGATTCTCTCTATTTCTTTCCTTCTTCTTTTGCATATATTCTAGTAAAGCTGTATTAGTGTCTATACCTGCTTAATTTGATAATTTCATGAAAATGATTAATATTAGATAGACATTTTTATTGAGGGAATTTAATTACTTTATTAACAACAAAAATAAAAATGATTGCTTACCTGAAAGATATCCACCATGGACATAGCCGTTAAATTTTTCACTTGTGTGTTCTCCCGTGAAGAAGATCCGTCCTACTGGGGCCTGGCCAAAATTAACAGTAAAAATCAGCCCCAACGTCACAGCATAGCGAAATATTGGTTAATTGGACATGATATCTTTTTCCATTTTAAAATTTCATGGCTCGAGTTTAGAAATTGATGTGTTATCACATATGCCAAGAATGGGCATAAATCATAGCCAAAGTTGCAATTCAACAGAAAAATTAGAACCCTCCGCAACATTATGTTGCGGACGCTATCTACGCTTAACATCATGTTGCGGACACTTCCATTCTTTCGCAACATTATGTTGCAGACGGTCCAAATTGTTTTAAAATTTCTTCTAACTAGTAAAGGCTCCGGAACCAACTTGGACTATGGATCATTTTCTTGCAAACAATTTAGAATAAAAGAAAAAACTCAACATATCGGTTCTCATTCTATATTGTTTATACACATAGATGATCATAACGGTTATAATAGAAGTAAAAACTTGCCATCTTTGATATGAAGCTATTCATAAATACAAGAACACTTAAAAATGCATTTGGTTTGGTAGTACGAGTATGTTCAAAAAATTTAAGATGTGTACCTTAATATTTTGAACAAGTTTGTGATTAACGTGAATAGAGTAGTCGCTGTAGCTTCCACATTGGAAGCTATTATTCCACCAGCGAGGCACAATTATATCAGTGGCATCCGGAATCTCAGGTCCAAACATGTTCCTAAGAACATCCATTGCTTCTTTTAGTGTTTCTTGATCTGATTGAGCTTCAACGCGTTTTGATTCTTCGTTTGTCAATGTCACAACTAGAATATTGGATCCCGGACACATCACTAAATTAAGTTGATAGCAACATTTGTAAGTTCAGTATTTATATTCTTCATAAGATATTAAAACGAAAAGAACAGGATGATCAATAAAGAACATATATACATTATCTAAGCACAGAAATTACATTAAAAAATTTAGTTTAATGATTGATTATAATAGACAACATTAGTCTTCTTATAAGGAAAAAAGCATACATTTGGTTTTGGTATGCAACTAACTATATTGCCAGAACTAAGAAAGTGACAGAAACATTAATTAAAAGAGACTGAAGAATAATTCAGAAATAATGATGCAGACGCCACAATTTCATTGATCTTCTAAACGCTCCAAACATACTAAACACTATAAGCTGTGTAACCAAACATGCACTATATATTGAAGAGCAATATGATTTGTCCATCAAAACTACGTCGTTTTGGGCAGTTTGCCAAAGACAACTAGCTGCATGTGGCAACCACAACCATGTTCTTTCTGTATATAACTTGGTGTTATTTAGCCTGCGAACCATTTTTATTGGATAAGTATATCCTTCAACTTAAACATAGGAAAGCAACAACCCATAACTCCTTGGACTAATATTATTTCTCCACCTACATCTCCTTAAAAGTTAAAACCACAACATGTTTCAAATTTTAAGAAAGGGAACCGATATTTCCACATGGCCCTCTCTCAATGAACATACAGTGACCCACCTTCATGTGAGAAGGAATCATGCGGAAATATCATAACACGTGTGGAAATAGTGCTCCCCTTAAGAAAATGCAAGTACAATGTGTGTGTTGCGGTTACTAGTATTATAAAATAAACACAACACTACCAAAATATAAAAAGTGAAGATTCTGTGGAATTATAAAAACAACGATGAGATAAAGGATTAAGGGTTTGTTTAGCGTTTGCAGCTTTTAAGTGGTAGCGTTTAGTGCATTTGACCCCCGAATGTTGAATTAAATAAATTCGTTCGAAATAAGCTACTTCTAGGCAAACAAGATTTTAGAGTACATTTGAACTTTCAAACGCACCAAACGCCTTCTAATCAACAAGAACTGAGATGAATACAAGCAAAATAAACAACGGTTATACATCATCATACCTGCCAGAAGGTATAGTACCTCTCTCCTCATGAGCATAGATGAAGAACTCCTTATCTACCCCACCAGGCCAGAAATTATATGGAAATTTTAAGAAGATTTTTGTGTACACTATCACATCCAATTCCTCAATGGCTTCCATTTTCCACCTCTGTTTCATTATTTTTTTTCCCAGTGCATTAATTTTTTATTCAACAGGTAAAAATAAGAGCAAGGGAGATGTTACAGGCAAGGGAGGTTAAAGAAAAGGAGTATATTCATTAATTTATGAAAGGAAAGAGAGACGTACAGGCAAGGGAGGTTTAAAGGAAATGAGATCACTCTGGAGAACACCAATGCTAGTCGACAGAATCAAATAATTGGCTTCGTAGAAGCAGCCATCCTCGGTTTTCACCAAAATCCCGTTTCTCGAGTGTTGTATTTCCCTAACAACCTGCCACATTTCCATGAAACCAAATAGATGAGCTGATCATAAGAAACTGACAAAAAATAAAATGATATTGTCTGAATAAATATAACATTGAGGAACTGATATTTCCACATGTATTTTTAATATTTTCACACTGTCCTCTCTCACATGAGCATACAGTGGGTCCCACCTTCATGTGAGAATGAACCATATAAAAATATCAAAAACACATGTAGAAATAGTGCTCCCCTATAATATTTTGTAATTATATTTACAACCCTTAACTCTTTAAATGAGACTTTTTATTCTGACAATATAATTTTTTATTCTAATAATCTCAATCATCTCTTTTAATTCTACTGCAAATGCCACAATACAAAATTTGCGCTGGAATTGTTAAATGTGGGTTCCAAATATCATTTCCCCGACTATATAATACTACACAAATTTAAAATATCCAAAATTTATAGGGTATGGAGTATGCACAGTGCACATATAGTAATTAAGATGAGATCATAAACACATAATCCCAAGCAACAACTACCTACCCCCATTGGATTCTGATAAGTCAAACCAAGAAAATTTGTGCAATAAGTAACCCAAACAAAAAATTTATAGGACTAATTTTTTTTTTAACCACAACTAGAGTAAGGAAACAACCAACAAGCCCTTATTAAGTGAAGAAAATGACAATACCTTATGACTCCATGTCCCTATTTTTGAGTTGATAGTCTATAGATTGGCTCAGCTGTACCTATAAAAACTATAGAAGTGGAAAAAATAGTCCATATTATTATGAACATTGGGGAAAGATAGTGAAAAGAAGTGGGACCTACTTGCTGAAGTAATGTGTAAAATCAAAATCAAAATGACATTGATATATGGGTCCTTGCTTGTCTTTCTCTTTCTTGTCATTGCATTTTATGAAAAATGGTATTGAAAGGGTGCAGCAATAGACACTGCATTTGTCCTTACCTTTTAATAGTGTCATTCTTCCAAATTAAGAAATACTCCAAAATAGGTCCATTCCATCCAACCCATTCTCGAAATGACCAAATACATGGAAACTTTTCAGTAAAACAACTACAACTTTATTACAACAATTGTCGTGAAAAAAAGTACAACAAATGACATATAATTATGTGTTTGTGAGTTTGATACAAATATATACCAAATGTGACACATGTCCCAACCGTGACAAAGACATCTCACAAAGGACACCTTACATAAAGGTATAGTCAAAAGATTTTCTATGTACATTTTTAGAAAACTAAAATCTTTGGGAAGTGCTCAAGAAACCTTCAAATACGGGGAGGCCATGCTTTCTAGGTTATGATAGATATCATATATGGTATGCTTGCACGTAATTATCCTCGTCAATCTAAACTTTAGACCCCAAAGAAAAACGAGAAGATTACTATCATATTCTTCCCAATGGTGAGTCTTCTCTCGATTTATCATTATCTCCACTCGCCTCAAATTGAGAATTATACTTCAAACAAACACCAAGATTATATAGTAGTGCTCAGAATATATACTCAAGAAGTGGATGAGCACAACCCCGCCTTTTATGATGACACGAGGTCAGATGTCATTAGACATCTTATATGATAGTGGCAAAACACCTTCCAACGCTGGGTTCGCCTCCTCCCTATATGATTCACCAAATATAACTACTAAAAGATGTATACAACACACTTGTTTATACTGCTTAGGGAGAACTCCACAAATAGAGACCACCGCTCTATTCCCTTGTTACTTCCGGCCGACCCAAATACACTTTTTATTACCCGAAAAGGAATTGTGAAGCAAAAAGGGTGAGCACAACTAGCTCAAGAAAGAATATCATGACTAAAGATAATTAAATTATCAATAGCCTTCATCAATAACAAATCGTAGATTTAGAACATACGGTAGATGATAAAATTTCAACCATAGTTGCAAATGAACGAGCAATCCATTAAAGAGTCAAATAGACAATACAATTATTATCTTCCATGTTAAAAGTCCACCAACAATGTTTTATCCTCAGAACATCAATCAACAGCCTCCTTTCCACAATTATATGAATATCTCATAATCATAATTGTAATTCTAAATTCTCTTCGCACTCTGTGATTTAATATAATTTTCATCACATGTCTTTACCTCAAATCATCAAAGATCATGGTTATACCAAATCACAGCCTCCTGCTCATAATCATACTAATAAATTCATCTTTGCACTACTACCAAAGATATTCATCCACAGCTCATCTTCGCACTAATCGCCAAAGATATTCAACAATGTGTCATCTTTGCAGCACTACGCCCAAAGATATTCATTAATAATTCATCTTTGCACTACAAAGCCAAAGATATTCCTCAACAGCTCATATTTGCACTACATGTGCCAAATATATTAATATCTCAAAGAAATATATAATCATTTCGTAATTTATATAAACAATAATTATAACCATGTCGATCAATTCACCTTTTGCACTTAAGCTAAAGATATTCAATTATAAATTCAATGGTCATGATCATACCAAATACAATTCAACTTTTCACCATCGCCAAAGAGAACCCTAAATATGATCATACCAATAATCTACCCATCTTTATACTCAAGTGAAAAGAGAATTTCAACATCGTGGTTATAAAATGTTATATATGATAATAAAATCAATATAATCAATATATAGTTTTAATCTCCGTAGTAATATTCATAAATCAACTATAATTTGTTGAAAAAGAAACCAATTTTGTAGTGAATAAGACCGTGAATAAGAATCTCAGAATAGTAATAAGAATCATGAATAATAATCTCTCATGAATAAGAACTCCCGACACAAAAAGGTAGAAATTCCACAATAAAATCCATACCAATATTTCTAGATAATGATATCGAAAGAATAACATTTCTTAAACTTATAAACAATTTATTTTAATTGTTTACACTTTACTAAATAATGCATTTAATCATCATAAAATGCCAAACTTATAAGATTTCATCACCAATAACCAAAACCCTCATCAAAAAATCAGATATACCACATATATATGATTCTCAAGCCATAAAATCATATTTTCCAATTTTCTTCCTTCACATAACATATTTAACTCATTTATTCATAACTAGTCCATTTTCATGAAAAATACCAAATCAGCCCAAAAATATTTCTTTTCCGGGATTTAGCGTAATATAGTCCCATATTGAATATATATTTTTCTTAGAATTTTAAAATTCATTTACTATTTTTCATATGGCCAAAACCACCTAATATTTAGACATTTATCATAAATTGTACTTTTATCCAAAAATTTCAAATTCACAGAGTACAATCGATATTATATAGATGTACTCCCAATAAAAATTTCATCAATTTTGGAGTTAACCACAAGGAATTATAAGCTTTACTTTTAAAATAGTCTTTTCTCATAAAATTCATAACTCTTAATCTATACATCCAAAAATCACCATTTTTGGACACAATCAATAAAACTCATCAACATATCATTTCAAATTTTTCCAGAATTTTCTAAAGGTCAAGAAGAAGTACGAATCAAAAACATAATAACCCTTAAAAATCCCTTACTATCCCTTACCTCAAAAGAGAAAGAGCACTTCCTTCCGATCGGATATCTGATATGACGTCAAGGAAACTTGCACTGATGAATATCAACTCACCAAGTATCTAAATACTCACAAAATACACTCAATAATCTAGAGAGAGAAAGAGAGAAAGCTTATGTTTCTGGTGTGATTTTCAATTCTAACTTAGCCCTCTATTTATAGAAAAATTTAGCAGACTCGACCAAAACCCGATGGCTTTACCTCGCTACTATTCCCACCCACCACATTTGAAATAAAATTCAGCACATTTCTTCACCAACCACAAGTGGGGCCCACTCAATTCTAGAATTTTCCACCAAAATGCTAAATTCTTGATATTTCAACAATTTCTCAACCATTCACCTCTTAAAATTCATAACAAATCATACGCTCATTTTAATTCGCTCAAAATTTGTGGACATATACTCAACTTATATATGTATAATATATCCAAAATTACAACGATCCAACTCTATTTGGATTAAAAATTATAACTCACGCAATATATCTCAAAAACACCGGTTTAATTTTTAATACCTTCATTCCGGCAAAAATATCGATAAAATACCTCAACATTAATTCCTTCATTTATAACCACATAAATAAATCCATCATTTATATCCACATCAAATAAATATTTCCTTATCATATAAATCAATAATTAATTATTCACAAATAATATTACGTAATCACAATTATGACAACCAAAGCCGCTCCTCAGGAAAGAGGGGCTTTCCAATAAGAATTTCTCCTCATCATCCAAGCAATTAGGTGACCAAACCTCTCCTCGATGTAACTTTCTAGACATCGCCAATAATGCTATCTAATAATATTATTCAAATAATATGAATTATTGATCCGATAATGAGAAATATCAGCAAAGATAATTATCAAACAACAATAATATAAAATATCAACGCAAAGAATTATTGAATCAATAAAATAAAATATTGAATAAGAATTACCGTAATAATTATCGAAAGTGCCTTTCTTTACGTAAGAATCAATAATTCAAAATACTCGTAAAATCGTAATAACCGTATTACTTTATTTTACCAACCGCATTCCAACAAAGCGTTAACAACGCCACGCCATTATTTATTTTTACCAATCCGGTATTCCAACAAAATGGTCAATTCATTTAATATTACGCCATATTTATAAAAACTTAATTTTGTCGCTTTATTTTATCCCACTTGCTTATTCTGAAAAAAATTTCATATCACCCAACTTTAACTGGTCAATTTAACCATTTACCGAATAGTAATTATAAGAAAAATTGAATACTTTTAATATTCCCCTTACGTAAAAGAATATTCCATAGACCAAACTTAGAATATTCCCCAAATAACAATGAATATTTTATAACCACTTGTGTATTTTGAAAAAAATTAATATATATCACCCTTAACTTTAACTTTTTCGTAGAACGCAATTTAACCATTTACCTAATAGTTCGAGGATTATAAGAAAATTGAATACTTTTATTTCATAAGAGATCGTGAGTCGGGCAAGATCGGATGAAGACAACAAGCCAAGGCGTAAATCGTAGAGTGTCAAGATCGATCTCGGGATCGTAGTGTCTGCATGACGAAAAAGTCAATCGTAGAGTGTGCGAACTACGACTCCAACAAAAGTGCTCACAATTGCTAAGTCGAATCGTGAGTAAATACGGTTCTCAAAGAATGAGCACTCCTGGAATATCCAAAGGTACGAAACCTCCGGTCAGTACCGCAAAGATCTGATCCACGGAAAAGGAACCAGAGCACTCAACGAATGGCATGCGAAGCTAACGAAAGATCTCAAAGACAAACCTAATCGAATTAAGATTGAGGTGTAAGGCCATTCGTGATGAAGTCTTCCATAAGGAGAACCAAAGAAGACTTCAGAAACTGACTAAGGAAAGTTAGCTTGTGCAGTAGCTATCAAGTGTAAAGAAGACAATGATCTTGGAAACAACCGAGATCGTAGTGTTTGCCAAACAAAGAAGGAACTGATGGAAGATGAACCGAGATCTTGGTGCGACCAAGAAGCAAGGCTAAAGTGATTAAGTGCGAGGTCACTTTCATTGATGATAAGTGAGCGGAAGATCACCAGGAGAAAGCGAAATTTGACGCGCCCACAAATCTAAAGTGTTTTGATATTGAAGGGGACCAGAAGCGAGGAATTAGGCCATCGATGATCGAGAAACAAATCGAAGCAAACAGAAATATTGAAGCCTTTGCATAATACTGGTGAAGAGGTGTTCTTCAAATGAAGATCCAAGCAACACTCTTCAGGATCGTAGTGTTAACTCTACTAATCAACAAGACACTACGATCGTGTCCTCAAGACACGTACATCGAATCGTAGAGTTCGAATACACAAGACCGAGGCATTGCAACCGTTCAATCTGAAGGGTAATATTTGGACAAGTGCTTATTGAGAGCATCGATGATAGAGACAACCTCGATCGAGAAATCGAAAGAGGTAATAAAGTCTTCGACACCAAGACAAAAGTGATACTGGTGGTGAGGTAGGTGAAAAAGAGAATGAAGCAGAACAGTCGAAAAAAAGTATGTCATGTCACATCAAGCAGTCTACCTCAAGCAACTTGAGATCTGTGAAGACATTTGAATAGCTTCCGACCGCTACTTTCCAACGGAAGGATTGGGAAGGTGTATAAATGTTGAAGATCAAAGATCAAAGATCAAAGATTGCTGGAGTTGTCAGTTTTGGAGAGAAGGTGGACTGATCTAAACCATGTGATAGTGAGTCCGAAGGCTCACTCTACGATCCACCAAGAACGCTCAGAAGTCAGATCAAGAAAGAAGTAGAAGTGTGAGTTCTACTATGTAGAAGTGAGAGTTCTACTACTTGAAGAGTTCTGAACTGCCGAGAGAAAAGAGAGCATCATGCCATCTGGATGTCCATCATGGGAAGACTCTAAGTACAATAGAGAAGAGCTTACGGTCATCTTAGCAAGTCCACCATGAGAAGGCATCAAAGTAGCGAAGGGAGATCACAAAAGTCATCTTGGTGTCGGCACGAAAGCTTCTGGTACTTTACGTAAGAGCTTATGACCGTCTTTGAAGCCTCTCTAAATATGCGGTCATCAAGTACCAAGAAGAATGATCTTCAAGGCGGTTCATCAAGGGTCATCCGGAGTAGTTGAAGCAACCTAAGAAGTCGAGCATCATGCAACACTCAACCGCTTCTTCAAGGATGATCAAGCCAAGTCACTAAGGATAGAAGATGTTCGTGAGCATGAAGACATCTTAGGCATTTGCAAAGACCGACTCCAACAACAACAAACAAACAACTCAACAAAGCCAGGGCCTGAGGGGTCCTTGTCCGAAGGGACTAAACAAAGCAGGGCCAAAGGGTCCTTGTCCGGAGGGACTAAACGAAGTTCCAAGCCTCATTGGGCTTGAAGAGTTCCTAGAACTAGAGGAGTCCCAAGGTCACGGGCCTCAAGAGTTCTTAGTGAATCAAGTTTCCAAGGTCACGCCGGCAAGGAGGAATCATAGAGATTCGGTCTTGCCCTTCCTTGGTGGAAATCTCGCTAGTTGAAAGCGGAAAGAGTGGATTAGGAGCTTGAGTCTCCGAACCACTTAAAACCCTCAGGTCTTTTTACATTATGTCATTTACATTATATCTATAATCGCTATGTATGTTCTAACCGCTTACAACTAAACTAACCCTACTAAACAATGTATGTATGATTATGAATATATCAATGAAGGGGGAATCTTTTACTTATTCCGTTGTGTTGAAAAAGATTCTTATGTTTGTCATATACTTAAATATGAACAATACAACATTAACCAGAAAAGTATTTGAAATAAAAAGGATCTATTCAACCCCCCTTCTAGATCTATTGTGCCCTCTGGGAACTAACAGATTCATATGATAAAGGTAAAGTTTTTTTGTGTGTATATAATCATAAAGAACAACTTTTAAGAAATTGTCCATATCAGCAGCAGTACCCTTCAAAAAAAGGACAATCAATTTCAAATGCATGCATACAAAACAAGATTTTCTTTTTTTTTTATTACTCCCTCCGTCCCAGAATAAAAGTCATGGTGGACTTTTCACGCATATTAAGAAAAGGAATAAAATGACAAAATTGTCCATAATAATGTCATTAAATATGGAGAGAGAATTAGAATAAGAAAAGTATGAGATATTTAATGTTACAGGCATAATAGGAAAAAATGTGTAAAAGTTTGGTTATTAAAGGAAAGTGGACATTTAAAATGGGACTACCCAAAATAGTAATAAATACTTTTATCCTGGGACGAAGGGAGTATTATTTATTATTTATAGATTTTTTTCTTTCTCAAATCTCACTGTACTTTATTTTCGTTTCTTTTAATCTTATTACATGTGCCCACCTCTGTTGTCCCCTTACAATTGGCACATAAAAGAACAACACTGTCAAATCCCATCTCAAAACAAAATAAAAAAGATTATATTTTAACCTTTTTTTTTACCTTGTTTAGTTTCAGACGACTGTCAAGGATTTTACCATCCAAAGTAAAGAGAAACTTTTCAGCCATTTTGTAAAGCAAATGTTCATATCCTCTTTCATCAGCAACCAAAAATTCCTGCTCCCCAAAATCTACATAGGTGGCTATTGGTTCAACCTCTACAACAAAAACCTAATTCTCAGTATGTCAATTTTATCAGAGTAATGTCATGTAATTAAACAAAATTAGTAATTTATCAGACAAAACATTGATGGATTATATTGTTTCTATGTTACAGGGACTCCTATCCGACACTCAACACTTGAACAAGGGTACGAGTACCGACACATAATTTTAGTGTAAAAAAGTGACAAAATTAAGGAATACTTATTTCGGAGTCCTCAAAATACCGTCCAACCGGACACTCTATCCGAGTTCAACCAGACTTTCCATCTGTGCCAGTTCTTATAACCAGTCCTTATAAAGGAAAATTGAATTGGAAAGGTTCTTTTAAGTGGGTATTTATGCAACTTCTAAACTAATACATAAGACCCCATATATATTCCTGATTTTCCTCAACTTTCTCATAAACCAAAAAAGAACATTAAAGTGTGAGGAGATATATGAAACTGACCTGCCATTTCAAAATCATGGAGGATAAAGTCAATAGCCAACTCTATTGGTGTTTTTGGGCTACTACAAAAACAAAAAGGGAAATAATTTTAATTATTGACACCAAAACAAAATATTATTTTTCATTTGCAACAAATTTAATGCCAAAATTACCAGGGCAACTCTGTAGATTTGGTCAAGTCAACCACATTGTTTGCTTCTTCTCTCATCAGCTTCTGAATTGCGGATTCCACTGCCTTTGTATATGAATCTTCAGCTATTTCACTAGGAAAAATCTTTCCACTAACATAAAATAACAAAATAAAGTCGAATTTTAGCTAAACGTCAATTTTATAAACTAGTACATGTGCTTCTAATTACAATTTCAAATTTTAAAATTTGAGTTGGCAAATATAAAGTTAGTACATATACACGGTTTCGTATTAACATAAATTAGGATTGTTAAACTCTAGCTGATCCTCTAATTATTATTTTTGGTTATACAGCTTTTGCAGCTCTTAGTGCATTTGCAATGTTTGGAAATCCAAACGTAGTTGGAAATTAAATATTGTTCGTCTGAAAACAATTTATTTTAAACACAACTTATTTAACTCACAAATGCAATATTTTTGGACATGATACATCAAAAATGGTGTGGTGTGTTTGGAAGCTGCAACACCAATTAAACACTACCGTCGAAAACATTAGTAACCAACCCATAATCTAATTAAAGATTTAAACAATGAAATGTAACGAATCAGTCTAACATTATTATTTTAAAATAAGAGAATTAATATTTTCACAACTAAATTTAATAGTTCTCTTAATTTTTCATCACATGCAGGGGATTTTAACTATATTTTTTCAAGTCTATGAGCTATAATGGAATTTTTTTCTTTTGCCCCACCAAATTTAACTTTTCTATTAATTTGCCCTTTGAGTTTACTAGCTAATAAATTCTGCCCTTTGAGTTTACCTATAAAAAAAATTTGAGGCACTTCCCTCTACCTCCATCTCCACGAGAAAACTTGTGGAACTATCAAGTAAAAATATTAATTCTCTAAAATAAAACTTTATAAAAGAACTTAACGGGAACCCTAGAAAAGGGCTACTGCTAAAATAAGGTGGACAAAAACTCTACACGGACATAAAATTTTTACAGGAGTATATTTGAATTTTATTTAATTGTATTTTGACTCCTAATATTAGATAAAATATAAATACACCGATTTTCATATGGAGTCCACAGTTTTTGCAAATAAATTTTGTTAAAGCACATTATTAGCCGAACCATCCGGCGTAATTCACCTTGGATCATAAATGTTGTAACGGGCATTGCTGTAGTCGGAAAAACAAGTTCGGAGCCCGGATTCACGGGCCAGTTCCCAAACCGGGTTGGCCTCTTTTCCACCAACTCCGGCTATCCAACCCGCTCCGAGCTCTACCGACACCCCTCCAAACTCCTCCTTCCGGATCCTGCCGCCGACCCGGTCCGCCGCCTCCAATATCACTATGTCCTCCAAGCCATTCTCCGCCAACACCTTCGCCGCCGACAAACCTATACATATATATTATAATCTTTGAAGAAGTTTAAAGAATATGACTGATTCTTGAAGAAGCGTAACATCTCTACAACTTTTTATCCTAATTTCTTTCTGATATTTTTTCATCCATATTTATAATCTTTATTCAAAAATTAATTTTAAAATTTGATATTTTCACAAATAAATATCTCACCTAAAAGTGAACTTGACTCATTATTTATGTCAACTAACAATTGAATATCAATTCTCTTAATTTTATCACTAACCTCGGTGTGAGCAAAAAAGGACTAGTATATATGAAAATGGTGAGATTAGAATTTTTTATTTTTTATATATAAGAAATTAGAAAAAAATATATATATAATTTCTTTTATATAAAAGTGAATTTGACTTACTATTTATGTAATTTAAAGTCATAAACTTTATATTTTTACTTGCAAAAAAATAAGTTTCAACTTTCATATATATATATATATATATATATATATATATATATATATAAACGTATATTTATATTTATAGAAGAAGATAATTAAATACATGAGCGATTTTTTGGATTATAACAACGGTTCACCCGTCGTCATAGACCAGAATAGCTATAGCGACGAGTGAACGATTGTTATAGCCCAAAAAATCATAGTTATAAGCGGCTGTGTATATACATTTTTCTCATATATATAAGGTAATATGGTCATACACAGTTGTATATATTTTATTTGTGTGCCAAAACTACGTCGTTTTGACAGATTTATTTTAAAAAAAAACATATTCTCTCTTCCGAAATCAAAAATAAATATAAATATGTCAAAATGACGTAATTTTGACCGACCGTACACAAATAAACATGTAATGTACCTGAAATTCCTGCACCGACGATGATTATGGAAGCCCGGACGGGAGATTCCATGAAGCCTTTTTTTAGAGAGAGAAAGGTTATGTATTGTACTGAGTTGATGAGGGAATCAAAAGAGGCAAGGGAGGGTTTATATAGTTTCTGCTTTCTGCCCAACCTCAACTTTCTCCTTGGGACATGTATAGGTGTGTGATTTAGCTACTACTATATTATATGTAGTGGCTCAAAAAAAAATGAGTGATTAAATTTGAGAAAAGGAAGCTCAAGACCCTTGCAAATAAATATAATCAACGACCAATGCATTGTCTCAATATTTATTTCTTAATTCATCTAAAATATCATTACTAAATGTATATATATTAGTAATAATAATATAATTATATATATATATATATATATTTCGTTGCCTATATATTACGATGTAGAACTGAAATTCAATATGCACACCCTTTGGTGTGCATGAACTTTCTTAAAATTCTTTCAACATTTTTCCCTTCAATTTTGGTCATAATGTTTCGCTCAAATTAAGAAAAATAAAATTAGATGAGAGTAGAAAATTATAAATAAGTTCTAATTTTATTTATAATGGACCCCACATAAGTTCGTTAAAGATCTTCTTTTTTTATATAAAAATAGTGTACTCTGCTCAAGTATTTTTAAGTGTAATATATAGGTTTTGATAATATTTAAATTTTGATTAGTTTAGTAATTAAAATTAGGTTACATACTCTATAGTGATAGAGTTATATACTTAAAAATATTTTTCTAGTTTCATGAAAAGAAATCTTATTTATTAATTTTATCATTGAACATAATGAACTTTTTGTTGTTGATAGTAATATAAAATATCATAATATCATTATCACATCACTTCTAAACTAATACTACTAACTTTCTATATACTTTATGAGTAAATATAGAAATACATACTTAGTATTTATAAATTTAAAAATAGAATTTTTATTATTAATGTGAGTTACTATCCTTAATAATAATAAAATAAAAAAAATCAATTAATACATTTACTATATAGACTTTGGACGTAATTTATAATTGATTAAATTAGAGGTTTTATACGTTGCGATAAAACATATTTTAACTTTTTTTGTTCGTAAACATAATGGTATAATTTATAAATTAATAAATATACATTACTAATCAACAAGTATATTTATTTGAATATAAATTTATAGAATTGAAATTTTCACAAGTAAAATTAATAAGTACAAGGTCTATCATATATAAATAATAAATAAATCTCACATTAATATTAGAGAAATTTTATAAAAATATCAGTTATTACTTATGAAAATAATAATTCCCGAAATTAATATCAACCAGCTTGAAATTTGAATGGAATTTAGGTAGTGTTTGATTGCATTTTAACAGCCCACCTTTTAATGCATTTTAACATCTCATATTTTTTTTCGTATTAAGAGATCATCTGAAAAATTTAGACTCATATTTATATTTTAACTATTCAGCTGATCTCTTAATATAAATATGTGGGCTGTTAAGGGTAGATTGGTCTACAAGGAGGGTATTATGGTAATTTAGGAAATTGGCCATGTGATTCATATGTCATAAATTGTAAAGCTACTGAATTAAAAAGGTTTGACAGAAAAGGGAGAGTGACCAAACACGGTGTTATAGGTCGACTGTCTCACATTAGTGTGATCACACGTGAGGATTAATTAAAATTATAGAATCCGTGTAAACTGAGTAGGTCTAACGTCACAGCTAGCTTGCGTTTCTGTGCGTGACAGCTAATGGATTAGTTTGTTTTTATGTTTCTTTATTTTATTACTTTTTACTAAAGAATTTAATCTATCACAAGTATATAAAACTAATTAATAATTTTATATAAAAAGATAATCTTAAATTATTATATAAGATAAAACTAATTAATAATTTTATATAACATGATCTTAAATTATTACACACTCTAAAGATATAAAGAATTAGTATATGCACATTTTTCACGAATCTCTATGCATTTGGTCCATCGATACTGATATCGAAAAAAATATTTGATATTAACTTTGAAAAATTAAAATTTAATTTTATATTTTGAAACGACTTGTAATTTAAATTAGTTATTAAAAATATTAAAGAAATAATTATGCGATTAAAACAATAAATATTGTTGAAAGTTAAAAATATAGCTCTCTTTTTTTAAAACGTCTTAATCTATTATAATAATTTATCCTAATGTCTCTTCTGAACATGTTTTCAAAATAATTTGTTGTCAACAAAATTCGAACCCTTGATAAATATAAATCATATCAGTAAACAAATGTAATTAAAATAAATATAAATATATTATTAAATATATATTTAAAAATATGGTTAAATATCTCCATTAAAATAAAGTAGGGTAAATTTAGGAAGGCAAATTCAGAATTTGCTTTCCTTGTCGGATACCAAATGCAAGATCATTAAATAATGAAATCTCTTGGATTCTGAGCAACTATTACAACTTTCTAGCTTATCTAAGCAAAAACTTTAGATCTCAACTCCTCAATTATTGATGCTAATGCCTATGCAATCCTACCTTTACGTATTCACTTTGCTGCTATAATTTATCCTACTTCTGCTAGTGCTTTAACTTGACAATAAATTATGATCTATCCTACTTCTGCTAGTGCTTTAACTTAATAATAAATTATTGGAAAATGATATTTTTACATGTAATTAGAGAGATCATACCTTTTTTAGCAAGGTTTTTTTAATCGGACCGTTCATCGAATCGAAAAAGGTACCAAATGGATGGATCATTGGTTCAACTAGTAATCAATCACTGACAAGATAGTCTCCTAGTGGAGGAACCACACAACATACATTCACATACAACGTGTCTCACCGTTTATGAAAATGATGACATGTGCGATGTGACGCTCCCAAAATAGGTATACATCACCCATTCTGAGTCGCCAAATACATGGTACAAAAATAAATACAACTTCAGTAATACAATTGTCGTGCAAAATGCGACAACACATATACTGAGTTTGAATACAAATATTGTCTAATAGACAATATACAAACTCAAAAGGAGTCCTCATTACAATTATTGATACACTATTTTACAAAATAGTGAGAACTACTAAAACAACTATCTTGAACCATCACTCCAAACCCCGGCTAGTTCCTGCTATGTTCTCACATCCTGAGAAAAAATATGGAACAAAAAGAAAAAGGGTGAGCTCAACTAACCCAGCAAAGAATATTATGACTAATTAAGATAATATACAACAATTTATCATTAGTCTTCAACAGAGAAAAATCTGATAGAACATAATAGACAACTTTGTAGTTTTAAGTTTTTCCAAATTTTAAACAGAAATTGACCGAAATCCACATACAGACGATTTTACAAGCTAAAATCAAATTTCAATTAAAAATGGGGTCCACCGACACACAAAACATGTGTTAAATATTTTTTATAACAAAAATACTCTTTCTCCTTATTTACTCATATATCACACATTCATTGTAAAAATATCACCATTATTATATTATTATAATATAATAATATATTTAAATGAATTATTTTATCATAAAAGATAAAATATCAATTTTCAACAATTGTCACATTAAAAAATTTTCTCCATCTATATCCACATAAAATGAATATTTTTCTTATCATATAAATCAATAATTAATTATTCACAAATAATATTACGTAATCACAATATCGACAACGGACTGCTCTCTGAGGAAGAGGGCTTTCCAATAAGGATTTCTCCTTACTGACACGCAATTAGGTGACCAAACCTCTCCTTAGACAGAAATTTTTAGACATTGCCAATAATGCTATCTAATAATATTATTCAAATAATATGAATTATTGATCTGAAAATAAAAAATACTGTGTAGTCACAATTATTGAAACAACAATAATATAAAATATCAACGTAACAATTATTGAATCAATAAAATAAAATATTGAACAGTAATTATTATAACAATTATTGAGTAGTGCCTTCTTTACGTAAGAATCAATAATTGGTGCAAAGCTGCGGTCTTCTTTGTGTTTTAACCACCGGGTATTCCAACAAAGATAATAATTCAGAATAACTACAATCGCTATTTATAAACAACTTATACTTGTCATTTTCTTCATCCAATTGCTTTTTAGTTATGGGGCTCACACAAGGTCATTTGGCAGAGTGCATTTAATATTCCCAAGCGGTAAGAATATTCCATGGCCTAAAACGAATATTTCCCCGACAACAATGAATATTTTATAACCACTTGCTTATTTAAGATATTTGCGCATTTCACTCATAACTAACCACATTAATCAAATCAACCCTTACTATTTCAAAATAATAAATAGAGGAAATTCAATTTCATTTATAATAAGTTAGGGTCTTACATAAAAGCTATATATATATATATATATATATATATATATATATATCAGATATTGTGACGCCCCCAAAACAGGTATACATCACCCATCTTAGGTCGCTAGATACATGGTACAGAATTCAAATACAACTTAATTATACAACAGTCGTGTAAAATACGACAAAACATAGGTTGTGAGTTTTAATACAAATATTGTCATCTAGACAATATCCACACTCAATGGAGTCCTCATTATATTTATTATCACACTATTTCACAGAATAGTGAGAACTACTAATGCACCATCTAGGATCATCACTCTGTTCCCCGACTAGTCCCAACTACGTTCTCATTTCCTGAAGAGAACAGTGAAAGAAAGGGTGAGCTCAACTAGCCCAATAAGAAATATTATGACTAAGATAATGCAGAATAAAGTATCCTTAGCCTTCAACAATATTAAACAACTGATACAATATAACAAACATCAAGTTTAACTGCAGCGGAATAAGCAATTCATTAGAAGAGTCAAGTAGAACATAATATCTACTATCTCTTCTAGATTAAAAGTCCATCGTTGATATTTTATTCATGTACTACTCATCAACAGTTCTTTATTATACTCAACACAAATAGAACTTTCATCACTTGTCTTCACCTGAACCACCAAAGATATTAGTTAAATTCACAATTCATATTTATAATAATGTGAATTAACAGTTCCTTCTTGCCACAAAGGCTTAATAGAACGTTTACTCAATATCCTTACCCCAAAGGTGAAGATATTCAAATGTAATAACAATGATTATACCAATCGGTTTAATCATCTTTTGCACTACTGGGCCAAAGATATTCAACTATAAAACCAATGGTCATGATCATACCAATCAATTGCATGTCAGTGCACTACGGCCAAAGACATTCAACTGTTAACTAATGGTCATTGTGAGACCCCAGATTTTATGAATAAATATTTAATTTTCTCGAAATAATTTTTTGAATATTATGGTGTGAATTTGATATAATATTATAGTTGTGGGTAATATTTATAAATTTCGTAAAGTACGCAAATTGTTATATAATATTCTTTTTGTTGGAGAATATTCGTACGACGACATAATCATTGGTGGACCCCTAACGGAAGTACTATCGTAGTTAAAACGACAAAAATATTTTATGAAAATAATTGGCGGAGGTTTCTACCGATTAATCTTTGTTGAACTACCCGGTAGTAAGCGTCACGATGTCTGGCGTGGTTGCATAGTAGCACACGGTATTGATTATTAATGCTTACGTGAGAAGTCACTTAGTTACACTCAATTATTGCTACAATAATTGTTACATCATATCTCTCATATTATTTATTCGATTATTGTCACAGTATCATCTGCATAATATGTTATTTTATTAAATCAATAATTGAGATGACAAGGTTATTCGTATTATTAAATTGAAATATTTATAATGTCTAGAAGTTCTGTCAAAGAGAGGTTTGGTCACCTAATTGCGCGACAATAAGGAGAAATCCTTATTGGAAAGCCCCCTTGATAAATATTGTGAGTTAAAATATTAATGATGAATGTTATTAAAATTGAAGTTGTGTTCGGAGTTGAATTTGGAGACGCGGACGTAATATTTGAGTCCGGAACGATGAAATTAGTATAAATAGTCTATAAACACAAAATTTTCCGGGATTCACTATTTGGTCAAAAAGTCAACAGTTGACTTTTTCGGGAAAAGTCAAACTTTGAAATTTCAAAATTTATATTGTTGATAAAAATAGTTTCATTATGTTGGAATTGTTTGTGTTAGTGAAAATCGACATTTATTTCGATAATAATTGATGTCTGGAGGTTATATTGACCAATCGGGTATTTAACCGGATAAATAATAAAATATTATTTTATCAGAAAAGATAAAATATCAATTTTTAACAAGTCACTTTAAAAAATTTTCTCCATCTATATCCACATAAAATCAATATTTTCCTCATCATATAAATCAATAATTAATTATTCATAAATAATATTACAGAATCACAATATTGACAACCAGGCAGTTCCCAGAAAAGAGGGGGCTTTTCAATAAGAATTTCTCTTTACTGGCGCGCAATTAGGTGACCAAACCTCTCCTTAGATAGAACTTTCTAGACATTGCCAATAATGTTATCTAATAATATTATTCCGATAATATGAATTATTGCTTCGATAATAGAAAATACTGTGTAGTGACAATTAAAACAACAATAATATAAAATATCAACGCAACAAGTATTGAATCAATAAAATACTGAACAGTAATTACTGTAACAATTATTGAGTAGTGCCTTCTTACGTAAGAATCAATAATTGGTGCAATACCGTGTGATACTGTGCAACAACACGTATTACTGTATTTTAACCACCGGGTATTCCAACAGTGTTAACGGTAACAACTACGCCGTTATTTATAAAAACTCCCTTTTGTCGTTTTCTTTATCTAATCGCTTTCCGTTATGGGGCCCACAAAAGGCTGCGCCGTCGTATGAATATTCCCCGACAGGAAGAATATTTCACGACCAAACGAATATTCCCCGACAACAATGAATATTTTATAACCACTTGCGTATTTTGAAAAAATTTACATATATCACCCTTAACATTAAACTTTTATCAATTTAACGATTTACTGAATAGTAATTATAAGAAAATTGAATACTTTTATTTCATAAAATTTGGGGTCTTACAATCTCCCCTCCTTATAAAATTTTGTCCCCGAAATTTACGTACCTGGTATTTCAAAGAGTTGAGAATACATTTCTTCCTTTTTTAGATTCCATCTTCCATGTCATCATGATTTCTCCATTGCTCATCTCCTGTATTTCAGATATCATTCTAGAATACAGCTTCAAAAACAAAGGTTAATTTAACAAATTAACATATCACATAATATCCCAAAATTATGACTGACCAACAAATAAGCTTAGGTAGGACACACTAGCGAAGGATTTACTCATCTCTCCCCTCCTAGTTCTAATCCCGATCTCCGCCAGAGATCATATCCCTAAGCTCTGATACCAAATGTGACACCCCCAAAATAGTCATTCCATCCAACCCATTCTGAGTCGCCATATACATGGTACAGAAAATAACTACAACTTTATTAATACAATTGTCGTGCAAGATACGACAACACTTAAACTGTGAGTTTAAATACAAATATATACCAACTGTGACTCATGTCCCAACCGTGGACAGCACCTCATAATGACACCTTACATAAAGGTATAGTCGAAAACTGTTTTAGAAATTAGAATCTTTGGGAAGTGCTCAAGTAACCTTCATACATAGGAGGCCATGAATGATAGATATCATATGCCCACAGAATTATCCTTGGTTGACCCAATAGACCCCAAAGAAAAATGAGAAGATTACTATCATATTCTTCCCAATGGTGAGTCTTCTCTTGACATATCATTATCTCCACTGTCTCTAATTGGGTATTATACTCCAAACAAACACCAAGATTATATAGGTAGTGCTTGTAAATATACTCAGCAAGTGGATGAGCACAACCCTGTCTTATGATGACTCGAGGTTGTATGTCATTAGACATCTTGTATGATAGTGACAAAATACCCTTCCAAAGTTGGGTTCGCCTCACCTATTTAGGGAGAACCTCAACAACTATAGACCACCGTTCTATTCCCCTGTTATTCCCCGCTTGTCCCAGCTACACTCTTATCACCGGAAAGGAATTGTGAAGCAAAAGGGTGAGCACAACTAGCTCAGTAAAGAATATTATGACTAAAGATAAATAAATTATCAATAGTCTTCATCAATAATAAATCAGAGATTTAGAACATATGGTAGATGATAAAACTTTTCAACCATAGTTGCAGCGGAACGAGCAATCCATTAGAAGAGTCAAATAGACCATAAAATCTATTATCTTCTCCATGTTAAAAGTCCATCAACAATATTTTATCTCTGTAACATTAATCAACAATTCCTGTTCACAATCACATGTATAACTCATAATCGTAATTGTAGTTCTAAATTCCTTTCATCATCCAGGACAAAGTTAATTTTCATCACCTGAAACATCAAAGATCATGGTTATACCAAATTACAATTCATGTTCATAATCCTACTAATAAATTCATTTTTGCACTACGGGCCAAAGATATTCATCAACAAGTCATCTTTGCACTACGGGCCAAAGATATTCAACAACATGTCATCTTTGCACTACAGGCCAAAGATATTCAACAACAGGTCATCTTTGCACTACAGGCCAAAAGATATTAATATCTCAAAGAAATATATAATCATTTCAGAATTTATATAAACAATAATTATAACCATGTTGATCAATTCACCTTTACACTTAAGCTAAAGATATTCAATTATAAATTCAATGGTCATGATCATACCACCATAATTCAACTTTTCACTCATCGCCAAAGAGAACCCTAGTCATAATCATATCAATAATCTACCCATCTTTACACTCCAAAGAAAGAGAATTTCAACATCGTGTTATAAAATGTTATATATGATAATAAAATCAATATAATCAATACATAGTTTTAATCTCCAGAGTAATATTCATAAATCAACTATAATTTGGTTAGAAAAAGAAACCAATTTTGTAGTGAATAGTAACTCATGAATAGTAACCCGTCGTGAATAGTAACTCGTGAATAGTAACCCGTGAATAGTAACTCGTAAATAAAATACATAATAAAATGATAATTCATGACGAGTATAAAAGAAATGATATCTCATACGAGTATAATAGAATATATGAAACTGCAAATAGATTTTCACCCGCAATGCGGTAATCCACGTAGACAAATCATTTCCATAATTTAATAAAGAATGAATACGAAGGATCATTCACCATGCATGCAGATAATCCACATAGACAAAGTTATTCCAAATGTAATAATAAAGAATGGAATAATGTAAGAATTCACCGGCATGCGATAGACCTCATGAGAGCATGGATATTCCAATGTAATAATAAAGAATGGAACCAGTCATGCGTAATCCAAGACGCATGGATATTCCAACGGAATAATAAAGAATGGAATAATAGAAGAATTTCACCATGTATGCGGTACTTCGCATTGACAGGTTATTCCAACATAATAATAAAGAATGGAATAAGAGAAGCTCTCTTCATGAATCTGAAAGAAATAATACCCTTACCTTTAAAAGAAAATCGGATCTTTGGAATAAGGAGGTAGCGAGACTTCTCTTCTTCTTTCTCTCTATAATAATTGCTCTATAGCTTTAGTGAATTGGTGAGAAACGAAGGAAGAATGAGCTTCTATTTATAGAAAAATATAGTTTCAATAATTGCACGTTTTGGGGCTCGAAATATTATAGTATAATACCTTCCTCTTTTTCTTTATTTTTAATTTAGTCCTACAAGTATTATCAAACTTGCACCACCTCCCCTAATACTAAATCATGTGAATCAATAGTAAATCATGTGAAAAAAAATAATTACAGTATAATACCTTCATCTATACCTCTATTTTTACCTTAGTCATGCAAGTATTATCAATCTTGCACCAACTCCCTTAATAGTAAATGAATGTGAATCAATAGTACACACATATGAACAAATAGTTATAATCATGTGAATCAATAGCAATTAATTGCTCATTTATCCGGTTAATTACTCGATTGGTCAATATAACCTCCAGATATTAATTATTATCGAAATTAATGTCAATTTTCACTAACACTAATAATTCCAACACAATGGAACTATCAATTTCATCTTTAATCAACACGAACTTATTCATCATTATATTTTATAATATTTAACAACCAGGTCGTTCCCAGGAAAGAGGGAGCTTTTCGATAAGGATTTCTTCTTATTGGCGCGCAATTAGGTGACCAAACCTCTCCTTGACTCTTCTAGACATTGTCAATATTGCAAATAATAATATGAATAACTTTGTCGCCTCAATTATTGATTTAATAATATAACATATTATATAGATGTTACTGTGACAATAATTGAATCAATAATATGAGAGATATGATGCAGCAATTACTGTAGCAATAATTGAGTGACTTCTTATGTAAGCATCAATAATCAATACCGGTGTCTACTATGCAACCACGCCAGATTCGTACTTTTACTACCGAGTAGTTCAACAGCTTTTAACGGTAACACTTTCGCCGTTATTTTTATAAAAAGATAATTACATAGCTTTTCTAACTACGACAATACTTAGTTAGGGATCCACCAATGATTGTGCCGTCGTACAGATATTCCCCGACAAAAAGAATATTCCCCGACCAAACGAATATTTTATAACAACTTGCATACTTTGCAAAATTTATAAATATTATCCACAACTATAACAGTATATAAAATCCACACCATAATATTTTCAATTTTTTTTTGAGAAATTTAAATCTTTATTCATAAAATTTGGGGTCTCACACCGGTGAAGATATGAAGAAGAAGATCTGAAGAAGCGATGCCACGAAGATATGATTTGCACTGAAAGTGTAAAAACAGTTCATCTCCTTTTATGTGAAACCAAAAATGAAATTTGCACCGAAAAATAACAACTGAAAATTAGAAATGAAATCCCCTGCTCTTCAACCAAAAAAGAAATCAAAACCACCAGTTGAAGCTCTCGTCTTCTTCTTAGGAATTGTAAACTAGATCATCAACTCGTTAACATATTTCATACCCAAACACATACTGTAAGACCCCAATTTTTATGAATAAAGATGAATTTTTCTCTAAATATCATTTTTGAATAATAAGGTGTGAATTTGTTATAGTGTTATAGTTGTGGGTAATATTTATAAATTTTGCAAAGTAAGCAAGTTGTTATAAAATATTCGTTTGGTCGGAAAATATTCATTTTATCAGGGAATATTCGTACGATGGCACAATCATTGGTGGACCCCACAACAGAATTATTGTCGGAGTTAGAAAACGACATAAATAACTTTTTATAAAAATAATGAGAAAAGTTTTACCGTTAACTGTTGAAATACCTGGTGATAAAAGTACAGTAAAACGTGTGGTTGCATAGTAGCACACGATATTGTACAATATCTTTGATTATTGATGCTTACGTGAGAAGTCACTCAATTTTATTCAATTATTACCACAATAATTGATGCATAGTATCTCACATTATTGATTCAATTATTGTCACATTATCATCTGCACAATATTTTTATATTATTAAATCAATAATTGAGACGACACCGTTATTCATATTATTATTTACATTATTGACAATGTCTATAAAGTTCTGTCGAAGAAAGGGGTTTGGTCATCTAATTGCGCGCCAATAAGGAGAAGTCCTTATCTGAAAGTCCTTTCTTTTCTGGGAATGATCTGGTTGTTAATATTCTAAGTTATAATAATGATGAATAAAGATCGTGTTAATTAAAGATAAGAATAATAATTGACGAGATGAAGATGTTTGTTCAATTATCCTTTTAAAATGGTGTTTGTTCATTTAGTTTTTTTAGAATGCGTATTTTTTTTCGTAGCCCTAATTACCTTCAAAGGAGGTAATCCTTTAATTGGTTGGTTAAAATATTTTTGGCCAAACCTTCCAATACTATTCACTAACCTGTAGATAGGGGTGCTCTCTCATTGGTGCAGAGCTCCCAAATTCAATTAACCTCACAAGAGGGTATTATCTTATTGGCTGATCAAATGGTGTGTTGATAGTTGCGCCCGAATGATTTTTTTTCCTGTGCAGTCCGTGATTATTTTCTTAAATAGTATCCTGCCATTCTCCTATAAATAGGATGCTTAGTATAGAAATGAAAATCACATCAGGATTAGAGAATTATTCTTCTATAATATTGAGCGTATTTCTTTTGAGCATAAGGATACTTTGAGCGTAGCAAATAGTACAAGTTTTCTTTAAGAATATCTCCGCTATACCAGTCGGAATTACTCTCGTACTAAAGTAAGGGATATTATTTTTGTTCAGTATTCATAAGAAATAATATTTTCTTTCATACTCTGTAGTATGTGAGTAATATTATTTCATTTCGTATTCTTAATTCTACACTCATGTTGATAAGTATTGCTTCTATACTACTTGAAATTAGTTGAATATCCTTGAAATTTGCGCTTCATCTAGTATCGTTTCAGAAGGATATTTTTCTAAACAGTTAAATTTTAATCTTTTCATGTCGGGGTACTATTCACAGGGTACTATTCACCCGGGACAAAAATTGATTTCTTTTCTGTCCAAATTATTTTTTATATTATTCTTGAATTTTACTCCACAAAACAGTTATCATGTTGACAATTTGGACATTTTTAAACTCTGGATAAATTAAAAATCTTTAATATTTATCATTGATTTCATTTTATTGATGCTTATATCATTGTCATCATCCTCATGCTTATATTGTGATAAAAGTCATCTTTGGCCCGTAGTGTATAGACGGACTGTTGATTGGTATGATTATGACCAGTGATTATTCGGTATAATCATGACCTGTAATGTTATAAATGATGTGGTAAAACTCCTCATTGGCCCGTAGTGCATTGATGAACAGTTGTTGGCATGATCATGACCATTATTGATAATAACGAATATCATTGGCCCGTAGTGCATGGATGATTCGTGGATGTGATAATAATGAATATCTTTGGGCCTAGTGCATGAATAATTCAGTGATGTGGATTATTTATTAAGCTGAGTCTCAGCGATAAAATTGATGATAAACTTTTAAATCATAGAAGATAGTAGATATCATGCTCTACTTGACTCTTCTAATGGATTATTTGTTCTGCTCCAGTTAAACTTGTTGTCTATTGTTTTCTATCAGTTTAACAATGTTGAAGGCTAACGATAATTTATTCTACATTATCTTAGTCATAATATTCTTTACTGGGCTAATTGAGCTCACTATTTATTTTCATTGTTCTCTTCGGGAAATGAGAATATAGTTGGGACTAGTCGAGGAATGGAGTAACGGTCCAGATGGTTGCTTTAGTAGTCCTCACTATTATGTGAAATAGTGTGATAATAAATGTAATGAGGACTTCATTTGAGTTTGAATATTTTCTAGAAGACAATATTCGTGTTAAAACTCTCAGCTTATGTTACACGACATTTGTATGATTAAGTTTTTATTTGTATTCTGTACCATGTATTTGGTGACTCAGAATGAGTGATGTTTACCTATTTTGGGAGCGTCACACACACCAAATCCAATTAAAACAAATCCCAACCTTAAACACTTCTACTTCCTCACAAAACCAATCACCATCTCTAACTTTGAAGCACGCTACAGATCTGGACATTTGGGACTCTATTCTTCACTTTTCTTTTAATTTCAGCGAATTAACGGTATGATTTTTGTATATACTACTAATGATTGGTGTTTGGTTGGTAGTTTGATCTTGTGATGGTTTGAACAATTGAAGGGTCTGGGAGAAGATGAGATGGAGAAGATGAGATTAAGAATTGGATTTGATGCTTCATCTATTTGGGTTTTTTTTCCAACAACTGTAGAATAATCTTTTTGTTGTTAATCAGGTTCGTGTTTTTCAAATATTATTTTTGTCTATTTAATTTATATTCTAAAATTTATATTTTATTTTCTACTCTTTTTAATTTATATTTTAATGTCATACACTTATTCTTTTTGTATAAAAATTGCCATGTCAAGTTCCATGTCAACATTCTGTCAAAAATCTAAAAATGGAAATTTAAATAATCAATGACTTATAAATAAAATTTTATTTGATATTAATTACAAAAATAATTAAATAATTTTTTTTTATTTTCTTGTTTTTTGGAATACTTTTTAAATTTATATTATACTTTAAAATATTTTTTTCATAAAAATTTTCTCTAAATCCACATAATCACTGTCACGTCGCATAATTACTGTCACATCAGTTTTTTTTTACACCTCAGCAGCTTGGCTTTCTTTTTCCGTTAGAATAAAAGCATTTAACGGTTTTTTTAACTTTGTGTTAAAAAAATCGAGTACAGTGAATTAACTGTAAGAAAAAAATATTAAGTGATTCATTTATAAGTTAACATAAAATACAGTGACTTAGAAAATATTTAACCCTTCGTCCCTGAGCATAAGCCGTCATTCTCTTACCTCTCTCTAAAACATTTCCATATACTTCTGTTGAAGTTTGTAGCGTTATAGTCTCTTTAATACCAAATATAAGAGCAGTATTATTGATATTTTAAAAGTGATTAAAAATATTTTTAATTAAAAACTAATATGGATTTATATAATTATAGTGAATATAATGATGGTTATTATAAATTATTTAAACACTGTTATTAAAAAAATTGATACTCTCTGTTCCAAATTATAAAATTAATAACTTGAAAAATCGATTTCAAACTCAAAATTGAGATGAATTTATTTAGTTTATTACTAGACGATATGACTATCACAATTCACAACTACCTAAAATATATAATTACTAGTTATAAGATTTATTGTTTTGAAAATTTAAATGATTCATGTCAATTTAAAAATATCTCAAATTGTCTTTTAAAAAGTCAATAGTGATCTTATAATTCGGGGGAATATTTTACATGGAAAACTTATATCTCCACATGACTTCTCTTTCACATGAATGTTATACTCACTCACTATTCATGTGAGAGATATCATGTGAATATATCATTTAATTTCTCATGTGAAACTATCAGTTATTACTAATAGTAAGATTTCTTATTTTATGATTTTTAATGAGTTATCTAAATTTTGAATTTGAAAATCTCAAATTGAATTTTTACAAGTCAAAAATAATATTTTAATTAGGATATAAATGAATTAGTTGTTTGTGAATTCGTCTCGATTCGTTTTTTTCCAACTGCAATCGGACTAATCCTCCAATTCGGACCAACATTTTCTTGAAACCAATTTGCGACGGTTGGTTCGACTCAACTTGTGTTCTTTAGCAATTTGGGTTTTAACAAATTTTATTTTAAATAAAGGAGTCGAGTTCGAGTTATGTTTTGTTTTGTTTGAGCTCAACTCATTATTGACTTAATTCATTAAAATTTGATTTAATTGGTTTAACTCGACTTGCTTAAACTACTGAACTGGCTCGATTCAAATCACTTAAACTCGACTTGATTGATGGAGTCGAATATGACGCGTGATATTATTGTTCTTGTAAAACAAAAATCTCAATTTTAAATAAAGGGGTCGAGTTCGAGTTATGTTTTGTTTCGTTTGAGCTCGATTCGTCATTGACTTAATTCATTAAAACTCGATTTAATTGGTTTAACTCGATTTGCTTAAACTATAAAATTGACTCTATTCAAATCACTTAAAATTGACCGAGTCAAATATGACGCACGATACTATATCCGTTCTTAAAAGATTGTTATTTAAAATTTTTGTACATGGATTAAGAAAGTCATTTAATACTATCATTTAACAATTAAAATTTGTTTAAAATTCCATCACTACCCCTTTATGGGAAGTTGAAAACTATTAATACGAGTGTGATAATTTTTTGGGACAATGAGAGAAGGTAAGGGTGATATAGGAAAGTAAATAATTTATTCTCCTAGAAAGTTGTAAACGATAAATAAATTGGAATAAATTTTTTCTTCCAAAACGACAATCTTTTAAGAACGAATGAAGTATTATTGTTTTTGTAAAACAAAAAGCTCAAAATGTTCCCAAACCATCTCTGCTACCATCAAACAAGCCATATAAGCAATGATGCACTTGAGTTGTTTTCTATAAATTTAAACTATCCATATGATTATTTCAACAAGTTAAAAGTCTTAACAATGTTGGACTGTGGATTCCTCCACTAGAGACTTCTTCATTTTACATGGCGGTCAACCCTTGTGTTTCCATCTTCTTAACAACTATTAAGATACCATTCACATGTGTTCCATGTTCCAACTATACTTAAAAAAAAAATTCAGCTATACCCACTTTCTTTTGGGATAATCTGGTAATTTCACATCATCCAAACATGATTGGCACTGAACAAATAGTATAGGTTATAGATTACTTAACAGGATTGGTCTAAATATTGATTAGAGGATTAATATATGAATTTTATTTCCCATTAGGTTAATGATTTGTGTTTACTTATAATTGAAATTTCCTAATTTGTTGAGCAACTCCTTAATGAAATAATTATCATTGAAAAGACAGAAATACAATATTAATAGGGATATTAATTAACAGTCTTGCTTAGACTATTAGACTATATTTGTTTGTAAGGATTATACTTGAGATATGACTATTAATCTCAAGTGTCTTGCTTGTTTTTAAATCTAGACTTGAGACTATTAGTTCAGGAATTATTATTTGTTTTTAAATTTAGACTTGTGACTATTAGTCCAAAAATTATAAAATGACTTAATATGAATGATTTTTTAATATCATATTCAACCATGTATTATAATTTCGAGAGTATAATTCTAAAATTAATAGTCTTGAAATTATAATCCCGAGATTATAATTATTGCAAACAAACATAACTTAATACTTATTTTTATAATTGGCACACTCTTTGTAGCAGCTACAACCATAAACCATTTTAGTAGACTAAGTTGTTCTTCTATATATTTATTTATTTTGTTTTGTTTGTTATTGTTCATTTTCATGCATTATTTATATATATATATATATATATATAAAGGTTTTTGTTCACATTGTAAATTTGAAATGACTAGTACACAAAGGATCAGACCATTTTACATTTATCCTGTCTTAATGTTGTATATTATACTTTCTAAACTTTATTTATCAATACTACTTTCAAAAACCAACTACTTCCACGCACTAAAATTAATAAATTCAATACTCTATAGTTACATTTTTTTTATATAAAAAACATGGTGTTATATAAGTCAAACTAAATTATAAATCTAACCCTTCTATTTGTCACAGTACTTCCTAAATTTATTTTTTAGTACAAGTCTACCTCATAAATATATTACTCGTACAAAACTGTTCCTCTATCATTTCCCGTTGATAACAAAGCAATTTCTATTAATTGAATCTGACAAAAAAATGCTAACGTATTATTCTGTTACATAAATTAAGGTTATTATAGTACTAACAGGCGTGTTATCATGTTCCCATGGTGGCAATCGAATTATCCGCTTCATTTGTAACACTAATTTAAACCCTAACGACTACTTGTAACTTTAATTTCATAAAATACAATTTGGTTGAGATGAATTTTAGCACTAATTTAAAACCCATGGTTTGATTAAGATGAATTCAAACTCTAATTTGAGACCTCTTAGCTCACATTTGTTCTTTCTCAATCGTAAATGCGAATTTTATTGCTCTCAAATGCATCTCAAATAGACATGAATAATATGTTAGCTCTTTCTGTCAAATTTAATTTGATAAAATTTAGTTTTTTATTGACAAAAGAGGTTGGAGGAACAATTTTGCACAACTAATGTATCTACGAGGGAGACTTGTGTTAAGAAAAAAAATTTAGGGAACACTTTTGCAAAACACATAACAAATAGAAGGGTTAGATTTACAATTTAGTGCATTGGAACTTTTGGCTGAGTGTATGTATGGTTACTTTGCAGCATTTAAAAGTTTAAACGCTCTTGAAAATCTTGTTCGTCTAGTAGTAACTTCTTTTAAATGCAATCTATTCAACTAATAAACGCAACGTTTGAACCTTAAACGCAATGCACCAAAATTGAAATTCTAAACGCTGCAAACGCCACCGCTACAATTCCTAAGATTACTTAATAAAACGGCATAACTTTACCCTTTAAGATATATGTTGCTAAAAATTACAACTTACAAGGTCATTTCAAATATGAAAATAATACAAAATGGTTTTGATCTACAATTAACAGACCAAGTTATTACAAACCTGAGTCTATTTCATCTCCAATTAACATACCAAGTTATTACAAACTTGATTTGGCTCGCGCTAATTTAGCAATTCGCATTCAAATTAGGGATTCGACTATCAAGTCAAACTCTAGTTATTTAAAATTGAATCATTAAATAAATGGGCTATATGTATATACACAACTGTGTATAGTACACAGTTGTGCTATGACAACGCTTTTTTGTCTATAACAACGGTTGAACAGTCACCTGATAGTCAAATTCTAGTTATTTAAAATTGAATCATTAAATAAATGGGCTATATGTATATACACAGCTGTGTGTAGTACACAGTTGTGCTATGACAACGCTTTTTTGTCTATAACAACGGTTGAACAGTCACCAGAATATCTATAACGACCGTTGAACCGTCATCATAACCCAAAAAAATGTCTGTCGTAAATGCATTATATGTTCACAATCACCATATATATTTTTTCCTAAATAATAATACTAATAATAATACAATTATTAAATTTGACTCGTTCAATAATTAAAAGTGACTTGACTCAATTCAACTCACAAACATCTAACAAATAATTGTTCCCTAATTGAGTCGAGCTCGAATACCTAATTTGAGTTTGTTTTGAAACTCATCTCGCCTAGACTCGTCTCGTCTTGCAATATCCTTATTCTGGACTAATGTCAAAATCCTGACTCCTCTCAATCCTTGGGCTGAAGTTTCTACCTTTTCCTGTAAAAATTCCTAACTTATAGACCAACTCAACTGCACTACGCATGATTGGGATGGAAAAACCTCATTTCCTCCATCCCATTTTTTTTGTAAAAGATCAACATAACACACAATTTTAGAAAAAGGAAAATCTCCCATATTGTAATACCTCTCCTGTTCATTAAAAAAGAAAAATAGTTGCAACAAATATTTTGGAAGTTGGGACATCCCAAAATGAAAGCAGGACACTAAAAATAGGACATAGGGGGTACCCTTTTTTTCTTTTTCTTTTTTGTTGGGAGGAGCATAGCCCCTAATTCAGTACAACAATATCGGGGCAGTGTAGCGCCCTAAACATCTATTGTCAACAGCCCCTATAGAGGTCCAGGCATGCCCACCTTCGCTAGCCAGTCTGCGCAAGCATTTCCCTCCCTCCATGTAAGCTTCAATTTAGTGATCCATGTTCCATTGATAAGTTGTCGAATTTTGTACACAATTAAAATGAGGATCCTCCGTTGTGCTTTCAGGATCAATTGTCGTATTCATTCTATTCTGTGTCTTTGCCAATAGCAGGGAGAACCCCAATAATTTCTTTGAAACCACCTAACCATCTGCAAATAAAACCACTATTTGAAGCAAATTATGATGTCTTAAAATAGAGTAATTCTCGAGCTAAATCAAAACAGAGAAATTTTGGACATGAGTATGCTACCAGTTACAAAAAGGTACACAAGAAAAACAAGAAGTAAGTCAGAAGTCAAGAGTAAGCCCTATGTAAAGAGCTTATTATGTGGGATAATCACCACCACTAAAATTGAAGACGAACAAACAGTATGTCCAAACATTCTGTTTGAAAAGCTCAAGAATCCTATCGCGTGGAACGTCTCATACAAAAGCTAAGTTAACATGTATATTTTAATATGAGCATAATCTAGTTGTGCTGCAAGTTTTGACTCCATGAATGACAGAATTATATCGTTCCACAAGAAACAGAAAGCAGAGCTAAGTTCCCTGTTAATTTCAACACGGCTTTCCTCGTGTAGTACTCAATTCCATATTGGTGTGGAGGAAGTAATGACAATTCTATCGAGTATCTGAAACCAATAAATAAACATAAATATCAGAGACTTTGAGAACCTCAAAGAGGGTAGCGGGTTCCCCTTACACTGCAAAAGAAAGTGCATATGGGTAGTGATTCAGTCTTGTTATATGTATATTTAAATTTTTACATTTGTATTCAGTTGATCGGTTCTACTTACGAATTTAGGTATATATGTTATATATTTTAAGCTCTAATTTGGCATAATATATGTGTACTACAATTTATTTAATTAATCAAGTGTTATGCAATATTCGTACCCTAAGCTGTTATGAACTGTTAAATCCTTAATTCTGCAGCAAAAAGTGTATGAGTAAGTTGAAATAATATGTAGTGTAAATTGAAATAATATGTACTGGTTGCACTATTCCTAGTTCTCCACTGACGTATATGTCTTGCATCCTCATTCCCGTAAAAGGAATCAAGGATATAACCATTCATGACAAGTTAGAGCATGATATGACAAGATACATGTAACACCTCGGGTTAAATCCCGAGTTCGGAACAAATCTTGGGTCAAATCTCAAGTCCGAATCGAATCAAATCCATCTAAACAAGACCTTAAACCACTAGCCCAATAGTATCTTCTTGGGTAATCTTAGCCCACCACAGACTCACCTAAAAGGTCATGACTGAAAGTACTATTGTTAGCAACTTAATTACTTATATACATACAATTTTTTTTCATATCTTTCGATGTGAGACTGGTGTGTTACAATACACTATTTTATTTAAGAAAAGTTTTAACATGCGTATGTAGTGTACTCTCACAAAAGAAATAAAAAGGCTGTATATTGTAGTCATAAAGAAAAACTCAGATTCTTAAAATTTTTGGTAATTACTAGCTAGGGACTTAATTGAGATTAGTTGTCTGCCAATTGAATAGGTAAATCATAACATTTTAAAGCATTCCTCCATGGAAATCAAAGTCTCAACGGACTCACTGAAGCGAAATCAAGGGACTTAACCAAGGCACTTTATTGAGCTTACTCATCCTCCTATTGCATAGATAAATCAGAACATTTCAAAGCATTACTCCCAGAGAGTAAACAAAACCATCTCTCAAGTCTCAGGTAGTTTGTTCCTGGTACCTAGTTAACACTTTTACTTTCACATGCAAGATGCCAAGATCAGCTATTCAAGAATAAATACACCTTTGTTTCTATAATTTTGATATACAGGAGTTACATAACCTCAAGGCTTATATCGGATGGAAAATTTAAGCTGTAATTCCAAAAAAGCAGAAGAAACGCTATTATACTTACCTGCAGCTAATAGCACTAACATGGCCGAGTCGTTTCCTTTTTCTAGGTTCTCAGAAACGTCATAGATTAAGAAAACTCCATTTCTAACGGTTTCTCTTCAATGTGAATCAGTAATATTAGCGTCCAATCAACTTCAGTCCTGAAATAAAATGATAACGATTTATACTGACGATTGTCCGTGAATAAATTTAGGAAATTCATTCACCATTGTTCACAGAATTAGCACTTTATTATCTTCTCAGATCTTTGTAAGTAATATTAGACCCATAACTACTGAGGCCATATAAGCATTTTGCAGATGATAAAAAGGCTGTACATGGAAAGAAACTGACCTCAAAGACTTGTAAAGACTAAATAATTTTGGAGAGAACTTCATATTAACATAGAGATCATATAAAGCTCAGGAAAATAGAAAGCAGAATGGGATACCTGAGTTCGGAGTGGCGATGATCATCTTACTTTCCAATTCTTCAGCAGCATCAATCATCCCTTGTGCGTTGTAGGCTTGTATCATGGTAGCAAATGTGATAACATCTGGCTGACATTTTCTCTCCTTCATTTCAGAGAATAAGTCACCCATTTTATTTACATCACCAGCCCTCCCATAGGCACTGATGACACAGTTAAAAAATGGAGTATCCAGAATCACATCTGAATTTTCCACTTGCCTCATGATTGAATCAACTTTGTTCACAAGCCTGGCTTCGCTATATCCGCTAATGAGAGAGCAGTAAGTGATTGAATTAGGCTTCATTCCTTGATGCTTCATCTTGAGGAAGAATTCTTCCATCCTTTCAATATTTCCAGCTCTCTTGAATGTATCGATTACTATATTAAAAGTGACAATAGTTGGGGAGATGAACCTTTTCTTCATAAACTCCAAAACAGATCCCATTTTCTCATACATGCCAGCTTTTCCATATGATTTAATCAAGATATTAAATGTCATTACATCTGGGTTTATCCCCATAAGTTGAAATTCATCAAACCACTTCTCCATTTTCTCAATCTGTCCACAGTTACCATAAGCCCCAATTACTGAATTAACCGTGAAAACATCTGGTAGGCATGTGCTACTTCCAATCATGTTTGTCAATGAGCTCTCCATTAGTTTAAACAGTTCAGCCTTTCCATATCCATCAATTATAGTATTGTATGTGACTGTGCTACATTCAATTCCCAAGTATGACATCTCCTTTAGGATGCGCTCAATCATATCAAACCGACGGTATTTAGTGCAACAGTTGATTAGAGTTGAATAAGTATATACATCAGGTTTGCAGTCAGAGAATGACTTTATATCATCAATAGTTTGATACGCCTTATCAAGGAGACCACTAAAGCCATATGCACTCACTAGGGCAGTATAAACATCAATTGTGGGTTGGATCCCATCTAATAGCATGGTTTCGAAAAGCAAGCTAGCTTGCTTGGGCTGCCTGCACTTGCCAAGCATCACCAACAGCTTTGTGTATGTTTGGCCTCTTGGCTCGTACCAATGTTGTTTACGAAGAAGACCAAAAATCTATAAGTAGAATACATCTCTATCATTGAATTGTGAAGAAGTACTACAGTACATAGATAACATTTGAAATCAACAGCTGCGGAAATAAATCTGACATTCAACATTTGCTGAGAATCAATACACGTCCATAATTTCAGTCCCAAAATAGCAATATTAGAAATAACATAACTTTTAGCAGAAAACTCTTTTGGTGAAGGCCACAAGGTAAAGTGATTAAACAAGAGGCAGGGCCATCAGTACAGCAAAGGTTCAGATATTCCAATCCCAGTACAATTTTTATTGTCTTTTTATCTATATTTTGCTATCAGATTCAAAAATACTTATTGGAAATTATATTTAAGTGGAAGACATTGGCTGAAAACAAAAAGAAATAGGGGAGGGAAAAGTGTTTGTATATCTAGGAAGTAGGCAACGCAATTGGTTCTTCATAATGGGAAAAAAGAAAGAACAAATACCCAAAACAGTAACCAATTTCATAGTTCAATAAATAAAATAAGAACAAAACAACTAAACAAAAACAGAAATTCCAAGAGAGAGACAGAGAGCATATAATTATGTAACCCAAGTCCGCATAAAAGCTAAAAATACCTCTAGGCTATGTTTGTTTTGATAGGACTATTAATCCCAAGTATCTTGTTTATTTTCAAATTTGGACTTGAGACTATTAGTCCAGGGATTATAAAATGGCTTAATATAGGGATTATTTAATATCATGTTTAACTAGGTATTATAATCCTTATCATTTGGGACTAAAATTTTTTGGACAAAATTAACCTCATTTTCAATTTCAGTCCAGTTAGGAATAAAATGATCAGCATCGAGTTGGAACACTTTAAAAAAATATAGGTAATAGGTTCCGATGTGTATATTGGGTCTTTTCGGACTTATCCAACACCAATATTTCAGCAAAATGCAAATATTTCAGCAAAATGCAAATATATCAACAAAATGCAAAGATATTTTTAATAAGACTGCCACTGATGGAGAAACAAAGAAAAAAAAACCATTATATATTATACACCACTCCCTTGTTAAAATTAATATTAACTTAAGACAATTTGATATTTTTTAAAATTTTAAAATTAATATAAATTCTGTTACTTTTAAATAATATAATTAGTAAAATTATATAAAAAGTATTACTAGTTAAAATATTTATTGTTTTTAAAAGTAAAAGGAATTGAGTTAATTTTAAATATTAAAATATGTCATTAATTTTAAAAAGTCAAAATGCAAATATATGCATGCATTTTCAGCAGTCATTATATCTACTTCTAAGTTGGACCAAAAATCATACTCCACGGATCTTGATAAAAAAATATTTATTTTTATATTAAATAAAACATGGATTTGGAAAGAATAAAATAAAACAATTAGCAAATGAATATTGCACTTTTCCTAAAAGGTAAGAAATATATAAATATAAATTTACTAGAGATATACAACTATACAAGTAAATATGCCCAAATAAGGAAAAAAGTAAAACTTTACATAAAATCTAAATAAAGTTGCCTAACTAAGGAACAAATATATTAGTATAACTCATTCCGTGCTATTTTTGCACATACAGTAAAATATAGAATAATTCTATTTATGCATAATATTTCATATATTTTTAAAAGTTACATGGTGAAACAATGTGAACTCGTTAACTTATCTCAACAGTATTTAAAAATTTATAATTAATTGTTCATCATTTTTAATATATAAACATGTTTAAATCATAGTTTAAAATATGATATTATTAGTAAGGGTATAATAATTCAAACCATATTTTTTTATCCAATCCTTTAATTAATCCTAGAAAAAAAAACATAACATGAAATTATTTTAAGTTATCCATGAATAATCCCATAAAAAACAAACATGTGACTAAGACTATTTAATCATAGAATTAATAGTTTGACATTATAATCGTTGCAAACAAACATGACCCTAATTAATAGAAAACACATCCAGTTGTAATTCAATCCATTTTTTTTTTATTTTTTGCAAATTATTCCCTTTATTGACCTACTAATAATAACAAGGGAAATTACTCAAAACACTTGAAATTGTATCACCATAATTCCTACCACATAAACACATTAGACAGAACACCATTTCTACATTATTGAAAAGAATACCTACCAAACTCAATCACAAGATCAAAGACAAATCCATTTAACAACATCAACCTTCTCTGCAACTCCCACTCAAACAATACAAAAATCTTTCCAAATGATCTTAATTGTCGCCAAATTCCTGATACCCAAAAGCAAAATAATTTGGTATATAATTCAAGCTCATAGGAACAAGACCCAAAATTTAAGATGACAATAAAGCAATCATTAAAAAAACAAAAACCCACCTCTGCAATCGCAATATAAGATATTTTCACTAGTTTACAGACTATAATTTCAGTATTAGTACAGATTTTGCAAAAAAAAATGATGAATTAAAATACCCAAGAGAAAACAGACTGAAAAACAAGAAATTCACCTACTTTGAGAGCAGACTGCCATCGATTTTCACGTATTGCATCATCCAGTGCTTCTAAAATAGCTTTGGGCCATAAACGAGTATACTTTCTGGAGTTTGCTTTTCTCTCAATAGCGCTAATGGCCGCCTCTGTTCTTAGAATATGAGACAAGTTTTTCTTGGATGATTTCTGAAGACCACGTGAAGAGTTCTCCAAGTTCTTTTTTGCTGCTTTGGTTACCAAAATTGGTGGGTTTAATGGGTTTGTTTGTTCAGTGAGGACTTTCGTCGAACAGGTGGTGGAGGCTAAGAAGAAAGATGATGAGGACCAGCGGAGGTTTGATGTGTCAAGGAGGTGGAGCTCCATTATCCTATTATCCTGGGGAGAAATTGACGGTTCAGGACAGTTGGAGGGAGGAAGATGGTAATGAACGGCGTATTTTTTAGGCGCAGAGGATAGAAAAGACTGAAAATTTATAAATGTTTTTATTTTATTTAATATTTTTCTTTTGTGGTTAACTGCATTTCTAACTTTCTACTCCCTTTTTTGTTTTAAAAGGGTATTGGTGGATATTTCACATGAATTTTACATTGGATAAATTTAAGAGTGTAGATGAGTTAATAAGTATGATAGAGCCTTAACTTAATAGGTCAACCTTTTAGGTAAGGAGGTGGTCCAACATACTTATTGGGTCCGTTTACACAGGTGTGCGCTGCTAGATGATGAATTGATATGGGATGGATCGTACAATTCTACTACAAATTGGTATCAGAGCATAGGTTTAACACGTGAAGAATAATGACATCAAATTCATCGGTGACAAAGTTTGATGGGACTGGGAATTTCGGGCTATGACAAACAGAGGCGTTAAAGAAGAAATCTGAGTCCATGACGACTGATGACTGAGAACAATTCGTTTGTGTCTAGCAGACAAGGTTATGTATCACGTGATCGGTGATAAATCGCCATCGGGTGTATGGAGTAAATTGGAATCCAGGTATATGTCAAAGTCATAAACTGTAAGACCCCAACTTATTATTAATAAAATCGAATTTCCTCTAATTATTATTGTGAATAATAAGGTGTTAATTTGATATAATGCTTTGGTTATGGGAGAAATGTGCAAAATTTTCAAAATAAGTAAGTGGTTATAAAATATTCATTGTTGTCGGGGAATATTCGTTTGGTCGTGGAATATTCTTGTTGTAGGGAATATTAAATGCAATAGTAGCCAATCCATTTGTGGGGTCCCATAACTTAAATAACCTGCTTGGATAAAGAAAATGACAAAGTTTGAGTTTTATAAATAACGACGTAATTGTTACCGTTAACACTGTTGGAATACCTGGTGGTTAAAAATACAGTAATATGCGTGGTACGGTATTGCACAGTATTGTTGAATTATTGATTCTTACGTAAGAAAACACTACTCAATAATTGTTACAGTAATTACTGTTCAATATTTTATTTTATTGATTCAATAATTGCTGCGCTGATATTTTATATTATTGTTGTTTCAATAATTGTCACTGCATAGTATTTTCCATTATCAGATCAATAATTCATATTATTTGAATAATATTATTAGATAGCATTATTGGTAATGCCTAGAAAGTTCTGTCAAGGAGAGGTTTGGTCACCTAATTACACGCCAAGAAGAGAGAAATCCTTATCGGAAAGCCCTTCTTTCCTGTGAACTACCGATTGTCATAATTGTGATTCTGTAATATTATTTGTGAATAATTAATTACTGATTTATATGATAAGGAAATATTTATTTGATGTGGATATAAATGATGGATTTATTTATTTTATATGGTTATAAATGAAGGAATTAATGCTGAGGTATTTTATCAGTATTTTATCGGAATGGAGGTATTAAAAATCATCCGTTTGTAGATTTCAGATATTTTTTGTTTAGAATTTGGAAAAACTCAAAGCTACAAAGTTATAGAGAATTCGATTTCGTGTGGAATGGATGTAAAATTCGTATTTTTCTGATAAGCGAGCTATTTTCTATGAATAATTGAAGTTTCAGAAAATAAAATGATTTTTATTAAATTATGGGCGGGACCCACTTTTGGTTGGTGTTGAATACATGTGGGCTGTTATTTTTCTTCAAAGATGGCTGGCTTTGAATGAGGTGTGCGTAGAATGGAAGAAAAGAAATAATATTATTTTATTATTTTAGTTTTCTTTGGCGTTCTAGCATTTTCCTATAAATAGGCGCTTAGGTTAGAATTGAAAATTACACCCGAAATAAGTTTTCTTTCTCTCTATATTGTCGAGCGTATTTTTGTGAGTATTTAGATACTTTGAGAGTTGCTGTTCGTTACAAACTTCCTTCGACTTTATATCCGATATTCCGATCAGAAGTACCGTTATTTTGAGGTAAGGGATGTTATTTTCTTCGTCAATGATATTATTTCTTTCAATATCATTATGCTTTGAAATATTGGTCCGAACTTTTTATCAAATTTGGAACTTTTTTTGTCGAGGAGTTCTTATTCACGTATATGACCTTTATTCACGAATACGACACTATTCACCGAAAAATAAAATTTTCTTCTTTTTGCCCAAGATGTCTATTATAATTACTATCTTTGATTATATCCATGTTTTGATCTTTATTTTTGAATTCTGCTTCAAAATTGGTTATTATGAAGTATTATTGAACTTGGATAAAACTGTAATACGTATCCCTAATATTTATTCTTTTATCTCATTGAATTCGTTTTCTTTAAGATATTTTTCATCATCCTCAGTCCTAAATGATGATATAACTGAATATCTTTGGCCTGTAGTGCAAAGATGAATGATTACCTAATGAATATCTTTGGCCCGTAGTGCAAAGATGAACAGGTGTTGAGATGAACATGACCAACTGGTGATACAAATGAATATCTTTGACCTGTAGTGCAAAGATGAATATTTGATTCAAGATATATATTGATTGATGATACAGGGATAAAATATTGCTGATGGACTTTTAAATCTTAAAAGATAGTAGAATTCTTTCTCTACTTGACTCTTCTAATGGATTGATGTTTCCGCTGCAGTTGTTGATCTAAAACTTGTTGTCTATTATATTTTATCAGATTATTCCCTGTTGAAGGCTAATGATAATTTGTTGTATATTATCTAAGTCATAATATTCTTTACTGGGCTAGTTGAGCTCACCCTTTTCCTTTTTGTTCCATTGTTCTTCTCAGAAGTAGAGAATTTAGCAGGAACTAGCTGAGGTATGCAGTAATGATTCAAGATAGTTGTTTTAATAGTCCTCACTATTTTGTAAAATAGTGTATCAATAATTGTAATGAGGACTCCTTTTGAGTTTTTATACTCTCTATTAGACAATATTTGTATTCAAACTCACAAGATATGTGTTGTCGATTTTTTACGACAACTATATTAATTGAGTTGTATTTGTTTCTATACCATGTATTTGGCACTTCGGAATAGTGATGTATACCTATTTTAGGGGCTTCACAGTTGGTATCAGAGCTTAGGGATATGATCCCTAGCTTAGATGTGAGACAGGAACTAGGAGGGGAGAGATGGGGAATTCCTTCACTAGTATGACCTGACTAAGTTTATTTGGTATTTATTTTGTCGGTCAGAGTATATGGATAATATGTGACATGTTAATTAACCCTTGTTTTGTGGCGAGATTTGAGAATGGCAAATTGTAAATACTAACAATGAAGTGAATCGCACCTTGGAGACACCTTTAATCACCACCTGTGGAACGCAACAAGAAGGCAATATTCCTCCCTTAAACAACACTCTAGAACAAATGATAAATGATGGGATGTTTAGAAGCTTTTGAAATTCATGCAAAATCGATTTGAGGGAGACTCGTGCACAAAATATAGGTGGAAATGATAGCAATGCGCGGCTTGTCATAGTGAAAGTAGTTCAAAGAGTTGGGACCACGAATTTATTGGAAAGCCGATCCGATCAAGCAAAAAGCGTGGTCAAGCAAATTACCAAGATATTCGATGTCTTGGGATGCACGAGAAGAACAAAAGGTTCCATTCGCCACTTTTATGTTCCGCGGTGAGGCAGACTACTAGTGGGAGTCTGTGAAGCGTACCACTTTGCCGCCTTTCTCAACATGTCTTGGGAAACGTTTCAGAAACTATTCAATGACAAGTACTTTCCGAAAGTATTCGCTATATGAAGGAGGTAGAGTTTATCGATGGAACAAAACAACATGACAGTTGTCCCAAAGACGAAAGCTAAGTTCGCAGAGTTATCCAGGTTTGCACCTCATTTGGTAGAGAATGTGGAATGAATGACGAGGATGTTTCTGAGAGGTCTAAAACCCGAGATTCGGCAATATCTTATCTCTCATAAATTTTCTTTATATTCAGATGTTGTGAATAGGGCAATTATTAGAGCGAGATAATGAGTATGTTCAACCAAGGGACCACAACCAGGGTCATACCGGTGGTGGCAGTCATCGGAGCAATGAAAACTAGCAGGGAGGAAAACATTCGGACAAAAGCGGTAACCACTCTGGTGGTAATCGTGGCCGTGAAAATAGAAGAAGCGAGTCGAGAGGAGATTTCAAGAAGAGAAGGTACAACAATGATAACATGAAGACGTCAGCACAAACATCAACTGTTTTTAGGGAAGGAGAACGAGCACCGGTCGTTTGTTACAAATACGGGAAAGAGGGACACATCAGCCCAAATTGCCCACAACAATCCAAGGTGTGTTATAACTGTGGAAAAGAAAGGCATAAAGGCAAGAGATTGTCTAGTTGCGAAACCAAGTTCAACGGGGATGGTGACTCCAAAGGCTATCCCGACAAGGTCAAAGTCGGTGGTTCTGGAAGGGCGTTTGGTGGCGCGCCCAAAACGCGAGGAACCCAAACGAGGTGATAACGGGTAAGCTAATCATAAACTCTTGCGGTTTATACCTTATTAGATCTGGATTCTACCCATTCTTTTATCTCTCCTGCTTGTGCTCAACGTTTAAACTTGACTCCGGAGAAGTTAGACCTTGACTTATCTGTTGAGACTCCGTTAGGAGAAACTTTCATTAAATCTACTGTTTATAAATCTTGCTTGATTTAAGTTGGTACCATCACATTACCTACCGATCTTATTTCGTTGAAAATACTTGCATTTGATGTGATTTTAGGGATTGATTGGTTAACCATTCATCATGCTAAAATTGATTGTTTTCGTAAGGTTGTCAATTTTCATATTCCTAACCAACCTGTTATGCGAATTCAAACAACCAAACCACTAAAATCAATCACTGTCATATCAAGCCATAAAGCTATTCGTTTATTGAAAAACGGATGTCAAGCTTTCTTAGCCCATGTCAAGGACTTGAACAAAAACACGTCAGATTTGAATAATATTTCTGTTGTTAGTGAATTTCCTTACGTATTTCCTGAAGAACTTCCCGATCTACCCCGAGCGTGAAGTTGAATTCTTTATTGACCTTGAACCCCGATCAAAGCCCATTTCTAAAACCCCATATCGAATGGCTCTATTGAACTTCGTGGAGTTAAAGGTCCAACTACGAGGAGTTGTTGGACATTGGTTTCATTCGTCCTAGTACATCTCCTTGGGGTGTTCCTGTGTTATTTGTAAAGAAGAAAGACGGGAGTATGCGACTTTGTATTGACTACCGAGAATTGAACCATGTCACTATTAAGAATAAGTATCCGCTACCTCGCATTGATGACTTGTTCGACTAGTTGCAAGGAGCACAATTCTTTACAAAGATCGATCTTAGATTCGGATATCATCACCAAGATTAAAACCGAGGATATTCCAAAGACCGCCTTGAAACTCTTGCAGATGTGCATTATGAATTCTTAGTCATGTCTTTTGGATTGACTAATGCTCCTGCTGCTTTCATGGATATGATGAACCGTGTGTTCAAAGAATATTTGGATCAGTTCGTTGTTGTCTTTATTAATGACATCCTCATCTATTCTAAAAGCCGTGAAGATCATGAGCACCATTTGAAGCTGGTACTGCAAAGGTGTGACGAACGAGATTTTTGTAATTTAATTCTTAATATTTATTGAATTAAATTAATATTTTTGATGATTTAATGATTAGATTAAATAATTAATAGATGCAATTGTGATAGATTAATTTAATGATATGTATTATATTTATTAAATTAATGTAGATAATTTTATTATTCAAAGTATGTAATTATGTGAGTTTATTAAATTAAAAGAAATATTTAATAAGCCTAATATTATTTTATAATTAATGAGAAAATTAATTATATGACTATGTAAATTAATGAGAAATTATTATATTTTATTCAAATTAAATTAAATAATATAATTGAGTTATTGTATAATTGGGTGTGACATGTTTTAAACTATAGTATAAGAGATTTATTAAATTAAATGGTTTTGAAACCTATTCTCAGCCAAAACAAGGCCCTAAATGGAGTTATTAGCGCTACCCATGATTGGGTTAATCGACCTTAATCTTGCGTCGATTCTTTTTCCTTTATTATATTATACGTATTCTTTCTTTTTCATTTTTCTAAGTCTAGAAAATAAACAGAGCAAAATTTAGAGTTCACAGAGAGAAATTTGAGAAGTTTGAGAGAAAATTGTGAGTGTGTAATTAACAATTCTTTTTGAAAGGATCATCGTTGATCACCTCTTCTGAAACTATACTTTGGGTAAATTCTCCAAACTCAAACTCTCTTTTTACGTCATTTAGTTTTCATAAAAATGGCTTCACCTTTTGTAAAGTCTCTGTATTTGGGAAATGGTATGATTATGAGTTTGTATATGTGTTAAATGTTACCAAATCGTATTTGTTTTTATATATATATATATATATATATTATGTAAACCATAGCATCAGTTTCATAATATTAGCATGTGATATGGCCTCAAAAGTTACAGAGTTTAGAATATGGCCATATGGCCTTATACGTGATTTTAATATGTCAAACATAAATGTTTTTGTAAAATTCCCACTCTTATTTGATTATGCATGTTAATACGAAGAGACCAAACTTTAAATGAACTGATTCTTGTGTTATAACGAATCCAATAGTATTAATTTTCATGATTTATGTTCAAAACCTTCAAGAACAGTGAAATTTACATATTTTAATTCTGTAATTATATGTTTTAATGGGTTAAAATCACTCTATAATTGTTGGGTAATGATTATGTATGAATTCTAGAATGTGGGTATGTTAATTTAGTGAAATTAATGATCATGTAGTGTCCATTTCGCTGAACTTTGTGTTCTTCACGAACTGGGAATCGAATCTGAGTTTCAAGGTCGCAAGCGCCAACTCCAGAAATCGAAGTCTCATGCATGACCACTGAGTATACCGCATGCGCCAAGTCTCCTCCAACATGAAGACCATCAGCCATGCAGTACCGAAGTACATGTATAAAAAGTAACGCAGCCATATTTCACTCTCAGTAGAATGTCCAGAAATGAATTTTTTAAAAAATATTAAGTCTAGCAATGTGGTATTAACCTAATTTAATAAACATAGAAATATGTTAGAAGTATAATGAGATGTTAAAATAGATACTTAACATGTAAATAACATAATTGCATGTGGATTGAATTATTGAATACATAATTAGCTTGTTATTCGTGAAGTGTAAAATTATGTGACAATGAATGTGATAAATTGACTAAGTATAGTCATAACCAAAGTTAGACAAAAAGAATGAAGTTGCTATGATTAGTTACGTTATAATTGACTGGTATTGTGAACGTAAATGATATGTAGGATTTAAATCAAGGAACGAGTTTAATTAACGTGTAATCTACGCACGAGGCAAGTTTCCTAACCCTACTTGTTATCATTGTTCAAGTTTATTATTTACCTCGAGTAAATTCTCATTACTAGTATTCAAGTTCGAATTATTATATTAAAGATTGATTATCTTTTCAAAGTATGATTCTGTTATACAATAATTGTTCTATTGTATACTTCTTGAGATTGTTATTCATTATAAATATCATTTATTGTTGAACCTTATTAGACTAGCGAATCCTTATTGATTCAACTAGTCCATAGTTGATGAACGTTCTAAATTCAGAACCCTATATTGAATTATCCAAACCAAACTTCCTTTGGTACGGACTCTGATGTCAAACTGAGATGAACAATCGTGCAAAGGGATCTACTTATGCGTTAAGCGTTAAGATATTGTGCGATGATGGTACTAAGGGTCGATCCCCTAAGTACGAGAAGAAGAGTCCATAGTCTTATGACTGTTAAAGGTTTCAAGTATAACCCTTGATAACTTAGGACATAGTTCAAGGTCTTATGACCCTCAGAAATCTTTTGATTCTTGTTATTCATTCTTGATTCAAAAGTTGAGCTTTTATTTCAGAAGTCTTTGATTCACTCGCATGTTATTATACATTATTATTTCATTATTTTACTTGTGGGCAATAGTGCTCACTCTTGCGTAATAATAATATTGCAGTTAAGAACGAAAGGTCTGACGAGCCTTCTACTAGCAAAGGCAAGGGCAAGATTAACAAGTGATGAAGACTTGTTGTTTTATATGATGATGTATTTCTGTTTAAGACTTAAGTTAATGATGTTGTTTAAGACTTATTTGTTTATATTTCCGCATATATGTTTAAGGTTAGTATGACACGGGATTATGTTTATTATTCAGATGTTGTAACCCCATAAGGGGAAGATTTTTATTTCTATCTATTTCATGGTTTGCATTTATTATGGGTAGATAGATAGATGATATTTCAGATGAACACCAAATCCGTGGAATCAAGTACCGGATTTGGGGGTGTCATGAAGTTAGTATCAAAGTCAGAGGTTATGAACCTTAGGTGGGGGAACAACCTTAGGTAGTAGCCTTATAGGAAGAACATAGTGATGGAAAACTCTTATCGAGTTATAGGAAATGAATTTTTGTAAATTCATTGAAGATAATAAAAGACTTTATGTGCTTATGTGTTAAATTATGTGCTCACTAGTACGACATAGTAACTAAAAACTCAAAAATTTTGTTGTCATAATGTCGGATGTTGGAGGAAATAGTCGAACTGGGGAGGAGGAACCCCGAGTACCTACAGTACCTGCAGAGGAGGAGCCCCGGGATATTCATGTCGTTAGGGAGCAGTTGGTACAAAGAGAGCCATCTCCTTTGATCACTGTTGTTGGTTACGAGCATGAGCCTGAGACTGATCCAGAGGAGGATCCTGAGGAGGAATTTGAAGAGGAAGAGGAAGAGGAAGAGGAAGAAGAGGAGTTTCCACAAAGACTCCATTGATGCTTTGGATGTACGACATTTATACCACCGTAACGTAGAAAGTTACGAGATGAGGTCTGAGATCTGACCGAGCGAGGCGATTATTCAAAGATTACTTTAGAGCAGAAGGAGAGGAGATTTTGACTCTTCACTCACGACTGGGAAATGTAGAATGGGATTTGGTCCACGAGAAGGGTCAAACCAAAGATAAGACTGAGGAGATAGAGAAGTTGAAGAAGGAACTAAAGGAAAGCTCGAAAGACCGATCATAAGCGAGAGAGAAGGTCGGGTAAGAGAGTCACGTCGTCGTCGATCTTGCGGAAGAGGATGGTCGTCTGCAAAGAAGGCGAAGCTTGGGGAGACATACTCTACACTTAATCATGCAATGGATGAGGCCCAGGATCGAGTTTTGAGGTACCCCATCCATTCGAGGACTTCCATCGTACATCTTTGATTACAGACGATGTCTCGCATCACGGAAGAGGAGCGTAGTAAGGCTATTCAAATACTTGACGCATAAAGGATAGAATTTGTTTACTTATGTGACAAACTTGTCTATTATTTAGATGTAAATTCTGATGTAGTTATGAACAAAGGAATATTTTAATATTTAAATCCTGTAGACTCTTTATCTCAGGATAGTTGATGTAAATAGCAGTGATGCTATCGTTTGTTGTAAAACTTTTGACTTGAATGCATATATATCAAGTTGTTTGAGATGATGTGTTAAATAATTATATTAAATTGTTGAGTTAAGTCTTAACTATTTAGAGAATTTAATAGAGATTTAATAAGCATATATTTTAACAGAAATATGCCGCCAAGAAGAAGACAACAACATCAACCAGCTCAGGAAGAGTCAACAAATAACAACAATAATGCCAATGCTAATCCCGTTCAGCAGGTGGTTAACTTACTGACTGGAGAAATGAATAATCAACCTCAAGCTCCACCAAATACTATGTTTAAAGATTTCAAGGCGGTGGGACCGCCAGAGTTTAAAGGTTCCATGAACCCAATCGAGGCTCAAACGTGGGTTATGGAGATGGAGAAGGTTTTCGACGTTGCTAGGGTTAGAGAAGACCAGAAGACCACTTTTGCAACATTTATGTTAAAGTCTGAAGCTAGCTATTGGTGGCAAGCAAACAAAGTTCGTGGAGGTGAAGGTGTAATTACTTGGGAGAGATTCAAAGAGATGTTTTTTGAGATGTATTTCCCGACCAGCTCACAGAACCAAATGGAGGTTCAATTTCTGGAATTGAAGCAGGGGAATATGACCGTACCTGATTATGCGGCTAGATTCAACGAGTTGGCAAGGTTCGCCCCGTACCAAGTACACACGGACGAGAGAAAAGCCAGAAGATTTGAACAAGGACTAAAGCCCTGGGTGTATAGTAAAGTATCAATGTTTCAGATAAACACATTTGCCGGAGTACTAGAAAAGGCCATCCTCGCTGAAGGTGGAAGCGATGCGGTGACCAAGTACAATCAAGATCAGAAGAAGAAGAAGAGTGAAGGTGAAGAAAATAACAAGGTTAGTGGAAGTGGCACAGGAAGTGGAAATTTTAATCAGAAGAAAAGGTGGAATGACAACTCATCATCGGGGAATCAACAAGGAAATCAGAAGAAAAGAATCAAGGCATTCCCGACCTGCGGGAAAGCTCATCTGGGAGTTTGCATGAAGGGAAAAAGAGTGTCTACAATTGTGGTCGAAGGCCACATAAAGACCTAACTGCCTCTTAACCCAAAGAAGGGTGCCTGCTTCACCGTGGTTCAAAAGATCATTTGGCAAGAGATCGTCCTAAGAAGGGATCTGGAGGGTAGGATCAGGGAGGAACAAGGGAAACAAAGAAGTGGAAATGCCTTGACTATCACGGACCAACCAACCGCAATAAACCGAATCCGACCGCCAGACTTTTAACACGATTTGCATGATGCGATTCGATCTCACGATGTGGTGTCGTATTATTCCGATCAATAAAATTAATGCTTATGTTTTATTTGATTCGGGTGCTACTTGTTCCTTTATATCCGATGACTTTGCTAAGAATTTAGATTTGCCTAAGGATGAATTGGATTACCCCATGAACATAGAAATTGCGAATAGAGAAATAATCCCTGTTAAGTACATACATAAGAACTGTAGAGTGGATATTAAGGGTAATATCATGAACGTAGATCTTATCCCTATTCAACTTGGAGAATTTGACGTTATCTTGGGAATGGATCGTTATTCAATTACGAGTCACGTAATTGATTGCCAAAGAAGCGTATAACCTTTATGACTCGTCCAAAGGTTGTGTTTTATGGTAAGAAGTCACCTGACAAGCGAAGTTGTCTGATGATGATGCAGCGCCGAAGTTATTAAGACAAGGTTTGTGTAGAATACTTAGCTTACATAGTCGATGATCGAAAAGAGAATCCGAAGGTAGAAGAGATACTGATTGTGAGGGACTTCATTGACGTATTTCCGATGATTTGCGGGACTTCCACCAGATAGAGATAGATTTCGTGATCGATTTGGCACCCGAATCGCTCCAATATCGAAGGCACCATACCGAATGGCACTAGTAGAGATGAAAGAATTAATGGTACAACTACAAGAATTATCGGACAAGAAGTACATTCAACCGAAGCGTGACGCCGTGGGGGAGCGCCGTGTTATTTGTGAAAAAAGAAGGACGGATCGATGCGGCTCTGCATTGACTACAGAGAACCCAGAATAAGGTCACGATTAAAACAGATATCCATTCTACCGAGGATCGACGACTGCTTTGATCAATTGAAAGGAGCAAGATATTTTTCCAAGATAGACTTGAGAAGCGGGTATCATCAATCAAGGTGAGGCGGAGGATGTACCAAAGACACGCTGCTCGTAACGCGATATGGTCAGTACGAATTTTTGGTAATGTCGTTTGGTCTAACGAATGCTCCTGCAGCATTTATGGGACTAATGAATGGTGTGTTCAAGCCATTTTTGGATAAATTTGTAGTTGTATTTATAGACGACATTTTGGTATATTCGAAAACCAAAGAAAAACACGAAGAACATTTGAGGTTAACGTTGGAAATATTGGAAATACTAGTGCTATAAGAATATAATATGAGTTTTATTAATTTTTAAAATATAAAAAGTAATTATGAAAGATAAAAATGAAATAAATCAAATTTATGAGAACAGAAGAAGAAAGGAATTTATGACACAACCTTAAAGATTTTTCACTCCTTTTGTAAAATAGATAAGACAGTATTGCTTAGTAATCTTATTTTTGCACCACTCTTATAAGATACATTTTATTAGATGTTTTAGGACTAGCTATATATTAATTATTGAGATCAGAAAATATATATATATAATGTTTCGAACGCATTCTCATTGTTCTTTAATTTGATGTGGTAGGTGATATATTTGGAAAACGACTATTTTGTCAATGAATTTTGAAAGATTGATTTTAGATATAGGCCAATGTAACAGAGTCCGCAGTTGGTATGAAAATAATTAGATATACCAACTCATATGAATTTTTAAAATTTTGAAGATAAATAACCCATAATGTGATTCCATTGCATTAGTCCGCAACCGAAATTTAAAGAGTTTGAGAGTTGGCTTAAGTGAGAGGAAAGTGTTCAGCACTCCCAATTTCCGTAAATTACAGTTACCACCTTTCTAATCTTTTCTCAATATTTGAAAGAGTTGCCTAAGTGTATGTACTAAATGATAAAGATATAAAAAGATAACACCAAATCTAGTTGAGAAAATCAAGGGTGTCAAATTTATTTGTATATTATGTACTTATGTCTTTTGATTTGTTTACTTTTCTTTTGCTCTTGTAACATATATATACGTTGTTCATATTAATGAGAATGTAGGCCATAATTCTTCAATTCTTCTCTGACTTTAAATCTCTTTATGGTATCAAAACTAGTCTCTCCCTTCTCGTCCATGCCTTTATGCCTTTATCATATTGACTGTTTGCCTTTTCCACTGTAGTCTACCTCATCTACCGTCTTCCGACTCTAACTCTTGACCTACTCTCACCTTACCTCAAGTTCTTTGGCACTCCTCCCAACTACTCCAAACTTCAAAACTTTGGTTGTCTTTGTTATCCGTGGCTTAGCCCATATTCCTCTCAAACTCGCCTTCTTCTCTTTCTCCTCTCCTTGTGTCTTTGTTGGTTACTCTACTACTCAAAGTGCTTATTTATGTCTCCATCCCTCCACCTCTCACCTTTACACTTCTCATCACGTCCGTTTCGTTGAGTCTATTTTTTCCTTTGTCACCACTCACACCTCCTTTCCTCTTTCAACTCCATCCACCGTATCTGAGTTGTGCTCTATGTCACTTCCGATCATGGACACATCAATAATGACTTCTGGCTCTGCACCTCGTGCCATTCCACCCGCACATAACTCCCCAAGCTCACTCCATGAAGCCCTAGTGTCGTAGCCCACCTTCATAACCCAGGCTAACCCCTCAAACTCATCCTTTTGAGCTACCACCCTCGCCTAGAGTCATTTTTACCCGATCTAAACATAATATCCATAAACCAATTCAAAAGGTCAACCTTATTACCCAACTCCAATAACCTAGCCTTGAACCTACCACCGTGACCTAAGCCCTCAAGGACCCTAAGTGACGACAAGCTATGTCCGATGAGTATGATGCACTCATTCGCAATGGGACTTGGGAACTAGTGCCCTCTCATCCTACACAAAATTTGGTTGGTTGGAAGTGGATTTTTCGCACTAAATATTTACCTAATGACTCTATTAACAGGTATAAAGCTAGTCTGCTTGCAAAAGGATTCCACCAACACCCTAAAATTGACTACATTGAGACTTTTAGTCTTGTTATAAAGCCTACTACTGTTCATCTTGTCCTTAGCGTTTGTATGATCCCGAATTTTATGAAATAAAAGTCTAATTTAATTTATGATTATTGTAGACACTCGAAATTTTCTTTTCCTATTACTAACCATGCAGGAGGGAAAAAGCATCTTTTTTACACTCCAGAGATAACATTGGAGGACCAAAACATCAATTTTAACCCCGAAGATAGCCATGGGAGATCCAGTTTCCAACCCCGGAGATAACCCCGGGAAAGTCAGTTTCAACTCCGGAGATAGCCCTGGGGGATCAAGATAAAAGCCTGGAGATAGCCCAGAGGTCAAGCCAACCTCGTAGATAACCCTAAGGACAACCAAAGTCAACATCAAGTCAACCTCGGAGATAATCTCGAGAAAATATCACTACAATCATTGCGAAAACTAGAGATAACCACGGGAGGGGCAAAATGGTCATTTTGCTAATTCAACTTCAACTCACATCAAATCAAATCATGTCAACTCAAAATACTTCAATAGAAGTCCCACACGAACCATATCTTAAACTTTCGAGTGCAAACTACGCAAAACGGCTCAACGAACTACCTGACGGAAACCCAGGAATGCCATTTCGGTCATGGACCCATCTTCCTGGAATCAAAAAAGGCCAAATCCTATGTCATTGTGTAGATCTCGGAAAGAGCTTTCCGGAATAATATGGCACGCTTCCATCGGAGTCCCGGATTGAAAGTTATGAACGACCGAGCGAACATCGCGTTGTCCGAATGTATGTACTTCGACACGGCGGGACCCACACTGCCCGGGGCACCCCGGGCAGCCGCAGGTACACCTGCTACTAGGTGATAGAGGGCTTGGGGTGGCCATTTTGCAAGAGAAAACGCCGAGGAAGCCCTGCCCAATTTGCTCTGCACTTATTCCAAGCAGTGTACTTTCCCCTTTTAAACACCTGTGAGCTCATATATAGCCCTTTTGTACCTACAAAAGTCAGTGTTTACCCACTCTAAAGATATAGAAGTCTTATTTGGCATTCAGCAGTCAGCTATAAGCCTTCTCACACACTTTAGAGTCTTTTTCTTCATCTCTCGCACACACCCTTCTCTCTACATGTTGAGAGTCGTTGTTGCTTTTTCCTGGGACTTCCTATCCGTGGTTTCATTTCAGCTTGTATATATATATATATATATATATATATATATATATATATATATATATATTTACATATATATTGACTAACATTATCGAGTTATGCCTCGATTGAGCCTGAACTTGATGCCCGAGTGTTTATCGCTTTAATATATATATATATATATATATATATATATATATATATACATTTATATATATTAATCGTGTGTCTAACTTTGTTCGATATAAATGTATATATATATATATATATATATATATATATATATATCGAACAAAGTTCTACACACAGCTAATATATATAAATGTATATATATATATATATATATATATATATATATATATATAATCTATGGTCTGACTCGCTCGATGAGCCTGATTTTACATCCGAATATGCTACTCGCTTTTATATATATATATATATATATATATATATATATATATATATGTCCCACCCAGAGTTTACTTACGTGGTGGTTGATCGCGTTCTGACTTTCTTTACGTTTACGTCTTGCTCGAGTTTCCTTCGTGGCGCTTGATCGCTTTTATGAAACTTTATTTACATTTCATCCCATTTGAAGTTTCCTTCGTGGCGGTTGGCCAATATTCTGACTTTTTATTTACATTTTGTCCCTCCTGGAGTTTCCTCCGTGGCGGTTGATAGCTTTTACAGCTTTATTTACTTTTCTGATCCCCAATGAAGGTGCTTCGTGGTTGGTGATCATGTCTGTTTATATATATTTACAGCTTGTATATTACAGCTTGTATATATATACATGCTTACTGCTTTCATATAAATTGCGGTATCTTGTGCGCCTAGGAATCATGTGATCACAGATTCACCCATCGATCTAGATTCTGGTTCCGTGATGGACATTTTCAAATTGTAGTTAAATTGTAAATTATTCTGCGGTGTCCGAATTTTCTCAGATGGTTTCCATACCCATGAGGAAGTCGGCATTATTTTGTACATTATTTTCGTACGGATGCCTCGCATCTGTTAAATAAAATCAATCAAGCCGATCACTTAATAAATTGGGAGTGTAAAAGGTCTCAATTACTATTGAGAATCAGGGTTTGAAAAACCTCTTTTATAAACATCACTGCCATATCTTGTTTAAAACTGAATTTTTACATAAATTCAAACCCTATGTATATAGGTTCAAACGAGGCCTCGCACTACTTCCAAATAACAACACATTGACCCACACACACACATATTCAGATAATAGTTTCTTGAAAAGAGGCAACACCGTAGTAACATGATGTCTGGGTGCCTAACACCTTCCTCTCAGATAACCAAGTCCCCTGACCCTAATGAATCTCTTTAATTTCACCTACCCGCTTAGCAAAGGTCACATCATCGGGTCAATGTGCAAACCTTTTCTCGGTTGTGTTGGTACAACCATTTAAAAAACCAATCATGCGACTTTTATAAGTCCATCATCGACATTATACATGCCGACCTTTTTTCACTTATTTTTCAAACAAATCTCACCTAAACCGAGAACACGAAAGAACAAGTAATCTGGAAGGGACATCTAAAAATCCCGACGTCGATAGGTGGCGACTCTGCTGGGGACTCCAATAAGAGGACTTAAGCCGCTATTACAATTTTTTCAAAATCATTATCTCTTTGTGTGGATATTGCATTTACATTTGATGAATGTATACAAATGCATTTCCTTATTGCACTTAGTGCTTCGCACCATAACTGCTTAGGATATTAGTGCTTTGTGACTATATCTTCTTGATGATATTAGTGCTTCGCATATGTCATCATTTTTCATACGGTGAGACGCGATGTATGTGAATGTATGTTGTGTGGTCCTCCACCAGAGGCTATCCCGCGGTGTTTGATTCTTTGGACTCGTGAGAAGACTAATTCTTCGAGGCTCAGGAAAGGCACCACCCAAATTCGCTCCAGTTGAAAGATCGGATTAACTTCCCGTCAAGTAGATTATGATGATTTGGGAACCTTCATGCCAAAAAGCCGCGCGAGTAACCTAAGATAGGTCAGCCTCTGATAAACCCAAAACAGAGGAAAGTCTCTTCATGCTCTCATTTTAAATTACTTGTAAACACAATTACTTGTAATTTCATTCCATATCTATCTCCATGTAATGAGAAATATGAAGAAATTTGTACACATACATATTTTAATTAACATGTTACAAACAGCTGACATTCGTTTGTGCAGGATAAAATTCCTAAAATGGGCACATCACATATCATGTTATTATACACATTCCCTAAAGACTAAACTATGCAAGGCTTTTGCAGGGAACCAATCGGACCTACTACCCTATTCAAAATCCAAAAGGTACAAGCTTGCGATCAAACATGTCGCCATCCTCACCGTGAATCGACCTTAATACAGTTTCTCGCGAAGAATTCAATGAATTACATGAACAAATCACAGATTTGGTTGTTCTGCTTAAAGAACTACACCAATCTACTCAGGGTACAAGGATATCCGTACATGCTGAATCCTCCGCACAAGGAGGAACTCAAGGTCCAGATACTGCTAGTACCAGTCGCATGAATCATCATAAGCACAGACAGATTCCTTCAGCCACACATCAATTGTCTCCACCTACAACTCTTGAGTCCGCACAACCTCCTATAAAGGTGCCAGTCAGCGTAATGGTTAAGTTATTTCCCAAGCCGATACCGGTAAGGGAGAAAGAAGTCTTTGTTCCAGACCCCAAAGTGGAAGAAGAGGAACGAAGAATTAAACAAGACATTATCAGAATGATGTCAGGCATACGCGTCATTGTCCATGATGAACATACAAACAGATACACCCCAAACGATGATTGCCCAGACGTAATGGTCATCTTTCAGGAGAAGGAGGATGATGACAACCCCTCCATCACCAAGATCCATTCATCGACTTTGCCCTCGACAATTGGGCGATAGTCTTGCATTGGTCGACGAGGGTAAAGCGGGCAGAAACTCGTTATGCCCTGTAGATAACAATAACTGCTTACTTTTTCTGTACAGTATTAGCAGTTACTTTTGTCATTACATGATAACACTTTGTGTGATTGAACAGTTTCATATATCAGGTGAGAGCATGTTGGTTCAGGGACTCTAAAATTAGATGTGCCTAGACTTGCTTTGATGAGGTGCTTATTCTCCACAAGGATCAGAACTTTGATGTAAAGTTGGACTCGAGACTTGATGGAAATATAAGAGGGCTATGAGATACCTCAGAGATCAAAGAATGGGTCAAGACAAACCCAAGGAAAATCTTGATCAAACCACCTCTTTTAAACCTCTAACCTTAGAAAACCCAAACAAATCCAAATTGGTGCAGACCTCACTCAAAACCAAAGGAATGACATGGTTACTCTATCACCCTATTCCAAGATATGTTTGCATGGTCTCACGAAGACATGGTCGGTTTATACACCACATTATCATTCATCGCCTTCCCATCAAAGGGGATTCAAGCCACTCAAGCGAAGCTCAAAGGCGATTAAAACCCGAGTGGAAGTTAAAGTTAAAGAAGAAATTGTGAAACAATTTCAAGCCGCAGATCATCATGGTGTCAATATAACTCGAATGGCTATCCAACATAGTCCCCTCTAAAAAACCGGAAGGGAGGTGCGAAGTTGTGTGGATAACAGATTTGGATAAAGCTTGCCTCAAAGATAGCTTTCATGTGCCGTTCATCCACATACTTATTGACAATACAGCTTGATACGACATACATGTACTTCTTTGATTGATTGCTCGGGTACCATCAAATCATGGTTGTTGAAGATGATCATGAAAAACTTCATTCATCACACTTTGGGAGCCCTTTCTCTGATTACGATTGTCATTACCATCAATGCTTGAGCTACCTATCGATGAGCCATATGGCTCTTTTCCATGATCTAATAGATAAAAAAAGAAGAAAAAGAAAAGAAAAGAAAAAAAAAATAAAAAGAAAAAGAAAATAAAAGAGAAAAAGAAAAGAAAAAAAAAAAATCTCTTCAACTGTTCTATAGATTCTTTGCTTTACCACTCCAAGAAGAGTTCTATAGATGGCTTCGGAGTTTGAAGAAAATTCCTTCCTCCACATTCCTCGGAATAGGAATGATTTTGTGGATGCTCTAGCAACCTGGGCCTCTTTGATCAACATACATGACAAGGAAGACATGCCAACCCTCACATTTGCCCAACAAAAGGCTCCAGCCTATGGGAATTATATTGGAGAAGTATCGGATGAGCTACCTCCCATCCAACATCGTTGATATCAATATATAAATGAGCACTCACAAGATAGATTTACACCCGTTGAGGCAAGCCTGACTGAGAAAACGCGGATCCATCGACTTGCTATAAAATTCTACTTGAGCGGAGATGCACTCTACAAAAAAGATGTAGGACTAGGTCTCCTCAGATGTCTGGACCAAGACCAAGCTCATAGACTCATGGATGAGATCCATGGTGTAGTATGTGGCCCAGACATGAGCGGCCCTCTACTTGTAAAGAAGATCCTACAACAGAGAAGTCCAACTACGGCAGTTCAAACAACACGACTTAGTTTCGAAGAAGATCGTTGACAACCGAGATCAGCCTAAAGGGAAATTCTCCCCGAACTGGGAAGGCCCGTTTATTGTCAAGGAGGTATTGACAGGAGGCGCTTTCAAATTACAGGAATTGGACGGCGATGAATTTTCGTAACAAATCAATTCGGACACCGTGAAATCAGTATTATGTCTGAGGTTACCATCAAGCGAACATCCCGGTTTTGGATCATCGATCACCACCATTTCGTGTTCTTTAACCTCACTATATACAACCTTTCTTTTTACCCACCGCCTCGGGGAAAAAATACTTTTCAAACCAAAGAACTCTGGTTTCACTTCATTTCATACAACTTCTAAGTATCCAAATTGGGATCAAACCTTTCACACCTTCAATTTATACCGTACATGGGATTAAAACTTTTCACCTACAATCCGCCCTATACATGGGGCGAACTACGTCGACCTGATCTCCCCAATACACTGAGAGTACGTTAGACCCCATGTTATATGGTCCGGTCTCACCATAAAAAAAACAAAAATAGACACACTCCTATCCATAGCCATATACAGAAACCAGTCCCAAGACACCAAAGATGGTAGGGAATACACACAGATCGACGACCCATTCTGAAAATACTGAGACATCTCAATGTCCATCCATCAAGGAGGAGTTCAGAATACATCCAGATCACAAAGTCCTATAGAAACAAGCAAATATCGAGCAAGTAGCAAGGCACAACTAAAAGGGAAGTGAATCAATATATATTTCCCTGCCATATATAATGCTGTTTCCCATCTACAAATCAGTGTATATGCGGGCTATCAAGTCCAACATGGATTCCCACTCAGAAGAAGGAGGTAACACTGTGATCTCCTACCCAAGGGTTTCTACACGAGCCAACAGATCCACTACCAACTACATGCGATATCTCGGGTGGATATAACATCATCCCGCTCAGCAACAACGATATCCCTATGAGTTAGAGCATCATCTCTCTAACAAAGCAACATCTTTACCAGAAAGAGCTGTCAACATCAAAGCCCACATCCACTACCTGTTCACCAGATGGTACAGATGTAAAAGCCTCTTGCGATCTCTTGCGTCTTATCACACATCATCATCAAAGCAACTATCCTGCATAACAAGTGAGGTCAGGCAATTTTGAAATTGGCGACAACCGGATATTGGGTCCCTTACAACAAGATTGGGGCAATCTCGGAAGCAACAACAACTCAACACTGGGGCATTTATCAACCATCCTAAAGTGGAAAATGCACCAGTTAGCGCCATCAGCATGGTCCATCATCATCTCAATGGCGATTTAGATATTATTCACTCACGACTTCATCAACAAAGAGAGTTTCTCATATGAACCCTTGGCATCAACATGCGAAAGGACTAGGGCATTTTTCCAATTCCAAGAAATGGAAGGAGCTTAAGGCGAGATCAAGCTTCTCATCAAAAAGAAAGGGGAGAACTCCTGAAAGAAATCATAGCGACATAAGCGTGCCCCTACGAAAGAAGGGGAAAATTCTCAAAATGTTCTTAACTCAGGAGCATAAGGCCCACGACGAAAGGTCCAACTAAGGAAATCTACACCATCAAACATGTTAACCTGCGTCAAGTCCTCATCAGATGAGGCCTCTACATCGACGTTCAAATATGGGAATTGAAAGAATGAATTACACCCTACAGGGATTTCAGAGACATTCAAGTCATCAGTTCAGTCGGGTTGCGAATCAAACGCTTAAGGAAATGGGGCACAATCACCCAACAGTGAAAAGAAACTCCAAATCACCTCAAGAAGGGTGAGACATCTGGTGGTTGTCATCAATCTAGCATAACATCAGGCAAAGTCTAGTGACGTAATCCTTAGAATATTACTTTAGCGAAGGTATCAGAAGATCTGGTATTCTAAACCATTGGCATCCAGCGCAACATCAAGACAGTTCAGCGATGAAAGCTTCGTATACCACCGTTCGAGTGCGAACCGAAAAAGTTTGGCGATCAAAGATGATAGTAATTTGTTATAAACTACCAAATGAATACATCTAAGGGTCTGGCGATTTTAGAACGTCATCTCGATTTCTCTTCATCAAACAAGCATCGGCGACACCGACAAAAAGCCAAAACATTGGAGTCAACACCAGCATATGCATCATCAATGATCGGTAAAGGTAAAGCAATTTGAAAAACATTTTAACATTCATCATAACATTCATTACATTGCGATTTGCGATATGCGATTTGCGATGTGCGAATTGCGATGTGCGAGTTGCGAAATGCGATTTGGCCAAATACGAAAAGTGATGTGCAAAATACGATGTGCAATTTACGATGCGATATGCGAAATACGATGTGCGATTGGCCAAATGCGAAAAGCGAAGTGCGAAATACGATGTGCGATTTGCGAACTACGATTTGCGAAAATATTTTAACATTCATCATAAACATTCATTACATTGCAATTTGCATCATTAGAAATACCTTGTCATATTTCAAGTGTCTAGTAATCTTTATCATGTCCATTCCATTGCACTGCATGAACATGATAAAGAGGGGCATCTATAGACACTCGAAATTTTCTTTTCCTATTACTAACCATGCAAGAGGGTAAAAACGTCTTTTTCACACTCTAGAGATAACATTGGAGGACCACAACATCAATTTTAACCCCGGAGATAACCCTAGGAAAACAGTTTCCGACCCCGGAGATAACCCCGGGAAAGTCAGTTTCAACCCTGGAGATAGCCTCGGGGGATCAAGATCAAAGCCTGGAGATAGCCCAGGAGGTCAAGCCAACCTTAGAGATAATCCTAAGGACAGTCAAAGTCAACATCAAGTCAACCTCAGAGATAATCCTGAGAAAATACTGCTACAACTGCGCAAAAATTGGAGATAACCCCGGGAGGGGCAAAATGGTTATTTTGCTTACTCAACTTCAACTCACATCAAATCAACTCATTTCAACTCAAAATACTTCAATAGAAGTCCCACATGAACCATATCTTAAACTTTCGAGTGCAAACTATGCAAAACGGCTCAACAGACTACCTGACGGAAACCCGGGAATGTCATTTTGGTCATGGACCAATCTTCCTGGAATCAAAAAAGGGAAAATCCTATGTCATTGTGTAGCTCTCGGAAAGAGCTTTTCGGAATGATATGGCACGCTTCCATCGGACTCCCGGATTGAAAGTTATGAACGACCGAGCGAACAGTAGCTTCTCCGAACGTATCGATTTCGACACAATAGGACCCACACCGCCTGAGGAACCCCGGCAAATTGTAGGTACACCTGCTACTAGGTGCCGTAGGTAGACCTGCGGCTCCCCCCTCTATAAATAGAGGGCTTGGGGTGGCCATTTTGCAAGAGAAAATGGTGAGGAAGCCCTGCCCAATTTGCTCTGCACTTACTCCAAGCAGTGTACTTTCCCCTTTTAAACACCTGTGAGCTCATATATAGCCCTTTTGTACCTACAAAAGTCAGTGTTTACCCACTCTAAAGATATAGAAGTCTTCTTTGGCAGTCAATTGTAAGCCTTCTCACACACTTTAGAGTCTTTCTTCATCTCTCACACACACTTTCTACACGCCGAGAGTCGTGTTGCTTGCTTTTGCCCTTGACTTTGGTCGTCGTGGTTTCATTTCATCTGTATATATATATATATATATATATATATATATATTTACATATATATTGACTAACATTATCGAAGTTATGCCTCGATTGAGCCTGAACTTTGCCTGAGCTGCTTAACGCTTTAATATATATATATATATATATATATATATATATATATATATATATATATTTATATATATTAATCTATGTGTTCTAACTTTGTTCGATGAGCCTAGACTTTGATGCGGAGCGCTTATCGCTTTATATATATATATATATATATATATATATATATATATATATATATATATACATTTATATATATTAACTTTGTGTCGAACTTTGTTCGATGAGCCTAGAACTTGATGCAGTAGAGCGTTTATTCGCTATATATATATATATATATATGAATGAGCGTGGTCTGACTCGCTCGATGAGCCCTAATTTAACATTCTGCGCTTACTCGCTTTTTATATATATATATATTTCGTCCCACCTAGAGTTTACTTAAGTGGTGGTTGATCGCGTTCTGACTTTTCTTTACGTTTAAATCCGCCTGAGTTTTCTTCGTGGCGATTGATCACTTTTACAACTTTATTTACATTTCGTCCCGCTTTGAGTTTCCTTCGTATGGCGGTTGTGATATTCTGACTTTATTTATGTTTTGTCCTACCGAGTTTCTCCGTATGGTTGATGATAGCTTTTTACGCCTTTATTTACTTTTCTCGATCCCCCATGGAGGTGCTTCGTGGTTGGTGATCATGTCGATATATATATTTACAACTTGTATATATATACCGCCATCGCTTTCATATAAATTATGATATCTTGTGGCGCCTAGGAATCATGTGATCACAGATTCAAATTTCATTGGATCTAGATTCGGTTCCGTGATGGACATTTTCAAATTGTAAGTACTTGTAAATTATTCTGCGGTGTCTGAATTTTTTCAGATGGTTTCCATACCCATGAGGAAGTCGGCATTATTTTGTACATTATTTTCGTACGGATGGCTCACATCTGTTAAATAAAATCAATCAAGCCGATTACTTAATAAAATGGGAGTGTAAAAGGTCTCAATTACTATTGAGCATCAGGGTTTGAAAAACCTCTTTTATAAAATATCACTGTCATATCTTGTTTAAAACTGAATTTTTACATAAATTCAAACCCTGTGTATATAAGTTCGAACGAGGCCTCGCACTACTTCCAAATAACAACATATTGACTCACACACACACATACACATTCAGATAATAGTTTCTTGAAAAGAGGCTGGTCACCGTGGTAACACGAATGTCGGGGGGTGCCTAACACCTTCTCTCCACATAACCAAGTCCCCTGGACCTAATGAATCTCTTTGTTTCACCAACCCGCTTTAGCGATTGTCACATCATCGGGTCAATGTGCAAACCTTTTCTCGGTTGTGTTGGTACAACCATTTAAAAAACCAATCGGCGACTTTTAATAATCCATCGTCGACATTATACATGTCGGACCTTTTTCACTTGTTTTTTCAAACAAATCTCACCTAAACTGAGAACACCAAAGAACAAGTAACGGAAATGGACATCTAAAAATCCCGACGTCGACAATTATTATTCTAAAATTGTAAAATTTTAAATTGATAAATGGTCATTTAATCGGATAAATGAACAAATAAAATAGGAGAGAGATTTAATTATTCTAGAAAACAGCTCATGTGCGGATGAAATGGCTGATAATAATAGAGTGAGTGGGAGACAAAGTGGGGGACAAAGAAAAAAAAGGAAGAAAGTTAGGAAAAGGAAGAAAAAGAGAAAGAAAGAAAAATAAAAGAAGGAAAGAGATAGGATACTCTTACCCATCTCCACTCACGGGAAGAAGAAGAAAGGTATTTTCATTGATTATTTTAGTTTTTATGGATTTTATGTAAAGAGTACATATTTATGTATGTATTGGATGATTTAAACTTGCATAAACATGAATCAAATGAGAGAAATCAAGAAATCAAATGAAAAACGAAATCAGAAAAATTTCAAAAAAATTAGTTTACTACTTGATTTTGTAAAATTTGTAACTCTTTGTGTATAATGAATTAGGAGATGAGCCATATATCAAAAGAAAGCCCTAGAAGTAAGATCAACATAAAAATTATAATCACCAAAAAATTCCTTGTGGAGTTTTCATGGTGGCTATTTGAACTAAACTGATCCGAAGGACTCATAGTCCGAAAAATCAGTGTTCTTAAGCTCTATTGCGTGAGTTATAATTTTTAATTCGACCGTTGGATCGTTGTAATATTTGGATATGTTATACATATATAAGTTGAGTATATGTCGATAAATTTTGAACCGTTAAGGATTAACGTATAATTTGTTATGAATTTTAAAAGGTGACTGATTCAGAATTTTTGTAGCTAAATTTTTCGGTAAGCCTGTTTCTCTATGTTAGAGGCGGAATTTGGAAAAACTTTCTTCTACAAAGTTGTATAGAATTAAATTTTACATGAAAAAGACACAAGATCCGTAAATTTCTGATAAAAGGACTAATTATTATGAATTATTAGTTTCTGAATATTGGAATTTATAATTAAATTATCAAAAATATTACGTGGGGTGAAATATTTTTACAGAAATCTTATACTATCAATTTATAATTTCTGTAAATTTTTTATGAATTATTGAAAAGCAGAAGTAATTATTTTATTTTTAACTATTCATAGTTAGTTTGAAAATAGAAGAAATTCATAGAAAATTCTATGAATGATGAAAAATTATAAAACTTGGTGAAAAATCTTATAGTATTATTTTATAATTTTTGGATAGTTTTGAAAATTATTGAATAATAGAAATATTTATTGTATTTTTTAAAGCTATTTATAATTAGTTTAAACATAGAGGAAATTTATAGAAAATTCTATGAATGGTGGAAAATTATGAAATTTGCTAATAATATTATAATAATATAAGATTAATATTGATGATGTTTTAAAGATATAAAAGTATGTGGAATTAGTATTTCTATTTGGAAGCTATTAAAAGATAGTTTTTATAAATAGAAATAATTATAGAAAATTGTCGGATAATCCAAAAATATGAAAAATATATGAAAAGGACAGTTGTCAGGAAATATTGGTTTAGTCAGAGAATATTCTTTTTGTGAGACCCCGAATTTTATGAAATAAAAGTATTCAATTTTTTTATTTTGGCAAATAGTTAAATTGATAAAAGTTTAAAGTTAAGGGTAATATGTGAAATTTTTTGCAAAGTAAGCAAGTTGATATAAAATATTCTTTTTCGGGAATGTCCGTCTGATGACTTATAATCATTAGTGGACCCCACAATGTAATTATTATTTTGATTGAGAAACGACAAAATATTTTTATGAAAAAACGATGTAAGTTTTGCCGTTAAGCTCAACAAACACCCTTGTTTAAAAGTACAAGAATACGCTGCGGTTGTTGCATAGTAGCACACAAGATTGATTATTGATGCTTATGTGATAAGTCACTCGCTTTTTATTTTATTGGTATTATTAATGTAATAAAATGAAAAAGCCTTTTATATAAAAATGTAATACTTTTATAAAGTTATTCATTTTTTTTAGGCTAATAGTAAAATTTTTATATAAAAATGTAATACTTTTATAAAGTTATCTGCTTTTATTAGACAATAATTAGAATATATTATATTTTATTATGCATAGTGTTTGTATAGTTACTGCGATAGTGTTTGCATAGTAAAATCTTTTATAAAGTTATTCGTTTTATTAGATTATAAATAGAATATATTATATTTTATTTAAAAGATTTTTCTTTAAATATGGACCGTCGATTAAAGTAAATCAATCTGGACTGCTTCATGAGTTAATTACTATGCAATCCATTTTTCTATAAATAAAGCTCATTCCTTCATTATTTCTTACGAATTACTTTGAAACTCTGTAGAGAGAAACTATAGAGAGTTCTTCTTCTATAATCTTGAACGTATTTCTTTAGAGTTTAAGAAAGCTTTGAGCGTAGTGTAAATTTTCTTCAAGTATATTCTCGCCCTACCAGTCGAAATACTTTTCTTTTTAAGGTAATAAGAGTGTTGCCATAAGAGTGTTTGCGTCGAGCCGGGATAACAGGAATAATAGAAAGTGATCTCTAGTCATGGAGGTTCTCCTAAAACAAGATAAAAAAGTGTCAGATTCTATACAACATTTAGTAGTTATATTTGGTGAATCAAATAGGGTGAGGTGAACCCAACTTTGGAAGGGTGTTTTGCCACTATCATACAAGATGTCTAACGTTATACAACCTCGTGTTATCATAAGACAGGTTGTGCGATCCACTTGCCGAAAGTATATCTACTGGCACTACCTATATGATCTTGGAGTTTATTTGAAATATAATATTCACTTGGAAGACAAAGTGGAGATAGTTATATGTCAAGAGAAGACTCACAATTGGAATGAAGATGATAGTAATCTTCTCGTTTTTCTTTGGGGTCTATTGGGTCAACCAAGGATAATTCTGTGGCCATATGATATCTATTATAACCTAAATGCATGGCATCCCATGTACAAAGGTTTCCTTGAGCACTTCCCAAAGATTTTAATTTTAAAACAATTTTTGACTATACTTTTATGTAAAGTACCATTGTAAGGTTGTGGTCGAGGTACCATGAGAGTTACATACATTTGTATTAAAACTCACAGTTAACTGTGGTCGTATTCTATACGATGTACCAACAAATTGTATAAATGAAGTTGTATTTGAATTTTGTACCATGTATCCTGATTTATCTGAATGGGTGATGTATACCTAATTTTGGGGCGTCCACAGTTAGTATCGTAGCTTAGGGATATGGTCGCTGGCGGAGATAAGAGTCTAGACCTAGGAGGGGAGAGAGGAGTTATATACTTCGCTAGTGTGTGACTTACCTAAGCTGAAATTGTTTACTTGATAAGTTGACAAATTGTGATATGTCAATTAACCTTTGTTTTGAAGATATATTCTAGAATGATATTTGAAATACAGGAGATGAGCAATGGAAAAATCATGATACATAGGATATAACCGTGAAGGTACAATCCGAAAAGAAAGCAAGACATTCTCATCTCTTTGAATATCAGGTACGTACGTAAATTTCGAGGGCGAAATTTCATAAGGAGGGGTGATTGTGAGACCCCGAATTTTATGAAATAAAAGTATTCAATTTTTCTATTTTGGTAAATAGTTAAATTGATAAAAGTTTAAACTTAAGGGTAATATGTGAAAATTTTTGCAAAGTAAGCAAGTTGATATAAAATATTCTTTTTGTGAGGGAATGTCCGTACGACGTTACAATCATTGGTGGACCTGTAATTATTATAGGATTGAGAAAACGACAAAATATTTTTATGAAAAAAAGCAATGAAGTTTTACCGTTAATCGTTGAAACACCCTTGTTAAAAAAGTACAATGTACGCGTGGTTGCATAGTAGCACACGATATTGATTATTGATGCTTATGTGATAAGTCACTCAGGTTTTGTTTTATTGGTATTATTAATGTAATAAAATGTAAAAAACTTTTTTATATAAAACAAAATACTTTTATAAAGTTATTCCTTTTATTAGGCTAATAGTGAAATCTTTTATATAAAATGTAACACTTTTTATAAAGTTATCTGCTTTATTAGACAATAATTAGAATATATTATATTTTATTATGCATAGTGTTTGCATAGTGCCTGCATAGTATTTTCATAGTAAAATATTTTATAAAGTTATTCGTTTTATTAGATTATAAATAGAATATATTATATTTTCTTTAAAAGATTTTGCTTTAAATATGGACCGTCAGATTAAAGTAAATCAATCTGGACCATTCATGAGTTAGTTACTATGCAGTCCAATTTTCTATAAATAGAAGCTCATTCCTTCATTATTTCTTACGAATTCACTGAAACTCTAGAGAGAGAAACTATAAAGAGAATTCTTCTTCTATAATCTTGAGCGTATTTCTTTAGAGTTTAAGAAAGCTTTGAGCGTAGTGCAAGTTTTCTTCAAGTATATTCTCGCCCTACCAGTCGGAATACTTTTCTTTTCAAGGTAATAAGAGTGTTGCCATAAGAGTGTTGCCGGGTCGAGCGGGGATAACAGAGGAATAAAACAGTGGCCTCTAGCTGTGGAGGTTCTCCCTAAACAGTATAGAAAAGTGGGTTGTATTCTATACAATATTTAGTAGTTATATTTGGTGAATCAAATAGGGTGAGGTGAACCCAACTTTGGAAGGGTGTTTTGCCACTATCATACAAGATGGCTAATGTCATACAACCTCGTGTTATCATATGACAGGGTTGTGCGCATCCACTTGCTGAGTATATCTACGGGCACTACCTATATGATCTTGGAGTTTATTTGAAATATAATATTCACTTGGAGACAGTGGAGATAGTTATATGTCAAGAGAAGACTCACAATTGGAAAGAAGATGATAGTGATCTTCTCCTTTTTCTTTGGGGTCTATTGGGTCAACCAAGGATAATTCTGTGGCCATATGATATCTATTATAATCTAGACGCATGGCATCCTATGTACGAAGGTTTCCTTGAGCACTTCCCAAAGATTTTAATTTCTAAAACAGTTTTTGACTATACTTTTATGTAAAGTACCATTGTAAGGTTGTGGTCTAGGTACCATTAGAGTTACATACATTTGTATTAAAACTCACAGTTAACTGTGGTCGTATTCTATACGACAGCTCAACAGTTGTATAAATGAAGTTGTATTTGAATTTTATACCATAGAGGTATTAAAAATCATCCGTTTGTAGATTTCGGATATTTTCTGTTTGGAATTTTGAAAAACTCAAAGCTACAAAGTTATAGAGAATTCGATTTCGTGTGGAATGGATATAAAATTCGTATTTTTCTAATAAGCGAGCTATTTTCTATGAATAATTGAAGTTTCAGAAAATAAAATGATTTTTATTAAATTATGGGTGGGACCCACTTTTGGTTGGTGTTGAATACATATGGGCTGCTATTTTTCTTCAAAGATGGCTGGCTTTGAATGAGGTGTGCATAGAATGGAAGAAAAGAAATAATATTATTTTATTATTTTAGTCTTCTTTGGCGTTCTAGCATTTTCCTATAAATAGGCGCTTAGGTTAGAATTGAAAATTACACCAGAAACAAGTTTTCTTTCTCTCTATATTGTCGAGCGTATTTTTGTGAGTATTTAGATACTTTGAGAGTTGCTGTTCGGTATAAACTTCCTTTGACTTTATATCCGATATTCCGATCAGAAGTACCGTTATTTTGAGGTAAGGGATGTTATTTTCTTCGTCAATGATATTATTTCTTTCAATATCATTATGCTGAAATATTGGTCTGAACTTTTTATCAAATTTGGAACTTTTTTTGTCGGGGTTACTATTCACGTATATGACACTATTCACGAATATGACACTATTCACCGAAAAATAAAATTTTCTTCTTTTTGTCCAAGATGTCTATTATAATTACTATCTTTGATTATATCCATGTTTTGATCTTTATTTTTGAATTCTGCTTCAAAATTGGTTATTATGAAGTATTATTGAACTTGGATAAAACTGTAATACGTATCCCTAATATTTATTCTTTTATCTCATTGAATTAGTTTTATTTAAGATATTTTTCATCATCCTCAGTCCTAAATGATGAGATAACTGAATATCTTTGGCCTGTAGTGCAAAGATGAATGATTACCTAATGAATATATTTGGCCAGTAGTCAAAAAGATGAACAGTGTTGAGATGAACACTGACCAACCTGGTGATACAAAATGAATATCTTTGGCTCAGTAGTGCAAAGATGAATATTTGATTCAAGATATATATTGATTGATGTTACGGTGGATAAAATATTGCGGATGGACTTTTAAATCTTAAAAGATAGTAGAATTCTTTCTCTACTGACTCTTCTAATGGATTGATGTTTCCGCTGCAGTTGTTGATCTAAAACTTGTTGTCTATTATATTTTATCAGATTATTCCCTGTTGAAGGCTAATGATAATTTGTTATATATTATCTAAGTCATAATATTCTTTACCGGGCTACTAGTTGAGCTCACCCTTTCCTTTTTGTTCCATTGTTCTTCCTCGTAAGAGGAGAAATTTAGCGAGAACTAGTTGAGGTATCAGAATGATTCAAGATAGTTGTTTTAATAGTCCTCACTATTTTGTAAAATAGTGTATCAATAATTGTAATGAGGACTCCTTTTGAGTTTTTATACTCTCTAGTAGACAATATTTGTATTCAAACTCACAGTATATGTGTTGTCGTATTTTGCACGACAACTATATTACTGAAGTTGTATTTGTTTCTATACCATGTATTTGGCGACTCAGAATAGGTGATGTATACCTATTTTAGGGGCTTCACAGTTGGTATCAGAGCTTAGGGATATGATCCCTAGCTTAGATGTGAGACAGGAACTAGGAGGGGAGAGATGGGGAATTCCTTCACTAGTATGACCTGACTAAGTTTATTTGGTATTTATTTTGTCGGTCAGAGTATAGGGATAATATGTGACATGTTAATTAACCCTTGTTTTGTGGCAGTATTTGAGAATGGCAGCTGCAAATACTAACAATGAAGTGAATCAGACCTTGGAGACACCTTTAATCACCACCCAGGGGAACGTACAACAAGAAGGCAATATTCCTCCTGTAAACAACACTACCGAACAAATGATAAATGATGGGATGTTTAGAAGCTTTTTGAAATTCATGCAAAATCAGACGAGGGAGACTCGTGCACAAAATATAGGTGGAAATGATAGCAATGCGCGGCTTGTCACAGCCAAGTAGTTCAAAGAGTTGGGACCACCAGAATTTATTGGAAAGCCAGATCCGATCAAGGCGGAAACGTGGGTCAAGCAAATTACCAAGATATTCGATGTCTTGGGATGCACAGAGGAACAAAAGGTTCCATTCGCCACCTTTATGTTCCCCGGTGAGGCAGACTACTGGTGGGAGTCTGTGAAGCGTACCCAGCCTGCCGCACTCAACATGTCTTGGGAAACATTTCAGAAACTATTCAATGACAAGTACTTTCCTGAAAGTATTCGTCATATGAAGGAGGTAGAGTTTATCAGACTGGAACAAAACAACATGACGGTGTCCCAGTATGAGGCGAAGTTCGCAGAGTTATCCAGGTTTGCACCTCATTTGGTAGAGAATGAGGAATGAATGACGAGGATGTTCCTGAGAGGTCTAAAACCCGAGATTCGGCAATATCTTATCTCTCATAAATTTTCTTTATATTCAGATGTTGTGAATAGGGCAATTATTAGAGCGAGATAATGAGTATGTTCAACTGAGGACCACAACCAGGTCATACCCCGGTGGTGGCGATCATGAGAGCAATGAAAACTAGCGAGGAGAGAAAACATTCTGGACAAAAGCGGTAACCACTCTGGTGGTAATCGTGGTAGTGAAAATAGAAGAAGCGATTCGAGAGGAGATTTCAAGAAGAGAAGGTACAACAATGATAACATGAAGACGTCGGACAAACATCAACCGCTTTTTTTAGGGAAGGAGAAAGAGAAGACCTGGTCGTTTTGTTACAAAATACGGAAAGAGGGACACATCACCCAAATTGCCCACAACAATCCAAGGTGTGTTATAACCGTGGGAAAGGAAGGTCATATAGCTAGAGATTGTCTAGTTAGTCTTGAAACCAAGTTCAACGGGATGGTGACTCCAAAGGCTATCCTGCATAAGTCAAAGTCGGTGGTTCCCGGAAGGGCGTTTGTCGTCCGCCCAAAAAACGCGAGAACCCAAACGAGGTGATAACGGTAAGCTAATCATAAACTCTTGTGAAGTTTATACCTTATTAGATACCGATTCTACCCATTCTTTTATCTCTCCTGCTTGTGCTCAACGTTTAAACTTGACTCCGGAGAAGTTAGACCTTGACTTATCTGTTGAGACTCCGTTAGGAGAAACTTTAATTAAATCTACTGTTTATAAATCTTGCTTGATTTAAGTTGGTACCATCACATTACCTACCGATCTTATTTCGTTGAAAATTCTTGCATTTGATGTGATTTTAGGGATTGATTGGTTAACCATTCATCATGCTAAAATTGATTGTTTTTAAGGGTTGTCAATTTTCATATTCCTAACCAACTCATTATGCGAATTCAAACAACCAAACCACTAAAATCAATCATCGTCATATCAAGCCATAAAGCTATTCGCTTATTGAAAACGGATGTCAAGCTTTCTTAGCCCATGTCAAGGACTTGAACAAAAACACGCCGATTTGAATAATATTTACATTGTTAGTGAATTTCCGACGATTTCAAGAACTTCCTTCGGTTTACCCCGTAACGTGAAGTTGAATTCTTTATTGACCTTGAACCCGATACAAAAGCCCATTTCTAAAACCCCATATCGAATGGCTCCTATTGAACTTTAGGAGTTAAAGGTCCAACTACAGGAGTTGTTGGACATCAGTTTCATTCATCCTAGTACATCTCCTTAGAGTGCTCTTGTGTTATTTGTAAAGAAGAAAGACGGGAGTATGCGACTTTTTATTGACTACCGAGAATTGAACCATGTCACTATCAAGAATAGGTATCCGCTACCTCGCATTGATGACTTGTTCGACTAGTTGCAAGGAGCACAATTCTTTACAAAGATCGATCTTCGCTTACGGATATCATCAAATTGAAGATTAAAAAAAGCGAGGATATTCCAAGATCGCCTTGAACTGCAAGACATGCATTATGAATTCTTAGTCATGTCTTTTGGATTGACTATTGCTCCTGCTGCTTTCATGGATATGATGAACCGTGTGTTCAAAGAATATTTGGATCAGTTCGTTGTTGTCTTTATTAATGACATCCTCATCTATTCTAAAAGCCGTGAAGATCATGAGCACCATTTGAAGCTGGAACTGCAAAGGTGTGACGAACGAGATTTTTGTAATTTAATTCTTAATATTTATTGAATTAAATTAATATTTTTGATGATTTAATGATTAGATTAAATAATTAATTGATGCAATTGTGATAGATTAATTTAATGATATGTGTTATATTTATTAAATTAATGTAGATAATTTTATTATTCAAAGTATGTAATTATGTGAGTTTATTAAATTAAAAGAAATATTTAATAAGCCTAATATCATTTTATAATTAATGAGAAAATTAATTATATGACTATGTAAATTAATGAGAAATTATTATATTTTATTCAAATTAAATTAAATAATATAATTGAGTTATTGTATAATTGGGTGTGACATGTTTTAAACTATAGTATAAGAGATTTATTAAATTAAATGGTTTTGAAACCTATTCTTGCTAGCCAAACAAGGCCCTAAATGGAGTTATTAGCAGTTACCCATGATTGGGTTAATTGACCTTAATGCGCGTCAGTTCCTTTTCCTTTATTATATTATACGTATTCTTTCTTTTTCATTTTTCTAAGTCTAGAAAATAAACAGAGCAAAATTTAGAGTTCACAGAGAGAAATTTAAGAAGTTTGAGAGAAAATTGTGAGTGTGTAATTAACAATTCTTTTTGAAAGGATCATCGTTGATCACCTCTTCTGAAACTATACTTTGGGTAAATTCTCCAAACTCAAACTCTCTTTTTACGTCATTTAGTTTTCATAAAAATGGCTTCACCTTTTGTAAAGTCTCTGTATTTGGGAAATGGTATGATTATGAGTTTGTATATGTGTTAAATGTTACCAAATCGTATTTGTTTATATATATATATATATATATATATATATATAGATTATGTAAACCATAGCATCAGTTTCATAATATTAACATGTGATATGGCCTCAAAAGTTACAGAGTTTAGAATATGGCCATATGGCCTTATACGTGATTTTAATATGTCAAACATAAATGTTTTTGTAAAATTCCCACTCTTATTTGATTATGCATGTTAATACGAAGAGACCAAACTTTAAATGAACGGATTCGGTGTTATAACGAATCCGTAGTATTAATTTTCATGATTTATGTTCAAAACCTTCAAGAACAGTGAAATTTACATATTTTAATTCTGTAATTATATGTTTTAATGGGTTAAAATCACTCTATAATTGTTGGGTAATTATTATGTATGAATTCTAGAATGTGGGTATGTTAATTTAGTGAAATTAATGATCATGTAGTGTCCATTTCGCTGAACTTTGTGTTCTTCACGAATCGGGAATCGAATCTGGAGTTATGTCGCGCCCAACTCCGTAATCGAAGTCTTCATACAGAAACACCATGAATCAACATCAAGCCATGGCCACCATGCCAAATAGCGCCAAGTCTCCTACCAAGAAGACTATCATAATACAGTGAAAGTACAAAGATAAAAGTGTGGCCAGTATGCCACTCTATAGAATGTCCAGAAATGAATTTTTTAAAAAATGTTAAGTCTAGCAATGTGGTATTAACCTAATTTAATAAACATAGAAATATGTTAGAAGTATAATGAGATGTTAAAATAGATACTTAACATGTAAATAACATAATTGCATGTGGATTGAATTATTGAATACATAATTAGCTTGTTATTCGTGAAGTGTAAATTATGTGACAATGAATGTGATAAATTGACTAAGTATAGTCATAACCAAAGTTAGACAAAAAGAATGAAGTTGCTATGATTAGTTACGTTATAATTGACTGGTATTGTGAACGTAAATGATATGTAGGATTTAAATCAAGGAACGAGTTTAATTAACGTGTAATCTACGCACGAGGCAAGTTTCCTAACCCTACTTGTTATCATTGTTCAAGTTTATTATTTACCTCGAGTAAATTCTCATTACTAGTATTCAAGTTCGAATTATTATATTAAGATTGATTATCTTTTCAAAGTATGATTCTGTTATACAATAATTGTTCTATTGTATACTTCTTGAGATTGTTATTCATTATAAATATCATTTATTGTTGAACCTTATTAGACTAGCGAATCCTTATTGATTCAACTAGTCCATAGTTGATGAACGTTCTAAATTCAGAACCCTATATTGAATTATCCAAACCAAACTTCCTTTGGTACGGACTCTGATGTCAAACTGAGATGAACAATCGTGCAAAGGGATCTACTTATGCGTTAGCGTTAAGATATTGTGCACAGTATGGTACTAAGGGCTGATCCCCCTAAGTACGAGAAGAAGAGTCCATAGTCTTATGACTGTTAAAGGTTTCAAGTATAACCCTTGATAACTTAGGACATAGTTCAAGGTCTTATGACCCTCAGAAATCTTTTGATTCTTGTTATTCATTCTTGATTCAAAAGTTGAGCTTTTATTTCAGAAGTCTTTGATTCACTCGCATGTTATTATACATTATTATTTCATTATTTTACTTGTGGGCAATAGTGCTCACTCTTGCGTAATAATAATATTGCGATTAAGAACGAAAGGTCCGACGAGCCTTCTACTAGCAAAAGGCAAGGCAAGATTAACAAGTGATGAAGACATGTTGTTTTATATGATGATGTATTTCATTTAAGACTTAAGTTAATGATGTTGTTTAAGACTTATTTGTTTATATTTCCGCACATATGTTTAAGGTTAGTATGACCTGGGATTATGTTTATTATTCAGATGTTGTAACCCCATAAGGGGAAGATTTATTTCTATCTATTTCATGGTTTGCATTTATTATGGGTAGATAGATAGATGATATTTGTCAGATGAACACCAAATCCTGTGGAATCAAAGTACTGGATTTGGGGGTGTCAAAGTTAGTATCAAAGTCAGAGGGTTATGAACCTTAGGTGGGGAACAACCTTAGGTAGTAGCCTTATAGGAAGAACATAGTGATGGAAAACTCTTATCGAAGTTATAGAAATGAATTTTTGTAAATTCATTGAAGATAATAAAAGACTTTATGTGCTTATGTGTTAAATTATGTGCTCACTAAGACGACATAGTAACTAAAAACTCAAAAATTTTGTTGTCATAATGCTCGGGATGTTGGAGGAAATAGTCGAACCGGGGGAGGAGGAACCCAGAGTACCTCACAAGACTGCAGAGGAGGAGCCCCGGGATATTCATGTCGTTAGGGAGCAGTTGGTACAAAGAGAGCCATCTCCTTTGATCACTGTTGTTGGTTACGAGCATGAGCCTGAGACTGATCCAGAGGAGGATCCTGAGGAGGAATTTGAAGAGGAAGAGGAAGAGGAAGAAGAGGAGTTTCCACAGCACTCCATTGATGCTGAGATGTACGACACATTATACGACCGTAGTAACGTAGAATTCGAGATGAGGTCAGAGATCCACGGTAGAGCGGGCGATTATTCAAAGAGATTACTTTAGAGCGCGTAAGGAGAGGAGATTTTGACTCTTCACTCACGACTGGGAAATGTAGAATGGGATTTGGTCCACGAGAAGGGTCAAACCAAAGATAAGACTGAGGAGATAGAGAAGTTGAAGAAGGAACTAAAGGAAAGCTCTGAAAGACTGATCATAGCAGAGGAAGGCTGGGTAAGAGAGTCACGTCGTGCTGATCTTGCGGAAGAGGATGGTCGTGCAAAGAAGGCGAAGCTTGGGGAGACATACTCTACACTTAATCATGCAATGGATGAGGCCCAGGATCGAGTTTTGAGGTACCCCATCCAGTTCGAAGGACTTCCATCGTACATGCTGGATTACAGGACGATGTCTCGCATCATGGAAGAGGAGCGTAGCAAGGCTATTCAGCGCCTTGACAGACAGTGATAGAATTTGTTTACTTATGTGACAAACTTGTCTATTATTTAGATGTAAATTCTGATGTAGTTATGAACAAAGGAATATTTTAATATTTAAATTCTGTAGACTCTTTATCTCAGGATAGTTGATGTAAATAGCAGTGATGCTATCGTTTGTTGTAAAACTTTTGACTTGAATGCATATATATCAAGTTGTTTGAGATGATGTGTTAAATAATTATATTAAATTGTTGAGTTAAGTCTTAACTATTTAGAGAATTTAATAGAGATTTAATAAGCATATATTTTACACGTAAATATGCCGCCAAGAAGAAGACAACAACGCCAACCACTTTCGTGGAAGAGTCAACAAATAACAACAATAATGCCAATGCTAATCCCGCTCAAAGAAAGTGGTTAACTTCTTCGACCGGAGAAATGAATAATCAACCTCAAGCTCCACCAAATACTATGTTTAAAGATTTCAAAGGCGGTGGGACCGCCAGAGTTTAAAGGTTCCATGAACCCAATCGAGGCTCAAACGTGGGTTATGGAGATGGAGAAGGTTTTCGACGCTGCTAGGGTTAGAGAGAAGACCAGAAGACCACTTTTGCAACATTTATGTTAAAGTCTGGAGCTAGCTATTGGTGGCAAGCAAACAAAGTTCGTGGAGGTGAAGGTGTAATTACTTGGGAGAGATTCAAAGAGATATTTTTTGAGATATATTTCCCGACCAGCTCACAGAACCAAATGGAGGTTCAATTTCTGGAATTGAAGCAGGGGAATATGACCGTACCTGATTATGCGGCTAGATTCAACGAGTTGGCAAGGTTCGCCTGCACAGTACACACACACCGACGAGAGAAAAGCCGGAAGATTTGAACAAGGACTAAAGCCCAGGTGTATAGTAAAGTATCAATGTTTCAGATAAACACATTTGCCGGAGTACTGGAAAAGGCCATCCTCGCTGAAGGTGGAAGCGATGCGGTGACCAAGTACAATCAAGATCAGAAGAAGAAGAAGAGTGAAGGTGAAGAAAATAACAAGGTTAGTGGAAGTGGCACAGGAAGTGGAAATTTTAATCAGAAGAAAAGGTGGAATGACAACTCATCATCGGGGAATCAACAAGGAAATCAGAAGAAAAGAATCAAGGCATTCCCGACCTGCGGGAAAGCTCATCTGGGAGTTTGCATGAAGGGAAAAAGAGTGTGCTACAATTGTGGTCAGGAAGGCCACATAGCACCTAACTGTCTTAACCCAAAGAAGGGTGCCTGCTTCACCTGTGGTTCAAAAGATCATTTGGCAAGAGACTGTCCTAAGAAGGGATCTGGAGGGGTAGGATCAGGAGGGAACAAGGGAAACAGCAGTGGAAATGCCTTGACTATCACAGGACCAACCGCAACAAACCGACCGACCGCCAGGACTTTTAACATGACGGTGCAGGATGCAGTTCAGTCTCGCGATGTGGTGTCAGGTATTATTCCGATCAATAAAATTAATGCTTATGTTTTATTTGATTCGGGTGCTACTTGTTCCTTTATATCCGATGACTTTGCTAAGAATTTAGATTTGCCTAAGGATGAATTGGATTACCCCATGAACATAGAAATTGCGAATAGAGAAATAATCCCTGTTAAGTACATACATAAGAACTGTAGAGTGGATATTAAGGGTAATATCATGAACGTAGATCTTATCCCTATTCAACTTGGAGAATTTGACGTTATCTTGGGAATGGACTGGTTATTCAATTACGGGGCTGTAATTGATTGCCAAAAGAAGCGTATTAACCTTATGACTCCGTCAAAGGTTGTGTTTTATGGTAGCAAGTCACCTAGACAAGCGAGTTGTCTGGCGATGATGCGAGCGTAAGTTATTAAGACAAGGTTGTGTAGAATACTTAGCTTACATAGTCGACAATCGAAAAGAGAATCCGAAGGTAGAGATACCGACAGTGAGGACTTCGCCGACGTATTTCAGGATGATTTGCCAGACTTCCACGGATAGAGATAGATTTCGTGATTGATTTGGCACCCGGAACTGCTCCAATATCGAAGGCACCATACCGGATGGCACTAGTAGAGATGAAAGAATTAATGGTACAACTACAAGAATTACTGGACAAGAAGTACATTCAACCGAGCGTATCGCCGTGGGGAGCGCTTAGGTGTTATTTGTGAAAAAGAAGGACGGATCGATGCGGCTCTGCATTGACTACAGAGAACTGAATAAGGTCACGATTAAGAACAGATATCCATTACCGAGGATCGACGACCTGTTTGATCAATTGAAAGGAGCAAGATATTTTTCCAAGATAGACTTGAGAAGCGGGTATCATCAACTGAAGGTGAGGCCAGAGGATGTACCAAAGACAGCGTTCAGAACGCGATATGGTCAGTACGAATTTTTGGTAATGTCGTTTTGTCTAACGAATGCTCCTGCAGCATTTATGGGACTAATGAATGGTGTGTTCAAGCCATTTTTGGATAAATTTGTAGTTGTATTTATAGACAACATTTTGGTATATTCGAAAACCAAAGAAAAACACGAAGAACATTTGAGGTTAACGTTGGAAATATTGGAAATACTAGTGCTATAAGAATATAATATGAGTTTTATTAATTTTTAAAATATAAAAAGTAATTATGAAAGATAAAAATGAAATAAATCAAATTTATGAGAACAGAAGAAGAAAGGAATTTATGACACAACCTTAAAGATTTTTCACTCCTTTTGTAAAATAGATAAGACAGTATTGCTTAGTAATCTTAATTTTGCACCACTCTTATAAGATACATTTTATTATAGAAGTTTTAGGACTAGCTATATATTAATTATTGAGATCAGAAAAAATATATATATAATGTTTCGAACGCACTCTCATTGTTCTTTAATTTGATGTGGTAGGTGATATATTTGGAAAACGACTATTTTGTCAATGAATTTTGAAAGATTGATTTTAGATATAGGCCAATGTAACAGAGTCCGCAGTTGGTATGAAAATAATTAGATATACCAACTCATATGAATTTTTAAAATTTTGAAGATAAATGACCCATAATGTGATTCCATTGCATTAGTCCGCAACCGAAATTTAAAGAGTTTGAGAGTTGGCTTAAGTGAGAGGAAAGTGTTCAGCACTCCCAATTTCCGTAAATTACAGTTACCACCTTTCTAATCTTTTCTCAATATTTGAAAGAGTTGCCTAAGTGTATGTACTAAATGATAAAGATATAAAAAGATAACACCAAATCTAGTTGAGAAAATCAAGGGTGTCAAATTTATTTGTATATTATGTACTTATGTCTTTTGATTTGTTTACTTTTCTTTTGCTCTTGTAACATATATATACGTTGTTCATATCAATGAGAATGTAGGCCATAATTCTTCAATTCTTCTCTGACTTTAAATCTCTTTATGGTATCAAAACTAGTCTCTCCCTTCTCGTCCATGCCTTTATGCCTTTATCATATTGACTGTTTGCCTTTTCCACTGCAGTCTACCTCATCTACCGTCTTTCGACTCTAACTCTTGACCTACTCTCACCTTACCTCAAGTTCTTTGGCACTCCTCCCAACTACTCCAAACTTCAAAACTTTGGTTGTCTTTGTTATCCGTGGCTTAGCCCATATTCCTCTCACAAACTCGCCCTCGTTCCTCTCCTTGTGTCTTTGTTGGTTACTCTACTACTCAAAGTGCTTATTTATGTCTCCATCCCTCCACCTCTCACCTTTACACTTCTCATCACGTCCGTTTCGTTGAGTCTATTTTTTCCTTTGTCACCACTCACACCTCCTTTCCTCTTTCAACTCCATCCACCGTATCTGAGTTGTGCTCTATGTCACTTCCGATCATGGACACATCAATAATGACTTCTGGCTCTGCACCTCGTGCCATTCCACCCACATAACTCCCCAAGCTCACTCCATGAAGCCCTAGTGTCGTAGCCCACCTTCATAACCCAGGCTAACCCCTCAAACTCATCCTTTTGAGCTACCACCCTCGCCAGAGTCATTTTTACCCGATCTAAACATAATATCCATAAACCAATTCAAAAGGTCAACCTTATTACCCAACTCCAATAACCTAGCCTTGAACCTACCACCGTGACCTAAGCCCTCAAGGACCCTAAGTGATGGCGACAAGCTATGTCCGATGAGTATGATGCACTCCTTCGCAATGGGACTTGGGAACTAGTGCCCTCTCATCCTACACAAAATTTGGTTGGTTGGAAGTGGATTTTTCGCACTAAATATTTACCTAATGACTCTATTAAAAGGTATAAAGCTAGTCTGCTTGCAAAAGGATTCCACCAACACCCTAAAATTGACTACATTGAGACTTTTAGTCTTGTTATAAAGCCTACTACTGTTCATCTTGTCCTTAGCGTTTGTATGATCCCGAATTTTATGAAATAAAAGTCTAATTTAATTTATGATTATTGTAGACACTCGAAATTTTCTTTTCCTATTACTAACCATGCAGGAGGGAAAAAGCATCTTTTTTACACTCCAGAGATAACATTGGAGGACCAAAACATCAATTTTAACCCCGGAGATAGCCATGGGAGATCCAGTTTCCAACCCCGGAGATAACCCCGGGAAAATCAGTTTCAACTCCGGAGATAGTCTTGGGGGATCAAGATAAAAGCCTGGAGATAGCCCAGGAGGTCAAGCCAACCTCAGAGATAACCCTAAGGACAGTCAAAGTCAACATCAAGTCAACCTCAGAGATAATCCTGAGAAAATACTGCTACAACTGCGCAAAAACTAGAGATAACCACGGGAGGGGAAAAATGGTCATTTTGCTAATTCAACTTCAACTCACATCAAATCAACTCATGTCAACTCAAAATACTTCAATAGAAGTCCCACACGAACCATATCTTAAACTTTCGAGTGCAAACTACGCAAAACGGCTTAACGAACTACCTGACAGAAACCCGGGAATGCCATTTTGGTCATGGACCCATCTTCCTGGAATCAAAAAAGGCCAAATCCTATGTTATTGTGTAGATCTCGGAAAGAGCTTTCCGGAATAATATGGCACGCTACGCTTCCCTGAGAGTCCGATTGAAAGTTATGAACGGCCAAAAGCGAGCAGTAGCGTTGTCCGAATGTATGTGCTTCGACACACTGCGGGACCCACACTTTGCCGGGCACTGGGCACCGGCAGTATTACACCTGCTACTAGGTGATAGAGGGCTTGGGGTATTTAGGCCATTTTGCAAGAGAAAACGCAGGAAGCCCTCTCGCCTAATTTGTTCTTCACTTATTCCAAGCGAAGGTACTTTCCTTTAAAACACTGTGAGCTCATATATAGCCCTTTGTACCTACAAAAGTCAAGTTCTTACCCACTCTAAAGATATAGAAGTCTTATTTGGCATTCATGATCAACTATAAGCCTTCTCACACACTTTAGAGTCTTTCTTTCATCATCTCTGCACACACCCTTCTACATGTTGAGAGTCGTGTTGTTGCTTGCTTTTCCTTGACTTCTATTCAGGGTTTCATTTCGCTAGTATATATATATATATATATATATATATATATATATATATTTACATATATATGACTAACATTATCGAGAGTTATGCCTCGATTGAGCCTGAACTTGATGCCCGAGCGCTTCTTTGCTTTAATATATATATATATATATATATATATATATATATATATATATGAATCCGTGGTGACTGCATTCGATGAGCCTGATTTTACATCCGATGCGTTTACTCGCTTTTATATATATATATATATATATATATATATATATATATTTTGTCCCACTTCGAGTTTACTTACGTGGTGGTTGATCGCGTTCTGACTTTCTTTACGCTTCGTCCTTCCCGGAGTTTCCTTCGTGGCGCTTGATCGATTTTATGACTTTATTTACATTTCGTCCACCAAGTTTCCTTCGTATGCGGTTGGCCAGATATTCTGACTTTTATTTACATTTTGTCCCTCCCGGAGTTTCCTCCGTATATGATAGCTTTTACGACTTTATTTACTTTTCTCGATCCCCAATGAAGGTGCTTCGTGGTTGGTGATCATGTCTGCTTATATATATTTACTGACTTGTATATTATGACCTTGTATATATATACATGCTTCTCGCTTTCATATAAATTATGGTATCTTGTGCGCCTAGGAATCATGTGATCACGTGATTCACCCATTGATCAAGATTCGGTTCCGTGATGGACATTTTCAAATTGTAAGACTTGTAAATTATTCTCATGGTTCAAATTTTCTCGGATGGTTTCCATACCCATGAGGAAGCTCGGCATTATTTTGTACATTGTTTTCAATTTGGATGCCTCGCATCTGTTAAATAAAATCAATCAAGCCGATCACTTAATAAAATGGGAGTGTAAAAGGTCTCAATTACTATTGAGAATCCGGGTTTGAAAAACCTCTTTTATAAAACATCACTGCCATATCTTGTTTAAAACTGAATTTTTACATAAATTCAAACCCTATGTATATAGGTTCGAACGAGGCCTCACACTACTTCCAAATAACAACACATTGACCCACACACACACATATTCAGATAATAGTTTCTTGAAAAGAGGCAGTCACCGTGGTAACACGGATGTCGGGGGGTGCCTAACACCTTCCCTCCGCATAACCAAGTCCCCGACCCTAATGAATCTCGGTTTCATCGACCTGTTTAGCGATGTCACATCACCGGGTCAATGTGCAAACCTTTTCTCGGTTGTGTTGGTACAACCATTTAAAAAACCAACTGGCGACTCTTAACAGTCCATCATCGACATTATACATGTCGGACCTTTTTCACTTATTTTTTCAAACAAATCTCACCTAAACTGAGAACACGAAAGAACAAGTAACGGAAAGGGACATCTAAAAATCCCGACGTCGATAGGTGGCGACTCTGCTGGGGACTCCAATAAGAGGACTTAAGCCGCTATTACAATCTTTTTCAAAATGTTATCTGCTTGTGTGTGGATATTGCATTTACATTTGATGAATGTGTACGAATGCATTTCCTTATTGCACTTAGTGCTTCGCACCATAACTGCTTATGATATTAGTGCTTCGCACTATATCTTCTTGTGATATTAGTGCTTCGCATCTGTCATCATTTTTCATACGGTGAGACGCGATGTATGTGAATGTATGTTGTGTGGTCCCTCCACCAGGAGGCTATCCCGTCGGTGTTTGATTACTGGACTCGTGAGAAGACTAATTCTCCGAGGCTCAGGAAAGGCACCACCCAAATTCGCTCCAGTTGAAAGATCGAATTAACTTCCCGTCAAGTAGATTATGATGATTTGGGAACCTTCATGCCAAAAAGCCGCGAGAGTAACCTAAGATAGGTCAGCCTCTGATAAACCCAAAACAGAGGAAAGTCTCTTCATGCTCTCATTTCAAATTACTTGTAAACACAATTACTTGTAATTTCATTCCATATCTATCTCCATGTAATGAGAAATATGAAGAAATTTGTACACATACATATTTTAATTAACATATTACAAACAGCTGACATCCGTTTGTGCAGGATAAAATTCCTAAAATGGGCACATCACATAGCATGTTATTATACACATTCCCTAAAAGACTAAACTATGCAAGGCTTTTGGTAGGAAACCCAATCGGACCTACTACCCTTCAAAAAATCAAAAAGGTCAGTAAGCTTGCAGTCAAACATGTCGTCATCTGACCAGACTGACCTTAATACAATTTCTCGCGAAGAATTCAATGAATTACATGAACAAATCACAGATTTGGTTGTCCTGCTTAAAGAACTACACCAATCTACTCAGGGTACAAGGATATCCGTACATGCTGAATCCTCCGCACAAGGAGGAACCCAAGGTCCAGATACTGCTAGTAACAGTCGCATGAATCATCATAAGCACAGACAGATTCCTTCAGCCACACAACGATTGTCTCCACCTACAACTCTTGAGTCCGCACAACCTCCTATAAAGGTGCCAGTCAGCGTAATGGTTAAGTTATTTCCTAAGCCGATACCGGTAAGGGAGAAAGAAGTCTTTGTTCCAGACCCCAGAGTGGAAGAAGAGGAACGAAGAATTAAACAAGACATTGTCATAATGATGTCAGGCATACGCGTCATTGTCCATGATGAACATACAAACAGATGCACCCCAAATGATGATTGCCCAAACGTAATGGTCATCATTCAGGAGAAGGAGGATGATGACAACCCCTCCATCACCGCAGTCCATCAGGACTTTGCCCTTGACAATTGGAGCAGTACTCCTTGCATTGGTCGACGAGGGTAAAGCGGGTAGAAACTCGTTATGCCCTGTAGATAACAATAACTGCTTACTTTTTCACATGCAGATTAGCGATTACTTTTGTCATTACATGCTAACACTTTGTGTGATTGAACAGTTTCATATATCAGGTGAGAGCATGTTGGTTCAGGACTCTAAAATTAGATGTGCCTAGACTTGCTGATGAGGTGCTTATTCTCCACAAGGACTGTAACTTTGATGTAAAGTTGGACTCAGACTTGATGGAAATACAAGAGGGCTATGAGATACCTCAGGAGATCAAAGAATGGGTCGAAGACAAACCCAAGCAAAATCTTGATCAAACCACCTCTTTTAAACCTCGGAACCTTAGAAAACCCCAAACAAATCCAAATTGGTACAGACCTCACTCAAAACCAAAGGAATGACATGGTTACTCTATTGACCCTATTCCAAGATATGTTTGCATGGTCTCACGAAGACATGGTCGGTTTATACACGGACATTATCATTCATCGCCTTCCCATCAAAGGGGGATTCAAGCCACTCAGGCAGAAGCTCAGGCGATTAAAACCTGAGTGGAAGTTAAAAGTTAAAGAAGAAATTGTGAAACAATTTCAAGCCGGCATCATCATGGTGTCAATATAACCTGAATGGCTATCCAACATAGTCCCCGTGCCGAAACTGGGAAGGGAGGTGCGAGTTTGTGCCGAAACCTGAATGGCTATCCATGGTGTAGTATGTGGCCCAGACATGAGCGGCCCTCTACTTGTAAAGAAGATCCTACAACAGAGAAGTCCAACTACGGCAGTTCAAACAACACGACTTAGTTTCGAAGAAGATCGTTGACAACCGAGATCAGCCTAAAGGGAAATTCTCCCCGAACTGGGAAGGCCCGTTTATTGTCAAGGAGGTATTGACAGGAGGCACTTTCAGATTACAGGAAATGGACGGCGATGAATTTCCACAACAAATCAATTCGGACACCGTGAAACGGTACTATGTCTGAGGTTACCATCAAGCGAACATCCTGGTTTTGGATCATCAGATCACCAGTCATTTCAGGTTCTTTAACCCTCACTATATACAACCTTTCCTTTTTACCCACCTGCCCCTCAGGGAAAAACACACTTTTCAAACCAGCAACCTAGTTTCACTTCATTTCATACAACTTCGGTTATCCCGCCGGGGATCAAACCTTTCACACCTTCAATTTATCCCGTACATGGGATTAAAACTTTTCACCTGCAATCCGCCCTATACATGGGGCGAACTACGTCGACCTGATCTCCCCAATACACGGGAGTACGTAGGCAGCCATGTTATATAGTCCGGTTTCACCATAAAAAAAACAAAAATAGACACACTCCTATCCATAGCCACATACAGAAACCAGTCCCAAGACACCAAAGATGGTAGGGAATACACACAGATCGACGGCCCATTTTGAAAATACTGAGACATCTCAATGTCCATCCATCAAGAAGGAGTTCAGAATACATCCAGATCACAAAGTCCTGGAGAAACAAGCAAATATCGAGCAAGTAGCAAGGCACAACTAAAAGGGAAGTGAATCAATATATATTTCCCTGCCATATATAATGTTGTTTGATACATACGATGTGTACTGTACATGACAAAATGGCTAAGCTGATACTGCGGCAGAAAATACAAGCCCATCTACAAATCGGTGTATATGCGGCTATCAAGTCCAACATGGATTCCCACTCAGAAGAAGGAGGTAACACTGTGATCTCCTACCCAAGGGTTTCTACACGAGCCAACAGATCCACTACCAACTACATGCGATATCTCGGGTGGATATAACGTCATCCCGCTCAGCAACAACGATATCCCTATGAGTTAGAGCATCATCTCTCTAACAAAGCAACATCTTTACCAGAAAGAGTTGTCAAAATCAAAGCCCACATCCACTACCTGTTCACCAGATGGTACAGATGTAAAAGCCTCTTGTGATCTCAGCGTCTTATCACCTCATCATCATCGTAAAGCAACTATCCCGCATAACAAGTGAGGTCGGGAAATTTCAAATTAAATGACAACCGGATATTGGGTACCTTACAACAAGATTGGGGAAATCTCGGAAGCAACGACAACTCAACACTGGGGCATTTATCAACCATCCTAAAGTGGAAAATGCACCAGTTAGCGCCATCAGCATGGTCCATCATCATCTCAATGGCGATTCATATATTATTCACTCACGACTTCATCAACAAAGAGAGTTTCTCATATGAACCCTTGGCATCAACATGCGAAAGGACTAGGGCATTTTTCCAATTCCAAGAAATGGAAGGAGCTTAAGGCGAGATCAAGCTTCTCATCAAAAAGAAAGGGGAGAACTCCTAAAATAAATCATAGCGACATAAGCGTGCCCCTACGAAAGAAGGGGAAAATTCTCAAAACGTTCTTAACTCAGGAGCAGAAGGCCCACGACGAAAGGTCCAACTAAGGAAATCTACACCATTAAAGATGTTAACCTGCGTCAAGTCCTCATCAGATGAGGCCTCTACATCGACGTTCAAATATGGGAATCGAAAGAATGAATTACACCCTGCAGGGATTTCAGAGACATTCAAGTCATCAGTTCAGTCGGGTTGCGAATCAAACGCTTAAGGAAATGGGGCACAATCACCCAACAGTGAAAAGAAACTCCAAATCACCTCAAGAAGGGTGAGACATCTGGTGGTTGTCATCAATCTAGCATAACATCAGGCAAAGTCTAGTGACGTAATCCGTAGAATATTACTTTAGCGAAGGTATCAGAAGATCTGGTATTTTAAACCATTGGCATCCAGCGCAACATCAAGACAGTTCAGCGATGAAAGCTTCGTATACCACCGTTCGAGTGTGAACCAAAAAAGTTTGGCGATTAGCATGATAGGCACTGTTACAAACTACCAGCGAATACATCGAAAGGGTCTGGCAATTTTAGAACGTCATCTCGATTTCTCTTCATCAAACAAACATCGGCGACACCGACAAAAAGCCAAAATATTGGAGTCAACACCAGCATAGGCATCATCAATGATCGGTAAAGGTAAAGCAATTTGCAAAACATTTTAACATTCATCATAACATTCATTACATTGCGATTTGCGATATGCGATTTGCGATGCGATATGCGATGTGCGAATTGCGATGTGCGAGTTGCGAAATGCGATTTGGCCAAATGCGAAAAGTGATGTGTGAAATACGATGTGCGATTTACGATGCGATATGCGAAATACGATGTGCGATTGGCCAAATACAAAAAGCGAAGTGCGAAATACGATGTGCGATTTGCGAACTACGATTTGCGAAAATATTTTAACATTCATCATAAACATTCATTACATTGCAATTTGCATCATTAGAAATACCTTGTCATATTTCAAGTGTCTAGTAATCTTTATCATGTCCATTCCATTACACTGCATGAACATGATAAAGAGGGGCATCTGTAGACACTCGAAATTTTCTTTTCCTATTACTAACCATGCAGGAGGGCAAAAGCGTCTTTTTCACACTCCAGAGATAACATTGGAGGACCACAACATCAATTTTAACCCCGGAGATAGCCACAGGAGATCCAGTTTCCAACCCCGGAGATAACCCCGGAAAATGGGCTTCAACCCGGAGAGATAACCCCGGAAAGTCGGTTTCAACGCGGAGATAGCCACAGGGGATCAAGATCAAAGCACGAGATAGCCCAGAGGTCAAGCCAACCTTAGAGATAACCCTAAGGATATCAAAGTCAACATCAAGTCAACCTCGAGAGATAATCCCGAGAAAATATCGCTACAATCACATAAAAAACCGAGATAACCGGGAGGCAAAATGGTTATTTTGCTAACTCAACTTCAACTCACATCAAATCAACTCATGTCAACTCAAAATATACTTCAATAGAAGTCCCACACGAACCATATCTTAAACTTTCGAGTGCAAACTACGCAAAACGGCTCAACGAACTACCTGACGGAAACCCGGGAATGCCATTTTGGTCATGGACCCATCTTCCTGGAATCAAAAAAGGCCAAATCCTATGTCATTGTGTAGATCTCGGAAAGAGCTTTCCGGAATAATATGGCATGCTTCCATCGGAGTCCCGAATTGAAAGTTATGAACGACCGAGCGAACAACGCGTTGTCCGAATGTCGCGATTTCTTGACACGGGGACCCCACACCGCCCGGCACCCCGGCACCACAGTACACACACTACTAGGTGCCGTAGGTAGACCTGCGGCTCCCCCCTCTATAAATAGAGGGCTTGGGGTGGCCATTTTGCAAGAGAAAACGGCGAGGAAGCCCTGCCCAATTTGCTCTGCACTTACTCCAAGCAGTGTACTTTCCCCTTTTAAACACCTGTGAGCTCATATATAGCCCTTTTGTACCTATAAAAGTCAGTGTTTACCCACTCTAAAGATATAGAAGTCTTCTTTGGCAGTCAGCTGTAAGCCTTCTCACACACTTTAGAGTCTTTCTCTTCATCTCTGCACACACCCTTCTACACGTTGAGAGTCGCGTTGCTTGCTTTTGCCCGGACTTCGGTTCGTGGTTTCATTTCAGTCTGTATATATATATATATATATATATATATATATATTTACATATATATTGACTAACATTATCGAGTTATGCCTCGATTGAGCCTGAACTTGATGCAGGCGTTTCTCGCTTTAATATATATATATATATATATATATATATATATATACATTTATATATATTAATCGTGTAGGTCGAACTTTGTTCGATGAGCCTGAACTTGATGCAGGCGTTTCTCGCTTTTAATATATATATATACATTTATATATATTAACTGTGTGTCGAACTTTGTTCGATGAGCCTGAACTTGATTACCAGAGCTATATATATATATATATATATATATATATATATATATATATATATATATATATATATGAACTGTGGCTCTGACTGCATTACGATGAGCCCAATTTTACATTCTACGATGCGTTTATATATATTTTATATATATATATATATATATATATATATATATATATATATATATATATATATATATATATATATATATTCGTCCCACCTAGAGTTTACTTACGTGGTGGTTGATCGCTTATGACTTTCTTTACGTTTAAATCACCCTTTAGAGTTTCCTTCGTGGCGATTGATCGCTTTTACTGACTTTATTTACATTTCGTCACTTTGAGTTTCCTTCGTGGCGGTTGGCCGTATTCTGACTTTATTTATGTTTTGTCCTTTGGAGTTTCCTCCGTATGGTTGATAGCTTTTCTGACTTTTATTTATTTTTCCGATCCCCATGGAGGTGCTTCGTGGTTGGTGATCATGTTCAGATATATATATTTACGACTTGTATATATATACCGCTTTACTACTTTCATATAAATTATGGTATCTTGTGCGCTTAGGAATCATGTGATCACGATTCACCCATTGATCTAGATTCGGTTCCGTGATGGACATTTTCAATTATGGCGAAACATGAAATTATTCTGCATTATTCGAATTTTCTCGAGATGGTTTCCATACCCATGAGGAAGTCGGCATTATTTTGTACATTATTTTCGCACGGATGCCTCGCATATCATTAAATAAAATCAATCAAGCCGATCACTTAATAAAATGGGAGTGTAAAAGGTCTCAATTACTTATTGAGCATCGTGGTTTGAAAAACCTCTTTTATAAAATATCATTTGTCATATCTTGTTTAAAACTCAAATTTTACATAAATTCAAACCACATGTATATAGGTTCGAACGAGGCCTCACTACTTCTTCCAAATAACGAAGATATTGACTCACACACACACGATTCGAGATAATAGTTTCTTGAAAAGAGGCGGTCACCGTGGTAACACACGGATGTCGAAAATGCCTAACACCTTCTCTCACATAACCAAGTCCCTGACCCTAATGAATCTCGGTTTTACTGATTGTTTAGCGATGTCACATCATTTGGGTCAATGTGCAAACCTTTTCTCGGTTGTGTTGGTACAACCATTTAAAAACCATCTGGCGACTCTTATGATCCATCGTCGACATTATACATGTTTACCTTTTTCACTTGTTTTTTCAAACAAATCTCACCTAAACTGAGAACACCAAAGAACAAGTAACTGAAATGGACATCTAAAAATCCCGACGTCGACAATTATTATTCTAAAATTGTAAAATTTTAAATTGATAAATGGTCATTTAATCGGATAAATGAACAAATAAAATAGGAGAGAGATTTAATTCTTCTAGAAAGCAGCTCATGTGCGGATGAAATGGCTGATAATAATAGAGTGAGTGGGAGACAAAGTGGGGGACAAAGAAAAAAAAGGAAGAAAGTTAGGAAAAGGAAGAAAAAGAGAAAGAAAGAAGAATAAAAGAAGGAAAGAGATAGGATACTTTTACCCATCTCCACTCACGGGAAGAAGAAGAAAGGTATTTTCATTGATTATTTTAGTTTTTATGGATTTTATGTAAAGAGTACATATTTATGTATGTATTGGATGATTTAAACTTGCATAAACATGAATCAAATGAGAGAAATCAAGCAATCAAATGAAAAACGAAATCAGAAAAATTTCAGAAAAATTAGTTTACTACTTGATTTTGTAAAATTTGTAACTCTTTGTGTATAATAAATTAGGAGATGAGCCATATATCAAAAGAAAGCCCTAGAAGTAAGCTCAACATAAAAATTATAATCACCAAAAAATTCCTTGTGGAGTTTTCATGGTGGCTATTTGAACTAAACTGATCCGAAGGACTCATAGTCCAAAAAATCAGTGTTCTTAAGCTCTATTGCGTGAGTTATAATTTTTAATTCGACCGTTGGATCGTTGTAATATTTGGATATGTTATACATATATAAATTGAGTATATGTCGATAAATTTTGAACCGTTAAGGATTAACGTATGATTTGTTATGAATTTTAAGAGGTGACTGATTCAGAATTTTTGTAGCTAAATTTTTCGGTAAGCCTGTTTCTCTATGTTAGAGACGGAATTTGGAAAAACTTTCTTCTACAAAGTTGTATAGAATTAAATTTCACATGAAAAAGACACAAGATCCGTAAATTTCTGATAAAAGGACTAATTATTATGAATTATTAAAGTTTCTGAATATTGGAATTTATAATTAAATTATCAAAAATATTACGTGGGGTGAAATATTTTTACAGAAATCTTATACTATCAATTTATAATTTCAGTAAATTTTATATGAATTATTGAAAAGCGAAGTAATTATTTTATTTTTAACTATTCATAGTTAGTTTGAAAGTAGAAAAAATTCATAG